>JBBCAQ010000038.1:6635870-8038805 GCA_038050395.1 Parthenolecanium corni | reverse complement strand
TGGCGACGTAGAGTAAAATGGGCTGCAGATTCGGATTCGGCGTGAAAAACTACATACTGTGCACATGTCTCCTGGAAAAGTTCGAAAATCGTCAATTTTTGTAAAAATGGGAAGGTTAACCCCTTTGCATTTTTTCAATTTTCAGTCCAAAAATGTTTTTCGAGATTAGCGTCGATATGGGGGTTTTCGAGGTCGCTGAACCCGAATCTGAAGTTGGTTTTTGGCGGCGGCTATCGCCGTGCGAGATATGGCCAAAAAAAGATGAAAAATGGTCGAAAATGGACTTAAATGGCGACGTAGAGTAAAATGGGCTGCAGATTCGGATTCGGCGTGAAAAACTACATACTGTGCACATGTCTCCTGGAAAAGTTCGAAAATCGTCAATTTTTGTAAAAATGGGAAGGTTAACCCCTTTGCATTTTTTCAATTTTCAGTCCAAAAATGTTTTTCGAGATTAGCGTCGATATGGGGGTTTTCGAGGTCGCTGAACCCGAATCTGAAGTTGGTTTTTGGCGGCGGCTATCGCCGTGCGAGATATGGCCAAAAAAATATGAAAAATGGTCGAAAATGGACTTGAATGGCGACGTAGAGTAAAATGGGCTGCAGATTCGGATTCGGCGTGAAAAACTACATACTGTGCACATGTCTCCTGGAAAAGTTCGAAAATCGTCAATTTTTGTAAAAATGGGAAGGTTAACCCCTTTGCATTTTTTCAATTTTCAGTCCAAAAATGTTTTTCGAGATTAGCGTCGATATGGGGGTTTTCGAGGTCGCTGAACCCGAATCTGAAGTTGGTTTTTGGCGGCGGCTATCGCCGTGCGAGATATGGCCAAAAAAATATGAAAAATGGTCGAAAATGGACTTGAATGGCGACGTAGAGTAAAATGGGCTGCAGATTCGGATTCGGCGTGAAAAACTACATACTGTGCACATGTCTCCTGGAAAAGTTCGAAAATCGTCAATTTTTGTAAAAATGGGAAGGTTAACCCCTTTGCATTTTTTCAATTTTCAGTCCAAAAATGTTTTTCGAGATTAGCGTCGATATGGGGGTTTTCGAGGTCGCTGAACCCGAATCTGAAGTTGGTTTTTGGCGGCGGCTATCGCCGTGCGAGATATGGCCAAAAAAAGATGAAAAATGGTCGAAAATGGACTTAAATGGCGACGTAGAGTAAAATGGGCTGCAGATTCGGATTCGGCGTGAAAAACTACATACTGTGCACATGTCTCCTGGAAAAGTTCGAAAATCGTCAATTTTTGTAAAAATGGGAAGGTTAACCCCTTTGCATTTTTTCAATTTTCAGTCCAAAAATGTTTTTCGAGATTAGCGTCGATATGGGGGTTTTCGAGGTCGCTGAACCCGAATCTGAAGTTGGTTTTTGGCGGCGGCTATCGCCGTGCGAGATATGGCCAAAAAAAGATGAAAAATGGTCGAAAATGGACTTAAATGGCGACGTAGAGTAAAATGGGCTGCAGATTCGGATTCGGCGTGAAAAACTACATACTGTGCACATGTCTCCTGGAAAAGTTCGAAAATCGTCAATTTTTGTAAAAATGGGAAGGTTAACCCCTTTGCATTTTTTCAATTTTCAGTCCAAAAATGTTTTTCGAGATTAGCGTCGATATGGGGGTTTTCGAGGTCGCTGAACCCGAATCTGAAGTTGGTTTTTGGCGGCGGCTATCGCCGTGCGAGATATGGCCAAAAAAAGATGAAAAATGGTCGAAAATGGACTTAAATGGCGACGTAGAGTAAAATGGGCTGCAGATTCGGATTCGGCGTGAAAAACTACATACTGTGCACATGTCTCCTGGAAAAGTTCGAAAATCGTCAATTTTTGTAAAAATGGGAAGGTTAACCCCTTTGCATTTTTTCAATTTTCAGTCCAAAAATGTTTTTCGAGATTAGCGTCGATATGGGGGTTTTCGAGGTCGCTGAACCCGAATCTGAAGTTGGTTTTTGGCGGCGGCTATCGCCGTGCGAGATATGGCCAAAAAAATATGAAAAATGGTCGAAAATGGACTTAAATGGCGACGTAGAGTAAAATGGGCTGCAGATTCGGATTCGGCGTGAAAAACTACATACTGTGCACATGTCTCCTGGAAAAGTTCGAAAATCGTCAATTTTTGTAAAAATGGGAAGGTTAACCCCTTTGCATTTTTTCAATTTTCAGTCCAAAAATGTTTTTCGAGATTAGCGTCGATATGGGGGTTTTCGAGGTCGCTGAACCCGAATCTGAAGTTGGTTTTTGGCGGCGGCTATCGCCGTGCGAGATATGGCCAAAAAAATATGAAAAATGGTCGAAAATGGACTTAAATGGCGACGTAGAGTAAAATGGGCTGCAGATTCGGATTCGGCGTGAAAAACTACATACTGTGCACATGTCTCCTGGAAAAGTTCGAAAATCGTCAATTTTTGTAAAAATGGGAAGGTTAACCCCTTTGCATTTTTTCAATTTTCAGTCCAAAAATGTTTTTCGAGATTAGCGTCGATATGGGGGTTTTCGAGGTCGCTGAACCCGAATCTGAAGTTGGTTTTTGGCGGCGGCTATCGCCGTGCGAGATATGGCCAAAAAAAGATGAAAAATGGTCGAAAATGGACTTGAATGGCGACGTAGAGTAAAATGGGCTGCAGATTCGGATTCGGCGTGAAAAACTACATACTGTGCACATGTCTCCTGGAAAAGTTCGAAAATCGTCAATTTTTGTAAAAATGGGAAGGTTAACCCCTTTGCATTTTTTCAATTTTCAGTCCAAAAATGTTTTTCGAGATTAGCGTCGATATGGGGGTTTTCGAGGTCGCTGAACCCGAATCTGAAGTTGGTTTTTGGCGGCGGCTATCGCCGTGCGAGATATGGCCAAAAAAATATGAAAAATGGTCGAAAATGGACTTGAATGGCGACGTAGAGTAAAATGGGCTGCAGATTCGGATTCGGCGTGAAAAACTACATACTGTGCACATGTCTCCTGGAAAAGTTCGAAAATCGTCAATTTTTGTAAAAATGGGAAGGTTAACCCCTTTGCATTTTTTCAATTTTCAGTCCAAAAATGTTTTTCGAGATTAGCGTCGATATGGGGGTTTTCGAGGTCGCTGAACCCGAATCTGAAGTTGGTTTTTGGCGGCGGCTATCGCCGTGCGAGATATGGCCAAAAAAGATGAAAAATGGTCGAAAATGGACTTAAATGGCGACGTAGAGTAAAATGGGCTGCAGATTCGGATTCGGCGTGAAAAACTACATACTGTGCACATGTCTCCTGGAAAAGTTCGAAAATCGTCAATTTTTGTAAAAATGGGAAGGTTAACCCCTTTGCATTTTTTCAATTTTCAGTCCAAAAATGTTTTTCGAGATTAGCGTCGATATGGGGGTTTTCGAGGTCGCTGAACCCGAATCTGAAGTTGGTTTTTGGCGGCGGCTATCGCCGTGCGAGATATGGCCAAAAAAATATGAAAAATGGTCGAAAATGGACTTAAATGGCGACGTAGAGTAAAATGGGCTGCAGATTCGGATTCGGCGTGAAAAACTACATACTGTGCACATGTCTCCTGGAAAAGTTCGAAAATCGTCAATTTTTGTAAAAATGGGAAGGTTAACCCCTTTGCATTTTTTCAATTTTCAGTCCAAAAATGTTTTTCGAGATTAGCGTCGATATGGGGGTTTTCGAGGTCGCTGAACCCGAATCTGAAGTTGGTTTTTGGCGGCGGCTATCGCCGTGCGAGATATGGCCAAAAAAAGATGAAAAATGGTCGAAAATGGACTTAAATGGCGACGTAGAGTAAAATGGGCTGCAGATTCGGATTCGGCGTGAAAAACTACATACTGTGCACATGTCTCCTGGAAAAGTTCGAAAATCGTCAATTTTTGTAAAAATGGGAAGGTTAACCCCTTTGCATTTTTTCAATTTTCAGTCCAAAAATGTTTTTCGAGATTAGCGTCGATATGGGGGTTTTCGAGGTCGCTGAACCCGAATCTGAAGTTGGTTTTTGGCGGCGGCTATCGCCGTGCGAGATATGGCCAAAAAAATATGAAAAATGGTCGAAAATGGACTTAAATGGCGACGTAGAGTAAAATGGGCTGCAGATTCGGATTCGGCGTGAAAAACTACATACTGTGCACATGTCTCCTGGAAAAGTTCGAAAATCGTCAATTTTTGTAAAAATGGGAAGGTTAACCCCTTTGCATTTTTTCAATTTTCAGTCCAAAAATGTTTTTCGAGATTAGCGTCGATATGGGGGTTTTCGAGGTCGCTGAACCCGAATCTGAAGTTGGTTTTTGGCGGCGGCTATCGCCGTGCGAGATATGGCCAAAAAAATATGAAAAATGGTCGAAAATGGACTTGAATGGCGACGTAGAGTAAAATGGGCTGCAGATTCGGATTCGGCGTGAAAAACTACATACTGTGCACATGTCTCCTGGAAAAGTTCGAAAATCGTCAATTTTTGTAAAAATGGGAAGGTTAACCCCTTTGCATTTTTTCAATTTTCAGTCCAAAAATGTTTTTCGAGATTAGCGTCGATATGGGGGTTTTCGAGGTCGCTGAACCCGAATCTGAAGTTGGTTTTTGGCGGCGGCTATCGCCGTGCGAGATATGGCCAAAAAAATATGAAAAATGGTCGAAAATGGACTTAAATGGCGACGTAGAGTAAAATGGGCTGAAGATTCGGATTCGGCGTGAAAAACTACATACTGTGCACATGTCTCCTGGAAAAGTTCGAAAATCGTCAATTTTTGTAAAAATGGGAAGGTTAACCCCTTTGCATTTTTTCAATTTTCAGTCCAAAAATGTTTTTCGAGATTAGCGTCGATATGGGGGTTTTCGAGGTCGCTGAACCCGAATCTGAAGTTGGTTTTTGGCGGCGGCTATCGCCGTGCGAGATATGGCCAAAAAAAGATGAAAAATGGTCGAAAATGGACTTAAATGGCGACGTAGAGTAAAATGGGCTGCAGATTCGGATTCGGCGTGAAAAACTACATACTGTGCACATGTCTCCTGGAAAAGTTCGAAAATCGTCAATTTTTGTAAAAATGGGAAGGTTAACCCCTTTGCATTTTTTCAATTTTCAGTCCAAAAATGTTTTTCGAGATTAGCGTCGATATGGGGGTTTTCGAGGTCGCTGAACCCGAATCTGAAGTTGGTTTTTGGCGGCGGCTATCGCCGTGCGAGATATGGCCAAAAAAAGATGAAAAATGGTCGAAAATGGACTTAAATGGCGACGTAGAGTAAAATGGGCTGCAGATTCGGATTCGGCGTGAAAAACTACATACTGTGCACATGTCTCCTGGAAAAGTTCGAAAATCGTCAATTTTTGTAAAAATGGGAAGGTTAACCCCTTTGCATTTTTTCAATTTTCAGTCCAAAAATGTTTTTCGAGATTAGCGTCGATATGGGGGTTTTCGAGGTCGCTGAACCCGAATCTGAAGTTGGTTTTTGGCGGCGGCTATCGCCGTGCGAGATATGGCCAAAAAAAGATGAAAAATGGTCGAAAATGGACTTAAATGGCGACGTAGAGTAAAATGGGCTGCAGATTCGGATTCGGCGTGAAAAACTACATACTGTGCACATGTCTCCTGGAAAAGTTCGAAAATCGTCAATTTTTGTAAAAATGGGAAGGTTAACCCCTTTGCATTTTTTCAATTTTCAGTCCAAAAATGTTTTTCGAGATTAGCGTCGATATGGGGGTTTTCGAGGTCGCTGAACCCGAATCTGAAGTTGGTTTTTGGCGGCGGCTATCGCCGTGCGAGATATGGCCAAAAAAATATGAAAAATGGTCGAAAATGGACTTGAATGGCGACGTAGAGTAAAATGGGCTGCAGATTCGGATTCGGCGTGAAAAACTACATACTGTGCACATGTCTCCTGGAAAAGTTCGAAAATCGTCAATTTTTGTAAAAATGGGAAGGTTAACCCCTTTGCATTTTTTCAATTTTCAGTCCAAAAATGTTTTTCGAGATTAGCGTCGATATGGGGGTTTTCGAGGTCGCTGAACCCGAATCTGAAGTTGGTTTTTGGCGGCGGCTATCGCCGTGCGAGATATGGCCAAAAAAATATGAAAAATGGTCGAAAATGGACTTGAATGGCGACGTAGAGTAAAATGGGCTGCAGATTCGGATTCGGCGTGAAAAACTACATACTGTGCACATGTCTCCTGGAAAAGTTCGAAAATCGTCAATTTTTGTAAAAATGGGAAGGTTAACCCCTTTGCATTTTTTCAATTTTCAGTCCAAAAATGTTTTTCGAGATTAGCGTCGATATGGGGGTTTTCGAGGTCGCTGAACCCGAATCTGAAGTTGGTTTTTGGCGGCGGCTATCGCCGTGCGAGATATGGCCAAAAAAAGATGAAAAATGGTCGAAAATGGACTTAAATGGCGACGTAGAGTAAAATGGGCTGCAGATTCGGATTCGGCGTGAAAAACTACATACTGTGCACATGTCTCCTGGAAAAGTTCGAAAATCGTCAATTTTTGTAAAAATGGGAAGGTTAACCCCTTTGCATTTTTTCAATTTTCAGTCCAAAAATGTTTTTCGAGATTAGCGTCGATATGGGGGTTTTCGAGGTCGCTGAACCCGAATCTGAAGTTGGTTTTTGGCGGCGGCTATCGCCGTGCGAGATATGGCCAAAAAAAGATGAAAAATGGTCGAAAATGGACTTAAATGGCGACGTAGAGTAAAATGGGCTGCAGATTCGGATTCGGCGTGAAAAACTACATACTGTGCACATGTCTCCTGGAAAAGTTCGAAAATCGTCAATTTTTGTAAAAATGGGAAGGTTAACCCCTTTGCATTTTTTCAATTTTCAGTCCAAAAATGTTTTTCGAGATTAGCGTCGATATGGGGGTTTTCGAGGTCGCTGAACCCGAATCTGAAGTTGGTTTTTGGCGGCGGCTATCGCCGTGCGAGATATGGCCAAAAAAAGATGAAAAATGGTCGAAAATGGACTTAAATGGCGACGTAGAGTAAAATGGGCTGCAGATTCGGATTCGGCGTGAAAAACTACATACTGTGCACATGTCTCCTGGAAAAGTTCGAAAATCGTCAATTTTTGTAAAAATGGGAAGGTTAACCCCTTTGCATTTTTTCAATTTTCAGTCCAAAAATGTTTTTCGAGATTAGCGTCGATATGGGGGTTTTCGAGGTCGCTGAACCCGAATCTGAAGTTGGTTTTTGGCGGCGGCTATCGCCGTGCGAGATATGGCCAAAAAAATATGAAAAATGGTCGAAAATGGACTTAAATGGCGACGTAGAGTAAAATGGGCTGCAGATTCGGATTCGGCGTGAAAAACTACATACTGTGCACATGTCTCCTGGAAAAGTTCGAAAATCGTCAATTTTTGTAAAAATGGGAAGGTTAACCCCTTTGCATTTTTTCAATTTTCAGTCCAAAAATGTTTTTCGAGATTAGCGTCGATATGGGGGTTTTCGAGGTCGCTGAACCCGAATCTGAAGTTGGTTTTTGGCGGCGGCTATCGCCGTGCGAGATATGGCCAAAAAAATATGAAAAATGGTCGAAAATGGACTTAAATGGCGACGTAGAGTAAAATGGGCTGCAGATTCGGATTCGGCGTGAAAAACTACATACTGTGCACATGTCTCCTGGAAAAGTTCGAAAATCGTCAATTTTTGTAAAAATGGGAAGGTTAACCCCTTTGCATTTTTTCAATTTTCAGTCCAAAAATGTTTTTCGAGATTAGCGTCGATATGGGGGTTTTCGAGGTCGCTGAACCCGAATCTGAAGTTGGTTTTTGGCGGCGGCTATCGCCGTGCGAGATATGGCCAAAAAAAGATGAAAAATGGTCGAAAATGGACTTGAATGGCGACGTAGAGTAAAATGGGCTGCAGATTCGGATTCGGCGTGAAAAACTACATACTGTGCACATGTCTCCTGGAAAAGTTCGAAAATCGTCAATTTTTGTAAAAATGGGAAGGTTAACCCCTTTGCATTTTTTCAATTTTCAGTCCAAAAATGTTTTTCGAGATTAGCGTCGATATGGGGGTTTTCGAGGTCGCTGAACCCGAATCTGAAGTTGGTTTTTGGCGGCGGCTATCGCCGTGCGAGATATGGCCAAAAAAATATGAAAAATGGTCGAAAATGGACTTGAATGGCGACGTAGAGTAAAATGGGCTGCAGATTCGGATTCGGCGTGAAAAACTACATACTGTGCACATGTCTCCTGGAAAAGTTCGAAAATCGTCAATTTTTGTAAAAATGGGAAGGTTAACCCCTTTGCATTTTTTCAATTTTCAGTCCAAAAATGTTTTTCGAGATTAGCGTCGATATGGGGGTTTTCGAGGTCGCTGAACCCGAATCTGAAGTTGGTTTTTGGCGGCGGCTATCGCCGTGCGAGATATGGCCAAAAAAAGATGAAAAATGGTCGAAAATGGACTTAAATGGCGACGTAGAGTAAAATGGGCTGCAGATTCGGATTCGGCGTGAAAAACTACATACTGTGCACATGTCTCCTGGAAAAGTTCGAAAATCGTCAATTTTTGTAAAAATGGGAAGGTTAACCCCTTTGCATTTTTTCAATTTTCAGTCCAAAAATGTTTTTCGAGATTAGCGTCGATATGGGGGTTTTCGAGGTCGCTGAACCCGAATCTGAAGTTGGTTTTTGGCGGCGGCTATCGCCGTGCGAGATATGGCCAAAAAAATATGAAAAATGGTCGAAAATGGACTTAAATGGCGACGTAGAGTAAAATGGGCTGCAGATTCGGATTCGGCGTGAAAAACTACATACTGTGCACATGTCTCCTGGAAAAGTTCGAAAATCGTCAATTTTTGTAAAAATGGGAAGGTTAACCCCTTTGCATTTTTTCAATTTTCAGTCCAAAAATGTTTTTCGAGATTAGCGTCGATATGGGGGTTTTCGAGGTCGCTGAACCCGAATCTGAAGTTGGTTTTTGGCGGCGGCTATCGCCGTGCGAGATATGGCCAAAAAAAGATGAAAAATGGTCGAAAATGGACTTGAATGGCGACGTAGAGTAAAATGGGCTGCAGATTCGGATTCGGCGTGAAAAACTACATACTGTGCACATGTCTCCTGGAAAAGTTCGAAAATCGTCAATTTTTGTAAAAATGGGAAGGTTAACCCCTTTGCATTTTTTCAATTTTCAGTCCAAAAATGTTTTTCGAGATTAGCGTCGATATGGGGGTTTTCGAGGTCGCTGAACCCGAATCTGAAGTTGGTTTTTGGCGGCGGCTATCGCCGTGCGAGATATGGCCAAAAAAATATGAAAAATGGTCGAAAATGGACTTGAATGGCGACGTAGAGTAAAATGGGCTGCAGATTCGGATTCGGCGTGAAAAACTACATACTGTGCACATGTCTCCTGGAAAAGTTCGAAAATCGTCAATTTTTGTAAAAATGGGAAGGTTAACCCCTTTGCATTTTTTCAATTTTCAGTCCAAAAATGTTTTTCGAGATTAGCGTCGATATGGGGGTTTTCGAGGTCGCTGAACCCGAATCTGAAGTTGGTTTTTGGCGGCGGCTATCGCCGTGCGAGATATGGCCAAAAAAAGATGAAAAATGGTCGAAAATGGACTTAAATGGCGACGTAGAGTAAAATGGGCTGCAGATTCGGATTCGGCGTGAAAAACTACATACTGTGCACATGTCTCCTGGAAAAGTTCGAAAATCGTCAATTTTTGTAAAAATGGGAAGGTTAACCCCTTTGCATTTTTTCAATTTTCAGTCCAAAAATGTTTTTCGAGATTAGCGTCGATATGGGGGTTTTCGAGGTCGCTGAACCCGAATCTGAAGTTGGTTTTTGGCGGCGGCTATCGCCGTGCGAGATATGGCCAAAAAAATATGAAAAATGGTCGAAAATGGACTTAAATGGCGACGTAGAGTAAAATGGGCTGCAGATTCGGATTCGGCGTGAAAAACTACATACTGTGCACATGTCTCCTGGAAAAGTTCGAAAATCGTCAATTTTTGTAAAAATGGGAAGGTTAACCCCTTTGCATTTTTTCAATTTTCAGTCCAAAAATGTTTTTCGAGATTAGCGTCGATATGGGGGTTTTCGAGGTCGCTGAACCCGAATCTGAAGTTGGTTTTTGGCGGCGGCTATCGCCGTGCGAGATATGGCCAAAAAAAGATGAAAAATGGTCGAAAATGGACTTAAATGGCGACGTAGAGTAAAATGGGCTGCAGATTCGGATTCGGCGTGAAAAACTACATACTGTGCACATGTCTCCTGGAAAAGTTCGAAAATCGTCAATTTTTGTAAAAATGGGAAGGTTAACCCCTTTGCATTTTTTCAATTTTCAGTCCAAAAATGTTTTTCGAGATTAGCGTCGATATGGGGGTTTTCGAGGTCGCTGAACCCGAATCTGAAGTTGGTTTTTGGCGGCGGCTATCGCCGTGCGAGATATGGCCAAAAAAATATGAAAAATGGTCGAAAATGGACTTAAATGGCGACGTAGAGTAAAATGGGCTGCAGATTCGGATTCGGCGTGAAAAACTACATACTGTGCACATGTCTCCTGGAAAAGTTCGAAAATCGTCAATTTTTGTAAAAATGGGAAGGTTAACCCCTTTGCATTTTTTCAATTTTCAGTCCAAAAATGTTTTTCGAGATTAGCGTCGATATGGGGGTTTTCGAGGTCGCTGAACCCGAATCTGAAGTTGGTTTTTGGCGGCGGCTATCGCCGTGCGAGATATGGCCAAAAAAATATGAAAAATGGTCGAAAATGGACTTAAATGGCGACGTAGAGTAAAATGGGCTGCAGATTCGGATTCGGCGTGAAAAACTACATACTGTGCACATGTCTCCTGGAAAAGTTCGAAAATCGTCAATTTTTGTAAAAATGGGAAGGTTAACCCCTTTGCATTTTTTCAATTTTCAGTCCAAAAATGTTTTTCGAGATTAGCGTCGATATGGGGGTTTTCGAGGTCGCTGAACCCGAATCTGAAGTTGGTTTTTGGCGGCGGCTATCGCCGTGCGAGATATGGCCAAAAAAAGATGAAAAATGGTCGAAAATGGACTTAAATGGCGACGTAGAGTAAAATGGGCTGCAGATTCGGATTCGGCGTGAAAAACTACATACTGTGCACATGTCTCCTGGAAAAGTTCGAAAATCGTCAATTTTTGTAAAAATGGGAAGGTTAACCCCTTTGCATTTTTTCAATTTTCAGTCCAAAAATGTTTTTCGAGATTAGCGTCGATATGGGGGTTTTCGAGGTCGCTGAACCCGAATCTGAAGTTGGTTTTTGGCGGCGGCTATCGCCGTGCGAGATATGGCCAAAAAAATATGAAAAATGGTCGAAAATGGACTTAAATGGCGACGTAGAGTAAAATGGGCTGCAGATTCGGATTCGGCGTGAAAAACTACATACTGTGCACATGTCTCCTGGAAAAGTTCGAAAATCGTCAATTTTTGTAAAAATGGGAAGGTTAACCCCTTTGCATTTTTTCAATTTTCAGTCCAAAAATGTTTTTCGAGATTAGCGTCGATATGGGGGTTTTCGAGGTCGCTGAACCCGAATCTGAAGTTGGTTTTTGGCGGCGGCTATCGTCGTGCGAGATATGGCCAAAAAAAGATGAAAAATGGTCGAAAATGGACTTAAATGGCGACGTAGAGTAAAATGGGCTGCAGATTCGGATTCGGCGTGAAAAACTACATACTGTGCACATGTCTCCTGGAAAAGTTCGAAAATCGTCAATTTTTGTAAAAATGGGAAGGTTAACCCCTTTGCATTTTTTCAATTTTCAGTCCAAAAATGTTTTTCGAGATTAGCGTCGATATGGGGGTTTTCGAGGTCGCTGAACCCGAATCTGAAGTTGGTTTTTGGCGGCGGCTATCGCCGTGCGAGATATGGCCAAAAAAATATGAAAAATGGTCGAAAATGGACTTAAATGGCGACGTAGAGTAAAATGGGCTGCAGATTCGGATTCGGCGTGAAAAACTACATACTGTGCACATGTCTCCTGGAAAAGTTCGAAAATCGTCAATTTTTGTAAAAATGGGAAGGTTAACCCCTTTGCATTTTTTCAATTTTCAGTCCAAAAATGTTTTTCGAGATTAGCGTCGATATGGGGGTTTTCGAGGTCGCTGAACCCGAATCTGAAGTTGGTTTTTGGCGGCGGCTATCGCCGTGCGAGATATGGCCAAAAAAATATGAAAAATGGTCGAAAATGGACTTGAATGGCGACGTAGAGTAAAATGGGCTGCAGATTCGGATTCGGCGTGAAAAACTACATACTGTGCACATGTCTCCTGGAAAAGTTCGAAAATCGTCAATTTTTGTAAAAATGGGAAGGTTAACCCCTTTGCATTTTTTCAATTTTCAGTCCAAAAATGTTTTTCGAGATTAGCGTCGATATGGGGGTTTTCGAGGTCGCTGAACCCGAATCTGAAGTTGGTTTTTGGCGGCGGCTATCGCCGTGCGAGATATGGCCAAAAAAATATGAAAAATGGTCGAAAATGGACTTAAATGGCGACGTAGAGTAAAATGGGCTGAAGATTCGGATTCGGCGTGAAAAACTACATACTGTGCACATGTCTCCTGGAAAAGTTCGAAAATCGTCAATTTTTGTAAAAATGGGAAGGTTAACCCCTTTGCATTTTTTCAATTTTCAGTCCAAAAATGTTTTTCGAGATTAGCGTCGATATGGGGGTTTTCGAGGTCGCTGAACCCGAATCTGAAGTTGGTTTTTGGCGGCGGCTATCGCCGTGCGAGATATGGCCAAAAAAAGATGAAAAATGGTCGAAAATGGACTTAAATGGCGACGTAGAGTAAAATGGGCTGCAGATTCGGATTCGGCGTGAAAAACTACATACTGTGCACATGTCTCCTGGAAAAGTTCGAAAATCGTCAATTTTTGTAAAAATGGGAAGGTTAACCCCTTTGCATTTTTTCAATTTTCAGTCCAAAAATGTTTTTCGAGATTAGCGTCGATATGGGGGTTTTCGAGGTCGCTGAACCCGAATCTGAAGTTGGTTTTTGGCGGCGGCTATCGCCGTGCGAGATATGGCCAAAAAAAGATGAAAAATGGTCGAAAATGGACTTAAATGGCGACGTAGAGTAAAATGGGCTGCAGATTCGGATTCGGCGTGAAAAACTACATACTGTGCACATGTCTCCTGGAAAAGTTCGAAAATCGTCAATTTTTGTAAAAATGGGAAGGTTAACCCCTTTGCATTTTTTCAATTTTCAGTCCAAAAATGTTTTTCGAGATTAGCGTCGATATGGGGGTTTTCGAGGTCGCTGAACCCGAATCTGAAGTTGGTTTTTGGCGGCGGCTATCGCCGTGCGAGATATGGCCAAAAAAAGATGAAAAATGGTCGAAAATGGACTTAAATGGCGACGTAGAGTAAAATGGGCTGCAGATTCGGATTCGGCGTGAAAAACTACATACTGTGCACATGTCTCCTGGAAAAGTTCGAAAATCGTCAATTTTTGTAAAAATGGGAAGGTTAACCCCTTTGCATTTTTTCAATTTTCAGTCCAAAAATGTTTTTCGAGATTAGCGTCGATATGGGGGTTTTCGAGGTCGCTGAACCCGAATCTGAAGTTGGTTTTTGGCGGCGGCTATCGCCGTGCGAGATATGGCCAAAAAAATATGAAAAATGGTCGAAAATGGACTTAAATGGCGACGTAGAGTAAAATGGGCTGCAGATTCGGATTCGGCGTGAAAAACTACATACTGTGCACATGTCTCCTGGAAAAGTTCGAAAATCGTCAATTTTTGTAAAAATGGGAAGGTTAACCCCTTTGCATTTTTTCAATTTTCAGTCCAAAAATGTTTTTCGAGATTAGCGTCGATATGGGGGTTTTCGAGGTCGCTGAACCCGAATCTGAAGTTGGTTTTTGGCGGCGGCTATCGCCGTGCGAGATATGGCCAAAAAAAGATGAAAAATGGTCGAAAATGGACTTAAATGGCGACGTAGAGTAAAATGGGCTGCAGATTCGGATTCGGCGTGAAAAACTACATACTGTGCACATGTCTCCTGGAAAAGTTCGAAAATCGTCAATTTTTGTAAAAATGGGAAGGTTAACCCCTTTGCATTTTTTCAATTTTCAGTCCAAAAATGTTTTTCGAGATTAGCGTCGATATGGGGGTTTTCGAGGTCGCTGAACCCGAATCTGAAGTTGGTTTTTGGCGGCGGCTATCGCCGTGCGAGATATGGCCAAAAAAATATGAAAAATGGTCGAAAATGGACTTAAATGGCGACGTAGAGTAAAATGGGCTGCAGATTCGGATTCGGCGTGAAAAACTACATACTGTGCACATGTCTCCTGGAAAAGTTCGAAAATCGTCAATTTTTGTAAAAATGGGAAGGTTAACCCCTTTGCATTTTTTCAATTTTCAGTCCAAAAATGTTTTTCGAGATTAGCGTCGATATGGGGGTTTTCGAGGTCGCTGAACCCGAATCTGAAGTTGGTTTTTGGCGGCGGCTATCGCCGTGCGAGATATGGCCAAAAAAAGATGAAAAATGGTCGAAAATGGACTTGAATGGCGACGTAGAGTAAAATGGGCTGCAGATTCGGATTCGGCGTGAAAAACTACATACTGTGCACATGTCTCCTGGAAAAGTTCGAAAATCGTCAATTTTTGTAAAAATGGGAAGGTTAACCCCTTTGCATTTTTTCAATTTTCAGTCCAAAAATGTTTTTCGAGATTAGCGTCGATATGGGGGTTTTCGAGGTCGCTGAACCCGAATCTGAAGTTGGTTTTTGGCGGCGGCTATCGCCGTGCGAGATATGGCCAAAAAAATATGAAAAATGGTCGAAAATGGACTTGAATGGCGACGTAGAGTAAAATGGGCTGCAGATTCGGATTCGGCGTGAAAAACTACATACTGTGCACATGTCTCCTGGAAAAGTTCGAAAATCGTCAATTTTTGTAAAAATGGGAAGGTTAACCCCTTTGCATTTTTTCAATTTTCAGTCCAAAAATGTTTTTCGAGATTAGCGTCGATATGGGGGTTTTCGAGGTCGCTGAACCCGAATCTGAAGTTGGTTTTTGGCGGCGGCTATCGCCGTGCGAGATATGGCCAAAAAAAGATGAAAAATGGTCGAAAATGGACTTAAATGGCGACGTAGAGTAAAATGGGCTGCAGATTCGGATTCGGCGTGAAAAACTACATACTGTGCACATGTCTCCTGGAAAAGTTCGAAAATCGTCAATTTTTGTAAAAATGGGAAGGTTAACCCCTTTGCATTTTTTCAATTTTCAGTCCAAAAATGTTTTTCGAGATTAGCGTCGATATGGGGGTTTTCGAGGTCGCTGAACCCGAATCTGAAGTTGGTTTTTGGCGGCGGCTATCGCCGTGCGAGATATGGCCAAAAAAATATGAAAAATGGTCGAAAATGGACTTAAATGGCGACGTAGAGTAAAATGGGCTGCAGATTCGGATTCGGCGTGAAAAACTACATACTGTGCACATGTCTCCTGGAAAAGTTCGAAAATCGTCAATTTTTGTAAAAATGGGAAGGTTAACCCCTTTGCATTTTTTCAATTTTCAGTCCAAAAATGTTTTTCGAGATTAGCGTCGATATGGGGGTTTTCGAGGTCGCTGAACCCGAATCTGAAGTTGGTTTTTGGCGGCGGCTATCGCCGTGCGAGATATGGCCAAAAAAAGATGAAAAATGGTCGAAAATGGACTTAAATGGCGACGTAGAGTAAAATGGGCTGCAGATTCGGATTCGGCGTGAAAAACTACATACTGTGCACATGTCTCCTGGAAAAGTTCGAAAATCGTCAATTTTTGTAAAAATGGGAAGGTTAACCCCTTTGCATTTTTTCAATTTTCAGTCCAAAAATGTTTTTCGAGATTAGCGTCGATATGGGGGTTTTCGAGGTCGCTGAACCCGAATCTGAAGTTGGTTTTTGGCGGCGGCTATCGCCGTGCGAGATATGGCCAAAAAAATATGAAAAATGGTCGAAAATGGACTTAAATGGCGACGTAGAGTAAAATGGGCTGCAGATTCGGATTCGGCGTGAAAAACTACATACTGTGCACATGTCTCCTGGAAAAGTTCGAAAATCGTCAATTTTTGTAAAAATGGGAAGGTTAACCCCTTTGCATTTTTTCAATTTTCAGTCCAAAAATGTTTTTCGAGATTAGCGTCGATATGGGGGTTTTCGAGGTCGCTGAACCCGAATCTGAAGTTGGTTTTTGGCGGCGGCTATCGCCGTGCGAGATATGGCCAAAAAAATATGAAAAATGGTCGAAAATGGACTTGAATGGCGACGTAGAGTAAAATGGGCTGCAGATTCGGATTCGGCGTGAAAAACTACATACTGTGCACATGTCTCCTGGAAAAGTTCGAAAATCGTCAATTTTTGTAAAAATGGGAAGGTTAACCCCTTTGCATTTTTTCAATTTTCAGTCCAAAAATGTTTTTCGAGATTAGCGTCGATATGGGGGTTTTCGAGGTCGCTGAACCCGAATCTGAAGTTGGTTTTTGGCGGCGGCTATCGCCGTGCGAGATATGGCCAAAAAAATATGAAAAATGGTCGAAAATGGACTTGAATGGCGACGTAGAGTAAAATGGGCTGCAGATTCGGATTCGGCGTGAAAAACTACATACTGTGCACATGTCTCCTGGAAAAGTTCGAAAATCGTCAATTTTTGTAAAAATGGGAAGGTTAACCCCTTTGCATTTTTTCAATTTTCAGTCCAAAAATGTTTTTCGAGATTAGCGTCGATATGGGGGTTTTCGAGGTCGCTGAACCCGAATCTGAAGTTGGTTTTTGGCGGCGGCTATCGCCGTGCGAGATATGGCCAAAAAAAGATGAAAAATGGTCGAAAATGGACTTAAATGGCGACGTAGAGTAAAATGGGCTGCAGATTCGGATTCGGCGTGAAAAACTACATACTGTGCACATGTCTCCTGGAAAAGTTCGAAAATCGTCAATTTTTGTAAAAATGGGAAGGTTAACCCCTTTGCATTTTTTCAATTTTCAGTCCAAAAATGTTTTTCGAGATTAGCGTCGATATGGGGGTTTTCGAGGTCGCTGAACCCGAATCTGAAGTTGGTTTTTGGCGGCGGCTATCGCCGTGCGAGATATGGCCAAAAAAATATGAAAAATGGTCGAAAATGGACTTAAATGGCGACGTAGAGTAAAATGGGCTGCAGATTCGGATTCGGCGTGAAAAACTACATACTGTGCACATGTCTCCTGGAAAAGTTCGAAAATCGTCAATTTTTGTAAAAATGGGAAGGTTAACCCCTTTGCATTTTTTCAATTTTCAGTCCAAAAATGTTTTTCGAGATTAGCGTCGATATGGGGGTTTTCGAGGTCGCTGAACCCGAATCTGAAGTTGGTTTTTGGCGGCGGCTATCGCCGTGCGAGATATGGCCAAAAAAAGATGAAAAATGGTCGAAAATGGACTTAAATGGCGACGTAGAGTAAAATGGGCTGCAGATTCGGATTCGGCGTGAAAAACTACATACTGTGCACATGTCTCCTGGAAAAGTTCGAAAATCGTCAATTTTTGTAAAAATGGGAAGGTTAACCCCTTTGCATTTTTTCAATTTTCAGTCCAAAAATGTTTTTCGAGATTAGCGTCGATATGGGGGTTTTCGAGGTCGCTGAACCCGAATCTGAAGTTGGTTTTTGGCGGCGGCTATCGCCGTGCGAGATATGGCCAAAAAAATATGAAAAATGGTCGAAAATGGACTTAAATGGCGACGTAGAGTAAAATGGGCTGCAGATTCGGATTCGGCGTGAAAAACTACATACTGTGCACATGTCTCCTGGAAAAGTTCGAAAATCGTCAATTTTTGTAAAAATGGGAAGGTTAACCCCTTTGCATTTTTTCAATTTTCAGTCCAAAAATGTTTTTCGAGATTAGCGTCGATATGGGGGTTTTCGAGGTCGCTGAACCCGAATCTGAAGTTGGTTTTTGGCGGCGGCTATCGCCGTGCGAGATATGGCCAAAAAAATATGAAAAATGGTCGAAAATGGACTTGAATGGCGACGTAGAGTAAAATGGGCTGCAGATTCGGATTCGGCGTGAAAAACTACATACTGTGCACATGTCTCCTGGAAAAGTTCGAAAATCGTCAATTTTTGTAAAAATGGGAAGGTTAACCCCTTTGCATTTTTTCAATTTTCAGTCCAAAAATGTTTTTCGAGATTAGCGTCGATATGGGGGTTTTCGAGGTCGCTGAACCCGAATCTGAAGTTGGTTTTTGGCGGCGGCTATCGCCGTGCGAGATATGGCCAAAAAAATATGAAAAATGGTCGAAAATGGACTTAAATGGCGACGTAGAGTAAAATGGGCTGAAGATTCGGATTCGGCGTGAAAAACTACATACTGTGCACATGTCTCCTGGAAAAGTTCGAAAATCGTCAATTTTTGTAAAAATGGGAAGGTTAACCCCTTTGCATTTTTTCAATTTTCAGTCCAAAAATGTTTTTCGAGATTAGCGTCGATATGGGGGTTTTCGAGGTCGCTGAACCCGAATCTGAAGTTGGTTTTTGGCGGCGGCTATCGCCGTGCGAGATATGGCCAAAAAAAGATGAAAAATGGTCGAAAATGGACTTAAATGGCGACGTAGAGTAAAATGGGCTGCAGATTCGGATTCGGCGTGAAAAACTACATACTGTGCACATGTCTCCTGGAAAAGTTCGAAAATCGTCAATTTTTGTAAAAATGGGAAGGTTAACCCCTTTGCATTTTTTCAATTTTCAGTCCAAAAATGTTTTTCGAGATTAGCGTCGATATGGGGGTTTTCGAGGTCGCTGAACCCGAATCTGAAGTTGGTTTTTGGCGGCGGCTATCGCCGTGCGAGATATGGCCAAAAAAAGATGAAAAATGGTCGAAAATGGACTTAAATGGCGACGTAGAGTAAAATGGGCTGCAGATTCGGATTCGGCGTGAAAAACTACATACTGTGCACATGTCTCCTGGAAAAGTTCGAAAATCGTCAATTTTTGTAAAAATGGGAAGGTTAACCCCTTTGCATTTTTTCAATTTTCAGTCCAAAAATGTTTTTCGAGATTAGCGTCGATATGGGGGTTTTCGAGGTCGCTGAACCCGAATCTGAAGTTGGTTTTTGGCGGCGGCTATCGCCGTGCGAGATATGGCCAAAAAAATATGAAAAATGGTCGAAAATGGACTTAAATGGCGACGTAGAGTAAAATGGGCTGCAGATTCGGATTCGGCGTGAAAAACTACATACTGTGCACATGTCTCCTGGAAAAGTTCGAAAATCGTCAATTTTTGTAAAAATGGGAAGGTTAACCCCTTTGCATTTTTTCAATTTTCAGTCCAAAAATGTTTTTCGAGATTAGCGTCGATATGGGGGTTTTCGAGGTCGCTGAACCCGAATCTGAAGTTGGTTTTTGGCGGCGGCTATCGCCGTGCGAGATATGGCCAAAAAAATATGAAAAATGGTCGAAAATGGACTTGAATGGCGACGTAGAGTAAAATGGGCTGCAGATTCGGATTCGGCGTGAAAAACTACATACTGTGCACATGTCTCCTGGAAAAGTTCGAAAATCGTCAATTTTTGTAAAAATGGGAAGGTTAACCCCTTTGCATTTTTTCAATTTTCAGTCCAAAAATGTTTTTCGAGATTAGCGTCGATATGGGGGTTTTCGAGGTCGCTGAACCCGAATCTGAAGTTGGTTTTTGGCGGCGGCTATCGCCGTGCGAGATATGGCCAAAAAAAGATGAAAAATGGTCGAAAATGGACTTAAATGGCGACGTAGAGTAAAATGGGCTGCAGATTCGGATTCGGCGTGAAAAACTACATACTGTGCACATGTCTCCTGGAAAAGTTCGAAAATCGTCAATTTTTGTAAAAATGGGAAGGTTAACCCCTTTGCATTTTTTCAATTTTCAGTCCAAAAATGTTTTTCGAGATTAGCGTCGATATGGGGGTTTTCGAGGTCGCTGAACCCGAATCTGAAGTTGGTTTTTGGCGGCGGCTATCGCCGTGCGAGATATGGCCAAAAAAATATGAAAAATGGTCGAAAATGGACTTAAATGGCGACGTAGAGTAAAATGGGCTGCAGATTCGGATTCGGCGTGAAAAACTACATACTGTGCACATGTCTCCTGGAAAAGTTCGAAAATCGTCAATTTTTGTAAAAATGGGAAGGTTAACCCCTTTGCATTTTTTCAATTTTCAGTCCAAAAATGTTTTTCGAGATTAGCGTCGATATGGGGGTTTTCGAGGTCGCTGAACCCGAATCTGAAGTTGGTTTTTGGCGGCGGCTATCGCCGTGCGAGATATGGCCAAAAAAAGATGAAAAATGGTCGAAAATGGACTTAAATGGCGACGTAGAGTAAAATGGGCTGCAGATTCGGATTCGGCGTGAAAAACTACATACTGTGCACATGTCTCCTGGAAAAGTTCGAAAATCGTCAATTTTTGTAAAAATGGGAAGGTTAACCCCTTTGCATTTTTTCAATTTTCAGTCCAAAAATGTTTTTCGAGATTAGCGTCGATATGGGGGTTTTCGAGGTCGCTGAACCCGAATCTGAAGTTGGTTTTTGGCGGCGGCTATCGCCGTGCGAGATATGGCCAAAAAAATATGAAAAATGGTCGAAAATGGACTTAAATGGCGACGTAGAGTAAAATGGGCTGCAGATTCGGATTCGGCGTGAAAAACTACATACTGTGCACATGTCTCCTGGAAAAGTTCGAAAATCGTCAATTTTTGTAAAAATGGGAAGGTTAACCCCTTTGCATTTTTTCAATTTTCAGTCCAAAAATGTTTTTCGAGATTAGCGTCGATATGGGGGTTTTCGAGGTCGCTGAACCCGAATCTGAAGTTGGTTTTTGGCGGCGGCTATCGCCGTGCGAGATATGGCCAAAAAAATATGAAAAATGGTCGAAAATGGACTTAAATGGCGACGTAGAGTAAAATGGGCTGCAGATTCGGATTCGGCGTGAAAAACTACATACTGTGCACATGTCTCCTGGAAAAGTTCGAAAATCGTCAATTTTTGTAAAAATGGGAAGGTTAACCCCTTTGCATTTTTTCAATTTTCAGTCCAAAAATGTTTTTCGAGATTAGCGTCGATATGGGGGTTTTCGAGGTCGCTGAACCCGAATCTGAAGTTGGTTTTTGGCGGCGGCTATCGCCGTGCGAGATATGGCCAAAAAAAGATGAAAAATGGTCGAAAATGGACTTAAATGGCGACGTAGAGTAAAATGGGCTGCAGATTCGGATTCGGCGTGAAAAACTACATACTGTGCACATGTCTCCTGGAAAAGTTCGAAAATCGTCAATTTTTGTAAAAATGGGAAGGTTAACCCCTTTGCATTTTTTCAATTTTCAGTCCAAAAATGTTTTTCGAGATTAGCGTCGATATGGGGGTTTTCGAGGTCGCTGAACCCGAATCTGAAGTTGGTTTTTGGCGGCGGCTATCGCCGTGCGAGATATGGCCAAAAAAATATGAAAAATGGTCGAAAATGGACTTAAATGGCGACGTAGAGTAAAATGGGCTGCAGATTCGGATTCGGCGTGAAAAACTACATACTGTGCACATGTCTCCTGGAAAAGTTCGAAAATCGTCAATTTTTGTAAAAATGGGAAGGTTAACCCCTTTGCATTTTTTCAATTTTCAGTCCAAAAATGTTTTTCGAGATTAGCGTCGATATGAGGGTTTTCGAGGTCGCTGAACCCGAATCTGAAGTTGGTTTTTGGCGGCGGCTATCGCCGTGCGAGATATGGCCAAAAAAATATGAAAAATGGTCGAAAATGGACTTAAATAGCGACGTAGAGTAAAATGGGCTGCAGATTCGGATTCGGCGTGAAAAACTACATACTGTGCACATGTCTCCTGGAAAAGTTCGAAAATCGTCAATTTTTGTAAAAATGGGAAGGTTAACCCCTTTGCATTTTTTCAATTTTCAGTCCAAAAATGTTTTTCGAGATTAGCGTCGATATGGGGGTTTTCGAGGTCGCTGAACCCGAATCTGAAGTTGGTTTTTGGCGGCGGCTATCGCCGTGCGAGATATGGCCAAAAAAATATGAAAAATGGTCGAAAATGGACTTAAATGGCGACGTAGAGTAAAATGGGCTGCAGATTCGGATTCGGCGTGAAAAACTACATACTGTGCACATGTCTCCTGGAAAAGTTCGAAAATCGTCAATTTTTGTAAAAATGGGAAGGTTAACCCCTTTGCATTTTTTCAATTTTCAGTCCAAAAATGTTTTTCGAGATTAGCGTCGATATGGGGGTTTTCGAGGTCGCTGAACCCGAATCTGAAGTTGGTTTTTGGCGGCGGCTATCGCCGTGCGAGATATGGCCAAAAAAAGATGAAAAATGGTCGAAAATGGACTTAAATGGCGACGTAGAGTAAAATGGGCTGCAGATTCGGATTCGGCGTGAAAAACTACATACTGTGCACATGTCTCCTGGAAAAGTTCGAAAATCGTCAATTTTTGTAAAAATGGGAAGGTTAACCCCTTTGCATTTTTTCAATTTTCAGTCCAAAAATGTTTTTCGAGATTAGCGTCGATATGGGGGTTTTCGAGGTCGCTGAACCCGAATCTGAAGTTGGTTTTTGGCGGCGGCTATCGCCGTGCGAGATATGGCCAAAAAAAGATGAAAAATGGTCGAAAATGGACTTAAATGGCGACGTAGAGTAAAATGGGCTGCAGATTCGGATTCGGCGTGAAAAACTACATACTGTGCACATGTCTCCTGGAAAAGTTCGAAAATCGTCAATTTTTGTAAAAATGGGAAGGTTAACCCCTTTGCATTTTTTCAATTTTCAGTCCAAAAATGTTTTTCGAGATTAGCGTCGATATGGGGGTTTTCGAGGTCGCTGAACCCGAATCTGAAGTTGGTTTTTGGCGGCGGCTATCGCCGTGCGAGATATGGCCAAAAAAATATGAAAAATGGTCGAAAATGGACTTAAATGGCGACGTAGAGTAAAATGGGCTGCAGATTCGGATTCGGCGTGAAAAACTACATACTGTGCACATGTCTCCTGGAAAAGTTCGAAAATCGTCAATTTTTGTAAAAATGGGAAGGTTAACCCCTTTGCATTTTTTCAATTTTCAGTCCAAAAATGTTTTTCGAGATTAGCGTCGATATGGGGGTTTTCGAGGTCGCTGAACCCGAATCTGAAGTTGGTTTTTGGCGGCGGCTATCGCCGTGCGAGATATGGCCAAAAAAATATGAAAAATGGTCGAAAATGGACTTAAATGGCGACGTAGAGTAAAATGGGCTGCAGATTCGGATTCGGCGTGAAAAACTACATACTGTGCACATGTCTCCTGGAAAAGTTCGAAAATCGTCAATTTTTGTAAAAATGGGAAGGTTAACCCCTTTGCATTTTTTCAATTTTCAGTCCAAAAATGTTTTTCGAGATTAGCGTCGATATGGGGGTTTTCGAGGTCGCTGAACCCGAATCTGAAGTTGGTTTTTGGCGGCGGCTATCGCCGTGCGAGATATGGCCAAAAAAAGATGAAAAATGGTCGAAAATGGACTTGAATGGCGACGTAGAGTAAAATGGGCTGCAGATTCGGATTCGGCGTGAAAAACTACATACTGTGCACATGTCTCCTGGAAAAGTTCGAAAATCGTCAATTTTTGTAAAAATGGGAAGGTTAACCCCTTTGCATTTTTTCAATTTTCAGTCCAAAAATGTTTTTCGAGATTAGCGTCGATATGGGGGTTTTCGAGGTCGCTGAACCCGAATCTGAAGTTGGTTTTTGGCGGCGGCTATCGCCGTGCGAGATATGGCCAAAAAAATATGAAAAATGGTCGAAAATGGACTTGAATGGCGACGTAGAGTAAAATGGGCTGCAGATTCGGATTCGGCGTGAAAAACTACATACTGTGCACATGTCTCCTGGAAAAGTTCGAAAATCGTCAATTTTTGTAAAAATGGGAAGGTTAACCCCTTTGCATTTTTTCAATTTTCAGTCCAAAAATGTTTTTCGAGATTAGCGTCGATATGGGGGTTTTCGAGGTCGCTGAACCCGAATCTGAAGTTGGTTTTTGGCGGCGGCTATCGCCGTGCGAGATATGGCCAAAAAAATATGAAAAATGGTCGAAAATGGACTTAAATGGCGACGTAGAGTAAAATGGGCTGCAGATTCGGATTCGGCGTGAAAAACTACATACTGTGCACATGTCTCCTGGAAAAGTTCGAAAATCGTCAATTTTTGTAAAAATGGGAAGGTTAACCCCTTTGCATTTTTTCAATTTTCAGTCCAAAAATGTTTTTCGAGATTAGCGTCGATATGGGGGTTTTCGAGGTCGCTGAACCCGAATCTGAAGTTGGTTTTTGGCGGCGGCTATCGCCGTGCGAGATATGGCCAAAAAAATATGAAAAATGGTCGAAAATGGACTTAAATGGCGACGTAGAGTAAAATGGGCTGCAGATTCGGATTCGGCGTGAAAAACTACATACTGTGCACATGTCTCCTGGAAAAGTTCGAAAATCGTCAATTTTTGTAAAAATGGGAAGGTTAACCCCTTTGCATTTTTTCAATTTTCAGTCCAAAAATGTTTTTCGAGATTAGCGTCGATATGGGGGTTTTCGAGGTCGCTGAACCCGAATCTGAAGTTGGTTTTTGGCGGCGGCTATCGCCGTGCGAGATATGGCCAAAAAAATATGAAAAATGGTCGAAAATGGACTTAAATGGCGACGTAGAGTAAAATGGGCTGCAGATTCGGATTCGGCGTGAAAAACTACATACTGTGCACATGTCTCCTGGAAAAGTTCGAAAATCGTCAATTTTTGTAAAAATGGGAAGGTTAACCCCTTTGCATTTTTTCAATTTTCAGTCCAAAAATGTTTTTCGAGATTAGCGTCGATATGGGGGTTTTCGAGGTCGCTGAACCCGAATCTGAAGTTGGTTTTTGGCGGCGGCTATCGCCGTGCGAGATATGGCCAAAAAAAGATGAAAAATGGTCGAAAATGGACTTAAATGGCGACGTAGAGTAAAATGGGCTGCAGATTCGGATTCGGCGTGAAAAACTACATACTGTGCACATGTCTCCTGGAAAAGTTCGAAAATCGTCAATTTTTGTAAAAATGGGAAGGTTAACCCCTTTGCATTTTTTCAATTTTCAGTCCAAAAATGTTTTTCGAGATTAGCGTCGATATGGGGGTTTTCGAGGTCGCTGAACCCGAATCTGAAGTTGGTTTTTGGCGGCGGCTATCGCCGTGCGAGATATGGCCAAAAAAATATGAAAAATGGTCGAAAATGGACTTAAATGGCGACGTAGAGTAAAATGGGCTGCAGATTCGGATTCGGCGTGAAAAACTACATACTGTGCACATGTCTCCTGGAAAAGTTCGAAAATCGTCAATTTTTGTAAAAATGGGAAGGTTAACCCCTTTGCATTTTTTCAATTTTCAGTCCAAAAATGTTTTTCGAGATTAGCGTCGATATGGGGGTTTTCGAGGTCGCTGAACCCGAATCTGAAGTTGGTTTTTGGCGGCGGCTATCGCCGTGCGAGATATGGCCAAAAAAAGATGAAAAATGGTCGAAAATGGACTTAAATGGCGACGTAGAGTAAAATGGGCTGCAGATTCGGATTCGGCGTGAAAAACTACATACTGTGCACATGTCTCCTGGAAAAGTTCGAAAATCGTCAATTTTTGTAAAAATGGGAAGGTTAACCCCTTTGCATTTTTTCAATTTTCAGTCCAAAAATGTTTTTCGAGATTAGCGTCGATATGGGGGTTTTCGAGGTCGCTGAACCCGAATCTGAAGTTGGTTTTTGGCGGCGGCTATCGCCGTGCGAGATATGGCCAAAAAAATATGAAAAATGGTCGAAAATGGACTTAAATGGCGACGTAGAGTAAAATGGGCTGCAGATTCGGATTCGTCGTGAAAAACTACATACTGTGCACATGTCTCCTGGAAAAGTTCGAAAATCGTCAATTTTTGTAAAAATGGGAAGGTTAACCCCTTTGCATTTTTTCAATTTTCAGTCCAAAAATGTTTTTCGAGATTAGCGTCGATATGGGGGTTTTCGAGGTCGCTGAACCCGAATCTGAAGTTGGTTTTTGGCGGCGGCTATCGCCGTGCGAGATATGGCCAAAAAAAGATGAAAAATGGTCGAAAATGGACTTAAATGGCGACGTAGAGTAAAATGGGCTGCAGATTCGGATTCGGCGTGAAAAACTACATACTGTGCACATGTCTCCTGGAAAAGTTCGAAAATCGTCAATTTTTGTAAAAATGGGAAGGTTAACCCCTTTGCATTTTTTCAATTTTCAGTCCAAAAATGTTTTTCGAGATTAGCGTCGATATGGGGGTTTTCGAGGTCGCTGAACCCGAATCTGAAGTTGGTTTTTGGCGGCGGCTATCGCCGTGCGAGATATGGCCAAAAAAATATGAAAAATGGTCGAAAATGGACTTAAATGGCGACGTAGAGTAAAATGGGCTGCAGATTCGGATTCGGCGTGAAAAACTACATACTGTGCACATGTCTCCTGGAAAAGTTCGAAAATCGTCAATTTTTGTAAAAATGGGAAGGTTAACCCCTTTGCATTTTTTCAATTTTCAGTCCAAAAATGTTTTTCGAGATTAGCGTCGATATGGGGGTTTTCGAGGTCGCTGAACCCGAATCTGAAGTTGGTTTTTGGCGGCGGCTATCGCCGTGCGAGATATGGCCAAAAAAAGATGAAAAATGGTCGAAAATGGACTTAAATGGCGACGTAGAGTAAAATGGGCTGCAGATTCGGATTCGGCGTGAAAAACTACATACTGTGCACATGTCTCCTGGAAAAGTTCGAAAATCGTCAATTTTTGTAAAAATGGGAAGGTTAACCCCTTTGCATTTTTTCAATTTTCAGTCCAAAAATGTTTTTCGAGATTAGCGTCGATATGGGGGTTTTCGAGGTCGCTGAACCCGAATCTGAAGTTGGTTTTTGGCGGCGGCTATCGCCGTGCGAGATATGGCCAAAAAAATATGAAAAATGGTCGAAAATGGACTTAAATGGCGACGTAGAGTAAAATGGGCTGCAGATTCGGATTCAGCGTGAAAAACTACATACTGTGCACATGTCTCCTGGAAAAGTTCGAAAATCGTCAATTTTTGTAAAAATGGGAAGGTTAACCCCTTTGCATTTTTTCAATTTTCAGTCCAAAAATGTTTTTCGAGGTTTGCGTCGATATGGGGGTTTTCGAGGTCGCTGAACGCGAATCTGAAGTCCGTTTTGGTTTTTGGCGGCGGCTATCGCCGTGCGAGATATGGCCAAAAAAATATGAAAAATGGTCGAAAATGGACTTAAATGGCGACGTAGAGTAAAATGGGCTGCAGATTCGGATTCGGCGTGAAAAACTACATACTGTGGACATGTCTCCTCGAAAATTTCAAAAATCGTCAATTATAAATTATGGCAACTGAAATCTGAAAACTTTAATGCCGAATATCTCGTAAACGTCTGATTTTTCTGCAAAAATAAGCAAAATTTGGACCACCCATCATCTTCGCTCATCTCCTCTTGTGAGGTGATGTTCTCATCTCGTGGGAGTTGCGAGAGTTCAAACATCGTTGCAACTGGAATAATTCCGTACTTTATCAAATTCTTAGTTTTAAGCGAAAATAAAACAAGCATGTAATTCAAATATTTACTCACAAATAGCGATACAGTCAGTAAAAATAAGTTTAATAAATATGTCAACTCGGTAACCCAGTTTAATACTTTAAACTTTATATACAAATAAGTAACAGTATTTACATTATTTTTCATTCTTATAGGAAATTTAAAGCTATCTGTTTCGAAAAATGTAAGATAGACACAATATTATTTAAATGAAACGATATTTTAAGAAAACTTATTCTTTCCAATTTATTTCAGAGTCGATATGGTTAAGAATACAAGTCTAAAGCAGAGTTTGAAAATATTGTACAAAACTTATCACATTCGTTTGAAAAAGTACACATACAAGTCAAAAAAAATTCAGGAAATTTATAAAAGACGAAAATGAGAGAAATTATGCAGAATTCAAGTTCGTAATTTCCGCCGCCGGTACTTTTTCAACAAAAAACCAAATTTAAAATTACGTTACCTTAACTCTTAACGTAATGTACAATATAATTTCATATTATATTATTTTTATAAAATAAAAGTAAAAATAATAAGTCAGAGAAATGAGTGAAAAATTAAAGAAAATACATCATACATCGTACTTATGCGTTCTTTTAAATAATCATTTTATCCACACTTTTAACAACACAGACAACGACACACGGTTATTCGTTCAGAATATCCTAACTGCAATCACAAAAATATTTTTATCACAGCTAGATAATATTTCGAAAGCTGAGCTAAAGAAACTGAACACATGGACGCAGCATAACAATCAATTCATGGAACACTCTGAATCAGGAAACAAAATTTTTTTAATTGAAATTTTTTCTTCAGAAAAAATAAAAACGTGAAAGAACGAAGAGAATTTAGGCATATTATAAGGAATACTATACAACCACAATATAATATAAATGAAAATACTTTCAATACGGTAATATAAATTATAAATTCAGCTCGGGAAAGTTTACTCTAGCTCTGAATAGAAACTTCAGTTAGGGGAGAAAATGATAAAAAGCAAAAATTTGGTATAGATGTCTACTTCAACACCTTGCATAAAAACGTCTTTTTTGTTCGGAATTTTCCATCTTTCAAAGCTAGTTATTTTCAAATATATTAAATTTCTAATAAATCTTCTAGGAAAATTGCAGCAACATCGTTACAAAACGGATAGGAAATATGCTAGACAAACAAAATGAAGAAACTGAAAATTATAGCAATCTCCTACTGATGCACCCGATTTTGTAATATTACAGACTTACGGATATGTTTCATAAACATAATCATTTTAGTATTATAAAATATTTTTTATAGATTTGAAATATTTTGAAAAGACTGGCAAAATATTTTTTCAATAATATTTCGAAAATATTAGCCCTATTAAATAGTGGAACTATTTCTCACACAAAGTTTCCAAACTAAAACTCTCAAGATATTGTAAAAGTATTTTGGGAACATTTTTGAAAAGAATTTTAAGGAACTTTTAACAGGATAAAAATATTCTCGAAAGTAAAAATATTGTCACAATCAATAAAAAAGCTTTCATATAGTAATGAGATACTTCATTTTCAAAATATTATTTGCCAATATTTTGCCAATATTTTCAAAACATTTCAAATAATATTATTTAAAAAATATTTTCATATTAAAATCGTAAGATTTACAAAATATGTAAGTCTGTAATATTACAAAATACAGCGTGAATATTGCACAAAATATCATAGAAACTATGCTCCGATGTTCCAAAATAGGTTATACATAAATATATTGAATGGCCATACAATGCGGAGCTGGCTTCGCGAACAATGATAAGTGTAACTCGGAACTAGAAAATGAAAGAAAAAAAAAAGGAAAAAATAAACGTAGAACATACGTCCAGATAATGAAAGTTGACAAAATCATTCGGTAACCTTTTTCTAGATGAATGAAAAAATAATAAAATAAAAAATAATACGGTCGTAACACATTGATTATTACCAAAACAAAGATGTTAACATATCAAAAAAAAAAGAAAAAAAAAAAGTATTTTAAGTACACATGAAACGAAAATGTAGAGTAAACAAATGCATTTAAATATTCGAATGGGGAGGGCAGGATAGAGACTAATAAATTATCGTCAAATAATTCAATTATTTTCAACTTTTGCTGCGATGATATTGAAATTAATACAATTTAACAACATTTGAGATCGTCGCTCGAGAACTGCAATATTTACAATTTTTCTTTTCTTCAAGCGAATAAAAGATAAGAAAACAGGGGAAAAAAACGTCAAAAATATACATAAGAGTAATAATTTAGTATAATAAAAATAACAAAATATCAAATATTGATCAAAGACTTATTCTTGCTTCTTTAAATGCTTCGGATGCGAATAAAAAATTCTCGTCTACAGGACGAGAACCTTTTTTTATTCTTTTTTTTTTTAATTATAGTTTGAAAATTAAAAACAACTAAATAGGTACAAAATATTTAAGGACACTTAACTCATTATTTTTTTAAATAAAATTTAAAAAACAAACCGAAAAAATAAGCGAAATTGAAAAGAAAAAACAAATTTCAAACTGTTTCTGATTTGTTTGAAACTCTTTTTATTCTTTTCTTTTTTTCAGCATTATTTTTTTTTCAAGTTAGTAAAACGAATAAAATCAACTAACAATGTTTTGGCGATAAAAGGAAAAAACATTTCAAACATTTGTACTACGTAAAAGTAAATAACTAACAAAAAAAAAAAAACCAAACCATTTTTTCACCTCTCTCAACGTGGACATTTCTTTTTTTTTTTTTTTCAAGGAAATGAAATTTATAATTTTAACATTTTTTTTACAGCCTACGAGTAGGATCAAATTAGTTATACACGCACACGAGAAATTTAGACGCCAAAAAAAACTAAAAAAAAAAAACAAAGGAAAAGACAAAGGATACAAATCAGGAACAGAAAAATACTGAGAGGGTATTGTCAAGATGATGAATTCACACACTCTACTCTTTCTCCATTATTCTCTTCAGCACGTGAGTACTGCGCGGTATAACTAACTTATGGAACATAATTGTCAGGCTGGATCTGTTACGATGGTATTGCCAGTATTCTCAGGTAATGGCTCCCTGCAAAATGATTTAAAAAAAAAGAAAATTCATTAGAACACCAAGACAATAATTTACAGACGTATCAAAGGTGCAACGAAGGGGGGGGGGCATTCTTTTCAGCCGATTATTTTCAGTCTTGATGATTCAAGTTGCCATTTAAAGAGCTTGATATCAAAACGCAAAATGTCTAAAATTACAACAACAAAAAAAAAAAGGTTAATATGATTTTTGTTAGATAAAATTCAACGGGGAATCCATTTTTAACCTAATTTTTTGCCTAATTCCATTTCTTGGCTGCCAAATCATCCTCTAAAAATCAATGTCTGCCTCAAAACACAAACTGAAGAGCCAAATTACGAAGTTCGTGCACGAAGCTCATTTTGGAATGCGGCTCTTCAATTTGTCCAACTCCAACCCTTCCGGCGTCAAAATGCAAGATATCCACTACATTTTCTACAATCAGGTTATTTTTTATGAAAATATAAATAGCCACGTTAAAATATCAAAAATTAAATTAAACATGACTCCTTTTACGAAATTCGGCCGGGAATCTATTTCTCAACTTATTTTTTCAACTAATTTCATTTTTTTGGACATCAAATCATTCTTCACAAAATCGTTGTCTGATTCAGTTTTGTGTTTTTACCTAATTTTAGTCACAGAATGGGAACAATAATTGTTCGATTATATCACTGCGAAGCTCAAGGTAAAATATCTTTCATGCCAGAAACGTTTCAAAAACACTGGTGAATGTAGAGCTCGCCGTTTCTGAAAATTTTACTTTTTTGGACATCACTTGCGTGTTGATATCGAGCTTTTCGTTTGTGTGATTCTTAATTCGCATTCTTCCTGAGAAATTATTCTATCTTAATCTGAATTAAAATCATTTTTTGTGATGCAAACTCATCGCTATATTATAATGAACTTGACCCAATTTAGAGCCATAATTGTATTATTTTACTGCTAAAATTTCAGAAGATAGGATACTACTTATAATTAGGAGCGAGAGAATTTTCTTTATAATAAAGGTTTTAGTTAATCGTGACTTCTATCATGTTTTCTTTTCATTTTATATTGGAAAACAGTTATAAAACATATTCGATTGCAAGTAGCTCAAATTTATAATATTTTCTCCTTCTTAAAAAAAATAAAAATGTACATATCACATTTTTCAATACCCTCTTTCGAATACCCTCCGTTTTGACAGTTAGATAGCAAAAATCCAGTAAAATTTAATATCCGCCAAATTCAAACTAAGTCGACGATAAGAAAATTTTATGTTTAGTGAGGAAATATTTGAAAACTCGTTTTTCCAAACCACGTTATCGTCGCAACCATTTTTTTTTCTCTTATCAAAAAATAACAAAAAAAAAAAATAGAAAAAATAAAAAAAACTCAATACAGTTTAATTTTGAAACTAAAAAATGTCGAAATTCTAACTATTCTAGCGAACATCCTTCTCACTGGTTATACGATCAAGTTATAACGAAGAAAAAAACAAAAAAAAATTTCAAAGCAAATGTTCGAGTAGATATGGATTATCGGGCTGCAAAATTATGTCACTGACGAAAATAGCGATAGAATGGTTCGAAAAAATGTCCTAAATTACGAAAGGTATGGCTCATGTAGAAGGGGACAGTGTAATATTTTAGTTATCATTTCTTCTTTTTTTTTTTAAATTAGGTATATTGAAATACTTACGAATTTGAACTACAGCCATTGCTGGCACCTTCTGCTTCTGTATCTGAAATACAAAAAATCAAACAAATATTACTCTTCCGAAGATGAGGGGGAAAAAGTGAAGCTATTGTAAAAAATAATAGATGGATTTTGTGATTTGGTTTCATTCTTAGACTATTCCGGTAACATTGAAGAAAAAAATTATAGGTAATAATATCTTTAGTTCATTCCAAAAGAAAAAAAAAAGGTAAAATTAAAAAATGAACACAGTTTATGGGACGTGTGACATGAAGAGGCGAAGGTTACCACACCGATCTCGAATTATCTATGCATTATTAATAATACATTTTTTATACGTTGATAAATCACAGGACAATATCCTTTCCAGTACTGGGAATAACGCGTAGAAATTTAAAAATCCATTGAATCTATTTTGAAAACTCAATTCGGCCCTATTAGCGCAACACAGTTGTTATGCTCTTGGTTGAAGAAAAAAGGCTAATCTTTGGCTCGAGAAATGCCAATCTCCTATTCCTTTTGCGATTGAAAATCAAGAATGGTCAATTCGTATTTTTTTTGGTAGTTTCAACCATTTGAGTTTGACCTTTCTTTTAAAAAAAATAATTTCTAAAAATTCAACCCTGTTTTACAACGTCCACAATTAGTAGCATTTTTTTTTAATCGAAAAAAAGCCATTTAAACTGAATATTTCACAATTGTAGCAGAAGCTTTTTCTTATCTTCTCGACAATAAAATATACACTCATTAATTTCTATTAGTTTCGAATTTCGATAGAAAAACTTGAACTATAATTTTTATTGCCTTTTTGCTTTGAATATTTCATTTTCAAATTCAATGTCGCAAATTTTTCCAAACTCGATCGTATTGTTCATACTTCTGAAGTATAATCAGATAAATAGAAGGCAACGAAAAACTATAAATTATGGTTATTGGTTAGTTATAACTTATATCACACACAAAGTATGATGAAATAAATTATTCAATTTCAGGTAAGGTGCAGAATTTGAAGCATTCGCATTTACAAAATTCAAAATCAACAAAGTCCATAATTTGACATTTTCACTATATCACGGAAATCTGATCAACAAATGAAGGGGCTGGGGGCATTATTGATCAATGTTTCATTTAAAAATTGGTAAAACTGCTATAGTGAAAATAAAGTCTTCGCCGAAACAGAAGAATCGGATAAATCTACTCTCTGTTTTACAAGAAGGGATGACTGAAAAATAGAAAAAGACTAAAAAAAGGAAACAAAACCATCATTGCGGACTAACTAAATTTTTACCATTTCGAGAAAACTAAGAAAAATGTGGGAAGATTTGCAAGCGATACAAACTCTGGCCTCATTATTTTCTGCGAGGGAAACCAATTTACTCAGTACTTTTTCCTGAACTGCACTTCTTAAATGCACATCCAAAACATTAATAAATCATTCAATCAGGAAACAAAATTTCACTAATTACTCACCACAGTTAGTAAGATTATCACCATCGGCAACGTCGCCATTAGCCAGAGAATGCGTTTTTGGTGGCACTGTTGCAGCATCCATCGTCGTTGGATCATTCTCCAGCTCCGTTGCACCATTATTGCACTTATCACCGAATTTATTGGCATCTTTTATAGGAACATTTTCACACAGCACTTCTCCGGACTCGTTGCAGTCATTCACCGCAGGGTCGCCCTTCAAGGTACTTGGGCTGCTGGCATCTGCAGTCACATCTTTGCCACTATCTTCGCTAGTATCTGCAACCGCTACCCTATTGTCCTCTACAGCCGCATCTTTACAAACCTCTCTGCTGACAACCGAAGCGACATCCCTGCTGGAATCTTCGCTCACATTGCCACCAGTATCTGCAGCAGCACTATCGCTGGTATCTGCGGCTGAACCGTTAGCATCAGAATCCGAATCTATAGCTGGCAACGTCATCTCGGACGAGCCAACGCTACTATCGCCACAAGGGGAACCAACGATCGAGGAGCCTTCGTCAGCCATCTCATCGTCCAACTCCAGACTGTTATCGGCGTCACCAAACTCGACGCTGCTCTCGGCACTCGAGCTCTTGTTCTCGGCCGTCATAAAGTCGACGCTATTCTCGGTTAAACAATCAGCCAGCGGTGACGCAACCGCGCCCAAGTACTCATCCAACAAGCGTTCGCCATTATCCCGCCCCTTGGTATCTCCCTCGTGGTCGCCAGTTTCACTGAGGAACTCATGATGGCTGCTGGCACCGTCTTCCTCCTCGCACCCAGCTGTACGCACCTCGTCCTTGCTGTCCACGCGGCTCAGCGAACTCTCGCTGCTGCAGCTATTGGCGTTAAGAAAGTCACTCTGCAGGCACTGCTGCTGCTGCTGCTCATGCAGACCACGCATCCGAATCTCGTCCTTGCTGCGAATGTCGTTCTCGGCATTGGCGATCTTCTCGGCCAACGTGTTGCCGCATATCGACTCCAGGTCCAGCATCATCTCCGAGACATCTTTTTCGGGGCCCCCACCGAAGCAACCGAACTGCGACGATAGGCTGAACGAGCCGTCGCTGTCGTCCAGCGCCCCAGCGCCGGAAGTCCTCGCATTCTCGCCCTTCGAAGCGCCGCTCCATTCGCCGCCATTCACCAGGTCGGCGCCTCCAAAATGGCTGTCTCGTCGCCTCTCATCGCGGATAGATATGTTCGAGAAGTCGTTCGCCACCGACCTCAGACTTCTGGCACCGCCGAATAGGTAGTACCTGTCCGTATTGTCGGACGCCGAAGACGGCGACGAGGTGGGGGTGGGGTTGGGGATGCCACTCGGCGCACCGCCCGTGAAATTCTCGTCGAAGTTCGCCCAGTTCGCGTCGACTTTCCAATTCGAGTCGTCCGAGCCGCTGAGGCTGGCATTACCCCACGGGTCGCTGACATTGCCGAGTTTTGACCAGGCTGCACAAAAAACAAATACCTTTATTTTAGGAATGCCAACTGAAATACCGCTCAACAAATATGAATGGTCTTTTTTGGAAAGAAAAATATAACATTTATGCCCCTAATGTGGAAGACAGTTCATATGTACTGCCAGGTTGACAAATTAGTGATTCGTGATGAGCTGCTGATATCAAAGTCGATAAATTATTTGACAAACTGATCATCCCAGTTATAGCCAAATTTTAGCTTTTCCATCAATAAGGATGCCTTAAAGGCTTACATCATTCTGTAAGGGGGGGGGGTAAAATCACAACTCCAGCTGACCCTCAACAAAACCAAGCCCAGAATTAGGGTGTAAAAACAGAAATGGAAGGTGGAGGTACTACCAATCATAGTATTGAACATCCTTTTGGAATTTGATATGAACTGCTACAGAACCAGATGTGCTAAGTGCCAGTTTTACGAAAAATGAGTTAATGGGTGGAATATACATGTATCTGTTGAGAGCACAAGCATTAACTTGCAAAGGGATTTGACTCAACTCACCCGAAAAGGCCAATTTTGTAATCGATTGAAAGTAGCGACATTCTGTCTAAAAAATACCATGCAAAACAGTTTTTTTTATGCCCATGTGAAATTACATTTTTTACACTTAGCCCATTTGATTCAGTAACGATTCATAAATTCTTATTTTTCAATTCCGGTTCGAACCCCCAAATTTGATAACATCGACTAGTTCTAACAAACATGGCGTTCAGTTACTGTAATCACACCGTCTATACTCTACAGCAACCCAACCTGTGATAACACATCGAGTATTTATCAATCTCAATACCTCCAATCCTCCAAGTCACTTCAAATACACCCTCCTCTCGATTCCAAAAGTTGCATAAAAATATGAATATAACAAACTGATATGAAAACTAGTATTGTTGAAAATGTTGAAACTTACAAGCATTTTTATCCTAATGACAACCCACGAGGTTAGCTAATTTTATCGGTTAATAATGACCGAGCCAGTGTATCGTGTGCAACAAAAGCAGTTTTTTTCAGAATTTTCAAGTTACGGTGATAACTTGCGTAACGAAGAAATAAAAATGTGGGATATATATAGCCATAACCAACGTACATAGAAATAAAACCACTGGATTTTATTATACAGAGATAAGGATAAGCTTAGCAGCAATTGGCTGAAATTTAAATAGTTTTAACAAAGAAAAATAATACTTAATAATCTTTTGCTCTAGAAAATTCTAGAAAATAAAATAAAAAATATAAAAACTGTCATTGAAGAAGGATAGAGAACAGAAAAAACTGCTGTTGAAAATAATATTTTATTCAACGCAGAATATATATTTACTTAGTGCAAAAAATATGGGTTGGACTTTGAGGGAGAAAATTCCCAGCAAAGCCATTCTTGAAATGCCAACTATTTCATAAAGAGCTTCGAATATTCGTTTTTGATTTAAAAATATTGTATCGTAAAAGTAAAAAACGTTTGCCACACGTAAAAATTTAGGTTATCGAAAATTTTCAAATAACACACTTGCGCACCTACAGAACTGTACATACAACAGGCAAATACGCTTACGAGCACATTAACACAAAATTGACGACTAGAAACTTGAAAAACAAGTCACAAGAGTATAATACGAGTATCGCTGGTTCCAGTTCAAAAATCTCCAAAGTTCCAGAAAAATTATCACCCATTTTCATACTCGTAGTTAACACTGAAGTAAAATTGTATTTTCACAAGAAATGAATTCTAATTTAAAATTACTAATCGCATAACTGTATCTTTTCTCTCTTGTGTATAATTGGTAAGACAAATGTAGCCGGTCATTTTGCCACACCCTGTATATGCGAAAAATTTTCAGATATTTTTCAATATTCACTAATACAAATAAGACTATTCGAATTCTCTCAATAATATCTCAAGGGATACTGGTAGCAGGGTGGCCGAGGAGGAGCAAGAATGTGGGCTTTATAAATCAATTAATCCGAGTTCAAGCCCAGTACAGAGCAAGGATTCTTCGGATAGGAAAATATTTAAGAAAATATCCAATTATTTAGTGAATGAAATTATGTTTGAAATAATTTATCCACTCACCCAACTCAGCCAATCCAAGAAGAGGGAAGAATATACTTTATCGATAATCCAAAATACTACAACTGAATTAATCACACCTATATACTATCACCACCAGTCTCGCATGTCATCTAAATTGCACATTCTTTTAGAGACAGAAAACTCTTTCAAGACCATTCTCCTAATACTGGCTTGTTACCAAAGAAGATTAATTTTGAACCCGTCGCATCAGAATTAACTAATCAAAGAGGTCTATGTCCCAATGATGAAAACGAAATTATCTGTTTCAAGACTTCTAAATCCCAGTATCAAATAAATTGGATTTTCGTGAAAGTAAAAGTAGCGTATGTACTATGCATATACATACTTTCTTTCATAGAAGTTCAAAGCAGGCGTACCAGTAGTTCACATTAAAAACGAAACAAAAACCACCCTTTTATTACTGCTATTAAATGGTGACACGCTTTTGTTGATTTCCTTCGTAAAACATCTACAGGCAGGCCAAACTGTATTCTGGTTTAAATGAGCAGTCATTAACTGGCGGAAACCATCCTCCGAGCCACACATACATTCTATCATTCAACTTTCAATGTACAATAGGGCTACTGGCTAAAATTCATTAAAAATATAAAGGGAACAAAATATTCGGGAATAAAACCGCACTCCATCATTAACATGCTTAAATTATATCAAGTACATGCAATAATAATGCATAAAATTAGCATGCTTCATGCATGATTATAATTAAAAAAGAATATTAATAAATTATTTTACACGTATGATATTAAAGGAACTTAAAAACTAAAATACTTATTTGAAGAAAAAAGAAAGTCAATTCATTAACTAGCTACTATAAATACGGAGCGCTCGAACACCAAAATATAATTTTCTATGAAGCAAAATAAAAATTAATTTAAAAAGAAAAAAAATCGACGAGCTGAGCATTAAAAGAGAAGCCATTTTCTAGGATGATTAAGGATGCGTTTACTACGAGCATAACATAAGCACTGGACAAGCAAAAATAATCCAGTACCTGATGTAATACTCATTGCCGACACATTCTAAGCAGCTGCATGAAAAAAAAATTGATTAAAATTTTTAAACAGTAAGTAACAATAATATAATTAAAATAATGAAAATATTAGTGATGAAATGCGTAAATGAATGATAGCAATTAAAAAACAGCATTTTTAAAGAAATTTTGAAACTTGTTATCAACGTGTCCATAAAATTCAAAAACAAAACATGTCCGTGACTTTTCGTTCATAAGAGTCCCCCACCCCGACATAAAACTAAAAAAAAACTGAAAAATATATTTTTTGACTAGAGAACTAAAAGAATTTTTGTTTTTCGTTTTGGTTGAATAATGAAAAACGAATGTAATACCTCACAAATAGCAAACTTATGAAAATTAATAAAAAAATAGCTACAAAAAAAAAAAATCCAAGATAAAAATACTAATAATATCGGTTTAAAAAATTAGAATTTGAAAAGAAAAAGGACATTCAAAGTAAGAAGCATAATTTTTGACAAGACGAAAATTTGGCATTATTGTTGAAGACACTTCCATTATTTGTAGAGGCATTATTGAAGAGTCAAAATAACAAAGAGTAATTATTTTCCAAAAATGTCGTTTTGAGGAAGTTTAAGTTGAAGTTTTAGAACATTATTTTTCAGAATATGCAGTCGGTGAGGGGAAGTATAGAGTGGTTCTACAATAAAATGAAACTAAAAAGGATATAATATTCCAAAAATTAGGCCAAACGGTGTGAAGGTTAGGTAGCTACAACGATTTGATATAAAGACTAAAAACTCAAATTAATATGACTAAGAACTGGTTCCAACTGTATTTATTTTTAGCAGATTTTCACTTCGAAATCCTGTATTTTTCATCTCCCCTTGAAATAAATTAATCGAATAACCAAAAAAAAAGTTGGAACCAAAAATAGAAATCTAACATTTAGAGGTAGGACCGTAAGATATTACAAAACAATAAAAACCGAAAAAAACACCTGCCAAGAGTGCAAATGTTGAGAATTGCTTTAGTCATTGATACTTCTCGATTTCAAAAGTCTAAATCTTACGACATCTCAGCAGCAAAGGTATTGTTAAAAATATTGAACGTCTAAAACAAAAATTAACTCAAAAAGCACCTAATTTTAAATCTTAAATCAGTTTTTTTAAATAAAATGCCACATGCAAATTAGCAAGCATAGTTATAATTTAAAAAGATCTTACAACAAAATAAGCTTCTACACTAGCTATAGTACGAGCAAACTTTGCAACAGATCTGTTTCGCAATGCTTTTTTCATTCATTTACACATTTGGAAACATAGGCGCAGACAAGAATTTTTCTGTGAAAGGAACTCAACCCTACCGTCATAGTGAAAGATTATTTTTCACAAAAGTTATTACCTACTTGAATTTTTTAGTAAAAATAAAAAGCTAGAGACTCTTGTAAGTTTAGCTCCTTTCATGAAATGAATGCGCTTATGATGAAGAGACAGAGAGAAAAAAAAAAGCGAATTATTAGTTTTAAAAATATGAGATCTAATAAAGCTATAAATATAACAAATACGCCGAAAAAAATCCCATAAATGCGAATTTTTGAAAGTAATTATAACCATTGTCTTAGCCCCAGAACACTAGCTGCAAAACTGAAAATGAGAAAATAAAATAATTCGAAATTCCTTCCTTTTTTTCCAAATTAAAAATAAATATTTGCTAAAATCACCCATGCTGTCGACTTTAGCAAACAAAATGTTGGAAAATGACAAAGATAATAGAGTGAAAAAATATCTTTCTGAAATCATTAAGCATACACAATGAAACTGAGATAATTTCAAAGATAAAATATTCAGTGTTAAACTACCATCAAAAACTCCTCTATAATTATTTATATCAGCAGATGGGATTTTTTTCGCCAAGTATTTTGTAAGTTACAAATTAATTTTAGATAATTAAAATGTTTACTTGCTTTGACAATTTCAAGCCGAAAGACTAAATTCAAAAAATCTGACAAACTGAAAATCAGTAATACGTACAAACTACTCAAATTTTCGAGCAGCACTATATATGAGAGAACAAATGAAAATAGAAACAGTCAATCGTTCGTAGTTCGTACGTATAGCAACTTAAATTTCAAGTTTACAAGCATGTTTCGTAAAAAAAAAAAAAAAGAAAGAAAGAAAAAAAAATCAGCAGCATAGTAAAATAGGTACCTACCTTATGTCAAGTGTTATCGCAATTTGTGGATATTATTTTGGGTTAATAAATATGAAGGTTACTTCGATGTACTTATAAGAGAATGGGTATACCTACTGACAACGGTAAAAGCCAGTTGTTGTATTTTACACGTGGGAGGAGGGTGGTTTCCAACAAGACAAAAAATTATATTGCAATAAGTAACCACTTTTCAAGCGGGCGAACCTCTTCTTAGATTTGGTTTGATTGTAGAAATTCATCATAGGACCCTAATTTTCATTGTATTAATAAAACGAATCATCATTAGAAGTTGTGCACCATTTCTAAAATTATTGTATCACGCATGACTTATACTCGACAGTTCTTACATACTTTGTAATGATATTTTTTCAATCCAAATCTTTGAACATACACACGATAACAGAAAGTCGATGTAATTTTTTTTTCAACGTTTCATTCATAAACGGAGGTCAGAAATCCATTTTATTCGAAGAAGCTAAATTTAATTTGTTTTCCCATTATTTTTGATTATTTAACGTTTTACTTTTCAAAATTATACAATAATTTATCATTCGCATCTTTTTTTCTTTGTCTTAAAATATTGTGATTTTGTAAGGCAAGAGATTCTTGAAAATCTATTAATGAAAAAAAAAAAAGGGAAAAAAAAGAAAAAAAAAAAAAGAAAGAAAGAAAGAAAGAAAATACTCGGCTGTCTAAGATGAAGTAAACCTCAAGTCAATGTTATCTACAGACTGTAGTTATTAAAAATGATCAAGATTCACGTAGTTCCCATTATAATTGTGTGATACTCGTATTTTTGACAATAAGTAAAAATTTATCGTTCCAACTTAGTATTGTTTTCCAGAACATGAAGCAGGTTGTCATAAAAATGATGGTTTTTTAAAAATTCATCCGTACAAAATTCTCGAACAGCTTCAAAATGTGATTTATATCATGGGTAGCTGAATTTTTTGAAGGGTTTAGTAAGAGATTCTACACACAAAAAAAATCCCGTTGAATACTGATTAAAAGAATTTTTTCCTAAAAAACGTAAAAATGCTGTACTTAATTCACAATTGGGGAATATTTTAAAGTTTTGTTCCCAATTTATATTTTCACCATCGAACCCAAACTTTTATACGAGCATATTCATCCATCATAACTTTGAAGACGTCAATACCTATGTATAACTTTACTTATCACTCGACAATAATTTGTTCAGGGTCAAAATTTACAATATTTTCAAGCTACTACTTGTTGACTGATAACCACATACATTCAGTAACCTTAACAGAGCCTCGTTTATAGCTGCTGATTTATACAAGCAGAGTCACTTTATTTCAGAGCCACGTCAACACATATATATTTATTCTTTACTTTTACAATAGTGGCATTAATTTATTCCGATTTCTAGCCCTAAATTTCGAATTTTAGTTTCAATCGTATACACGTCAACTGACCCCCCCCCCTTCCCAAGAAAAAGGTGGAAATGCCAAGCAAATATTACACTAGAGGAAGATACGATCTTATACCTCCTACATACGATATGATATTTGATCATACTTAACACTAGAAAGACCAGGTGGTGTCGTATACGACGCCATTTGAATTTGGATGCGTCACTCCTCAAAGGACCAGGTGGCGTCATATATGACATTCTCCGGTCCTTTGAGGATCTTTTACTGTTGAGTCGAATATGACGCCACCTGGTGTTTTGAGTAATCGAGTAAAACGTGGTTTTTCTAGTGTTAAAAGAGAAAAAGTCTGAATATGTCTGCAGATAAAATAAGTGACGACAGAACAATCATCTCACAGGCTTCAAACACGTTTCCAAAACTGAAAAAACAATCTTTTACTCTCGGAATATGTTGATAACTTCTCAAGTATTACACGTAGGTACCTCAATATTACGCATAATATTTCACACCAATTTAATCAACTACTGCAGTTGCCACTACGGGACTATGTAGACATATTTCGCCTCATATACATATGTACATATATTTAGGAATAACCATGCTGTATTATTCTGCCAGCCATGTAACGCTCCATTAATTACTTTTCTTTTCGGAAATAAGAATACTCTAACGGCCATTTAATGGGATTATTATGCTTTTCAACTGCGTAGTCTGGATTATTTGGTGGCGCACGAAATTTCGGTATAGAGCTCTGAAGAAAAACACACGCATAACGCACTTTCTACTTTCTGAGCAAGACATAATCATTCATCGACATTCTAATCCCAATCAGAGTGAAGATTTTGTACTGCATTTTCAAGATACAATATTGATAAACGAATTGATTTAACCGAGGAAAGTTATAAATACAACAATAATAATTTCTTATCATATTCAGTTGGATACTTTCATAAGAGCATAAAACAAATTTAGGGAGTCTAATACATACGTAAGACGGATACCAACAGTTAGAATTCGAATGAAACAGAAAATGATAAGAATGAATGATATTCACAATTAGGTATTGCAAATGAATATAACTGTGAAGCACTGCACATTGAAGAACTTCAAGGTGAAAAAGTAGATATGTATCCACTTTGAACAATTATTTAGTTCTAAAACACACTGACACGTCCTAAGTAATTTTTTTTAGTTTAGGATCCGATATATTTCCATAAAGTAACAATTGGAATTTAACACCAGAAGATTCAGTAAATTGACAGCAATTAAAGTGACGACTAAATGGTGAAATGATATAATTTTTCAAAGGGACTTCATAATTAACGTTTTTCATTTTTTGCAGTAAGAAAGTTCTCGAACAGGTATTTTTCTACCTTTAATTCCAAAATTCTTGTAAATAAGGTTGAAAATTTGAGAATTTCAATTGACGCGATTCAGATAATTGGAGAATGGCGGGTAAGATTAGAAATTTCAAAATACAAAAAATTTTCAAGCTAATAATATCAAGTAAAACTTTTAAAATATCGACACTAAGTTAGTATTTTCAAGATCCACGGAATCTGAAAATGGGCTAGTTATAAGCTATTCCGAATTACCTTATTTCTGACCACACAGTTCAGCCAAGGACATACTCTACAGAGTAACATGTCCTCTCAGTCATACTAGGTTAACATCAAATCCAAAGTTTCACATTGTTTCACCAGACACCATTATAATTCGGAACAAACGAGTCAGAACTTTGATACAAGGTCGTCGCTTATATTAATAACCAACTATACGTAGCTATAAGGCCACACAATTTACGAAATTCTGAATTTTGGAAGCCACTCGCAATATTATTACCGAGTTTCGTAACACACTTGTGAAGCATCGTTTACTTTGGCATTAACTGCGTACAATGCACAAATTAATTTCAACTTCCTCGATATTGTAAAATTATAGATAAGATTCGTATTATTTGGGTGGGGAACGAAATTGACCTGAAATTCTATTACTTTGAGAACGAACAGTTACAATTCACGTAACTGAAATCGAGTGCAATTTCAACTTCTCAAAATAATTCAGGTAAATCGTATGTGTTAAAACACGTATAAGCTTGAAACCTAAGAGTTTCGAAGTTCGATTACACTTAATTTTGATAAGTGATTTGTAATAACGCAAAAACGCGAATAATTTGGGTAACCGAAAGGTTTGATCTATTAAAAACCATTTTCAGTTGCCAAGTAGCGAGTTGAATCACTAACTATAATCTAGAACTGGACTGCCAGCAAATAAAACATTTCTGATGGAACAACGATATTAACATCGTTCGAACCACTCATTATCAGTTTCAGTTGGGAACACACAAACGCAACGGAATGAATTTGAATTAGCACCGATTGAGTTCAATTATTGAATTCATTAGTTTCAAATAATCCAACCAAGAGCAGAAGAGAATTGGATACTTATAAAACGGCGCATGTGCATTCCCAAGTGTAACTGAGCATCTTGGTACTTCGAAATTGCCCATGCTAGCAATGCTGCACTATGGTTTACGTGTTGAATAAAAGTTAATGAAAAATGAATAAGTAACAGACTCACGATCTGAAGTATTTTCACGATCTTCGTCGCCGTATTCGTCATCGCTGCCCCAAATTCTAAAACACGAAAACACAGTCTATCAGTATGGAAGATAATCGTAAAAAACTTGCAAGATGAATCGGCATGCTGTATGGGGTGAAAAAACCTACCGAATGTCACCATCCATCTTAAGTTCCGTCTTCCAAACATTCATACGATCATTCCCTTCACTTTCGTTTTCGTCTATATCGTCCAATCCTTCGACGAACGAAGGCCACTTTTGCGAGCAAATCGCATTGAACATTTCTGATTGTCTCTCTTGCTCATCCTCCGTCACACTGTCATACAAAGAAATACAGAGTGGAAAAAAATGAAAAAAAAATCATACGAAAATACATCGTAATTTTTTTTGATAAACTCTAAATACACATTTTTCAAAGCCAATTCGTCAAACTACAAGTTGTAAGCCGAATACTGAACAAGGAAATTAGATGAGCATATCGTGGTGACCAAGATAAACGTAATTCTAGGTGAAGGGGGGCGGAGACGGCGAAAGAAAGAGAGCATCGCAATGAGTATGGAAAAGTTATAAAACTACATAATATACGAGCATGAAATATGAATAGAATAACTAGTCGAAAAAAAAATGAAAGAACAACTTGTATTCCCAACAATCAAACGAAAGGTAAACTACGTAAGCAAGTAAAAATGAAATAAATTCATACTATACTCATTATAGATCCTTATATGTTAGTGAGCAAGCTTTTGTCAACCAATTTACCCAGACTATTCACAAATTAACGGAATTTGAGATGGTTGAAAAACTCAATTTCAGAATTTATTCAATAGAAGATTCGGAAGCGTCTCCTATAATTTTCTCAAAACTTTCGGCTCAATGATAAGAGTACGAGGTGGTTCAAAAAGTCTAGCTAGTACTTTTTTTAAGCAAGAGGAAAACAGTAACCAGTATAAGATTTCGTTGGTAGTAAAAAGTTATAAATGAATGTGAATGCTCTTTATGCATTCTTCAAAGTACGTGAAATATAAATATCTTCAAGGCTATCTAAATATTCTGAATTTAATAATACTTCAATATGTAAATTAAGTAATTAAACAGGAGGAAAAGCAACTCCTCTGTTGAAGTTATGAAACGGCACTAATTCCCTCCAATAATAAATTGTTCAACGCATCACTCATCAACCAACCATAAATACGAAATATTATAAATTCAAAATATACATAGCGATGTCATAAATTGAAATTTGACATCTACGAGCTTTTTTCACAGTGTCTTTTTCAAAGAAAAAAGAAAAAGTTTCCGATAACGTGACACGGCTGACAAAATAATCTTCGTCGACTGAGAATTTCTAATCCTAAGCAGTAAACCAACAAAAATGTTTATCTTCAATCCCTCAAATAAATGTAGAAAACAAGTAACAGTACTCGTCTGCCAGGTGATTTTTTTGCGTCAAGCAGGTGGAAAAAATATTAATTAACAGCACTGAACTGCATTCGACGAAACAAACGAATTTCGTAAATAAAATCCATTTCCACGTCCACAATTTTATTGCGAAATACTCGAGGTATTTTTCAAGAGAAACAATACAATGGGCTGCATAAAAATTTCTCCCAACTACATAACTCATTACGCTGATTATCTCTGGCGAAAGCATACGCGCATAAATTACTAAGATATTATTAAAACCAAACATAAAAATGGTCACCACGTTTACCTTTCAGTCGTCCTTCAAATGACCTTAAACTAAACCTACACACATGCATTCTGAGGAATTCGAGTGGTCAATGCGAATTTAAAAATAGTTGCAAAAAGAGAAAAACAACAGCCGTAGCAACAGAAACGTGCCTTAATATAAGTTTGCTCTACAGTATAAGCATCGACGAACGTAAAGTACTCACTCGGGATTCAATCCGTAATTTATAGTTGAGGAATCGTTTATGAAAATCGCATTTTGGTCTTCGTCCGTATCGTAGTCTCTGAACGCGGACTTCGGTTCCTGCAAAAGAGAATGCAATCGTTGTACTAAACTGAACACCAACTACGGCGTGCACACCGAAGACAACTAGCATTGCTAATGTTCTACTGTCACCATGCTGGTGAGCAGGTCAACGATCAAGTACATACCTTGTACGAAGACTCCTCAAAACTATTATCACTACTTTGGCACGACCTCGGACGTACTCCACCCTACAAACGATACAACAAATGTCGTATATATCAACGAATATGTTAGCAAAGAGAGAAAGAAAAAATTGCAATTACGTCATGGTTAGAGCACAAAAATTTACTCAGAAAAAAAAAATAACAACGAACACCAACCAGGCAGGACGAATGCAGTTCGATGATAAACTTCAAACGTTCGTTGACGACGGTATTCCAGTCATTTAAACAGCTTTCGGTGACCTCCTTGACTAATAAGTCGTGAAAAGTCAACATTTTCGAGTCTTCGATATGTATAAAACTGGCTATTCGTATCACATGGCCCATATATCCTCTTCTGAATTTTCCTTCATATCTGCAAAAGCATAAAAGAAAACGCGAATCGACGATTAGGGTTGATAAACTGGCATGAATAGAAAAACAAACCGAAGTTAGTAACTCATTAAAAAGAAAAAAAAAGTATAATGTAGTGTAGAGTTAACAATCTAGGTTGATGAAAAAAAATTTTAACGATTAGAGTTTAATGGTATTACTCGAGTGGAAAAAAAAAATGGATCATGAGAACTTTCATATTTTCATGTACTCACTCTCTATCAGCGTTTTCTTTCCATATGTCCAGAAGTCTTTGTAGAAGATTACATTTTTTCAGTAACTGCAATGTGTAAAAAAAACATACGCATACAAAATAATAGTTAAAAAATAATATTTAAACGGTAATTTAGGAACACACACACCTGCAGAATAGCTACCAATGCTTGAAAATACGTACGTGTATGAAAATTATATCATCGTTGTTATCGGTAACTGTGTAACCGTTAAGGTTGTCGATTGCATAAGCGATTAGTTTTTCTACTTCAGTATGTAAAAAATTATTGGAGGAATAAGCGTAAAACAAATCCTGAAATGTGAAGAAAAAAAATTGTACACAACATTATTACAAACGAAAGAGAAGGAAAAAAAACCGAATACGTAAGGCGACAATAATAAATGGGGTTATGTCGAAATTTTTAGGCAACTAGAAAACTGAAACGGACATAAAGCTTGTTTAATATACACATAAAATTCTCAGGGAAGAAGGCATTTCGTGGTGTAAATGAGGTGGAGCCCAGTAAAGAGTAGTCGGTCCCCTCCCCTCTGGAATATTTTGAAAATTTTCCTTCATAATAACTAATAGCCGCAGAATTGAGAAAAATTCACAGGTTCTGCCAGTCACAAAAACCACTGTAAAATTAAAAATAAAATTCATATTTTAAAAGTATTTTCTTGCAATCTCTAACGAATATTAATAAAATCAAAGGCTGCAAATATAATTCGAAAATATTGTGACGTAGTTAGAAATATTGTATTAATATTTAGCTATCAGTTGACAGTTGTTATTCATAATCTTCTTTTCTCGTTCTGTCATTTGACTGGAAACTAATTGAATTTCTTCGTCAATAGCAGATCCAAAGAGGTCATCCGTGTCCCCAACCCAACTATTGATGGAAAATCTTCCATCTAGACAAGCTTTAATTTTTAAATTTAACCTCCCCCCGAATGGAAAAGTAACTTTTATGCTTTCTGTTATCTTTTTTTCTCCTTCATGAATTATTAACCAAACATCAGCTCAAACACAAAATATTTGTCAGTATTCGGTCTGCATGCCCTGCTGAGCAATTCTTAACTTGCCATTAGTCGTACGAAAGAGCTTATATCCAGATGTTCTCAAACGATTCAGCACTTCACAAAATTTACTGAAAAAGAAAAGTAAAAAAAGAAAGAAAAGAAAATTTAGTCGAATAATTCGGCAACTGAAAGTTTTGTATCTTTACAATTCTACCCATATCTCGAAGACGAACATCAGTTTTGCTCATAAAACAGTCAAAAAGTTGTCACAAATGATATTTCAGTGCCCAGCAATATTATATAAGCCTAAGAATGATAGACAATTATTCTTGTAAAACTTGGAAGTTGACGTAGATCAATAACATGCCTTCAAAGTTTCTCCAGTAAATACCAAACCAGAAAAGTTCAAAATTTGAATTCTCATGATAAATAAATATTTAAGACTTGATAATTTTAGTATATAATCATAAATTCGATACGGAACACTTTTAGAGCTCAATGACTTCTGTCAGCCTTATTACAAACAAAAAAAAAAAGAAAAAAAGAGAGAATATGATCCCCATGTAAACATCTACATTTACCACCACTTTTCTTCTGTTCCCCCTTACATCCATACGCAGGTGCGATCCACGGTACAAAAGAAGCCTATTTCGTCCATTTTTGACGACACAACTACCAATTAAATTTTAAATAACGACGGTTCTTTTTGCAAAAAAAAAAAAAAACTCTGGACACCCGCAACCTTACTAACTGACATTAAATACGATAAATGATTAGCTTTCATTACTACTTTTTAGCTTTCTTATTTACATAGTTAGCGAGCACACATACATCTGCCTCTGTTCTTGGCGTACCCGTAATAAGAAAAGTATACTTGATTTAAATTTCAAACAGACTAATTAAACAGCTCACTAATAAGAATTATGCTCAATTATTTCGAGAAAAAAAATTGTACCTAACGGATCTGAAGGAATCTTTTCGGGTATAAAATTCACTGTTATAAAGAGTATTTTTTAGAACCAAAGAACCAAAATCCTGTACATTCGTATTTTACAATTTGCCGACGGTTTCGATAATACGTACATTCAACAGTAAAATAATTGACACGAGGGGCACACACTTGAAAAAAAAAAAATATTCATCATTCACTAACATGGCCAGATGTGTCCTAGTCTCCTCTGAAACCACTAAACCACGATATCCAAGCGATAAACCTCGACGCTCGCTTTTCTCTGTCTATTAAAAATAATACAAATTTCGAAGACAATGACTCGCTCACTTGACTTGTATTTTGATATTACAAGTAGATGTCAAAAATTCCTTGTTTTTTTTTTTAGTATCCGTGTTAACTATAAAAATTGAAACCATTATTTTACCCCATTCCATTAATGTATGGAACAAGCTCAAAAATAAGTAAGTTGATACTATTCGTTGATTCTACAGAATGATTTAAAAGGTTTAATGAAGTTTTCAACATTTTTCACTCAATTTGGTACAAAAAATCAACCTTTTTTTCCGACAAATTGGTTTCAAAAGAAAATATTATAATTCAGAGCAGAAAAATTTTGTGTACTAGTTAGACGAGGAAAACATCTAGAAAAATCTCAGAAACGGCTTTACAGGAATATCGTGTTTTCTCAGGTGAAAGATTAAAAAAATATTATAAAGTAGCCTACATCGGTTTGGCAGGTGGTGCGGTGGTTTCCTCTTCGCCTCATTTTCGTGTATTATAAAAACATTTCAAATACTTTGGTAGCAGCATTATATAAAATTCGATGGTACTATATACTCTTGAGCCACACCAATAAGAACATAAATCACAATGATGTCGCATTTAGAATGCTGTAACTCGTTCATTTCGAGGTTCTACTTGTTTAATTTTGCCATATGTTTTCTCAAAAGAGTCAATAGCGTATTCTACTTCCTGGCAGCATTACAAACACACTGAAGATACTCTATTTGCAAAATACATACGAAGTCGACTCTTCGCATCTTTCTTCACGAATTTTTATTTTCTGTTTCAAATACGTTTCACTCCAAAAACACTTCATTGACGTATTTCGTACGAAAATTTAGTGAATTCGAACTTTTCACGCTTCATGTTAGACCAAATTTGAAAAAGTATTTTTCATTCTTCATACGCCGAAAACATAAACGTTTGTATCGCTGTTTTGGGCTTCGAAAATTCAACTTTTTCAATTACAGAGTGAATTACTTCTTTGCCTATTTAGCGACAAGAAAGTAGTTTAATAAAAATGTATTTATGCGTTCACTCCATTTTTAAAGGATGAGAAAAAAAAAAAACTTCGGTGCAAGAAGTGAAAATCAGTTTATATGACTGGCTCTCAAATATTTCGTACTCTCAGTCTTTGAACAGTAATATACTCGGGTAATGAATACCTATCGGCAATAATTTTTCGTTAGTTTGTAAAATTTAAGTAGGATAAGTTGTCGAAATTTGGAGTCCTCCAATTTTGTACTGCGGACATTATTATTTTTGAAAAATTTCGAACCTCTATGTATGACTTATTCAAAGGGAAGAATTTAACTAGAATATGATCCAGTTTTTTCCCGAAAATTGTGGCAAATCCACGAAAATTTATCATTTTACTACCTGTATTACACCACTCTGTTATCAAAACCAACGACTTTATTGACGTCATTATAAAACCTTTTTTTCCCCTTTGTCTGTCTTGCAAACCCGACATTAATTTTCTGCTCATCCGAATAATTTTCCATGTATTTTGCAGAATTTAAAGAAAAATAAAAAGCTATCAACTTGACCCTTCATTCTTTTCTTACTTTTACGATTCCGTTGTTCTCATTTTACTTTGTTTAACCACTTACACATAAACCGATGAAATTTAACTGGTATTTAAAATTTTTTCTCAGTTTACGTCATTCTTTACAAATTATGGTAGATATGACTAACCTAGTTAATTATTTTTTCTAAATATAAAATATAAAAATAAAAGAATAAGCTATTATCTTCACTCGAGTTGAGTTTTGTTCAAAAACAACTGCGTGAGTATTCGTCATCCTCGACCATATCGATAGTAGCTAGGTACTGATGTCAAATGAATGATGCAAAAACATGATTGTGTACATCCAAATACAATTTATGTACCCTAATTACGTTTTTTAAGAAAAAAAAAGGATACATTTTTCTGATGTGACAACTAAAAATTATCGGTGCCTACTTGAAAAATGCTAATATGACTGAAATTAACAGATTAAAGGTTAGAATAGTTATATATCATCTTAGCGTCTTTTAACCAACGAAATTGATATGCTGAGAAAAACTTTGGAAGCTAAAACTATCATTTCTGGGTTGGTGGTGGCGGTGAAAATTACGACATTGAATTGAACAGTGTTTTGTAAAACAGGGTAAGTCCAATAACCTTCGCACATTTTATAAGAGTACACTTCAGTTGTGACAGCTTGATTTCGGACTTCTTTAAAACTGGTCAAAAAATGGGACTTTTTTCTGTTTATGTAAGACTGATTATTTGGAAATGACACCATCCCCTATCTCAAAAAATAATAATAATAATAATTCAAAGAGGAGATTATGGAAAAATAGAAATTGTTTTTTGATACAGCTTCATGACACTATCAGCAAATTTTTGGTTGGGAATTTTAAATTTTAAATTAATTCTTCATTTTCCAACGATATACAGGCTACACTGCCATGTCTCACTGCGAGTGTAAAAAAGGAACACAAAATAAACGTCATTTTAAAGCATTTAACTTATTTTGTTAGAATTCCGTATCAATTAACACAATTCTGATAATTCCCAATAACTGGGAATTCCAAGTCGATATTTCCATTTTTACTAAAGTTACCATGTAGACATGAAGAAGCAGATAATCAAATTCAAGGTCTGGCTGACGAAATACATAAAATATATGATTAAATATCGAAAAAATTTGCACTAGTTTTTAGGTCGAATGTATGTCTACATCCTTAAACAAATTTTACCATGAAAATTCTAATAGCACGGTTCACCCAAAGAAAAACAAATAATAACTCGGTTGTTATATAGTAGGAAGAGTTTTGTAAGTGAGCCATAAACTCATTGTCATCATTAAAATCATGTGCTAAGTGCAACCACGAATTCTCAAGAATGTTACCAATAAAAACCAATGGCTGCTCAGAAAATACGTAATAATATTAAAGAATTTAATCGATTAACGATCTGAAAGAGACAGTATAGCCGCTCCCACTCTTGAGAAGTACAAGTCCTAGTAACTGCTCGCTTCAAGAAGAATTAATTCCATCTCGATACAGAAACTAGGATCAACAAATCACCTTTAAAATTCTAAAACCCAAATTCAAGTGGTATAAAATTTGATGTCTCAAGTACGTCTCACAGGAAAAAAAAATTATTTCTTAATACTAGGTACAACACAAAAACTTTTTTTTTTTTTGAGAAACTGAAAACATGCCAAGAATGTTTTTTAATTAATCAAAAATTTATAGAATTGATGAATTATTTCGAAATGTTATTTTCATTAGTTAATTTTATGACTTATTAATTACAGTCGAGGCTAGTAAAAATTTATCAACATACACGCACACGCACTCCAGAACTACAATCTAGAGACACAAGTCTTCAATCTTTCAGAAGTTTTAGTATTCTTGGAAACACCATGAGAAAGCCACACAGCTCATTTACACCATCTTTATACTCATCTTTGAGCCTTGAAAAATTAAAACGAAGATCGATTACTCACCAAAAGAAGCTCGGGAATATCACAGAGAATAATTTCTTTATTGATCGCAGCATTATTCAACGAGATCAAAACAGCAATAAATTTCACAACAACCAATCTGGCTCGACCGAAAGGTGGCGACACAACTCCACTTGTCAGTGTAATAGGCTCGATCTGAAAGATGGCGAGGAAATAAAATGTATAAAATGTGGGGAAAAAGTTGAGGTGTGAATGCAGAAAGATAAAGCACTCGTAAACACAATCGACACACACACAACGTACTTTGATTGGTTTTTGAAGTATCTCCTTCATTTTCTTGATATACGGTAAAACAGCCATAATTATATCGGAAAGCGAGAGAGTATGACAGCTATTTTTTACTGGCAGCGTTTCAGTGAATACGTTTTGAGCCGTTAAACCACTTTCAAGTTTATCGTGAACTGAATAATGTAACGTTTGCCTGCACCGAGATTCTCTGTCGAATGGTAAAGCAAAGCAAAAAACAGTCAAAATTAGTAGCGAAATTTTTTGAATTTTTGAAAAAGCGATTTGATTAATCCCTCCTCTACATCATATTCAAATGAAAATACGGATGTCAAAGAACCCAACCAGACTTGAGACCTTTTTTGAAATCCACCATTGCTATAATTTCAAACTTTTTTCTTTCCAAGAAACTATCGCTCAGGGTATTTTCTCAAAATTTCATCAAGATTCACTATATATTTTTATTTTTATAGTTCTTACGTTTTTTTGACACACATTAACGAAGAAGATTTCGGTCATGTTAACTCGTAAAGAACTATGACAAGATATTTCTTCTAATAATCTAATTTCAATTATTTTTTGAAGTCTTGATGTTTTCGATAAAATGGTAGGCATAATTTCATTTTTTTTTTTCATCATACATTTATTAATTTTACTATGTAACTTTCAGTTTCAATTTTTAATGGTAATATTTCGATTTTATTTGTGGTTTTGCAGCATGAGAAATTCAAAACTAACATCGTTACTTTCTGAAAGTTACTTTTTCAACTGTATTGTACGTAGACATAGATTAACATTATCAAGGACTAGTTCAGAGTAGATTGTATTAACGAATATTTATTTTCATTCAGAACATTTTTCTGAATTTTCTCATCAATCTTAGACCTATACTTGGCACCGATTCGACGAAGAGGTCTACCTTATTCTCAAGTATCTCATAATAATAAATCTACTTCAACTCAAACTCTGCGTATCTTTTCCATAATTTGAATTTTTTTCAATTACCAACGAAGAGTGACGAACTGAAGTCTTGAAGCATCACGTAAATGTAGCCTAATATACTTACCACCACATTTCATTCAAATTATTACTTTTACAAATTTCAAAATAGAACAATTCTCATGCTAGCTCAACTGAAAATTTCACTTTTCAGATCGCATTACATCAGGCCTGTAACTAGCACCAGGGCGAAGCCCTGGTTGGTATTTTTCGAAGAAAAAAAAATCAAGACAACTGCGCATTCAAAATGGGGAAGGGGTGACTCGGCAAACGCTAGCCCTGCCTGATATGTTATTTGCCCTAGCACTTATGAGCGCTTAGTTACGGGCCTGAATTACATTTCACGATATACTAATACTATCCATTTTTCGGAGAAATAAATTTCATCAACAATATGAATCCATAAAACGTAATGTAAGAGTATATTCATCGATTAGGTCATAAATTACTTACCCAGGAAGATGTGGCTGCATTAGCGTCATCAAAACCTCTATTGCACTTTCAATTGATGTTTCGCATATAGTTTCACTATTGAACGCCGTACTTAGCACCAATTCGATTGTCTGAGTCCTGCAAGTTTAATTTCACGAATGTAAGAAACTTAGAAGAAACTTAATTTCAGAAAATGATTAAATAAATCCGACTAGTGGGGAAAAGAAGTTGATGATTTAAAATTTTTCAATATCATAATAATTGAAGGTAAATCTATTTAATTATTCCAATCAGTAAAGACTTTATTTCATCGACAAGCTCAAACTTTGGACTCAAATAAATTGTATTTTTTCGTAATTCCAACAGAACATGAGCGTGAAACACTAGGCAAATGCAACAAGTTCCACCGCATAGAAACGACTAATCACATACTTTGGATTGAATAAAAAGAAATCGAACATATTCTGTTATCAATAATGAAAACGGTACCAAATGAATCTAGAAATTGAGACAAACTTACGATTCGAGTAAATTCAGAATAGGATCCGACTCTGGCTTTTCATTCAAGTCTGCTGCATTGTCTCGTAATTTCTGAATAATGCTACAAAGAGCAGATGCGGCATTTGCCTGACAATCGGCATCAACACTCGGATTCAATAAACTCACTAAATTTGGTATCACATTCTGGCTCTGCAACCACTAAAACAAAAAGCACGAACACAATGAGATGTAATACTTGGAACGGCAAAATTAGAATCAATATCGATAGACGTACCCCACGCAATGATTGTTTCAGCTCAGGACCTTCGATGAGCGTAACTAAATTATGCATGAGATCCATAATAGATGAGGTTCCCATATGTTTAAATAACAGTTCCATGAATTCCTCCTTCGCTTTGAGAAATTCGAGTGCTTGCAAACATGTGTACTGGTAAGAGTACCAATTCTATTGGAAAAAAATTACACCGTTCATAGGTTCACGCAAGCGATAAGATGACACGACATTCTACGTCAACACCAATTAAAGCTAAATACCTGTTCACTTTTTCGACTAATGAGTATGGAAAGAGTACGGCTGAAATAGGACGACAAAAGCGGATTAAGAGGAGGATCATTTTCGAGGAAACAGTAAAGTTGATTTAGAGTTTCTTCAGATGCTAAACGTTCGTTTATTGCTGGTAAATCTGAAGTAAGTAATTCGCAAGCTAGATTCGGATATTTATACTGTTCGGTTTCTTCCAGCTCAGATGACGGTTCGGTCGTTATCAGCGATACGAGTTCATGAAGAATTTCTGGTTTTAGCAAACTACGATTCATTCACAAAAATTACAAAATGATCTGAAGAAAATCTGATGAGAACTGAAAGAGGCCAAGCGTAAAAAGTTAATTTTAAGAAAATTGTATACTTTTCTTACACCGAAGCAAAACGTACAGATCTACATATTCGGAAATGAAATCAGCCCAAAGGTGTGGGAATTTCTGAGATATAGCATTGAAAAGAAATAGCATTCAATTTAAAAAAAAAAAAAAAAAAAAAAAGAATAAACAAGGGTCTCCGGACCAGAAGCAAGAATAGTTCTCAAGTACTTGTTTGACCAATGCTTAAATAGGAGAAGCATTTCTTAAAATGCAAAGATCGTTCTGACATATGAACCTAAGAAAGCTTTCAAGTAGTATCAAAAATCAATACCGTCAAAATAGAACGACAATTATGAACCGAACCCCTTCGAGTTCTCATCAAAACAAATGTAAGTAGTACAATTATTATTTATGCATCTTACAATTCGATGAGTTTTAAATTCTGGGCTTTCAATTCTTGCAACACATTCTCCTGGTCGAGCAACTCTTGTAGAGTCAAATCCTGGAACAGATTACCCAATTATGATTAGAAAAGAAGGTTCAAGGGCTGAATGTAATGAAAGGAGACAACTTACCTCTTTACACAGTATTATATCTATCTGAGGTGAATTTGCGTTGTAAGCCCAAAACATATTAACGAGTTACCTGAAAATAACATTAGTTTTGTATATTGATGTTAGCTAATATTTATGAAACTATGAAACACATAAATATAGCAGTAGGGAGGTTAGGAAGACGTATTTACAAATAAGAACTTTAATTCGAGAAGTATTTCGAGGTGCATTCGATGGAAACACTGAACATAATAATTATGCTGATATTGTACTTTACGTAATAATCAGCTAATACTCTGATAAAGTATGATTGCTAATAAATTAAAGAGAAATGGGAACTACGTTAACAGAGGTCAATCTGGCTGGTTTGTTTTCTTACTTCAAACCCATACATGAAAGAAGTGCAATATGTACAGACAGTACAGATGGTGTTGTAGCTAATGGATTATCATCAGCATCAAGTATTTAAAACTAAACAGGCATACGTTTAGATACGAAGTCACCATAGTCAAATGAGTATTGACGAATCGCTGAATGTTGAAAAAGAACTAATCACAGAATGGAAAAGAGATAAGGTTGATAAACGTTCATACGTACTTAGAATTTGATGTGAATAATTTTGACGTAATCACCATAACCACAGCCAAAGCAACGTAATAATCTAACGAAATTCATCTATTTACTAAACTAAAATGCTACATAAAAAATGCCAAGTTTTAAACTTCGAATTACAAAATTACATACCTATTCAACAAATACCATATTATTTCAATTTTTTCTTTAATGAAAATGAGAAAATACCAAAGAACTATAAGCGCATGGTTCTCAATGCACCGAACACAGTTTTTTGTAAACTTGTCACATTCGACTGTAGATTCTGTAAAAGTTGTACAGTTGTTTTATTTTATCATCGCTAAAGACCCGACCAATAAAAAACGCTTCCTAAATAATATTCGCGAAATTTTGCCTTTTGAGCTTTTGGTATGCGACTATGCGAGTAGACGAAAATGAAAATAATTTAAATGAAAGACGAATTCTTTCTTTGTCTTTCGTTTTGTGAGAAAAAATACGAGGTGCTGAAATCTTTCTCTGTCTTTAGTATTTATTTTATTGTACTTTGTATGTACTTTAATCGAAGTCTTGACTCTTTAATTCTCAAAGAGCTTAAATTTAAAATTATTCAAATTTCAATTCGCTCAATTTCGCGGATATTTGGGAAACGTTTTTTATTGGTCGGGTCTTTTGCGAATAATAGACGCTTCACGACTCTTTTTTTTTTGTTAAGTTTTACCAGTTTTGGGAATTAAAATTGTGTCCAAAAATAAAAAATATGCGTTTTATACCAATACCACACCATTACCATACAATGAAATTAAATAAGTTTATAAAATTACGGTAGCCTAGGTCAAATAAGATGAATTGAAATTACTCAACTTCCAGTTTTCTAAGTTCTCTTATTATACCTGAACCTGAGTTTTCTGTTTTCGTTCAACTCGATCATTTCATTGAAAAGAATTATCCACGTGAAACTGAAAGGAATCTCGCCAATGAATTCGGCAAGCGCAAGTACTATAAAAAACATGATTCAGCTAAATCATTATAAAATTGTTACTTTTCTGATGGAATGAATTGTCCGTTTTTCACAGCAAGTTTGGAATTTTTTCAACACTGATTCATACGCGAATGATCTTGGATGTCATAAATACCTTTATCCTCACGCCTCATCTAAAACCTCGGTATTTTTATGACGACCTACGATATCATTTGAGTAAATTACTTTAACCTAAATACCAATATACCGAACACAAAAACTCGACAAAAAAGTGAAAGAAAAAAAAGTAAAAATGATTTTAGACTTTTTTCTTTTTCAAGTTTACATCTTAAATTTGAGAAAGGAAAAAAACATAAAGTTATGATCACAGTATAAAAAAACAAAAATACATTTACAAACACAAAAATGTTGGCATAGCGAACATAAAAGATTTTAGGGTTGATACAAATTACGACTGTAGCATTAAAAAAAAGAATTAGTAGAATTGTTGGTCCTTACGTAATAAAAGTACGATTAGTAAGTTAAAAAATCAAAAAAAAAAAAAAAACAAAAACAAAAACGAATACTTTATTTGAGATTCGAATTTATAATAAGGAATTCACAATATCACTTTTCGCATAAAGCAAGTGGCATCGTATAAATGCATTTTTCTTACCGTCAACCAAGTAAGAGAAACATTATAATAAAAGGAAATTGTTTATAATAGGTTGGCTAAGGAATGCAAAAGTTTGTTCCAGGAAAAAAAAACTATTCTGTATTTCCTCTCTTTCGATACTCTGTATCCTTTGTAGTTTAGTCAATTTTTTACCGACCAAAACATATTATTGACTTAATATAATAATCACTAATTACGTTTTCAAATGGAAAAGACTTGGAAGAAAAACCAATTAATAAAATTTAATCAAGCTCGGATAAGTAGAGTTTTACAGGAAATAAGGAAAAGGAAAAGAAAACCGAGTATAGCAGAGAGTAGTGAAAAATGGCAAAATGAAAAATATGTAGAACATAATATAGAATACGGTAGGAAGAAATGAAACTGCCATGGAAAGAGGACATAGAAAGAGTAATTAAGATCGTCAGTGAGAGGAATTATAATAAGTAGTATTTGAAAAAGGAATGTTTCGCTTTAAAAATAAACTGAAAAAAAAAACACCAGAGTAATAAATAACACACACATAGACACACACACACAAAAATTATTAGTCTTACGTTAAATCGAAATTTCGTTTAAGAATATTACCACATAATTATAGGGAGACAAAAGAGTTAGGTATAAAAAATATTAGACGGAAATTCGAGTATGGAAAAAATATCTCAATTCAGATTTTAAAAATTTTTGATTAAGTAATCTCGTTTGATAAAAAAATTAGGTAGTACCTATTCATAAACACCGACATCATACAGCAGAAGTCTTTTGTACTCGTCCCCTGGGTAAGTTGCAATAGAAAATGAGCAGGTTTTACATAGAAAACCCACTAAAAGAAAAATAAATGAGCACTTACAGAGTACATAACTGAACGAAAAATAAATAAATAAATAAATAATAAAATAAGTACTACAAAAATCTGAGTAAGCAGCAGGTACTTTTTTCATTTTATTTTTAGAGATTCTTATTTGCAGCTGAAAAGTTGAAATACGCTCAAGATTGAGAAAAAACGTACAGTCAGGTAGGTATAATATTGTACAGTACGATCAGAAATAACTGGAAGTGGATCAGTAATGAAGTAGTAGCGTTCGTCATTTGCAACGGGTTAATGTGAGTATTCGAGTAATGAGAAAATAAAATCTGAAAATCTATAAAATTAGCTTCATTTTCACTTTTTCGACAACGAAAATTTTGGAAAGTTGTATAATGTACGTTTTCCATTTGTTTATGTCATTAAAAAATAGAATTTGATTTTAGAAAGTTCCGATTTTTCAGAGAAAATTTAGAACATAATATTACCTGAAATACCGGGCTAGTGTTTGTTCACTTCTATTTGAATTCATATATACATTACTGACATTCGAATCATATATCCAAAAAACTCTTTCAAAACCATAAAATTTTTTAAAATAAAAAATACTGTACGTTATGTTATGCTGAAAGGAAAATTAAATAAGGAAGGACAGGCGGAAGAAAAGCAACTTCAGCTCGACAATAAAAATCTTTTTGATCAGCCATGGAAGCAATTGAGCGAATTTTCTCATTTTGTTCGACTTGGAACTGTAATCATCACTGACTTCTTCAACCTTCATAACTGATTAACGGAAGATACATTCGAAAAGAAAGGCGAAAAAACAACAAATGTACCTACGCCAATCAGTTAGGGGATCACGAGCATATTCGCGTTAATTAACAATAGGCTGGTAACTTTAACGTTCTCAATAAATTTACATAAAATATATACAAAAGACAAGACAAAAATTGGGTTAAAAGGTGCAAGATGACTCATTTAATAAATTCAAGTCTTTATCTTTCCATTAAAAAGACCGGCTTCGTACATTTCTCATGGAAATCAGAATTACCAGTGTGAAGGTATGAACTTCCACCATGTCATTTACAAAACCAAATCATTAAGACTATTAAAAACAATTAATTATTTGCAATTCGAATACGTTGCAGTTTTTTTTTTTCTTTTGTAAACTTTGAACGCTGTAACTTTGGATTTTATTAGATGAAAAATAAAATTCAGTTATTTTCTTTTTCGAAAAAGTATTCGAATGAAAATATCAAAATGATGAACAATTTGGTTCTCCCATTTGTTTTTTTACCAGGCCTTTTTTTGAAAATCTGATACGAATGTTATAAGCTAAGCTTTCTCAGATCGACTCACCCTCAAGTTTGTAATCCACCCAAAAGGGTTTTGTTTCACTTTCATAGCCCTTCCCGTAGATTTGTCACTTGTGTCCTTCGACTGGATGGAATGTAAAAAAAATCTTGGAAACAGCTAAATGCGTCAGCATTGCATCCTTCACCCAAACATACATAGAGACACATCACATGAAACCTCACTCCCCGCCAAAAAAAAAAAGGAGCTGTTAAATTTGACGTTTCTTGTATCACAAATTAATGGAATACGTGTAAATTAAATGAGCATACTTCGACATCCAATATGGCAGAGTAAACCGCATCCTGGAAGAACATGACGTCATTATTTTGTCACCCGAGTGCTATCAACAATTCATTACCTCCTCAATCATCGGCGACCGTCAACCGTATTCTCACTCTCTGACAGCAGTACCTCCAGGTCGGATGGAATTTCAGAGGTCAGCTCGATCGGCCTGAACGGAAGCTCGGCCGATTCGAAGTTGGCGGTGGGAAAGACGCATTTAGCTTCATCCGCACGAGGCGTCAGTCTACTCAGGTCTACATTCTGCAGCGAATATCTTTTGAATTTGTCAGCATCATGGGACGCCTCGTTATTCGACATACTCCTGCGGACGCGCTTACTCTTGGCGGCCGGCTGGGCTTCGCTTTTAGCAGCAGTTGAACTCTTCGTCTTCGATGGCACATCCTCCAGTTCGCCAAACTTTAAGCGAACTGGCTTCGAGCTGGTCGCTATGACCACAGAGGTGGGTTGTCGACGACTGCTTTGAGCTGCCCCACCACGTTGAGCAGAATTGGCACGTTTGAAAAGCTCTCCAGAACTGGTCCTCTTCAGATTTGCTGACGGCTGTCGTACTTCAGACTCATCGGAGAGCTGGCGTCTAACATCGACAGTCAGTGGCTTCGACTTTCCTGTATCACACGAATTCCGCCGCTTGCTGGCTGTACTCTTGGACTGTGGCTTGGAAGGGGCTGCATGCTGTCGACTTTCGCTGGAGTTGCGCCGTTTCATGCCCATCGACAGAGATGCCTTGGTAGAGGCACGAGCCTCTGGCCTGCCCTCACTGGCAAATGGATTTTTGGTCGAGTCGGCGCTGAAGACGTTCGCATAGCAGGGCTCCACCTGAGGGCCATGTTTCTCGTCGCCCCTGGCCGTCTCAAAGGCAGTGTTTTGATAGAGTGGCTCCTGCGGAGCGGACACTGAACGTTTGTACTCGACCTTGGTCGCAGAAGCTTCGTCTATTTTGGCCGGCGCTTCTGGCTCGTTGCTCTTTTGACCCTTATTCGGCGCTGCAGTCGCCACAGTCGTCTCCTTTGCTGGCTGGCTGCGGATCCGATCAGCACGCACAAGCAGCGCAGCTCGCTGTTTGACTGCCTCCGGACGTTTGTCTTTGATGAGGTGCGACGAAATTTCGTTTTTATTTTTGCCCAGCTTCACGCTGAACTTGAACGGCGGTTTGTAAACCAATTGCAGCTTCACACGATCTTTCGACGGTTTTTTCTTACCGGCATCCGGTTTGGGAGGTGTTCCAGCAGCTGGCGCGGCTGCCGGTACAGCAGCAAGAACAGCGGCCGATGGATTCACGCGTTTGCCGCGATTCTTACCAGTCGGGTCGGATAAATCAAAGTCAGCCGGAGAGGACTGGGACTTTTTCAGCGACCCTACATCCTCGATGTTATGTGAACTGATCAGCCAGTTGCGAACTTTGCCCAACGGATCTTCGCTTACAACGGCAGCAGCTGTTTTTGGATCCGCGACCACGACGGTCTTCTTCGGTTTCGGCGTTTTGGATTTGCCAGCAGCCTTGGCGGCACCGGTGGTTGCGCCTTTATCGTGTCGTTTGCTCTTCTTCTTTTTCACCTCAACGGGGCTGTTGTTGTTATTAACGTTGTGCAGCACGGGCTCTTCTTTTTTGGCCGACTTGGAGCGTCTTTTGTTTTCGTGCACTTTTTTCTTGAATGGCAGTTTGGAGCGGACGGCAACAGGGTGTACGACTACCGCCGGCCCACCGGACGAGTCGGTAGGCAGTCGAACTGGTTCCGTAGGGGACGAATGCACTACGGTCACGGCTTTCACTTTCGGCTTCTTGCCCAGAATTTTGGTGCTCAGGAACTGCAATAAATTCGATCGAGATTATTTGGGTTAGTTATGAATTTTGAACGTATTTTGTAAAGTAAATTGATGTTATTCTCGATTAAGAGAACCAAATGCTTTAGATCAATTTTAAATCTGTATAATGTAGTATAGTGAAAAAATAATAATTTTCGCGAAGAAGATAAGGGAGCATAAAAAGGAGTATGAATAATCTCAAATCGATGTTTTAGTCATTTATATCCAAAAAAAAAAACAACCAGCAAACAAAAAAACAGTCTAGAAGAGGCAACTGAAACTTGGGGCTGTAAGATAATGAAAGTGCACCAAAATGAAACGATTTATTAGTATGGAGAAGCATAATTATTATTATGAAACAAAAAATTGTAAATTCAAAGTTGAGCGGCGTTCAAATTTTTTGAGAAAACTCATACTTCTATTATTATTTCAATAACAAAAAGACAGCTAAGTAAACTGATGCAACCGCGAGTCAATAAGCAAGTACTCACCATCAAGAAGAAGAAAATCAGGAAAATTAGAGCGCAATAGTACCATCGATCTAGAGCCCATTTTTTGAATGAAGCAATATTCTCTTCTGACAAGAGCAACTTTCGAAGAGTAGCAATCGGTCCTGATGGATCAACCTAAATTTTTTTTTTTTTTTTGGAAAAATATAACGAGATCAGTCAACTGAATTAAAAGACAGAGGTTAAAAATGATGTAAAAACTGATATCTTACCTCACGACATTTGCGGAAGACATCACAATAACCATTATAATCGTTGCATGGTGTTCCTGGCTTGGCATACATGTTAGGAACATCATACGGTGCTTGATTGAATTGGAAAGACGACCTAATAGGACACATTGAAAAAATAAAAAAGATTGAAACTTTTTGCGAAAATTGGTGATATTTGAGCAATTTTAAGAGATACGATATTAAAATGGAAATAAGCAGGATTTCATCGAGTGGTAACCTGTCAGATGAGTATTCTTTAACAAGTACTGAACCTAAAATAATGACTAGCATTACACGCAATTTGGCTAAAATAAGTCAGAATTTATTAAAATAAAACTAAAAACTATAATTACCCGCAATTTCATAAAACGCATTAATTTTTTCCTGAGAGTAATCAATATAGTAAAAAATAAAGCACCCATGTCAACTTGGCACACCCGACTGACACCACACACCTGCCCAAAATAAGGTTCTTGAAACATGATAGGGCAAGTAACCTTTCGGCCCTCATGTTTTGGTTCCGCTAGTTTGACGAGACTATCTCTCCAAATTCTAACTGGTCCATGGCTATGATGTTAATGCTGTCATGAGAGCCCTAGAGCTCTAGATAATCTATCCTTTTAGTAGTACAAAAATCAATATAAAAAAAAGGTACGACTCGAGCAATTTCCGCTTTAACTCCTTCAGAAATGTGACAAAATGTTGAAAAATTTAACCATAATCCCAGTTCATCATAGTCAACACCCCCCTCCCGTCAATTCTACAGTTGAAAAATGTACTTACAAACAAGGCTGATTCTCTCCGGGCATTTTACAGCACAACTCGCAAGCCTTGGTCGGCGGATCCGAAGGTGTGGGAATGCACTGACACGATTCCAAACCATACGCCAGACATATTGATCCGGTACACTCCTACGCAAAGGAATGGGAATAATATAAAGCAAAAAAAAAAAAAGAGAAAAAAATGAAAAAAGCCAAAATGATTAAAAACGAAGTATATCTAGCGAAGAAAATGCTGCATATACACGACCTACGATAGGTCTACCGGTACCGCATTTTAAAAATCTGGCTTTGGTGGCGAACAGCCGCCGCACCGTTTAAAATGCGTTCAGCTATAAAATATGGGTGCGCTTTTCCGCCTTTTACGTACCCCCATGTAGCAAACGAATTCCTCGTTGCACACCGTTTTATTGGGCTTATTTATGGACGGCGGGCACTGAGGGCTCAATCCATTGCAGTAACTCGCGTCGCGGCAGCCATTATCGCTTCTGCACATATCGCCGACTCTAATTGTACACTCGGCCGTGCAGCAGGGACCCTAAAATGAAATTAACATACCGCAAATTAATCCTCCCGTCGGAATTTCGCGTACGTATTTTATTTCGTCATTATAGCGAATAACTTTTCCGTACGCAACCCTTTTAACACAATAGTACACCTCCACCCCCTTCCTCTCCACCTATTATACGAAAACAAAATTGTAAATGACTGCGGAGCTCATTTTATATAGCCCATGAAATAATTTTATCTCACCTACTGGAGACAAAAGTTAACAAATGAATATCAGCGATCAATTACTCGCTCTTCAATCTATAAAGAAGTACGAGTACATACATACATATATATGTATATCACCTAAATTCGGGTAAACTTGGAATTACCGTAATTTCTCCCCTGTATATTTGGTGCAAATACTGAAATGTCTCTTGGACAGGATTTTTTTTAAAACAGATCTTAAGTCGATGACTTCTTCAGAAATGAACTGAATATTTTTTTCTCGAAGATATTACACGCATTCCAAGCAAGAACTGAACTCAGTGTTTCGACAATACTAAACCGGGCCCATTTCTATTGAATGAAATATACTAAAAAATATACCTGCGAAGGACTGCAGCGAGCATTTGGCGTTAAACGGCAAGGTGTTTCATCTACCGGAGGATACCGTCGTTGAGGATAGCAACATTTATCCTTGCAGTCTTCTTCCCACCCGCAATCGCACTCCTCACCAGGCTCCACGACACCGTTTCCGCAGATTGAAGTTTGAGGTTCTGCAGAAATAATCGATAATAAAATATTACGATTTAATCGAACAATAATAACTTTGCTTAGTAGACTTCCAATTCAAATGAGAGAATTTAAAATTAGAACACTATAGATATTCTTGAAGTACACGCTAATGAATGCAAAAAAAAAAATCAAACACTGCATTTATTTGATATAAGTAGGTGCTAATTTTGCTTCATGAAATACGTCACGTTTACTATCACGAACATTATGGCCATCAAGCTATTCTGTAGCCAGATTTGCCTATATTCATTTAACTGCGTTGCCTTTACGCTAAATAAAACCAATACGACCGATAAGAAATTTTCAAAGGCAGCGTAATATATTTTAGAATATCCGGTAGCGAATTAATGGGACAGCTCCCAGTTTCTATGGAAGAGACATCCGTTCTCAACGATGATATTAAACTACCAACTCCCCAAAGGTCCAGTTCCAATATCCTGATAACCTTTCACAGGTTCCGAAAATCCAAATGAAAACTTCTACGACCACCTCTTTCCATTTTCCACATTACATGGTAGCCCCCTATTAGCACGTTTCAATTCGTGTAATACGAAAACATACACGAGTACAAATGGGGTACACGTTGCGAGAAGAGGCTCGATTTAAAAGCACGAAGGGCTACTGGCCGCACACAAAACGTTATGCTCCACTCACCGGTAAAACATCCCTTCGAACTACGAGCCTTCACATTCAGCACCGGGTTTATGGCGTGTAAACTGCAGGGCGAGAATTTGTTGTTGTTCTTTTTATCGCCGGACGTCGCTCGAGCAAACATTATAAAATTACCGTCGTCGCCACCTGGTGTACACCCATCGGGATCGTGCTGCAGAAAGAAGAATAAGTTTATGTCGAATATAGAGGTACAGGAGGTAGAGAAGAAGAAGACGAAAAAAAAAAGAAGAAAGAAACTACGTATAAAAAATGAAAATTTTTACCGGTGACCCGAAGTTATGGCCAATTTCATGAGCGAGTGTCACGTGTGATACGGCCGATGGCACATGCTTTCCATAATTCAGCACTGTCACGATACCAGTATTCAAACTTTTCAGACTACCCCGGTAATGCTAGAAAAATACACAATGAAAATGCAAAAATTATGACCAAAGTTACAGGCTTTTAAGACGAATATCAACTATTGCTATTAAGTACGTACGAAGAATAGCTGATGGATGTGAATAAAATATAAAAAATTCGCAGGTTTTGCCATTGGCAATGCCCGTTGCTACATTAAGACATTACATTTATTTTCAAAACATATTTTTAGAGGTCTCTTCAATAACAGATTTCAACAAGTCGCTGCCCAGTAATATGAATTTATTGATATTCCCTACAGGTAAATCAAAACTGCGAATCGTAGCTTCTCAATTATTACTCATGGTGTGCTATAACACATGCATTTTCAACTCTACCGAACTAAAAACTTGGTATTGAGGTCAGAAAAAAATAAAAAATTCAACTCCAGAATAAAAATATTATTCCAAAATAAAATGAGAAATTATGTATGAATATTTAACCTACATCTCTGAAATGGAAACACCACGAGAGGCAGAGAAAAATGGCAACAAAAACACCCGAAAGAAATATTCGCATTTAAACACGGCCATCATCCCTCAACCGATGAGCTTATAAAACTTTCAAATTTAATACTCGCCTGGTTGTCGAATTCTGACCAAACGCCTCGTGCAACGAAATCCAACTTCATGAATTTCGCCATAGCCTATCGGCGCATCGAAATATTTTCCCAAACAAACCCTCATATATTATTCAACTTTCCCGGGATGACGAAGGCTAAATGTGAAAAACTTTCGCTTGCAGCACTTCATTTCACCACTTCTTTTTTCCTTTCATTTTTTTAGTTTTTAATCCGGAACAAAAAAAAAAAAAAGCTTCAGAACTTATTTTGAATAATATTAGCGTGTGGAAAGAAAACGTCAGGGGATGGAGTGAGAAAAAAAAAATCTCCATGAAAAACATTGAAGACACAAAAGAAACAATTCACACGAATTTTAATAATTGAAAAAGTTTTTTAATTGCGCGACAAAGCAGAAAAATTTTAAATTTCATTTTTTCAACGTCCTTCGTTACTGCAGAAAATTAAAAACAAAAGAATGTTCTTTAATTTTCATATTTCGAAATTTTATGTTTCTTCAAAGTGCAATGAATAATAATGATAATTAAAGGAAAAAAAAAAGGTTAGCTGAAGAATGAGCTCATTAAAAGCACAAATCACATTTTCTTCCTCGAGAAATGAACTTATGTCATTAGTAAAACTCCTCTTCACGCAAAGGCAAAGTTGTTAAAGGACTAAGTTTTCATCTTCCTTTACACTTAATACTTTTTTTTGGCAGAGCATTTTTTTTTGTTTATTATGTACAGTTACTTACATCAAATTAGAAACCCGAGATTGAAACTTACCCCATTTTTCTCGCATACACCGCCAGCATTTTTCAAGTCTCCAGTCCAAGCTAAGCCCAGAGTGCCCATTTCGAAATCTCGATAGGTGAACATGTATGCCAGGCAAAACGCATCGTAATCTTCTTCTGCAAGTGAAAATAAATAAATAGGTAAATAAAAACGTGAAAAGAATTCAGGAATGAGTATAATCATAAACTTGTACTGCCATCAGGATTGTATTGTCAATTTTTATTTTCAAGATTCGAGAAAGGCGGCCACAAGGTTAAATCTATCAGATGAAGTATTTAGCAATACTTTTATTTTCCATAAATATTTCTGCATGTAAATGAAAATATTGGCATCTCATCACGAAAAAAAAAAAAAAAAAAAAAAAAAAAAACCACTGAATCTGACATGATAATATGGTCATCAGAATAATTCCTTAAAAACAGGTACGAAAATGGATTATCTGAACAAAATGGATCCATACAGACCCTGAAACAGGCACCCCATGAAAAAATCGTATTTAACTATTCCGTTCGCTGAAATCTTCTAGGACAAGTTACACAAAAACATTCCTCATAACTGAGTCAAAAGCTATAATTCTCATAGTTTCATTAAAATGTGACTACATGAAAGACCGTTCCAGGCGAAGTAAATCATGTTCTACTTTTTGAAAATTGCAATTTCCTCTTCCACAGCATAAAGGGCACCATTTCTACTTGGAGAATGCCCTGTATATGTAGGAGGGAAACGAAGAAAATTCTGACATTAAGCCTGGAAGGGACGACATTTCCACAACTGTTCTCTTCTTTACGGTTTATTTTTCGAACCTACAATGGAGAAGAGAGTGCACTTCGGGCTAAAGAAAATGAACCAAAAAACAACAAATCTCATCCAGTCAGCGTCTGCTTTTGCGCTACATTCTCCATCGTCTTCAGCTTGTATAATAAAAGAAGTATTTTCGCTGACAACTGGAAACGTGTTTGAATTACTGCTTCGTACGCACTGCCTTCGGTTTTGCCCACATTTTCAACTAAATTAAACTTCTTTTTGGCCTTTTTTTTTTTTTTTTTTTTCGTATTCTGACTCAGAAACTCACTCTGGTTTCAAGCAATTTCAAACATCCGTTGCTGTATTAGAAAATAGAATCTCAACTCGACGTAATGTAGACTAAATTGTATTATTCATTATGAAATATAGTTAGTAGGAAGACGACTTAGGTGTGTCTCTAATTCCAACATACCAACCTTTTAAAAAAAAAAAACAGCAGTAAAAAAAGCTGAATAAAACGAGTAGGGTTGAAGAATAGGTGGAAATTTTCATTTGGGAATTTACTAAATCTGCTCGAAGGAAAAAGAAAAGCTCGCTGTAAATAGACGACACATTTATACCCTAACCTTTGTCTCAGCGAATATAGGTACTTGTTTGGAGTGAAAAACGTAATACTTTTGTTTGTATAAAGTGGTGCACAATTTTAATGGCGATAAGGGTTGCAGAGCGGGGCATGAAATCAACGAAGGAATCTTCCATTGTTTAGCTATATTTGTGACATTTTTCAAAGGCTACGATGAAATAAAAAGCACGAAGATGAGTAAAAAATTTGTTGAAAATTTTAAAAAGGAAACTTATACAAACTGCTTTAAAAAAATTTTTGTACGAAAGAGGAATTTCGAAAGTTCAAGGAAATCGGCTGCCTCTTTTAAAATGATGTAAAATAATCGAAAAATCTATTTTTACGATTTTTCAGGGGCTTATGAGCGATTTTTTTTTACAACAGTTCGTAGGATGAAAGTAGATAGGTACGTTTATAGTTGATTACATAATAATATAATAAAATAACGAATATATGTTTCTCTTCATTACTAAATTTTAATTTAGATCTTTCTGATTCTCAGGTTGAGATATTCCTACGCTGCTCATATATCTGTTGAACGAATGCTGTAATATCGTAGATGATTAGAAGCTAAATGAATGGTGAAAATGAGCTGGAAAAAAAGGGGGGCTAGCATGGCGAGTTCGTGCAAACTTATGATGGGTCTATATCGGCAATATAGCCGCAGAGGAAATTTGAGAAGACACATTTTAATATTTCCCGCCTTATTTCGCTCGTTTTTCAAAGGCAAAAGTAGTGAGCAGGACGCGAGCGGCTAACTATGAGCTTTACATGCTGCATTTTTTTTTTTTTGGTCTGCAACGAGATAAAATACGAAGGGGAAATAATACGAAGAAAAAGCTATATCGGCAATAGAATACGGGAAAAAAAGAAAGAAAAAAAAGCCTTAAGAGAAGCGAACTCTTAAAATGAACAGTCAGCTATGAAGACGAAGGTAAATACACAAGTATCGAAAAACGTGCTGCTGCACTCAAAAAAAGAAGAAAAAAAACTCACAAACCCACATTTCTTCCTAAGATGATTCTCGATTGCAAATGCTGAAATAATAAAAATAGCCAATTCAGAAATGAAGAACCACGGAAAAAACTCTCCAGCCTTTCTCTTCAGTTTCCTTCTCAACTATTCGATTCAGTTCGCTTATTCGCTATATTTATTTACGTTTTATATAGCTTTTTTCAGCATGTTTCTCATTCGAAGACTCATTTATTTAAGCAGAAAAACAATGTATAAAGAAATCAGAAATGCATACTTGGATGGCTGACAAAACAAAGAAAGCAAAAAGCTTATAAGCAAAATTTAAAATATTCTGAAAGAACGACAATTCCCTTTTCATACTTTATTTCCTAGAAAGTTATCTTGCGAAGGTGAAGCTCACTAGTCTGACTACAGCTTGAAGAAGTGGTACACAGCAGATAAACCAGAAGAGAGCTATTAGTCAACTCATTAATATAAGTAAACAAATACGAAAAAAAAAAAAGTGGAATTAAAGTGAGACATTATCAGTATTATTTCTTCTGAAGCATATAAATTGTTCAGTGCATAAAGATCGAATCTCTAAAAAATATAATTTCTGAGAAGCTCATCAGTATTACAATTTTCACGGACTGGTGAAGGATTTTATATTTGAGGGTACCTACTTGAATCAATACAGTACAGAAAAGAAAATAGAAAGCATTGAATAGATTTTCTGAGTCATAGCATCACAAAGTTTGATGATAAACTGATACAGATACCGCATTCCGCATTACAAGAGTAAAAAAGAAAATTGAACTAATCTTTGGCCAAAGAAACGTCATTTGGGGGTTTCAAAAAATTCTCCCACTAATATATTAATTTTTCACATTACCTGAACTAGGTACACGCATTATAAGGTTTCAATTCATTTTTTTTTTATAGCGCGTTCGCATGACCTCGAGAATAAATATGCAGAACTATTGCATGACTTCTTTTGAATTGACGTCGATGTCGATGCAGACAATATTTTAGTTTATTCATATTATTAAAAAGAAACGAAGAAAAAATTAGGTTATCTAAATGGTGTCAGACAATGAAAAACATTCTTTTCCGAACATTATATTGAAGGCAAAATATATCTAAATTCTGTACTTCGTCAAAATGGAATCAAAAATTTCTTATTATTAATAATCTCAAAAAAGAAAGGATTTGAGCGCGTTTAAGATAGCGACTATCAAAAATAGCGAACGAAAATATAATATCAATGCAATCCGGAATATTACACATTTTAATCGACTAGACTGCCCATTATATTATAGGTAAATTTTAAAACGAGTAAAGAGAAAACTCATTACCATTCATATATAGTATTAAAAACAGAGTAATAAAGGTACAGGTACTCTTTTTTGTATCTGAACAATCAAGTTGGTACACATATTTTATACACAGGTAAATTCTAAAAGCCCATAGGTACTTTTGTAGTGAAAATAACCAAGTTTTCAATTTCCATTCGACAAGTTCTAAATTTAGAAGCAGCTAAGCTATTTTTGGAAAACAATATTTTTTAACGCCAGTTATTTTCATTCAAACCTTTTCACTTTGATTAAAGGCTGAGAATACCAGGCATATACTTTACGGCTTTCTCGTAGGAAAGGAAAGAATTCCATTCCAACGTTGGCCTGAAACAGGCAACCAATCACTTCGTCCATAAAATTACCTACTACTTTCACGAGCTTGCTGAAATAATTCATGGAAAATTGCCATCGTACCATATTTAAAATGCAGTAACGACCATTCCAATTGGAATTCAATCAAACTTCTGACAAAGCGAAAGTTTCAAATGCTGGCAACCACCTAATTAGACTTTCGCCACATTTTATAGTTTCGATTTTAATTAATAATTATTATTGGAACAGGAAAACTAAACCGATGGCCAGAAACCCTAATAATATTGAGAAACAAACAAAAAACGCACTCAGCATAGTAATTCTGCGGACTGGACGCTAATTTTCGCGTCAGTTAAATTTTTTTTTCCAACTCCTTTTCTGACAGATGTGTATCGAATAAGCCAAAACTCTCGATAAATCAAATTGCACCTGTTATTTACGGTGCCATCGATCGCAATCAAAAAGCGAACTGAAGACAGGTATGCCTCCAAAAAGCAGAACACGAATGAAATATACCTATACATCGATGATTTTTTGCACAGTTTTCACATCGTTGGTGTGATGACTCATCGCAAACAAATTGCAAACATAATTCGTCTCATTCCCTTGACAGGTAAAAATGAACTGTAACGGCTATATAGTGCTGTCAAGTTGAATTTTACCAGGTGACAAAAAGCAGTGAACTAGTTCATTCGTGAATCATGAAGCTCATGATCCGGTTTACTTTACCCACTATTTTGACAGAATGACCGATGGTTACACTATAAGTGAAGTAGCTAATAATACATTAACCTCATTAAGCGATAAAAGTCAAACTAGAATTGATCCTATTGTTCATAAAATCAATCGAAGTAAAAAGGAAAATTATTCAAACTTGTAAATAAGCACCATTTTTTAAAGATCTATTGGCAAATAGGTACCACAAACAGAAATATAACCATCGAGAATCGACTATTTGATTTTGAAAAGTCATTTCTAATATCTTTTCTTAACCGATGATAACATATGCGCCTCGTGACAATAGCGAATAGAAAACTTCCAGGATATTATTTGTTGGAAAATAAGTTGGAAAGAAGTGAGCCAAATATAGAAAAACTGAAAATGAGTAGAAAAACAGATCGCCATAACAGGTACTTGAAATAGCTGGTATGAACGAAAATGCATATGCCTGCATATAGTCGCCTCTTAGGCTTTGTCGAGTTAAATCGATCTTTTTCAACACTCAATATTTTCCAATTATTTCTCAGTTCAAATGATTAAATCTTCTAGGACAAATGTGTTTTCTTCACTGTAACTGTTTCAGTTTTTAGCTAACATTGTTATTAAAACATCGAACTCTTCAAAATGATCAGTTTTACAGATTCTTATGCCCTATTCACGATGTGCCTCAGCGTTTGTCTTTTATTGATCCAACCAATCAGCGTGAAGAAAAAGTACTTAATCAAAAATAAAATTGCATCATTTGATTGGTTAAAGTAAAAATATGGATAAATTGTGAATGGCCCTTTCGAATTCGTCTGCTCGCAAGTCTTTTAAACGTAGAAAGTTTTCTTCCAATGTTGAAAGAAAAATAAATCGAAGCAGTCACACCATCAGATTTTTCAATAAAAAAAAGCAAATGATACAAATTTATTTGGCGACTTGAAATTCTTCGCATTGCTCTATTGAAAAATGATCGGTTCCACTTTACTAATAGCAATAAAAGATTTTGCAAGCCACATTCCCTAACAAATTACGAGTCTCGTAGCATCGGAATCGATGCAAAAAAACTGAATCTACGAAGTAAATTTCACGTATTTTCGAACTTTCGATGCATTTAAATGGAAATAAACTTCACGTGGGCTGATTTCATTCTCATTGGTATGCAAAACGTACCCAAGTTGAATGCACGATAAATGTTTAATAGGTATTATATTTATTTATCCTTGCTATATAGAGCGTGGAAGGAAAAATTGTAATTTAAAATAACTTCGTAGGTATTCGTAATCCTCGAAAATTTTACTCTGCTTTCTTTAGGCTCATATTTTTCGGTTAAGAAAACTGAAAAATTCGCTACAGACCGCTTTCAGGCAAGCTGCGAGCAATAGGTACGCCTACGGAGTATGTAATGAAAACTCATTTTACCTCATGTTTTCCATCACAAACAATCAACAAGAAAAATGAGATTCAATCATCAAAAAACACTCACCCGAAAAAATTTCCAGAAATTTTTCAACGCCGTAATTGCCAGGAAATCTGTACGAAGGATCTTTGATTGAATGAACTTTAATTCGTTTAATCATAAAGCTAATGTTGTCAGGTTTGCCATCCAAATTGAAATCTGAAAAAAAAAACACATCAGCTTAATGATTTTTAATCCACAAATTATCGTTTTTTGCGATGAGTAATCGTGACGTGCAACATACATATATTTTTGATGAATAAATTGCGCCGAAAAAAACACAAATAAAATAAAAACAATTTTAAAAAAATATTACTCCTTATGAAAATGATCAATTTTTTTGTACTTACTTAAATAAAAATTACAAAAGAAAAAAGATTCATTTAGCCACGTAAGAAAATGTTCTCCTTCATAATTATTTTTGTTTTTTTGAATCGTAAATAAAATTTCTCATAAAAGTTTGATCCTAATTAAGGAATATCTAGAGCTTCTCCCAGCTCTCGTCGATCTTAAACTAGAACCCTGAATAACATTTTATCCTTAAATAAGATGTAAAATATATACTGATATTTGCTTCACATCAAGAGTGAGTATTTTAGTTACCCGACAAAGAAATATTATTTAGAGGTTGTGAATCAAAATAAAAATATGAAAGAAAGAGCATCATCCATCACAGAGACACATTAAACAGTAATATTACCTATAATTATTAGCTATAAAATAATAACTAAAAGGGGGAAAGCTGAATGAAAATAAATGGGTACAGTAATCTGGAAGAATACTCAAGTGAAATAACAGAATAATGCGAAGCTCTCCGAGAGAGGGATGTAGCTAGCTGAATGAATCTGCAGGGAAATGAACTTCTCGTCTCTACGAACACAATAAATGCATTCGCTGCACATTTATTAACATTCTACAATACGCATAATTATGATCGATAGCATGATCGAACAATTCCTATTCTTCCTATTCGTGAATTAATAAGCTATAGGAGTCCGATAACCTCTACGCAATTTAAAAACATTCAAGAGGAAATCTGTAAACCTATTCACATGAAGAATTCCATCAAAAAATAATTTTTTGGGCTTAGTATACTCGTAAATATGAACAGGAACAAAATAATATGCTCTTCTCACTAAGAACCTGGCTTTAATTATTGGAACGTTCAATAATTTCCATAATTCAAAATGTCAATAGGGAGAGGCGAAATGTCCAAAATTATACATGTATGTAGTCAAGTTTTTCCAAGAGCTAATTAATCGCTAGGAACTGATCAAAACTATCCCAAAAAATTCAAATTTGTCCCTACAAATACGAAGATTGAAAACCAATGGTAGAAAACGTAAAAAAAATAATAAATTCATTCACCCTAGTGGGTCGCCTTTGAAATTGAACGGAAAGAATGTACTCGTACAAAGTGCACGTTACAAAAAGGGAATCAAAGGCATTTTAATTTGATTTGATGTGATTTCACACCCTATAAATACACTAAGCTAAATAAGTATTATTGTTCGAAATAGTGTACACTCATCTTTCTCCGTATTTTCCTTTCTACTTTCTAAATCGCCACCCCCTATTTGTTCTACCTGTAACTACCCACTTACCATCCCTCACCTCCTTTTGGAATGCCCAATTCTTTCATCCGTACGCTCTCGTCTTCCTCCTTCTCCTACCCTCAAATCTTTCTTCCAACTCACAGCCCCTAACCATTATTATTCATCATTTGCGCCAAACCAATATTTATGCAGGTACATAAATCTAACCTATTCTACATTTAAGCTTTTGCTCTGTACCGTAATTGTGGCCACAGTAGCCCCTACATATTACGATAATAAATATTGATCGAATGATTGATTGATCCTCCGTATTTTGACCCTTCTGCTACTGGTACAGGGGGACACAAAATAAATAGGTACGAGAGAATAGAATTTCTCGAGAAAAATCGCACTGATCGTTGGTTGCACAAATGCTCAAGAGACGAACCTGTATTGCGATAAATGGAGTTCACCCTCTGCACATGCCTGGTCATCACCTCGATGCACGTCTCCTCAGTGCCGTATTTCTCGAAAAACAGGTGGTCCGCCTGCAGATACAGCATGCAGGTCGTCTTCCGCGGATCCACTATGGCACGTTTGCGGGCGTGCAACTCCAGCCCGTCGTCGGCCATGATGATGGAGTTCGGCCGCGCCTCCTCGATACCGTGGCCCACCAGTATCTTGGGACTGGACTTGTGCACGATGCTGGGCGACGGCGGCGCATAGCCCTTCGAGCCCTTCGTCAGGTTCGTATACCGGAAGACGCTGTCGATGATGCCGCTCTTCGGCCGCCAATGGCCGCTGATCTCGGCCCGCAGGCCGCTCTCGTTGTGGTACGACCTGCCGCGGCTCAGCTGCTCGTCGTTGAACTCGTAGCGGGCGCCGTCGTCGTCCAGCAGCTTCGGCTGCCCGTTGGCGCCGCCGTTCACGCCGTCCAAATCGTAGAACGAGCCGTCCGCGTTACCGCCGCCAAAATCGACGACCGCGCCGCGCTGCTGATGGTGCGGCGGCGCCGGGAACGTGGGCCCCACATGCGACCGCAGCACGCCTGCGCCGGCGCCGGTCATCGAGTCGCCGAAGGGCGGAAGCGCTGGAAGGGTCTGATAGGGCACGCCGGCGGCCGTCAAATGAAGCGCTTCAGCCGCCTTGGCGCGCTCGGCCGACGTTCGGCGGGCGGCTCCTGCGAGCAGGTTCTCGAAACTCGGCCACCTGGAGTCGTCGGCGCTATCGTCGGCGGTGGCGCCGCGTTTTCGACGCTGGCCGGCCGTTTCTGCGCCGCTGGCTGGCGCCGAACTCTCGAGGTCGGTCTTCGAGTCCTCCTGCGCATCACCAGGTTTTGATGACCTCGGCTGCTGTTGGCTGCCGCCTTTACTGCGGTGGGCGATCGTGTTCATGTCGGTTGGCTTCTGCGTGCCGGCCAGCGAATGTGAGACGGCGCACAGCGGCGAACGCGGATGCACGACGTCCGAAATGCGATAGACGATGGTGTGCGCCCCGGCGGACCCCGCAGATGGCTCTCGGTACCGGCTCAGCGGCTCCACGTAGAACTCCTCGAACTGCGTCGTGATCGTACCGTCGAACAGGCCGTCGCCGGTGATGATGCCGCGAACTTTGGTTCGCTCGTCGTCTGTAACACACAAAAAAGGGAACACGAGTTTTAGTTTGACAGAATTTATACCTATACCGTGAAAAACAGATCTGTCTCACAAGTAAAAGAAAGGTGAGGGGAGGATTGTTGCGTATCAGATTTCGCAATTGAGGGAATGTATGGGTATAGTTTCGAAAATCTCAAACTCCACATAAGTGCATTACAAAAACAATAATTAATATTTATTTTCCTCCCTCCAACGAAAGGTATTCTTGCACTGATACTTTCATCGCCGAACTGTTTGAAAAATAACCAACAGAAATATAAGCAAAATTTCAATTTTTCTGTAAAAAATAAAATGCGCTTACAAAAACTTTTCTTTCTCGCTCCCTTTCGCACCAGTTGATTTGAAATTTTCACGAATCTGTTATCAAAGGATGTCTTTGTGGAATTTTGATGTTAAATTTTGTACCTACATGAAAAGTAACTTTACAAAATGAGTGATTATATAAAAATGTTCGCATTTTGGCTCAATTTTTAAAACAAAATTTTGGCCACCATTTAAAATTTTATTCTTGGTGTCATCAGAAAATAACCTGCAAAATATGTGAGTTACATTGAATCTACAAAAAGAACCATTCAAAAAGAAACCCAGAATTTCCAATACTATTACCCATTAGAAAAGGCTCTTTGGCCATGACCAGAGATGAAAAAATTATCTACATGAATTATACGTGAAGTCATTCAATACTTAATCTAGGGTGACTGAAATTTTCTTGAAATGTGACCCGAAACATCAAGTTGGGTCTGGTACACCGACCTGTACCGTGTATTGGCCTTTTCTCGTAATTTAAAGGCTCACCATAGCTTTTTTGCTTTTGATAATTTTAAATAAATCAATCAATACGAAGAAGTGTTATTTTTAATTATACTTTTTCTTCACGCTGATCGGTTGAATCAATATAAATGCAAAAAACAAAAACAAAAGGTCATTAAGAACGAGGCTAAATGTATCTAGAATCAAATCACTTTCTTCAGTTCATTGCCCAAATTACAATGGAAAAGCTTGTAGAATTTATCTCCACATTCAATCAAACTCCAGATAATATCGATGAAAATTACGAATGGGCACTTACAATATTAAAAAATTTGTTTTTTTCCTCTTCAGCAAATTACTCGTCACATACAAATGGAAGTGCTCGGGTGCGCAAACCTGACATTTCCCTGAAACTTTATACGTTTAGATCGACAAAGTCAACATGGGACTCTCATTTTGAAACCTTTTATTTTTTTAATAAAATCAACCTTAACTGAAAGCAATCACACGACAGAAACTAAATTATTTTAACAAACACAACTTGAAGAAAATTTCTCAAGTAGGTATTCCACTATACTCCTCGAGCACTGTCAATGTAAGTACATAAAAATATACTTCGTTTTTCAATTCGTGTGAATGAACAATTTCAGCTTTTTCACCCAAACAGACTCTAAATTCATCAATCCAGGCGGAAATACAAACTAAACAAAACGCACGACTGCGAAAGGTGACTGGTGAAATACTCTTCGTGATTTCATGATTAGGAACGACAAAAAGAAAACCATTTTTATCGTAGTAAAAAGATCAAAAATTACAGCACAAAGCAGCACGAGTGAAATTACCTTAGAACACATTCAAGACACAGTTGAACTGTATCCTACTTTTCTATACCGTCGAATGGGGCGACTTTACACACTTTTTTCATGTTTTTCAACTTTGTCCTTTAATAACTCCTCCAATTTTGAAGTTATTGAAGTGAATTTGATTTTAAAATTTAGGTCCAACATTTCTCAACACAATTGTAAAAAAAAGTTTGAGTTTGCAGTCTTGCTTCTATTTTTTATGATTTTTCAAAACATTTGTGTAAAGTCACCCCTCAATGGGGCGACTTTACCCATCAATTTGTTATTGACGGGTTATTGATGGGTGGGGAGGCAAAATTTGAGGATGTTTGTACTCAGACATACGATTGAAAAGAAACTAGTCAAGTACCAACTTCAACCGTGTGAAACCGAACTGAATATTTTGAGTGTCTGTGGTTAAAAAAAAAAGACTAGTAAGAAAAAGGAAAAAACCTTATCACCGCTTCATTTTCTTGTTCTGTTACTGGGTGAAGTGAGGTAGGGGCGGCGATCTTTTTTTTCTTTTCTTTCTTCTACCTGCTTCGATCCAAATCGTATTTTGGTTTTAATTTTTGCCTGGCAATTTATTTATTGGGCTAAAACGAAGTGGGTAAAGTCGCCCCTTGAATGTAAAGTCACCCCGTTCGACGGTACCGAAAAAAAAAAACCAACAGAAAAAAAGATAAACATTTACTAGCTTAGTTCATTATAAAATGGCACTTTACGCAAAAGTAAGTATTTTTTTTGTTTTTCTAAAAAATTAGAAAAAAACAACTTATTGCTTTTTTGGAGAATACTGTTTCTTCATTAGTGACATATGCGTATCGTAAAATCTATCCCTCGCCTTCTCATTTATAGATCTAAAATTATAAATATTTATTCTGACAATTATAACAAAATATTGTGAATATGTGAGAAAATCAAAAGTTCCTGCAGATTCATCACCAAAAAATAAACTATGAAAGCTGAATTAATATTGTTCTACCCTTTATTTTCATAAATGATGTCCCACTTTCTCACAGGAAAACGTCTAAATTCCTCGTCGTTATATCGTTTGACATTTGAGATGAATCTAAAGAGGCGTCCGATGGAGTCACCTGGAATCTTGTCTTATAATGAAGTAAACCAAACAAAACAAAAAAAAAAAATCGAAAGCGAAACTAAACCTAAACGAGAACGCGTCAGAAGTGGAAATTTTAATAAAAAGATTGAAATCTACAAAGCTTTAGAAATATCAGAAGTTGTACAACACGCGTAGACGCACGTTCCACTAACACAGTTTCAATGCTGTACCTTCTTTTTCCTCATTGAAATTCTCAGATACGACCGAAAATTGTGAAAAACTTGCTTACTTTTCTTTTACAATGGAAAACACACTTTCATGTCTCCTATTTTCGACTTTTGGCGATGAATTTTTTGCATAATTTCAAGCACGCGTATAAATGTATGTAAAAATTGTCCTATACTTTTCAACGTCATTATATCACTCATGAAGACTGAATGAGAAAATCACGGCCGGAAAAATTTTCATTTTCACTCCGGCTAACCATAATTATAAAGACTAATATTGATATCCTAAATATTCAAAAAATACGGGGTCGTCAATTTATAAATAATTGGATAATGACATTAAATAACACTGAAACCTAAAAAAGTCTCCTAGATACAAGCTTTGGTCTCGCGATTTATTAAGACAAATAATGTAATAGTTACAGTATACGACAGCTTATACAATTTTACCAACAACTGATAATATTCTTCCGAAAATTACTTTTGAATCATTTTTAACCCCTTTACTAATATCAATTTTCTGACATGAATAAATTGGAAAATGAAAATGTTAATTGAATATTATATTTTTTCATATTTCCTTTTTTAACATTTTGCAGGAGTAACTGCATCCCCCTACGAAAAACCAAAAAAGGTCACGCAAGAACTCGTGAAATGAAAAAAATAATCATTTCCACAGTAACCTGTTCATCTTTATTTAGAGTTCCAAAAATATCTGTTTAACAAACATACCATCGTTGTTATACACATTTTATGTCAACCTCGTTCGACCGAAAAATAAAAGCTCAAGGCTCAAATCATTTATTCTTAGCTTCCTTCCCTTTTGATCCAATCGAAAGGTCGCCTTTGACGCACATAAGAAGACCACAAAAAAAGGCCATAAAGACTTCGAAAACACTCGAAATGCGTAAGCAAAAATATCCGGAATCCGCATGTCAAATACCGACCCTTTTGGTAAGTTTGCACTCCAAAAGTCTAAATTTTTAGATGCATACGAGTATATGGGTATATACTTCATATACAGCCTTACGCACGCATAAGTGTCTTTCAAAATCAAAATGTTACACATTTTGGCTTTACCTTTAAATTTTTTTTCCATCATTTTTATTCGTCGCATTTTATTTTTCAATCGGCAACTAAGTGGAATAAGAATTTCATTTTGCGATTATGTGCCAGAAATTAAATAAACACGCAATGGAAAGGAAACGATTGCGATTCGAAGTCATAAAAAATTAAAGTCACATCCAAAGAATGTCTATACAATTTTTTGTATCGTGTTTTTTGGCTCGTAAAATGAAAAATTGAAAGAAAATGAGGGCGAAAATAAGAAATCAAAAGCCATAATAAAAGAAGACAGCCGATAAAGCCAGCGCTTTTTAAAACATTGAGTGAGATAAAGAAAAGTCTCAAATAGAAAAAAAAAAAAAAAAAAAGGAGAAGAAGAAAAAAGAAATCCTTTCTTATTTAGGGTAAAGGAGGAATAAAAACACAGTAACAAAAGGACTGCCTTTTCACTCCGGTTAGAAAAATGAGAAATCGCGAATCGTATTTTTCAAATTCACAATATTGCTATGGCGTTGTTTACTTCATATTTTTAAGCATTGCTGCCATTCATGTTTTTGCACTCGTATACATTTCATGAAGACACGGAGGAAAACACAGAAATCACTATAGGCCATCTTTGAGAATTATTACGAATAAAGGAGAGGGTTCTTTGAAAACATCGATAGGTACTCTCTCTGCACAAAATTCACAAGAAAAGTGCAACAAGTAATAGAAAAATCGAGTAGTGAAAGCAAGAAGAGGATTTCTGCAAAAATATACTTTTGAGAAAAATGCATTTTGAAGTTTGCATGTGAGCAAAACTAATTAATGTTAAAATCGAGCTGGATCAATGAGGAACGTGCATAGACGAAATATTGAACTTGACGAAGTATGCCAAAGGAAAAGTCTGCAAAGTATATGTGCCTGCAGAAATCCCAATCTTGCCGTTAACGATTTTTCTGCCCAATAACACTCATCCGATCTACTAAATCCATTTTTTGTCATTTTTGGATGTTATGGTTGATTTATTATAGTAATTATTCATGTTTCTATACAAAATCTAATATACTTTATACCTATGGCTATTTTTAGTGCTTTGAAATTTTTTTTTTTCACTAATTTTTGAAGCATATTTATGTTGTATTTATTCGTAATACATTCGTGACCCGCCGGAAAGGGACCACAAGTAGGAAATTTTAAATTTCATTTTATGGCCATTTTAGAAAGTAGAACAAAGTCCCGTTAATATGAAACCAGAACGACGCCCGTACCTATAAAATTCATGGTTTTATGACTGTTTGAACTTGAAGTTAAAAAAAATCATATTTTGAGAAAAAGAGGTTTAAAGAAAATCAAACAAAATTTACTGTTTTAATTTTTTTAAAGTATAATTTATATCTTCATTGAACCCAATAAGCTCGTGGGTACAGGGGCGTATTTAGACTGACCTCAAGGGGGGGGATCCATCATTATGACGACACACACCCCTCTCCCCGTAAAACAATTGGAGAATTGAAAAAATTAAAAACATTTTCCAGCTGTTTAAACGTAGTTTTACCCCACTCCCCGGCCGAGTTCGGCCTTCTACTTTTGGGACAGGCAAGATTACATGTTTCACCACCAGAAACCGCCATAAAACAATTTTCATTAATTTTGACCTGATCTCACGTTTTTGCGTCCAGCGCAAAATTTTGTTTTCCGACTTGTGGTCCCTTTCCGCTTGGCGGGTCATAGATGTTTTGACTTTATATAATTTCATGCAAGAATGAAAAGGAAAAGGCTTGGTGTCTTTGATTTTGAAAATATTTACTACATGTTATATTTCATAGTTATTTCGAGTACCTATGAAACTTTTTTTTTTTAATATTGAAAAAGAATTCTTTGAGAGAGACAAGGGGTAAAAGGTATATAGTAATGGTACAAATGTGTCGATAATTATCGATATTATCCACAATAAAAATTTCGACTTCGTCCTATCACTGGTAAAAAGAATTTTCAACATTTTTGAATGTAAATAATGTAAAATAGAATTCATCATTGTGAAGACTGCAGCTATTTTTTCTCATCTAGGGTGCCATAACTTCTTGCAATATTTTTTATTTGAACCACACATCTGGACCCTATAGCATCAACGAAAGCCCTGTTATACGTGTGAAATATCTGTTTCTCCTCTGAAACACTCAGTAACAACGCCGACGATTGACTTGGAAAAAATTACAAAAGCTGGAAAACAATTTACGAATTGATGTAAAGGCGTGTGGTAGATAAAATGAATCGGGCGAAATAAAATACATCCAGACGTAGACATTATAGGTACCTATACGAAAAATGACATTGTATGGGATTAGAACATGTACATATATACTCGTAGCACAATCTACGTTTTTCGAATTCGGAGGGAAAAAATGGAAAAAGGAAAAGGAAAATAAGTCGTCTAATGTTTTTGTATCTTTTACGACCGCAATATTTTTTGTGGCATTTTGGTTTTTAATACAAAGCTCTCAGAAACAATAACGAGTGCTTTTTTCTGATAACGAAACAAAGCAAACCACTTTGGCGTAAAGTCTAGGTAAACAAGTGGATAGTATAGAGTGGGGGAAAATGAACTTTCATTTTTCAAATTTCGAAAGACTTTTCAAAACGGGTAGGTATAGTCTTCAATTTGTTCGAGTTTGTTTTATTCGGCGTTTCGGTCTCCACTCTTTACTTGAAGAGTTATAAAAATTTCAAATGAAAACTTTTTCAATCACTTGAAATTTGAAGCAGTAAGTCTACACATACAGCTGCCACATGAAAATTTTCATTCACTTTATCACATATATACAAGGTGGGTTTCTTTCTTTTTCTACTTTTTACACAGCTCATCCCGATGGGCAAAAAATGAGAAAATGATCCGGAAAATGAGAATTTTATCTGTTGTCAGTCCGTTTTTATTTTCGATCATCGGATCTGAAAATTTGCAGTTATTTTTGTCATCTTGATTAATTTTCCAAATCCGTTTGTAAAACGGATTTCCTGATTATAATCAGTGATAATTTTTGAGCAATTTTTCTAAATCCGCTTGTAAAACGGTTTCACGGATTATAACCCGGGCCAACAAATATCATAAAACAGCCTTCACGGAAAATAATCCGGACTCATTTCCGGCAAGACTGATTACAATCCGTTCGAAATCCGTTTTAGAAGCCGGAAAACAGGAAAATTCCTGGTTATAATCCAGAAACGGATTATAACCCGGAATAAAACGGATCCGTTTTCAAAATATTTTGCCCATAGGGTGCAGTCTTACAACTTTACTTTCGTTATTTTCAAACATATTAATTTTCTTTTCAAAAATAAACAAAATCTTTCAAATATTGATACAATTTTCACACCTCAATAAGTTTGAAATACCATTAACATAAAAATTATGATAATAATGATGAAACCATTCCCCAATTTTTCCAACTCATGCAAATCTCATAAAGAATGTTGTGAGAGTGAAAAATATCGACAGTGCAACCCTCGCTAACGGCAGCACCAAAGTTCGCTAACAATCTAACGGACTGAAATAGAAACACTTTATTCAAAAATAATCCCACACGCTATACCTAAAATTTGTTAGCACTCTATAGATATTCCATACACGGAGAAAAAAAATGTGAGAAAAAGTTAAACTTTTCCATCATTATTATAGAACTCGCATTACTCGTTTCTGCTTTTTGAGACTCAATTTAACCCCTCAATCCACTCCATTCACCGTCAGCTACTGTATATTCTCGCAATCCTTTTCAATTTTCTTCTATAATACGACGAACACAGTACGACAGTGACAATATATAGTTACTGCCCCACATATTGCTCTTGTAGAAAAATAAATAAAACGCGACAATCATATTGTCACACCCACGTACAGTGAATTTCCAGTCAAGGTCCAAAACGGAGCTTTCCACTCGATGCACAAATGCGAAAATTGTCATAATACAGTAACGTATTTTCGCACGAATGCAAAATTTTTATTTTCCTAAACACATCGCTTCACACCTCCTGCATAAAGATGCGCGCATGTTATATTATGTTGAAGGAAAAATTCAGAAAGTACAAAATATAGTGTAAAAAAAAAAAGCCAACATTATCGTTAAAAACTCGAGAATGGGATAGGAGATTTTACAGTTGAAAAAACAGAAACCCCTTTAGCGAACGTTTCTCCTCCGCCGTCGCCTGTCGTCACGTCGATAAAATTGAAACCGCAGAAAAGCACTTTGGCATTTAGGCCGGCTTTCGAATAAATCCGACCTTAATATCGCGAGGAGAGACTCAAATTCGAAAATCCAACATTCTGGCGATCCCCTCGTCCTCTCAAAACTAACCTCTGACTCTTTCCGTTCTCACAAACAATGTGGGTGGATCCCATTTTCAAACACTATTATTCGTTCACGATGCACGTCCCAAAAGATTATCAAACTTTTTCTACTATACAGGCGACCAGTTTGATCTATTTGTTGAAGAACCTGGTTGGAGCACTGATTGAATGCTTAGCACTCAAATTTAAAAGTTTCAAGGTCGAGGCTAATCACGGCCAGCAGCAAATATCCTCAATACTGTCAGATGAAGTCGTGTTCGATTCTATATTAGTTCTTCCATTGCATGTAGAGAGCCCATAAGCAATAAAATATTGAACTATCCTTCCTCACTATAGATACTCCGAAGAATACCAATAAACACCGATTTATACTTTTCTCGGTGGAGGATTAAAAATGAAAAAAAATGTTTCAAAGCTAAGAAAATGTAAACAGAAAAAAAAAGTAATACAATGATTTACTGTCGACAGTTTTCAGTTTTTCTCAAAATTTTTTCGGGAGGAGGAAGTAGATAAGTTCTTGCCCGCTATTTACTTTCATTTCGATTCTGTATTCAATAACTACAGAATAGTTACGTGCAAAGAATAGATTATGAAAATAATTGTGGTAAGAGATAAAACTATGAGTTTTCAAGGTAAATCCGTAAAAGCAGGTTGATTCAAAGTTGCACCAAAAATGAACTCAACCTTTGCAGCTGTATTGAATCCTCATATCATAATTAGCACTGGAAAAACCTGCATGTTCTACTCGACAACAGAAGAGACTAGGGGTGGCGTCATATATGATACAAATATGGAACACTCGTTTCCTACGGTGCAGCTGTAACCATTCTCAGTTTTAGGGTTGACTTTTATCGAATGAAAAATTACTCATTTTGGAAACTCGTGAAAATGGGTGCCGTATATGACGCCACCTGGTCCTTTGAGTAGTTCATGTCAAAATTAAAATTGGCGTCGTATCTGATCCTTCTAATGTTGAAGATTGTAAAAACTAAAATAAAAAGTTTAATCAGAGATATTATTCTCATGGACCTTGTATAATAATGGAATCAGTGTAAATTCAAATAACAACAGCAGTCCAAACAAAGTGATGCATTATCGAAGCACCATCTCAACCCTCACCATAATATCATATTATTATTTCTATGCAGCATCCGCATGGAAACTATATATCTTGGTGGGTACTCTTACGCAATGGCACGTCCACCAAGCAAGAACAGAACACTCTGTACATGACAAAACGAATACAAACATTTTATTCATGTTCTTATAGTATATTTTAAAACCCTATCCGCATACAAGTAAGCGATCGTGCCAATATGGAAACGACGATGTATATTCAATTTAGAGTTAGATATAGTCATTGTTATACCTATATTATAAAAAGGAAAGGAGAAAAAGTGACCATGGAGGAAGAAAAATTATTAGTTACACGTTAATTTGGCACTTCGGGCCAAATACATTTTTTTCAACGGTTTGTTAAGCACGTAAAAGATAGCCAAATATTATTTCTTTTTAAGCTGTATAATGTGTAGAATCATAATTATGGAAACATTATGCGAGCTATGCTAAGTCAAACAAGACTTCAAAGTGCTGATTAAACAACATTTTCTGATGTTTCTTCTTAGTCGGTATTATGATCAATAAGTAAAGATGATTTATAAGAATAAATACTTTCAACGGTCTATGAATTAAATCATAATCAAAGATTGAAACGAGATACAGTCCTTCGGATATGAATACTACACTGACATTCAATCGGTTGCTGAAAACATTCCACCAAAAATGAAGGCTATTAAAACAAAGAAAGATTGCAAAGAAAAACAACAACAAAGGGCAAAGAGATAACAATAACCTGAGGTCAACGTTATTTTGTTCCATTTTTTTTTTGGCACTTGTCTGGTTATTCCTAAAAAAAAAAAGCCAACTTTTTGGACCACCAACCCAAAAGAACAGTGTATCAGCATTCAGAAAATTTGAGCTACTCGTATTTCACAATCAAACTAAAACCGCATGTAAATCAAAACAACTCTACAAAGATGAGGTAGGTAATTAAATTTATTAAATTTATTAATTGTACAAATTTTACGTTCATATGCTCACAAGCGAAACCGGAAGAATGCAAGCAAGGGAAAAAACAGTTTCAGAATTTACAATTAATTAATTAATTACCTACCAAGAGAAGCAAAAAGAAAATAAAACAATAGAGCCAAAAACAAATTACGACAGACATTCAAACTTGGAATTTTTTTAGTTGACCGTGGTTTGATACCAGGAGGATATGAGTTGATCAGAGTAATCTATTCCTTCTAAAGCGAATAAAATAAAAAATTAAAAAATAATGGAATGAGAATGAAACATGCAGAATGCAGAAATGAGGTTGACTTAACAACTTGAAGCTGATTTTTATCAAGAATATTATTTCATTTCAAATTTTGTATTTTAGTTTCGTGACGAGGAAGAATTTGATCAAGCATTTTGAAAACGACCATGAAACTCATCAGTTTGAATTATTCATATAAAACTCAAATTTTTCAGGATGGTTATTCAAAAAAATAGTTTCCTACGCATTTATCCTCGTGATTGATAAAAATATGTTTTTTTTTTTAAACTAAAATAGCACCATATTGAAACACAAGTCTTTTTTAATAAAAATTGAATTGAAAAACGTTATTATATAAATTTTTATGATGCGTTAGGTAGTCCCTTTTTTCCTGACACGTTGTTTTTTTTTCCATTTTTCGAACTACCATCTCACACGAACAGTACTCCCAGTTTACAACGATTGACTTCCCGAATTTCACAACAAACTGCAAAATATGGCACTAGTTTCAGTTCTACATTGAGGTCAGATACTCGCAGCTATAATTTTACCAATTAGTAACGGCACGAATAAACAATTTTTCCGTTTTTTAATCGACGAAATTGATTTTATTCCCTCAGTTTTCCACGCCATTAAACTCAAATTCTGGTCGGCCCGTCGATATTAATAAGTGGTTGGGTGCAAAAATTCACTGTTCCAGTGAGTTCCCAAAGATGACAAAAAACAAACGATCACTTCATATTTTTACAAATTACACCCACCCACAGCAGAAGGGAACACAAAAATCAATAATTAGGACGTCCTAGAAAAAAAAAGTCGAGTTCCACGAAAATTCAACTTTCAAATACCGCGCCATTAAAATAAAAATTAAATAAAATTGTCTCGTGGCAAATTCTAGCTTTCAAAATACAAATAATAAAGAGCTTCGGCGGGCGAACTCAGCTTCTTTCATCTTAGTTTTTACACTAAATTGAATTCCTTTGAATAAAAGAGAGAAGATGTTAATTTTGAAAATAAGCTCGCGCCCAATTTGCATTCATAATTTGATGGGTTCTTTTTTTAAGCTTACAGTCAGATTCTGACGCGGAATTAAAAATTAAACGTTCGATATTCCGACATTATGGCGAAAAAATATGGCTTCGTTGAATGAGTAACGAAAGTAAAAAGCTTTCGGTTTTGAAAATGGTAATAAACTGAAATTTAAATCCGTCAAAAAGAGAGAAAATTTTATTCGAAATTCTCAAGTTCATTTAACTTTTCTTTCATGTAGATCCCATCGAGTGATATTTTCAGAATGAAAAACAACTCAAAAAGAAGGGCCAAAAATGAAAATCTTTAACTTCTTTTACCAACTAATTTTCATATTACGAGGGGCGGTCAAAAAGTAAGTTTCCCTATGCCTTCAAACCCCCCCAACGCAATCAAACGGACTCACACCGCCAACATGATGTAGAGGGGATTTGAAGGAAAGTGTGTACCAAGTTTCAAGTCAATCGGTTTAATTTTTACTGCATAGCAATCAAAAAACGATGAAATCACCGTCCTGTAGGGCCGCCACATGGTAAGTGCGCGGGGGGATTTGTTATTCACATGTAATGGCGAGAGGGGAGGGGCAGACGGATAGCCACCATCACCTGTGACATGGCCAAACGTTATGAGCCAAGTATGAACGTGTGGAAGTGTGTGTAAATGATTCAAGGGGGGAGAGGAGACTTCTAACAAATTCTGCTCCGATCGACATTGGATGGGGTAAATGTAGGCACAATTGAAGTTATTCAAAAAATATTTTTTTGGTTTGGAAAGTGACTTATGATACAAAGGGCAGTAGAAAAGCATTGTTCCTTATGCCTATGAATGCAACGGACGCACTTAAACTGCCCTGTATCGCAAATATGTTGAAGTTATGTTTGTATGTGGCGGCCATACCAAGCAGTAATTTCATCATTTTTCCAATGCCAAACAATGAAAACGAGACAGATCGGCTTGAAACTTGGTATGTGCTTTCCTTCACACCCCTTCTTCACCATGTTGGCAATTCGAGTCAGTTTGATTGCGTTGGAGGGGTTTGACGGCATAGGGAAACTTACTTTTTGACCGCCCCTCGTATATTATAAGCACTTACATAATTTGAGTTAAAGCCTCGTTTACACTATGATAGCGTACAAAAACAGTACTTTTCATGGCTCACAACAGCTATCAGAGGATTATCAGACACACACACGATAACAATATGAGAGAGAAAGAAAGTTATATACTTAATCATATATAATCTATTCGGAAAAAATCAATCCGATCACTATCTATTGACTTAATATTGATAATGTACGTCAAGATGAATTCAAGTTATAACCCGAATAAAAACTGTATGATCATTAAATTTGGCAGGCCCATCGCTAGGGGTAGCTATGTGGAGCTGATCAGCTTCCTCCTCAGACCAAGTCGAGCTACCTTCAAGTATGAAAAACGAGATGAAAACGAAATGATAGCCTCTCGTGTGCCTCAGGTGAGCTAGCCCCAATAATATGTGTACCTATCCTGGCTATACGCGGCCCTGCAGTTTGAAATAGATGAAGCCAAAAATTTATGGACATAAACTATTAAAAATCCAATCAAGCTGATAGTAACAGCAGCAAAAGAAAATTTAAATATTTCTTTACTTATCGAGAAAATTATGACACTCCAGAAGTCAAAATGTTCTTCCTCCCTCTTGGCGATGCAGAAAGATCATATAGATCTGATAGAATGAACAGAATTCACTGGTGTATTATATCAGATATTGCAAATATTTTTGGAAATAAAAAACTTCTATCAGGTTTTATAGTCCTTTCGTTTTTCAGGGAGGGAAAACAATAAAAAGAAGCACCCTATTTTACGAACCTTTTTTGCAGTAAATACTTATTTTTTGCAAAGGTACCGTAAAAAAGAAAAGCAAAGAATTGTAATCCAAGTCGTTTCACGAGGCACTAAAAATGGCCATTAATTAAAAGGTATTAATAATTTGCGCTGGGTGCTCGTAAAATTACACCAGACGTGCTTCGAGAGACTTTAATTTTAATAGCACAAGGTAATTTTAGTGTCGAGCGAGAAATAATAATAAATCGGTATGAAATTAAGTCCAACTGCTATCTCAAATTGAAGTAATCAAAAAACACGATGACAAAAAATTTTAATAATTTTCTCCCTCATTATTTCATAGTAGATACACATAGTTTAATCTAATCAAACAAACGTACTTACTAAAATCTTGACAACATAGCAATACGAATACACTTTGCGATTACCTGATTTTGTGTCGTCATCAATAGGGAATGTTTGGAGAATCACGAATAAGGATTTTATTTTAGAAACTCCTCACTAATTTCAAACTTAAAATAAAACAAAAAATTCGAACAAACTGCAGTCGAAGGTATTTTGATTTTTTTCAGCTTAACAACGACAAGAACACTAATTGAGGTGCATGGCATGTATAACTATGAGGCTACATGGGTAGCCATATTCGTTTCCATTAGGGACTTTCATATGAAAGAACAGAAAGAGTTTATTCCCATCTTTTTGCTATCATTTCTAATGATAAAACCATACTTTCAAACAAATTCTCAACTAGAAATAGGGTATCGAGAAATCAAAACAAGTTCTTTGGAAAAAAGTAAATTGACAAACCATAAAAATATAATGCACTCGTATTTACTTGAAAGAAATGGACGAATGATTTGTGTATCAGCGACTTGAATGCTCGTCCACACCAGTAATAAAATCAACAACTTTTGGATTTAAGCAGGTAGTACTTTACGGTTAAAATCAAATACGAGTACATAGTTCATAAATATTATTCGGATGAACTGATATTTTGAATGTACTTATTTTAATTCAACATAACTACCCATAAAAAATAACTCGGGTATCTATGGGTACATAATATAACGCGCGTCGACCCAATTTAATTACCAACTATTCTCACATTTTAATTATTTCAACTTCCTCGCTCCTTCCAGACTGACGTAGGTATTAAAAGGTCACTATCCCACAGGTAGAATACAAAATAAATGAAAAATTTTAATGAGGTTAGCGAGAAAAAGTGTTCAATGAATATTTTAGACTGACACGCACTCGCTTGATCCTTTTAAAAAAATTGGATAATCGAAATTTTTACTCGATTGTTGAATTTTTCAAATATAATACAAATAATTGCACCTACTAATTCATACGACAATACTAGGAGAACTAATATTTAATGAACCTTTTTTAGACTGACACAAACTCTTGATCTTTTTAAAAAATATCGGGACACACCATACTCGATTGTTGAATTTTTCAAAGTTGATAAGAATAATAAATTGAGCAACGATTCATATGTAGCAGTATTAATTTCACGATGAGCCATTTCATTCAGCTGATACTGGAGTAAACAGCATAATAATGATAAATAGTGATACAGCAAGAGTGTTCGAAGATACAATTTTTTTGCGGGTAAAAAGTTTGATTTGTCAAAAAACCGGAATTCTTCATTAAAGATTCACAATGTTTCTTAAATTCCCTCTCAAAATGTGTTTCACTACGATTTTTTCTTTTTTTCAAGGCTCGAATTTACTGAACGTAAATGCTCAAACTATGTCATAAGAGTTGCTTTTTGCTCGTATCCTATCAATTTATTGAAAAGGTGAAAAAAAAAAACTGGATTGCATCGAAAAAACAAAAAAAAATTTTAAGCACGAATCGTTTCGTATACCCGTCAACCAAATATACTTACATAAGACCATTTTCTAAACGATTTGTACCTTTTTTTCTATTTCTAATATTGTTCATAACCGTATGATTTTTCCACAAAAGAAAAACGAAACACGAGAAAAAGTTTCATTTCTTTCTCATTCCCAACTTTCCCAGTGGAAAAAAAAAGACAAATATGACACAAGTTACCAATTTTTGAGGTTTCTTGTTTCTTTTTTATGCATAGGTACGAGGTATATCGCAGAATGTGGGTACATTTACATGAATTTCGTTCTCTTGTCATTTATCGTATGTATTTTGAAGGCGAATATTTGGTTCGAAACGCCTAAACTTGAAATATTCTCGTCATTTTTAAAATGCTTTCTAATTTATTACAATTTCATAACCGAAAATAGGGTGGAAAAGACGAGAAAAAACTTCTTTAAATTAGATCATATTTCAGAGTCATCTTTTTTTTCTTTCTTTCTTTTTTTTTTTTTACCATTGTTTCACTTTTTGCAACGCTTTCAAAAGATGGTTGCACGTAAGTAAAACAATGCAATCTTCTTATGTCACACTGAAATATTATAATTTGAATTTTTTCGTAAGCCAAATTTCATCTGCGACTTGAATGAAGTTTTTTTTTTCACTGCTTATAGTATTTTGGATGAGATTTTTCTTTTTTTTTCTTGCTTTTCCTTTTCTTGAATATTTATAAGAAATAATACATGTATGTTGAACATAAATGTGATCAATGAGTTCTGCCAGTAAGCAACGCGATAGAATTGTCTCAAAATTTCATTCCCCGCATTTGTTAGGATAATATATAGGTACCTATTGTGAAATTTTAAAACGTGACTGAAATTCAAACCATTATATATTTTAGACATTGGTAAATGGTTTTACAAATACGGACCAATACGTGAAAATATTTTCTACTCTCACAGTTGGATATAGAATTGAAACGCGGGTATTAGTCAGTCCAAATGATTTCATCTTCTTCATACACTATTTCCTGACAATTGCTGTATTGTTTTAGGAACATCTTTGGAAGGACTTCCCAACCGGACTTTTTCTTTCCAGCTGATTGCTGCATGGTGTTAATTAGGGCATCTTTGAAAGGACTCGGAAAAAATCTGCGAGAATATGACCATCGCATTATCCAAATGAGTTCCTTACAAATGCAACGCCACCCTATTTATACAATTTTTATCTCAACCTATTATAAGATTGATTGAGGATGTTGAAAAAGTGTTCTGCATCAAGTACAGTTTAACAAAATTTTATCCAACTGGGTTCCTTATTGTTCATGAACAGAATCCACTTTTTCTTGCTTTTTCTACGGTTTACCACTAGATTTAATCGCAAAATGCGAGTCGATTAGTCGAACGCTTTATCGCCAGTTAACATAATACTGTGTATAATCAACCTAATACTCTACAGTCTAATCGACAGGCGAAAGAAAATCTATTTTTTCTGTCGCACTTTGTTCGAGTTTGAAAATTATTCACGCATAACAACAAAGACGAGGTTATCACTGAAGAGTGCGTATCGACTTGAGAAAAGGACTGCATTTATAATTCGATCCGTCGCGACCAACAATGAGCAAATGAGCTTAAGCCTACCGCACAAGTATAGACTACCTGTGCCAATCGAATTTATGGGTTGACATTAATGGCTGCACAATACGAGAGAACGGAAATGTGAGTATTGGGTGTTTTTAGGCGATTAATGAGGTGAGAGGACTGAGAGAGAAGATTATTGAGAGAGTGTGCAGAAAGCCTTTCTTCCACGCTACCTTCATTTGAGGCAGCCCTCAAGAAGGGGACGGAAGGGCCGGAGCCGAAGGTGCGAGGGTTGAATCGAAAGCCATTACAAATCTCGCGCTTATTTCTATCTATCTCCCTTTTTTTCTTTGCTATTTGAAGACGATATCGCATCCACACTGAGAGAGAAAGAGAGAGGTGTGCGTTGTATACACGATGGATCCATTAAATTGTCTACTTTGCCGGAGGTATTTATCTCCGTCAAGTGACTGCGAGTTTTGTTGGCTGTTGTAAACCAATTTGATAGTTTCTCATCGTATAACAAAGTATATGTCTTTTAATTAAACGACGCGCACCGGTGTCAGAAGGATTATATCCTCCAATCCGGAGCGGTGTGATGGAAAAAAGAGAGAAAAAAAAGAAAGAAATTAATTGTTTGCTTGTGTCGGGCTGTTTTAACAAGATTTTTGTCAAATCTGATCTTTGGAGGCATTGGTACAGACTACAGACACCATTGATGGTAGAAGAATACATTTTTTTCGCTTTTCTCCCTTATTTTCTTCTCTTTTTTAAAAAAAGAGGATTTTTTATTTTCATTTGAAAGTTCGACCCGACCGAAAGCTTATTATACTCGTAGTTCATTATAGAAATATCTTAGATGGGTATTGATGTACATTTTGATTCCACCAATCTCAGTGAAGAAAAATATAAAACGAGATTGTTTGTTTACTAAAGAAAATCTTCACGCTGCCTGTTTTGTGGCATGTTGCAGTTCATAATACGTACAGAAACGTAACTGTAATGATTTAATACTAGGGTTTACGTGAAAACTGAATTACTAAAGGTTTGATGACGCATGCCCAATTCTGGCTGTAAAGGTTTCTTCTGGTATGTGCCACCATCCCATTAACGGATTTGGGCGAGCAATCTAGGGTCAATGGGCACCTACCATGAAATCGTCTATATTATTCAAACAACTGGAACCATATTATGAATCAAATGAACCAAATATCAATTTTTGGGCTCCTAATAACAATTCTCCACGCCAGTAACTCACTGAAGTGAATTGCATAGCAAATAATTCCATTAGTATTGAACAGGTATTGAATGACTCAAAAGTCCGGCAATGCTGACGTCCTAAGAGGTGTAAAATTATGAAAAAATTGCATACTGCCAGATAAGCTGTAATTCTACACTTGAAACCCTTTCCAAGTATATGCTACTATATTATCTAATTTTAGCTCATTCAACCAGATAGATCGTTATTCCGTAGCCGTACCAATACTCTTGAAGATGTTTGCATTGCCAGACTCTTTAGTATAGTCACCTGATATTCGGAAGGAAGATTTTCACTCTGCCAGAGCCATATTATGACGGTTATGGTTAGTAAATTTCTATGTAAAATAGCATTAATCGTCCCCATATCAAAAGCTTTTCCTATTTTGACAACGTAAAAATTAAAATCAGGATTTCTTCTGCAAATGAAACTTAACATTTTTCAGGTTTTTTTCTTCTTCTGAATAGGGAGAATTCTTTTCGCGATTTCAAATTCGGCATATTATTTTACAAGACTAACATTTCACCCAAGCAGATAAACAAAGACCAAAAAGAAAAAAAAAACTATAACACAATTCTCCAGGGCAGAGGTGGAGCGGTGCAATTAATAATTCGTAAACTTTATTCTTTTCGTATAACAGATATACCACTTACCTTCGAGCGTTCCAATGTAAGCCGTTCCGACGTCAAAGTCGATTCTCTTTCCTTTGGCCCCCTCGAACTCGACATCGTCTGCGAATAACGATTGATCTGGCCTTAAAAGTAATTTGAACACCCTAGAAACAGAATTAAAAAAAAACATACACCACAAATTAGAGCGGACCGCATTAACCTTCTCAACCTAAAATGGGGGGAGAGTACGAAAATCTTTGGTATACAGACGAAAATACTCGTATAATCGATAACCGTTTTAAAATGCATCATAACATAAGATACGACGTAGCTCATGTTGGCTAAGAAAAGGGGCGAAAGGCGTGGAAAATAAGGTCACATATAAAAATCGTTTCGGAAAATGAAACTGTAATAATGCACAAACGACAGACCGGAAAAAATGTTTCCATTATTTTTTTGCAACTCGAAATTTGAAACAAAACTCGATTCGACAGAAGTCGAAGCTACTCGTAAAAAAACAACAATAGGAAATATTGTATCAACATACTAAGTACATATACTAATACACGGACGGCTTACAGCGAAATTTAATTAAAAAGCTCTCATTGACAATAACTATGTGTTCCATTTGTGTGGAGTAAGTGAAGGTTTTAAAAGAGCCTTCTAGTCCAATGCAGAATGCAGATAGGCGTTTCAGATAGCAAAAAGTCCGGCAAAGTACAAATAACGTGAGAAAATTTAGGAAGTCTCTTGATAAATGAGCCAATTTTTCAGCTATATTTTCTCAATTTTACTGATTTTTTCGATGAATCAGAAAAACAATTTGCGTAGAACCATCAAGGACCCCCTCCAGTATCACCTCCTAAAAGTCCGCTGAAATTTACCCACTGTAAGCCATATATCGATCCAATGCGCTGACCAGATCCCTCGAATAATAGTAAACGTTAAAAGCGATATTCAGTTTTAGAACTTGATACTCAATTTGCCATCACTACGTAGATATAAATGAATGAGATGAGGCATTCTTAAAGTTTGTCAATTTTTTCGAGTGTAAGATAAACTGGCAACAAAAACTCCGGCACTTTTCAGTTTTGGTAAAAGTATCATCGTACATGGATTATCATCAAACACTGGCTACATATGGCAATCATTTTGAAACGATTTTCTACAGCAGATCTCTCTTTGGCAAGTTTTCGTCCTTTAAAATCTGCTTATTCTTCGAAACGTATTTAGATATGCGTTTTTCCATAAGAAAATATTATTGATATTCTTAAGACTACACAGAGCAGATTTTTGCCCAATGGGATGGGAGTACATTTGCCATGTTCGCGCAACAGGATACTTTTTCTTCGGAGTCTGTGAAAAGTTGACTCGTGCAAATTTTTGAGATCAACGACATCGATCGATGGCCCCAGACATGTGGACAAAAAGTTTGCGAATTCGTAAATCAAAAAAGCATCCGACGAGTATATAATTTTCTATTTTCTTTAGCTTCCCCACCCCCAACTGCCAAAACAATCCCCTTTTTTTTTTCTCCTTAACAATAAATACGAGCTTATCGAAGTCTCGTACATAATTTTATCGTGTCACGTTCAGCAAATAAAAACCTACGCTTAACGAATACGTAAAGTGAAGCCGAAAAATTTTTTTGGCGTATTTTTTTCTCCTCTCGAATTTGAGCTCATCGTAAAAAATTTAATATCACAAAGAATGGGTCTAGCAGCACCATTGCGTCTTTCGCTGCTTGAGAAAGCAGCCTATATGGATAAAATTATTTTTTCTGTATTCTCACCAAAATCTCTAAGATCAAAAGCATCCACTTCAGAGAACGTGTCCGCGTTTGTAGATGTCAAACAAGATTTCTTCTACAGTATGCTACAGCAAAAATTATCACTCTTCAACTTGATTATTATTTATCAACTTGCGAATACGGCGAATAAATATAGAAATTGGGTAGGTAGTGGTCGAGAAGGTTAATGCCATATCGGTTAGCTAGTTACTTCCCTATGATGGCGAAAAAATGTCACAGCAATAACATGCCACACTCAAGTCGTTGAATAACCGAGATATCTGCGTACAACTACATATTCAAGACTACTGCACATTGCATTACATCACAAATGATTCGCTGGTTATAAGAGAATAAACTAATTCCGGGCAAATGAGAGTAATAAAATGAATATGTATACAGCTGTGTAAATATCGAAACAGAACTTGAACAGCGATAGGTCCACTTTTTTCAAAAATTAAGTTCTTCCAAGGTTCAATTATGGCACACACCGAGCCCTCAAACTTACAGTTGGAAATATTACGTCCCAAAATGCAACCATCGCTGAGAAAACAGATTTAAAAGTTGAGATGCTACACAAGTTGACTATGTAACATGAATATTTTTTTTGCTCTCCTGTAAACTTTGAAAAATTAGACTTATCCCCATCTTGTGTATCACATCAGTTCACTTAGAGAGTGATTTTTGAATAAGTCCATTTTATGCAAATTTTATAGAAATACAAAAAAACTTATTCGTGACATCTCTAGTGGTTTTATAGATACTTTTCAAAACTGGAAAAAGTACGAGTAGTTTATATGTTGTACTAAATATATCTGTACGACTTGGATGTATTATACAATAAAATATGTATTCAAAATTGGGATAAAAGTGTATTTATAGAAGTAAAACTATCAGCAGGCTATATACCTATATAAATTGTCAACAATTTCTCATAATTCTAAATATTACTAACACCTTCGCCTTGTCCGCGAAAATTTTCCCACAAAATATTCTGGGAAGTTCAATTATCTTTGGAAAAAATTTTTTCAGGGAATAAATTTGGTTCACATGAAACTGCACTCTTTTTCTAAAACTATCCAACTAATAGTAAAGTACCCTTTTTCGCAGTATACGGGAAACAATATATTTCATTAGATACAACTTCTATAACTGTAACATCAAAATAAATCGCTTCATTGTAGAACTACAAGTTCGGAAAATTGTACCTACACTTTTCTATTTCGTATGCATATTGACGAGCGCGCAATAGGCTTCTCTAAATTAATCCCTTCTCTGACAGCTCTCAACGAAAATTCCCAAGTAAATGGAAGCGTGTATTTTGGTAGAAGATTTATCTGCAGCAAAGTTTATATTAGGTACGTCGAAATTCGCGTGGATCACTATCCTTGACCTAATTACACACTTTTTAACAGGGACTTCGAAATTCGCCTCGGTTTATCTTCCATTTTATATTGCGCCCTCGAAACAGTTTTCAGAATGCCAAAATAATATACTAAGTTACGAAAATTATTAAATAAGATACAGTAACTTGCATGTATCAATTTTGAACAAAATATAACACATGTTCGCTAATAAAAATGACATCCCTCTTTTAAGGACTGTAACCACTTTTTTTTTTTTTTTTACTATAGGAACGTCAAAACAAAATTACAGCGTTCAGATGGCAAGAGTTGTAAGTGAAGTTTAAAAAAAATTAAAAACGTGAGTAAAAATTGGTTCTCACTAATATCAATGCCCTATTTTAGGGCATGTTTCAATTTGACCAAAAATGTGACTCACACCCCTTGATTTCTGAATGCCGCAATTATAGGTAGGCATTGTCATTATCACAGAAAACTCGACTCCTAATTTCATCTAGCGCCATAGGATTTCATCAAGTATTGAGAATTCTAATGCAAAATTAATTTTAAATGAAAGATTTTAAATATTTTCTAAAAGAAAAATTAAAAGAATTAAGTTTTACAATCAGCGAAAAAAAAAATTAAAATTTTAGTAAGTAACGAAGCTTTCATAAGATTTTTTTGTTTTCTCTAAAAATAAATGTTAAAATATATGATTTCTCAAAAGTGAACATGTTTTTATAATTTTGTAAGTTGAAGAGAAAGGTTTTATCTGGCATTGTAAAATAATTTCAACAAGAAAATAAACATTTATCACGTTTCTATAGAAGGTTTAAATGGTATAGTTAATGATATTGTGAAACAAAATGGCTTTTGAGACGACTCTAGTGCTCGCTACAGAATCTCTAATACATGGCACAGTCTTTTTAAAACAAAAACGAAAATCCCCTGTATTTTCTAATGGGGTTGTTTTAATCGCAACACCCTGTATATAGAATACACATATAGCACACACTGGTGACTTGATGAAAAATGTTTATGAATAAAGGTATACTTTTACAAACAGTGGATTACTTTTAACAAATATAGGCTTCAAAAATTGTTGCAAATCTTTATATGCGTTTTTCTTACAATTCCGTAGTTCAAAGGAGAGATAGACTCATTTCTCATCTGTCAATATAGGCTACTCGAAGTACGAGTAACATTATTTAGACTCAACCAGGGATATCGAAGTGTTTCCGTGAAAACAAAGACGTTTTTCTCCATTTTTCACGTCAAAATTATTATCTAACCGCGAACTCACATATAAAATGCTACTGGACTACACTAAACAGCTGGCTCTGACCATTATATTATGTTGGTCGAAATTTACTAATCACACAAGATGATCGCGAGTAATAATCGAAAAATTCACATCGGCGCTGAATTCTCTTCGGGATAACCGTATTTTCTACGGTTCACAATGATATTGGGCCTAATTACACGGTTACACGTATGCGGTGTACGTTTGTCCAACGGTGACTTGAAAATGGTATTCCAATGCGACAGCCAATGCGTGCCTATAGCAGAATGTGCACAATGTAAACCATGTACACAGATACAAGCTGGAATCGTTTCTCTCCATCTCTCTTCAGCCCAACAATAAACTAAGTATATAACTTAATCCGTTAGGTAGACACCTACGACAAGACAGACGAACGATAAATCAACTGTAATTTTATATTTTTCTGTGAATTCGTTAACTGCATGATGCTCCTAATATTTGATCCACGCAATAAATAGAAACGTAACCTTCTAAATGTAACGAGAAATCATACCTTAGCGCAAAAGCGAATCAGAATTTAGATTTTCACACACAGTCTTGAATGACAAATCCATTGGTCCGAGATCAATTTTCCCAAATGGTTTTTCACCCGAATCCCAATGCTTTTTACTAGAATTTTTTCGCCCGAATTCCCCCCGCCCTCCTCGAATGCTGTTTTTATCAAGGGTGGCTTACTTATAGAGCCCGCTAGAAGCCCTCCTCCTTATCAGAGGGATGCTGAACTTGGTCTGGCGACTCAGCACTACATTGAGAAAAGGTTGGCACAAAGTGTTTCGTTATATTCTACAAGAGTTCTGCTATATTTGGGTTTCAAAATTTCGTTAAACATTTTTTGTGGCTGCTGAAATGAATAAGAACCGAAAATTCAATCGAAAATCAAAAAAACGAAGCCAATGAGTGAAATTCGAATTGAGAAAACTTATATAAGCTTTCAATCAAGAAGAAAATGCGAAAGAAAAGCAAAGTTATAATTTTCGCAGATTTCATCGTCAGTTAATTTTAATTTAATTGGAATCACGTGGCGTTTTTAGACGCCGTTTTTTTTTTCTCTCTTTTTTTCTTTTTCTATAACAATTTATATTTTTCCGCAATTTTGTTTCTCAACTCATTTTCCAAAAACTTTTATGGTAAACAAAAACCCACCCTTCTCAGTTTGAACTTTTTTGCTCATTAATTTCGCCCGAAAACATTTTTTTTTTTTTTTTTTTTTTCAAAAGAAACAACAAGCAAATCAGAAGCGAATCAATAAAGTTAGAAGTTTTAAAAAATAAACTCAAAACAAACATGAACGCTTGGAAAAGAAAACATAATTTTTAACTCAAAATTTCAATATCGCAGAGGCTTATTGATGGAATAATTTCCAAACAGAATCTTTTTAAATGGTATATCCAACTACACCACGGAGTTAAAAGTACATATATAGACTTTATATAATAAACTGGAGTGCGCATGAAAATACCAGTAAATATAAGCATTTACCTAAAAAAAATTTATTAATTTATACCTATTATTTAATTATAGGCAGATGAAATTTTAGATAATTTTGAAAAGTTCCAAAAAATTACTCAAGTTAATTATTTTTGCTCATTAAAAAAAAAAGTGATTAGCTTTATTCTTTCCAATGAAAAAATACTGTACTTAATTACAGGTGATCCAAAAGTTCTACCAGACTATTTTAGAGAAAAATTTTAAGAAAACAACATTCACTGAAATAAGTTATGCTCATCAGATTGGTAAACCGAAGGTATTATGTGCGTAACATTACTAAATTTTCTATCAATTTATCTCCTAGCTAGCAATTGTGTTGGGGCAAATTATCTGCATCTACGTTAGTAGTCCATTTCTTCTTATATACGGTTTCTTCTATACGGTTTTATAGCTAATTTAAAAGTGTCCTACTTAAACATCGAATTCATATTTTTCTTTCACGTATTCAAGCTGAACAAAGGAGCATCGCGTCATCACTATTAAAATCTTGATAGAAGTATATCTCTAGCTGGATATGGTTATTATAGAACTGTGAATATGATGATAATGATTTGGTGATGTTATTTTTTTCTTACTACCACTACTTACAAAATATTTTTGACAAGTCTTTCTAGATTAGAAGCTAAACAGTGGTGCACCCAGAAATTTGCCAAGGGACGAATTGAGTCAAAAATTTATCCTCAAAAAACAAATTACGCGAAAGTTCCGCGCAAAGCACAGAAAAATTTTTTCCTTAGCGTTTTTCCGATAACATTTGAGGCCTAAGGGGGGGGGGGCTTCAGGCCTCTTAGCCTCTGTCGAAAATTCTATCGCACTATATTGATAGCCCGATAGATATTTCCAGATAAGGACGAGGACAAAATATCGATCCACCAACTTACCGACCTCATAAATTGTCACATAGGTAAGTCTTCTGCGATATTAACGATTGAGTATTTCAACTACCTCATCACAAGTTTCAGCTAAATACTCGTATTATCAAATTTGCACTATAAAGGCTCCCTAAAAACTCTCTCGTTAAATACACATAGCTACAGAAAGAACTTTTTAAATTTATTTTAAAAAGTGTTTGTGTGGAGTGCATGGCTTGAAAATATTTTTGGCTCATAGTATCGAATTAAAGAAGTCAATTGATTTTATTATAATATATCAGACATTCCAGTACTGTATATAAAAATCACATTTCTATTCGAAAGTGAATAATATTTTTTATGTTTATTAAAAGTTAGGACTTTGCAAGCTTTCATTTTATTAGCCTGCTTTTTCATAGGTATAATTAATAAAAAATAAGTATATTATCTCTGCAGGTTTCCAAAAATCAGAGAACTCAGGATTATCAAGACCTGTAGACACCCCGGTTTAATTTTTTTTTTCTTACAGCAACAAAATTTCTCTTCGTGGCCATAAAATTAATCTAATTATAAAATACAACTTTCGGTCCGAAAGAACTCTGGTGATTGGATTGGGACCAGCGAAACAAAGCACACGGATGGAGTGGCATAAGTAGAATTTAACCGCGTGAAAATTTCAAATTTCCATCGCATTAATGGATAATTTTTAATAGGATCAAAAGTTGAAAAGCGTCTTCGAGCGAAGGAGGCCGTCCAACACGTACGAGCATTAATTAATTTGGAGGAAGCGGCGAAAAGGGCGAGCATTTCTGCCACTTAATTTTCAAACCTCGTTAACCGGTACCCGCATAATCGTCTCAGAATATTACAAAACTGTACTTGAAGGGCCCTTAATACGATGCGATAAATTCATCCTCAGTCAAACTCTCCAGCTCGCTCAAATTTTTCAATGCCTCTCACATGAACGAATTACACAAATCTTCACTAAAAGTAAATTATACTGAGCGCAAAACTATAAGATGAGGTGGCAATAAAATCTCTATATAAAAGCCAAAACAAAAAAACATTTAGTAAATTTTAAATGGAAGTCGCTGCTTTTTATGAATTTTCAACAACTTGAAACTGAAATATCAGGTTAAATAATTTTTCAAAATTAAAAAATGGATGATCTCAACATAACCATCATCAGATTAAATCAGATACGTTAGAATGGGTAAAATCTGGTAAGAATATTTTTTTTAGCCTGTATAAATGTCATCCTCGACTACCGATAAGAGCTAAAAATGTAAAAAACTACAAAACTGTAAATATTTCTACTGACCTATAGAAAACTTCGAATGAATTGTTCGTTTTTGAAAATTAAATAAAAAGTTGAAACAAAACTCGAACTTCAAAATTAATGATTATTAATTAGGTCTGTCGACAGCATGATTTGAGCCATGAATTGAGAAATTCGATAAAGCCCCCGCAAGTCTCCTGGAATCTAGATATTATATATTTCAGTCTGAGTGTCGAAATAGCGAAGCACTGATCGTCTTGCAATAGTAAATGCACATATATTTAAAATGCATGGGATGTCTTCCATCTGAAATCTGCGAGAGCAGTAAATAATCATTCAAACTAAACCAAGCGGGAATATGGAGCAAGGAAAAAAAAACACAAAATTTTCACACAAGCGAACGCAGGTCAACGCCCGTAATGCTGCAGTTTATCCGCACATCGTAACACAAATTGTGTTAGAACGAGAATTACCTAGCAAAAAACCGCAGAATTATGCATGAAAACCAATCAATCTTTCAGCGCTAACTTCATTTCATTTTCAAAGACTCGCCATTTCTACAACGGCCATTGGCCATTTCATTTTTAACAGCCTTACGCGAAAATTACCATCGATATGACAAATATTAACCAATTAGTCGAATGCGAATTCCTCTAAACTGACACTGACTAATAAAATTAGCGTTCAGTATTCGCGGATAACGCTGAAACATGAAATCCTCTCCATGTGTACAGACAGTAATTTGTACTAGAATAGAAGAATATGTATATACGTTGTGTAACTAAAAATCTATCTACGAATTCATGAATACATAAATTACCAGCGAGGCCAGGATATGCATACCATAACCCTTTTTGCTCGTCTTATTAGAAATGATAATGCAGTGACCCGCTTGAACTGCAGGCACTTTTCACAGTCAAACCTGAAAGTGGTTGCAAAAAAAAAAAATACTTCGAGTAGGTGAGAATGTACAGTAACGAAGGACAGCCCTTATATCACTATTAATGAATAAGTCCTTTGTTAGGATGACCGACGACACGATCTTTATGAAAATTAGTTGCTCGACCTACAAAAGTTGATCATAAGTGGTCAAGATCACTATCGTTTGTTAGTGGCAAAAATTATAAACCTCGTTTTAAGTTTCAACACCCTGACAATTTTTCTCGAGTATAATTTTTTCACACGTTACCTTCAATGAAATGATTTGATTTTCGTCTCCTCAAAAACTATAATGAAACATGTTACTTTTTAAGGATGATGAAATTTTTGGTTCCCTACTTCGAGCTGAATGACTCAAGTAACTGGATAATACTAATTGATTTTTTTCCCCTCATCATCTACTATGCCAATTTACTTGCTACTTAAAATTTCACAAGTTTCACTGGCTGCTGTTGAAACGAAAAGGTAGAATGTAAACTTTTGCCGAGTGCTTTTAAATTTTAAGCAACTGAGAACTTGATTCACTGAGTGCTGAGGCTATAACGTCGAAAAAGAACTACATAATATTCTAAAAACTATTAGCATATTGTATATCGACACAAAATTATTCAATACAGGCTAAATGCAATTACCATACGGAAATCGTAACATCGAAGGCGAGCGAGTTGAGAGGTGAGAAAGAAAATGAGCAAAGTTGTACCGATGTGTAAATGCATGAGAATTATACATGGCAAAAACCATTCTATATTCCAACAGTGGCCCGCCCACAGTCCAGAAACTGTTCGCGTGGACTGCAGATAGACACGACGGCTAAATTAATACGAATACTCATTCGATTATTTCTGCTACCATCAGCTGACACCTATGGGAAAGGAACACAACCGCTAGTTTCTGAAGGGCTTTTCAAACGAATTCACTACTGACATGCTCTTCGCGCTCCTTCTCCTCCTCTCCAACAAAACTCAGCCAGCCTTCTAGCCCGCTAGCTAAATACACATAATATGGTCAGCAAAATGAGAGCTGAAAATTATTACCCATGTCAAAATAAAATGTCACCACGTCTCGAATATTAGCTTTAATGGAAAAGAAAATTAAAAGTCACCGTTGTATTTGTTTAGTTCTGTGTTTTTTTTTTTTACTGAAGAAATAAAATTTCAAGTGATGCTGTGTATTCTAACTAGTCGGAGCAAGTAAATTGTATTAGCAGTTCTTTTTGGCAGGTTTTTGAAAACTTAATTTACAGTACCTATTAAGAAAACGAAGAAGACAGACTAAAGGGCAAGAGAATTTTCAATTCCCACCACCAACAAATGAGAAATTGCAGCCCAAAACAGTTTTTCATCAGAAGAACAAGATTGTAATTAATGCGTGTTTACATTCTTTGTGTGCTGGAAAAAATGTTATTTACGTAACAATTAGCATCCGTTCAGCCACAAACAGCAATAAACGTTCAACAGTCATTTTTTAATTTTTGAAGAACCAATATTCAACATTTTCATTTTTCATGACTATAAAAAAATTCAATATAAACTCTCTTCAGCAAAGAAGCTAATTCCAAAATTAACTCAATCTTACTTCAATCTACATAACCAAACAAAAATCGCAAAAAAATTCAAACCTACTATTTAATTTAAAAATTTCACAATCCCTACATTTACATCGCAATAGATTGGAAAAACTGAAACTATTAATAGGTATATAAGTAGTAATTGATTTTTGAATTTGCGGAATTCGTCATCAGAATTTCCGCGACCAAGGTCGGTTACAATTTGCTATTCAACACTAATCGCACGTAAAAAAAATTCAATATTAGAAAAAAAAATTACAAATTGATAGGAAGCCGGTTCTAACGAAACTGTGAAAAAAAAATTCCCTACTCGACAAAGACACGTCAAACTATCCTAACGAAATTCGAAAAGAAACACAGAAACCAAAACAAAAAAAGTCAACCTGACGCAAACTATATCGAGTAAACGAATTATTTTTCAACTGTCTGAAGTACAAAAGTAATTAGACCATTCCTCTCGAAAGGAAAATGTTTCAACAGTTTCCTCGTACGAAATGAGGAAGATTAAAAAAAAAACACTCAACTATATGTTCCAAGACTAATCTGATGAAAAAGCTTTTTTTTTCTCTCTCCTTCAGATGTACTAAAAAAAAAAGAAGAAAAGTTCTATTCGCTTATAAAGTACCAGCAAAGACAAGAGTACGAAAGAGAAGACCGACCGAAACTATTATCAAGGAAAAAAAAAAGAAGAAAAAATAAGGATGAACCGCATAGTATTTCTGGTTCACTTTTTTTTTTTGCCAAAAGAGAAAAAGACAGGAAAAAGAAATCATGTTTCACAGGTACACCTACCTACATAGTTTTAATAAATCTATTTGTTAAAAATTTTCAACAGTTTTTGAAACTTCTTATTCGCAAAAACTCATTTCAACAAAAAATAAAAAGCGTCGAAGAAAATAACAATTTTTTCAGCGTAAACCATCTTTTTACTTTTGAAAATTTTCGGGTATATTCTCAGATTTTTTTTTTTATTATTTAAAATAATTGCAACGTGGTATTTCAAAGACATAGCGGAAAAGTTGAATACCAACTTTTTAATAAAAACAGAAGGGTCTACTTGAAAAAAAATGAAAGGAAAAATTCCAAATTCTATGCAAGCCTTTTCTCGGGATGTATCAACGCAAGATTGTGAACTGAAAGTTTTATAAAGTAATATTGAAAAGGATTTTTCCAAGTTAATTTAACTTGGATGCTTCCTTTTTTTTCACAGGCTGAAATGCAAACACTCTACTCCTTTATAAACATGTATTGAATAATAATTATTGTAATTTTTGTTTCCTCAATGATGAAGATTCAGCTTTTTCCATTCGTTTCGCCTAATTTTTTTCTACGAAACTAAACTTCATTTTTGTCTACTTTTAAAATTTCATCTCGCACGCTTTCGATTTCTTCAAGAACTTCTTCGCAGCGGAAATTTGGAAATACAAACAGCCTCTCAAATCGCGAAGGCCTTCATTTTGCACCGCAAATTTTGCTCGCTGAAGGCAATCAAACACAGACTAAAATTCGAATACGACAAACAAACAAAAAAAGGTCAGGGTGAAATTTTCACACAGTGAGACGAAAAGAAAAGCGAGATGAGCAACAGGAAACGCGCCTACTGGGAAATGGCGCCAACTTGAAAATATTTCGGATGAAGAGACACAATATTCGCGAGCATTTTGAGTACGAAACAAAATCTACACTCATTTATGAGATCAAATAAAAAAATTAATTTAAACAGTAGGAGCAAAACGAAAAAAAAAAAAAAAATGCATGAACTGTGCCATCTAAATTTTCTGATAACTAACAAATGATAATATATTACAGCTATAGTGTCTGCAGCTCTCATTAATTTCGCTACACATACTTGTCTGTTTGTTATCAACGAAACAAAAATAAAACTACCTATTTTGAACGCTTTATATGATCATGGAAAAAAAAAATTAAATCTCATAGGGGCTAGTACACCGTTAATGACTACAGACCAACATCGAAACCACCATGTTTTCCAAGACTTTAGTCCGTTGGCAAGATTTTCTTTTCAAACAGAAGCAAAATGAAAAAAAAAAAAAAAAAAAAAAAAAAATCAATTTGCAGAACCCTTAATCTCGCGGAACTATAGTTATTTACGCAGCAAACTGAGCTTTTTCCATATCCGAGACTTTCTGAAGATAAAGTACGGTAGTACCTCGCAAACAATGACCTGAGTCCAGCGGATGAGGTAACATTTGTCAATTATAATGACGAAAAAATTACTCCGGCGACACCTTTCTCGACAGTCGCAGCGAATAACGCACCAACAAAATTAGCTTTCACATGCACGCCGCTAACATATAATTTCATTAGGGGTAAAGGGGTAGAGGGTGAGAAGAATGACAATTTTCACCCTTTTTATCGTTCAGTCGGTCGCGAACATGCTGACTCGCAGCAGGCTTTTTCTTTGCTGCGCTTGACAAGTCAAAGCAAATTTTTTGGCGATATCAAAATAGGTATAAATGGCCGAAAAGTCAACTTCTCGACGTGAAACCTCAGGTATCGATCAGATCTTTGATAATTGCAGTACAAACTACAAACCATCGCGATTTTTCCAACTACTTATTAAATGAAACAAATTATACAGGGTGTCCCAGTGTTGGTTGGCAAACCAGCGTCAGGGAGTAGAACTCATTGAAACAACTTCAAACTTTTAATACCTTTTTTTTTTGCCTAAGCTTATTATAGAAGCAGGAGTGTGGTCCTTATTTATAAATAGTGAATTTATTTTTTTGTGATTTCCTCTCCTACCCCCCAAAAGTGGTTCCCTTTCATGAGAAAAAAAGTCATACAAAGGTATGAAATTTTTTCTTCATGAAGTGGAACCAGTCTGTCGGGTGGGAAGGTAAGAAATTCCAAACTTCAAAATAAGGACCACCCTAAGGATGGGCTTATTACCTAGCTTATCCATTAATTTATGCTAGTGATAAGAGGGTTTAGTGCTTCTGGTATATCAAAAAACGGTAATTTATTTAAAATCCCTGTAACTGTTTGATTCTTATAATTATGTAGTTTTCAATCAGAGGCTTTGTCAGACATTATTGCTATAAACGTAGCGTACGGTATGAGGAATCCGCGAACTAAGTCAATAAAAAAAAATCAACTTTTCTGACACTGCCGAGCGAGAGAATGAAAATTTGATCAAAAACACCGGTTATTTATACACACAGCGTTAAACTACACGACAGAAATTATCTTTGAGGCAAGTCGAAATAATACAGATGGACGTCTTGATTCCATCTAATGAGCCAAGTACACATAAATTTTCCTCAAATTTTTGGCCACAGAAATCCATTATCGTGATTAAGTTTCTTCGTTGACCGGACAATGAGATATATCAGAAAATTAAATAAGAATATCCAGCTTGATGAAAACTTTTGTCACAACGAGGAAGTATAATGTGATTATGGTGCACTAATGAAAGAGTTCTTCCACCGAAAAGGGAATTACTAATTGAATCAGTAGAAAAGTAACGATGTAGACGACGGCAACGAATACCTTGGCTCCAAAAATCCCTTTGAACCGACTGATGTATGCAAATAAGTTGCAGAAGAAGTGGACCGCATTAAAATTTTGCGGAAATTATACCACCAAGCGAATTAAACCACGCCACAAGATAGGAAGCAGAAAAAAAAATTAACCAAGAACTGAAACTGAGCTTTTAAGCAAATGACAGAATTAAACGAATTTGAGGATAAAATTTATTCATCTCACGCTGATATCACCAATTCTAAAAATAAATTCCCGCAAGCTAAATTAAAGACTCGGAATTGTAGATACGACACTAACTTGAACAAAATAATAAAAATTGATTAATGACTAATTGTCAAGAAGTCAGAATCAAAGAAACTTGAAAAAAAAAAATTTCTCAACGAAAGAAACAAATGAACAAGTCTTTCGATGCATTTCTCTTCTACTACTTGGTTTGTCAATTCAATTTTTACGTACCCTCGTAGGCATATACTGTAATAAAATAATCAGAAAATGAAAAATTCAACTTCAACTTCAATATTGTTCTATACAATTTGACTCAACTTATTTCTGAAAATATCTTTCGCTTCCCACAATTGAGAACTAAACTGAACTGAACGGACTAGAACTGACTGACAACATAATTACATAACTAATTTTTATCCAAAAATAGCTAATTAAGTATTATAAAAAAATGATTTTATCGTATTAACAATAGAAAACAGTATCTGACGGTGCGTTTGTCTCGCAAAGGATCTGAATCCATTCTTGTTCGTCTTGCAAATACGGAACTGGATTCTGGATTCGGATTCAGTTTTGATTCATTAAAAAGGACTCCAGAATAGATTCTTGGAAGGGATTTCGCATCCTCATTGTGAACTATCAAGTTATTTTTATAAATAAATTGGGGAATTCTAAAAACGTTAATATAGCCAGTATACTTCCTACTTGAGAATGGAGACGTGGCTCTTTTTGGCTCTTAGGGCAGATATTATTATGTTACAATAACAGAATCAACTTTGAAAAGGCAAACTGTGGTTAGCTACCTCAGACACGAACTTGAACGCTACCTATACTTGACAAATAAAAATTTGCACCCTTAACAATTTATTTCAACAGCGGCAGCGAATTTCCCAAGAATGTATATCAAATATGTTTCCGAAGTAAGACGAATAGATGTCGTGAAAAAAAAACAATAGAACGCAGAAAATGGCTGAAAGTTGAAAAAATTTCAAATTCTGTAGGTAAATATAGCTGTTGCAGGTCGTAGGAGGCACGGGCAAGAGGTAAAAAATCATTCCACTCTACCAACAGCGTTGAAAATTGAAATATTCAAAAAGGAAAAAAGTTCTGAGCAAATATTTTCATTATTCGAAAACGTCAAATGCTGAAACTTTTCATTCTTCAATTTTCATCATCCGAAGACGAAAAAGCAAATAAAAAGAATCCAAAAAATTCGTCTCAAGCTTTTCTTTTGCCTTTATCTCCTCCTCTCACTTTCTCACCCTCCGTTCAAAGGTTGCTTTTTCATTTTTAAATATCGATAATGGGTACGTCGTCGGCTTTTGAAGAAAAAAAGGCCACAAAAAGAAAAAAAGAAATGTTGAAGACGACGTAAAAGAAAGAAGCCTAAAAATTTACAGCCTTGTCGATATATTCTTCCCACGTTATTCCATCACAGACGATAGGATATACATTTCCAATTTACTATTTGCAAACGCTGAAGGGTATGCAAAAGGAAACGAAGGGCACGCTCTCTCTAATGAAAGAAAGATGAGAAGCTGAAAGCAGCTAATCTTACACAAAATTTAACGCACAACATCGTTCACCAAAATGTAACCCAGCCCACGTCCTTTACTTTGAAACTTTCTACACTTATAACTAGAGAAGAGCATTTTAGGCGAATATTTACCTGTTTGAAGTGGTAATAGTGAGTCTTAAAGGAAAATTATTTTTCTCGTTGTTGCCAGCACCCCTTTTGATTCGTTTGTGCTGCTTCGTCACCTCTTCGACGTTATAGAAGGCTGGCTCATAATGTTTGATGAATTCATTAAAAGTAACACCTACAACAGAAATTATATAAATTAAATTTTTTTTAAAGGTAAAAGATCATCTTTATGCGCACCCCAGTTTACTGTTTTCAAAGTCTTAAGAATCCGACTTTTTTCTCTCGCACACTCCAGTTTGTTGTATAAAGTCTATTCTCTGCTCCACGTCGTTGTTGAATAAAGGCATTTTTTTTTAAAGGTAAAAATTAAACGAGCAATATTAATAAACTATGTACATTGTGAACAGAAAACAAGCAATTCTGCATTCTGCAATAAAGATAAAGCAATTCAGTTGGATAATATTTTAGAAATGAGAAATTCCTTCCATCAGTCTCCAGTTTTCACAGATGAATTGAAAAAAGAAACAAGAAAAGGAGAAACAAATTAATTTCAAATATGAGACAACGAACGATGGAACGCAGGTGACAAGAAAATTTTTTGATTAATTTTCGTGAGGGCTCGTGGAAATGGAATGGAATCTGAATTCTCACATTAAAAACGAAAATGGTTCAAAAACAAGAAATATATAGGCAGGTAGGAGAGAAGAAAACAAGCGATCCGCACCCTGAAAATTGATTCCATCAATTCGAATTCTTCAGAATGATTATTTTAAAGGCAGAATGAGTGTCAAAAGTTCTATAATTTTTCACAATTAATTATGAAAAACAGTTCGAAATCGTAGCCAAGTATTTTAGAAAATTCCTTATGATTTTTATCAGTGTCGGTGTCTGTGAAAAGAATACTTAAGGTGAACATTTTTTTTCCATGATTTTTTATACTTTGACCACCACTAGGAGAGTTCAAATGAAATTGTACGACTTTATTCATCTCATGGAAATGAAAATGAGGACCTAAAATAATAAAAAATGTTAAACAAAATTTATGATTTTTTGAAATATTTTTCTGTAACTGGCTGCACTGAAAAATATCAATTTTCATCCAAAACATTTTTTTCACAGACACAATCACCATTACGACAAAAATATTTAAATGGCAATGTCCGAGTAGGATGGTGAAGTTATTTTTAACGATTTTCCATACTTTGCTCACCATTATAGAATACAAAATACATAAAATGAAACTTCTCTCCAACTACATGGAAATGAAAATTGGAACTAGGAAACATTAAAAAATGTAAAACAAAATTACGAATTCGTTTGAAATAAGTAACCATTTTTCTGTATTTCATAGCACTGAAATAGGTTAATTTTCACCCGAAGCATTGAATGTTCACAGACACCGTCATAGGAAGGTATTAATGCTGAATAAAATCAGAGATCAAAAATTGAATACTTGGGGAAAAAATAGATTTTATGATATCCTTTCTCGAAAAGAATCCGAAGGGAGTTTGAGTAGGACTAAAATTTTGGAGGTCATTCAAAAATACGAGCAAATCCTTAAGAAAAACAGACTATCGTGAAAATTTTCAATCGAAAATTCCTACAGACTTGAGAAGAAATTTAGGTTATATGGTTGAATCCACACAAATCTTAAGACAATATGTATCTGAAGAAAACAGAAGCATTCCAAATCCGCTCTCTTTCTTTCCAATAAGTATTTCCCTTCATTAGAATAATCCGCTTATACACTAATGAAAGGATCGCAGGCATCCCGACGATTAGATGCGAAAGGAACAAATCTACATTTCAGTCATCGTATTAAAATCCCAACTTAATACTTTGAAATAGCAAATACGAACTATATTTCATACTAAAGCCAAGAAAGTATAAACCGACAGATACACGTCATTGCAAAATGCCACATACAGTAGCCATGTACCAAAGTTGGTTATCGATTCGACCATATTAAACGCTGCTCCATGCAAAAAGGATTTGTCCCACGGGGGAAATATCACTCATAAAGACTCGTGTTTCTTGAATCATACACCGCACCCACTTCTCAAACGTGCAAATTCTGCACCATGAAATTTTTTTTTTTTTTTAAATATACAAGCGACGAGTATAAAAATGAAAGAAAAAAAAGCCAGATTAACGAATGAAACTCGAGGTATTACCTCTAATTAAGAACGATGAGAAGAGGGTCTTAGCAACCCCCTAACCATAAAAGAGTGAAACATTGGAAGAGGGATGATAAAAGAAGGAAATAAAATAAACGAAGCTATAACTTAGAATAATGACTTTAGCAGTAATAATATTTCCATAAAAAAATCGAAAAGTGTGCGACGCTAGGAAGAAGAATATTGAAATCATAAAAAAAAAAGAATAATTGCAAACTACAGGGTGTTCGGTGAAAAGTCAGCAAAACTTCAGTTTCGGATGTGACCAAAAAATACTCGTACTAACATGAGGATAATATCGCCCTCCATGAAAATTTAATGAGATTTATTGACCGTTCAAATATTTGAGAGTAGCATGAAAAATTTCAGATTGTACTAAAAAAATACCAACATGAGAATGCATCTTTATCACTCAATTATGCACCAGTTGATCTGAAATTTTTGGCAATTTATTCTCGAAAAATGTCTCCAGGGAGCTGGTTTGGTGGAATTTCAAATTATTGATTCAAATAAATTTTATGGGGCTGTAAAAATTGACCCTTTTTGGCATGATATAACTCATGAACAATAGCAAATATCAAAATTCCACCAAACGAGCACTCTGGACATATATTGTGAGAATAGATAGGTGAAAATTTCAGATCAATCGGTGCATAATTGAGTGATAAAAAAGCATTCCCGAAAATGCATTTTCCCGACAAAAAATTAAAACAGTCTGTTCCAAAACTTCTTATCACTTCTTTTGAAAATAAAACGCGTAAGTAACTTTATATTGCCTCAACCAGAGTTTCGGCCAAAAATGATTAAAGTAGTCATGATTGACAGTCATGACTGAATATTTAGTAGGTAGTCATTTTGAGTTATTTATTAACTTGTACAAAAAAGACTGAATTAGAGAAATTCAGTCTTGATTGAAGTTTGGTCATCAATCGTGATTACTTACTTTGAGATATTCAAAATGAGACCATCAATCATGATTAACAAATAAATCATGATTTATGACTTACAATCAACTCAACTGAGAAATACCCTATTTAAACGTACATACCCACCAATTTTATATTTTGCATCAATTTATATCACCTTTTACTTGTACATATTCATTTCCAAGTCCAACGTGTGGTGTCACATGTGACACCACAAGAGTACCTCAAAGGACCAGGTGGTGTCGGATGACACAAGTCAGGGGTTCTCAAAATATTGATCCTTTGAGAAGTCCATCTCAAAATTTTCAGTGGTGTCGTAAATGACACCACCTGGTACTTCTACTGTTGATCGTGAAAATGACGACTAATATTTTCTATGACTGAAACTAGTCATCTTTACAACGATTTAATGACTAACTCATACAACTGGATGACTAAATTGGTTATAATTTGTAAATTAATCAGTTTTTTATCAATCATGAGTAATATTACAATTTAGTCATGATTGTACTCTGATTTAATTATCAATTTAGTCATGCCCAATACTAGCCTCTACACAAATATTAGTTTATTCTATATTCCCTAATCGGCAATTTCGTTTTCCAAAAATTCTGAGTTTGGATTTACACCCTACATCAACTCATACTGACTGGCCAAACAATATTTATATAGAGCGAAAGAGAAACTGCAAAACAATATTTTCAAACTTCCAATCCTGAAAAATGACTATTCGACCAAACTGATTTTCCAAGTTTAATATAAGCTGGAAACAAAACGGAGAATCGACTCGTATTATGGAAAAATTTCGTGTTATGAATAAAATCCTACAATTGGACAGCTCATCAAGAGGAAATTATTGAAAGAGACGCAAATAAAAATGTCAATTTCATCTTTGCAAATCAATAACGAGTACCTATTTCCCTTACATTTTCTACAATAATGCACTCAAATGGAGCACAAAATATTCGTTAATCGTTAAAAAAGGCAATCTCGCCACGAGCCTATTTCAGATTCGAATTTTTCAGTGCACGCATGACCCGAATACTTTATTATACTGCTGGAGAATTTTACAGTCTATTAGTACTAAGTGTATATTTTTGAAGAGAATGGCGCACGAGTTAGCAATTTCAAAACAGAAAACACAAGTCTACGAATATACGAGATTATTTTCATTTTATTCGCCCATGTTCACACAACCAACACCAAAAGAGCTATGAGCAGTCTAAAAGAAATGAATTAGATTCGAATTTTTCAGAATGCACGCATAACCCGACTACTTTACTATACTGTTGGAGAATTTTAGTCTTTTAGTATATTTAGTGTATTTTTGAAGAGAATGGCGCACGAGTTAGCAATTTCAAAACAGAAAACACAAGTCTACGAATATACGAGATAATTTTCATTTTATTCGCCCATGTTCACACAATCAACACCAAAAGAGCTAATGAGCAGCGTACCTATTCTAAAAGAAATGAGAAATATAGAATAGGTAAACCAGTATCTACATCAGAAGAAAAATTCTGCGGACACTCAACTGGTGATGTTTTTTCACGTTCCTGTACCTGCATTCTGTGATTGTTTATGTTTTTAAATAGGATGCAAAAAAATTAAAACGTCGAGTGGAAAAACAAAAACACAGAAAATCTAATACCCCCTTTCGAATTAATACTCGTATTTAGGGAAAATCTCTTATTATTCGGTGTGAAACTATTGGGTCGTCATGGAAACTGCGATGCGAGACCGTTTACTGCGGAAAATTTTTCTTCGCTTTTTTTTCCAACTTTGTTTCCCCCTTTTCCACAGGGTCCACGTGCAACGAATGGAAAAACAGACGTACGCGAGGGTGAATTGAAATATTGCAAGGTTAGTTTATTGAAGCAAACGTGTAGTGCACGAGTGTAAGGGGCTAAGAAAATGTAAAACCAGAAAAAAAATGTATACGACGAGATGGCGATACGAATTTTGGTCTACGAAATCGGAATACAATGGCTGGGAGGGAGGAGGGTCAAATAAAGAAAGGCGAAATTGTGACATTTCTGACCAGCTTTTTCAACATCAGCATCTGGTATAGAATACAGTAATGCGTGATAACAAAATAATTTTTTCGATGTAAATAAATTAATATTTTTCCTGATCCCCCCCCCCACTATTAATATCCATCAAATATCTGAAATTCCCTGATCTGATTTCGGATAACCATAGTCAAGACACTAAGGCTAACTTTTTAAAATTGAAAAAAAAATTGTTCGATCGTTCAGAAATCTTAAATTTAATTCATCTTCTGTTTTTTCATCTCTATTTATTATGGAACATTTTCTCTCTTTATAGTAAATTTTTTTGTAGTGTCCAAACCCCAACTAGGTATATTAGTTATCAAATTACGATTCTTATATGATATTTATCTTTTGAAGCTCAACTTATAAAAGTATTTTTATATCTTAAATGTGACAAAATCTAAGAAAACATACCTTCGAGTGAAGATTTGTTTTATAAATGGTCTAAAAATAGATAATGAAGTGAAGTCAAATTAATGATAATTTTTCTAATTTCAAATTATTAGCGCACAGTTGAAAACACATTTTAGAAACCCTCAACAGCCAATTACTTTGTTTACACTTTGTCCCGGAAAAAGTAGAATGTGAATCATTTTTAAAATAGCAATTTTATGTTTTTTGTGCTCATATAACATTCTATAGAACGTTCGCAAATGACGTTAAATTATTGATTTACTTTTCACTGGTGCAACTTTATCTTCAAAATGATTGATGGATAACTCGATATGTGATAAATTTGGTAATAGCTGATTGGTGAATGATAGATTCCCACCAGTGAGATGTGAACAAAGGAGTGTTCTATAAAATTTGAGAGGATATATGCAGGACTTATGAGTTCATTAGTATAGGGGACTAAGGGACCAAAATATTGGATTGGCAAACATTTTTTTTGGAAAATGACAACTTTTCTGGGATATTCAGAAAGAACAATGATTTCAGTTTCAGAACTTTGAAATATTTTTTTTCCGGACTTAATTTTGTTTTTTAAATTGCAACTTCAAGAATCTACAAATATATCAGGTCCAATTTTTAAGTTACAAAGATACTTTTTAGATGATTAGATTCGTCATTCAGTATTGTATCTATAAAAAATGCAAAAAAAAAAAAAATTTTGTTTCATTTCACCCGAGAGTAAAATTTCTCAGACTCCGTCACAAATAATATAGTATAACTCAATTCAATTCAAAATCGAGCGAAATTGACTACTCGTGCATTTTTATTAAGAATATTTCTACACTTTTAGCCAACAAACGATGCATCTGCAAATTTAATACGAATAATATTTTATTTTGCTCGACCCTTCAGAACCCGGTATAAGTATAACGAATTGTTACAAACACTCAATTGAAAGAATTTATAGTAACTGTTTCTTTCACCTTACTAATTTTAGAGAACTGTTTTGAAATCTCAGAAGTTCTAAAATTTACTTCACCCATAGCCAAAAGTTCACATCTCTCATTAGGACTAGCTTGAACTATTTTCGATTAACTGCCATAACGATTACAAATTAAAAAATAATAATATAATCTACAACTATCGATATAGATTTGAAAGAAGAAAAATAAAAGAAAAGGTAAAACATTATCACTTTTCATTCACTCTAGTCCAGGTCGATTCGAAGTATTCGTGTTGTGTAAATAAGATTTATAGAATTTTATATTGACAGCCTACTTTCTTTTTGTTCGCCCCTCCTCATCCGACTACTTCATCCTTCTGTTATGAATTTTCATTATCAATTACAGACGATCAAAATCCATCAGCAATATTTTCGATTAATATAAACTACATCCGCTCAATGTAATTTAATACCAAACCGTAATTTCATTCAACAGATTATTTTTTTACGATAAAATTATCGATCATCTCTTTTACAAACCTTTCTTCCTTCTTCACCTTTGACTTTTTTCCTCTTTTTTTTTTCGCCCTCTCACTCACTTCGGAGCTACTTTTTCTTTCAAATCGAGTTAAATCAAGTCGATAGAAAATTTCAGTTTCCAGCTGTGGTATTTGACGTTAGTCTGTATATATCTCATACGTACTAGTAAAAAAAGGATTGAAAATTTCATTACTTTCCAGACGACCGGCTTTTTTGAATTGTTACCAAAAATTTTGTATCTATCTGCTTGCCGAAGAATTGGAGTTGAAAAATAAGGAGATGAAACTCGATGAAAAACGAGATACAGAAGTAGGTATAGAAGTCGGAAAAAGAGCCGAAATGAAAAAAAAATTACAGAAAAAGAAAAGGGGAAAAAAAAGAAGGAAATAAGCGGATTTGTCCCGTACCTCAAAATGTCACATCTTACCAAATGTATTTTCAGCTCTTGGAGTTGGAGATACAAATGTCTTTCAAGTTTCTCGTATACTTTACACAGAAAAGAAAGAGAAAGAGCGACACGGAGAGAGGCGAGGTGGAGTGTTTCAGTTTCTTCTTCAAAAATTTCTGCGTGCTTTGATTTTGAAAATATATTTTCGTTCGTCATTGTCGTTCTCAGTTTCAGGAAACGACCTACCCCCTCCCCAACACTAAATAAGGGTAGACGAACATGAGAAACCAGTGTGCGAGAACATTTAATTTCTAATTTCTTCGATCGATTTTAAATTTGTATTGGAGACAGTCCTTAAAAATGAACTTCCTTCAATTTAAGGATAAGTGATTGTGTCCTCAGAATAAAAGACCATAAAGGATGCTTGAAAGCGAAAAGGTGCTGTGTTCATTTTTTAATAATTTACCAGAAATGAAAAATTTTATTACATACTACTAGGTATACGATTTTTCTGTCACCTAATTGTAGTCTAAAATAGTAGCTCGAGTATAATTCAATTCATAACAAGCGAGTAGAGAAAAAACAATTTCAAACGAGTGCAAAAATTGTTGCACTCGCCTTTAGCTCGGGTGGCAAATTCTGCTCAAGTATGAAATAGCTATTACCAAACAACCGAGTTGTGAATTATATTTTTCACAAACGCACAAAATAAAACACCATTTTCCAAATAATAAAATACAATATGTGGTATTTTTATTAATAACTCGCTAGGTTTTGATTGACGAGTAAAATAGGATTTTTTCTTGATGTACTCTATTTCTGCTTTCAATGAAGATAAAAAAATTAAAAAAATGCTCAATACAAAATTTGAAACAAATTTGAAAAAGAATATCCTTTGTTTTGAGTATTTGTTTTGAAGAATTGGTAGTTCAAGAGTTATAAAAGAAGAACCATTATCTTAAAACCACAATTCAAAAGAACCACAATTCGAAAGGTCAAGACTTTTAATATCTTAATCAGGGATACAGAAGCTACCCACAGCCAAAAGCTCCATTCTCTTTATCTCTTTTTTGAGGTCATTCTTGTTTAATTTTCTTGGACTAATTGTTTGGATACAATATTTTTAACTCTATAATTTAATGATGAAAATCTTATTACTGTTTTTTTAACGACACAAACAAAATTCAAAAATATATTATTTAATGGCGTACAGCTTCCTAATTAACAACTTTCATCATTTCCCCTCAGCTAAAAAATTTTATTATACTTATATGAAAGACTTTTTTGCGATGACAATGAGCCATCGAAATATTCGGGTAGCAATTTTTTTTTGTCTTTCTCCAGTACATAAAAGCATTTCGCACAGTCAGTTCCCGCGAAAATAACCGCCTGCCAAGGAACGAGAGATATGAACTTGAATAATTTCTGCTCTCCAATGGTTCGTATCGAGCAAATAATTTTAGCCAAAGGGGAATTCCCGACCGCTCAAGAGGTGGCTAAGCTACCACCAATGCTGCCTTCGTGAAACAATAGAATAATCGAAAAAATGTAAATACACAACCGAAGAACCTACGCGTAATTAGGACGCCATTCCACGAAATTAAAAAATTCGAGCAATTAAATTAGCAGAGGAGAAAAATCGCAGATAATGAATTATTGAAATGCAGACGAAGCTGAGATGAAGACAAAAAAAAAAGTCAAAATTCTTGGTACAGTATCTTCATTGTTCTCATAGTAGCTCACTGATCATGACGATGACGACGATGACTAGAATGATGGCGAAGGTATGCTTAGCCGAGGTTACTCACCTTGTTCGTGTACACGGGTAACACCTTCAAAAACGTTAGAGGTACCTATTCTCATATAAGAAAAAAAAAAATCCATTAACTGTAGTAAAACGAATTCCATGCAGATTAGGGAAAGGAAATGAGACAAATCTATCCATTCAGAACGAATGCAGCACGAATTTGAATGCAACTTTTTCTCACTTTCAACTAAACGACTGGATTCTTACATCAGTTAGAATGACCAGTAATACAGAACAAAAGAAAAATTTTCAATCATGATTATTAATTAACTTACAGCGAAACAATTAGGATTCATGATTGTCAATTGTAGCAAACGTTCATCATTTAATCAGAAAACTTCCTATGATTTGACAATAATTAATATAATTATTTAAGATAAAAGATAATGATTTAATTGTGACTAGAATCTTTTTAATTGTGGAATTGGGTATCAAATATCGATGGTTTAGAACAAAAATACGTTAATCTCTTTTTTTTTTTTTTATTAAAAAAAAATTCATGAGAAAATGAATCTTTAAAAATCAAGCCCATAGCCATGTGGGGAGGGGGCAACGCTCCCACAGCGGTGCTTTTTTCCCTCCCTAACAGAATTTTCAATTTATTTCGGAATTGAAAAAAAAAAAAAGAAAGAAAAAGGTTATTTGACACGGTTTTCCAATTTTAAATTAAAATTTTTTTTGCAAAACTTTCATTTATTTTACCTAAAAAATTACAAAATATAAGACAACTTTACGTATGAAACAAGGGCCAAGTATTAGTATCTAAGCAGACTTACTGTTACGTAGTAACAAATACCTTTTTTTAGATACATGCAAGTCGATGGTTCGAAAGAATGATCATTGTATTTGTGGATTTTGGATCATTCTTATTTCTTTGGAAAAACAATCAAAGAATATAAATGATTTGTCTAAAAGGAAATAGGTCGATAAAGAACTATCATACTCTGTTCCAAAAGAGAAACATAAAACGGCTGGTAGAATAATCAAATGAGAGAACAGTCTCTTCAAAACCAACCAATTATAATCGAATAACTAGTCGCCTGTTAATAGTTTTTCTCTAGAAACATAAAATAAAAAATCAGATTAAGAGAATATCGAAATTTTGATTTTTTTTTTAGTGAGAACTCAGTTCTGTACCTAAGCTCGTCGAATGACTTAATTACATTTTATTCTTTCAACAAAAAAAATGCCAATTATAAAGTTGCATTTATTAAATTAGTTCGCCACTAATTTCCATGATACTTTCACCCAAACAAGAAATCGAATAAACTAGGAAAAAAAAAAAAAACGGGGCAAAAGTTTAAAAAATTGCAAAATCGATTATTTCCGATACGATACTTCAGCCTTTTTAGAAAGCAAAAATAAAACCCAAGTTTTTGTAGCCGTTGAAATGTTCGCAATGCGTCATAAAAACGAAACATCAGCAGTTATGAGACCCACGAAAGAGGGAAAGGTAATTCAATTGACAGCAGAACTGAAGGCGGGTTGAATAAAACCCTCATCTGTAGCACCATCGTTCTCGACTAGCTATCGAGTTTTCGTCTTGAAGAGCATGCTTAAGATAATTTTAACATCTGGCGAAGCACGAATTAAAATTGGCAAAAATATTCTTTCTTTTCAGTCGTTTTACTTTTAAAATGGAGTAGAAACTAAGGGAAAAAAGATGTGAAAAAATTATTTATTTAAAGAGCTCTTCAATAAAGTGTATCCTGAACCATAGGTGACCTTCCCTAGAATACTTACGAAAGCCCTTAGCACAAAAATTCAACTTCAAGCCCACAGTACGAATTAAAATATGGCAAAATGCTTGACTTTGAGTCGAATTACTCTGACCTCACAATTAATCAAATTATTTAGGGTGCAAGTATAACATAGAATGTTTTCTCACGAAAGAACTCATAAATTTTCAACAATTTTCAAAAATTTACAAAAATGAGTTTCAATAATTTTGAAATGCAATCTTCACGAAACAAAAGTTAATATTTACTGTTTTAAATGGGGAAAAAAACAACAAAGAAACAATAAAAATTTTCGTGATAGATTGAAAAAAAACATTTAAAAAAATAAATATAAGTAAATAATAAAAATGTAATACATGACAAAAAAAATTATAATAATTGATGTTGAATAATTTTTTGAAATTGAGAATTTTGGTAAAAATAGTTATGTTTTTTTTGTTCTCATTTCTTTTATTATTTTTTATATTTTTTATTTTACATTTAATTTTATTTATGTATTCGATTTTTTCATTCTACAATATTTCATTTCTTTCTTTCATTTTCTAGATTAATTAATTTTGATAGGAGAACCAGAAAGATTTAGGTTAGAATGAAGGATGAGTTTTCAGACCTTTTGTCTTAACTAAATTTCAATTTTTTTGTGCACTTTTGAATAAAAGTACATGATGCGTTACATCGAAAATAATCACTTCATCAATGAATTTTAAAATAGATAATTTTAGTTCTCAGGTCTACACATAGGCACCTGCCATTTACTCGACAACAGTAAAACTTCAATACTAGGAACTGCACGTAATTGTGGGTCATTATTGACTGAAAACTTTCGCATTCGAATTTTGGGCCAGTTCTTAGACCAGTAAAGAATTTAACCGTTAAGTCAACACCAATCGTTTCACCATCTTCGAATGGTCTACAGACTAGTTTTACCACATAATGGAGATGTGTGGGTGTCTACTAGAGAAATACAGACACAAAAAGCTGTTTTAGTAGGCAATAAGGACACGCGAGTGACTAACCTATAATGGATTACAAAGAAACCCAACCTTAAAATATTTCTTTTCAAAGGAGATACGTATCAGTAATAGGAAAAAAGATGCAGACACGAAAAAGTATAACTCATGTACAAAGACTAAGAGTCGACCTCATTACCTGTTGGCTTTAATACATTGAAATGAAGCTCAACAATTTTTTTTGAATGGCACAAATTTACATTTAAAAAGACTGAAACGATGGATTTAAAATTTCACACTGCACTGACTTTCTAGGAAATAGAAGCTTGGCTTTTAAAAACATTTATTGTTGGTTCTATGAAATTTTCAGATAGAAAAGATATTAGTTCCATGAAAATGTGTATTCACAAATATGCATTTCAAACATTCGAAATACTGGGTCGAACCACCGAACTGAATCCAAAATATATCAAAAGGAACCAATTTTATGGTTTTACTTCAGAGAACTACAACTTTTTCAGGAACAGTTCGACATTTTTTGTAACGAATAGATGAGTTGGGTTGAACTGAATTCAATAATTCTTGATCACTCGTAGAATAATGCCAAGATTCATTTCAATCCATCTTTCTGATAATTTGTCGTTTTTCAAATATGATTGTGAAAATATTAGTCTGTGATCGACCTTATTAAAAAAATATCTCAATCAGTTATGGCATACCAGCGATGCTACATTTTACGAGACATAACAAAATACTACCATCTGCAGATCTTATAGCAATTTAAATTTTTTAAATTCAAGAAAGATTTTTTCCAAGTTATTCAACAAATCTGTCCCGAAAAATTTGTTCTTTCTCATACTGTTACAATTTATGTCATCTCCGCTTAGGGTGATTTCTTGAACAAACCCTCTAACTGATAAAGAAGAAAAGATTCTATACTATACGGAATGAAATGACCTCATAATCCCACAGAGATTTCAAGGATGTAAATGGATTATTAAATGGCTTTTCTAACACACACACACACACTATTTCTCTCTCGAAACACGTACACTTCTGACCAAGGGAATTTCCTCTGATTTCATTGGTATTATTGATAAATCTCATTATTTGGCAGCTGACATGTAAATAGCTTTGTAATACTTACTCGGTTTCAGGAAATACGAAGGAAAGGAACTGACATATTCGATGAAACACAACAGCAGCATAACGATTGCAGATGATCCCAAAACCAACATTGTTCCTTTGCCTTATCCAAATTCATATTAACACTATCATATCCAAAGCTATCTCATATTGAAACCTAATTTTATAATTTAACCACGCAAACTTGCAGGACGTAACGACGAAAAATTGCACACATTTTTAAGAAATGAGATAGAAATACGAATTTTTCATAACAAGAAATTGACGCGAATAAATTGCACAAATTTATCAACAAGTTGAAAAAGGCAGCCTTTGTGCCCAATAAATTCACCACACACAATAACCGAATAACGTAGAGAACACAATCAGGATAAGACAATACGAAATTTCGCACTGCTGCGTGATTCATAAAATAGACATAGGCCAAAAACTCCGACGTACCTTCGTACGCGTTCGTACGTTTACGTTTGGTTTGATTCAATTTTTTTTGTCAATCTGATTCGAATCACTCGAACTGAAACGACACGAGGAAAATAGATACGATGACAAGTTTCCTCAAGTTTCCGATTGGTTTTTCATATCCGCTATACGAAAAAAATAGAGAAACAGAAACGAGAACAGCCTCTTTCACAGTCTTTCTTTCGCGAAAGCAATGTCATTGTAGAAGATTCAAGACATTGAGAAATTCAGAATGAACGAAATAAGATTACATTTTGAAATCATTCATTCATTCTTCTTCGTTCGTTAACTAAATATCTGATTTCTTTTGGATTTCATGTGTATTATTCACGTGACTTTCAACATTGTGAGATAATGTATGACTAGTTTGAAAGTTTTTTACTGATAAGAAAAAAAACCGTGATTTGTGAATCAGTTGTTGAGTTTCTTCAGTTTTACACATTTTCGTAATTTCTATGAATTTTGATAGATTTATTTTATTTTAGTATTTGTGAAATTGTAATTTGTACCTACTTAAGCCTCCATTATCGTCTCATGCACCTGTAGTTACTGAAGAATGACAGAGCAACCCAAAAGTGATGTTTCCAAAGGCAAACGAAAACGAAATGGAAAACCAGCAAAAATTTCTTTAGCCAATCCTTTCGAAAGTTTTCGGTAAATTTTCATATTTTTTTGTATTCGACATTTTTTGCATTATTTTGTAATGCCATTTTTTTTTTTTTTCAGACCGCTTATAAATGATACGCAAACCGTGAAAATCTGTACACTCATGAAGTCGTGAGTATATGATTATTGGATCTTCACTTTTAAAATACTTTGCATACAGTTTTACAAAGTGATACATCTATTATTAAATCTTCCTGCTGATGTTTTCTTTCGGCCAAGATGAGTTTTCATATTACCAATAAACTGATAATTTTTTTGTAGTCATTACTGATGTCTCAAAATTGTTAGCAAGTTTTTTAATTCATAAAATAAATCAACTGTTGTCTGTATAAAACAGGAAACTTGATTTAGATCATTTTTTTCATTATTTTTCAATCACGTGGAAATTTTTTACTTATATTTTTTACCTTTATAAAAATAAACAAGATTAAATTTTTCCGAATCAAATATGGTGGATGAAACAATTTTTCTTATGAAATGACTCGTAAAAAAAGTTCCAAATGTAATTTCTCAAGAAACACTCTACTCTGAACAAAACGAAAAATAACTGCTTATTAAAAATAGCTCATTATTTAGAGATTATTGAATCGATTTTGCAATTCTAAATGGTTTAATTTATTTTCAGTTTACTCCATCAAGAAAAAACGAAAACAAAACTGCCGTGGAAGAAATTATTAAAACTACCCAAAGATGTTAGAAAAGAACGGATAAAAGAATTGAATGAAAAAAATATTGTGTCTGAAGAGGTTCAAAAACAAAGGTATAAATCTTGAAAATTGAATGAAAACCCAAGTATACGGTTCTTACAATCAATTCCAATTTTTTATGGTTTTTTCATTTTATTTTAGGAAGTCCATTAAATTTGGTTTGAATTCGGTGGCTCGAGCAATCCAGCATTGTCAAATAAGCTCGTGCTTGTTAGCCGGAGATGTTGAACCTGAGATCTTAGTCCAACATCTTGTCACTCTGGCTGTTACCCATGGAATCGCCGTACTTATTGTTCCAAAATTGAAGAAAATTACTCGCGAAACTGTTGGGTTTCCATGTGTGGCACTTGGAATTATGGTACTATAGTTGATGATTCGTTTTTTCTTGATATTTATTTTGTGTTCCATTTTTTACTAAACGTTTTTGTTTTATTTATTCAAGGCTAAAGAAGAAAATCATTATTTGAAACTGCTAGATGAAGAAATCAGCAGCATATTTTCCGCCTTCAAAGCACCTCCAAATTATGCTTGTGTTTTAAAGAGAAAAATAAAGTCCCCTTTATTACGGAAAAAATTGACATCGGATGAAATTAGTCAAAAACTAAAATCTACTTCAAAACCCAAAATAAGTTCTCAAAAGATACCAGGAAAATCCCAACATGATCCGCCTCAAGTTGCGCAGCTTGATTTCATACCTTTACCTGTAAAATCGGAGGCTAGTGATTCACGTGATTTTGAACCCAGAATAGATTTAGACTCAATATATCTGCTTCCTAATTTCAAAACAGTTCCTCGAAATCCCAATAAAATGAAAAAAAGAAAAAGGAAGAATTAATAGATTTTCGATCATGTTCTCAATATTTTGTTGTTTTTTTTACCATTTATAATTTGTTTTTTACTTCAAAAAATTGTCTTTCGAATAACAAGGAATGTAAATGAAATAAAAATTTGTTCTTCAATTTTTTTCTTCTACTCTTTGCTCGTTAAAAATTTATATTGGTTCTGATCTGGTTATGAGAATCACCATTTTCTCGTTTTTTTTTCATTCGATATTTTTAAGCAAAGATCATTACCGATTTTTTGTTTTGTTTCCTGCAATAGCGAAAGAATACAACAGCTCTTTTTACTACATAAAAGAAGATACCGAACGTTTACTCTACTTTTCAAAACCGAGTAGCTTCTAATAATGGCAATGCCTCTGATTTATTAGAATTTGATTAGCCCGACTCACAGCCAAAAGCACAAAAAAATTAATCAATGATTCAGATTTTTTCTGTATTATTTAATAAAAGTTGTACAAGTAATACGCGTTGATTACGATATCAAATATAAACAAATTATATGGACGGGTCAACCGTACCGTAGTAAAATAGAAATTTAACTTAATACACAATAAATAATCGAGATAAGTTGGAGAAGACGACGAAAAAAGAAGCATCAATGCATGATAAACGCAAACAACAAGTAATGATACTGTAAATAAATTCTCACAATAAAAATTAAAAAATCGAAAAAACATAGGAAATACATTTGGTAGCATATAATACACAAAAGGGGAAAAAATATTGGTAAACATAAAATTTGTTCTGAGGACAAAAAGTCAAAGCTAAGTTCCCGAAGAGTTTACTCTGAAAGCAAGTCTTGAAATTAAAAAGTAAAAGAAAATAACTTTTAGCAAGCAAAGATAAAAGTTACATCTAAAATTGCTTGAAATATCCCAAAAAATTTAAGGACAAAGTTTTACATCGAAAACGAACTATTTACAACCAAATAAGTTCCGATTCGAAAAGAAATTCGAAGCTGTACAGTCTTTATAATAAAAATAACGAAAGCTAGAAAAATTAATTTCTCTTCTACAATAATTAGCTTTAATAATCTACAAATACTTTGTTTTCTCTACACTTGGAAGCAGAAAATTTTTAATAATTCGAAAATTAAATATTAATATCATTCTTGAATGTACGAACATAAGTAATTCGAATCTTTTGATAAAACAGTCAAAATTAAAAACAATATAAAGGCTGAAATATAGAAAAAATCAAAAAATCTTAGAAATGAACACATTTTCAATATTTTTCGTAAAAAAAAAAAAATGTACAATAAATTACAAGGAAACTTTCTAAAAAAAGTAGAGATTGGATTTGTAAATTTATCTGCCTCTCAGGAATAAAATACCGTTTTTTTATTAACCTTCGTCATTAGTACAATATTGAAAAAAAAAATCATAATTAAGCAGCAACGACGAGCAATATTCATAATATTTAAAACAAAACACGAAACAAAACAAAACGGACAAAGGAAGATAAAATAAAAATAAAATAATAGTACAAATAAAAAAAAATTCAAATCGTTATTAAAATAATAATAATAAGCGTTCGAAATACAAATAAAACTAAATGCGTCAGAACGATTAATCGATTACAATATTTTTTTTTTTCTACTGCATTATAAAACCCATAATTTCATACGAGTTTGAGCACACGACATTTTGGTTTTCCTAACAGACTATCAAAATCAGCGTCATTCCATAACATTTTCAAAACTTAATAATGAATCTACTTATCCAGCAGTGATGGAAGGTTTCGATAAAATATCAATTTTTCATAAGCCCAGTAAAAACGCCATCCTCACATTCATTCCTTGACCTTCATTCAATTTCGTAGCATCACCAAATTAGTGAAAAAGGCACTTTACAAAAAACGGGGTTTACTTTTTTTTTAAATTCAAGTTTAGATGAAACAAGAAAAAACAAAAGTTCGATTGCTGTCAACATTTTTGAAGGTAAGTTCAAGAATACACTGTCTTTTGTAGAACTGCAAACAAATACTTGACGAATCAAAATGACGTATATAAAACCCTGAATGATATTACAGGCTTTTTGGTTGCATGGAAGCTGATGATTGATTCTTTTATTCGACTGAAATTATTTCAAGCGAAAGAGTAATTAGTGGAAAAATTTCAACAAACAAATTAGGTAGGTACATAAAATACTTCGCCTGCGACAGTCTTCATTTTGCAAATAATATTATAGGATGATTGCATCAACCGTGGATAAAGCAAAACAGAATTCATCGAAGACGACAGATATGCCGCCGACGAATTCGATAAGCGAGAGACAAATCATCAAAGAAATATAAAAATTTAAAAATATCAAAATTAAGACGAAGAAACCAAAATAAAATAGCGAAAACGTTGGCGAGTTTAGTAGAATGACGATGGCTTTTGAAATTGGATTTTTTTTTTTGCGAAGAGGTTTTGTCGACCTTCAGCGTTCGCTTGTATCGAGATAGAAGATGAGAGGCCGAGTAGTTCCTCATCTTCGACTCAGTCGAAAATCTTTTCGAGGATCGGTTCAGACTCTGCGCAAAAAAACGGTACCTTTGGGTAGGCGCTCGCCGTAGAAGCGGCCCGAGAGGCAGGCGTGATCTCAGTACGCGGACGCTTCCTTATAGTCGGACCCCTCCAGCGTGTAAAAATCCTCCAACTTCCACTGCAGCGTCTCGAATGTGGGTCGTTTCATCGGATCCTTATGCCAGCACTCCAGCATAATGTCGTACAGAGCTTGGGGACAGTTGGGCGGTATGGGCATTCGGTAGCCGTGCTCGACTTGCTGCAGCACTTCTGCATTTGTCATGCCTTCGTTGACAAAAAAAAAAAAATTCCAAGATCAGCAAAATTAATTGGCATTAGCGGAAAAACTGAGCTGATTTCTTGGTGGACAGTGTGATCATCGCATATATTTAGATATGCGCTTCTAGAAAAAACCAAGAATATAGACGTAGGTACTCCATTTGCTTCGGTTTTAAATAAAACTTTCTATCTGTTAAGGGAAGACAATTCGAATCGTTTTTACCGTACATTTTCACCTTTCAATACGTTCCTTTTTCTCGGAGTATATCACAGCTACAGAGCTGAAATTTTGATGGACTTTTCATCCAATCTCAGCGTAGATTTAAGCACAGGGATTTAAAAATCAAGCTTGAATTTGAAACGTTGTAGTGATTTTTTTCGAGTATGCTTGTTTAACAACACTTTTTTGACAGATGAAAAAGACTCAAGCGCATTCTAAACAAGCGAAGCAAAAAAGCTCGTGTCTATAAAGTCGAGTATAACTGTGTGAAAACAATTTGTATAAAATGAAACTAAGTGGAGCGGTAATCCGTCAGAAGAAAGAAACATAGGTGTAGAAAAATTATGTTTTTAAAGAAAATAACGTCTCAAGTTATAAGGTCAATTTTCACTTATTATTGAAAATATAACACAAATTTAATGAGCACCAGCCCGATAATGCGGTTAATCTGTATCTTTCTCAAGTACTTTTATAGTTTCTAAATCGGTATTAATATTTCCTTAACTTTTGAATGAACAAAAAATAATTAGCACATACCTGGATATGGTATACGACCGTAAGTCACTAACTCGGTGAGCAAAATACCGAACGACCAAACGTCCGATTTGATCGAGAATTTACTGAAATTAGCAGCTTCTGGGGCGGTCCACTTGATCGGGAATCTTGCACCTACTCTAGCTTCGTATTCATCTTCCTGCAAAAAAAATTAGTTATGTTAGTTACCCGATTTTATTTGAATTATTCAAATTATTCGATCTGAATGATGAACCTATTTCATAGAATAAGGAGCCGTAAAAATATTTAGAGTGCATACAGCAAGAGACTTATCAGCAATTGTAAGCTAGCCTTTTTTTTTTTTTTACAAGGCAGACAATATAATAAGTAAGTATATTAATTTAAACAGTGTAAACTAATTTAAATGATTTTTAATTTTCCACTAAAGTCCAACTACTTGCTAAATTTCATCGATCAAATCATTTTAAAAATAATATTAGAGGCGTAAAAAATACAAAGAAAGATAATTAACATTTTGGAATAATTTTTACGTACTTTAATCAATCGAGCTAATCCAAAATCTGCTATTTTGACTATATTGTTTTCGCCAACGAGCACATTTCTGGCGGCCAGGTCTCGGTGAATGTAATTTTGTGCCTCCAGATACGCCATTCCTGAAGCTATCTGCGCTGCCATGTCAATCAGCTGCGTCGGTTTCACATTTCTTCCTTTGCCTGTAACAAAAATTCGGAATTTCACAAAAATTTTAATTTAGAAAATTGAAAAATAAATACAAAAAATATCACTTTTTTCCGTTAGAAGTAACATGTGTCAAAAATTATAGGTACAAGAGCAATTATTAATGATTACTAACGCATGTAATTTCTTACACATGCTATTTTTAATGAAATAATTTTAAAACAAAATACTTTTGTTTTGAAACCTCAAACAATTTTACTGATTGATAAATTTTTACACATGTTACTGTCAATGAAAAAATTTAATTTTTGCCGCTCTAAAATTAATGAAAACTGTATCTGGTTAATAGTGAGGAACTTGATGAAAACAGTAATACAGCTAGAGTAATGTGTATAATAATATATTTATCTTTCTTTACGCCTCGCAAATTATTCAAAATGGAAATAGCACCGTTTTGCTCTACGGTATCGGTAACTGCTCTACACATATTATCGTAATCTATAATTCTGTCGACGATTTACGCACCAAAAAACTGACCACAGACTAAAAAGCGAGGACCAGTTTACAAAAAAAGCAAAAAAGTTCAATATTCTAGAATTAAAAAAAATATTGAAACAGGTAGGAGAGAACTTAATTCAAATGAATTCGCTTTACTATTTACTAGACAACTGAAAATTAATTAGTAATTTTTCTGCATAAATACAAAAATTTTACACAAGTCTTTCCTAATTCATTAATATTTCTATTATACAAATTTTTTTCTCCTTTTAACTCGTCTGTTCGCTTATAATTAGTCGGCTACAAATGACGTATCCTTGAATTTGAAATCCCCCTCCCCCTAAAAAATATATTATAATGAGAAATAACGGAATATTAACATCGAATATCGAATGCTCCGCAGCTTAGGATTCAACGTTAACAAAAAAAAAAAAGAAAAAAAAAGAACACATTTCTAAGATTCGTGCCACAGATGGCAAACCTTCAAATCGACACTTGTTTACGAATACAGCCTTAGACCACTTTTTCAAATTTTACATACAAATTTACATGCAGAAAAATCAAGAAAATTTAATCAAGGTACGTCGACAGACGTGTAAACTTGTTTTCCAAAACGAAATTCTCAGCGAAATTTTAAATTACTGCGGGTAATAACTCGGAGAATTCATAGCATAGGTACCTACGTCGATCTATTTCTATACTCATAAAAAAAAATGTATTTTCAAAAACTCGACTAATGAGAACAGTTAGGATAGGGCTAGAATATATAATCAATATTCTATTTATAACGCCTGTATTTGGATACTACCTATAATGAATGCTATTCAAATGTAGAAGAAAATTTACAATGAAACTGAACAGAATTTATCTTTTTGAAAGAATATTTTCAGATACAACATATACATCTATTTATATCTCATAAAGGTCATTGTTAGAAGAAGTCAAGATTAAGAGTGTGACCAAGTGGTTTTTAATTAACTCCAACTCCGTTCCAAAAGAGAAATATGAAACAAGGGATTGAATTTTCGGATAAGTAAAAGGTATTTGTAAATGACGAGAACATATGCAATATTAAAGAAGCAGTAACTTCGTCACATGTTTTATGTTCCGCTCGCGAAACGAAGTACCTATATAAAATCAAAAAATTTAAAACAGTGACAATATAGTTTTATAAGACCCCATTCGATCGACACATTAAGTCTTCATCATTTCAAGTTACATTAATATAATGAATAAAAAAAAACTAAAATCATCATCTTACCTTGTAAATACTCGAGTAAACTGCCGTTCTTCATCAGCTCTGTAATAATGTAAATAGGTTCTTCCATCGTACAAACAGCGTACAACTGGATTAATTTGGTATGCCTCAATTTTTTCATAATCTGTGCCTCTGCCAAGAAGTCTTTAGGATCCATGGTGCCTGTAAATATGAAAAATTTTTACATTACGTATTAGTATACAAAATGTAATAATATGAGCGGATGTACGAATAATAGGAAAAAAATTAATGATCTTTTAAAGATTTACTTCCCCTGCTCAAATCCCTCCCCTCACCATCGCATTAAAAATTCCAATTTTGCCATAATTGACAATGAAGAAAGGCCTTTGCGGCACCACTCCCGTTCTAGTGAAGAGGGTGAAACTCGAGTAGAATTTTTTTTTCATGAGATGGAACAACTTTGGGGGGCGGGAATTATTTAAGAAAAATTTCACCATTCATACACAGTCATACACAATAAGGACCACCCTATTGTTTAACTTGAATGAAAATTTCAAACTACCATTGAGAGCACACGAACTTGAACATCCATCAACATTCGAATTAACACTTTCAAGTAACAAAGTACGAACAAAGACGTTGACATTTTTTTTACCATATCCTTCTGTGACAGTGCATTGAGTGGAATTAAAAATTCATCATTCACTTAGTGGTAACAAAATCCTTCATTCCATACGAAAAAAATTTTTTTTCGTAAATGTACCAACACCTTGACGAATTATTTTGCAATTATATTCACATTTTTTGTTCATATTTCTAATCTCGCCCACCCCATTCTCAAACTAGGTATTTTCAAGCTAAAATGTGAAAAAAATGCTGATAAAAAATTGCAATTGAAATTCTTCAATTAGGTGTTGGCAGATTTTTTCCCCCACCACTTTCAACTGTTTCAACCCACAAAGGCATTAATAGATTTTTAATGACTGCATTCGAAACGACTAATTAGAGTGATTGCTACAGACGATAAATTTTTTTTTTCGCCTTCAGTCTGACGACATAACCAGCTCTTTTTTCGAACCATCTATAGGGTGGTCATAAAGCAGATTTTTTCTCAGTTTTTTTTTCCTAGTCATCCACCAACCAAAATGTGATTTTCTAATAAAACACAGTCTCGAGCAAGTAGGTGCCTCATGATTGCACCTCCAGGTGTCTGTGACCTTGGAAACTCAGCAATTTATTGATATTATAAGATGATTTTGGCATCGAGCACCACGCATAAACCTTTTTTCTCCTTTCCACGTCTTCCTTTCACAGGTTCCACCTTTATTCTGCTGCAACACTCGCTTCACGACCGACAACATGAAATTTCACCACGAGCAGAAAAATTATTAATTTTCAGTTGGCCACTGAGCGAAGAATGCAGTCGAGCTCTCCAGCAAGGTGGCTCGTTTTAAATGGTGGCCATTATAGAAATAGTTGTACTCGGTCCAAAATAAATAATTACTATTGGAAAAATCCAGGAATGCAGAAAAGTCACAGGTGAGCTGCCCGTTCGACGAATGTAGCATATGTAGCTGGGATAGTGAAAAGAGGAGAAAAATTTTAATTTATCATACACTTTACAAATCGGTCTCAAGATTCTGCATTGGTGTGATGAATATATACCTTCGTTTAAATCATACAACACCAAAATATTCCTAGTATCCTACAGTTCTACAACAAGATTATAACCAACACGCGAAGAATGCAGCAGGAAATTAACACCAGATTTCCGCGTTCTTGGCGCCAGTAATTATGGTTTTGCCACTGTGGCTTCTATACTTTTCTTTTTCTGCAGCAAAATCATCCACCACAGGCAGTCATCGAGCTGGACTGGACAAACTTCGCTCGCCTCTTCCACCAAGATCGGTAACAACTTGCGAGTAACTTGTACATTCTTTTGATGACTTCATTTTTCAACTCTGTATAGGTCTTCTGTCTCACTATTTCACCATGCGCAGAACAACAAAATGCTAGATTTATCATTTTACTAAAGCGAGCACAGATTGGCAACCCTGTCAACTTATAGTTATCAACCGTTGTCGACAGAATTGGTTAAATCCTGTAAAATCTATCTTCTACCCATGTGTTACACCAACTGCAGCACACATGAATGTATACCTTATTATAAAACATAATCCAATCTATAATCCTTAATAAAAACCATACACACAAAAAAAAAACCACTCATACAGGTTAATCGATACTACTGAAAAGTTTCCAAAATAATACACACGATTTTATTTTTTAAGTAAATAAATCAAAATTTTTTTGCCAACTCAGTCAGAATCCATATTTATTCAAATGATTTCTCATTTATTCATGAATGAATGAAGTGGCATGGTAGCTCAATTTTTATGTAATGGCTGGATACAATTATTATTCAAGGAATCTGAACGTTAACAATTTCCTCAGGTAAACATTGCAGACGCTTGATGGACTATAAGATCAAAATAAGAATAGCAAAGACAACTTTTTGTTCCTCACTATAATAATGATTGCGGATCGAGGTGCAAAACCTATACCATAATATTCTAATTCGGCGACCTGATTTGAAACTTTTTTTCAAAATTATTACGAAATCTACTTCTCTATATTCATCCAATAAAAGGGGAAAAAAAAACTTGGAATCTATTATTAATTGAAATCTTCAGGCATCGGTGTATAAACAACAAACTGAAATCAAGTTTTTCAGGAAACAGGAAGAAGCTAAAAGAACATAGAATGTTCGACTATTCGGAATGGATTTTTTTTTCCCTTCTCAACAGCTATTGACAGATCAACAATTTGTACAGAACAACCTAAACTAATATAACGTCTAAGTCATTCAACGGATACAAAATTTGGACATTTTTGTGATGAAATAAAAAAAGTGATATTAATGATACAAATTATAACTTGTGGTTGGAGAACTTTTACCTAGTACTCGTACTACTATTAACCCACAAAATATACTTGAAGACGAAAAAAATTGGTCGCCTAGTCAGAACCAAATAAAAATAATTCGATCCGACTGATATTTTTAGAAATTTTAACAAATCAATAATTTGAAGCGTTGAGTTATAAATTCTGACTCTTACGGTACCCAGTAAAGTTATTTTCGCATGAAAAAAGATAAGTAATCTATTTTAGTGAAGTTCCTATCAATACATCGATAATGTTTATAACGAATATTTTAAGGACAGCTATCGAAGGAAGATTTCGAATTTCAAACATCTGAAATTCCAGACTAGAGCAACCCAATCTTGAAGCAAAAATCTCAGACAAACTAACCCACTGAAAAAGACTTTGATCAATTTGACTCACTAAAATTCAAGAGTGAATTGTAGCAAAAAAATATTGTAAAGAAATATTCGATGACGCTATGAGATTTGATTCAAACTTCAAATATTATATTTTGAAGGAAGAATCTTGGAACCCATTCAAGATGAAAATTAAAGAAAAAAAATATCGAATTTTGAAAAATCAGGTGAAATTTCAAATGCATCTGGTGACAAAGTCATCATTCTTGACGGGTTAAGAGAATGTCGGATATAAGTATCTCAAAATCTTAAAAATTGAGAAAAAAAAAGAATTAATAAGAGCAACACTTGCAGTGACAGTAAAAATAGAGGAAAGTACCGTCTCAAAAAAAAAAAAAAAAGGTATTTTTATCAAAATTTACAAAAATCCCTCCCACCCACTTTCCTTCTCGCCAGATTTCTTAAGCTCCAAAATTATGGAAATAGTTACACCCTCGTTATCTGTTATAATAAGATTTATATTCTTCATTTGTTCTGCTAACCAAGTAGATCTTAAAAAATTAACTCGAGTGAGTACTGAACAACGTTGTCTACATAATATGTGTCTCACGATTAGAGTATAGCTACATTTAAATTATGATTGTGCACTGAATATTAATCAGAGTTGACAGACTTTTTAATTCTTGTCCCAGCTATATTCTATTCAAATTTCGTTTTCAACGATATTTTTTCTCCCCAAGTGCCTATAAGTAGCTATCGTTGGATTAAATTGGAAATTTCAGTTTTCGCGTTTCGATCTTTCCTCAGGCTACAATAATATGATGGTGGTTAGCATTCAGCTTTCAAAATTGCATTTTACTTCTGTTGTCCTCATTTCGGACAGTGTTTCATCGCTTTGTATCGAAAGTATGGATAGGTATCTAGTTTGTTCAAACTTCTTTTTCTCTCTCTACCGGTGAAATGAAAACACACGATAAGTAAAAGGATACGTTCGAGAAGAAAGCTTACAATTGATTTAATAGAATATTTGATGGTAGAATATTGAACCATCTTTTTCTTATTTTTTTTTAAACAACGTAATCGTCAATGAAAACGAGACGATTGTGCTACTAAGCAACAACATACCGATGCAAATCAAAAGACATGATTATAATTTGAAAAATTAGATCGATGGCTATCAAACGGACGTTTACAAGCTGAGGGAGATAGATAAAAGAGTGAGACTGTAGAAGAAGAAAAAAGAAGTTTGCAATTTACATACTTTTCTGACAGGTTTCATGGAAGTTTAAACAATTAGGAGAGATGAAAAAGAAAACTTATTCACCTTGAAGGAATGGACAAATTAAGCCGATTTCTCATTAACTTACTTTTTTTTTTCTTCTTTTTTCCATAACATTATCTTACAGCTCGTTCATTATTTATTTATTAGTTTATAATTTTATTTTTTTTCCACGAGCATATAATATTATTCTCTATATCTAATTCTTTTATCATCGTCATTAACGTAAATTAATCGAAACTAATTTTAATGTAGGTAGTCGTCTCCTTCTGCTCTTTCTAATTTACCTCGCAGTAAATTTCTACAATTTATTCTTCCGTCACTTTCGCTTTCCGAAAGATTTTATTAAATTCGTGACATATATGTATATAGATGATACTCATTTTTTCAAGTACCTACCTACCTATGTGAAACGTTATTCGGATTTAAATTAATTCAACTTTTCTGGTCAGAAAGCTGGATAAACTTATGTTTAAATTCTTTTCGCGGTGATCATTGTTTTTTTTTGTTTTTTTTTTCCATTTCATTCATTTCGTCACATGGTAGGCAAATTCGAGTAGATATGTAGATGCCAAATAGAAACGATTAGCTTATTATTTTTCAAGATAAACCTTACAAAGAAAAAACGAAATAGGTGACCTGGCATCAGAAAGGAGACATTGGAGTCTAAAATTAAAATTTTGCCAATAGAGAGAAATTGAAATTTGTGAACAATTTTCTCTAAAATCAATTATTGTTCGTTCGAATTGAAATTTTCATGACTTGTGTCGTGAGAAATTTACACATATGTTCAAAATTTGTTCCACAAATTTCTGAAAAAGTTCTTAATATCTAATATTTTTAGTTTTTGTAACTTCATTTCTATGCGAAAATACGCCGAACTGCACTAAGAGCTCGATTTTTTTTTCAGTCTCAAGCTTTCATTTACAAACACAGCGGTAGGGGTGTCTGTAGAGAATGGATGAAAATTTCAAAACTATACTTCGTTCGAAACACTCAAGTCTCCCAGCGAGAAACGTAATCTACATACTAACTCATTTTCATACCAACGAATACCAAGTACCTTTTCTTGGGCCACATGGCTGAATACTTCAGTATAGGAATTTTGACTTTGCTACCAGACAGAACTGACCAAACCCTCATTTAAAATTCAGTAAACTGAAAATTAATTTTTTGAACATCAAGTCGGTTTTGTTAGACCAAGTCGCATCCTATAAACTATTATTTTTTATAAACTTTTTTTTTTTTCACAATCATTTTCAATCGAGAAGAAAATTTTGTAACATTTGACGAATTAATGGAATTTTTTTCAATGTTAAGTATTGACCAACAAAAAATATTCCTTCTCAAATTACACGAGCATTTCATGAATTTCAACGAAAAAGAAGACCTTGTTTTAATTATTGCAAACTGATTAATTGAAAGAAAAAAAAATAACGTCTCACAAGCGCCATGTCACCACTGATTACGAGAAAAACAAAATAAACAAAATACGAAATCAATAGACAAAGAATCTAAATCAATTGACTGTACTCGCTTCCTTGTTCGAATGGAAATATTGAAAATATAGGTATCAATATTAATGCTACGAAGATGACATTTTAAATGAAGACAAAAAAAAAAAAAAAAACAAGAAAAATAAATTATTTAAAACTGTTATGTAATTCGTCCGCAGATGACAACCAAGTAAGTTAATGTCATTTCGTATTGTCTGGTAACTATGAGAATAAAGAAAAAAAAGTGTTCATTCTTTCCCTTGTAATCGTGAGCATTCTTTACGTAATTTTCGATTAAATAGGTAAGTACGTGTTCTCTTTTTATGTACGTAGTTGCATGTATAAATGTCTCGGACACGTAGGATTTGAATAATTCAATCGACCGATAAATTCGAAATAATGTAAATAAAAGTGAAAATTTTGCATACCAACGGCAATGATATTATGAAAAAAATTTTGAAAGAAGTTGGTAGACCAATAAAATTAGATATTTGGGATGACCAGAAATTCTGTGTAAAGAATTTCCGCGAATATCAAAAACCATGCCTCCACTGAATCAGTGTTGAAGAGTACTTTCGAATAACCTTGCCCAAAAACAGATGCTTAAATAATAAAAAATGAATACCCAATTATTATATCAAGAAAATATTTTGGATAGACAAGTTCAAAAACTTTGTTTTTCCACGTTAATTGAAAAAATAGAAAATTTTTGCGCATCTGCTGATCCAGTACATGGAATATATATATACCGCAATCAAGGTCACCACGAACTCTTATTCAAGGTTTTTCGAAAACAATTGTCCACTTGTTAATTTAAAATTTGGTCTCGGACGTGACCAAACAGACAGAATAAACGATGAACAATGCTTAAGGAGAATCAATCTCATTTAAATTACACAACGATGCTTTAAAAAAGGCATAGGTAATGGATAATTTAGGTCCATTATGAATTTATGACTCACACTTTTCTTTTGACGACCACCGGTCAGTGATGGATTAAGTTCCAAGAAGACGATGAAGGATCAATAGAGGCTCAAATGTACAACACAAGAGCAAAATATACTCCAAACACCTTATTTACTCGCACCAAAAACAAACCACTAAATACACTGGAGGCATGAGTTAGAACAAATGGTGGATTTTTATTAATGTACCAAAATATAATTGGAATGTCGATTTTTTTCCTATTGGTAACATCAACAAAAAAAAAACAAAAAAAAAACAAAAAAAAAACGCTCAATATTTGACAAAATTGATAGTATAGTTTTTATTCAACTTGAACACTGTAAAAAATAATAGTCAGTATATTATGTGAGAAGGGACTTTGTTGGGTGAATGATAACAGAGTTGCAAATTTATAATACGTGTTATAAGAGAGAATACAAGTATGTACATAACATGCAACGAGGTTATCAGTCGTTTTATAACTGAGTCGTGATAATATTTTTCACAATAAATGACCCAGAAAACTTTTTTCACCCAATTTTCTACACTGATTTATTAATTTCCAACGGATACAGAACATAGGAATGTTCTCAGTGTTGCTTATCTTCTGCGTATTTTCCAAGCCTGTCAGGTCTTTCAATTCTTGCCCCCAAATCGACATGTCTTTTCGGAATAACAATTTTCATTTTCAAATCAAGTAAGTAAACTAAATGAGTGAAATGCATGCGAACCGCTTTAGAAGCCAGGTGGAGAGAGTTTATAGAACTCTCGAACCCTACATGTATTTAGTCGCCAATAACAAAAACAATTCGGATCAAACGTTTGAAAACGATTATTTTTTTCAACTTCAACAATAAAGAAACCACCAATGTTCAAAACTCAACTCGTAGGTTAATTATTGAAATAAGGCCTTATCATTCATTAAACACGAGCCAAATAAGAATTTTCAATAATTGAGTTCAGCAATGTAAACTACTCGATAGCACTCCACGCAGGAAAAATCCATCATTATAATATCGTTTTCATAAGGATCGGAAAATAATAGTCAATATCGAAAATTTAAGCACAAGTTAGTAACTACTAACGAAAATGAAAATTCGACTCGCGTATTTATTTACAATCAGTACTGGCAGAATTATAAGAGGCGTAGAAAATAAATACTTTGTAAGCTGATTCGCTTCTATCTACAGATTATCAGGCCGGTTTTCGATAAAATTTTCCACGAGTGCTTATTAAAGAATTTTGAGAAGGTTATCGAGGCATAATTTTAAATTTTACCTTTATCGCAGACTCGAGATACTTCAACTTTGAGTTGAAATTCCAGATAGCTTGAGTAAATATTTGTAATTTACCTCAATAACAATCTCAAGATGTCTTCCAAAAAAAAAAAAAAAAACCATAGACCATTTTATCAAGAATTCGTCAAGAAATCTATTGGAAATTGTGTTTAGGTCCATTTTAAGGCATACACATAATTTGAGTGAAAAAGCATAACCTTAAGAAAATTATCTGTCGTTATAATATTATTATTGACCACATAGTTTTCAGGTTTCTTCGAATCTATGTATGTAACTATACCACACTCTCGACACCCATAACCTTTCCATACGAGAACCAGTTACCAGGGAGAACAAGAGTCTTACAGGTTTCCTCGGCGAAAAGAACCTGACCAACCTCTTGACAAAGGGTACCGATAGATGAGGAGGAAAACACAAAATTCATTACCTGGTTTCAACGTTTTAATGGCGACCGGCGTCGTATTGTTCCAAAGACCTTCCCACACTTCGCCAAACTGCCCATGACCAAGTTTCCGCACAAATTTCAACGACGATCTGTCGATTTCCCATTGATCTCTGGTGCTGTGTGACAATCCTCCAGTAACTGGTTTTTCGATCTGAGCCAAAATCGAAGAAAATACGTTTCAGACGCGATTTTTGAAAGAAAACTGTTTTTTTTTTTGTGCGTGGTGGAGAGAGGGTGTAGGGTGGACACAATATTTTATAGAAAAGGCGGAGGGGGGAGGGAGATGGGCCAAATACATTTTCTCGGCTGTAGCGTACCTGTATACACGGCTTTCGTAAATTAACGCACAATCCATCTGGATCTTTGCTATAATGATCGACTAATTCTTGCAATGTTCGGAATGTAGTTCGTCTGGCGATGAAAAATCCGCCCTCGTCTAACTGCCTGATGCGATAATGTTTGACTGTATCTCCGTCACGAACTGCAAATGGAAAAAGAAAACTATCAAATCGTTGGAATTGCCAACGCAGATGACCAATTTGACTGTTGAGTGCAGTCATACGAATTTGAAAAATATGTAAAATTAAGTTTTAAGCTTGATTTGAAAAATCCAGCTTGAAACAAAATGTTTCATCTAAATGCAAGGGCAGAATCAATAAAATGAATGGTTCAGACTAAAAAAGACCTTTACCTACCGTCGAACGGGGTGACTTAACAAGGGGCGACTTTACCCACTTCGTTTTAGCCCGATAAATAAATTGCCAGGCAAAAATTAAAACCGAAATACGATTTGGATAGGAACAAGTAAAATAAGGAAAGAAAAAAAAGATCGCCGCCCCTACCTCACTTCACCCAGTAACAGAACAAGAAAATAAAGCGGCGCTATGGTTTTTTTCCTTTTTCTCATTCGTCTTTTTTTTTAAATCATAGGCACTCAAAATATTCAGTTCGGTTTCACACGGTTGAAGTTGGTACTTGACTAGTTTCTTTTCAATCGTATGTCTGAGTACAAAAATCCTCAAATTTTGCCTTCCACCCATCAATAACCCGTCAATAACAAATTGATGGGTAAAGTCGCCCCATCGCCCCATTGAGGGATGACTTTACACAAATTTTTTGAAAAATCATAAAAAATAGAAGGAAAGCTGCAATCTCAAACTTTTTTCAACAAATGTGTTGAGAAATGTTGGACCAAAATTTTAAAACCAAATTCACTTCAGTAGCTTAAAAATTGGAGGAATTATTAAAGGACAAAGATGAAAAACATAAAAAAAAGAGTGTAAAGTCACCCCTTCGACGGTACATTTTTAATATGTCTTTTTCGTGTTTTTATTTATCCTTTTCAAAACGAAGAGGGTCTTGTGAAGAAGCAAATATGGGAAGTCCATTTCGACTACCATGGTTTGTTGTAGTTTTTCCGTAAGTAATGAAAAATGATGGTTATATAGGGGTAGAGCAACAAGTAGAAATTCTGAGTTCTAAGTCTTAATTTAAAAAATTTGTATAGCTGACAAATTTTCAAAAGTATTTAATTATTGCTGTACACTAGAGACGTGAATATGCTGAACCACCATTAAGAGTATTTCTCGTTCGATTCAGAAAAATCAAACAAATCCCAGTGAAATGAAATGTATTTTTTTTATAAAATAAATGTAATAAAATTTAAGAAGAGAAATTACAATAACGGTTTTTTTTTTTTATATGGAAACGTAAATAATTAAAATTACTCAACTTACCAGACAGTGAGTAGTCATTTTGTCTACTTTCGGAATCACGGATCAGAAATGCCCCATGGTCATTCTCCGGAAGCAATAATTTCTTCTCAGCTTCGATTCGCTTTATTTTACCAAAATACCATCTGCAAACAAAATCGAATGACCAAAATTTGTGAGATTTGTGGGTATAGTACACAACGAAGACGAAATGTGAGTTAATAAGGGGTATCTATAGGTATGGTGAAAATTTTTTGTCAAATTCTTCGAACACGAGCATCATCAAAAATACACCATGCACGTATACAAGCTGTAATTTAATTGCATATCTTACGGTACTTTAAAATAATTACAATAATAAGCATCACGCAAAATAACTTTCTTAGCTTTGCATTAAAGTGTATCAGGTTGAAATTTCGCGGAATGTTAGTATAGTTACTCCGATAGAAATGTGATTACCAAAGACTTCTCGATTGGTAGACTATCTATGTAATTACACAATATATTTCCAGGAATGACTAAATTACATTAGTACCAATTATTTCACTCACTATATGGACACGTTCCAGGATAATGCATGTAAGTGCCTCATGCCTGAGCTCAGCACACGGTCCGTAGGAGAGAAATTAGCTGAAGGTTGGTGAACTTTTTGATTCCAAGTCCATAAATATTGAAAGATGAATATGAACAGCGATATGCAATTTTTACGATGGTTAAAAAAGCACAAATTTTAAAATTGGCGGCACAAATTAGCACAAATTGAGGACAATCAGTGTGAGAAGTTTCAGGCCAAAATTTTAAGTATGTTAGGGCTGAGCTCAAAACTTTAGGGGTCTGTACCATAGGAGGAGGTGAGCACAAATTCAGAAATTTGCGGCACACATTAGCACAATTCAGTGTGTAAGGTTTCTGGTAGAAATTCCAACTGATAGGGGTTAGAATTTCTACAGTCCCATCCACAGTTTTTTTGCTTTTTGCTAATATCTTTGGAAGGAGGATGAACACAAATTCTAAAATTTGCGACACAAATTAGCAAAAATTGAACACAATCAATGATCAAAATTCCAAGTCAAAATTCCGAATGGGAGAAATGGACTTGAAGAATAAAAATTAAACTTGGAAAAATTTTGGAGGAGAATAAATTTATGACTGAAATCTCTACAGTTAGTATGATTCATTTTTTCTTTGAGCTATTATTAATTGTTAACGCATTTTTTGGAAAATATAATTATTTAAATAAAAAAAAACACAAACACGGCCACCATTATGATTTCCATGTACTTGACAAGTAAATGGAATCTGCCTGATTTGAAAGGTGATGCTTTGTGGGAGAGTTATGGGGCTTAAGCACACCGGTTTAACTCATCCAAATACAATATTTAAAAACAATAGAGATATTATTTATAATTAGTATACCCTCATACTGTTTGGCTACCATTATGGCGTCCAAGGAAAATACCACCTTGCACCCCCACTATCAAAAAAAATAGCCGGACGTCATAATAATAAGAACAAACAAATGTTAGGAAACCGATATTGGCAGTCAAATAAACATATCATTTTCAACAACTGTGGATAAAATACATTACAGAACTTAGACGACGATACAGCCACAGATAGTAGGAAAAATCCTGAATTTTCGATGGCAATAAAATGACAAATTCAGAAATTTCTAAAATTTATTCAATCGCAGACAGGGGTTTTCAAACTGAGTCAGACTGTAGTGCCACCCAAAAGAAACGACAAAACTTGTTTTTTCATCGAACAAATCAAATGTTCACCTTTTAATATCAAACTCCTCCTCCACATGGGTGTCGTATACTTTTTTCGAAGAGTCGAAAATAGTATCAGTGCATGATACAAAAGTTTTCTCAAAATTTATCGCATCTAACAAAAATATTGGATTCTCTCTCCTACAGCAGCCATATGAGCGAACCTTTTTAGTGATGGAATTTTCCACAAACCAACGCAGCAGTATGAAATGTATATTGTAAAGTAGCTAATTTACATAAAGTATAGAAAATTGGCGCATTAAAATACTCGTAATCTCATGTAGAATTTGCACGACGAAAATTACTGGCAAAGAGCAACAAAAATGTGGAGAGTATTTTTTCTCGATATCCAGATTCGAAGATTACCAGCAAATGTAAATATAACTGCAAAATATTACTGTAATATACGTACATATTATAGGTACGCGAAGCCGATAATATTTTGTAACAGAATTTGCAGCGAAATATAATTATAAGTACCTACTGCAAAAGGTGAGACGCAAACTGAAAGGTGGGAGGAGGGTAAAATCTTGAGGTGCTGATCGAAGAAATAGTGTTTTTAGAACGTCGAGTGTGCAGCAACACACACGCAAAAGAGTCATACAGCAAGAAAGTAATTCAAACTTACATGAGCCTGCATGGTGAAAGGGCATTGACACGCACTGATCGCGCAAGTGGTATCCAATTGGCTGATTTATTAATTTTAGTCAACAGACACAAAAGAGGAGTTCTTCCAGTGGCGACAGAGACGGTAACGTTTTTAAATTATGATTCTGAAGACGATCTAAGGTGAAATAATTATCGAACCGGTTGCACACGAATGGTTCTTGAGAACGGCATTAATTTCAATGAAATAAGAGTATCGGATTAAAAAATTACTCTATTGTTTTCCCTAATAACAACTAGCGAACCAAAATCAGTGATCAAATGAAGCGTATACTCTTTTGAAGACAGGATAATTAGGTACCCAGACCAACCTTTACGTAAGACCACAATGATTACTTTTTTTTTTTTCGAAAGAGGAGTAGATTTTCCTGGAGAATGATAACAGCTATCATAAAATAGTTTACCTACCTATTCGTGTGTATCTTCTTCGAAGGTCTACAAGTTGCGCTAAAGTGGTTCAAGTTCTTTGATTGCTGAATATAATATATGGACTGATAATAGCGATAAGAATTTCGAGTATAATGATGATTTTAGGTGAGTCATACTGAGTAGATCTGTATTTATGATTGCGGTATGACTACATCAGGGTGTACCTCATTTATACAGGGAATTTTTTTTTTTTTTTGTAAATTCCCACTCCCGTCAACCAAAATTGTGGTTCCCTTTCATGAGAAAAATCATTCTCTACTCAAGTTTCAACTCCCTCATCAAATGAGGAGTAGTGCTTCGAAGCCTCTCTTTATTGAAAATTATGGCAAAATAGAAATAATTTTTCAGCCGATGTTAGAGGGAGGGGTTGGAGCGGCGGTAATGTTTTTTTTTTTTTTTTTAATAAAATTCAGAAAAGTGGACTTGTGCCTTTCATGGATAATAAGCAGCAGACTGAACGATAGATTTTATGAAAGGATGGATGTAAAAATGGAAATAACGTGAAGACTGAAGTTGTTATCATTGTCCCAACTATTACGTTCTATCACACTGATTCTTTCTCATATAATAAAAAGAAAGAAAGATCCTCACTTCAGCCAACTACATGAGTCGATTATCAAAAGAAAGATTTTTCAGTTCTATCTGTGACAAAAAAAAATTGAGTCGAATGGAAAAATGGTAATTTACAAAGACATTTAGCCAATGTAAAAATGGGTACTCCAATAGTAAATACAAATAAAATATGGACTATATTGACATTAGCCAACTGTATTAAATTTTCTAGCAGTAGAAAGTCACTTTTCACTTTCAGCCATACGAACGTTCTTTCACTGAACTGTTCACTCTGCTCTCATTAGCTGGTTTTATTCCTCACGAATAGCATAACCACTGAAATCGCATTTTAGAGTTAATATATTCACTAACGAGACCTCATTGATTACCTATAGTGCACTGATTAGATTTATAAATGCTTGGAACTTTGAGTTTACTTGCAAAAAATTTTACAAATAGATGCATTTTACGATCAACCAATAGATTACACAAAAATAAAGATCAGTAGGTGCAGGTTCTCAGAACAGAATTATTTCATTCAAACCACGTATATTATGCTTATCTGATTTTTAAATTACTTTTGAGGTCGTAGCACGAAGCGGCCGAGAAAATGGTCAAGATCGTTTCAAACAAAAAAAAAAAAGAAAAAAGAAAAAAAAGAATTATAGTGTACTGCATGTTCTTTTTTTTTGGGATGACCTTGAATTTTTCACTCAAGGTAGCAAAAATTGGACATCATCGGGTGAAATGTGGAAATTGTAGGAAATACTGGCCAAAAAAAAATTCCCTTTTACGAGGCGAATAAATTTTTATGGATTTGAAGCTTTCAAGAGGAGTTTCTTCGACGAATTTGTTTAATTATTTTCGGATGACGTCAGTACGATCGTGCCGTTTTCGCTCAAATCCTGCTTTGCTTGCACAAAACTGTTGCAATATTTTCAGCAAATTCAAAACGATTGGGGATTACATGGAGGAGATGAGAAAAAACAAGAGCATATTATTTTCGAAATTTGCATTTTGCGTGCAGGCTATGATATTTTTATGAAGTTCTTTCAATTTTTTAATGTTTTTTCGAGTTTTTTTGTTAGTTAATTTTTTTTGTTCATAGAGAAGGAATAATGAAAATTTTCAAAATTCTTTTATGACGAATAAAATTCCAGGATATACGTACACATGCTCAACCAATTATTTTTAAGAAAACAAAGTTTTTTAATTAAGCTACCAGAAGCAACGACACGGTACTCGTATTATTATGTCCAACAGAATTTGTATCACAAATTTGGATAAGTCATTATATTCAAATCCAAAACTAGTTAGAAAAGATTTTTTCTAGTGAGAATTATATTGTTTGGAATAGAACATTCAACATTATTATACGTACTTCAAGCTCATACTTATAGGAAGAATAACTGAAGATAGTTTTATTTACATAATCATTCAGGATAAGACTTGCATTTAATATCTTGGATAATTTTGGTGGTATTTTTTTCTTCAGATTTATTTTTTTTAAATAAACTAAAATTACAGTTATGATTTTCTTAGTAATATGAAGGAAGAAAGAAAACAACACTGTAAAACAACAGTACTTCCTATAATTAATTTTCAGACCTATACAATTTAATTAGATACAATCGTTGAATGCAGTTTTCTGATGGAAAAAAACGTACGCCACATATTATTCGTCACTAAAATTTCAATTTTTCAAATTGAAAGCCGAAAAGTAATTGAAAATCATTTTGATGTGAAATAAATAGATCTTTTTCAAGTTGAAATTAAAGTTCAAATTTGGCATTTTAAAAACATATCAGTCAATAATTTCGGGTACCTAATTTTTTATTCCACTATAATTATCGAAAAAGTAAATTTATCTGATTTTTTGAGAGGGTGGGTAATATTGACAACAGGTTACATCGAAATTATTTGATTTGATATAATACCTACATCTCTCAGCACAACCTTTCAAAAAGTAAGAAAGGAGTTGACTGCAATCATGGAGGAAAAGTATGGCCAGAACAGAATAATTAAAACTCAACGAAGTTCGCATAATATAAAATGGAAAATTTTATGTCATTGAACAGGATATCACAACATGAAATATAAATGCAATGCAACCACCTTCTACCAAATAACGTCATTATGATTCGGTAAATAGTAAACAAAGAGCTGCTTGGTCATTCTATATTTCAGATCTAATGATTGCAATTACGGTACTGTGAGTATACAAGGCATTCTAATTGGCATTTTTTGTGCAATGTCCAATTTGGGACACCGAGCAAAGTCTCTCACCTCAAAGGACTGAGAATAACGAGGTGAAAAAAAAAATGCAACTAAATAATTCGCAAGCACATGCATTTACAGGCATACGTTACTCAGTTCAAACGATCGAACGCCAACTGCATTATCACTCTTTTGTGCAAGTAACTTTGCCAGATGATACATAATGAAAGGTAAAACTGGTTAGAATTGCAGGTCATATGCAATCGAACGAATAAATCCAGAACGAGAAAGGAACGTGTGTGCAAGATTTTATAAACCATCGGCAATAACTCTTGTAAAGAAAAGAAAAAAAAAATGAAAAAAATTAAATAAAAACAACCATCCTTGCTTCCGTTAAATACCAACTTGCACACTTACAATTAGGTTTAGCCTTACAATCTCCGGGTCAGATTGATGTAACGATTTAAAAAGTAGGATCAATCGCGATCGTCGTTCACATGTATTATTTATAAATTAGTCCCCACACGATAAATACAAAAGCAAATTTGACAATGTACGTCCACTATGCACTCCGTGATGAAGAGAAAACAAGAAGAGCCTTGTTTCAGAAACTGACAAGACATATAACAGTCAGAAGCTAGAAAATGGGGCTGATATTGACTACTGATTGACAATTTATAGCAAAGGGTGACACACAAAATTCATATTTTTACGAGAGCTTCGTTTATCACTTTTTTTCCAAATTGAAGACCGATTATATGATCATTGGCTCGATTGACTTTGAATGTAAGTAACTTATTTTTGAATTCTAGTTTTTGAGCTCTTTTTCATATACCTGACGAAGCTAAATTTAAAAAGAGGTCTACAGGGATTCGAAGATACAATTCGAGGTCAACTAATATTTGTAAACACAAAGAAGTGCCGGTTGGAGTAATCGTTGATGCATGGTAATCAAGCTGGTTCTCCAACGTCCCAGAAACAATTTTTTGCAAGTCATCATTTTCTATGATGATAAGTCAATAAAAATAAATAATAGTTTGAATGATTTTATCACTGCTCTCGAATACTGTAATTTGTGATTATGATGTCGGATTTTTCATCTATTCTGAACAAAACATTTGTGATTTGTGATAAGAAAATTCGGTTCCTTCAAAACAAGTACCAAACAATTTACAGGATTTTGGTTTTGTGGAGTTCGCACCGCTACAAATATATGTAGTACTCCTTCCATTGATATAGGTAATCCAAAAAAAATGTTTGAAACTTTTTAATCAATGAAACTAAGCTGTTTGCAACATAATTATGCCTTCTAGAAATTTTCTCTTCAAAAACATAAACTCAAATTAAATATAGGACGTGTCAATGAAAACAGTGGTTTGGGATTAAAATACGAGGGGCGATCAAAAAGTAAGTTTCCCTATGTCTTCTAAATTCTCAAATGCAACCAAACTGACTCGCGCCACCAACATAATTATTGTAGAGGAGGTTTGCAAGAACATACATGCCAAGTTTCAAGTCAATCGGTTTAATTTTTGCTGCCTAGCATTTGAAAAACGATGTAATTTCCAAATTACAGGCCGCCAAATGCCAGGTCAGGGCAAAACAAATTTTTTTACTCGTACCAACTAGAGAGAGGGGGTCAACGGCTATCCACCGTCAATTGTATGGCGAATGAGTAAAAAATAATTGAGTGGCTGCAAATGCTTCAATAGGGGCAAGGGGAGACGCACAACAAACACCCCCCTCTAACCAACATTCGTGACAAAACTGCAGCCGCTCACACAATCGTCGAGATGCTGCTGGTGATTTTGCATGCGCTGCATAACAACCACTGCAGCAACGTTCAAAAGGCACCAACAACGTTTTCCTACATCGATGCAGAAGCACCAACAACCAGTGATGTTAAAGAGCAAATGCTCTTTCAGAAATGCTCGAGCATTTTTTAATGCTCCAGCATGCTCTTAGAATAAATGCTCGGAGCATTTGTTTTGAGCATTTTTAAACTAATTTCTTATTTCTTATCAAGTTATCAATAATAACAATAGTCATACATGAATGATTGAGTTTGAGAAGTGCTGATCAAGTTTTTCTTTTTTTTTTAATTTTTTTAAACATAAAGTTTATTTTTAATTTTGAAAGTAAAAAAAAAAAATGTATATTTTACCTAAAAATTTTTTTTATTTCATTTTTTTACAAAAAAATATATTATATGCTCAAAGCTACTCGAGCATTTGCTTGCCAGGAATAAATGCTCGAGCATTTAACATCACTGGCAACAATAGGGCACAATTTTCTCGTCTCGTTGGCGGCCACCCTCTATTCGAATAAAATAAGTACACTTGCTTCTCGTTCTCGATGTACCTGGGAAGGCATGTCAATCATGGTAGAGAAGTAGTGTACTACCCATTCAATTGAATAGATGTGGCGCGAGTCAATTTGGTTGCGTTGGGGAATTTCGAAGACGTAGGGAAACTTTCTTTTTGACCATCCCTCGTAGTTTCCATCCAAAGAAAAGCAACAAATACAAAGAAACATAATCTTGAAGAATTTTTCCATGGATTAGGTTTTAGCGGTCCATTCTATTTCCATCTAATTGATACGAAAAAGATTTTTTCTCACTTATTTTGAATAATTTTCTATGTGTAGCGATGTTTGACATAAAAATGAATACTTAGTTGGTATTATTAAATTCAAAAAATTCAAACATAATCATTGATCTTCTTGATATATCTAATTTCAAAAATATTCCAAGTTTCAATCGATAAGAGGGAAACTCGGAGTATGATTATAAATTCCATGAAGGTACATTTAGAAGAAAAAATATCATAGTTATTTATTCCAGTCCTAATGTAGGTTTTTTGAAGAAATGCAGCATTATGTTCTTCACGTTGAATGGCATTAATTTAAAAATTATTTCACGACTTCATTTTATTGATTTCTTCAGAATTTGAGTCCTCTCACATCATCTCTATTTCTACCAACATTGATTAACGTATGAAGAAAATACGAGTAATTATCTCCGAAAGCAAGTAGGTATAGGTATATAAGTATAAGCCATCGAGCTTAGAAAAATGTACAGGTTCTGACTTATATTAGTAATTCTCAAATTGTACGAAATATGACGCGAATAGATTTGACGAAACCAACGCACAGGAATTACTAATATTTAGCGAGGCTGGTAAAAATTATTTCTCTCATGAAAATGATCGGCAGAACGTTCACAGATGACACAAATCGAGTTGAAGGATCTCACGTATAAAAGTCCTTCGAACAAAGAGCCACAGCATTGAGTCGTTATTATAATTTTAAAATGCTTCACTGCACCAGTAAATTGCAATAGGCATTGGACATCATATGCCACATAACAAGCATCATCAAAATTATCCAATTAAATAATTCACACGATGTGTAATTGCACCTCGTCTTTTCAAGGGCTTAAAAAAAAAACGATTTCCCCGAGAACAAAAGAATAGATGCCTGAACAGGTTTCCTGGTTACGTAAAATAGGAAAAAAATAAATAAATATTTACTCAATTCACTCAAAAATAATAGTAAAAGCAAATGAACGTTGTGAAGCCCCTTTACCTCACTCACCCAAATCACTCGATTCTTTTGCTGGCTCTCTAAGCATATAAATAGTAAATTCAGAGACTATCTAACTTCGCGTGCATTGTACCTAAAGTTGATGAAGCTAGCGACTCTTTCAGCAATATGTGATATTCATCTCACTCACATATTACCTATATTAAATTGTGAAAGGTATGAGTAAAGATTTTGAAGAGTGATGTGATTAATGAGATTGTTTCGAAAAAACGAGTGATTCTTCATCGTGACTGACACCCAACAAAATACATCTAAAAGCAAAATAAAGTCTCATCGCCTAATGAAAATCATGTCACGAAATGAGCTCGGAACTTGAATCGACTTATTCATCGAATTGGCGAAAACACGAATAAAATTAACAGGAAAGAATAGTAGAAGGAGGGGAAGCCAGAGGGTATCGAATTTCGAGAGCCCCGTTTTCAAATTCTGTACCCCACAATGCGAGCATAATTTTAACACAAATTCTTCAACAAATAGCCAGTTTGAAATTTGATATCCATTAGGCAAGTATTCAAATTGTCAAGTAAGCAGTACAGTAGGTACATACTTTTTGATTAACCAGTTTCAATTCAACAAATTTTCTATTTTTTTTTTTTTTTGTTTATGGGCACGCACGTAAAATTGGCGAAACATGCACCAAATGCCGATTCGATCACGTAATTTTTATCGTATTGCTAAAACAATAGATATCAGTTTCGTGAAACAATATGAAAAAAAGAATCGATTGGAAGTAGTGTATAACTGAATGAAATGTTCATCGAACACCTATGGTTACAACTTTGGATGGAAAACAATGAAAACGATAATTCTAAGCTCAAATTTTCTAAAACCAGCGTCGCACATGACGAAGAGTATATTAAGTTGACGTTTTGAAAAATCATCGAGATGTAGTCAACAGTATTTTGAAACCGGTGTCAGTGTTCGAAAGCAACGCAAAGTCCAGGTTTGAGGTTTCACAAACAAGACTCGTCCAAAATATTACCCACTAATACGTGCGCAATATTTTGATGAAATATCGACTCATCGAAGGAGAATTGGGTTTTCTGAACATTTTTCAGAAATAGCACTCAATATTATCAACATGCAAATTTGATGCAGTCAACTTTCAAAAATACACGTATACTCTGTCTCAACTGCTGAGAAGATGGAAAATAAAAAATTTAGGTGAAAAATAATAATAAATCGGTAACGCATCGCAGTTTTTGAGCTATTGCTGTTATTTTTTTACAAACAAAAACTCTCAACTTTTTCTCGAAATATTAACTTCAAACGGCTATAACTCGGTAAATGTTCAATTTTTGACACAGAGACCAGCGGGTGGTCTCATTTGTAAGATAAATGTAATTTTGTTTACACACTGTCTCGTGAAAAGAGGGAACTGACTTCATCTCGTATGGATTCGATAGGAAAAATAAGGCGAATGCGCCGAATCAATAATTTCTCCAAATATTTTTGGACTGTTCTCTACATTCGAGAAAAAATGTTTGTTCATTGAATTCGGTCGAAAATGTCCGGGTGAGTACACGAGTTAAAACCCGAGTTTCAAAAAGAGGCATTTCTCGACTATCTTTTATGTAATAATATAGTCAACTAAATGAGAACATTGAAGCCCAAAATTATCAACGTCGACATCGAAGCCTTCCACATATCAGTAAAATTTGAAAACAAACTTCAGCACTCGCCGCATTCTCAATCGAAATTGCATTCATTACTATAACGAATAAAAGTTGGAACGTGGGACTTGGGAAACTTGGAAGAGTGGGGCGAGAGGGGTGAAGTTCCTCGGATAATTCTGAGAAAATAGTAAAATCAAATAACCTACCGACTCAATCCGGAAACGCATTTTGGCACCGACTCACGCCGCAGATTGCGTTTGTTGCGGGCCCACGCTTCTCTCTGCCTCTGGATCTGCTTCTCCAGCCGCTTCGAGTCGTGGTACCGCTGCAGCAATTTCAGCCAGGTAGGCGTCTCCTGCGGCACGTAACTATCGGCGGCGGCCCGCTCCGACGGCTGCGGCTCGCCGCACTTGGGCCGAGCTCCGCCGCGCCGGGACTCGTCCGAACTGGCGGTGCACTGGCTGGAGTTCTCGTCCTCGCTGGACTCGAGCAGCGGTTCGATGAGCGCCACGCTGTGCCGCCGCGACGTGGTCCGCCTCATCTGTTGTTCGTCGAACAGCGACGAGGTCGACGACGAAGGTGACAGAGTAGGCGTCGAAGGCGTCGACGAGGAGGCGGACGTCGAAGAAGGTGACGAGACTGACAAGATTATGGGCGAGCTCCTCTTGGCGGCGCTCGGGTCGCTGCGCACGGACTCCGGAGGAGAGGTCGTCGACTTGCAGGAACTTTGGCGCTGCTGGATGCTGCTGAGCAGCGAGTCCAGACTCTTGGTCGTCACGTTAAAGGTGATCGCCTCCATGTTGGTGGCCGCCATTATGCGTTTCGCCCGGTCACCGCCGTCGAAGCTCAGCACATTATGTCCGTCGTCCAGATTGCACGCGTAGAATCTGCCGAACGCGGCTGGCAGCACTTTGCCTTGGGTGGCGGTCGGCGCTGTCGGCGCGCATTTGGCGGCCGTCTCGGCGGCCGCGTCGCCGCTATTTCCGCCATCGTGGCCGGAATTCTGGCCACGCTCCCGTTCGCGGTTCGCGGTGCCAGCGGCTGCGTCCTCGAGCAAGGTTAGTATCGACGCTGCGGCCGTCGCATCCGCGCCGGACTCGGTGCTGCTGCTGTCACTGCCGCCATTTTTACGCTGCTCTTTGTCTTCGTTGGTGTCGTCGGTGTCGTCGTAGTCCTCGTCAGCGTCACCATTGAGGCTGGCGACCGCGGAAGCAGGAACCGAAGAGGTGAAGCTATCGCTCGACGCTCCGGCACGTAGCACCAGTTGGTTGCTGGCCAGCAAGCGAATCAGTTCGGCCACCGACTCCCAGTGCGCTTTCGTTATCGTACCGGACAACTTGACCGCATCCAGCCGGAATGGAATCCACGCATCGTTCGTCACGCACCACACAAGCGCTCCGGAGACACCCATCGATCATCCGCCGAAACGCGAAAAAGTCATTAACACAACAAAAAAAAATGGGTGCGTCTGAGGTGCTTCAATACCGCAAAAAAGTTCGAATTTGACAACTATATAAAATCAGCTAGTCTTCGGGACGATGTCGAGATTTCAAAGATTCTCCGAAATGCAACTCTTCAAAATCCAACAGATCACTAAGTTCTATTAAGAAGCTGTGGCTGTGGAACAGTTCTCAAAGGTCTTCGAACAAATAATCAGTTGGTCTTCGGCTCGATGATCAAATTTCTGGTACAAATCGATCGAGGATGACTACGGAGCTCAGATTTTGCTGTTATGCACCAAATGATTTTTTGCCAAATATGCTTGTAAAATTACAAATTCACTTTTTCTGCGCTGTTTTCAAATGCAACAGAATAATAGTGGCCGTCGAAATAACGTCAATTCTTCTACTTCACGATGAACGGTACGTTTCGATGAAGAGAATCCAATTCTTTGGCCACAGTTTGGTCACGTAGTCAGTTTATGCAATTATATATGTCCATACAATGTGCCAACAGAACTGCATAGTAACGACGAATGCAACTGCGGCAGAAGATTTAGAAGAAAGTAATCAGGAAGGCAATGACGTCACCGCGGTGCCAATTTCGCCACTTACGCGGTTTATACAATCCAAACTGCACTGAACTGGTAAATGAGCAGTCTAAAATTGAATAACAAGGTTCAGCCAATTTTACTAAGCTGAGGCAGATTTCAAAAACTTTGCGGCTTTGTATCGTTGGGTAAGTTAGTCTAATCCTAAGACTAGTCGATTTTAAAATGCAATTTAATTTGCAATAGTAAATCAGCAATTCAGCATATAAATGAATTAATTGTGATTTTATATCAAAATCTATAAGTAGCACTATCACCTCTAACAGTCTTAAAAGAATCAATAAGCGTTTCTTGCGAAGCAAATGTTCAAAATGATTTGCTGTAGCAAATTTGCCAACTTTCGCAGATCTCTATAAATTTCTAATAGATGATCTCTAGAGCAGGAACACAGCGGACTCGAGATATTCCAAATACTGTATTCACGCAGCAGTAGTTTCAACTCTGCAGATCATCGAACTCGAGGATGCACTCGATGCACTCTCGGTTGATTTTTTCTATATTTTCAAAGGAACATTTACCACACGACACAACAGTCCAACCGAATAAAGTATAATGGACGCGTGACAAAATGCGAGGTTATCACACACACACTAGAAAAAAGAAGCTCTTTGATAGAGCCGACAATAAACCGGAACACTAGCGCTTATAGCGGCGCGACATTCAAGTTAATAGAAAAAACGAAAGTCGAATCAATTTCAATCGACAGAAAAAGTGTCCATCGGATGCACTAAAATATTTTTATTTGCCAGCTCAGGTGTAAATTTACCAACAACAACAGAAAATGCTACAGAAGAGCTGCAAGTCGTGCCACGAGTAAAAATTACCATTAAAGACCACCGCACTCTCAGAGGTCATATATTATACTCAAAGGAAGGATGGGCACGTCTTCTGTTGCCACCTCTTATGAATATCCGCCGACCATCGCATACATGTCTATTGGCTTTCTGGTCGACCGGGGAATTGGTGAAGAATGAAAACGGGTAATTGACCGAAAAAAAAAAAAAAAAAAACACGTATACACGCACAGATCTCCAATAAACAGATTAATTTTGCACCACTGCACTGAGGGTACCAATCAAAAAATTTTATTTCACGCGAATTTATCTATTTCGCAAGTTCTCCAATATTTGGCTTTTTATGGTACTGACCAAAAGAAAACAAAAAGTTATAGCTTTCACTAATTCGATACAAAAATAACGAATAGGTAGTCGATATTAAAATTTCAAAAAAGCCAAAATTTTGATCAAAATTAATAGAATCGATTTTTCAACTGAAAATGATCAAGGAACTGCGAAAAAATTCATATTATGCGAATCGCGATGAAATTTCGTTCGGCCGAAAACACATACAGAACCAGTTGTGGGCTGCGAATGATAGAAAACCGGCGCGAATTTTAGGAACGCGAACATGTCCGTACGATAGAGCCGTTCATCGCCAACTAAATTTCATTTCTCGACGACCAGGCACACAGTGCGACAGAGAGAGAATCGAAACTTCTTTGCAACGGTGCACACGCAGCACAGCATATACGTGTACTCTTTTTTAGGATACTGATGCAGCATCAAACCAAACTATACGGTACCTGTAGTCTCTATACCTGCTGCTGGTACAGATACCAACAGCACACACTTGAAAGCTGGGCGATGTGAACGACCACTATACATATGTATTTTATTGTATAGGAAACACAGCCACCGGCTCAAGTAGACCGAAAACATCGAAACAAGATGATTATGTCTTCGGGCGCACTATAAAATGCCCAATGCATTTTATGCCCCTAACTTATTCTCTCTGAACAAGAAACATAGGGGCAACAATCGGGCCGAAATAGACGAAGATTTATGATATCGAAATGGCAAATATGTGGGTACTTTGTGATTTTCATCATTTTTTAGACAAAATCAACGACGATTCAAGATTTATTATAGGTATTCTCAATATGTATTTGCGACGAAATCTGAGAAAAACAGCTATATCAAGGTGAAGGACGTCAAAATTGATTTTTAGAAATTCTGAAAGACTGGAGAGTAACGAATAATTTTACAGTTCAAAATTCAACTCTCTAACCCCAAAATTCACTGAGATACGGCCCGTTAAAGTTGATACAATTTTGTGAGAACTGCAGATGAAATTTGAGAAATATTTCTCCTTATTTGAGATATTTATATGTTTCAGGAATTATTTTCCTCTCTTTTTTTTTTTTGACCAACACACTAATGACTGAATAAGAAGTACAATATAGACTACGACGCAAATAAAATGTTGTTTTAGTTTCATTTTTTGGAATTTTAAAAACAGACTACCTCTCCTTTAGTCCCTTCTTAGAGGAGATAGGCAATCATTCCAACCAACATTCAACATCACAGAAAATGCTCTTCAGGGTATAAGGAAGAAGTTTTGGTCAAACCTAAAAACCAACAATTTTGACCTTCCAACTTGTTTTTCACTCTACTGGAAATGACATCAAATTTGAGCTTAAAATTTTTCATACCCCCAAGAAGTTTTGCCTCATATACTCTTCGGGCAGTTATTATAATTAATGAATTAAGTTTTATGAATTTTCTCTTTGCTCTCATAATTAAATCTCAGTTATTTAATACCAAATATTACAAAATTTTTTGAACCAGTTACAGTTTTCAAACATAGGAGATACGCGAGCAAAAAATAAAATTCCGAATTCATTAAAGACCCTCAAAAATATTATACCTAAGAATTTACAGAATCCGAATCCTATAGTATTAAAGTACCTTTATCAAGCAATGACACGATGTTTTGCTTCTGACTTATTTGCTTCTTCGAAGTTGAGATAACGGAAAAGTGGCGAAAATTTCTGATTTTTGACGTCAATAGGGCTTTATAATTACAAAATGCAAAATGTATACGTGAGTCAGCCACATGGATAATGATGTCATGGAAGTATCTTCAACTATTCAACATTTTTTTGGTCAGGTAAAACCTATCGATTCATAAAAACTAACGTCTGCACAGTTATCTTCAAGGATTCACTTTTTATATTCATATACTTTCTTATGCATGCGCGCGTAAAAATTACATAACAGCTATATAAAGTAACAGGTCGGTTTGCATTAAGTAGAAATAGTGCATACTTTTGTACAATCGAACGAATCTAAAAAGGGGCTCTGTTTAAGGGTACGCAGCTCAAAGATTTATATAGAGTCTCAAATTTCACATTAATTTATTACAGTTGCACATAATTTCTGAAAATATTGTATGTGCATTATATTGAATTGAACCGAATAAAAATGATGAACATTCTACCTAAACGTCTACTGACTAAAAGCCATTAAAAATTCTGAATTTTTATTGAATTCAACTGTGGAATAACGCCTTCATTCTAAAAACAAATTCAAATTCTTGCGGATGATTTTATAACTGTTATTTTTACAAATCTGCGAAGAACGTATGCAGCCAGAGTCTTCTACAATGTTCTCGGTAAGACTAATAAATTTCATATATTCTCATGGTGTATAAGTGAATCTGCATAGAAAATAGTCAACATAAAGCAAGAAAGGTGGAATGCATATCCGAAACCAAGTAGCAAACCCTGTTTGAAACGAGTATAGCATTTTTTTTATTGCACCTAATTTTGATGCTGGATTCCGTTCAATTTATTATTTATGTCATATTTTTTTACCGTTTAGTCGAAATTTTCTTTAATAAAATGTCGCGTCTACCATATTTTCCAACAGAGGTATAGATCGTGGACGCAACCTCGTATAAAATTACGAGTATATCGTTAATCCTCTAAATTCTGTTCTCACGTTGTAAGTGAGAATTACAAAGGTCAATAACCAGCAAGTTCAAAAACATAAATAAGACAAAAAAGTTCATAATTTCTATAGAAACATACCTATACCTACTATGTGAAGATGATTTCACAGAGAAGTCTGGAGCCCCAGTAGAATGCTCGGCGCTCTGTATACAAATAGTGGTAGTTCGAGCATAGTCACCACAAATATCCTATAACTTCTATTTCCAAGGGGACAACTCTGTTAGAACCTTGGAAGACTTATCGTTTCGATGAAGTAATCAGATCCGAATATCGATTAGGTTCCCGAAATACTGGGTAAAATAGCCACATAACCAAAGCCCATATAGATTATAATAATTGACTTATAAACGTCATCAAATATATCGACCGAACTCTTGATACCTCACTTTTTGACCGCTGCGCTGGGATCCACCTTTTAAAATTTTTTTTCAAAGCCCCCAAAAGTGGGATTTTGAGGCTCTTAAAAACTGCCCTAAAATTTTGAAAATTGAAATAAGAGCTTTCGGGCTTCTAAAATATGTTCAAAAGTAACATACCTATACAAATTTGAGCCAATTCGGTGCAGAACACAGCGAAGAAAATTGTAAATCGTGAACCACTCGAAAAAAACTAAGGTGCACTTACACCCTTAATTGATCTTAGACACTCTTAAAAGTTTGTCAACAACGATACCTACTCATCCTGTTCCGCAAAAGACTGTCAGAGTAGGTGACAGGAAACTTTTTTTTCTAAATCAAAATAATTAATGCCATAAAAATACGTGCGTTTTCAAATGTATAGGCACACATTTGCATTTTGATCCATTCAGTGTTACATCTGAAACGACTGAAAATTTTTATTTTTACGTAAATTTTCAAGATAATAATCAACTCCTGAATTTGAGATACTGATATTTTTAGAATCCTGACGTTATGAAACAAAAAAAAACCACCCTCTCAATACCAGCATCAACATAAAGGTAATTTTAATAACTTACGATAGTTTTTAAAAACACCCTGTTAATAATTCAAGGAACTTACTGCAATTTCTCATATTTCTGACTGTATAAAGTTAATTTTTCTAATAAAACATAGTACAAGCAGCTTCAGTTTTTCAAATAAATCTTGAATAATTCTTTCTATTTGCTCAATCTGATAGAACGACTAATTTGAAAAATATTTGAATTTAAATTCTACAGAAGAGGATACTCGTATTTACGTGAACCGCTTTCATTTTCACAATTTTGACTGCATAATACGTCAGCATACGAGTATATATTAATATCTTCGTCGCACACTTCTCGCATGAAAGAAAATCATAGTTCGGATGCTGAATGACCTTAGCATGGTGAAATTAACATAAGAAATGAAATATTTCTAGCAAGCTGTTCACTAGTCTCATGCCTGAAAAAGCTCTCGAGTATGTAAACGAGGCTTATACTGCGTCTAAGATACCGGATTTCAGAAACTAAATGATGCACACACTTCAGAGACGTGTTGAAAAAATTACCCACAATTTTGAAGAATAGTATAATCGAAAATATTTGCTCACGTTATACAGTAGCTGTACTGTCATTATTTTACGGGAACGTTCAGAGGTAACTTATATTATACAGAATTATCAACTTCTCAGCATTATAAATTTTAACAAGCACACAAAAAACTATGTTTAATTGGTGGAAAAACAAATTGCAGATAAAATGAGAACAAGGCTGTACAGGCAGACGAATAGGACATAACAGTATTATAGGGTGCCATTTTCATTCTGGCCATCTACAATTTCGTAATAACAAGCTGTTTGATAAATTTCCGGTAAAATTAATATTTTTACTGGCGATTTTCTACGGGCTATCTCAATTAACTCATGACCTACACTTATTCCGCACGGAAAAAATAATGACAGAAAATAAAAGAATGATAGTAGCTGAATGCAAATTTAGAATGAAAAAAGATAATATATTTGTGAGGGCCGGACACCACCATATTTTCAGCAAATAGACCTTCATTCAACAGAATTGTTTAGTTTTAAAAAAGAATAATGCAGTTCAGAAACGGAAACTTTAGAACAGGAAAAAAAAAGAGATTTCTTCAACATTAGGTAGAAGTACCTAATAGGTAGTCGAAAGCAGAGTAAGATACCAGAATTGTCATATAAAAATGAACAATTAAGTTATAAAAATGGGCTAAAATAAATAATATACTAATACGCCATCTGAGAAAAGGTACAATAAGCGGGTTAAACATTTGCTGAACCTGTAATTCTTTCATGAAAGAATTAATACCAATCAAGTTTTGTCATAATAGACCCACACTTTCAAACTATGAAAAAAATCACATTTTTCATATTTTTGTCTTGCCCTTTCAGTTTGCCCTTGCCTTCTACTTGCATACATCAATTTTCGTAAAATTGAATAATATGACTTTGAAGAAGCGCCTAATTCTGCATCGGCTCGAGATAATGAATGTAGAAGTCGCAAAGAAAGTAGAAGGTCAATGCTAGTATACTTTTAGTTTCAAAGGAGCGAATTCCTGATTTGGCAGAAATGCCTGAGTTTTAGGAAAAATAAGAAAATTTTACAATAAATCCGGCAACGAAACTACCAAGTAAGAAAGGAAATTTCGTCTTCCATCCAGGACTGCAAGTCTGCCCTACACACCAAGTCCAGTCCGACGACTGGTCGAAAGTTAACCAAGGCGCCACGACGGTTGACCGCTGCCTCGTCGGCCAGACTTTCATCAATCAAACAATTATACAGTCCTCTTCAAGAGGGCACCACAGTCCGCACACAGTCTCGTTAAATAAATCGCAAACGTCTCCTTAGGACAGGATTTCCGCGATATCCGGCGCCATCACATAGAACTGCAGGATTATAACAACTCTCGACTAGAAGTGACCAAAAAACCATCGACAGACGGGTAACTTTCACCAACACGCTGTGTTGCCGAAGAACAAGAAAAAAGAGGAAAAAATTCAAATTTATCGTTAAAATCAGCGGCAGCAGTGCAGTGTCTACTCGAAAAAAAAAAAACATTACTCTCTGTAAGCACACACACACCACTGGATAATAATACGGACGACCTCGCTTAAATGCCACTCATCCGCCTCTGAACTCCGGTAAAGAAGAGGAAGAGAATAGCTATTAGAAAAAATGCAATTTTAAGAAAAAATAAAACAACTTTTTCGATCATTTCCATCGGTCATGGCTTTCCACCACAATTCATCGAGCAAATAGCAAGACAAAAATCGAAAACGAAAATAAAACGTCTACACTGACCTAATTCCAACTCGATTGAGGATTACTTTTTGGCATATCTACCTATATTTCTATACGAAAGAAATGGAACACAAAAAAGTTGAAATGAAAAAGCAAAATAAAAAATAGTAATACAAGGTGTTTTTATGAATGATGGATACAATATGTGACTTCAATTTAATTGAAAACGCAGAATATTAAGGAACCCAACGATAAATTTTACACATATCTATAAGACAAAAAAATGTGAGAAAAAGGCTTCAATAGAGAATGGCTTATTCAATTAATAAATTTATTTATGTATTGCATTGGATCACTCTTCCAAACGTGTGGCTTCATTCTCTACACGTAACAAAAATTATATCGCATCTTTCAGTTTAACTAGAAAAGTAAAGTGGTAGTACATCGCAGTGAACTTCTCGAATACCTGTAAACTAAAAGCAATATTAATCTACTACTAAATCAGCTAGGATTTACGTTAGATTTTCAAAGGTAACACGTCACAAACTAATGGATTTTAGCAATAGAACGCAAATTTTTCCGGAAAGCTATTCAAATAAATTGGTTTCCACGCATTCAGATACATTTTCTCGTCATCCATGCTATTTTCGGATGCTTTAAGATTTTTATTTGATTTTTTCGACAGGGCCACTTGAAAAGGCGTATCATCGTTAGACGAAATCCACCAAAAAATGAAAATCAGATTTTTCATTCTAAGCTTCTTTTTCTCGTGACACGTCACCAATGTCATTTTCCAAAAGCAATACATCTTCTAAATTATCTATTTGACGTATGTCTATAGTTGCAGGAACGCATAAAATTTTTATAATAAAGAAAAACATTAATTTGTTCAAATTGATAAGAAATTATTCACAAACAATTTCGAACTCAACACACAGCACACGATATCCTTCAATCGATTCGTATGGAATATAGCGCCGTAAATAGCCAAATAATACTACAAGCGTTACATCTAACACGTTTACTTTTTCGTTTCGCACGTTTCGTACGGATTTTCGTAATATATTTCTTTTTCTTTTTTGCATAAACGTACCAGAAATTAATTTAGTAAAAATTGAAAACTGACGATTCAAAGAAACATCTCTTTTCAAATCAAATGTACGCGAGTATAGTTCTTGCATGATCCATAAAAGTAACTTAGCTAATAAAATCTTTTTTTGAGAGAGAGAAATTGTTTTTACAAGGCAGGGAGCTCGAAACTGTTTTTTATGATTGTTTCATCAAATTCGCAAAGGCAAAAATTATAAAATTGTTTAAATATTTTTGATCTCTCGGAAAAGTACTGTTCTATGGATTTGGCTATATTACCCGAGTAAATAATTTCAAATCAACTTATCTGATATCTACTTATTTCTTAACCATTAAAATGAAGACATTTTTTTTTTAAATAATGAGCGACCAGTTGGCAGTCAGACAGCCATCACATAATACCCCCCTCGCCCGTCCCCCAACAATACCAGTAGTTCTAATTCCAGCAGAATTATTTCAGAATATACATTCGGTATTTTTTCTACGAAATACGGAGACAGATCTGGGTAAAAAATATCAAAGTGTACAAATTACAAGAGTATACGGAATAATAAGCAGTCCACATATCCACGTATATGGTATTGATGCAGGTTCTATAATATGCATGCACGCTGCAGTCAGTGCATGCGTGCACACCAGCTGAGATCCTCTTCTGGAGAAAGAAGAAGAATTCTGAGAGGGAAGGGCAAAGAAGGAATATAAAAATATTATATGGAAATGCATCTAACTCGAAAGACAAGATTAGATACAAAATAATACTCTGGAGAACTTGTTCTTGCTAGTTACGCACTCGTTTTTTTTTTTGTTTTTTTTTTTTCATTTTGCAGAACACCGTAGACTCGAGTAAAATTTATTTTTAGATCGCAGGAACTCGCAAATGAATTCGATGAAACCAGTTTTTTCCCCTATTTTATATTTTACTTGTTAGCTTTATTTTACTGATCTTTTCCAGAATACCTATACTATATCCAGCACATCTATTCATCCAGAACTGCCATCATGATCAGATAGCCCACAGCTATGTTAATTCCACTGACGTAACGGAATCCGAGATATGTGCATCAGTAATTATTTGTAAAAAAAAAAAAGAAAAAAAAACAGATAATCGCAATTTATAAAAACGGATAAACTGCACTTTCCTTTTACAATCGAATTCTCTATTTTCCCCCTATCCATATTTTTACCTCGCGATCCACTTCTAGAATTGCATACTTTTTCGCCAAGAACTTGCCAATAATTCTCGTTTCAATGTTAAAAACTTCATTATAAATGAATAATAATTGAAAATAAATAAACACCGAGTGAGATAGACGGTCAGACAACAAACGGTATAGTTTGAAAGGCAGAAAAAAAAATGCAACGTTAATGATGCGAGATTGATAGAAAGCTACAACCTTGCCATCGTGAATCGTCAATTAAATAAAATGCAAATTACCAATGCATACAAGAACTTATATGATGGTTTCATAAATAAACAGTTGCATATCTAAACAAACAGACAACAGAAGTACCATATTTAACACAGATAAGAGTTGTGTTTTTTTTTTTTTTTTGAAATTTTTTTTTGCCCTCAAACACTATGACCTTCGATACAATCGTTTTGAGAATAACTAGTTCTGGGTGAATGGATGTGATTGCAAACCACGATGCAAAATTATGTAGTTCATAATGCATTCTTGCCATTATAGGTACATTTTTTTTCTTTCTATTTTATAGTTTTGTTTCGCAGTACTCTTCTTTAGATGATAAATTGGAAATTACATGCAAATTTCTGTAACGTGATACTGGATTTATGAGTACGAGACGCGAGTTTATTTTTATTTATAGGTAGCATATGTTTATGATGGTTTATATGTCGTAATGTCTGGACTGATAATGAAATACAGTTACGTTACACAGCCTTAGTAAAAATATAAACACAATAAATACGTATTCCAGGGTTCGGGGATTTCCCAAAATACTGACGAATCACGTGTCCCGCTTTTCAGTTTTCTTTTTTTGCTTTTCATTTTTAGAAAAACAGGGAGAGGGATTTAACGAAAATTACATTAAAAAATTTATTCGCCATAATTATATACAATAAGGATCATATTGAAAGCCACAAAATTTCCTCGATTTATATGAACTCCTTATACCGTCGAACGGGGTGACTTTACATTCAAGGGGCGACTTTACCCACTTCGTTTTAGCCCGATAAATAAATTGCCAGGCAAAAATTAAAACCGAAATAAGATTTTGATAGAAACAGGTAGAATAAGGAAAAGAAAAAAAAGATCGCCGCCCCTACCTCACTTCACCCAGTAACAGAACAAGAAAATAAGGCGCTATGGTTTTTTCCTTTTTCTTATTCGTCTTTTCTTTTTAACCTCAGGCACTCGAAATATTCAGTTCGGTTTCACATGGTTGAAGTTGGTACTTGACTAGTTTCATTTCAATCGTATGTCCCAGTACAAATATCCTCAAATTTTGCCTTTCACCCATCAATAACCCGTCAAAAACAAATTGATGGGTAAAGTCGCCCCGTCGCCCCATTGAGGAGTGACTTTACACAAATTTTTTGAAAAATCATAAAAAATATAAGGAAGGCTGCAAACTCAAACTTTTTTTTACAATTGTGTTGAGAAATGTTGGACCAAAATTTTAAAAACAAAATTCACTTCAATAGCTTAAAAATTGGAGGAGTTATTAAAGGACAAAGTTGAAAAACATAAGAAAAGTGTGTAAAGTCGCCCCATTCGACGGTAGTTCTAACAGTTCCTCTGTAGAGCTGATTCATATCATATTATTACCAACCTATAAGAACACTGAAAGAAATTTCAGCAGTAATTTTTACAATTTGATAAGGAAAATAGGGACAATTCAAGATTTTTAGCAGAAATTACGCTACTGTTAAAAAAATATGAAAATATATTATCCAAGACTGTAAAAAGATAACATCTCATAAATAGCAATTTTCGTAGAAGTGGTGAGAAAAATTACTCCATCATTTATAACTAATATGCATTTCTCTCAGTGAATCATTATTGAATTCGCAAATGAACTTGATTCGATTTTGAAATTATAAAAATACAGCGATTGACAGTCAAGGTATTGAAAAAATAAAAAAATAAAAAATTCCCCTTCCACCATGAGAGCTTGTTTTAGATAAAAATCTGGTGTCACATCAACTGATGTAGTCGATGTTCACATACAATTATCTGCCTAAATTTCAAAATAGATGAAAATTGACTTCTTTGTTTCGGAAAAACTCACAGGTACATTTTCTCCAAACAATTACCAATTCAGATTTGTCTTAGAAACCACACTTAATCTTGTAGATTGTATGTTCAAAGCTATTGTTTTCGAGTACAGTTTCCAGATAATTAAAAAAGCTACCCTACCGCATAAAAGGGAATAATAAAACACTGTGCAAAATCATAGCTAGATAAAAAAAATTACTATGAGAAGAAAATAATATCACTTTGGATGACGCTGATCTCTATCTGATTAATAATGTAATCGTGCAATTCGAGAATAATTCGAGTAATTCGGGTCATCAAAAAAGAAGCTCCATAACAAATTCAATTCCGGATTCTACATGAAAGGTATACAAGCCGAAAAATGTATTAACACTTCAATGTAATTTTCAGAAACAGTTGATAATGCAATTTGTACATGATATTCATCAATAGATTTCAGTCTCTTTTTTTTTCCTAGAAATTAAGCAGGAAAATTTTCATTTTATTTTTATTTTTTGTCGTAATAAACATTTTTTCTGGTCAAGATAAATATTACGACAGTGAAAATGATTTCAGGATGACTCAATGATCGACATCCTATATGCTAAAAATATTACACTTACAGACCAATTAAAATTCAACGAATTGCTAGAAACAAAACTAAAAATTCTCATTTTTCCTCAGCTCAGTGGACAATATATGATCTTGAAAAACGGCATTATATGACTCTCAGTCTTAGAAGGCAGAAAGAGAAATTGTAATTACATATGCGAGTATTTAATTGAAATGATAACGAAGATGATACAATGAGTATACTTCATCCGGTCAAGTCCGCATTCTCGATCAGTCAACTCTCGTCAGCTAGAAAATTAGGAGATCAGACCAGAAAAAAACAAAAATTATGGCACCAAATACGGTATACCCGCCAGACGGACGTGAAAATGCTATCGCTGTGAAACAATGATTGATCTAAATTACAGATTATTTATACTCAATTGGTTCGCTAGAAATCATTCTGGCTGAACAAACATCGAATGAACCCAAACAAATCATATACATAGGAGTGCATAACGGAGGGCCAAATTTCAATGAACCTGCCTAGACAGGTGTAGGAGATGCTTGCAAGATGCAAAATGGTAAAAATAAACTTCTAGAGAAAATGTCAAACAGATCCGGGAGAGTTTTAAGAACTTTTCCAAACCTTCGCAAAGATTGTTCTACCTTCGCTACTCTTCAGGAAAACTAGATGAAATGCAGCTAGTAGCTCAAAATATCATTAAGTCGGATGGGAATTGAACTTGAAAGCACTACATTTTCTCTGTCCAACATTCTAATATTCTGTAATTGTGGCATTGCACATTAGCTGAAGGGCCTATATATATATTTGGACGGTATGATGTTCGGATCAGGATAATCTAAGACACTAACGAATACGCAAATAAACCAGACTGGAAATCTTTATCTATAATTATTGTCGCAGAGAGAGAATAGATTTGAATGTAAAATTTGAAAAAAAGAAATTCTTAGGAAATAACAAAGAACAAAAAAAAAAAAACAAGCCAAAATTAGAATCTGACCTTTGTCGTATAGACCTTCAGTACACCATTTTTCCAATATATCTTCGAAATGAAATTCATTCGCTGCATTCAATTCAACGATCATTTCGAAATTCAAAAAACAAGAAGAATTTATAATATTATGTATATTTTCAGTGTACTAATTATCTAAATTGAAAAAAATAATAGAAGCAACTAAGTACATTAAGATTTTCAATTAGCGCAAAATTAGTATTCGTAATAAGATCTTCATAATAAAAACTTTATAATGGAATGCAATTTCACATAACATCCTATCTACCGTCTAAGGTCACAAAATTAATGAATTTGATGCGAAGACGTTTTTAAAGGTCATTTTATTCGTTCACCTCAAAATAAACAGAACAAAAAAGAATTTCAAATACAGTTATTTCAATTTGAGTCCAATTATTAGCAACAATAGATTGTACAATAGTACATGTGAAATTGTGGGGTGCATTTTGTCTTTCAAAAAAAAAAAAGTATGTCGACTGACGGATTCGAGAACGTACCAATCTTTTCAATGTCAGGGAATGAAAAAAAAAAAGAAAGAAAATAAAACGTGCTGCATCCATTTATAATCCTTTCGCTTTTGAAAGAGAAAACGTCTTAAATTCTATAATAAAAATGCAATTTAACTACGTTGCAAATTTGACTAAATTAAAAAATGGTAGCTGTTTACAATGACGAGATTCGTACTTCAGATTTGATATTTTAAAATTGCAGGCGAATTAGGGGCAATAAATCTTTCATTTACATTGACCAGCACCCACTTGCTCAACTTATGATGAGATGATGAGGGGTTTCCCTAACAATCACCAGGCAAAGCTATCTCGGCAAAAGAGGAATAAAATTCAATCAGCGAAAGGTCAGTTGTTCCATTAGGTCAGAGAGTAGCACCAATAAACGAATGTCTGTCAAGTGGAAAATGAAATACGAGTAGGTACTACAAACCAGACAACGAACGAGTTGCAATAAAAAAAGTATTTCAAAGTTGGTACTTTTATAACCTTATTCCGGGGGAAAAAATATTAAAAATTAGTATGCTCAGGTTTTATGCGAAAAAAATTAATACAAAGTATATTTAATTTTAGAATGCATTTTGTAGCACATTAATTTTCAACATTTATTTTCAATATTTTTTTACTAATTCTCTATAAATTTATATTAATTCTTCGTTTAAAACCTGTTGTCCTAAAGTTGGTATTCAGCTATTAAAATTTAAAACGCGGTTTTCTCTAAGTGTACTCGCAAATTCATTCAATTTACACTTTTTTGCAGAGAAAAATATCAGATTGTTCTTTTTATCAAAAGTAATTTTCTGATTATTTTAGAAGCTATAATGGAAGACCGAAGAGCGAAATATTTGGTAGGGGGGAATCAAGTCCGGGAAATCAAGTACTTAGAGGGCAATATGGACCCTCTTTCTCCCACCTTTACCGGGGAAAAATTCTCTTAGTCCCACCTTTTTACGACTCTGAGCTGATGCTCCATCATGTAAGCACACAAACCAAAAAAACAATACGACATAATTTAGAAACATAGTTCCTTAACTCAAGTTAAGCAATACGTTTTGGAAATACGAGTACCAATAAAGAAATAAATTTGCTAATGAAATAATATTATGGGTGATTTTCGAATTTTTATCAAGTTTTGCCAAATCGAAGTTCCCAGTATTTGAGTAATTCTGGCGCTAATATGATTTTCAACAAGTTACTCGATGAAGTGATAAATGATCTAGACTATAGGTCACAGACACTCGACCGTAGCTCAAATTGTCTAATTATTTAATCTATGAGATGATATTAATTTAGCTGAGTTGAATAACTTTCTTACTCTTAATTGTTTATTCAATTTTATAAAACTTTCTATTGTTAGCACCTTTCACCTGCTATACCAATTGTAGACAGTATTGCTTCTTATTTCGTTTGTTATTAATAAAACAAAAATAAAATGCAAATTAGTGCAAGGAATTGTAGAATTTGTATAGGTACTCGAGAAGTACCTATCTACTCGTACTTGTGGTACCCGACTGATATCAGCATAAATCTCAGACACTTCAAAGGTCATGAACACAGATTTTGGTTGTTTTGTAAGTATCACCTTCAAGTATACAGATGTGAGGTTGAATGTCAAGTAATTTTTGATCACCGGTAGAGTATACTTGCCAAGTAGACGAATGTGTGGTCCCAGCCTTATAATCATCATAGCAGTCGAAAGGAAAACAAGATTTTACAAAGTAAACTATAAATGCATTTTTCTCCAAAACTATTCTTTTGGACAAAACACCCTTTCTCTTTCAGGTAACGATATTGCATAGCATTTTCTTTTGTCTGTGAATGTGACAGCAGATGTAACCCATATACTCTTCTGAAGAACAAAATTTTTATTCATGCATATCTAATTTTAAATTGCTGTATTCCGAATTATTTCTCCCTTTAGTTTACACATTTCCAAACAATTTTCGTAACAAACCACTAATTATTACTTTTACTAGGAGCCTGATAAATTTTATGATTCACAGATTCATAGAAAGACGAATGAGAGAGTTAAATCTAGCGGAATACAAACAGATTGGAATACCCATTATCCATTACTCATCGATGCACTTTTTCTCATATTATATTGATTCTTGTGAGGCAGGAACCAGTTTCAGAAATGAAAAGTACATTTTGACAAACGCTTTTTCACCATTCAAACAGATTCAGTCTTGTGGACAATTATGTCAGAGGACCGATAATGAACTTGAAAATTGAATATACGAGTACGTGCTTGAAAAATGTATACGCAAGCAATAACACACCCAGAAATATTATAAAATAAATACACGCTGATTGTCTCCAACAATAAGTATTAATTAAAGCGAATGTCTATTTGTAGATTAGACTAAAACGCGAACGAGTGCTGAATAAAAATGTGTCCACAAAATTTTCAGGCATTTTCCACGTGAATAATGCTCCTAGAACTTTCGCAGGAGCTGTTTTCAAAAATGCGTAACCTATTTCAGAAATCAATAACTTGATTTTTTTTTATGGAATATTTTTTTCCAGACCAGATAAGTTTTATTATTATCAACTTTTCGCCACATTCTGAGGAAACGAGAAAAAATTAACCTACATCAGTCCAACAGATGAACCAGTTCATATTTTCTCTACACTCATAGCACTACAAATTATGCTCCAATGAACTCTACATATGACATAGGAGACAGAAAAAATCACTACCTTTATTCAAAAAAACCGATATGACACATTCCAAAAGTTGTACGTACTCGTATTTACGTCTACTTGCACAGAAATGCGAAAATAGGCGTCATACAAGTCGATAATTTTTTAATGTTTTCTGAAAATACCTATGTAATTTCACTGGACGTATCTCCACTTTAAATAAATTCCTATTTAGGAACGTAAACTGGTAATTATTTCATTTCGAACGAAGGGTAAAAAAATACTTTTTATTTAAACAACAATTATTCCAATTATTCCTCATTTTTTTCCTTTTTTTTGCAGACGGAAATAACTGAATCGCATTATTTATAAACAACGAATACCATTTTACTTTATTATCGTCATTTTTTCTCCGCTTTTTTTTTTTTTTTCAGTTCTTTCTTTAAAAATATACGAGTTTTTAATAATAATTATAGAAAATTGTAGAGTAGCTAAATGTACACACTTTCACTGGTAGGTGGTGAACTCACACACTGCCCCCGGGTATGAGACATCAGAAATCCGCATAGATTTTTTTGTAGTCGATGGAAAGGTATTCATGGAACTACTAACACAGTGAGAGATTATACAAATCGACAATTTAGAGGTACCAATTGAAAACAAAAATACGTAAACGAAAACGAGAGCAGCTATAATATTGTGGGGAATGCGAAATATACCTCTGGACAAGACCAGCAAAACCGACTCCCCAGAACTTCGGAACGGAAGGAAACCTAAAATATTTGTACCTACTTAGGCTCGCAGATCGCCTTACTTTACCGAAATTTACGGCCGAGTAATATTCATAAATAGGGGGAGGGGGTCAAACAGAAAAATGTGGTCAAATCATTTCTTGGAAGAACGCAGGAAGAGAGTAACACAAATCGATACCCATGGGCATCCATAAAAACGTTCGAATGACCGAAATACACGAGGAGGTAGACCCGATCGTATAATCCGCAGCATTCGTAATTGAAACATCAACAACTGCTCTCTCTATTTTTATGCAGTAAAAGGGAAGCGATTGTATGTAGTTCTTGAAACTTGCGCGAGTAAAAGTAAGGTATATGGCTGTTAACATAAGACTTGAAATTAAGAGCAATTGAATGCATAACCAAAAAAAAAAAAAAGAAAGAAAGAATGAAACCCTTAGGAAGCATGAAAATTGTTTCCTCAGAAGGTAATCAGATGGAAGTATTTCACCCAAATGGAAAAACTGCGAATCAACTCTCAGTATAAAATCAATAAAATTCCAAAACTTCAATTTTTTTAGTAGATATAAGGGGCTATAGATATTTGTATATCCACATGTAATTAAAATTTGCATAGTGTATGGTTTGAGTTTGAATTGCATTTAAATAATTTTACAATGGGCCATAAAATTCAAATCTGTTCGGTCGGATGACCCGATTCGAGCAAAAGATATTTCGAGTTTCATTATTTTCCGACAAATCAGAGAAAAAGTCGAAAATTCTGACAAACAGAAGAAAACAATTTTCACTGCCTAAGCAGGTTACAGAAATAATATCTACGCAAGAAATTAAACAAGAATTCAACCATCATTCTGTGATAGAAATTCTGTGTGCTAGGAGTGTTATACAAGAGCAGACAAAAATTCGAGGGGAAATGTACATGCATTATTGATGAAACCGTTATTCCGTATTTAAAAAAAAAAAGAATAATAGATTGCGTAAATTATTTGTGATTTAAATTAAATCCGAGACCGGTTTGCCAACAAATTCAGACGCAAAAATATTTTTGCAGTAGCACCACAAACCAACTTGCCCCAAATCGATAAGGACTGAATTAACGAGCGTGACTTATTTTCCCTTTGGTTACATACCATACAATACCAACAGGCACTCAGAACTGATAGGGCTGCAGGTAGCATAGGTAATATTAGGTCGTAAATTTTTTACAAACGAATCATTTAAGGTCGTCACTTTTTTTAAAACTTCTAAATAACGCAGGTGAATAACCGATTATTGTACCGCATTTTTTGCTTATCGCAAGAATTTCCTGATCACGTTCGTATACACGGTGTCCCAGTCGTTGTCGGTTATATCTCCAAACCTTATAACTATCATTAATAATCCACCAAATGAGAATAAGCGCACAGTCGCCTTATTCGATTCTCATTATTTGAAGCATTTATTGCATAAAGCATCGTTGGCGCTGTGGTTGTGAACTAGTTGCGAAGCAAACAAAACACTTTGGTGTTTCAGGCACTTCTCACACTCATACCACCATAGGCACGTTCAGACTTAATATCAACATCAAATAAAACATGATCACATCGCCTTCATTTCCACACTTCCTTACGGAGAACGAAAATGAAATTCTCAGGATATGATTTGCCATAACCTTCTAATCATCGGCTGACAAAACGACCAAAATAACCCTCAATTCTTCCAAGCCAACGAAAATTAATTATATAGATCACGAATTTCACAGAAATTTGCAAGGAGAAACGTTATTATTTCGAAATAATGACATTTTTTTCCAAGTATAAAATGAAGGAGGTGCCACACGATGAATTCGAAAAGCAAAAAGAAACTAGTTTCAGGACGTACAGCAAGCATCGATTCCCAAGTGAAATTCATTTCTTCGAAAAATTTCGAAAAATAATGACCTTGTATATGAAAAAAAAATCTAGATAAATATTTGTGATGCAGTTCTTCGGAGGGCAAAAAATTCAGTTTTACACACAATTACTATTTCATCCTGTCTGAAGTCATTTATGTTCTGTATAAAAGATACCATCCTTCACTTGATAGATAAATAATTATAACATTTGAGCAAATGGAATTTAGGTCATACTCGAGTAGGTATTTCCCAATTAACAGAATTTTCAATAATAAGACGTAACTGAAGTACGACAACTTATTACTGATAGGATTTAGAAAGAATTATCAGCATAATCATGCATTTCCTCGAAATACCGACGCACCGACGAATAATAAATCACACTGGAATGGCACGAAATCAATTTCATACGTCACTGCTACTGAAAAATCATAGCCCACAGGGTAAACTGGTTCAACAGATAATTTCTTCGTTATAGTGACCTCACATCTTTGATAAATAAAAACAATAAAATAAACAAGAGTAGATATAAGTTACTCTTGTGAATATATTATTTTTTATAATAACATAGTAGGTAGGTGTTTTCGGACGCTCCCAGTCGACTGTAATTGACAGTTTTTTCTGGCTGTCGGCTGTAAAATAGCTGTCAAGCAGTCTGCTGTTAGCGTCCGAATACGTTTTTTCATTTTGCTGGGGAAAAATATATTTCAACTGAAAGCCTGTAGGAGTGCTAAGTGATGACACTAGTACTGATCCAAATCCTATGATGATCTCAATAAAGCAATCGATGATTACAACGAAACAAATGAAGATTAAGGATAAAATGAGGTTTCCCACTGTTAATTTGATCGTTGATGAAGTAAATGATCCCACTTTTATGAGTTTGTTGCGTAATTTTCATGATGATATTTTTTTTTCAACATGACTAATGTTGATCATTTTTCTCATTAACAACGAAATTACTCGCGATTGGGACAAAATAGAGAAAAATAAAGATTACCATTGAATTCAGCGTGAAAAATACTTTCAGAATTACAGTAGTTTGATTTCAGTATATTTTTATGTGAAATAAATAAATTTCATCTTTTAAAAAAAATGAAATTAGTAATAAGAAATTAAGGTGGGGATGTATAAGCCTGAATTTTCAAAAAACTGCTCATCATCAAACGACTGTAAATTTTACATCACCTCATCGGCTGCTGTCAACTTTTTTACAGTTTACAATTTTTCTGTTTTTACAGCCAAACGTCCGAACGCATTTCTGTTTTAACAGTCTGAGCGTCTGAACGCGTTTCTGTTTATAGAACTGACAGTTTTTACAGTTTCTGTTGAAACTGTAAGCGTCCGAAAACACCTAATGTAAAAATGGTGAAAAACTGTCCGGGTCTCTACTCTTAGCTGGAAACTACCATTATTTTTAGATATTTGATAACAGCAATGAATCTAAAGGCTAATTGAGACTGATGGTGGTCGTCTGTGGGGTTAGACAACAAACTCAGATAAAAAAATCACATAATAGAGAACGAAGAAAAAGATTAGTAAAACAACCAAGAAACCAGTCAGGCTTCATATTCATCACTGACAGGTATTTGCGCTAAATAGGCAATGGTAAAAAGTCTGTTCGTGCTGTTCGACCCATTCAGAGCAAATCTTTGCCAGCATAACTCTAAAACCTCAAATCCTAGATTCTAGAGGCACCAATTTAAAACTTCCAACTCTGTAACTCCAGAATTCAGATTCACTATTTGGGGACGAAAATTGTCTATTTTCTACATTAGTGAGAGACAGGCCGCATTTTCAAGTTCACCAAAAGGTTGGTACCACGCATTTGCGTAACTATGAAAATGCCATTCATACAGGCAAGAAAGCATCAAATGAGCACCCACTACACGATGAATGAATTCGGGATCCCACATACAGGAGACAAGTAGACTGATCCATATTATACACCAACTCAATCGATTCGTATTATATCCACCACATTATACAAGCGACTTATGTAATGGCCGAAAATTCTCGAGCAGACAATAAATTCCATCCACGCTGAATGAATTTTTTCAAGGTCAACCACAACCGCGTAGAGTGCCCACTTCCAGCGAAAAAGAAATCCCGATTACCCACTACCGGACAGGTATTTAAAAAAAAAAAACTGCAAAATCTCATCTTTCTTTACTCGATTCATCATCAACGTTTACCTTGGGCGAAAAAAATGGATAGCTCCTACGGCGATGAGCAAAATAGTTGAGTACTTGGAATTTGAGTCCACGGATGCTGGAAAGTGTACCGACCCACAATCATACACGCGCCAAACATTCTTCAATATAATATCTTTCATAATTCCTTGCAAATATTTAATATTAAAAACTATTATAGATATTTTTCATGTCCATGATCTTCACAAATGATTCTTTCTTCTATTTTAATGACATTCTTCAAAAAATACCAAATGAAGTGAAAAATGTTCAAGATATAACCTGAATATTACAAGAAAAATATTAACGAAATAAGTTTTTTTTTCACTTCCCGAAAGTTCGATTTCGGCTCAGGACTCCTCTGGAACTCAAACATTCAGTTTCTTACTGCGCTTCATTAACAGTTACCCAGGCATTTCATGAAATGTCCTACCAGATTATAAAATTATCAACGAATGAAATTGATTTGCCCCTAAAATATAGAGCAAGCGATTACGGATCAACTGAGCTAAATTTTTGATAAAACAACAAAAAAAAGGATACTAATTTTATCGATGAGAAAATTAAATACGCCACAAGGTTTTTCTTATAAAAATAGAGAACAAATTTGCGTCCAGCTTCTAATTATATGATTCATACCGAAAGGAAGAGCAGGTCTGTCGTCATTCCACAATATCAGTATTCTAATTAGAGGAAAACCAGAGCGAAATTCACCCTACTGCCAACCCGTATTTCTCATTTGCAGATTTTATGATTTCTCGCGACAAACAAATAATAAATAAAAGGATAAGAATCGGGATTATAAAAAATGCAAATAAGAAATGCAGAAAACTTTCCGATCGTTACTCAAAAAAATCACTTAAAATGTTCCTCGATTCACTTCCGCCCGACCTTTGTACCCCTCTCCCCCATACTTCACATTATTTTCATTATCATTTTCTCGTCTACCACCATCAAAATAGGAACACATTTTGTGGATAAACAACATCCACTTCCGACTTACTATCCTTGTCAACGAGTACCCCGTATCTCAGTTAAATTTAAGACTAGCTTGTCCTTTTTTTTTCTCTTCCCCAGTTTCGACACTCTTTTCCTACACGCATATTAAATCACAATTAAAAGCTATTTTTTCCTCTTTTTTTTTCTTTCAAATTTATCTACTTTTTTTTTGGTTTTTATGAGTAAAATGCAACTGGAGGCAATACTCGAGATACAGAAGCACTAAAAACGAAGAGAATGTATTTAATCCACGCATACATACACACGATTATCACGAGGTAGGCACGACCATAAACGATATTATAAAAATTGCAAAATAAATTTCATCGACGTTTCTCTAAATTATATCACCGATGACATTGGCTAAATGGATTGGGTATGACAACGATGGCCTTCGAGTCGATTTACTTTAATGACTAAACTAAGAAATAGGGGGAAAAAAAGGATTATCCAGGCAAATATACGATCGTCTGTAATAGCTGAAATGAAAAACTAGTCTCCCGTTTCCTAGATTTTTAAATTCAAAAACTATTACCCCCGCAAATTTATTTGGCCGACCTTCGCAATCATTTTTAATCCTGTCCGTTCGTTCACACCTTAATCGAGGACGACGTTTGTTTATGTCAACGAGAAGCTTTTCAAAAAATTAACATAAATACATGTATGTCATCGTTACATTCAGCACGAAAAACAAAATGCTCATGTAAGAGATGATTTTTTTTTTTGCAGCTAAAAATTTGCCAACAGACTCATTAAAAGAGAAGTCAAATTATGAATAACCATAGACAGTTGTTATGGTTGATGCTGTTATAGTGTTGCAATTCAACGCCCTTGCTCTTATGACTCATTATTGGTTCGCAGGAAACAAAAATAATCAGATATAAATCAAATTCTCGCAAAGTCGTGTCCTTCAGAATACCAGCAGTACGTGTCACTAAATGGAGTACATTTTTGAAAAATTCAGAACGTCTGGAAAATTCAATTCATGCCCACGTAGCATCATTGAAAACCTTACTGACGGCGATAAAAAGAAAGTTTAGAGCTTATAATATTAATTTGCTATTGATGTGGTCGGTAGGTTTTGGGTGCGTAAGTTACCTTAAGAAATATTTGGGTGGATGTAGAGACGAATGAATTCAGTTAGCAAAGATTAATTGTGGGTAGTATTACCACGTCATACACCTCAATAAATACAATTGTATTACAATGGAAATTTGGTTTTGTCTCTTGCTTTTATTGGTCAACCTGAGTGATGAAAAACTAATCAAAAACATAAAACTACTCCCATGCTGCTCCAAACAAATTGGTTGATCAAAAGAAGCAAAAGAAAAAAAATTCGCATTATCTAAAAAGCCAAGCATAATAAAAAACTGACATGAAGCAAGAACGGTTTGGTAACTTAAGAGGCCAAAGGGGTCACCCTAGTGTCCCATATAAATAGCCTCTCTTGTTCCAATGCAGTGACTTGCTCGCTTTGCTCTAATTTCGTAAGTTAGAATTAAATACAATTTTTTAGAAAATGCTGCGGCAGTGTTTAAGTTGATTAGAATTTTTTCACTGATATAAGTGGAAGACTCTAATGTTTACTTCGTAAAATAGGCTGCGTTGTTTACATTCGTATTTGGCAAATACATACTTTTAAAAAAAAATTATAAATTTTCACCGCCAACCCTTTCTTTATGTTAATACAAACGTAAAAAGTATATAACAGGTACATATTTTGAAACGCCTCATCAATATTTTATTTTTAGGGCTTTCATGAAAAATTTATGAACGAGTCCGAAGTCATATTTTTATACAGGGTCATTAATTTGAAGAGAATTTTTTCGAGTAATTTGTTTGTAGCTCACTTGTGACTGTGAGTAATAGCCACCAACAAAATGATTGTACTGGTAAGCCTGTTCTGTATCTCAAAGGCGCACTCAAGGCTTATGGCTAAAGCCCCTTTTAGCATAAAAAAACAAAAAAACAAAACGCTCTTCGCGCCATTTCACAAAATATTTTTGAATAAATTTAAGGTCGAATCCTCTTTAGTTCCTTCATCGAATTCAGCATTAACTTCTTTGAATTTAGGCCCTCCCTTTAAAAGTTTCTAGGAGCGCAGTTCTCCAACTCATAGTTGACTAATGACTTATATCGAAGTTGTTCACCATGAAGTTCAGTTACGAGTCGAATTAAGTTGATTGCAACGTTATCGATCAGATGATCCACAATATGCGACGGAAAGAGTTACGCATCAACAAATTAGACAGTTTCGCTCACAGCAGATTTTGATTTTTAAGGTAAATTCAGAATCAGCATTCTTCAGCCAAAAGATACTCGTATTCGAAGCATCCCAACGTTAGGGGAATAAAAAGGTGGGATTCAATAAACGATTACAACGTCTACAATAAATAAAATGCATGAAACTTACGGTTCGGCTTCGATTGATTTCAGTTTGGCAACGTAATTCGATGGTATGTATCCTTCCTGTTTGGTAGCTTTACTCCTGGCAAGCCACCAGTCTCCTTGGGTGTCATTTAGAATTTCCAAATGCTCGCCTTTGCGGAAGCTCAAATCTTCGTCAGTTCTGGCATCGTAGTCGTAAAGTGCTACGAATATCTTGGCGCCAATGCTGGGACCAGGAAGTTCTGGTTCAGGAATCGGTGGCATCGGACCGCTGCGTTCTCGAAGAGCATTTTCGTGAGATGCAATTTGCAGTGGCGTACCGCTGGAATGAGGAATGTTATCTTTATTACCCAAATTAGATGGTAAATCCTTGGTGCAAGATTGCTGTCTACTGAAACAGTTGCCCATCTTCGAACATTATCAGTACTTAGCCAACGGAAACACCAAACACCATGAAACACTCGACATATTTTTGATTAAAGAACTAGAATCAACCGATCTTAGTAACTCGTATTTCAACGAAACCGTACGAAAAACTAATACGATAAACTAAAACTAAAAACTAATTGAAGGAATACAAATTACTAGTTTTGGTCTCAAAAGTTTTGGTAAAGTTATCAAAAAAAATTCCAGTCTGTTTTCCAAAATCTTCTCACACAATCAATCAATCAAAACATCTAGTGCACCCATTGAAGCCAGTGTTGCCATGTGGAAAATTAGAAATCGTAAGACGATTTTTAATTTTTCGTTTTTTCACTATTTTTGATTTTTCCAGTTTTTCTTGATTTTTTTGTATTTTTCTATTAATTTTTTGCTCAAAATTGAAAATTCTCAGTCACTGAAAGCAACAAACCTAATGTTGTTTTATTTTACACGAATTTCACTGCAAGGACTGACTTAATCAAAAACTTTCTGATCTGAAAGACCAGTATGCGAAAGACTTGCGAGATAGAGATCGTGTCAAATGCTTTTTTATCTTTTATTTGCGTAATTTCGAGTTTGTTTTATTGTGTTTTCACTTTTCAGCCTATTAATGCTTCCTCCATAAATTAATTCCAACGACAATGACGAGTTATTTTGACATTTCTTTCTTATTTCTTTCTTTCTTTTGATAAAACAATTTTTTTTTGTCAAAACATTTTTCTATGATTTAAATAGCAATTCAATTTTCTGACAGAAGTAAGTTTACTAAAAAATAATTTGATTCGTATCTAATTTAAGAGGAAATTTCCGTGCAAATATTCTGAAAATTAAATACTTTCAGAGAAAAATTATAGCTTCAGAACTCGTTCAATGGAAACGGTTCCACAAAAATTAAGGGTACCTATTTGACAAACTGAAACAAAAGTCTATGGCAAGTCTATGGTAGCATAATTTTTATAGTATCATTTTATCATCTCGAAAATAGCTGCAATTCAAAGAAAAATTAATTTAAATTTTAAAATAAATATTTTTATATAGTCTGCTTTTAGTGCTTTTTAGTGTCATCTTGTGAATCGACATTCGATAAGGACGATCACAGAACAAATCGGGTAGAATATCTTTATATTTTTCTTACTCTTCTTGGGCACGTCGATGCAAAAAGTAAACACGTGTAAATTCAGTTTGTAAATGTGGAAGCAAGAAGAAGACGGCAGTTGTAATTTGTGAATTGTGATTTGGCAGTCGGCTTCGATTCGATTCCATTTAATGTGATCTGTCTCTTCTTAAATTTAGTTATTTTACTATGGTATTACTCTTGTCTTGATTAAATCATTTCGTTTTTATTGAAAATTGGGTAAGTCTAATTGTATTGATCTTCTGATTCCGTATTTCACTTTCATATTTCTGTGTTTGTAATTCGTTTTCTTTTGCCACCTTTAGTCTTCGAAAGTTTTGGTTTTCAACTAATCAACGATGTGGTCGAAAAAATTATTCATTATTGCCCTTCTTGGCTTGTTAACGTGCTGTTCATGTGGTGAAGAAGAAGTATCAGCAGCTAGATTACTGATCTCAAAACATATTCTTAACAAATATCTCGTTCAAGATATGGATATTGTTGTAAAGGTAACTTACAGCTTTCTTTTTGTTGTTTTATGTTATCAATTCGTTTATACTCCTGAAAACACATAGTCAAATTCAAAGTAAAGCAATATTACCTGATGAGCAGCTTTTATCTATACTTCATCTGAATTGTGAATATAGCTGAAATGAGAACTTGTGTTGAAATTTCTAGCGTCTGTACTACAAAAATGGACGGTAATTCATCAATTTCTTGAATTCTACTCGCAGTTAATTCTTTATTTCGTTTATATTATTGTTGGAAAAAGTTTTAATCTTCAGATTCCTCTAATTGGGTCATTCTGTGGCTCATCTATGTTTTTCTGTAAAAGTTGCCTTATAGAACTCCTCATCTAATTTTCTATTTCCCAGTTGTATTCATAATTTTTTATATTTCCAAATTGTATTTGTGATTTATGTCGTAGAAAGATGCGAAAAGAAACTCAACTCCCGATTTGTAACTCTCAAATGAGTTCTTGTTGAAAACACAACTGATGAACAATTCTCATGATTCATTTTTGTATAATTCATTTTCTTTACCAAGAACTGTTTCTGATTTCAGTATACTCTATACAATGTTGGCAACGTAGCTGCTCAAGATGTTGTTCTTATCGATGACAGTTTTCCCACAGACTCCTTTATTACAGCCGGAGGTCAGTTAGGTGTTCGAATTGATAGAATACCTCCTGGTGGTAATGTTTCTCACACGGTTGTTGTTAGACCCACTAAATACGGACATTTCAATTTCTCATCAGCGAACTGTCAATACAAATCGTCGGAAACTGCAGAAGAAGTACGAAAATCATTGAAATATTGATGTATACTTAAACTGATATGAAGAGCTTTTTAAAATTCCGTAGACTGAATTATTAGTCGCCAAATCTTACTCCCAAGATAAGTACTTGTTTTCTGTCAAGTTGACCAACTAGACTTTGTGTTTGAAAATAATGGCTACGAAGTATCTACTTCTTTGATAGTTCTCTATTAAAAAAAAAGAACACTGCATTTATTGTAGACAGAGCTTAGTGCATTTGTCACTTCTGCAAGTTTTATATTTTTTTCTACTCTCATATTATTCTTATTGGAGAATTAGAAGACCCAAAAATAACATCTAAATATTTCTTTTTTATAAAAAATAAAATTTATAAATTTCAAGGATCCGTTCTTATTCAATTAAATTTATATGTTCAGAGCCATTGAGTTGAATAAAACAGATGCTTTGAATTTTAAAAATTCTATTCTGTTAGAAGCTGATTTAAAATCGAAGTTGGGCATTAATAAATTTATTTACTTTTCAGTTTTTTTTTTTTTTTTGAAAATGATATTTTCCAAAACAGCACATTGTGATTTTAAATTCATATTTTATGATTCAAATGATTGAAATTTTCTAAAGCTCGTTGTTTATACGTTTCAGATCCAGAATGCTATATCAAGTGAACCAGGTGAAGGTCGAATCATCAATTTTCGAGACTACGATAAGAAGTTTTCTCCTCATGTTGTGAGTATTAATATTCTTTTGTTTTCAAAATATGATGTGCATTCTATTTGTGCGTCTTGAATTATTGAGATGCTAATGAATAGTATTTTGAATGCGGAATCGCTTTGATAAAAGAAGAGTTCTTTGTTATTTACAAAAGAAAAAATTGTTCTCTGTCTTGAAAAAGCGACTGCAGTTCTGCGATATTTGACGTTCTGAAAAAGCAATGAATAAAAGGGACTGAATTTTGTTTCAAATGTATTATATAATAGGAAGCCATAAGCGTTTCTCATTTTTCTAACGAATATATTTAGGTGTATGTTCTGAGACAATTACATAATATTTTGGTATAGATCCTTTAATTCTGTTTTACACATCGATTCTTGTTCGTTGGGTTTTAAAAATTAATCTTCTTATTCGTTATTTCTTCGGGGTTTCTTTTTTTGTAAGGTGCCCTTAGCTTATTTTTAATTATATTCTCTCGAATCTGTGTTGTAAACTTGTATGAATCTGAAAAGGTCGCATTCTGAGAGGTGTAAAAAGTTATATTTAGCTGGCCTGCTGAAACATAGATGACATACGGTTTTTATCAATCAAAAAATTAGTTGAATTATTCGAGTCTAATGTATTTATGGCGTGTTAGTGACGGTAGTATTAAGTTATGAATGACTTTCAGGAATCTAAAAAGTTGCTTATGAATTTTTTAAATAGAACAAAATAATGCTGTGTTGCTCATGAATTTAATTTTACATGAGATGAAACGATGGAACCGTATAACGCAACTTATTTTCGTTCAATACCGCATATCCTCAAAATTTTTTTATTCGTTTCCAATTTTGAAATGATAGTTCAAAAAGATTTTTCAATATTTATTTTCAATGGCTCTGTACAAAACAATCCTTTATCCAATTTTCTACCCATATTCTGTGTAGCTTTTTTCAAGAAAATATTTTATATTCTATTTTACCTTAAATACAGAGAAAATACGAAAAATTTAGTGCTTAATGCATGTATCCTTTGAGCTAAGTTTTCACAATTTTACTCTCCTTGATAATATCAAATAGAAGTACGGTACGTCTTTTTTTACCTTACTAATTGAATGAAGAATTCCACGTTAGAAAATATTTTAGTTCTCTAATCTGTGCAATTCAACTTGAGATAAGCATTGGGTTGACTTAGTATGAGATTTTTTCAGAAAGCAATTGGGCATAAAAAAGATATAACATTCAAAATTTTATCAATGAAAGTTTGAGTAATATTTTGAGTGGAGAAATATCTAGGTACCAGCTTGTTCCTACCTTTGTGTTATTTTTTCGTTTCTATCTAACGATGATCTGGTGATCAGACAAGTATGTCTTCATTTTCTCCTCGAATATTGAAATGGAAAGATCTAGTTGTTTTTTGTTTGAATAACTTGTTGTGTAGATATATTACACATTCGTATGACTTCCCTGCTGGGTTATGTTCAGCTGTAGAGAATGTAATTGTTCTTTGTCATGACTGTCACTTTTTTTGACTAATTATTTTATTGTATTTAGTCTGGATGAAATTGACTACGATTAATGCTCATTGTTTTCTGACGTTTCAGCTGGACTGGGCAGCGTTCGCAATCATGACTATGCCGTCTATCATCATTCCATTCATCTTGTTTTGGTCCAGTAAAACGAAATACGAAACGATCGCCAAACAGAAAAAAGAAAAAAGCTTAAAAGATTGAACGATATAGTAATTATTTCAACTTCGTTTCTTGTACATTGATTTTTTCGTTTCCTACTTTTTTAGTAATTGTTTTCTTTCTTGTATAGTGTTTTTTTTTTCATGTTCTTATTAAGTTTCGGAGAAACGTTATTCAAATAAATTTGTACATAGACAAATGGAAAACTAAATTAAATAAGTACTTTCAATTTTAAAAACTCTTCTTGTTCTCAAAGATTTTGATATTTGAAACAATTATTCTAAATTTCGCAATTCGATTCGGATAATCTTGTGAATGCACATATTCTGCTTCCTACAACTAACTTCAAATATTCAAAATTTGTAGCGTAGAAGAATAAATTCTTGAAAATTTATGATTGAAAAAAATAAATGTTTTTTCGACGGAATACAAAAATTGATTTATTTACACGAATGAATGTTAATAAAATAAGATGAAACAAAAAAACAACATGATTTTTATAAATTAAAGAGAAACATTGGTATGAGTTCCAAAACCGTGGATTACCAAAGTAATCGAACTGTTTGAGGAACGTACATGAAATTTTCAAACAAATATCGCAGATAAAGCTAATCTCAACATAATTATAAACAAAATGAGGGTTAGAAGGAAAAAAGAACTCCCGATCGATGAATAGTAGATGCGAAAAAAAAAATTATCTCATAGAGAAAGAAACGAAAAGAAAATCGAAATTCGAATGAACGTGATAACAACGAATTATGATTGTGACTAAAAAAATGAATGCTCAGTTTGGCATGCAAAATTTGGAAATTTTTTTCAAGTAAGTATATAGAAAATCAAACAAAATATTTTGCTTCGGATTAAAAAAGTCTTGTATTCTAAACTTCTTAGAATAATTAACTTTAAAAAAGAAAAAAAAAAGAAATCTATTAGCATCAAACAAATCCGTATTCAGTAGGTAACCAAACTTTGGTTATTATGTATTATCAACAATATCAGACTTCAAGATTAAATCAAAATCTTTCTTAGAAGTTTCAAAATTAGGTTTACGATCACAACTAAAAGTACGATCAAGTGAATTCATAAAATCAGCAGTAGAATACAGAAGGAACTGAAGATGATTCAAAAACGAATTTGTATATTACAAATTTGTTTTTGTTCTCTTTTGGCTGCATTTTTTTACGTTTTCACCAAACCAGGCCTCTGTTTTTTAGGTGATCTACGTCCAATGTGCAAGGTCACAGCTCCACTTTTGATTTCTTTGAACACAGCTATCGCTTCTTGATGACTCAGACCGTGCAATGCTTTCCCATTGACCGCCAATATTTCGTCGCCTATGTACCATGAGAAAATTGAAGAAAAAAATAATTAAAAAAATTGTCATCGAATTGATAACGTAAATTAATTTTCTACTTTGTAAAACTAATAATATTATGCACTCATCTACGTGCCATACTTGTTCTAGACCGACTCTAAAAGGGGAATGAGGAGTCTCCAAAGAAATAATAAATTGAGTTTGGGTAAATACAACCAAACTTGAGATTATGCTAATCTAAAAAATTAAAAGTTTCCAGTAATACAGTACACTGCTTCTAACCGGGAAAAGTTTTCTTGGCACAGAAACGAGCAGCAAAAAGAAAATATTTTCGACTCACAATAAGTCAGTACGTAACTACCCAAAGTGTTTCCAATTATTCGCTATTCAAACCCTTTGCGTAGAGGCTGGTAATTTCATAATTAGCGCCACAAATAATGATTTAATTTAATTTACTAAATGAATCGCTGTTATTCGCCATGAGAGGCATTTGTATGGAGTATTATACGGGCAGCAGGGCACAGCAAACTGTAACCAAATACCAGAATAGGTCACCCACCAAACAATGGCGTGCAACATAAGGCGCACATTCTGATTGTAATACGATTGTAAAAATGTATTGTGTTGATAATTTATGTAAACTAAGCACCGGTGGTAATATAATAAAATACGCCTGGCCTTGGTAAAGAAAGCGAAGTCTCAAGACGATAGAAAAAGGGGCGGCGGGTACACATCCTCAAGATTTTTTTGTTCCAACAATTGCTGCATGATTTCAGATGGACACTACCTATCCTCGATATCGTGATGGCGTACTTTTAACTTTCCGTATTTAACAGCCAACTAAATTTCTTTCTTTTTACAACCTCTCCTCACCAATAAGTACCGATATCTCATTTCGTATTCCAACTGAGTAAGTTTTTTTTTCCCTTCCATTTCTGGATCAAGTCCAAAGCTAATAATTTTTTCCATCTCTCCTGTATATTATCACAGCCTATAATTATGTATAAGCTGTTTATTAGTATACATAAATGCCTGACGAAGTCTCTTTTGTTACCAGCAGGATAACAAAAATCAGTAAATTATCATCATACAACGTGCTGCGAGGTAGGCAAGAAATTCTGACATTTAAATTTTTTGACGTGGGTTACACGCTAATTTCGATGTCATCGGATCTATTAAAACCACAACTGTGACGCGAATTACTGTTACATTTATTAAATGCTGTGCCACACAGAGAGATACGAGTTGTACTTCATACGCACAGAGAAAATGATAACGTGCAATTAAAATATCACGTACAAGGAGCTACAAGCACTTCATAGAAGAACTAATGGCATAAGTTTGAGAGATGAACAGGTTGGGGAGGCGAACATATTCCTTCCAGGATTTTTACGTAACCAAAAATCATATATGATTCATGAGAGTCGGACCCCCTGGTGGTCAAAAAAATTGCCTTAATCTGCTTTTTCCTCCAAAAAATAGGTAGCTAAAATTTAAGAGTGAAAAAGATAATGAAAGCGTATAAAAAACGTTCTATCACTAAATAAGATATTCAAAGTACCACTAGTCTTATTATAGTAATTAAATTTTTGAAATTATCGACTGAATTTTCTGCCTGTTGCTAATATAATTATAAATTTTTGCTCCCATGACTAGCCTATTATACATTTTTCGGTAAATCTTTCTAGTCAAATTAACTCCTAACATTTTTCTTATGGTGTGCTATCACAGTAGAGCTACCGACTAGGTAATTCGAGATCAAGTATCCATCATAAGGCTACACCGCTGCACTTAATTCGCGTAGTCACATAACATCAACACATCTTCAAAAATCAGTACCTCCAAAGGCTCACAATAATTTTTCCCTCAAATGGCCAATTTATTTGAAAAAGTCATATAAGTGGGAAAATGGTAAAATCAATATGCGAATGCATTCACCTTCTTTGAGCTGGCCCGAATCGGCTGCTTGGCCATTGGGAAATATAGTTTTCACGTAAATGCCCATGATGCCTTTAGGCGAGTCACGACCACCGACGATACTGAAGCCGAGACCTTTTTGTCCGCTGCCTTTGGTAAAATTTGCTGTATGAATGGTGAATGTGGCGTTTTTGCTTCCACCTCTGGGCAATGTGCAGAATTTACTATTTTCTGCATCGTCCTCTTCGGCTTCCGCTTCTTCAGTCGACTGTAAGAGAAAACGAAGAAGAATATATTAATTAAAAAGTCATAATTTGCAGCTGCAAAATTGTTACACCAATAAGAATTTTCCAATTATAAAGGTCTACTATTTAAAGGCAACCTGTTTGAGGCGCATATTTTCTAAATAAATAAATAAATAAATAAAAAATTGATCGCGTAAATGAATTTTTTTTTTATCCAGAAGGCTTAATATCTTTTTGCAACTCCTAACAGCTGACCAATCCTCATGAAATAATAAAATAGAATTATGACCTACGATCAAAAGCTTTCAAAAAGCTATAGATACAAGATCAGTAAATGAGGATTTAGTAATGACCCTTTTCTGGTTCAAGCCTGTAGGTATATTTATTCGTAAAACCTAAAATTTTTGTTCAAGTTCGACTTTCTTACCTTAGAACATGTCAATAACTGAAGAATTCTCATTTTCAGTCAACTTGCTTGCTGTCCAAAAACTAATCGACCAATCGAGCACATTTGATGAGGTTTTCACGACACTCAACCAGCACTCGTACATTCTTCTTCAACTTCGTATATTCAATTCAAACTCACACTAATGACAGAAGAAACACATAACTATTGTACTTTCAAGTTTAATCCAGCAATCAGTTTTCTACAAAATCATAAAAGCAAACTGTAAGTCCATAACCCAAAGTTTGAAGGGTAAATCAATAATTTCGACTAATATCCAACACACTTCTCTTCCTCGACAACATTTTCATTGTTCGTGTCTACGGAACACAAAAATAGACACACTTCCGTTTTCGAATAGAAAGATGATATTACTGCCACTGTATTAGGTATATCCTACTAAAGTGTAAAATAAACATTACGTAGAGATGAAAACAAATTTTTCCAACCAATTATTCACTAATCAACATAAGTATTATATTTTGCCGTGAAATTTTTTTACACATTGGATAGTCAAGTATCAATTTTGGAAGTATTGACGTACGTGTAATTTTTTACACATATCACCCCTTTACGGTTAAAAATTAAGAGGACCAATGTCTATACTCAGTGACAGACCTGCTACTTCAATTATTTGTAGAGGGGACAAAAAAATTCCATAAATGATACACTAACGGAGAAATCGCCCGTGGCGATTATTTACACAATAGACTCGATTATATTTTTTTATAACTGATTTTTCTATCGATAATAATAATTGTGTGTCACGACGAAAAACGTTGCACACATTATTTTATATTCTTTTTCAGCTTGTGAGTATCACCTGAAGACGTATTATAAGCATACACTCATTAACGGGAAAAAATGACAATAGAATGCCCGCGAAACGAGAGCATGACAATGAAATGAAATTATGAATGAATGAAAAGTTGAAAAGTAGACGAAGTCCGAAAGTGGTGCTTGTAAATTTCTATTGGCACCCAATACCACTCGAATGAATTGATTTTCAATAAGCTTGATGCTTCCTCTGAGCTACAGATTGGGTAACAGAAGTAGCCAATCTTCATTGGTCGGTTCTTGATCTAGACGTAGGCCTACACATGCAGTGAAGGCATGTGAAGGTTAAACGAGAGCTTCAGTGATGAATGGCAATTTATGAAACGAGCAAAATGTGCTGATTATCAAATTTTTCATTCAGATAGACATTTGGGTGGTGTTTTATTTTGAAGTTTAAAATTTTCCACCTCCTACCTTGCAGAATGGTTTTATATTTCATGAAAAAAAAAAAAATTCATCAAAATTTCAGTCTCAGGTTGAACAAAATTGATGCCTCAAGGTGGTTGAAAACCCGTACATGCAAAAATTAGCATTAAATTCAACTTAATAATCACCATTATACATAGAAATATATATTTTCTTCTTCAATTTACTACTACAATCCTGTGAGGTGATTAGAAAATAGGTCGGTGGGATTATTATGAGTGGATGTAGTTAGAAAATTAATAATCTTTTGAAGAGAAACTTCCCCCTCCCCCACCATCAATTAAAAAAATTGAATTTTATCATAATCTTCAATAAAGGGAATTTTTGAGGCACCACTATAACACTTTCAGTAAGGCGGTGAAACTTGAGAATTTCATTTTCACGTTCTTCGTTAATGGAAAATTTTTGTTAAAAAAGTGTCCTTTATAAAAATGATTACCTAAGTTACTATTTTAAATTTTTAAAGCAAAATTCAAATTTCTCATAAAAGTTTCCTTAAGAATTTTATACTAGTACTCGTAATTACTTTTACAAATATATTTTACTAGTTTAAATTTTTCAAAATAATTCATCGCCAAATGTATATTCAGTTATCTCTAAATACTGTCATATCTTACTCAGTTTTGGTCCTAAAATTATGAACTTGGTCTCAAAATATATCACCAACACAATAATTTTCTCTGTCAGGATAACATAAAAAAACTTCTTTTTGATCTAGTAAAATTTTTAGAATCAACGACAAACATAAGGCGCAATCTTTATAAATATGGTTTTTTAAAATTAAAATTTTCCACCTTTGAAATGTTAATCGATCGTCAAAAATTCTCCATCCAAGTACATCTTCTGCATTCTTACTGAAAATATTTTCATCTTGCTACAGAAATCAAGTATTTCTGGTAACAATATCGAGCCACCAAAACGTCCTTGACGTGACAACATCTCAGTAAGTATATTATAAGAGGATGAAGACAAATTAAAATTTCCTTATTTTAATATCATTATTGTAACCTCGATTATGAGAATTGTGAGTCACTTGGCAGACCACAGCCTATAATATGAGGTACTAAAAAAAATTTCGAAAAATTAGCTAAAGAAAAATGGCTCTCAAGACAGCATTACATACATTTATATTTTTGCAATATAATTTCCCCGTTAATAAGACCATTTATGGCTTCGACTGTTCACGTCTTTATTACAGTCTAGAGTGTTCATTTTTCATAGCATTTTATGCACACAGCGTAGTGTGAAACTGCATACGGCCGATATAATGAGCGAAAACGATGTCGTAAGGGCTATTTTCCGCTTAAGAGAAGCTTCGACCAGGAATTACAATTCACAGACTAATAATTGGAATTTTGTTGCCAAGGAATGCGAATATGTGTGTACAATTTTTTTAACACGCATTAAAATATCTAAAAAAGGGGGCAATACTGCCTATTGATAAACTATAAAATAAAACCGATGGATTCAGCAGTGAAATTTTCTAGATAAGCAAACGAGAGGTTCGTCCAACATCCTGAGAAAGATTCAACACAATCGGCCGATGCAAATGAGAAATGTTTCTTTACAATGAATGAAGAATCAGACTATATATTGCTGAGTGACTAATGACTATCATACAGCGACTCGCCTAGGGGAGAGACATGGGTGACAAGTTTATGGTACGAAATAATCGGAAAATTTTCAACATTTTTTTAAAAATTAAGCAGGACCCCCCCCAAGGGACCTTCCTATTTCTTTCAAATTTTCTAAGGACAAACATTTCCACATTTGAGCTGATTTGGTGCCAAACTCGGGGGAAAAAATTGTAAATCGTAAGGGAACTTGTGAGCTAAAAACGTGTGAAAATAGTCAACATAGCTGCCAAAACGCAAATCCGCAACGCATGTGTCAGAGAAATTGCCCGCATTCAACATTTTCATGCAGTTTTTTGGGCGTTGATGTTGACTTTGTAGCAAATGTAGACCACTGCACCTCTAACGAGATCTAATTTTGTCTATAAAATGCAAATTGTTATTATGAATGAAAACTAAATAAAAACAAACCTTTCTTCTTTTCATTTTTCATTCGTCATTCCCAATAGCTGTTAGAAGTGTACGGATATGCATCAAACAGCTATAGGAAATAAGTAAACTGACATTTTACACCCTCCCGCTCCATGAATATTTTAAATTAAGTAGATCTGACAAAATGCCTCTTTAATAATGGACTGTTGGTTTGTTTTGGCTGCCAAAATACTGCTGCATTTTTCTAATTTTTTTCCTATATTCAGCCCCCAGTACGCATTATGTAATCAGTGGACCTCGACAATGTTGTTTCGGTTTTGCGGTTCAGCCCGCTCGCTATGGTGGACGTTGAAAAATTATCAAAGCATCTGCTAGTACTTTCATTTACGAGCAGTATTATATTTTTTTATCCTTCAATACATGATGACTCTACGACCATGTGCGATTAATTCCGGTAAAGTGCACGCGAGTTCGTTACTGAATAAAAGAAACACATATCTCCGGTGGTCCAATTGAAAAAGCTAAAAAGGTGCTTTGTCTTCATCGATGTTGAAAATTCGAGCTACACTTATCGATTGGATGAGCGATTGTTGTGAGAAAGAAGGGGTGAGAAACTAATTCGATGATGTAAATTATAAATGAGTATCTACAAAATGATACAGTCTGCAATTGTACCCTACAGGCTAACTCTATAAATGATGATAAGTGTCATACAAAGTAAGAGCAACCAGGGACGAAAATTATTCGAGCAGCAACTTTAATGTTCATGAGGAAATTGTTCGATCGGAGTTAGGTGATTTTAACGGTTTTCTAATTTCTATTATTGTAAATTTTAACTATGCAGCAGATTTATAATTAATATTTTTATAACTAAAATGAATGAACCCCCCATAACTGTAAGTGGTTAAATGCCAGACACATGTTATATTTTCGTACATTTTTATCAAATTCACAGCTTTGAGCGATTCTTTGTCAGACAACCAGACTACGTCATTCCAATCTACGTAAAACCACAAGTACATGACGTCTCTGGTTCAGATGATTATCCCAGGAGACATGATTTATATAAACGTATCACGCCAATCATTTACATCATTAGATTCATCTAATCAAGCCTAACCGCGATTCTTAAACGAACTAATAGCCTATTTCAGTTTAATGAAAAACATTAGAAGTATCTCATTAGAATAGAGAGGCGTTTTTTTATAAAACGTGATAACTCCATATTGTATCGATTTGGGAACCAGTCTGATTATATGGACCTTCAAAATGGAGGCATAAATTTTTTTCCCCCTTCAAAACCAGATTGGTAACTCAAAAAGGGTGACGTGGATGAAAAATTTTACCTTCACCGTTTTTCCATTCAAGGTAACATGTGAGTAGAAAATTAGATGTGCAGAGGTGCTCTGAAACGTCGACAAGTGACCCGTCAATAGCCATTTAGGAGGGGACGAATAGTTTTTCTGAGAAAAAAAATCAGAATAAAAATCAAACCAATTTTTTGGAGGGAGGGCGGGTGTGGGGGAATTTACAATATTCGGCGGGGCTAGTAAAAGAATAAAGGGGATTACAGAGCAGCAAATGCTCATTAGTGAGTAATTACGTGTATTTATACATCTCACTTTTAATAAAATGATTTTTGTCATTTCAAATCCTCAAAACTAATGAAACTTACTATACTTTCATCAAAGGGTTAAACTTCATGCTTTTATTTAATTTCAAAACTTGAACAGATCCGAAAATGCATTCAATACGTTTGTTTTTTCAGCATCAGATCAAGTCCAAAATCCAACCATCAAGTGTTTAATTCGGGATAGTGAGCATATCTTTACACTAGGTAGTAAGAAAAGATAATAATATATGAAAGTCAAATTCTCAATAATACTCGTAGTTGCAGCTAAGTACAGATTACAGACTAGTCAGAATACCAATGACGATGACATAGTTCGTATTCACGAAATATTTCGAAAAATGATCGAATCTCGAGCCTGGCACAACTTGACATGAATAGCAGTGTGGCCACAGAGGTACAGTTGTACGTACACGAGAAAATTTATGCGCGAAACGTGATAAAAAGTATAAATATAAAAAGCTGTGCGGGGGACCTGGAATCCCGATGATGGATACGAGTGGTGTCACAACGTCGAAAATAATTTTTTTCTCTCCATCCGATTCCTTCGCCAGCAAAATGGGATAAGACACGTGAACCGGTACCTTGAAAATTAATCATCCGAATATATACCTTCGAAAAACACGAGACTCTCCAACCTCCAACTCCTACCAGCAAGTTCCCCAAATTCCAGGCCAAAACCGATACCAGACATTCGATTCGACAGTGGCACTCGCACAAGGAGACGACACTAAAATGAGTTGCAACCAGTCTAGAAGGCGTATATCTACAGAGGGGGTATGAAATAGTTTCAAAAGCTTCTACTCCACAGAAATAGAGAGAGCATAAACAGCCTACGGGGCTTCCATTAAAATTGAACGTCTCCTCTCACTCAAGTTTCTTTTCGCCTTCTCTGATCAACGACCAATTCCGGGAAAAACGATATTTTGTTCAGATTTCCGACCTCTTCCATGTTCATAACAAGTGTCAAAACCGATATAGGCTGGTCTTGGTTAGAAAACATAAATTAAAACGACAAGGTATATAATATTCTTTCTTCGAATTCATTTTTCAATATTCATTTCCAATAATAATATGTATGCAGTCAGTTGCAAATACCTTCCAAAAAATGGGTGAGTCAAATTAGCTTGAAAAAGGAGCAAGTACCTATAAAATGAAAACTTGGAACAGAAATAGACAATCCTTCAGGGTATAGTCTACTTTTGCTTTTTTTGTGTGGTTCATGGTTTACTACTTTTTTCGCTTCATAGTTTTGTACCGAATTGGGCTGAAGTTTTGATATGTTACTCTTGAACATGTTTTAGAAGCCCGCGAGCCCTTATTTTGATTTTCAAAATTTCAGGTCATATTTGAGCGTCTCAAAAAACCCACTTTTGAGGTTTTGAAAAAAAAGTTGAACTGAAACGGAAAAAAAACAGCTTCGTCCGGGTATAGAAAATATTTTCAAGGATAACGTATCCAAATTTGAACAAATTTGGTGCAAAACTCGGCGAAAAAAATAGTTAATCATAAGCTGAACTTGTGAGCTGAAAACTCGTAAAAACTATTATTTTGGCTGACAAAACGCAAATCCGCAACACGTACGAGTACATGTATGTCAAACAAAAATTGATTGTATCAAATATTTTCATTCAGTTTTTTAGACGTCGAGGATTGACTTCGGAGCAAAGGTAGACTACACCCCTTCAGGGGTGAGCTGTGCCAGACAAGCTGCGATAGCAAACGCAGCCAAACATAATATGTTATTAATAGTTTTGTGACATTCACAAGTTTTACTCAAAATTTCATTCAGAATATTGTCCACAGGGTGGCATTTTGATATGTTATTCTGCATTAGTTCAGCTCAAAGTTGAGCCATCTACAGTGCAAAATTAAAATTCACGAGGAACACCCCAGGGAAAGGGGGGCTAGAGGACTGAAGCTTGTCCTCATCAGATATTCTATTTCACTAAGACAAAAAACTTAGTTACAAAAAGTTTTTGGGCTTCGTTTGATTTTTCAGATTACCATTTTTGCTTCAAAGATACATTTTCGAATAATAAGCTACCTATTTATGAGCTTTTTTTCCGAAATGATTCTATGTTCTTTTATTCTTTGTTACCCGATAATTTATTTGAATTTCTATAAAAGGAATTCATGGCAGTAATAAAATCGAGTATTAAACTCGGATACAACAAGCAAGTTCCATTTTTCTAAAGTGGTCCACACAAATTCTTTTACTTTGACATGAGATAAGTTCACCCCATCCAGTGCAGTAATGTGAGTACGAAGATATTATATCGTACAGTAGTGCTGCTGGTTCGTCGTTAAATATTCCGTTAAAAATTACATATACCTAGAAGAAACTACCTATTCTGAACCCCAGAGTACGGTGGAGAGACGAAAAAAAAAGAGGTGAACTTGACAGACAAGTGTATCTACACCACTTTCGGTGTGCACTAACATCTCTTTATCAGTTTTCGTCGTTTCTTCTTGCTGCACAAGGAACTACTCTTCAAATTCCAGTCTTTGTTCGGGAGGTTTTCCTTTGGAGGAAATTGAATATGAATTTAGACGGGGAAAAAAAAAGAAGAAGAAGAAGAAGAAAAAAAGCACAGAACTGGTGATGTAAAGAAGCAGAAAAAAAAGAGATTAAACGAAAATGAACGTACAAGTTTTGAGGGTATATCCTGAGTACAATCAGGCAGGAAGTAGTCGGCCATGCCTCTATCCGGTATTTCGTATTATCCCTCACTCTTGTAAATGTAAAGTACATGTAGCGGAACAAGAAGAAAATTAAAAAAAAAAAACGCACCCAAGATAATTATCCGTACTACCATTTCAGTCTATGTGTGTGTGTGTTTTTTCCCCTCTAAATATAGCTATTATTATTTAGCTGAAAAATTATACTTTAAACTGCGAACTATTTAATTAACGATTACAGCAGTTCAGCTATACAGCCTATTTCATTCATTGCTGTAAAATTTCTGCAATTCGTAAGACAGGAATGTGGTGTAATGTCTCGGTCGCCATGTCGTGAAAAATGAGATTAAATAAAAAATATACTTATATACGGTAGTTCGATGGAACTTGGCAAAAGCAGGTGTTCCAATCCGTCGGTTTCGCATAATTATCGTGTTTTTACGGGCAATGCGGTCTTCTTTATGCCTTATCTATGGGGTTTATATGGATATACAGAAAATTCCAAACTATTGTTCAACGTTTTTGCTAATTTATTTGAAACTTCCTCCAAATGTGTGAGGGGGCATACAAGGAGGGACTACGTGAAGCTACTTTTTACTAGCGCGAGGTTTATGATAAGAGACATATAAATGTAAGAATTTGAATAGCATAAGGATACAATAGATATATTCGGACACTCTTAGACAAATATGATCGACAAAATTTTAATTATTATAATCTGCAATCTGGTTTTACTAGAAAATATAAACGTTCTAACACTTTTTGAGGTTGAAAATGAAACAGAAAAATTACAATTTTAATCCACAGACCACAAGGCCAATAACATCAAATGAAATCCTCAATGCGATCAATTTCTCCAATCATAGTTGACTACAGTGTCAAAATAAGGGTCTTGCCCTCCCCCATTAGGAACCACAATACTGGCTATCCCTTGCGAGGAAGAAACATTTTCATGTACTTCTTTAGAATATTGCAAAAAAATTTTTCAAGAAAACTATAATTTCTTTGAGGTAAAGCAGGTCTACCTAACCCATTTCTTTGTTATCTCAACGTCAAAATTCCATCTCAAATAAAGAATTCAAAACATGCCGAGTTAAAATACAGAATAGCTATTACTCGTATTTTGAATTTATCTAGCTTCACTCTGCACTACACGTAGAATAATATTTTCCTTTTTCATAAGACAAAGAGCCTTCCAATAACCAGTTACTCAAATATTTATCGTATCTACTGAACCCCAAAAGTTAATATTCTATTCATAGTCGAAAATCGTTCTCGCTACCTCAGCCGACAACAAAATGCAGAGTATTCGTGGCACAAGGAACATATGTGGTTATACTCGCCCTCTCGTGCACTTCCGAATGACGCATCCAGTTAAGATAACTTCATTTCGAATTCTCGGCTAATTTGCAAAAGCATCGTAAAAAAGCGAAAAGAGGCGAGCTCCTTTATTTTTGTTTTGGTTGAAATTCGAAAGAATGTGTTCAAAATTTCTTTATACGAGAAAAACGAAAACCGAAGATCGTCAAAGTGATTCACGAATACTAAAAATATCGACCTCGTGACTTGAAGTTCAAAAATTATCATCTTCTAATAGCAGGTTTTCGATGGAAAACGTCTCCATTTTGTTCAAATTTTGGAAGTCATGGAATCTATAGGGTCATCCTCATTTCGAACTTTCAGATTTTTAACCTCTCATCTTGCAGGATGGCTCCATTTTATAACATTAAAAAAATCCATAGAAATTTCAGACCCAAAGGTTGAAAAAAAAGGGGTGCCTCAGGGCGGTTGAAAATCCATTCGTTCAAAAATTACAATTATTTTACTTTACTTAGTTGATATTAGCTTGAAAATCAAAGAAGATGATATTACGATTCTCAGAAACATTCTCAATAAGAAATTATAGATTTTATGATTCTGAGCTACATATTGAGCTTACAAAATGAGCTAGCGCGGCATTATAGATTTTGCCAATCAATCAATATTGCCGCCAACATATGCTTCACTATTGATTAGAAAATGTTTTTTTCTCAGGAAAAGTTAATGAACCTTTTTTATATACATACAATTGATGTAAAAGAGAATTCATCTTTGCCTTCACGACACTTCGCGAAGGCTACACTACAGCTATTTATTTACTTACGTCGGGTAGCAGAAGGTACAAGTAGAGGATACAAAAATTGTAAATAATTGGGGAAGTACACACAGATACACTAAATAACAAAATAAAAAAATAATTATTAGAATCCAAATTATTAAAAATTCGAATATAATTATATAGTAAAAATCAAGAATCCTGGTACCGCCACAGAGCTCGACTGAAAACCTGCTTTTTAAGCGCAGCTAAATGCGTCAGAATTTTCTATCATCTGATCGCTAAAATGTATAATATCCAGCTTGGAGCTGAATGCTACTTTAAAAGGCTACTACGGGGCTATATGTCTGTCTGGTTAAAACTTTGAAACTTTCCACTCAGATGCTGCTAATGAGTTATGAGAAATTCATGACCCATAACGTATTATAAGGAAGTAGGTAATGAAAATTTTAGCTCTATCGTCTATCTTTTCTATACTTACTTATAATGAAAAAAAAAAAAAAAAAAGGAAAAGGAACGCGGCAGGAGATATACCGGTAAAGGTAGAAAAGAAAACTTTTTGAAGTGTAATTTCTTAGTTTTGTTTGAGACTGTGCCAACAAAATTTAACTTCGTTATTGTGATAGGGAACTCTTATTGTGGTCGGTAGCACTTCCCAGATTTACGATATACGAGCGCGTAGGTGTAAAGTGACTTATTTTTAAATCCAAATTTACCTGTATCTAAATGGAAAGCATTTTCGGCATAGACTGAGAGAAGTACATAATTATAGATCATCGAATGATTATGAAAGATTTTCGAAATACCGAGAAGAATTTGCGCATGCCCATTTGTTTGTTTCCCTTTCGATTTTTCTCTGTACAAAATCTAATTACTTCTATTTCACAGCCTATATTCGCACCTCTCACCTGGTTTTACTGGCCTTTACCCGTTTTCTCCTCGCCAACCACCCTCCTAACTATCACAATTTACACCTGGCATGCTGTCAATTAGCACAAACGTATGCACGCTTGTTACTATTAAAAGGACGTTCACCTACGCGGCTTAAAACGGATTAGAACTTTTTTTTTTATCTTTCATTCGAAAATGGGACAGTTGTTTCTGCTGCCTTGGTGACTCAGTGTGCATTTTTTCTCACGTATTATACGTTTATTTAGATAACTTCGAACCGAATTAGAATACTCTTGATCGATCTCCTTTCCAAAGAATTCTCAAGGTGGAAACAAGGTGGCTTGATTCAATCTCAAAACAAGAATTAGATGTCTCATTCATATGATGTATGAGCCCATGAGCCCATCAATAAACACCGAATAATGTTCGTGAAAAAGAAGATCCTTTTAGATGCGTATTTCTAATACGATTTTTGAAATCGTATACACAAATTGGGAAGACGAAAATTTCCAGTGCAAGGAATATAATTTATTTTGAAAGTGTATTATTACTAGCGTGGCCCGAGGGGGCTATGGCCTCTCTTGCTTCGCTCGAATTTCACTCAAAATTTCGCTCGATTTCGGGCTTTCAAGGCCCAATTTCTAATGAAGATCAAAAATAATTATTTTATAAAATTGTCATGAGTAGAGTGAATACCACCCTTCCCGAGAAGCAGTACCTATTGAAACTTTAATTTGACCGAAATTTATTTGAAAATTATAGAAAAAAGGATATTAACAGTATTTATGAACGTATCGCGGTTAACTAAAACAAGTACTCGAGCTATACTATTTTTATCGCAAGACAGCACTGTTATTAGTAAGCATAATTCCTTTAGTGACTCATTACGAAGAACAAATTTTTTTCCTCATTATATTCAGTAAAATAAAACAAATAGTAGATAACACCTGCGCACGTCTTCATTATAAATTCTAGAAGATTTTTATTGTCAGTAAACGTTTTAATGTGATCTTTTAAGAACTTTTGAATGGATATTTAAATTAATCGAGCAAATAGGCAATTGTCTCTATCAAAAAGAGACATATACTTAATATTAACACAATTTTTCTTTTAAATTTTCCACTCAGACACGATAGGTAAGATTCAAATGAAGATAAGAAGCTGGATTTCTCACTTGAATGTATTTCATATACATATACGACCCATAAAAATAAGAAATGCGAGGTTAAGCGACGTCATTACCCACCAAAAGAAGACTGTACTACATTTCTTCGACTTCTCCCGGCAACGAGTTCACGAATAGACAACTATTTTTAATTAGTCAATTGTTGAGAAGCGTTTTTAAACGTACATTCTGGACACAATGTTGCTCAAATGCGGCATAAAAAAAATTCTTCACACACGAATGGTAATAAAGGTATACCTACATTTCCGTTTCAAGATTTTTTTAAATTCTACGAATCAAATTAAAACAACAAAATACTTCCAGACGTGCGAAAAGGATATTCTTTGTCGCGAAATGAAAGCCAATGTTCTTTTTTTTTTTTTTGAAGTGCGAATAAAAATTGGCACGAGTATTTACATACGAAGGAAATGCCATAATAATACACCGAAGACCTACAACAAGGTCTATTTCGTGTAAATTTTCAAATTAATTACTTACACAAACGCGGTAGGGTCGAAATTCAGTAAGAAAAAAAATTTAATTTAGGCATTCCTAAAATAAACAAACATCTGAAAGGAGATTCGTAGAATTATAAGATTGTAAGATGAAGGAAAAAGAAGCAGGGTAGTCGTGTCAGTGTCGATTTTCAAATAAAATTTTACACAAAATGTCATTTAAAAATTAGAACTGCTTTTAATACGAGTAATTGTAGTGGCGCATAATTATACACGAGAAAAAATCACGGTCGTTAAGCATCGCGTGGAGAAATTGCCAAAATGATGGGTGCAACAACTTCAATAAGTTACGTAAAAATAAAATTGAATGAGAAAATTCTAAAAGTTTATTTTCGAGAAAAACTGAAAAATCAAAAAAAAAACTAATGTGACGTAATCTTCCCCAACCTAGTATGTAGATATCAGCTTGAAAATCAAAGAAGATATGATTCTGAGGGACATTCTAAATAACAAAATCCTAGATTTTATGATCCTATCAAGTATTCAAAATTCAAGGTACCTTCTTTCGTGCAATAGAAGCAACACTGAGTTGTTCGATAAAGGTGGAATGTCAGTGTCAAGGATACAGAAAGCCCTTGCCTCATACAACAGTGTATACGTGTATCACTCTTCAAGATCCTAGGATTCAAAAGTTCTAATGCACATCCAGAAATCAGTTCGTTCGCTCAAGAAGCAATTCATTCGCTGACAGATGAAGATTGATGGTTTTTGACCCTTGTAGTTCTCTCTCCTTGCGCACCTACTTGATACGAACAACTTTGAAATAGATCTTTTTTTTTTCTTTTTTTTTTGCGAAAAATTGAAACATTTTTTCCAGACAATTTTTTTTTTCTCAAAAATCATAATTGGTTGAAATAAAAAGGCCAAAAACTGGATTTTTCGAATAATACTCGTATTATGTCCCTCCTAATTAGAAAAGCCTGAGGCATGGATATGAGGCGAGATTTGTAGAATATGTTCGTCTAAAAGAATTCACCGCAAAATAACGCGTTCCTTTAATTAATACGATTTTTAGTCCACTTACCTTCTCTCTCGTATCCTCCTCCTTCTTCCAAAAATCGTTTTCCGAAGCGTTCGACAGGTCGGCGTTACTCTTGCAGCCCACCATGTTTCGACATCTTTGGTCCACATATTTCTGCAGATTCTGCACGATCTGCTGCCGTTTCTCGCGCGCCTCCGTCTCCTTCTTGCGCGACTCCGGCGAAACGCTGCGCGCCGACCGCCGCCTCAGATTGGCGGCCGCCGTTTTGCTCGCCGACGGCGGCGTTTTGTCGGCGCATTTGGGCGGCGTCGGTATCGGCGGCGCCGGATTATAGGGCATCGACAGCGGCTCTATCGACTGCAGCGCCGCGTACGGCAGCTGGCAGGTGGTAACGCGTTCGCCGATGCGAAATCCGTTGACGAGCGGATGCGGCCGGGCGGCGGTCGCCGGGTCCATGGCCAGCGTGTCGGCCTGCGACCAGCGCCTGCAGGAGCGCGTTTTGGGCTCATTGCGCAGCATCAGCTCCTCGTCGAAGTCATCCTCGTCGATGTCGTGCACGTTGATGGGTCGGCGCCGCAAGTCGACGCTCGAGTCACTCACGTTGAATCGAGACGCCGACGAGCGCGGAGGCGCTGCCTGCGGACCAGTCGGCGCCAGCCTCTCACCGGGATGCGCTCGCCTCACGACAGCCGGATGGCCGTTGACGCGCAGCGCATAATTCAGTCCATTACTCTCGCAGTCGGAGGGCGTCGCGGACGGCGCTCTGCCGTCGTAGTTGCTGACCGCTTCGCGCCGATTCTGGTATCTGGCGGCGTTCGGCGCACCCTCGAAGTCGCTTCCGCGATAGTTATCGTAACTGTAGACGCACGAATTGCGGTACTTGGAGTGGACATCGTTAGGTGGGACGCGGTAGGCGGTCGCGTTGTACACGTACCTGGAGGTGGGCACTCGTTCGCACTTGGAACTCAGTCGGATGGAGGTGGAGGGCATGCTGCACTGGTCGCGGAACAGCGACCCGTTGCTGGCGGGCTCGTCGACGCTCGGCTGGGCCGGCTGCGGCTCGCCTTTACTCGCTCTACCGCTACTGCAGCGGCCGTAGCGGTACGGAATATTCTCGGGACTGTACTCGATGCTGTGGTAGCCCTGGTCCCAGTACGACGAGCTGCGCTCCAGCCGCTCCTCGTACGAATGTTTTCGAAAGCGAAAAGATTTTGAAGAGTGGTTGCTGCCGCCGGAGCTGTCGTTGTCCAGCTCCTCGGTCGGCGTCGCCGTTCCGCGGCCCGACGAGCACTCGCTGGGCGACTTGCGGTAGCTGACCCTCGAGCAGGGCGGTATGCGCGCGAGCGCCGGTAACGACAGCGGTTCGCCGTGGGCGAGTGGGGAGGCGGCTCGGCGAGCGTCCAGAGAGGATGGTAAGGGCGGAAGCGGTGGACCCGAGTCAACCTCATCCGTCTCTTCGTCTTCGTCGGCGTGCCCGTCCAACGGTGTGGGCACGTAGAAGGTGGTCTGGTGGCCGTCCTTGGCGGAGATCGACTCGTGCACGGACATGGCCCGGCGTTTGCGGAAGCCGTTTTGAAATTTATTGAATTTGGCGCGCAACAAGTGCGAAACGTCGGCCAAGCCATTAGCCGCAGCGGAGCCATCGTTGTCGTCGGCGCCGCACTTGGTGGATGCCTCGTCGGCGTCTTTGCTGCCACGCAGCGGAGACGGTGCGTCTGCGCAGATGACGCGTGGCGACTCGACGGACGAGCCGCTCGTGTCGAGCAGGAATTGCTTCTGCAGGTGCGTTTCCGGCGAGTCGGCGTGAGTCGCGGTGTTCGTCGTGAATGACGAGCAGCGGCGGCGAATGCGACGCCATCGCTGAGAGAGACTTTTGTTCCACACGCTCAGATCTGCAGATAAACAGAGAGAACGCCAAAATTAAGGTAAAGTCATGAAACGGAAAAGAAAACACAAACTGGGAAGTTTACATAATTTGCAGGAAATGATCGAATAATGACAAGAGTTGAAAGCTTCGAGCATACACCTATTGATAGAGGGTCCATGCATTGTGAAATTATGGGCTGGCGAAGGGTCGCATCAGGCCCACAGACAGGATATTTTATAAGAGGTGGCTCAGTTTGGTCTCACCAGAGACTTTCTTCTCTCTGTTTCTCTTATTTTCCATACATACGTAGAGGGCTGCCAGACTTTTTCAGAGGGGTAGGCTCAGTATATTGCGAATTTTTCCGCAACTAATATTCTGAAAATTTATAAGAGGCTTTTACACTCTGTCTCTCGAAAAAAAGGACTGACAGTTCGTAGGAGGCAGTAAGGGGACTCCTCTCGCTGTTGACATACCGTAACGTCTATCAATGCTAAATGACGTCAGCCCCTTCTTTCGTGTGACTAAGTATGGATTTATTATTACTACGAAATTTACCACCGAGGGAAAACAATTCTCGTTTCATTTTCCAAAAATCCTCTCAATCATTTGGCACACATAGACAGCTTTACTCGTTCCAATAAAGCCATTAAAACAAAATCAATCAAAACATTCTCCATGTGCTGCTTATTGACATATCTCACGAAAATTCACACAAACTGAGGGAGCCCGAACTTGCAAGAGCAAGACGCGAGCAAATCATCTGGAGGTGGTCCAATCCACCTATTTTACATCTTCGCGGTAATGGCCAATAAAAACAAAAGTACAAGTATACTCGTATGTATGTATATGTATAATAAAACGTCATCGTCGCGGTATAGAGAAAGACTATATGAACTTGATTCAAGTAACCCACAATCCGTATTATTTTTGATTTACAACAGAACAACGCGTTTAAATATACATGTACATTTCCAAAAGTCCAGCCAAGGGAGTTAGGAGGATAATTCATTATTATTTTTGAACAGAGACAGAAAGCATTATTTTATCTGCACAGCGAAGTGAATAAAAACCTACACGCCACAAATTCATTACTCTCCGAGAGATGGAGATGATGAATTGAATTTTTTTTTTTCTCGGCACAGTTTAAAATGTGATACGTGGCGGCTCAAAATCCGACAAATCCGGCCACTTTATTGGATGAACTGCCAAACATACGTCTCTCGACCCTCGTTACATTTCAAGCATTTTATGAAAATGTCAACATAAAATTTCAACTAATAAAAAATATTCTACCGCAGACTGAAAATAATAAAACTTTTTATCCTACTCACTCGAAAAAGAGGAACAAAAATCGCCTACGTCGAATACCATAGTGTAGTAAACTAATTTCGACGAGGCGCGAAAAAAGTAGGATGAATGAGATCCAAGTATCTTTTTTTTCCCCCAACAGGAAGCAAGTCCATACTAATGAGATTACATTTATATTTCTTCTGAAACAGTGGTATCAATTCTTTTCAGAAATTGTGAGGATAATTACAGTAACTTCTCACATTAAAATCTAATTATATTGTACTAATGTCGGTGGCTACTGCATCAAAGTCTTGTTTCGTCGCAGATAAATTTATTCGAATAAGGAGATAGGTACGAACTTTCAAGTAGGTTAGGAGTTAAGACGGAGAACATGTGCACATGAGAACCTGAATGATGAGACCAGATCGGATTGGGGCGAAGATAAACATCTCTCGAGTAAGTATAAATTTTTTCAGCCTCATCAGAATCTAATATATCCAAATATTCATTCAAAATTTTAGTGAATTCTTTCACCTCTCAAGATTGGCGGGTTTTTGTAAAATTGAATTCATGAAAAATTGTAAAAGAATAAAAAAACTTTCTAGGGGCTGAATTAATAACGATCCTGAAAACTTCTCGTCATATTTGACTGCTAAAATTGCTCGACGAAATCGACGAGTTCCGCGATAGTCAATGACCGTGACCATTTATGACGTTTAATAAGAAAAATGAATGACCCATATAATCCATTTTCTCGGTCTGGATGAAGAAACGCCACGACGACGTCAGTCTTCGAGAACGTCAACATTTTTTCTTACTACACTTGACATTCTACAAAATCAATGAAGATAATTTATAAAATCAATGGAGATAATCCACATGCTTATATTTTCGACGAATTTCTTTCAGGTCATTTGAAAATTATGTTCAGAATCGCTCAAAAAAATGGTCTGGTCTCGCATTATTTTGGAATAAACTTAAAATTTTACCAAATGAAAGTGGAAACTGATTTAGCATTTTTCGTCTATCGTCAGCAATTAGTCGACTTCACGGAGCTTACGGTTTTTAATTAAATTTTTTCCACAGCATTGACATTTAATTATACAATGCAAATTGCTTCACCAGATTATCTCTCTGAGTATAATTGATTCGTACAATTGAGATCCTCGAAAACACTCCTTCCAACCATGAACAAAGATTAAGAAATTTGTTAAGGGAGTTACGACGCATATATGATGACTACGACGAATTCGGTTTTCATGGATTTCCATTACAAAAATAACAAAAATAACAAAAAAAACATTTTTTAATTACCCATGAAACACATAGACCAAGATTCGAAACCCAGGAAGCATCAAATAAATCTGTGTTCCTGGATTCTTTAGTTTCGATTTCATTATCGTGGGAATGAGACTATACGATACATAAATCGAAAATTCTGTATCTAAATACTAAAATACTAGACTGACAGGAATTAGTAGAAATATGACGAGAAAACTTGTATAAATTCGATCCATCTGCTCGGGAAGGCTTTCAATTTTTTTTTCCCTTCTTTTGTTCTGGATAATGGAATAGATGGCAGCTCAAGTAAGAAAGAGGCGAAAGGGGAGAGAGGAACGCACACGAGGGCAATAATGTAATGTATTCGTCGAATATTCCAACTAATCAAAAGTTAATTATTCGACAATGGGAGTAAATGAAGTAAAGTGTAAAGATATAATTTTTTTCCCCTTAATTATTTCTCTTGTACAGAATTTTAGTCCTCATTCGAAGGATATTAAAAGAAAACCGAAACTATAAATCTCTGGGTGGCTCTCGCGTGCACACGAATAGAATAGAAAAACTTTACAATACGACGATGCACTACGTATGTGTGGGAAAAATTCCTGAATTTAAGCACTTTGGACAAGTTGCATGAAGATTAGTACCATTAAAAAACGAATAGCTACATAGGAATCCAAAAAGTAAAAAAGAACATCTTTAACCAGAAAAAATGAGCAAATCTGGTCATTAAAAAGAAGATAAAAAAAGCATTCATGGCAAAAACTTGCGAGGGTAAAAAACCTTTCTTGGGCTAATAACAAAATGAAGATTGTTAAAATGAATTTGTGAGTAATTTATCATTACTAGACAGGATTCCCTTTTACTATAGTCTGTCTCAAATAAGAAGTGCGTGACGTCACAGGGCTTCAACAAATGAGGAGAAAGTATTTTTGATTTTGACCAATTGTCTTTTTGAAATCCTCATGACGTCACGCATTTCATATTTGCGACAGACTATGTTATAATGTTCATGGCCATAAACTTTTGTCTCGTTGAAAAAAATTATGAAGCTAAAATTTTAATCCGGTGCAATAGTAAGGGAGTTTACCCTTTACCAAAATCGCGCCTCTAATTTTGTATACGATTGTTACACGAGGTTTCAGAAGAATAGAAATCAACATTAAAAAAAAAAACTCACAATAAATGCCAAAATACCATACAGTAAAAAAAATGTTGGCATAAGGAATGCACGCTGTCACTTCGTTTTTATTACCTGTTGAAATAGACAGAGAAGTGTAAAATCAAGCTCATAATATAAAATTTGTACGAGTATTTAAACATTCACGTAAAGTGAGATAAAAGCAGATTTTTTGGCAGAAGGTGAACCATTTTGGTAACATGTGAGACACAATAATGAATTTTGAAATAATCAAAACTACTTATATGTTATTCCCATGGATTATGCCGTAGTTGTTATTTTTATCAATTAAAGCTAAATATTTTCCAAAATACGTTTTTAAATTCATATTTCATCCGGCTAAAATAATCTAATCCACGGTACGGTTTTTTTGCGCTAAATATCGCAGAATTCAACAGGAAGCAAAAGGTCACTAGGTATACCCAAAAGCGCAAGATTTCAAATCACGAAAACCGACAACTCTATCCAACAGGTGCAGGAAGGTTTCGAAATGTGAGTCACGATTGTCGAAAAAGACAGATACTAAATTTCTGTATCCTTAAGGAATATTTCGGATACGCCGTCGTTTGCTCTTTCTCTGTGTGCGTCAAAAGACGAGTGGGAGGTGAAAGTGAGCAACGGGCACACGATTGAAAAATGAAACCATACCTTCACGCAGTTATGAACGACTCAGCTAACGAAGAAGATACCGTAACTGGTCGAGTATCCAGTACAAATGCCTTCAGGCCATAGTACAAATACGAACTCACGGAAAAATAATGGTTTAAAAATTCGACCTTGCAACTGCAAAGCATTTACTTACACCTGTACAACGCATATATGGAGTTAGATTTTTGTGCACAACCAGTTTGGCAAGAAAAGCATTGTATTCGGCGTTTTCTATTTTTTTTTTAACTTTTTTTTTTGTTTAGTCTTCCTACTTCGCTCAAATGGAATGGGCCAGAACCACACTTCGATGATCTCTCAATGCTAGCATGCCAATTGCACAAAGAGCTGACGCAGAGCATGTACTCTAATGCCACACTCGGCTTTTCGAAAGTACTTTTGATACCATTAAATAATATGAGTATGCACACGAAGAGCGTCTACGAAGAAAAGGTTTCCGAAATTGGAGACCTTTTTCGAGGTACGAGAACAAAATCGAGCAACGACTACATTAAAAAAACCAATTTACTGAATAGGTCAATCATACTCGTATTTCCGTCAGTTTCATCAGCACTGAGTACGCATCTTTCACTTTCGCAGAATTAGTCCTACAGCAGTAGAATAGAAGCACACTAAGAAATTTTTCAAGGAAAGGGCTATATGCACTATTACTGAAAAATAGAAATTCCACAAAAATGGAAATAATTTTTGAATTGAGGATTTTTGGTCAAATTTAATGCATAAAATATAAATGAAAACATTTTTTAGGTAACTTAAATGCATTTATCTTCATGCGCCCTCCACTTGACCGTTTTCAAAGTGCAAGAATCCAACTTTTTTCTTTGGCACACTCCAGTTCGTTACACGAAAGTCTATTTTCGTAGTTAAATAAAAGCATTTAAAAAGGACTTCAGTTCACCTAGCCACTCTTCGGCCCCAACTGGAATGAATTATCTTTCATCAATGTTCAAGTAGGTATACAACTTATAGGTGTTTTAAAATTGATTGAAGCTAAGAAAAAGTGAGCACATTAATGAACACTAATTTACTGAGAGGCCTGCTTACACCTTATTAAGTTATTATTGATTGACCTGCTAATTTAATGTTGAAGATGAGATTTAAAAAAAAAAAAAAGTCAACCCGAGGATGAGTGACGAATATTTCGTGCACTTTTGACGAGTGTAACGAGTCCAATAAATTGTGCTCGTCCTCTCATCTACAGTAGCGAAAAAATCTGTGGTTCGTTGACGTTAAAATGAACGGCAGGGAAGGAGAGAGAGAGAGAGCGAGACAGAGTGAGAGGAAATGAGAAGAAATTGTAAGTAAATAAAAGAAAAATTAAGACTCATGCCATGGTGCCACGTCAAAATAAATGAATGAAAGGGAGGAAAACAAAAACAGACTTGCCCGAAAAAAATCCATTCTGTCAAATCGTCGATTTGATTTTGACCTATGCACTTCCTGTGATTTAAAGCAAATTTAAAATTAAAAAAAATTCGTTTTCTTTCTTCCTTCAAAAACCTTCTCCGGTAATAATTATTTATACTAGTAATATAGTTAATGTTGATTGACGTAAAAACTTGTTCGACAAGCTTTATATATAAAAAAAAAATTAATCAAAAAAAAAAAAAAAAATTAATAGAATTTTGCTTCCACAGCGTCTCTCCTTATGCTCACCCCCCAAGGTGGATTACACAAAATTTTATAAGAGCTCTTCTCCAAAGTGAAGTGGACAAATTTTTCTTTTGATAACCGTGTATTACATAAAAAATATAATAATAATAAAAAGAAAGTAGGCGTTTGTTAGCAATCCACTTTTCTTTTTCTCTCACTCTTTCGGACTCTCGAAAAGGGTTTCCTACGAAAATCGAATAAAAGATGCAGTCGGCAGAAGGAAGTAATTGCTGACACCCTAATGAGATCGCTATGTAATTTAATAATGGTGTAAATATATAATTAAAAGCGAAAAAGGTGGCGTAGTCGGGTAACTTCGAGAGGTCCTCTACCTGAAATTTCATTCCAACGTAACTTAATTTTAAACGTAAATACCAAACGAGTTTCTACTGGAGCAGAAAATATACGCGTGTAACTCTAGACATCTTGAAAAATGCATTAACAAGTTGCTACGTCTACGCCACAAACGTTAATACCGAATAATTAAATTATTATGTATTTTTCTGAATTACGTTATTATTGTTGGTGGTGTGTATAGATCTATCTTGAAAATTTATTCTTTCAATTCTTTATTCGAATCTAAAAATTTCATTATACAGGGTGGGCAGCTTCGGCTTAAGGTTTCATAAGCTTCGGGGCCCATTACCTGGTAGTTTCTCCTTTACGTCTCAAAAATTTTACTTCCATAATTCCATAATAATTATATAAAAATATATAAGTTATCAATAAAATTTCTATTTTATTTTGTATAAGTTTATACCAACTTCCAATTCACATTTACAAAGTTATCATTCTGGTTCAATATGGGATGGTGTTTTAAAATAGTTTATTATAATAAATCTATCTCTATTTCTAAATATAAACGGTTTTATTAAATTAATATTTGTTATTATTATTAATAATATTGTGATTAAAATTATATCTTTAATGATTAGGGTAGGGTTTAGTTTGATTATATCTGTTTTTTTTATAATTCCTATTGGATTGTTAGATTTATTTTTATGAAGAATTGATATATGAATTGCTGATATTATGATTTCAGCAAAGTTTTTTGATTAATTATAATATGGACATCATTACATTCCTTATTCGTTGCATCGCATCGTCAATAATGCTCTATACGTGGGCACATAACTACGATGAATGAGGCATTAATGATTTTCATGGCTTAGGGTCGGATGTACAGAGCTTTAACTCGTCAGAGTTGACTCCGAATTAAGCCACCTATTTCTATGGGTTTAAAAAAGATAACTCGCTGCAATGTCACTGACTTTACACGCTTTCTTTGAAAAATTTCTCAACTATCAATTTTTTCACCGTAAACTGAAGATACGATACTGAATTATTATAAGAAGAAAAAAAACCTAGCGCTCATTATAATATTCTATTTTATTTTCGATAATCTACGCGGTAGCTGCGTCCGTTTCAGCATTCCTGCCCACTGACATTTAGGAGATGATTTATTGGCAGGAGCTGGAGAAAACGAGTACCGAATTCAAGTTTCAAGATCTTGTCTACAGGTTCACATTTATTTTAATTTTTAAATTTCGGATTCATATAATATACGTTGGATCGTAAAACTAAATCTCTCCCTCGCATCCAACATACGTCAACTATAATTCGGTTATTGTCAAATCGACAGTTGAAACTGGGCATCGGAATGGATAATAACAAAAACGTATAGCCTATTACTCAATTTACATAAGAATGTCGATTTATTCTCCTTCAAGGTTCACGATAACTGTCGCTTATTCACAAATGAAACACACTTATAGCCCTCACATTAGAATATCTAAAATAAAATGTAGTCTATAGTTTTCTCAATTGAGATTCACGATTATGGAGTACCCAATAATATGAATAAGAAACGAAAGAGGTGTGCCAAACTAGTGGTTTTTTTTTTTCAAAAATAAAAAAGAATGAAAAGAAGCAGCATCTATTTGGTAAGTAAGTATATGAAACTGTTTCCAATGTGACCTTGTTGACAATCCCCATGAGCATTTCAAGTACAAAGGATATGAAAGACGAGTACCTAGCAGCTAGAAAACTGATACACTAATGATGAGCGGAAAATGTTATAACCGAATGTTGACAACAAAATGTATGTTTACAAAAATCATTAAGCCTCGAATCCAATTTTCTGGTCAAATTTTTCCTTCATTTAGAGAATGAACATCTTCGAAATACGACGAATATGAAATTTGCTAACAAGCCCACGCCAAAAAATTCAGTCACTCGAAATTTTATACGAACCATTCGAGTTTGTGTTATCGAGGCCACCGACGAAAAAAAAAAAGAACGGAAAAAGGCACTCGATCTTCAAGCACGTATTTCCCACTTCCCACAAACTTCAGCGTTCGTTGAATTTCTTCGACTCTCAAAAAATGTTTTTCATTTTTCAATAAGAATAAGGACCAAGCGGCTCCGACTGGAGCGCATGAAGGGTGTACGTAGGCTACCTTTGCTTTTTTCAAGTAGTTCCACGATTTCCTTTTTTTTTTCTGAGTTTTGCACCGAATTGGCTGAGGTTTGAAAAAAAACAGCTTCCTCCGGGCATAGAAAATATTTTCAAAGACGACATATCCAAATTTGACCGAATTTGGTGCAAAACTCAGCAAGAAAAATGGTAAATTCTAAAGGTACTTTGGAGGTGAAAATTCGTAAAAACTAGCGTTTTGGTAGCATTTTGGCTACCAAAACGCATTCCCCAAAACAGTGTCAAATAAATTGCCTACATTCAGGCCTGAAATGAGATTTGTTTTCTTGGGTAGGCCCTTATTTTTTCACATCACTTACCCCCACCCCCACCCCCTCGCTGTCACCAAAAAATTGCAAAAAAATTTACACGTTTCTGAACGTGTAATTTTCAGAGTTTTCTAAAAAATGTCTTGGGTAGGCCCGGGCCTACCCTACATTTCAGCCCTGCCTATATTCTGCTTATATTCAACGTTTTCGTGCAGTTTTTTAGACGTCGATGTTGACTTCGTAGCTAAAGGCGGACTACACTCTCAAACTTCAAAATTACTCCAGAAAATTAAATCATGCTCGTACCTACTACAAAAAAAAAAAAGAAAAAAAAAAGATGAAACAGCGAAGGTTGAAAAATTAATGCAATATCCTACGAGAGGTGGCTAAACTGGAGACTCGAATTATATTACTTTTTAAGAACGTAAGGAAATTACATTGTTTTCAATTTCTTGCAAAAAAAAATTACAAATTTTAATGAGAGTAGCTGGCTGATTCTCAATGGTTACAGAATTATTCTTATTCATTTAAAATGACTCAAAATCAATTAACAGGTAAATAGAAACGATAAAATACGTGTACTCGTAATGAAGCACCAAAAGGTATGACGAATTGCGATATGAAACAGAAATGACGTAGATATTATTCCCTTCAATGATTCTTGTAATATGTCTATCGTCGACCACAACAACTGAATAAAAATGCGTTTGACCTAGGTCATGTGGATTTAGTTCGAACTTAATCAATCAAACATATACTCGTATGAAAATCGGATTTAAGCACAAAGATTACAGTACGTCCAGCACGTCGTGAAGATAACAATAAGCTGAGGATGAAATTAATCAGTGATCAGCAACAGCACGATCCGCATCTCATCTTCAAAAACTGATTTTATTTAGATTTCATTCGAAATAAAATGTAATGCAATCTAATCGACGGAAATCTTGGCACTAATTAGTCGGGGTGGAATACTCCAAAAAGTAGACTTTCTATAATAGGTGCCAAGTACAGTGGCGGAATTAAGAAGAGGCCAGGGGAGGCAACGCCCCCTCCCCAGAAAAAGTTTTGGCTGTCAAACTTCATCCAAAATGAATTAATAGAACCGATGAAAATAAGAAAATTATCAAAAAAAGAGGACAAAATTAACTTCAGTATCAATTTTTTGGATGTTAAAATTTTCCCCCGATTTATCTGACCCCCCCCCCCTCACTCTCCCCTAACAGAAAATCTAGTTCCGCCCTTGGCTACGTACCAATAATAAAAATGAGGTAAAACATACGAGTAAAATTATTGTCTAACTGAAAACGAACTTATTTTGACTGATCTTACTCCGTATTTAGAAGATATATATGGACATAAAAAGGAGAAGAGGAAAAAACTGCTTTTTGGAATGAGAAGAAAAGTGTAGCCAAGAGATTAGGTACATTGCACTGAGAAAATTCGTACAAAATTAGCCTCGCATCAAAATTACATACAAGACATATACGAGTCGAAATAACATTTCTAACTGACAATTAGTGACACGAAAATTGCCGTATAATAGAGGGGGCAATTAGGCAAAATGAGGTTGAAAGAACTCGTAATGCAATCAATCTAGCTACTTTGTTCACGAAGCCTTCAGCAGCAGCACCTTGAAAATTAAAAGCAACGAATGGGTACAAAACTTTTCGTATCTGCAAAAGGGCAAGCGTCTCTCTTTATTCATTCACATTTACGTACAGTAGTAGTTTATTACTAATACATACATTAAGAGAAGTACAGAGTTATTGAGGCAACGCCAACGGCTCTCGCTAGCCGCTAAATAAAATAATTATTATGAAATACGTAACTAGCGCTTATAGTTTATACTTATGATGATGATCATTCAAAAGATCATTTATATACTACCATAAAATCTAAAATCCATTCAACCAAATGCCGGAAAGTGCGTTTCAATTCGTGAAATGCAATATCAACCTAAGAAGAGGGCAAGTCATATAATTTCTAAAAATTCCAAATTATACAAGATCGTAAAAACCACTTCCATGTGAAAACCCATTGTACTGACAATGAATTGAGCTGGTTCATACGTGGGTAGGTTTCTAGGAGTTAGAGTCCAACCCTTGAGAAACTATCATACCAATATGTTAGTTGTATTTCATTTCTGGAGCAAAAAGGATAGACAGATAGTTAAAATGAAAGAACTTATCAACTTTTTCCATATAAATTGAAAGGGAAAAAAAAAAACAAAAAAGGTTGATAATCCCAATTAGAGAACCATTTAGAACAAAGAATAATATCATGAAAAACTGAATTCTAAAAATCAACCTTAGAGTATAAAATGACGAAAAACACTACATACAAATTCAACCTTTATTCTCTAAAACTAACTCAGAATATGTAAAACAACTGAACTAAAACGTAATATTGTAAAATGGATGATATTGGCCATCAAAATGAAAATTCAATTTATTAGAAGGATAAAAGAATTAATAAATTTTTCAACATTTAAAATAAACTAAAAATCATCACTGCAATTATCATAAGCTGAATGGACTCCGCTTCCTGCAAAATGCCTCAATTTCTAAGTTCATTCTATTAATAAATAGTTTCATTTTGCAGTACCATACTCAAGACCGTAAAGGAACTCATTTTTCAAAAAAAAAAAAAAAAAGACCTACAACCTACGCTCTTCTTGCAAAAACTGTTCATTTTGAGTAACTATAAATTGGTTGTTTTGTAGTAAACTGCTAAGATTGATCTGCAATTGATGAACTGAAAAAAGTCGGCCAGTGAGAAATCAAAGTTTCACTTCTTGAATTTTTTTCTTATTTTCTCTGTCAGTGCTACTCACGTAAGTCATAAATTGGGGGAATAGGGAGCTGAGGTATTTCTGGAGTACACGGACGCCGGCAACTGTCTACATGAGAAAAACAATAAATGAAATCAAACAACAAAGACAGGAAACACACCGATTTTAAACGAACAATAGGTTATTACGGAGAGTGTAATATCCGTCCATTCCGATTTACCTATGCAATGACTGTATTTTCCTGTTTTGAAGAACTTTTTTTTTTTTCTCGCTCTCCATCTACGTTCGCTATACCATACGCCAAGTCAGTCGGCTGACCACTTCTATTTTTCTCCTTCATTTCTCACCTCACATATCATGGTAATTCGCTGGCATAATGGATACACCAAGAAAAATGTGAGCCCATGCCATGCCAACAAACACACACACACCTATAGGTACTCATTTTTGCACTTAGAATTTTAGATAGGCCTAGCTAAACGTGTGAGATTTAATGAATTTCTTCCGAAGACCATTCATACGAAAAACCATCACACAACGCTGCATAAGAAGACAAAGTCATTAACCTACATTCTGCATAAACTGAGGAAAAACGTACGTTGTATTCGATACCCATATATCCGAGCCTATTCAAAATTAGTCGGTCGAGTTCGATGGCACTTTTCGAAACACTAATTTGCAAGACGGCAAAATAGCAGACCTTGTGTCATTAGTAAAATAAAAAAAAACTAATTAGAAACATGGAAAAAGAAATAAGTACTTATACCATCTACATTCGATAAATTGTCGACCATATCGATATTAATTAATATCAAAATAACGAGCTGGTAATTACGACGAGCGACATGCATTTATTTTGAATTAAAAGAAATAGAGTTTCCTTATCCTTTGTTGGCGCGACTTCAATCCAATATGTTGCGATTCTTACAGAGTAAGTATGAATTACTCCATGATATTTGTACTTCTTTAAAAGTGCACAGAACTTCATTTAATCGACTTGCAAATAATTTTTAAGAATATTTATAAAAGTCGCAGTTAAATATAAACAAGAAATTTATCTTCAACCCATAAAATTCAAAATAATCTTATGTGTACACTGATAAGGGGGAAAAAATGAAAATGGTATCCTTTCGTCTAAGTTCAATAAATGCCCATCCACTTTCCACCGATAAGATTACAGCTGACCTTCAAGATCAAGCGTATTTATTACCAACAGCCATGTAAAAATAATTTTTTTTACAATAATTTTCATAGCCCCAACAGTTGATATACATGATTCCTCAATAATTAATTAATGAAATTAAGCGATTGGCAATCTTTTTTTTTTTCAATCCTATTAACTGCGAAGGTGATGAAAGAATTTAGATATATCTACTATCCAAGTGTAGGAGTAGGAGAAAATAATATCATTATTTATGAAGGAATTATGACCAAAACACAAAAAGGCTAAATAAACAAAAATTGTTAAACACGTTTTCAAACTACAATTTTGTTCTCATTTGTTTCAGAAATACCTATATAAGCTACAAAGCATCGAAAAAAATTTTTTTTTCTGCATGGAATATAATTTATTTTCTTGAATCCGGACGAACATAAAGGAAGAAGACCAAAAATAGTATTACCACCAAAAGATAAGTTGGTCAGAATATGTCCTCGAGTCCGTAACACTTTTCTTTGAATTTTGATTTTTTTTTGTTTTCGTCAGATCTAAGGGTTTGTGATGGGCATACTTGACGTATAATTTAATTAAAGAGAGGGTACCATCTTGGGCCACGTATATCAGTGATCATCTGTAAAAAATTCGTAGTTCATAAAAGAAAAATTGTAAACCTTCTAAAAGCACAGGTGTACTCCACCCTTCAACAAAGCGTAAAACAAAAAAAGTTCATTGAAAATGCAAGCGACATACTTGAATTATTCGGGTCTATTCAAACTATTTTTAACCATAATAGGTAAGTCAAACTTTTTTCCAGCAACTACATCGACTACCACCTGATGATGAAAAAGTAACGTTGCATACGAAAACCAAAACAAACGCCGTCGGTAGCAAGTCTAAATATTAACATTCCACTATAACATTAGCAACAAAGAAAAATATGCGTAGAATTCCTTATCTAAAAAGCGCGTTGCATATAAAATATAAATTAATAATCGAAGCAATATATTTCCATTTCCTCACATCCACATCTGTGATCCACACACTGTACTCGACGACCCCACAACTGCATCCGTGAGATTCCTTTCCCACCGTCGACAACATGTTTTGTCACCTTTTCAAAATGCAAACATAATACGAGTACGAGTACAAGGTATTTGAAAAGATGGCTGTCGTAATTTGTTCGACACCGAGTCGTTTGCGGTACGAAACGAATTTCATAATTGCCGCCATCCACTGATCTTGTGGCACTGACAGTGAGAGTCGTCACACATTTCAGCCGTCAAAAAAAAAAAAGCCCAATGTATGAAGGAATGAAAAAAGTAAATTGTAAATAAAGCATAATATATGTCACCTATCTATTAAGTAGAACAATAAGTCATTATTAAAACATTAAAAAGACATCCGTCCGATGTGGTGGGTCGCGCCGGATAAAATGAAATCTGTGAGACGAGATTACAGAGGGCTTAAAGGCATAGGCTCTAAGTGTATCCACTGCGTATATCTCGTCAAATATAACCTCAACAAGGCTCGTATAAATGGAAAGAAGCAATAAACCTGGGCGTTTTATAAGAAAGCGACAGGACGCGAGATCGTTGAAATACCTGAGGACCACTTAAAAAATATATACACCTGCATTCTACCCAATTCACTTTTCTGTCTTTAATGCATTCGGCGACAAGTCTATAACTGCGTGCTTTTCTCAGTTCTCACTAATCAAACCACCATCTAAAAAAGGCATAAATTATAAATGCAGCACAGTCCTAAACGCAGCCTCTCAGTGTGCAAGGTATACACTTCGACATCTCACACAGATCGGACGATAATTTCCATTGTTCTCTCGAGTTGAGTATACAGTTTCGTAAATGCGAGAGATGAGATGCTGACAGAGTATTAATGACTCGAACATGTAAATGAGTACTTGGCGAAACCAATTAAGATGCAAATGCCGAAACCGATGGGAGGACGTCGGATATATATTGATGCACTCGAATTGAAAAATAATGATGGTAATGTATGCTTACGCTGCAAAAAGTTTTTTTTTTTTAGAATTTAATATGCATGCGAGATTCTACTCAGCATATCTTTTACCCTAGTAATCCAAGCAGTAGGTATACCAGTTATGAAGACTCAACAGTAATCATAGCAGCTTGCTGCATTTATTTTATTCTATCATTAAAATTAAAAATGGGACGCATGCGCAGTAGAATGAAATTGAATTGAATAGTTGCTATTGAAAAAATTGTACGATCCAACATTTTCTCGAACAATTTTTGGACACTAACAGAACCTTCCGATTTTATGAGTTGAACGAAAAAATTCGACTTTTTTTCGGATTTCTGCTAAATCCTGAAACACTCTTGTCATGGATAAAATAGCACGTGAAGATGGAAATCGAGTGTTTTCAAGAGAACAAAACATTTTCATTAAGTTTAAGAATTATTAGGCCATTCCGTTCAGGGATTTCTTAACTCCTGAAAAATACAGATTTATTTTGAATTTCTCAGGTTTAAAAATTTATCAGCCTACAGACACTAGTTTTAACAAAGATAAACAAAGATGAGAAATATTAAGCGAAAATGAGCGACTAATTTTTTCAGTTAGTTTACGAGAATTTTTTAACAGAAGACGAAACTGTAGATTCCCACATCCGTTCTAATAAACTTCAACTTCAATTTCCTCAGCATACAGCCAGATGGGAAGAAATTATCAAATTTTTCTTCGGTTGCTTGATTTAGAATTGAAAATTTACATAAAACTATTATTTCAGCTATTTTTATTATTCATGAGAATATTCACACAACCCTCACCCCACAAAAAATAATCTTAGAAGACAACAGCTTACGTACTTTTCATTTCGAATTTAACGCCGTATCATAATTAACGGATAAATTTGGATTCGCTAACAAACTTGAAGACAATTCGAAACGCTAAAACCGTTTGGAAGGTCTTGCCGGTCACGATTCAGCCAGTTTTTCGAGTGAGTAATCGATGACTGAGAATGTGCTTCGTGCCTAATGCATTTCATTGTGTTCAAATTATTATAATACAAAGCCCACGTGAAAATAATAAAAAAATCACCTTGTAAAATTCTTTTGAACTCTCAATTTTTTGATGTTCAACTAGAAATATAATTTTGAACTTATCAAGAGATCAAAAGGGATGAAAGACGTTGATATATTCAACAATAACTAAGTACGTTTGAACAGAGAACAGTTGAATATTAAAATGTGTAACAGGAGCTCATTTTCGAATGAGAACTTGATGAGCCTTCACCTAGTACAGTAAATACCGAATTGAAATCCTTGAAAAGAAAAAAATTAAAATTAATTACATTCAATTATTCTTGAAATCAAAACAAATGATATAACTACTCGAAAAAGAAAATATTTCCATTAAAGCGCATAGAAAGAAAAAAAAAAAAAACATAAATAAGTAAATAAATAAATTAGACCAGCTCTACCTATTCGAAACATTTTTTTTTTAATTCGAGAGAATTTAAAAAAACTAGTTTTATGAGCAAAATTTATTGAGAATTCTAAGAATTGAATCGATATTTTAAATGAAAAAAGTAAAAGTAAAAATTTTCCCTCGATAAAAGAAACGAAAATTTTCAAGATTTATTTTAGTTGCCGGCGGCAAATATCTTCATTTTCATTTTATTTTTTTCAATTTTCACGTCATTCCAACTTTTATTAGGTTGATTTAAATTTCTCACATCCTAACCATAAAATATTTTTGAAAAAAATTTGAAATAAATATTTTATAGCCATATCACTGTTTTTTTTTTTTTTTTAACCGAATAATTACGATCTATGATCCAATTTCTTGAAAATTTCATTGGAATACCTATTGGAGGACTGTGCTCATAACAAAATCGAACCGCTATATGATAATGAAAAAGGGCTAGAGTATTTGCTTTTTGGTTCCTCTATCAAATTCAGTCTATCATTACGATTTACGAGTAAACGAAGTTACGGTTCCGAATTTGTCTTATCCTCATTTTATTGAAGACATTTTATCAATATTTACATGCAAAATTCACCAATCAATATTTCCGCATGGAATCCGCCAAGCCTCGATCGAGGCGCACATGAGTTTGCAAATTGTTCCATACTTGACCTCAATATCAATGTTTCTCTCCAACTGTAAACGCTCATATACTCGTAAATGACGTAAATATGAAATTAAAAAAATTAAAATCCATTATTAATAATTTTTTCCCGCCGACTACATAAATGTACAGCTCAGTACTCACAACGCGCCCATTCTACATTCTTGACGTCCTTTTGCCACAGATAAGGAAATAAACGTGCCTGCAGCTTAAAACTCAAGTTGATTAACAAATCTGACAGAAAAAAAAATAAAAATATCCTCAGAAAAAAGGAGGGCGAAAAAGATGTAAGAAAGCTTTTCAATCTTTTCACAGATAAATACACTGACCAAACAACGCATTCCTATGTAGAAAAAAACACACACACAATCAAACTTTGATTAATGATTGGTTGAATAAAAAACGACACTTTTCTGTCGGTTCAATGGCATTCTGAAATGTTACGTAAACCGGTTACATTTTGTAGGCAAAGGATTTTGGCGCGAATGCGTAACTTCTGTAGTAACAGACTAATATTATTCTTCTTTTTTTCTCACTTCTGTTGCTTCCATCGCGTCAACAAACTGGTTGCTCGAGGAAAACACGCAAGGGAAAACGATTTTTTCAAACACCTGAATTTTTTGAATTCTTCAAATATGGATTCTTAGACACAATATTTTACAAACGTGATTAAATATTTCACCCATTAGAAAATGTAATAAAACTTTTCTTTCTGACTTTCCATTTCAATTTTTTCAGCGACAATTACTAGAATTTTCAGATCATTTTTCTAAAATTTTTTATACCTATAGTTCTTTCGTCCTTTATTTTAATAATGACTTACGATTGAAGACAAATTCACGACACTGCTTTAATTATGATAGAATTTCATGGATAACTCCGGCAAAAATATCTGTAGCGCAGAATTTAGTTATTATCAAAAGTAGGTACATAAAACATGCTATCGCTGCACACACCATTTCAATAAATATTATAAAATACAAGACACACGAACATGCTACTTGTTACAGTATATTTATTTCCATGAACACAAACTTCAAAATGATTTTTTTCATAAATTCGACAACATTCTTTTCCTTCTTTTCGCCAACATTAAAAAAACCTAAACAAGCACACACTGTCCCAGATTTCCAATACCTGACCGAGTAGGTCGTTTACTGCAGCCAGTTTTTGCCACTTCGAATATTCTTCGTTCTTTTTCTCCCTAGGACAAATTCACGTCTTCCATTTCCGCATTCGCAACTTATAGCCAGATCTGATCTCCTTCGTACTGAATTCTCATTTCCGATGATAAATCAACCGACTCAAGGAGTCCAACTCTCACCTAAACATAAATGAAAATGTTTTCTCATTCAATTGGTACTGATTATCAACTGCAAAAGTAATACACGAATTAATCGACTGATTAGCGAATAGAGGAGAATTTTTTCGCAAAACAAGAAAGGAATGGACAAGTCAAGATGAAGAAAAAGCAACGGAGGATTCAGACGCAGATTCGAATGAACTGAAAAATTGAGAAAAACATCAGGAAAAGGAACTGAAGGAAGAATATTTAACGATGAAGAAATTTTAAAAATAAGTATACAAAATGTTAACATACAAAATGGGCATTAATTAAAGAAAAAAAACTACAAAAATTAATGCGAGGGAGGAAGGGACAACGGCACATTTTTTCAGAAAAATTGTCTGTTCAATGCATAGAAAAATGTACCTAATTCATCAGAAAAGGCTTCACTCTGGATTTGTCAGAGTCCTCGTAGAATCAATTTAGAGTTGAGACCCCAAAAACTGCACAAAGCTATCGACATCTTTCATCAGGATCGTTTTTATACATTCTTGATATTTTTCATCAAATTAATTAGACAGAAATGTGAGATGAAATGAATTTTCCAAATACTGGGACCTCTTAGGCTGAAGTAATTTCATTTCCAGGGAATAGTACCAGGAAAATTTCGACTTATAGAAGCGCTCGAAAAGATTACTTGTTCATTAGTAAACGCAAAAGTAAACAATCTAAAGTCTTAACAGCTTTACTAGGAAATACAAGCCTAGTGTTGTGCCGAAGGCGCTTACATATGTACAGCCAGCATGGCAACCAGAATATGATTTTGAAGTTCTAATTTTCCTATGAGAATGAAAGAGTTATTTCATATCACAAGGCAATTTACTGTAAAATGCGATGGTAGCGTGAGAATTCAAAATCCAGAACAAAAATTATTTAATTTTGTTTTTGCGACTGGGAAGAAATTATTTTAATAATCTCGTGATCAAAATAATCCTGAAGCACATTTGTGAAAATCAGGAAGCACTAACTGGGTACACATAATCGAACCTAATTTTTAGTAATGCTGTTTTTCGCAGCTGTAAATTCCTCCGTGTAATCTAATCCGTGTGTATGCATGAAACAATTAAAAATTACTGTAAATCTGTAACTGAAATAAATTGAGAGGAAAAATATTCGCACCGTTCTTTCAAACAATATTCTCGTTCTAGTTTATTAGGTTCCGGCATCAAACTGCAGAAGTATACTTTCACCACATCTTATCGTTTAATCCGTAGGTACATTTAAAACGGTCAAAATTTGTTTACACGATTATTTAAAACGATTAATCCATGCGGTAAGAGAATTTTAACTCTCCAGACCACACGAAATATGTGTATTAATCGTTCATGAACTTCATGATCTCAGGTACAAAAAAAAATTAAAATAAATACAAAATATAGAACCACAACCTAATTGTTCTAAGTGAAAATTAGTCACACAGAAATTCTAGAGTGTTATCATTGGAAAGATTTTTCAAATTGAACAATGAATTCATCGAAAAGTTTAAAGTATTCTGTTATAGACACCCATCTGATAAGAAATTAAATTCATTCCTATAAAATTTGATGTAAAAGAAAGGGGCGTACATGGAATACTTAAGGGGAAGAGGGGAGGCTCCAGCTCATCCCTAGGGTGAGACACTAACAAAATTCGAACACACTTTCGACATGAAATAATTTTTCACATGACGTCTCATAAATGAATGCTTATTTACTTTCATTTCTCACAACAGTTCCGACAAACCTTTCCAAAGGAATGAAATATTCTACCCTTGAAGAAGCATCTCGTGACCTGGTTTAATACAATTTAGTTTCCGAGGAAAATTATTCCCGTCAATTTTTGATACGAAAAAATAATGGATCATTCATGTATGTACTCGAACAGATAAAAACAGAAAATGAATAACAAATCATTTCACTCATTCCCCTTGATACATGTCATCTAACTTTTAAGCTCACTCTTCCAAGCGTGCTCATCAGTTTAGGAGAATGCAACTTTAAACAATATAACCAGTGGCACTTCCCAGGGGTGAGGGTTAAGGGGACTGAAGCTCTACCCTTGGCTATCAAATTTCATCGAAAAACGACTAAATAAAAAAATTTTTCCATTTCTCACAGAATTTCTGTCTTTTGGAAATAATTCTAAGACTCGTTAGCCCATCCCTAAGCCAATTTCTGGCAGCGCCAATGAACACATAATGTAACAAATTCTCACCAATATTCAAATAAAAAGATGATATTCCAGCTCAGCTGAATGGTTCACCTTAATAGGAGTTCATGATGAAGGTCATTATTTATTTACACAGCACCGCCTTCCCCCAACGTCCAACGTTTATACAATTTCACTCAACATGAAGATGTGCTATCCTTCAAAACACAAAAAATGATAATGCTGAACCTGTACTGAAGCTGAAGCTCGACTGCGTTGGAAGAAATTTGTAATATCCAGTCTTCATTTTTTTTTTTTTTCGTTTGGAAAAGGACAGGTTTTGAACAGAAGGCGCCACTAATACCAATATGTAGAAAATACACAACAATGAAAAAAAGGTAGTCAACTAGCCACTTTTGGAAAAATGCAGGTAGACAAAATCGTCTGGAGCAACAGAAAAAACAGATTCAGAAAACGAATCACGTGCTGGCGCAAAGAATAACAACAAAGGCACAGTGAAAACCCGCACACAATATCAAGGGTATTTTTTTTTTTGGTTGCTTTTGTTGTTTGAATAAAAAAAGCCAAACAGCGCAGTACAAATGTTGAAATTTCTAATATCTAAAATAAAATAATGTACAGGCGGGAGGGGGAGCTCCTTTCAAAACAAAAACTAATGACGTCAGAAAAATTATTAAGCCGGTGATTTTTTCGTCTCTCAACACCGAACTAAGAACTTATGTCTTATTCGAGATACTTGTTTGACTTTAACAAAAAAAAGTAATTGTCAGGAGTCTGGTCAGGAGATAAAAACGAACAACAAAACAAACAAAATTGCATCTTCCGTTCCGCCTATGGTCACTCATTAATAACGATACTATTCGGCCAAAATATTACGTTAGTTTTCAACTGACACTTACCAATATCGCATACATCGCAAAACATGATTGTGAGATCCCAATGACCACGCTAGGGTACAACGAAAATTCAAAACGTTCAGCAAAAACCAGATGAAATCAATATCTCAGTGGCACTAACATCATCATTCGAGTGAACCAGCAGAGCAGACCAACTTTGCACCAAATTGGCATCTACTTCGAAAAGGAACGAATGCCGAACAATCACTATGATTTCAAGAAGATAACGATGCACCAAAAATTTGTTTTACATAACAACTACTCTTGAGAAAAAAATGTACCTAGTATTTTACAATAATCGACTGTAATTACACACGAAACGAGAAACACGCATATGTTCACACACGCACTAAACGATTTTCCACTACCTGGTACGAAGCACGCTTGCTACAAAATGAACCCAAGCCAGAATGACTAAATAGCATGGCATAGCGAAGCCCATCAGCAACATAACCAGCGTGTTGTGTTCAAACGTGATCGCGAACGAAAACCGAAAACGATTCATTTTTTGAGCCACGACCACGACGCGAAAAGGCATTGACGAAGGGAACGAAGATTTGACATGAACATGTACACCGAACGCACTGGAAGTTGTGTTGTGTCGTTTACACACTCACACACGTGTGAATTTGAACGACTTCACTGACTCATTTCATTTCATTATCATTCTTTATCTTTTTGTAGATTTGGTAATTCGGGTAACAACTACCCAACTACCTATCGTACAAGGTACACAAAGCAAAATATTATGATGACGTTGGTCAGAGGGGGTGTATTTATTGCTGGTTTTTTCGATTTCTTTTTTCGAATGTTCAAGTTTTGAAGTTTTGATTTTTCTACATTTTTATTGTAGATAGTAAGTATTTTACAAGCGGATTGGTGAAAGACGCATAGTACTAGTAGAGCAATCGTATTGTCCTATTGATATCTTCGAAAGATGAAGGCAGAGTTGGAGATTATTCTAGATCTGAGATTTAGGAGGAGCCGGGATGAATCATTAGTTTTGAAGAACTCGTAGTTGAAATTTTTTGTAACTACATACACTAACAGCATTAAGGTTTTCATTTTAGAGACTAAACGGTATTTACGCGAAACTGCAGAATTCATAATATGATAGAATAAATAATTTATCATGATTGATGGATTACATGGAAAATAACAGGCTCGTAGCCTGAATATTTTGTGATGGTAGGGACAGCGCATTCCTTCTCTACGACCGCTCTTTTATTTTTCATAACTAAAGGTGAGGCTCAGCCCCACATAGACCCCTAGTTACGAGCCTGAGTAATTGTCTGAATTTTTACAAGGTTCGACTCTTGGTTTTCAGTTTCAGAATTGACACCATTTTGATTAAAAGCAAATCGTTACTACGAAGATAGCGCTGTTTCTCTTCAAAGAACAGCAGCATTGGCACTTAGCGATGCTGTAATAACGTCATAATTTCTAGTGCCGCGCCTCGGACATTCCGTAATCCGTACGTTTGAAACCTTCTGCCCTTATCTACTTTATTTTTGGATTTACTTCAGATCAACCCTCTCGAAAAGTAAATTAAGCCCACGGATACACACACCCTCACATGATTCTCCACATCCCGTTCATCTTCAGTGGGTAAGATGGAAGGGCGGTGGTGTCAATTATAAAAGCCTGGGAACGAAAATTAAGAGAAGACAGAACGGTGTATTCACCCAGAACCGGAAATGCATTTATGCTAAATGAATTATCGGGTCGTATTCGAGAGGTAAACGAAGGGTGCATAGAGCGTCTTGGGGGAAAAAACCTACTGGTTATCTACTCGATGGGTAGTAGAGGAGAACAAAACCATAACAAAATGAAGTATTTATTTTGAGGTTACCAAGAAACATGGATGATTTATGGTTTCAGATAAACACTTGTGGGGCATTGTTGATAAACAAAAAAACCTAATAGTCAGCTGTTGCAATGTAGATTTTGAGAATTTATAGATATATCTATTTCACGAATATCTTGTTCAAAAGTTTGCGAATGCTGTACTAGGTACTGCGACAATTGCGAAATGATAACGATTATTTTAACCGTTGGAGAAGATGATGACACTCGCGAACTACAAAAAAAATTATTCTTGAAAACAACCGTCGACCAAATGTTGTATCTAGAAATATATATCATGTCCATTGTCCAGGCAAGTTGGTGTTCTGAGTTGAAATCTGAAGCCCTTCAATGAGATGTAACTTTTCACACAATCAAAAAAAAAAAAATTCAAATTTCTAAGTTAACCCTTAAAAAGTAAAATATTTCATGAGTTTTTGAAGTAATTAATAAAAATCAAATCATTTTATTGGAGAGTAACATGTGTAAAAAATTACACTCCGGGAAAATTATGAGAGGTTTCAAAACAAAGATTTAAAAAATTGCCTATTTCGTTAAAAAATCACAACATTCCATCGAAGTTGATATGTGTAAGAAATTAGAAACTAATGAATAAGCATTTGCTCATGGAAAATATTCTAATAATTTTATAGATGTAATCTTAATTATTTCTTAACTATATTTCATTTTTTTGGAATTTGAGTAAGTAAGTAAATCTTGGAACTACACCCTTAATGGACAGACCTGGAATAAATTTTAGGAAGCATTAACCTGCATTAACCTAAGTGTAATTTTTTTACATACGTTACTTTGAGTGGAGAAAAGTCAATAAATAATTTTTCATACACGTTATCCTTTACGGATTCGAAGAAAGAATGAAGGGTACAAGAGTTTGTAGATAAGAAATTGTTCAGCAAGATTTTAAATTGTGGCTACTTGAGTTTTAGCTTATCGATTCAAATTCATTAGATAATTTTTGGGAGCCCTTTTTTTAGAATTTTGAAAAATCGCCTAAAATTTTAGTTATACAGCTGATGAAAATGGTAAAATTTTTGAAATTACACCTTAATAAGATTTTCCGTCTGCAAACCATTTATTTGACAATACCTACATAGTATTTTTTCATTCGTGAAGAATTCTCCATCTTCAGGTATCGACACATTTCCACATTTCACACTTGAAGGCGCAGAGTATGAGTAAATTTTTATAAAAACGAGATTGAGAAAAAAAAAAACAAAAGCTTTGGCACAAACAATGCTTGACAGATTAACTCATCAGATTATCTATATTACTTGACTCATCTGACAACACGAAAGTGAATTTCGAGATTTTCGCAACATGGAAGAATGGCTCAAGTTACGAGTAAAAGATAACGAAAAGGAAAAGGAAAAGTGGGTACAATCGTGACGAGGTTAGTCACAGGTGCATTGTTCAAAACGTTCATAATGAAAGTTTAATGTCGCGAAGTGTCTCAAAGGAGCACTCGATTAATCTCAACCGATAAGATGTTAACGTTCCAACAATTCGAAATTTATATTTACCTTATGAGTCACTTTTCATCTGATACGGATAAGTCATGATTTTTTGAAGATAATTAAATCAACATTGCAATTATGCCTGAAATGTTCATTTCTCACGACTTCGTAATAATTTTGCTTCAAGCTTCTTCCCTTCCCACACAGAAAAAATAAATCAATTAAGTAAGATTCAACTGTATGGAAAAAACTCCAGCTTCAAATTTTAGTAATTTTTTCAACTTTTTTTGACAAAATTTAATGTATGAGAAAAAATTCCCATTTGCAAACCAGTTTTGGCTCAATAAATTTGAAGCTCTCTCCTTGTTCAAGATGCATTTTAACTTATATTTATTTGATCATTTTCAGTAAAAATACCTAACTTATTTGAATTTATATTTTTTGTTATTGGATTATTCATGCATTATGCATTTTTATATGAGTACACAGATTTGGTATCGAATAAAGAATGTTTAAGATTATGTCATTTTATAAATTCTTTTCAAAATAAATTTTAGTATTCCGTGTCGGTATGTTCTGCTGGAATTACAAAAAAAAAAAATCCGTGAGAATTGGAGTTTCATTATACTGCCTACGAAACTAGTTTCTATTATTTTTAATACAGTAAAGTAATAGGAGTAGTCTGTTTCCATCTTGAAGGCGAAATTAAAACACTATCACGTATTCATTCGTTCAAGGCGAAAAATGAACGAGACATTCACCTCGCTTTGTTAAATGATTTATATTCGTTGCCACGATAAACCAACGACTTTTAAAAATTTTCTGACTGTATACTCTCATATTTCAGAATGGAAAGTATTGTTTTTCCAAGGACTAGAGTAAGAATATTGAAAGCGGCATCTATCTAATAATCAGATAGAACAAATTTTTTTCAAATATTTTTTAGTTTTTAAATGATTATTTTCCAGTCATTAAAAAATATTTCAAACGTAGTACGTGGAAATAATCGACGAATTTTGCTAAAAATAGTTATATAGGAACAGAACCGTAAACAAAACATACAAAAATATAATTCGTCTAAATAAATGGCCAAATTTTCTCTCTTCCAATATCTCAGAAAAATTTCCCAATGTTTGTAAATGGGAAAAATTTCATATGACCATGTCAAAAATTTTCAAAAATGAGATTTTTGCGTTTTTTCCTCTTAAAGATGATGAAAATTTACTTTTCGTCATTACTGGCGTAAAAATGTATATCAATGACCATTTAGAAGAAAAGGTTTTAAATGGCAAACGTATGTGATGGCTAACTTTCCAATTCGTGTTCTTAACTCGAAAGTTTATATTAGAATGTAGCAAATGAATTTTATTCATAAAATAAATTCGTATCCAGGATAAATGTTTCCTATAAATTTGGGGGAAAAAAGATTTCTCTGGTAAAATTTCGGTGCACTGGCTTATATTCTTCATAAAATTAAATTGGATAGGTAAACACTATACATTGTCCTTTTCAGCGTTATTGAAACTAAATATAATTAATTAATAATACAATATTTCTAAGAGAAAAATAATTCGACTTTTCATAAAACGAATTTTGAAGCCATTTAATTTTCATTATACTAAAGATCATTTTTCTACTTATTAAAAAATCACGTTCAATGATAAAAATCCCATTTTGAAAAATACGATAAATGCACTTCTCGAACGAGTAAAAAGAAATATTTTTTTCATTACAAACAGATGATTTTTTCTCGTTCATTTAATATGCCAGCAGAATTCTTCACATCAGCTCGAAATTCAGCAGCAAGTCTCTTTCTAGCAAGAACTATCTAGTCATTTTCTCATTTTTCAATTAATTTTCTCTCACCACTAGAACTAGCTAAATATCCAAATTTCTACAAATAATGCATCATGTTCCTCGTCTCACTATATATTTAGGTAGGTATGCGTCCAATTAAAAACGTCAAGCATCGCCATCAACACCAATGTCTTGATGACACCAACATTTTTCAAGACATTGACGAATGAATTCGTCGTCGGATATCCAATTTAACGCTTCATTTCATCAAAAATTGGGTCGTACCATACATAGTAGGTATACATTCTACATACTTATACGTATGAGCTAAATGGAAAATAACTTGTGAATTCGAAATGATAGCCTGCAGTGATATGAGGACAGTTTGGAAGAAAGCGACGAAAATAGAAATGGAAAGTTGACAAAAATTACCTTTTCTGCTTACGCCTTTAGATATGTGATCATCTCCATGGGCTGGAGCAGATATTATAGAATCAGCATCACTATCGTCGATGTAAAGTGATGTTTCTAAGCTCCGACTCGGAGGAATTCGATAACTGTGCCTCAATGGCGAAATCCTCAGTAATCTGGGCGTTGCCGGATCCTCAATTTGGACATGATAATCGGATTTAGATTCGACGTTCGAAGATCGACTTTGTCCTCGAAAGAGCACCATTTTCTGTGAACTGTAAATAAAAATAATTGAATAATGATGAAGCAAAGAAGACACACGCAAATTTTAGATGATTATTAACTTATAGGCTGAGCAGAGGTACTTCGATCTCTTTCACGTGCTTTCACTCATCGACGAGTCTCCCCTGAGTATTAAGAAATTTCTCACTCTCCTCTTCAAAAAAAAATTACTTAGGTAGTTAGTTTTTTATTCGTTTTTTTTTTAGATGATCCCCTCCAACTGCCATTGACGAGCTACTCGTCAAAAATATAGTGCTGTGGTATAAGTACCCCCAATGCTTATCAAATTTGTGATTACTACGACCCTTTTGATTTCAAGTTTGAACAAAAAGTTGCTGAAACAGTTTTGATTTACAGTGGAAATCACTTATAACGAAACCGGATAAAACGAAATATCTGTTATAACGAATAAAATCAAAAGTCCCGGCTTAATTCCCATTAACCCTATGTTAAAAAAAACTGGATATAACGAATCCTTTTATAGCGAAATACCTGATATTACGAACACTTTTCCCCCTGTTTTAACGAATTAAATTATATTTTTGCCTGCATTGAGATAAAAATGTTGTGCCGTGCTTTTTCTACTGAAGAAAAACGTCAAATTATTTCTAAAATTCAATCGGGTGTAAAAAATGGTGAGTTATCCAAAGAGTGGAAGACTTTGGCCTCAACAATTTCCACAATTTGGAAAAATAGAGATAAAATTTTGAACACTCAGTGAATAAAATCTGTCTTTTGGTCCAAATACTCTACATAGGTGTGTCTTCATTTTTGTAGGTAAACAAGAACTTCTCGTAATAACTGCTTAGAACGAATAGTTTGTTATAATCGGTTATTACGAGAAGTTCGTTATAATCGGTTATTACGAGAAGTTTGTTTTATCCGATACATCGGATAAAACGAACAACCGCTTATAACGAAAAAAACCTTCAGTCCCTTCATTTTCATTATAAGCGGTTTTCACTGTATTTTGATAAGTTCTACGAATGTATCTGTTATAAAAATAATTTCAAGTAAGTTACAACATTTTCAAAATGAACTTAGCTAATAATGAATTTTTCGAACCTGAAGAATTTAAATTTGTTTCATTGAGTTTCATTCATCGATGGTGATGACTTGCCAACCTTAACTAGGACACCCTATACACATAGTACGCGTAAATCTGACTAAATTATTATAGTGCTCTGTCAACAATTTATTATCAGCTTCAAAACATTTCTATAAGGCTAACACATATTTCTATGAAAAAATTTATTATCTGAAGACCCAAATGAAAAAAAAACGGAAAGCAAAACAGTGGCCCAGCTACATCAAATAAGAAATTTATGATAAAATTTTAAAAATAGGTCAAACATTAAGAAGAAAACAAGTCGATAAAAAATATTTGAAATTAATAATTAATCAGATGGTTGATAAGTATTGCTCACGGTAGTCAATTAAAATAATTGAACGCAAATGGATTTGTGTCCTGCATGTCCTCTTTTTCGTATCGAATGTAAAATTTAATAATTATAGCATTCAAGTCTCCTACGCTTTTCGTGTTTTGATTTTTTTCTTTAGTCGAGTTTTTTCTTGATAGTCATGAAACAACGATTTGATAAATTAATTTTACTAAAATAAAAAAAAGTATGGTATCTAGAAAATTATATAAGACAAGTGTGAATTTATAATTCGATGCTTCCGAATTAATCACCATTTAAATTTACACGGCCGAGAACCAATCATTTTCGAAACAGATCTCGAAAGAGGGTTTTGTATAATAAATTACTCGTAGGTATTCGTAAGGCCAGATCATAAATAAAATTATCTTACTGATAGTACCGACGGACCGACATCAATGAAGAATTTAAAAAAGTAAAAATTATCGTATTTACATGTGAAAGAATGCCAATATATTCACTTCCATCAGTATTTTATTAATTGTGAGATTTGACACGCAACTTTTTTAAAAAGTCAAGATTTGGGCGAGTGGTCACTATATTTTTTCAAAGATTTGTTCAGTTACTATTACCTTAAGGAAGTAAGATAAGTCAAGAATTTCATAAGGAAATGGAGACATTTTATCCGATTAAAATAATTTTTTCAACTGGAACTTGAGGAAGCAAGTAATATACCAACATTTTGATTTTTTTTTTCTTCACAAATTTTGAACTTTCTAATCAGTTAGATCGGCAAACTTACTCATCAAAACTGTTTCGCATTTTGAGGAAACAAACAATCCGAACGAACGAATCGATTTCATAAATGAAAAAATGATATTCATGTGGTTAAAAAGGTGCATAGGTATAGGTAAGTATTTTCGCACAGAATCTTTGTTCGTTGATGAAGCGGAACGATAATATGTATATGCGGCAAGGACAATTTGTGACACATTTTCCAACCCAAAGATATTCTACTTGGCCGTCCGTAGCCTATATATTTACCCACACTATGAAAGGGAACTCGACTGAAGTGACTTTTTGTGTCGAACATGGCGTAGGCGTTGCAAAATGAAAGGACGAAAAACAAAAACTTTCTAACGTTCATGCAACAAAAGGCAGTCAGGTGTAAATTTTACACGACATACGAGGAGCAATTGTATTTTTTTAATCATTTTGACAAAATACAATTCTATTAAATGGTTAGTAACTATAGGTCTAAACGATTGGAATATTATGTATTACTAAACTCGATTCCATCGTTAGAGAAAAGCAAGGCTCATCCAGATGTCATTTCAATTCAAAATAATGGAGAATGAAAGACTTTCACTATAACCTCATATTAGCTAATTGGATGCCATCGAGGAACCCATTCTGTAACATTTTGACATCCGCTTTCGGGTGTCCCAAGGTTTTAGACTAAAAATTGGCACTATTTTTCGGGTCTGGAGGATATATGGCTGATGTAAATCCGAAAATTCAATCGAAAGTTACATCTACCTACATCCACATAATTATCATGTAAACCAAACCAAACACTCTGGGGGGGACGTCACTGTATTACAATTTTACAATAATTATTCAATACTTTCGGTATCAATTATAATGAGTTTATTGATAATTTATAATTTTGAGGGGTTAGTGTGGTTTTTTTTCCAACTATAATGCTGAAATGTTAAAAAGATAAAAACGAATGAATTACACATTTTCTTGACTGCTTCATTCTCCGAAGGCAATATTTTTGTTACACCCCTCTCTCTCTCAATATTAGATGAAAATTGAAAATATATTTCAGGTTACCAATACGAAGAGAAGGCGATACGTATGATTTATTATTCTTTTGGGCAGAGGACCAAACAAATCAACTCTAATTGGTACGAGTATACCGCGGTCAAATGGACGATAAGGTTTGCCAATTACAGAAAAAACCTTAGTGCCTTTCGGATCTCGTGAGTCTTAGTCTTCCTACTGCTTTCAGATGCGACAGACTAGTTGAACTCAAATATAAAAATATAAATGTAAATAATAGGCGGTAATTTATAGATTGTGGGCTGGACGACAAAACACGTCAGGTCATTTTAGCACGAAACACTTCTAACCTTTCGGTTAAAACTTTACCGACTAAGACACCAACGTAGCTCGTGCTAATTGTTTCAGCAATTAGAAGACAGACAGAAGCAGTTTTGGGTTGTTTAATCGATCTCATTTCACAATGTCAACGGCCAAAATAAAACAGCTCAAATGAGAGAACTCTTGAGGAGCGCCAAATCTACGCTGAATTCATACAGAAAAAATATTCTGGCGCAGCAATTATAGCCCCTCTTGAAAAGCAGGTTTTCGAATGAAACTACAGGGGTCTCATAAAAAATTTGCGAAAAAATCAATTATTTCTGTATCGAAAATTGAATGATATAATTTAGAAGCTTCGATTTATACCTACCATATCGATTTCATTTCAATCATTCCGATACTGTCCCTATCAGAAGCTATATTTTTACCAGGCACTGGCGGAAATAGACCCGGGATTTTGGGGGGGCTGTAGCCGCGATGAAGATTAGTCGTTTGTACGTATGTTTGTTTGTAAAAAATTTTCACACGGTCCTACCTCCCCCCTCCCCAAATAAATCTAAAAAAATCGTAAATAAAACTTTTTTCAAAAATTTTTGGGGTGGCTAATTTTAATTTTGGGGGGGCTTAGCCCCCCCCAAGCCCCCCCCTATTTCCGCCAGTGTACCAGGTTTTCGATAGAAAACCTCCTATTAAAATTTTGAATACTCAACTAATCACAAGCCATCATCTTAACACTAGAAGTACCAGGTGATGTCATATACGATGCCACTCGAAATTTTGAGATGGACTGCTTAAAGGACCAATATTTTGAGAAACTCTGACTTGTGTCATACGACGCCATCTGGTCCGTAGAGTTTATTCTTGTGGCTTCGTATATGACGCCACCTGGTCCTTTGAGTAATAGAGTAAAACCTGGTTTTTCTAGTGTTAATTTCCAATAATGAAATATTTTACCCAGTATATCTTGTACTACACAAATAATCGATAGCAAATAAATTTCTCCTTTAGAAACAACAAACAGCTCTAATCGATTAAATTTGAATAAACGCCTAATCGATTTACGACCATCAAAATGCTTTTTCAACTGAATAATTGGCTTGCTGATAATAAATATAGGTACCAATGGGGTTCACAAGCAAATAAATAAAAAAATTACGTAGGTACATCGAATGCTGCTATACAATGTGGAAAAGAAAATAAACGCATCAATTGGTCATAATAATATAATTTCGCTGGTAAAATTATAAGCGGAAAAAATATTATGATTTGGAACATGCTGTGTGCGAGGCACGATGCTGACCAGCGGTTATTTTTGATTGAGAGCATGAAAATAATTTTCATATCTCTCAAAAATTTACGTTCGTCTGAACACTGCAGTACACACCAACTATTTACTGTACACACTCATCCACACGTACATACGATTAACGGAGGTTCGCTCCAAATTTGTAAATAGGAAGAAGGTGGAACACTGTATAGATATATAACAGCAGCACACTATTATAGAGATGCAGCTCATGTACACAATGAATGGATACAGAGTGAAAAAAAAGAACGGGTCGTTATGGTTTTAGTGCATCAGAAACACCTAGGAGTTGTAAATCATCCGTTCATTTTAATTCCAGCAAATATAGTCAGTCACGCGTACACTTTATTTATAGCATCCGACTGTGACTGGTGGCACACAGGAAGTATTAAGAAAGACAGAGAAGACTCTTCCGCAGAAGCCTCTTTCACCATGTACACACTCTACGATCCGACATGTCCACACACTTGCACCTCCAACAGAGACAAGGTACTATTTTTTTCCCCTATTCTTTTTCCACTCTTTTGAGTTTTTAATTTTCTATATCTACGTATAGTTTGTATATATGACAAACGACACATCGCAATTAGTTACACGTTAGCTACAACGTTTTGAAGAAAAAATAAATAAAAATATATTGGATCTGCGGCGGCGAGGGGGGGTTAAAAACGCTCGTCGACGTACGAGTATTATCGTGAACGGTTGCCAGAAAAAACTTTACAAAACGTTTGTCTATTTTGAAAGCTCAACAAACGAACTTGTGAGAACCCCCAGGTATATAACGAGTGGGTTGAATGAGCCACGCAATTTCTGGGTACCAATTAATCCAACATATGACTTTTGAGAAGAAAAGGGGCGGTTATATAGTGTGCCCTTAAAACCGAATGAAGGGTTGTCTTTAAAAGCGACCATAATATAATCTAATTTTATAACTTTTTCAAAAACAACTATACAAATTACAAAATATTGAGAAACGAAGCATAAAGTTGGGTTATATCGGCTAAAAGTATTATTACAAATATTTTATTCCATCAAACAGAATAATGTATGAAAAATTACATCTGTTCAAAACGTATCAGATTAGATATTTTTATATCAGATAAAATTAAGTTTGAAAAATTACGAACACCTCAATACTCTGGACTTAATTTTCTATCAAATTAAATTGTGAGCAAACCTGGAGCAAACAATTACACACTCCTCAATAGCTACTTCTTTAAATTGATTTTTTCATCAAATAATATTGCGTGTAAAAAATCATACACCCATCAAAATTTCTTTAATCTAATTTTTCTATCAAAGAAAACGCTGTACTCCTTCAAATTAATTTTCTGTAAAATAAAATTGTGTATAATGTAAACAATTACACACCCCTCAATACTCATTTAAATTGAGTTTTATGTCAAATAAAATTGCGAGTAAAAAATTAAAGAGGGCTCAATACATGAAATACCTTATTCAGCTTCCATTATATTATGTTCATTTTTCCAAATCTAAATTAGTCACTTTTTGATGACGCTTCAGTCTGACAATATTGATTTGTACCCATTTCACTTTCTTCAATACCACACTCCTGAAATAGTTGAAGTGAATCTTTGTTCTTCTTGTTCATGGGTGATTCTAGAAAAATTTTGATAATTAGCTTGATTCTTAGGATAATTATTTGGGTAAAATTTTTATTGATTTTCTAGGAAGTATCAGAATGATTATAATCCATGCAAAGCCTTTTTATAAGCATCTGCATCCACTGAACTAATTCTTTTTAGCTTGTAACAAAGCCACATATGATGTGTAACAAAGCCACATATGATGTTTACTACACATCACAATTAGAAAATATCAAATAAAGCAGAAATATTAGTTGAAATGTTTCTTGATTTTTCTCTTAATTAAGCTCACAATACCCAAATCTTTTCAATAAAGCTTTTTAATTGCAGTGAAAACCATACATATAAAAAACAGCGGAATCTGGAAATTGGAAATTGTTTACGGTACTTTGTAAAGTTGTTATGATAATGCGCTCAACTGCCCATATTAGTCTCAGCTGAATCAATAGCTTTTTAATTACTCCATTAGAGAGCTTCGCAACACTATATGGAACTTCTAAACGGCATGCGTTTTATCTTGTATCAAAATTGAGTAACCGGTTTCGTTCTCTTTTTTTTTTTCGAAAATTTCTGTCGTACACTCCTCTATTAGGAGATGTAAAATTAGTAAGCTCTTTAAACTGATCTTTATCGAATTCTGTGTCCGTCGTTAGTCGCTCATATAATGCATAAATTAATCGTTGAGATTCTATCGAAAGTACATTATTCTGACTGATGCATGAGCCACATTACAAATAAACTCGAAAGTTTGTTCAAAGATGCATAACTTGAACCTGCGATGGATGCTCTGGCGCAATTAAAATGAAAGTAATTTTCTATTTCTTCTCTATCGCAAATTAGGAGTACCTAGCATTATTTTTAATAACATTTTTTATCAATTTTTCAGTCCCTTCAGAGGGTTTTATTTTCGTAGGAAACTAAATTTCAAAACTGAACCTAAAAAAATGAAACATACGGGTTCAGGGTGAGCGAGTAATAATTTCTTCCCACGTAGCTATATTTTACTTACAATTTATTTCCTTTCCATGTGTTTCTCAGCTCCGAAGTGAATAAGAGACGACTCCTATGTAAATTTATCGCTTAGTTTGCGCCTTTGATGTACAATAATGTTTAATGTAAATTTTGGCGGCTAAAATCTACACGTTATCGTGTTTAAATATCGACATGATATCTTCAGATGAGTCACCTTTGAAGCTTTGAACACCTACTCAATGAACTATCAGTGATTTCATCAACTCCAAATAGCTAAAGACCTATTGATGAATATATAGTTACTGCCTAATCGGCAAAAGAGCTTTGTTTTATTTGATTTTGGTGACTAAGAAGCAAAATTTAATACCAACGCGATGACATGCATTTTCAAGACTTGGCTCATCCTGAAGTTTTTAAGAAACAAATTAGAAAAAAACAATCCAAAAATTAAATGTTAACGACTAATTTCCTGACAGATTTCAATAATTATTTGTTCTCGAACACTACATTTATTGACCTATTTTTGTCTTAATATAGACGATGTGAACCTCGAACAGGTCAAAACCAGTTTTAACCCCCCTTTAATCCACAATTATTGTGGATTTATCATCGCTCCGAGAGGGCAGGATTTTTGATATGTTCATTAGGGGCGAAATTCTTGTTCTCTTTAGCTTTTTTATTTTCCTTTTCATTTAATGTTTATCTACGATTATAGGGCGTATCTCTTTCACTCTTTCCATCTTCTGTAAAATTCTCTACAGCGAATATCAGTAAAGTCGAAATTTTTCTCCAAAACCTAGATCAATCGTACAATGAATCATTTATATAGCTAACCTACAGACGCAAAACCCGAAAAACTTGATAAAAGAAATAAAATTAATGATTAATCTATTATTTTTTTAAAGGAAATTTTTGGAGGCTCAGAAAAATGACTCATTACCAGCAACACCATTTTTGACTATAACCAAGCTGATTCCAACTCACGTGCACAGTGGAAAATATAACTTGTTCGAGAGCAAAGAAGATGACTTCGTATAATCATTACAAAAATACATCAAAGACAACACGTACTTGCTATGAAGTCGTAATTTATTCATAATGAGAATTATGACTGGTGGCAATCGTTTCCTGTCACAGCACCGAATTCCTATAATATTACGTACACTCAATCGCGACACCCAAGAGACAACAATCGAACTTCAGCTAAACACTGTAACTCCAACGAGAAGAAAAATCAAGATTATACTCAAAAAAACCACGACGAGCACTCGGCAGCCAAAAAATTAATCGCAGGCAGCGCGTGTACTGAAATTCAATGAGCAAAATTTTTAGCCTGGAAACTCGACCGAATACAAAATACAAATACCTTGCAGTACAGCTGTAGTACATTAATTTCCTAACATATTTTTTCTGCAAAAATCATATCACATTGAGCACTGCCTCACTCTGAACTATGCTGGTCTCGTAAACGTAAAAGATATGATTCACCATTTTGATTAAATTAAAACGAATGAGTGATCGAAAAATTCATTTGTCGCATGGCATACGTGCAGGAATACAGGCTTTAAAAAGATGCTGGCTAAATAAAAAAAATACCAACATACATAAACGAAGTAGGTAAATTAATTTCCATTCTTTGGATTGTAAAAAATGGAGACACAGCACGAGAGGGCTGCTTGATGAGTATCACAGAAGGACTGGATATGACTTCAAAACCCGCAGGTCTTGTTTTTCTTTATTTTTTTACCAAATAAAATGGCGATATTGTTATTCATTAACGTCGAATATACAGCAAAAAAATCATTTTCAGCTGCGATCTTTAAGCATCCGCTTTTAAAGAGATGATGTATGATCTCCAGTTGAAAAAAAAAGCGGAGAAAAAAGTGGAAAACCTGTTGGAGAAGGCAGGTGTACCTGCACAGTAAAAAGTTTAGTTTTATCCAATTAATTTCAAAATAAGGCTTCTCCATCGAATAAAAATATCGAATAAGTAGTGCAGTCGTGTACTCGTACGTTTGCATATAAAATTTAAGAAAGACGGAGGAGAAAATAAGCATTCAAAAACTTTTTTTCATAAAATGTAAACAAAAAATTAATATAAGGTCAAACAAGAGACAAGAGAAACATCTATTTTTTTCTTCAATTTCATTTGTTTCTCATTGAAGTACCTATTCTGTAAGTCTGTGGGTCGGTATTACAAAGTCAGGTTACTAGTTTAAAGGATAATAATTGCCATTAAAAAAAAAAAAAAGTAAAACGAACCTCAACTGAACAAGACTGAACCACTTACGAACTAGCCCAGGCATTGAATTTGATTTTTCTAAGGAAATATTCAATAAAAAAATTTTTTTATGAATTTATTAAATTTTGAAGATTAGAATCTTGAAAAAGAGAATCTGGCTAAAAATTTTTACAATCGCCACAAATAAATTATTGAATTATTGACAAATAGAAAACCAACAGTTGTACTGCGATAAGTAAAATAGAACCACAGCTACCTTAATGACGTCACACTCAACTCCTATATTGATCTTACTACTTTGCTCTCACTTTTCTCGTTCACTTCTTTAATTTAATTTTGTTTTTAAAACTTGTATTGATATGTATAGTAATGAAATTGACGAAGGAATGTTATTTTGGCATTAAGTATACCTGTATGGGTAAATTTTATTCATGTAGATATATTGAGATAAATTTTTTTAGTACACCCTCACTCCATTCACAAAGAAAAATTCTTCCTTAGCCTAAAGATAATGAGTGATGAAAATCTGGTTTCGTAGTTCCATAAAACAAGAAACATATTTTAGTGTTTACACGGCGTTAACCAAGGTCGTTATATTGTAACCTTGTAGGTACATAACATGAACATCTGTTTGCCGGTGAAATTTAGGTAATAATTTGAATTTGAGATGTTTCAGTCCCATAAATAGCCAAATGCATTTTCATAACCCTTATGAAACAATGATTCAATTGTTGAAATGGACTAAGTATGTCACCAAACATGTATCAAGTGCATGACACCACCTTCGGTTTCACCTTCCTCTCAGAGTATAGGCTTATCTATACGTATAGTTTAGTTAGCATTCAGAAAGAAAAGGAAGAATATTATGAAGCAATAAATGTTACCTACATGAAAAATAAAAATTTTTCAAACCATTGTTTTCTGAATACTTATAAGTTATAACTCTTTTGTTTAAATACTAGGTATAAGAAACGTTCATTTACATTGACAATATTGTTCATTCTTTAATTAGGTTGAGGCATTAAGGTCATTTCTTCTAGCATGTGGAAATCATCTAATGTAGGTGGACCATTGAAGTTAGTTTTCTTCTCAAACGCCAATTATTGTGTTCATTTTATAAAACTGACTCTACGTCTCTCATTTCAAAGGAAATTGCAATACCGAACTGGACAAGGATAATCTTTTACTTTCAAGATGATAGTGGAGTTCAAAAATTTGTGTAAGATTGGAGTGGAACAGAAAATATTTTCAAAGTTTGTTTAATTTTCCTTACGAGAATTTAGATAATTTAATATTTTCAACATTTAATTGCCACCAATGACATTAATCGAGATTTATCGTTCCAACTCACCTCTTCGTTCTCATGTAAATATTTATTTTTCTCTTCAATAAGGTAGCAGTTTTTTTTATAATTGTTTCTTATAATGACAAATATTTTCGAAATACGAGTAGGTATTAAAATATCCCAGCACACCCAGAAATTTTTCAAAGTAGAGGCTGAATCTTGAAATTTATCACAAAAAAAAAAAATGAAAATGTCATTTTGTTTTTCATAATATTTGAACCGAAATACGCTCGAAGTGTGGTAACTTCTATTCCAAACTACCCAAGAGCATGAGCTAATATAAAATTCTTAAGGGTGTTTAGTGGTCAATTTAGTATTTTTTGAAATTCATATTCCCTCTAAATACAGAAATTGATGAATTTTGTTATTCAAACCGACAGGGAACGAAAAAATGCGGGTTAGAACCGAAAATGACTTTTTTAAAACTAAAACTTTTTTACCCTAAGCTCACTTCAGAAATGCACTTTTCATTTGCTATTAAAAATGGAAAATTCTAAACTTATACTCGTAGTGTTCTGCAAGAGGACAGGATTGCTATAATTCCAGCCCTGTTCCGAAAATTATATTATGAGCCTGTTATCACAAGTTATGCCTGGCTTTCTACATTTCATCCATCTCTCCAGATTCTTTCTTGAAACAACATTTTAAACCTGAATCAAGATTGAAACTCAGAAAGCAAGTCTTCATGCTTTCGAAGAGGACTGCATGAATATCGAATATGCCACGCGAGAATTCACAAAAAACACTTAATGCTTTCATGCTCCTCATTTGAATTTACCTCAGCAACGGCAATCGACTCGCCAGGTGAGAAACGTCATTCAGCAGAAAGAGATTGCCCGGATTGATGAGGATACGTAAGGCAATCTACGATTCCATCGACGAGCTCATGGATACCAGCAAAATTATAACAACACACCGTTACATCTTATCAACAATTTCGACACTTTCTCCATATTTACACAAGTACGAGTATAATATAATCCACCACATATGCAGTCCTGATTACAAATTTTCGGTTAATTATCAACGCCCCACTAAATCGTGGTCATCGTCGTAAAATTTTCTTGGCAAAAATTTCAAAACAGCCTCTGTAAAAGAGGAGTAGAATGATAATAAAATATTATACAACGAAAATAAGCGAGGAAAGTAATATTCCCAGAATTTTTTTCTCTTCATAGGTAATTGTTACGAAATCTTTATTTTGTTTTTCAAGTACTAGAAATCTACCGATACGTTAAGTACTAAACAATTTACAGCCAGTTCTACCATATGTACAAGATCTAAATCTTTTCACCGAGTAGACCTTAAAAATTTATTAATTTTTTTATTCCTGTAACCTACCGAAGAAAAAATGTTTTAAACTTTAAATGGAAAATATATATTATGATAATTTTTTTCATAATATCGGCTGTAACAATATTAATTATACTACGAGTATATGAAGCTTAAATAGACAAAAAAGTTTGCATTTCAAAATAAATTATTATGAAAATTAAATAAAATTTTTATACTATTAATTGAAATCTGTTTCCTCTTAATTTCAGAAAGAAAAATTATCATCATTCTCTAATTACTGCTTATGATCTGTAGATTTGGCAAAACAATTATTATTAAATTTAATTATTTATCAATCAAGTTTCCATTTGGGGTGTGAATCCATCATTTATAATTAATTTCGTACGATAGTGATGACGGTTTATGAAAAATGAATCAGTATTATATTTGGATTGTTATCAAATTTTTATAAATTACGTAAAAGTTTCCTATTACTTACAGTAAATTTTACGATGGGATGCATCAATTCGTTATCATTACAAAAAAAACAATTATCGTGTGTGTGTGTGTGAATTGTATCCACAATATTTTACTTTGAATTTTTTTTTACTCGTAAAATACAATATACTCACTAATACTTGTTCTCGATGCCAATTTCTCATTCTGTTCCCTGAGCAGGTATTCCTAATTGCTTCGCTTCCTATCCTCCTCACTATTTTTAAAATTCAGCTATATACACCTCTTGAAATTGTAAATGACGGTTTCCATCCGCCGTTACGATATATCTTGTCAAATCATGTAATTTGCCTAATTAGACTCATGAAATAGATGAACCAGTTTTGAGTGTTCCTCATTACGTGCTTGCTAATTTGTCGATGGTCATTTTCTTACACTAGCCAATTTAAAAACACTTTTCGCTTAGTAAAAAAAACCTTCAGTATAATAGGTGTACCAGATGAACTACTTCGTTGTAGCTTATTAAACAGCTCAAACGAATTTCAAGTCAAGATGACACATAAGTAAGGAGCATTGAAATTTCTGCATAAATTCTTATTCGAAATCCAACTGAAATTGAAGGACCCTACCTCAAAAAATAAATTCTTTAGCCCTTTATCTGATCGGAAGAAAAAAAATTGAAAGTAGAACAATTATTACTATTTTGATACTTGATTTTATACTGCATCATTATCAATCAAAATATGTTTTATGATAGACCACTCTTGAGATTCTGTTTCAGAAAACCAGATTTTTAATTAGTAGAGGAATTGAAAGAAAAAAAAAAACCTTAGATCTTTAGATTTTCAATGTCGAGAGTTAGAAAGAATTGTACCTTCAATAATCTTCATTAATTCGACAAACCTACTTTCCAGATATTTTATAGTTTCAAATTACTCGTAGTTTTCAGAAACTCAAAATAATTTTGCAGCTTCGACAGCTCAACTGTTATCAGCTACATTATTTTCGTGAAGAAATGAATAAATTGCAGAAAATTTTGACAAATAAAAATTTTTCAATTTCCAATTTTTTACAGCAAATTTAGGAGTATCATTACTAGCTCATTCACAACGAAAAGTGAACTATTTTTATGACGTTACTATTTATAAAGGTATAAAATTTCATCAGAATGTGGGTACAAAAACGAATGAAAATATAAAAAATTCATTTTTCACGCTATATAATAGTAATGCATATGGCACAGGAAAAATGGATACATAAAGTCTAGGAGGAAATTTTTCCTCACTTATTTGTCCGTAATCAGTTAAAACATTGTCTGTTGAATTATATTTGGTATTCTGTATTATAATTTTATTGTTAGCCAAAAAGAGAGAGTACAATGACAGTAGAAACCGTCGGATAAATTTTTCCTCCCTTTTTTTCTACTCATTCATTTCAAATTAAACGGTTGACCCGTTTAAGAATTTAATTGACTTGAAATACCTCACTTGGAGCACACAATGTGGTCACTTCCATACGAGTATCACGGGTACAAATGAAATATATAGCTTCTATATTACACTCCACATTCTTTAGCGAATGAATGACTAAAACTATTTGCCACCTTAAGTGTTTTATGGTTCACAATGGTCGATTTTTCATGCTCATGAATTAAATACCGTTTCAACGGAGATAATTAATTGAAAGGATTAGCGAAAGTGAAACAAAGTCATCCTCAGCGATCTTGAATTTAAAAGAAAAATGAGAATATTGAGAACGATATAAGCGGGGTAAAAAAGGAAAAAAATCAGAATTTTCTTGTAATATAAGTACATCAGACTTGCGTGAATAATGAAATTTCACATTCAAGTAAAAATTATTATACATAATATAATAATTTATAGGTAAATAATTGTAATGAAATGTTTCGAGTGATCAATGTAGGGGTGATGAGAGACCAGGAATGCTTTATTGACCATTAGCATTCTGCTCAACATTTTTCCGCTCCAGAAATCTTTTTTAAGAAACGAACATTGCTTTTTTTATTGAATACTCATTTTTAGGAACCACTCCTGATTGAGTGAAAAGATAAGTTCACTTACAGCAATACTTAAATTTTCATAATTTATAAATATACCTTCTTCAGTTGAGATAAGAAAATGGAAAAAATTCTAAAGGCAAAGAGCAACTGACATAGTTTCAGACGGCTTCCAATAATAAGATAAATTATTTACTCGTACCTTCACGGAAATTTTTTTTAAAATGAGGAATTTTCTCAACTCAATAACCCCATCTGCAAGAAAAGTATGGCTCAATCAAAATTATTAGATTATAGATTCAGATTCTTAATCGACTCTCCTCGAGAATTGTAAAGATCAATATCAATTTTATAGGTGTACTTAGAGAGTAGGAACAATATAATATAGTTCTCAAAGAACACTTAATAATCTCGCTTCGTGATTACATTCGGTTCCTTCGTAATTCATTAATCATTATCTTATTGTTAGGTGTACGATATGAATTTGATAATAAACATTAATTTCTTTTTCGGTTAAAATAAGAATAACTGATAACAGTAGTCCAGGTACTCACCACATGAAACAACACAGCATTTTCGGTGTTCTCTATAGCCATGCAATTTGCAACTTCTTAATTCACTCTAAGGTGCATCCGAAGATAACTTTGTTGGAAGTGTTTTTTGTTTCAGAATTCAGGGTAACTCATTATAAATATAAGACTTCACATAATAGTATTAGTATTTGATATAAATCTTCAACATTTAAGGACCACGTAACACAATTTTATGAATTTAACGTTCGTTGCGGTAACTTAAAATTGTCTCAGTTCTCAGATAAGTTTAAAGGTAAATCTACAACACAAACACGCGAATCGGCATAACTATTCGAATTCGACAAAAGAAATACTTACTTAATTGTAAAAAAATGTAAATAAATTGGAATGAAACGCGACAGATGAAGCAAATCTTGTTTTCTCATATTTCAAATTTCAGATAAATGAATAATTGCTTCATTTTAAAAATATAAATCAACTAGCTCTGTGGGAAGAGAAACTTTCGAGTCTTGCAGTGTTGCCAGAGCACGATACAATGATCATTGATTATTTGAAATTGAAAAACTAATGAATTGAATTTGTGCTTGTTGAATTGTAAAGTGTGTAAACTGATAGGTACTTCGCCATAATTTATTAGATTGGTACATGTCTTAAGCCAAAATATGGTAGGCTTTCTCTGCAACATGTTTTTGGTTGTAAATAAGAAGATACATTATCAAAAAAAAAAATTCAAAAGTAATTTTCGTAAAAATTCGCAACATAATGATGGGCGATGGCTTTACTTTCTCACAACTTATCTGGCAACACTGATATGATATGTTTGCAACATGATTTGCAAATTTGGATCGAAATGATAATGGTATCGCTGGACGCTGTGGGCCTGTTGTAGATTTCCAGGAGTGTAGTGTAGTGTAATAGTGTCGACTCGCGAGTGTATTAATTTAGTTTTAGTTTATTTTACTTCGGTTTAGTTCGCAATGCGTATATCTTTATTCTTTATTTTCAAGACTCGAGAGTGCAGTGATTATTCCAGCTTTTTCTTGGTTTTAGTTTCCACTATGGAATTTTATTGTCTGTTGATCAGTTTTATAATTACAAACAAGTGTCATACTTATAGAGTCCCAAGTGATTGAGATAATTGTTTTGCTCAGTGTCCTTATCTCATAATTGAATATTCTGTTTTCGTTCCCCTGCTGCAGTTATCGGAAATTAGTGCCGACTTCGGAGGTAAGTTTAGCATAAGATTTTTCTAAACATATTTGTCTCTCATCTTCGTGAACGAAGAAAAGGATTGATCCCCTGTATTCGTTTTTCTCTCAACCATAGTTTAGATACTTTCCCTTTACTTCTTTGCTCCGACTGAGTTTTCTGAGTCTGAATTTTGTTTACCTCATAGAGAATATTATAGACATTATACGTAGATAATAACGTTCAATAATTATTCTACATACTGTTGATTCAATAATTGTACGACACATCGTAATTTTTCATCGCAACTTAATTTAGTACGTGCCAATTCATTGAATCCTGTTTGTTCCTAAAGACGATGAGCATAAAAAGTTCTCTTATCACGTATTTGTTGATCTTGTCAGTCGTTAAAGCTAAAAAGTTATGAAATTATAATTCTAATTGAAATGAATGCTGATACGGTATACACTTGACTGCTCTTTCGACTACTTTTCCCGTTTCCGATTTGTGATCAAGATGTAAGAGTCTGCCTGACGCTTTGTGGTGTCCATTTCTTAAGAGCATCGGTAGGAAACTGTTGGTTGGTTGATGATACTTGATATTTTCAACTTGAAAGTATGTAACTAATGGATATTTATCATTTTAATCACTAACTTGAAAAGCAAGTTCAAGTAGACTGTTGTCAGTATTATACATTTACATGACTACAGGCGAGAGACGGAAACTGTCAAGCTGAACCGTAAAAACGGTTCAACACCTTCTTAACGTCTTTTAATGCATCAAGTGATGAGATTTAATAAATTGATTAAAATGAAAATTTTCGTATTAGAGAACTTATTCTGAATTATCTTTGAGGCTATAGTCTACCTTAGCTTTTCTCGTGTAGTTCACGATTTATACCATTTTTTCACCGAATTTTGCACCGAATTGATTCAAATTTGGATAGAGTATTGATATTACTCTTTAACTTATTCTCTATGCCTGGACCAAGCCCTTTTTTGATTTTCAAAATTTTAGAGCATTTTTTGAGGTCTCGAAATCCTTTTTTTGGGCTTTGAAAGAAAGTTCAAAAGAAATGAAACTGAAAAACACGATTCGTCCAGCCATCGCAAATATGTTCAAGGATAACGTATCATGTAAGCAAATTCGGTGCAAAACTCGGTGGAAAAAAATTGTCAATCGCGAGTGTACTTCAGAGTCAAAAACTCCGTGAAAATTCAAAGTTGTCATTCTGTCTGCTTAGATAATATAGCATGGATAGCCAGCGCGCTATCCTGGCCTTATAGAACGACCCTGTCAACATCGCTAATGTAGGAAAAATATTATGCTGGATTGCATGCGCAAAACAAGAAAATCGGAACAGCGTAGCCCTGCGCGAAGCGAGTGCGTTGTCCACCGTTCGTAAATCGTATCAACCAACGCCAACCGACTACTTCTGCGCATGCCTCCCAGCATAATATTTTTCCTACATTAGCCGTGTTGACAGGCCGAAATCTCGTACGCTGGCTATCCATGCTAGATTATCTAAGTCTGTCTGTCAAAACGCAAATCCGCAACGCGCGTGTCAAATAAATTGCCTATACTATGTTTATGTTGTTCAACATTTTCAAGCAGTTTTACTGGCGTCGATGTTGACTTCGTATAGCAAAAGTAAACTACACCTTTAACATGTTAACTTCTCTCAATTTATTACGAGAGATTTAATTCAGAAATTTTTGAATCAGCTGTTTGTCGACGATGGTGTATCGATGGAAAAATTCTGGCTTAAAAAAGATGTATTAAAATGGGCCAATACAAGGTGCGTAGAGTATAAGAGTGGTTAGGTACATTGTTTCTGTTTGAAAATTATGAGAATGTTTTCTTTTGTCGCAGATTATTCAAGTACAATTGCATCGACTTATTGAAAAATCTATTTTTTCGTCAAATTTTAAAAGTTTTAGACTTGGAAGTATTTTCAGTTCTTAACTTGGGTTTTTTTTTTTTTTTTTGCCAAGGAAAGAGTGATGAAAAAAACCTTTTTGAAAAATTTCAAAAGTAGGGATCCTTCTTCCTTACTAGAAAGTTGACATAGACAGTTATTTGAAAGCCAATGGTATCTTGAATGAATTAGGAGTTGTAGGTCCAGAATGCAGTTTAAGGTTATTGATACGTAGTATGAGATTAGTACTTAAAGATTTCAGCTGAGGCTAATTTTGTCAACTTAATTTCATTTTCTGAATGGTTTTAGTCATTATACTCATTAGTTATCCAAACTGTTTGAATTCGAACATCTTTCATTTGATTCGAATAGGGGTTTAAAATTTCCCTGATTCTCACACGTATGGATTTAGATTTATCTATTTTCCTTAAGTTTCTATTTCATTAGTCGTCGACCTTCAACGCGTAAGAAGGCTGCGAAAAAAAAAATGACCAATAAAATTCAGTAGGCTATTAGAATAGAAGCTCTATTTTGTATACATCGTAAAGAATAGAGATTTGGGTGAAGAACTTGACCTTAAAATGGAATAAAAAGAATTCCCGTTTACATAGAGAATGCATATAATATGCTGACGAATACAAGTTAACGGTCACATCGCATCAACATTTCGAACGTACTAGTTGAAAGAAAACAGTCAATTGAAATTAACCTAGCCCGGCCTGTACAATGCTAGATATCAATGACTATGTTTCTGAGTGGGAAAAAAAAAATGCAAAGACGTATCTACGAATTTCTAATTATGGTAGATATCTTATACTGTATATAGGTATATAGGCTACATTTTTTATTTTATGACAGATTTTTATATCTTTTTTTTATATTAATTACGAAGAGATAACTATAACTCGTTCGGCCGAAGAGAGAGGTGATGATCGAATTCTAGGTAAAAAAAAAAAAACTAGGACCGAGAATAATTACGCTCTAAAATGACCCTGGTTTTACATCGTCACAAAAATTCGTCAACAAACTAAATGATAACTATCCATAAATGGAAACGCCAATAATACTCTCATACCCTGGTTATCACACGAACGCCTTGTATCTTTGTGTGCGTGAAAAATATGTTTTTCACCTACGCGTAATTATGCACCATGCAATGTAATAATCGAACAAGTACTCCCGTAGACCAAGGTGTAAAAAAAATTGCTTGAAAATTTCTTGGCATTACGAGAAAATTGAGTTGAAACAAATCTGTAAATTGAATAAAGACATGCTACCGAGAATGTTGGTATATTGGTACCTTACCTACCATTCACATAATTTATAATCCTTATACATCCCTCATGCAGATATTAATTTATGAAAATAGCACAAACACCATCAGTATAGAATTTACCAGATCATGAAATTTGAGCCAATTTCTTAAGAAATAAATTCTTCTATCATCTGTCCAATATACGAGTATCTACAAAATTTTCCACCATATTTTAACAGTATCACACAAGAAGGGGATAAGTCAATTTTTTTCGATGATTGAGTTCTTTCAGGGTTTGATTCTATATACATTGAACCCTGCCTACTGTAAAAATATAATGTCCCAAAATGCAACCATCGCTGAGAAAATGGACTTCAAAGTTAAACTATTAAAGGTACCATACGTGAAAAGTACATAAGAGATGGAAATTGTTTTTTGCTCTCCTGCTAAATTAGAAAAAGTGGACTTATTCCTTTCTTGCATAACACTGTTTATTTCCTTGTGAAAATAATCTAAGCCGCAAATTAAAATTAGGATCGGGCAAGTGCATACTCCAACCAGTCCTTAAATATAATTTCAAAAAAAAATACCCTTCCAATTATTCAATTGCTTTGAGAATCATCCCCAAAGGAGAATTTTTATGCCGCATGTAAGGTTTCTCCAAATTTTTACCTTCATTGGAAATGAAATTGATTCAAGAGTTGAACCTATAATTACGAGGGTCATTCAAAAAGTAACGCCTGATAGCTGGGGAAAAATGCCCAGGCGTAATTTATGAAGAAACTACCGTATGGAGGGGAAGGGGAAGAGTAAAAAAAGAGACTGAGAGTGTGCATGGAAAGAAAATAAAATTTGAACGCATGAACCCAGGTAAATTACCATGGAAGTGCCAGTAAATGTGTATTCAAATTTCAAAAATTATTTCTCTTCACTGGGCGGGGTGAGATGGAGGTAGGAATGTGTAGACAGCCATGTGAGACGTGCGGGGAGGGTATCTTCACGTTTCGTGTGTGCATCACTGGCGGCAGCATTCTATCGAAGGCAAAGCAAGCATTGAAAATGAAGGGGAAAATGGGCGCCTTCCTGATTTCTCAACTGACATGCATTTAGAGCAAATTCCTGCACTTCTAAGGGAAGAATCATGCCCAACTCTGAATGAACTCAGGTTGAAAATGCCTACAGACTACAAACAAACTTCTATTTGAATTTTGGTGTATGAAATGTTGTGGTATTGTGAGTTATCAGCATGTTGGGTTCTAAAATTACTGATTGATGAGCAAAAAAATCAATTTTTGAGTTAGTATGAGGTAGAGGGAGTGGATTTGTTGGAGAGGATTGTCACTGGGTTTGAGACATGAGTCTACCACTACACCCACAGCAAAAGATTCAAATCATTCTGAGGTATGCATCCAGTGAGTCAGCACCAAAAAAAGATGAATTGAGAAATTTCTTCAAAAACTGTACAGAGGAATGGTATACTCAGGAGATTGAACAGCTGGTATCCTGGGATGATAAATGTTTGAACAATTCTGGCAATTATGTTGGAAAGTAGATCTCAAAACCCTTCTAAATATACCAAGTTCGAGTCTTTGTGTCAATTCTGTCCTAGTTTACAGCCAATCAGGCTTTACTTTTTGAACAACCCTCGTATAAATTTTCAAATTTTTTGACTGTGCGGTGAAATTTGATTTGCAGTTCTCGCGAACACTGCTCTCTTCGAATTTATATTTTGTATTTTGGAAAATTTATTTCCATCATTTTTCGAAGTCGTTTATTTGTATAAGTGATGAAATATGCATAAAGTATATTTTATACACAATTCTTGAGAATTTATTCGGCGCGAGTGGTAACGATTTCTTAAATTTCTTTACACAAAGTTGTAGTAGTTACTGAGGGTTTTTTTGAAACGCCTCCAAAGTATGATTTTTTGTTCATTTTTCAATTCATTTGGGAAAGGATATTATCAAATTGTTTCCTGGAATATCAGCCACAGTCATCGTTTCAATTATTATGATGATAAAGAGAGGAAAAAACCTGCTTTAGACGACATCATCGTTCATTTTCTAACCCAATTCATTCACCTGCTGTACGTATATGATACCTGTGTTTAAAACTATAGGTAAGCATTTAGTTGATGTGCATGAAATGGGGCACCAGACCAAATAGCCGGAAATTAATAGAAAAATTTTCGCTTTTCGCACGAATACGAGACAAAAAAAAAGAACGAAAAAAAAACAATCGCAACATTGTTTGGAGAAAAAAATTTATATAGTCTCGTAATCTAATGCATATCTATGTTGATAACGGATTCATGGAAGAAAAAAAATGAATATTCGAGGGTGAGACGATGCACATCGCAGCCAGTCACTAGTGAATAAAAAAATACAAAAATGATTGTCAGTTCATTAAAAAAAAGTAATATTAAAAATATATTTGAATGTTACATTTGAACACCAGACGAAGTGTTGAAACGGAATGTAATGCTGAATATGATACTCGATTTCAATTTTCTATGAGTTTCCAAATAAAATTTTCTGCCTGAAAAATTACTGAGGAAACAGGGCATGGGGCTTCGAATTAAGTATGTAAATTAAATTATTCACTATCTCGTTGCTTAAACTGGGTAAACGTCGAACGGTTTTCTTATTCCAGACACCCCCTCCCACCGCCCCGAATCCTTTACATTTACAAGGTAGTTGAATACCGAAGTGAGCTGTAGTTAAGGTAGGATTAAGAAGAAGAAAAATGAGGAAGCAGTTTGAAAAAGTGGAAGAAGGTGATGAAAGATTAAAAAGAAGAGTGAAGCAAAAAAGCTACCAAGAAACTGCTAAAGAGACTTGGATGGCAATGTTCTCTCAAATAGCGTGTCACATATCTTTATTCACTAACATTACATCTTTTCACGTATGTAATCGTCAAATAAAACAGATTATCTTTTATTTTTTGGTACAGAATGTTGTGAGTGAAAGTTGAGAAAATGTCTGCATTTAGAGGAATATTTCTCTTTGGCACGATTGCATCATACTATCATTTAAAAACGATTTTGCAACGTTGTTTTTAACCTCTGATCGAGAATTAATCTTTATGAGAGCAGGCTCTTCGCCCGAATATTTTGTAAGAGGTGGTTCACTTAGGTCACGCCGGTGGCAAACTCTTTTCCCTCTCCTCCCCTTTCCTCTTATTTTCCATGCCCTAGAAGAAGGTTCGATTTGGTAAAAAGATGAGCTCAGCACCCCAACGCCACCCCTAGCCACAGACCTGTATGAGAGAAAAGTGCGCAGTTGCTTAACTACATATCCTTCACTGTTCGTTATCCAATGATGGTACATATCAGATTTTATTAGACGGTAATATTGTTGAAGATATTAAAGTTTCTTGAATCAAGTCCGTATCAAAGTTTCTGAGTCTCTTCTCTATTTTAATGCTATTTTATGCATGCTAGCGTAAAAATGATAATGTCTAAGCAAAGAGAAATACAACCAGAAATATTTTTGGGGTAATAAAGTGAGGTAGCTTCGAGTCGCATAAATTTTGTGTTTTATTTTCAATTTTGACACACTTGAAGTTTAATTTATTTTATTTTCCAAGCAACGATTGGACGAGATAAATACGTAAAAAATTTTTAGTAGCATTTGCATAGATATTGAGTACATGTTGGTAATGCGTCTACTCGGTTTACTGTGAAAAATTTATGCAACATTCGAGAAAAGAATTGGAGCAGAGTTGAAATGGGAGAAATAGGATAACGAAAGAGGAAACATGGCCACATGATTCAGAAAAGTAGGTACGGGTATAGGAAAGTATAATTTTGTAGCGAATTTTGTCACTCGCCACAATAAAATAGTAGGTTCCCCCTAAAAGTAGAAATGAAAAATTATTCAATATTCAAGCTTGTCAGTATTGTGTAACGCACTGAGAAAACTAGAGCACTTGAGTAGATATTTGTTGTGCCTGAATGAGAAGAGAAAAGTTAGCTATATTGAAACTGCTGAACCAGAGAACCATCGAATCAAAAACTTGAAAATCATAGCGAAATAAAAGTGTTTAAAAACTACAAATACATTTTTGCATGCTCGAAAAAATGACAAAATTCTCTTAAATATGAGGCTTGAAGGAAGGAGAGTTTAATTAACAATATACCCACAGTAATTTTTGTACTGATTTTTATTTCATTGCTCTCAGTAAAATTTATTTCGCTCAACTGTGCCAAATATTTTACTCTGCTCCTAGCTGTCTATTCGATATTTCAGTAAAATGTAAAAAAATCCAATTTTTGAAATAAAGAAAAAAATTATTTTGCCCTAAATAATTTTGATTATCCCACAGGACTATTTATAAAATTACAGTTTCTTGGTGCCATCTAGAGTATGATGTAGAATAATTATCGTATTTTAGAAGGTTTTTTTAAAGTCTCGCCCGACTTTTTGTCACAATAGATTTTATTTGGATTCGTCTTCTTCAGAATTTACTATTTTTCGATCTCTGTGCTGGAGAAAAAAAAAATCAGTTTTATTTACGATTCTATAATGTCAGGTAATAGTCAGGCAGGTAAAAAATGTCGGTTTTAGTGAAACGTTTCAACTTCGAACCCATAAAATGATAGATATATTATGCGAAAAAATTCGATTCATTAAACATAAAATTAAAATTACATTCGGCAGAGGAAAAGAAGAAGCGTATAATATCTATTCAAAGACAAGAGTATTATCTTCTTATTTTACTGCGGCAAAAAATAGTCGCTGTGGGTTAGAAATTTAGTTATGAGATGCAAAAAGTTGAAAAATATTCAGCACTTAACAAATAATATAATTTTATAGATGTAATCTGATCATCTTACGCAAAGATGAGAGACAAAAAAACTGACACAAATTTTCATAAAATAACGATATAGTTAGTCAGAACGAGTATATATGATTCATGTCTAGCTTTTTTTAAATAATTACTTAGTTTTTGAGGGACATCCCCTAGCTGGCATCTGATTTAGACAAAAATTCAATAGTTCCCCCCCTCTCATGTAAATAGCATGACTTATATGCTATTATTACAAAGCTAGCTTTGCAACTTTTTGACTTTCACAAATGCTGTAATGATGGTGCTTCCCTATTTTTATCGAATATTATTTCTGGAAAGATTTTTTTGAGAGTACTTCGAACCCTCATTTGGGCTAAATGGTTCGGTAAGATTATTTTTCTCACTGTAGAATTTTGTTGTTAGGATTATTTTATTTTGGGACTACTTTTTCGCAAATAACATCTATTTTATGAGATGTTCTCATTTTTTTTTTCTTCTAGCAATTGGATGAAACGCAAATCCAAATCAAAATATTATGCACTGCTACGTAGCTACCAAACTGATGGCATGTTCGTAGTTCGTTGAATTGAAATAAATACGGAAACTAGATTTTTGCGTAGCATTCTTTTTATTTTTTTACCATTAGTTCTTGCAACTATCACCTAAATTTGCATTTTAATGTATTTTTATCGTGGGATAAAACACGATTCTAAACTTCGGATGCAAATTGGGCAAAAAATAATGCTATTAAAATTAAAACTGATCCTTATCGATTTGTCAAAAGAAAGAAAATACCTATTAGAATGGCCGAAATCTAGCTTGTGCATTTGTCAGGGGAACATAAAAATCAATGATTTACTTCATAACTTTCCCATAAATTTTGAATTTTCTTAATCGTTAAAATTTGTTCACATGTTACGTCTGAAACAATAAAAAGCATGTTTTTGTTTTGAGCGAATGCAGATTAAAATTGAGTTCAATAATTTTAATCCCTATCAAGTATATTATGAAGTTATCTGCGTGAGACTGATTTCGTGATTTGCATTGTTAATTATTTCTATACGAATCATATGAATGCAAATGCATGTGTTGGTGTTCAGTGAATTATGTACCCAATGTTTACAGTTTGGATTCGGGTTTGTGTTATCTCAAATCAGAAATTAAGAAGCACTTAGGATTAGTATCTTTGGACGGTTCAGAGGTACAAAGGTGTGAACTAGTTATTATTTATTTATTCACTTTGAAAAATAAATTATGATCTTCGTCAGGTTACTAAGACTCCATGTTGGGATCAACTGAAGAGTTTTGTTGCCCACTGCTACGAAAGACATTTTAGCTATTTATTATCTGATAATCACAGAAAATATGTAACTCATGAATAAGTAGGTCGTGGCTCAATTTGTATGTACAATGAGTTCATCTTTATTTTAAAATAAGCAGAAAAGAGAGTTGTTTATATTTGAGCATTTATAAATGAAATTTGGGTGTCAAAATAGATAATTTTATTCATGTTATACCTACTTTCTGATACTGAAGATGAAGCAGAAGCGGGCAAAAAAATATTAAAAAAAAAAAAAAAGGAGAATGGTGTCAACTATTTGCGAGTTATATGGGTGGTGAAAAAATCAAAAACGTTGATATATTAATTGACCCTCTGTGGGGTTGGAGCAGGTGGATTTTGAAAGACTTTTTACTTTTTAGGGTGAATTCAGGAGATGCTCCTAGACGTTTCAACGCAATATTTTTTCTGCTGGATTTTCCGCTATTTGCAATATATGTCTGCACTGGACTAGATTAAGTATTCTAAATAATTCATCATAATCCTAACGTTTGTTTTGATCCATTCAGTATTTGATCTGAAATCGTTGACAAACGCTTTTTGCTAATCGCAACAACTCCGAATATACTGAACCAATAATCAATCAAAATTGAAAAATGTTGTCTCCTACGTGTTCTTAAAATATGTCCCAAGTATTGTTTTGATCCATTCAGACTAAGTCGGAAATCAAATCTATAAATCGTAGCAATATTGGTATTTTTGGAATCTTGGAACCATGAAAGGAAAATTATCATTTTCCCAACTTGCCAACTTTGTTTGTGAAAGCAAGTATACGCTTTTATAAAAACATTTTTAGATTCTACGAATGTATCGTTCCGATCTCCAATCCTTATTTGGGAGCATTCAAGAAAATGGCTGAAAAGGTGGCCGATATTACCCTCCAAGGCGGCATTTTTACTCTCTCAATTAATATAGCAATAAGAAGCCAAACGATTGTAAAAAAAAATATTACTCACGATGGAGGCGATTCTATTTTGCTCGAAACGCGTTTCTACCAGCAGTCACCACTTGCGCACCAATAAGCGGCCGCGGTAGCTTTAATGAAAGACGTACGGACTGGAGGCACACGTGTTGACGGATCCGCGCACATTGCAACTCGAAAATTAGTATCACTCTAGGAGGCTTTACCAGCAGAAGAAAAAAAAAATTTCAATTTCACAAGCTCTGAAAATAACAACAAATTAACCTCCAAAAACGGACGAAAATTGGCGATTATAGAAATTTCGTTTACACCGAGCACCCGAATTCTTCGCACAAAATATAGCACGTGAGAGCGGATTCGTGTGAAATGAGACGATCGACACTGGCATCTGACAAGATATGCGATCTACACGATCAACGAGCGTTCACTCAGATCCGCAGATCCACGATGAATTCGGCGAAGAGGAGGACGTCGACGTCAGCTGAGCTTACGACGCACAGCGCGGCGCTCATCGACACGCGAGGTCCACAGGATGCCGACAATAGCTAGGCGTCGTAATTTGGCGGCAGAGAGAGGGGGTCGACCAAAATGGTGGAAGGGGATGCCGGTAAGCCGGACGTGTATGAGAATTTTATTGATATATAAAACCAGATTTGTGGATGAAATTGGAGCTGCACGACTGAGGCACTGGTGCAACTACGATGACGCGCAGACATTAAGGGGATGCTCCCCTGGAAGCCCGAAAGCCACTATTCAGCAATTTTTATTTTTAGCAGGTTTTCCACGAAAGACCTATAGCTATTAATTTTGGTCTGATTTTTTAAAATAGGCATGAGACATGCGTATGGATTTTCGTTTCACGATCTCAGAATTCCAAAAATACCCATCAGACATTTTCATATTATTTCTTTTTTTTATTTTATTCATTTAGTCAATATGTAAATTTATGTGAGTAGAGGGGGTTGGGGTATAAATTGTGAATTTCGACTTTGGCTCATTACAGCAAAACTACTGAACGGATCTAGCTGAAATTTGAACTTAACATTAAATGAAGTCGAGAGAGTTTTACCATCATCCCAAGCCAATCCGTGCGTTAGTCACTCGAAAAAGTCGTTTGAAAAATGCAGATTTTCTTTTTCACGCGCTCCAACTCCCGAACCGAAAGTGATGAAGTTTACACCAGAGGTCTATCTCGATGAGATTGAAGCCTGATGGAAATTTTATGATGATCGGTCCGGCGGTGCTCTTGAAATCAGCGAAAATATCGCCAAAAAAGGATAATTTTTTATGAGTTTTGAATGGATCTTTTCAACTTCTGAAAAATATTTCAGGTAATATGGAGAAAGTACTGCAACTATTAAGTTGAAATTGATATGGTGTTCTATGGAGTGGTCCTTATTGTAAAGTTTCGAATTTATTACCTCCCACCTTGCAGAATAGTACCATTTAATAAAAAAAAATTTCAGCCCCTAGGTTGAAAAGAAGTGGCACCTTAAGGACAGTGAAGATCCGTTAGTCCAAAAAGTAGCATTACCCGATGGGCAAAAAATGAGAAAATGATCCGGAAAATGAGAATTTTATCCGTTGTCAGTTCGTTTTTATTTTCGACCATCGGATCTGAAAATTTGCAGATATTTTTGTCATCTTGATTATTTTTCCAAATCCGTTTGTAAAACGGATTTCCTGATTATAATCAGTGATAATTTTTGGGCAATTTTTCTAAATCCGTTTGTAAAACGGTTTCACGGATTATAACCCGGGCCAACAAATATCATAAAACAGCCTTCATAGAAAATAATCCGGACTCATTTCCGGCAAGACTGATTACAATCCGTTCGAAATCCGTTTTAGAAGCCGGAAAACATGAAAATTCCGGGTTATAATCCAGAAACGGATTATAACCCGGAATAAAACGGATCCGTTTTCAAAATATTTTGCCCATAGGGTATTTTACTTTATCATCAGCATTCCATGGAACTATGCCTTTTCTCCTTCACTTTACTGATGCAATCCAGTGTGGTGATTAGCATGAGACCCCTGTAGTCTATTCTAAAACCTGCTTTTCTAGCGACGCTTACTGCGCTACAATTTTTTTAAATGATAGTACATGTATGTGATTCAACTAAAAATATGAAAGAAATTTTCGCTGATAAGCTTATCATACGTACTTAGCTCAGAATTGACTAATTTTCAAAGTCAAGAGCATAGAAGATTTGTCAGCGCATCAGTGACTTATATTGTATGGAATATTATGGACTGATCCAGATCAGTTTAATTTAGCTTACACTAATAAGTTATTTCGTGCCCTGTCACAAGTCATACATTCATGATACGAAAACTCTTCATACTGACTCTTTTTATTGAATTAAAAATTCTCTTTTCAAGTTAATATTGTCTATACGAACTTATATTTTATTTACAATTTAGTTAAGTACCATGCGTAATAGTGTCGATTCGACTGACCCTACCTGACAACGGTTTTTGCCTTGGTTGGTCCTCATTTTTGCTCCGAAGGTCGCGTACAAAATACAATAATATTGACATCTGATACTCGCAGCTATAGATAGGTATATAGGCTACACCCTTGTACGTATGTAATGTGCAGTAACATATAATTTCTGGGCAAGGGAACGCACGAGAAACGAGACTGGAGGCAGAAACAGAAAAATAATCGCGTACCAATTTGAGGGGCACTCCTCTTAGATGAGCAGCGAAAAAGTTGAGTTCGCACTGTCTTCGGAAGCAGAAACGAAGAGGTGGAACGTCTTCGGAGGAGAATGCGATATGGTAAAATATTAAGTGTATTGTATTTCATTTCATTCATACTGTACAATTGACATTAGAACTCTGGAAAGGACAAACACTTTCATTTTCACCTAACGTGAGTGCGTTGAGAAACTGAGAGATCTGGTTGCCTAGGTGTAGATGCTTTGCGAGAATATCATCCGTGTGTTGAAAAAGTTGACAGAGTCGGTATAATTTACATAAATTGCCAAAACCTTGTAAATATAGGCATGTATGGAATAAGTGTTTGTAGTTATAGAGTGAATTGTAGTTAGGTTCAGGTACACTGGTCGATTGTTTGAAATTTTTTCACTTTATAAACTACTATAAGTGTCTAATATTCTTAATTGCTGCAACTTCATTTCTGTGCATAAATGTATCAAGTTCATGCATTTTTGTGCTAAAATGAAGTACATGTACTTGCCATCTAAATTGCCCAGAGAACTTTATTTTTATTTCAGTCCTCGATTTTCTCATGTAGGTAAATGTAACAATTTTCAAAGAAATGTACATTTTTCTTAATTTTTTGCTTCGCACTCGTGTGAATTTGTCCCTTCAATTAGCAGATCAGTTTTCGTTAAATGGTCTTGTAATGTACATCGAGGCAGATGGGCATGGGGTAGGTGTAGAAAAATAAATGTCAATTTGAAGAATTATATAGTTTGAAAAAAATTAAAGAGGAAACCTTGTTCGCTGGTTAATGTCATATTAGTTTCTCTTCAAAATTATTTTACATTCACCCAAGCATTTTTAGATAGTTTTCCTGTTAAAGTTAATTATAAGCAATAATTCAGAGAAAATTTGAATGGGTTTTTGAGAAATTTAAATTTTTGAATTTTTTTTTGTTGGAATGTTGCCTAATTGTCAAAATTGTTCTCATAGAAGGCTGAATATTGTTGTACTTGAAGAAGAGAGGTGTAGGTGAAGTCTGGAATTCTCAAATTTAAAAGGTACAAGATTTTTTAAGCGCCGAATTCCATGATGAATTAACTCATATCAGTGGTACTTAATTGCTTGAAGAAATTTTCAGCCTCGGTTCTCCTAATTTATGTAAAGTTATGTTAATGCGTGTAAAAAGCAGAATAATCGTGCAATTTAGAAGAGAAAAAAATTTTTATGAAGCAAATTTTTATTATTAGTTTTGGATGTTTGATTTGTCGAGTTTCTAAATTTGCATAATTGAGGGAAAAGTGAGTTGATTAATTTGTGATTTACCCTGAACTTACGAACATAAAATAGAGAATACGTGTCTATTCGCCTTCCTTGGAAGTAAGAACAGGTTAATTAAGTTTCCTGCCACTCCAAAATGTAGACTTAAAATGCTCATATCAGATTAATTTGTAGAAAAATTTTTACAAAATGAAATAAGTCCAAAAGAAGTTTCCTGACGAAAGAAAGTAAAACTGTCTCCAAATTAGTTATGAGAATATTTTTTCAATACCTATTTCAGCAGTGATAAAATGGTCCCTATGTAAATGCATTTTGAAGATGGTTATGTCATGTAATTTCAATTTAAGTGTGGGAAAGGTGACAAGTTGAAAGAAAAACTAGTTTTCTTGTTTTAGTAAGTAAGTAATGTATCTATTCATTCATTTACTTGGGTACACGCCTCCGACTGAATTTTTTGGAAGGATATACAGATCTCAATTAAGTCAAGAAAATTAAGATAATTTATCCTATTAATTGTAGTATTGTTAAATGTTGGATTGGCTATGATAGTAATTTTTATTTAAATCCTTGTTCTGGCTTCTGCATATTGGAAAAAGAAAACCTTGAAATTATGTAAGTGGCTAATAATTAAGCTGTTAGTAAAAATCATAAATAATTTGTCACTGCTTCTAACAGAAATCCTACATGCACTAAACCTTACACTTAACCCCGCGACATCAAAATTCTAATTTTAAAAACTTGTGTACCTACGACGCAACGTGTAATTAGTCACCTAGTGGTTTTTTCGCGAATTGAATTTCTATTTTCTAGGTAAGATGTATAACAGAGAAAAAAAACAACTATTTTTCAAATTTTTCAATTTCGCAGCAACTGAGTTACGACGTGACGACAAAGTCGACTCATTCGTATTTTTCCATTTTATATTTTGTAGAATCTAAAAATCATTATAAATGTAGTTGCATTAGACCCACGCCTTCATTTATGAAGGATGCATTAGAATTGGTCTACCCACGACTCCATTAACTAAAATTTGAGCCTATTTAAGTTACGCGTAGATAAATTTTTACATTTAGGGCACTGAAATATGAGACGGATTCATTAATTCGGTATTATTGGTTCAAATGGAATCTTCTTTTTTTTTTTTTTTTTCGTTTTACTATTGCAACAGACATTTAACAGTTTAACCGGAATGATTCTCTATAAAATGCTGGATATTAAATGTCACAATACTATAGCTATAGAGCTAGGTAATATTATTACAAATTCGAATCGCTGTTAATAAATGATTAGAGGGGAAAAAAACTTGATTTACGTTCAAAATGAGCGGAGTTTACGATTAAAATGTAAGAATTTAAATCAATAGTCTGGGGGAAACGGTCCTTCCCATTAATATTTAAATAAATAAATAATACGAAATGATAATAAGAAATAAAATGAATCTATGTTCTACGAATGCAAAAATTTGGAAGGAAATCATTCACACTTTTATTATAGGCGCTATAAAAATAAAATTTTTTACTACTTGTAGCTCGTCTTCGATATTAAAATCATCTATTTATTTAACGTCAATTACCATAAATATTATTTTAGAAAAAAGTTTTTCTTAAAACGGTGTTTTGTCAACAGAAACTTGCTATTTTTGGGTTATCTATTTTCATCTTCACCCCTTATTTTTAAGAGCCTGTATATATTTTTTTGTCTCGCTATTCGTGGATTGGATGCTCAAACAGTTGCTTTTAAACGTTCGCACAGTCACCGTTTTATTGAACGACTCGACTTACCCTCCTCGAATACAAAGATTTTTATTACTTTTTCGTTTCGAGTTTTTTACGATATGTAAATAGATAATGTGATGTTTCTTTAGACGCCAAGAGAAAATGCAGATTAGGCTACATTATTCGTTTCAGGATGGTTTTGCTAATTTTTAAGTAAAACTTCCTTATATTCTTGGCCATTGTACCTTTATAGAGGGGAATTTTCTATTTCAGTAATACCCGTAGAATTTAGTACAGTGTAGATATTAATTCAAATCTGTATCTATAAGCAAATTAACATAATATGTAATTACGAAAAAAAAAGTGAATTAAAAACAAAAAACAAAATATATTTTTTTAAATCGTAATATTTTAGTAAATCTAAAAAAAACGAAAAATGAAAAAATAATGTATAAACATTTCAAATTTTACCAACTAATATTTTTAATTAAATTATATAAATTATACTTAACATGATTAATTATAGGGAAAAAATTTAAATTAAAAAACAAAATAAATAAAAAAATTAATTGATAAAGCTGAAAAAAAATTCATAAAAATTTTCAATTTCACAGACGAATATTTTTAATTAAATTACATTTACTAATGAAGCATAAGTGAAGAAAATTTAATATTTAATAAGCAGATTTTCACCTAAAAACCTGCTAAAAATAAATTAGCCATTGGACAATGGTTCTGTATAGGAACTCGAGCATTAAGAAGACCTGTATAAATCGTTGAAGCTTAAAAAGTTTACGTTATTCTGCATATACATGTCCCATTTGACATTGATATGAGTGGAGAGAGGAAGAATCATCACCCTTTTATTTGAACTATTAAAAATAACTAATACACAATTTCGTAATTATATAATTATGTAGGTGCTCGTTTGTTCCCTCGAATTTTTTTCGATTTTTTTTTTTGAAGTGGATTCAGGATAATGCAATCTGTTTTTTATTATTTTCATAACGGTTGTAATGCAAATGATGGCCCATGTAAATAAATTTGAATATAGGTAAATAATTTACCGTATAAAATTGATCGACCGATTCATCATGTAAATTACTTACCAACTGAATGAGTAAAAATTAATGATGCGTGCAAGTATAGTTGAATGTTGAATTTAGATTGAAAATGATGCTGGATTGTTTTCATTTCAATGTTCATTTACTTATGGTACTTGTATAATTCTTACTTTTGACATTTCTTTCTATTGTAATTGTATATTTTTAATAGATCGAAATTATTTTTACTTGTGTCGCGTACCTGCTGAAAAAATTATTTCATTTTCAGTTTAAATGCATTATCTTATCATTGAAAAATTTTGTTTGTAGGGTTAATTTTTTGGCCACAAAATCCAGCATTCTGTTAGAAAAAGGAAATTAGTATTAAAATGAATTGATCCTCTTTTATGTATAAATGGAGGGAAATTACGTCACATTTTCAACCTGACCTATCATACAAAATGATGTTTGAAATCTGAGAATCTCTAACTGCTATTTACTCATTTATTAGAAACAGCAATTTGATTTCCTTTAAACAATGTAATTTGTATAATTAGAAGATTTATTCAAGAAACAACGCAATCGATCGTGACGTGGTTATAGGTGATAAATAAAATTGATAGTTTTTAGGTCAAAATATAAATTCTGATTATTAACAAAGAAATATACCTATCCATATTAATTCATGTGGGTGTAAATGATTTTGTTTTTCTGCGTCTCTCGATGGTCGTGTCATCCTCAAATTTATATGTAAGAGAACAATGGCTACAATATTTTAAACATTTTAATTTACATCCTCAATCAGTGATCAAGATAAGAGAAATACTTCTATATTGTATCTTATCAGTGGATGCTTTGGAGGTTTTTATTCGCGAGCGTCTAGTCGTTAGAAAATGTCAACATTTTGCCCCTTATTGCTCATTTCCTATTTTAATAATGCCTTAACTCTTTTCGTGAAAATCAACTTTTTTACTCGTTGTAGGCATTGATTTCCTGTCAAAAAGCTCAGTTTTTTCCCCTAGAGCCTTCCGACGAAAACCGACAATGTAATATTCTTGTTCACATAAAAAAGCAATTTGCATTTTTCTTATCCAACCGACTTATTGTCATCGATAACCTTGTTCCTGGTAACCAACTTCCGCCGTAAAAAACTTTACGACGAGATTGCGAACATATTTTTGGAAGTTTGAAAAAAAGAGGTGCATAGAAACAGGGAGCCCCATAATATAGGCGTTCCAGAAGTTCGCATAAATCAAGTGACATTGACTAATGATACGTTTTTACGAGAGCTTAGGTGTGGTTATTCGGTTCATTTCTTAATCTTCACATGTATGAATTTGTGGAAGAAAAAAAGTTGAATTTTGCCATAATTCGTGCAAAAAAATTGAAATCGAGCGGTCTGATGATTTGATTTATGGCCATCTTAATTTTAATGCATGACGAATTATTAGCATGCTGAAGAATATTTGATACGTGGATGTCAAGATCGACGTATAAAATAATTATGAAAACAAAATTAGCACACTACCTAGTTTGACTTATATGGAGTTATTACGAGTAGATAGTATCCATGTATGATATAACGCACTGAAAATCTTACCCTAGTTCTCTTGAATTTTTTACGAGGTGATTAAATTCATTTTGTTTTACTCGTATTTTTTTATACTTACGAAGGCATCTTCTTGGAATTAGTCGAATGTTATTTTGGCATTGTATAGGTAAAGACCCTTTCGATCGGTCACTGTTTTTTAGATAAATGCAGTTGTAGATGGTTGGTCAAAATTCGAAATCAGTAATCTCAATTTTACCAGGTTTACTTTATACTTTACTCGACTGCATCATGTGAAATTATTCACTTATAAATGAAACTATATCTTTGAAAGTCTCTATTGAAATGAATGTTTTTTCAACTAATTCTCTTTCAATTCACTTTAAATATAATTTCGGACCTTTTAGAGCCAGATGAATTCGTGTCCATATCTTCAGTTTTGGATTATTCGCATTCGAAGTTTTTAGAATACCTGTACTAGAATGTCTCTTATCTTGGGTTCTTATGGTTTGCATTTGAAGGAAATTGTGAATGGTTATTCTGCAACATTGAGTTCATAGGATGAAAGTATAAACTAGGTACTATATAACTAGATAATTAATATCTCCGTATCACGAAATTTAGACTCAGGTCCAGGTATGACTTTTATTGAATTATCGTTGCTCTATAGTCATATTTTCCTTATTTCAATAAATTGAAAGTTCAAACATGAAATAAACCACCTGATTATAATTAACTTTTGATTAGGTATTAGTCAATTTTGAGTTCATTTTTCAGTGAGATGGCCGAGATGAAAACGTAAATATAGACTAAACACGATCTTGGGAGGATTATGCCTAGATACAGTAGGTAAACGTGAACTACACACGAACGGATTACAACACGAACAAGCCCAAATAACCTTTCTTTGGCAAACACACACAAAAAACCTTCCATCTCGGCTGGATTACTTATAAGTCGAAATAAAAGATTACACAAAGCATTAATCGTTCAGTTAGTTGTACGTTTTAGCCGTGTTAAATTACGAGGTGAAGAAGGTGCGTACCGAGGGAGGAGAAGATCATGAGATAGCAGGCGTTGAGACTGCACCCACTTTCAGAAAAAAATTGTAACAATCATCACGATTCTAATGGACATGAGATCATTTTGCAGAATTTGTTCAATAATATTGGTTTTTAAAGACTAGATTTCCAAGATTTCAATGTATTTCAAATTTTTTTTGAAAAAAGAGGCAAAAAAAGGTCTCCATTTGCCCTCTCCCTGCTCAAAATTTTTCAAAATTTTGGTATTTATTTTGATCCGAGATTGCGAGCAAGATGTGAAATATTGAGTACAATTGCCAGTTTCTTGTTGCAGCACTGATGTCTTACGAGCCACCCACTGGTAGGCTGCAGTCCATATTGATAGAGGAAGTGTGCATGACTATGCAGGGTAGATACTCGTATTTGTGCAAGGTTTAAACTTTGTGTTGATAAGAATAAATATTGTATGAGTATGTTATTGTAGGATTTTGATTTTATATTTTGTGATTTTCATTTAAAATTCTGTTCATATTTATTCCATGCAAACCTCTTTTTTATTGTGTGCAATTTAACATTCCCCTAAGAAAACTACTTTAAAAATAAGATGTTTTTTTAGGGGAATATTGTATTAGACATTTCCGAATTAGAGGGAAAAATTAGGTGGAAAAAATTAAGGAGAATGCTTTGAAGAAAATTATACCTTGGGAAAATGGGTGGGAACCCACCCTGTGTATAGAAATGTTGAGAAGTGTATTTTAAAGGCGTTTGCTCATTTCTTAATATAATATTGGATTTGTGAATTTTTATGTGGGTTAATGCAGACACTGTATGCATATTTACTTGAAGACGTGAGTATACAACTGTGTAGCTGTAGGAAAATTTTGTTCGTACGGTTTTACGAGCAGAATGAAATGGTGATGTATCATCGTTGGGTGCAGAAGTATTGGAAATTACTTTACCAAGATAGTGTTACGGTGAAGGTAAAGTTTATCGACCGAATGCGATGAATAAGTGCAAATGCTGTAAAGTGCAGGTATTTAAACTCGGTGGCTGTGAAAAACAAACTGAAAATTTATCTTGTTTTCACATTCCTGGAATTGTGTAAATTGAAACAGAACACTGACTGCAAAATTAGTACCTGAAAAAAGCGTCGCTCAACCAGTAAATAACAGTAATTAAATGAGAACGGCGCAATCTAGAAACTATTCTCTTTTTGCTCTTTCAATCTCATTATATCTATTTGGAACGACGACAGACTGTGAGAAAAGTTGGTATACGGTACCAGCAATAAAGGTCAGTCGTTTTCGTTTCATCAAAGTCGAAAAAAAAAATGCAGTTTTGTAAGCACGCAATTCTCCCAATAACATTTTATCCTATTCCGCAGAGGAAGTAAATTCACCATCTAATTTGAGAACATTTGGCTTCCCACTATTTAAAAAGTGGACATCATTCCGATGAACTCTCGCAGAATCCATGAAATGTAAATCTATTTTAGGAATCTGGAATTTTGGCTAAAAAGCTGCAGCAGGTATACGCGTACTATCCATTCAAAGTGATGGTATAAAACTACCTACCTAAGAGGGTATTCCAAAAGAGCAATTACTACATATTATGTAAAAATACCAAGCAAACTTATGGGTGGATTAAAAAACCCAAATGTTTTGAAGAGCCAATATTATCAATCTTGAATGCATTCATCCTTGAATTTAATGTGACACTGACCGCTGAGGAATATTTTATTGCTCGAATGATTAAATTAAAAAACAAGCAAAGTATATCCCGAGCCAATAAACTTTTAAAAAATTCGCGAATCAACGCAGCCACTTGACTTCCAATTAGATTGTTATTAATATTCTGTAAACATGCCGTTTATATATTAACATGTTTGCCAACTCATCCATGTATAGCGAAATATTTTTATTCGAGCCATCAGTAGCCAACTGCGCATGTACCTTTCCGAACTGAAAACGTGTAAATTCTGGCGAAAAAAAGATTAAAAAATACATTTAAAAAACAAAGAAATTAAGTAATTATGAATAGTCGTCGGTTGGTAGAACTACACAGCTTCTTGTTAAATTGTATTTTTTTTAAATTTGTTCTCATAAAGAAATCTCAGGCAGGTAAACGTAGGAAAAAGGTCAAAATAACATAATTTTATAATTAAAAATGGCGCCGATTAGAAAAGTGGGTGTTGAGACTGATCTGTAAACAGGAAATTATTTGCCAAATTTTTGTGGTTTCCCTCAAAACAATGTACCGTTTTAAGAGGGTTCTTTCAAAATTATAACGATCGCCCCACTATAAATAATGAGAAAAAAAATTTGAAGAAGAATTTTTCGTTTCCGGAGTAAGGAATTTATTACTTATACCAAACATATTTCGATTTTTTAAAATTCATTTTACGTACTCACTGTATCGATTTTTATTATTTTTTTAAAATTCAAAATTGAAATAATCGTTTTTAGAATATTGATGAAGGGAATGTACGGCGTTGAATATTAAAACTGGGGGTCATTTTCGATTAGATTTTTGTTAGCTGCGATCTTACTACGGAACTTCTCTTATAGTGACTTAGTGTAAGAAGACAATAAAAATTTGAAATAAATTAACTCACACCAACACGCGTGAGTACCATTTCAATAAAACTGATGACACCTGTGGGTAACATAGAAAAGGAAACCTGAGTTCTTAGATATTTTTAACGAATTATATAGCATCTGGATTAAAAAATACAACACCTATAATAAATTACTTCTCATAAAATACCCGCTACAGAATTTTCGTTCGGCTATTTCAAAGTCAATATCAAGGTTGCGAATTACACGATTTTGAAATAATCATTTTTTTTTTGTTTGCTTTGTTTAGCCAGTGGTTTAGCCTAAGTAATGGTGCTTGAGGCATTGAAATTTCCTCGCAATTTAGTTATTCGTATGCTGTAGACTATAGAGATGAGGTTTTTGTTTCTTTCAAATACATCTTGCACCAAAAATCCTCTGTCTGTATGAACGTGTCAACTTTTCCTGAATTTTACAAGAGAGAAAAAAAAACACTTTTATGTCACATAGCCTTCTCATGTAGATCCTTAACTTCAAAGTCTATTTTCTCAGCGGTTGGTTGAATTTTGTGACACAATATTTTTACTGCAAATAGGCCAATAGAGCTTGATGTATATAATTGAATCTTAAAAGAATTAAATTTTTGAATGAAGTGGACTTATCCACTTCTGACATTATCTCTATTATGTTGGTGTAGCTTATTCACTATTCAGGATTTTGGAAAGGGAATAGACTGAATTTATTGTATATCAGTAAACTTTTGCTAAAAATTTAAAACCATATAAAAACTTGTGGCAAGTTATGTTTGTTTAATCAATGTTGAAAATACAAGTACCGTCGAATGGGGCGACTTTACACACTTTTTTTATGTTTTTCAACTTTGTCCTTTAATAACTCCTCCAATTTTTAAGCTATTGAAGTGAATTTGGTTTTAAAATTTAGGTCTAACATTTTTCAACACAACTGTAAAAAAAAGTTTGAGTTTTCAGCCTTCCTTCTATTTTTTATGATTTTTCAAAAAATTTGTGTAAAGTCACCCCTCAATGGGGCGACTTTACCCATCAATTTGTAATTGACGGGTTATTGATGGGTGGGGAGGCAAAATTTGAGGATGTTTGTACTCAGACATACGATTGAAAAGAAACTAGTCAAGTACCAACTTGAACCGTGTGAAACCAAACTGAATATTTTGAGTGACTGTGGTTAAAAAAAAAAGACGAATAAGAAAAAGGAAAAAACCATATCGCCACTTTATTTTCTTGTTCTGTTACTGGGTGAAGTGAGGTAGGGGCGGCGATCATTTTTTTATTTTCCTCCTTCTTCCTGCTTTGATCCAAATCGTATTTCGGTTTTAATTTTTGCCTGGCAATTTATTTATTGGGTTAAAACGAAGTGGGTAAAGTCGCCCCTTGAATGTAAAGTCACCCCGTTCGACGGTAATCATTATTTGGGAAATAGAGATGTGAAGAGAAGGTATTTATGGATAATGGTGTGAAGTATGAAAAATATCTTATAAAGCTAGGTTAAAGGTATATTGAGCTGTTAATACTCGTAATTACACCAAATAAGTAGCAACTGCATTTTTCGAATGTCAAAAATTCAAGTTCTGTCGAGTTTTTATAGAATAGTTAACTTTATCATGATCCAATACTGTCTCTAAAATACTTTTAATTTTAGTAGTTAATTTAAAAATTTAATTTGGGGGTCTAGAATATCTTTAGAGGAGTAGGACTGATCACTCTAAGTTTGTATCTTTTGAAATTGAGTTTCAAAATCTGCTTGAATTGTTTATTTCTCTTTGCTAGAAATACGAAAAAAACAAAACAAAAATAGGTGATTAGCTCATCTGTAAAAAAATATAAGTTTACAACGCAGCATTCATATTACGGACAATAATTAAATGGGAAAAAAATAAGCGAGTTAGGAAAACGAACACGTTGAGCCGAGATCAGGTTACTATAGCTCCTCTTTCAAAGAAGGTCTATGACACATTCAAACTTGACAATCAATATATCCGTGGGCTTGACCTAAGATGTAAACAATATAAAGGATTAATACATCAGCTGTGGGATGTTATAGGAATCTACGCCAGCATAAAATTGTGCACTTCGAATGTGGTGTCGAGTAACGTTCATCCTACAAGAATCATTGTAATCCCATCTCCTTGCAGTGAACATTGGACTTTGATAATATGAATGAATTTTTTTCTAGATGGTGAATGTCTACGTCGTGCCCAAGTTACTATAGGTTCTAGTGGCATTTGATTCGGACTGCCCAAAAATAAATGCCTCTTGACAATCGAAAGAGAAAAACAATTATGCCCATCATATTTGTATTTGTGACTTTTTGTCTGGCTTAGCTGTCATTAGCATAATATGTTTAGTAAAATTAAGTTTACTCATTATTCCACTCAAAACAAATTAGAAATGGCTATTTTCGAAGATGAGAGCTGGCGCTTTCTAAAATTTGAAGTAACAGTTTTAAAAACAGGCGAATGGTGAAACCCTACGCTCTCATGTTTGAGGAACTATATACACTCTTTAATTATGAGTTAAATGAAATTCTAAAATTAGCTGAATTTGGTACAGCTGTGTTGTCAATTTTTCACACTGAATCCAAATCTGCGACCCGTTTTGCGATTTAGACCCATTTTTGAGCATTTTTCACTTTCATTCGGCCATATCTCGCTAGGCGAGAGTTGACGCCAAAAATGGCTTTCAGATTCGTGTTCAGCGACCTCGAAAACCCCCATACAAGTGCTCAACTTACAACTTTATTCCCTGCGAGCATAAATCAGGAAAGGCAAAATTTTTGAAAGTACATATTAATATTTGGAGAAATTTTGGTTCAATTGAAATATATTATAGCAAATTATCGAATTATCTGTCTTTAAGCTACCGAATGATGAAAAAAATTTGACTAAAAAAAGCAGTGTTCATTCGGACATTGCATATTTAAAAATAATCTCCGTATAAAAATCAGCATCAGGAATCCGTCATAAAATTGACCCAACACATGTGTAATTTATTCATGTTGTCTTGAATTTCGCGACAGAGTATATATCATCGTGTGTATATATCTTATTTTACTCGTACCTTTGACCAGATCTTTTTGACACATACTAACAGCATGCTCAAGTTTAATAAGGTGTAACTTGTCCATCATGAGTGCCAAAAATAATGACATCAATCATTTCGTAACTCGACTTGGTACTCGATTTACTCCATGATGGGGCTATCTCTATTTTCTAATTATAAAACGACAAAATTAGGTTGATTTACGCTGTAATAAAATAGCTTGAGAAAAACTTGACATGCTTATTCTCAGCGACCTTAATAAATATTTCTGCTCAGTGCCTCAGTAATCTGTATCTTTCCGAATAGCCGCGTGAAATGCAAATTCGAACAGGTGGGCGTTGACATGCTTACGTAGAATTTTAGATACCTAATATTGTCTTTTCTCTGCCACCCAAAAAACAAAGAATTAAGTAAAAGACAAATTCTAAATTTTCAAATAAAAATAAAAGAATATTAATCAACAACGTTACCAAATCTGCGAATCTCTATGGACGATCAATTATCGTTCGAAAGAATTGATTTGGTAATCGACATACATCTATACCTATTCGCATTAAGTAAACCAGTTAAAATAAATTAACTTACAAGCCAATATCTGTTTTAGTCTATCTTCGTAAGTGCCAACAGACTAAATTAATTTTGAATACTTTCATTTGTTCTCCCAGCGAAACAGGACATGCGAGGGTTTTGAAAAATTAAGACAAGTCGGACGAACGAAATAAAATAAAATTTATTTTCTTGATTTCGGTGCCCGATAAAGGTTCAAAAATCAAGTTTCACTTTTGCTGCATTAGCTAAATTACCAATTTTATCGAAAATCGTATGTGATTATTGGGCCATTAATATTAAAGAAAACCTAATATTGAACAGCGTTGTCGTTTGATGTGGACAATAAAATCAAAGTGAACATCTGAAACAGAAAATTAGTGGGTGAATATTATTTGGTTAAGATGATTTTCCAAAATTAACAGCTCTTTCAAGTTCTATACGAGTATATTTCATCGATGAAACACCAAATAAAACTTTGTTCGTTCAATAAAACGTTAGATAAGATTGCAGAGGCTGAATTGTTTTTAGTGAAGGAATCAGAAAAGAAAATTACGAAATGAAATTATAAAAATAATTTCCTTTTATCACTCTATATTTCAAGCTCCAGATGAGTAATCAAAGCTATATATTTATTGACCTTTGCTCAGAGTTTTTGTGTTTCTGTAATATTTTTCGGACCCAATAAGCCTGAAATGTTTGAAAAATATCCCAAAAAGGGTGAAATGTGGAAATAGCTGAAGAATAACTCACTAACTTTGTGTGGTTGTTTAATGTTGGTGAAGCTAATGGTGTTTTAACAACTACCATTTTATAACTCATACAGATAGCTTTCAATTGATTATAAAGGCTGAAAATATTTACGAAAACCATAATATTTTTAATTATGGAAGTACTGCTTTCTTTTTCAAAATTGACTTTTTTCCAGGAACTGATATTTAAAAATTGTCATTTCTTTTGGGTGAAGGAGGGGACGGACACTTGTACTTTTAAGACGTAAGTCATACTCGTACAAAAAATTGTGCCAAAGTCATGGTTAATTTTTCTTTTTGTTAGAATCCCGAGTATATTTGAATGAAATAATTGCATGAAAATACTAGCATTATGCACAACTTGTTTTTTTTTTTCAACTGAATTTACTGTTGTCTCAACTCAATGCAGAAATTTTTTCAATAATAGTCTACTACAAAATTAATTATCTAGCTAACTGAGAGTATACAGCAATAATATAAGAATAAAATAAAATAATGATTGCAATGATTCAATGGAATATCTTTTTTTGATTCAATAGAATATCTTTTTTTTTTTTTTTTTTTTTTTTTTTTTTTTTTGATAGACTGACCCAAGTTTCTTTTTTGAAATACAACACACCCGTTTAAATTAATAATACTTAAAAAAAAAAAATTAAATACTCAAGTCAGAATAAGTATTATATAAAAAAAAATTTTTCAAATAGAATAAAATAGAGAATGCAGAGAAAATTTTAATCCCGAGGAGCTGCCTTGACATAGGGTCTGAATGTAAACAACCAACGCAACGTATCAAATATTCTCTGAACTAACTCAACGATAGTTTCTCTGGAGAACAAATTATTTATGTATTCATGTAATGTATTGAATATATTGTAAGGAAGATAGCGCTGTAGAGTTGTACCTAATTATTTTACAGATTATTTTGAATATTATGCATTTTTCAAAGAGGTGTTGTACGACATTTTTGAACCTTTTTTGAAACTATATTTCAATTTTGTTTCAAAAAAGTTCACAAGTTTTGAGTATTTTGATATATTTTTAATTAATTTTGAGAAAAAACTATAGCTGAGAGATGTCTCATTTTGATAAGCTTTTCTTTCTTCAAGTCTTAAAGAGAGACTTTCAGTTGATGTCATGTGGCACCCCTAGGAAGAAGTACATACAGAATTTTGTAACCACACCACCACTGTACCCATTTTTCTACGCTACTGCTAATCTTTTAAAACCGGTTTTTAGAAAAAATTGTATTTTTTTTCGAAACTGATTATTCCTATAATTCTTTTTATAAATTAATTTTTAAAGCATATAGAATTAGACATTCAGCGTGCTCATTTTTATAAGCTTTCATGTAACTTTTGCTGGCTAGTTCTTTTCGTCAACCACAAATATTTGTCAGCCCTGCTTGTCATTTCGATGTTTTATAAAATGAACCAGAGAGAATAAGAAAACGTGAACGTTTTTGAAAGTCTAGAAATTTCAACTTTAACTTATACATTTGAGCACTCCTCTAAAGATGCCGGAAAATTTTCTTTCTAGAAAATCTCCAATCCCCACTTTTCTAGAAAAATTAATTATAAACGCAGACGTATGATAATTTTTATACATATTTGTGGTGTCATCTCGATCAATAATTCAAGTAATGTTCCATTAGATGCAGTTATGAAAGGAGATTTGTTTGGGCGCTGCACAGTTATAAAATGCCTTATTTTCCTTTTCCCATCCGTTCTCCGTGAGCTCCATTTCTTTTCTCATTCGATTAAAAAAAAAAAAAAAAAAAACTCATTAATTAATGTTTCAAAGTGCATCGTTGAACATTTATTCGAACTTCTACTGAATATTAATGCAGTAGCTACGAGTAGTGTAAAATTAGTCGGTGCGTGAGATTATGTTTTAATGGAATGGTAGATCAGTACCTATAAGTAAATGATAATCATAATTAAGAATCCATTCCTGGCAGTGGCATAATATGGACTATAATTATACATAATTTTTTATCTTCCACTATCGTTAATATTTTTTTCCTATACTTCGTGCTTGCCTCATCAATTAGATCTGGTTGCTGTGGACGGGTTTGATTTTATTTATATGTACTCGATAATAATTAGTGATTTAATAGATACACGATTAATTGGAAAATTAGAACAATTTATATCGAAGGCCAGAAATCTGTGAACTATCCAAGTATTGATGAAGTTTTATTTAAAAAGCACGAAAATATGGGATTGACTGAGGGCCTGTAAAATGTAATCTCGCCTCGTATGAAAGAACAAGTGTCCAAAGGTGAATTTGACGATTTTACTTTCTTCAATGTCAAAATTATCTGAAATTTAATAAACAGAACTACAAATTTTATGCCTTCATCTATTCTTTGCGTGCTTGAGGTTTTTGTCGAAAACTTACAACTTTACCCCTTGACGGTGACTTTTACATTTCCCACGGTTTAGAGTATCTTAATTTTTATATTTTATATATTTTTCATTCGTTTCTATGTTTTCGTTTTTTATTTTAGATTCTCAAATGCGTGAAAAATGCATTAATACACATATCTACAACTAGTGGTGCACTCGTTCGCAGCCGGTACGAACTTCATTATCCACTTGGAACCCTTAGAATCGACGTCGTCCTCGACCTTTTCACAATCAAGAAGATGAAAAATTATCGCCGCACTTTTCCATTCAAGGGTGAGTTCGCGTTACGCGCCGATTTTTTACGCTAGTATTTGATGAAGTTCTCCCACGGTCGAATATTGACTGTGTCGAATGTACAACAATTATTATCATTGAATGGTGGTATTTTCGCCAGAGGGCCGCCACCCTTCGCCACGAGGATGAGAACGATTTTAATTGATATATACCAATTCATTCATGACGCTGCGTGTACTTTGTTGTAAAGAAAGGTGAACCAGGAGAGAGAATAGGGGAGAGGATCTACTATGAAAGGAGAGTATTCCATGAAGTGTTGCGTAAGATATTTTTAGCAAGTTTTCGACAGAAAACCTCCTATTAAATTTGGTCTGACTCTCAAATAGGCATGAAGCCATCATAGTTATTCGTTTTATGATTTCATGATTCTAAAAATACCCATCGTCCCATCTCGCATTTTCATATCTCTATGTATTCGTAATATTGATTCATTCATTAATTTTTTTGTTGGTGAGTGTACGAAAAGTGTAAACCTCAAATTTCGATTTTGAAGTCAAGTTCTACCAACTATCGCCAAGTCTTGCCAACTCTTATCAAGTTATGCAAACTTTTGCCAAGTCCTGCCTACTTCCTACTCGGTATACCCAAATGTCGTACTTGAAAAAAATCATCGCGTATACAAATAAGTGTTGTGCATGGAAGAAATCAACGTAAAAAAAGTTAAATCACTGTCTTGGTAAAAAACATAGTGAACCATAAGATCTAACGTGTCAAATAACCAGAACAAACAGCAGATTAATGAATGATAAAACTACAACCTCCCTCGACTATCATCGAGTTGAGACATATGTCGGAAGGCGGGATTCGTTGTAATCGCGAACAACTTAATTAGCTTTTTGGGGGCTGCTCGCTTATCAGCCGAAAAGTTAGCTGGCGAATGGATAATGGGACGGCCGTCGTGTCGTTTTCATTTTGCGACACCAGCACGTCGTCGAAAATTGGTTTGAGTGCAAATCGCTTTGTAAAAAAAGAAGAAAAAAAAGCACATAAATCCGATGTCGAAGAAACATAGGGGGGTAAAAGGGGGGTGTAAAGATGGCGATGGAAAGGGGCTAACTAAGAGTGAAGAGAGTGGAAAGTGGAAGGTATAAAGTGCATCTATCAAAAGGCACCAGCAGTGGTGGAGGGTATATAGCGTGTATACCATTTATACTGTATATAGGAATACGATGAAGGGGAAGAGGGTGCAAATGTTCTTGGGGGGGGAGGGTTGAAGACACCGCAACGATGATAAGAGAGAAAGTTGCGACGTACGCCAACAATTGGTCTCGGCTGCGAGGGTCGTTTGTAGTTTCGCGTCAAAAATTATGACAGTGGAGGGTGCTGGGTGATGAGGGCGAAGAAGGTGGCGAGGGGATGGATTTAATTCATAGGGTTGGGATGATCTGGAAGGGCGCTATCAGTTACGGGTGGTCTATATTGAATTGTGTGATTCTAGTTCCGCTACACCGATCAAGTTACTTCACTTCGGGTGTATCTGTGAAAGGCACACGCCGTCCCCCCTCGATTATTTACTCGAATACCGTCGCATAATGGAGCAAAAAAGAAAGTTCTAGAGAGGTATTTTTCATCATCTAAAAATTACACGTTATTTTTAGCCAAAAATTATCCGTCAATTTTCAGTAAAACAGCTCGATTAAGTATAAATTAATATTATCATTTATTATTTGTCCCCCCCAAAAATGTAAAAACCTGTATCCTTATCCGTTATTCGAATTAAAAATCCATCTTTCATGACTATCCCAGATTTCAGTATATTTCAATTTTCATTACCTTAGACTATTGGAAGAGAAGACTTTATTTTTAAAATAAACTTCTATCGACCATATCCTTCAACATTTCTGTAACCAGCTCGTCGTTCCAAAGTTTCTCAGATGCATTCTGCGAATCAGTTTTTAGGTGCGATTTATTCGCCCGGTACGTCACAAGAAGGATAGCTGCACCAACCGTTTTTTAGCAGGTTTTCCCTTGAAAATCTGCTTATTTTCATTTCCTTTGGTATTTGGTCCTTGGAGGGGACGACATTGTCGTCGAAGGTCGTTTTCAAGGAGCTATAATAATTGTCTAGAAGCTGATTCCAGCACTCGTTCCTCGTTTGCTGGCTAGCATCAGCGTACAGCAAGCAGATTAGGTCCATGCCTAAGGACACGAATCCCGATTGCCAGTCCATGATTTTTATGTCCACTGGTCTGTGGTCGACGTAAAAAAAAAGTACGTTCGATTGGTTGAAACTTCGATGACCGAGTACGTAGTACTGGTCCTCTGGAGAGCACGTGAAACTTTGGCACACGTAGTCCTTGAAATTTCGAACCAACTTCTCTAATCGTGGAACTGCTTCCACGTTTTGTCCTTTCTGTTGTAATGGCTGCAGACATCAACAACGCTGCGGTGACTGAATTGTTGCGAAACGATGATAGCTTTTGAAATTGACTTTCGTCTTTCCTCTTTGTAGCGAAGTTTTAAACATGGAATTCGCCTATCTTGTGCACCATCAACGATAGATGAGCATAATCGAGGACGGACTTGAAGTTGTTGCCCATCCATTGTGGTCCAAAATGTCTGGAAAGGACGGCTATCGTATCTCCCTGCTGAGATCTTCTATTGTAGTGTAAAAATGTTGGAATAAGTGTTGGATGCTGTGCAGTGAATTCAGAAAAGGAACGACTTGGGTGTAAAAGTGAATTTCTGTCTCGAACATGGCCACCACCAAAGGTCTGTATGTGTGTGCTTGGTCCTCTGTCGAGACGAATTTGGCAAATACCATTTCAGACTCGCAAAGGTCGTCGTTTATTTTGTAAATGACTTTACCACTCACGCCATCCGAATGCATTCCTATGTTATTTTCTTGGTTGGCGTCCATTACTGCTAATTTCCTTCGCATTATGCTGAACCTTGGTGACTTACATATACGTTTCGGCCAGGTCGCTTATGAATGTATACATAATTATTTTAATTCATCGAATAAAGTGGGTAATAGAAAATTTACTTGAATTTGCTAAGTACGAGTAACTACACGAAACGAACTAGTACGTGTTGAAACTTATTCGCACAGGACACAGGTTCAAAGTGGTTCGTCGCTTTTCATTTTATAGCCCAATTCGGAAGACTAACTATATTTAGTACATATTTTAGAGCTAATATATCTTCTGAATGTATTCATGATTTTTAATGGTGTCGGAACCTCAATATAGTTCACATTTCTGAGTAAGAAATTGAAAATAACTTTTTATATTCTGATGAAATGGTTGGTGTCGGTTTCAGTTGCAAATAGTGTAGTTGCTTTTAGAATTTTATGGCTTAACTCGATTTTGGTGCGAAACACGTGTACCTAAACTGTTGATATTTTGGCTGAGCCGGATTCAAGGTTTCAGGGAGTTGCTTTGAAGATAGACAGGACTGGCAAGTTGGGGGATTTCCACACCCTCTAGGAACACGTATTGATTAGGAAAAAACATAATAAAATTCTTCCCTCAAAAATTGTTGAAAATTTTCCAATTGTAGACAAAGACAGCTTGACTCGGTTTAAAAGTATGTATCTTAACAGTGTACGTGAACAAACGAATTTATTTTGTGCCATTAAAAAATACATAGTGTTATCAATTTTCGTAATTCGTAAACCTTAGATAAAGTTTTCCTTGAAAACAGAGTAATTAAACTGAAAGAAATATGAGTAGTAATTTCTACTATTTGCCTGCGAAAACTGTGACAGTTCAAGATTTATTAGGTATTCTCAGTATTTAGTACTTACTTTTCACCATCTTGGATTTTACTATTTTCTAATTAATTCTACTATAAATCTTGAAGTGTCCCTGTTTTCACATAAAAATAGTAAAATTTACCATCGAATAATTGTTTCTAGGGTACTTATCAATGAAATACGAATTATTTTTTGATGCAAAATTCATGCTGTGCTACGTTATAGGCTGCTTCTAACTGGCAGTTTATCAAGAACTGGGATGAACTTTACTTTTTTTTGGATCGAAATTCCATAATTTTTTGGGGTTTTTATCGTTGAAAAAATTTTTAAAGTAATTTTTCAAAATGGTTTCATTCTTCTTTACCCAGGCAATATTTTGCTCTGCTTTGTAACGACTTTTGTCGAGGTTCATTCCATGTGAATTTGCCAGTTCCATCAGCTAAAATATTAATGAATTAAAATTATCATTTTGTTGAAAAGAAGCGAGATTTAGCAATTTATTATAATAAATTTTACCATCAAACTGGATGAAAAGGATTGTTTTTCAACTTTGACAAGCTGTATTTTAGAGGCAAAATAAAGACAGAAAATTGCAATTTGAAATTATGGGTCCTGACTAATATATTATTTTTATCTTAGTACGAGCCCCATACCCCAGAACCAAAAATATGCTCTGATCTTATTTATCAGTTGTTTAAGATGGAGTCAATGGGATCATCAACGCTGGTTTTACCTGGTATTTCTTATTTAGATCGGAGAAAATGTATAAAAATTGCTAATTATTGTCGCCCCCCTTATAAATGGTCAGAAAAGGCACAAGGAACGATGTTTTTCGCTTTTCGTGAATTTGTTCCCCTTCCCATCCCAAAATTCCCTCATCCCGTTTGCTGGTAACCCGAAAGTCCTACAGTGCCGTACGAATATCCATACAGGATATTGCAATCTAATAAAAATGAAGTACCCATAGGTACCCAATAAGATGACATGTGAAATAATAAAGATAGAGACATTGCGGTTAGTCTTAAATTGATTTTTTTTTTTAAGTTGAAGATTTTTGGTAAGCAGAATAGTCACATCATTTTATCAATATCTTCCTTTATATACACTGTCAAAGATATAAAATATTGGGAGGCGGAAACCGTGCACGTCTGCTGTTTCCTTCGCAGTGAGGATTCTCTCCTGCACATCTCTGAGACAGTATGTGTGGAGGAAGAAATCGCCAGAATAACGCAACCATAGGTACTTGAGAAAAAAAAAAATCTTCAATAATTTTAGATTACACTTAGGCAAAATATTCTACATTCAAGTGATATGAATGTTGAGAAATAAATTTTAATTTAAAACTATGGCAGCATATGAGTCTTCATAATTTTTCTTTTGTATGTAATTAAAGAAACAAATGTATGCAATCATTTTGCTCCACCCTTTATAATTGTACAAAATGTGATGTCATCGCAGGACTTGAGCGATGTGCATGTAAATATGCGGTTATAGGCTATTATAGTCTTACCCCTTATTAATATGAAACCGGATCTGCAAAAAAGTGGCCAAATATAATTATAAGGAACTTAGTTTGGAGATTTTGGTTGCATTATGTAGAGAACATTCTAACGATCGTTAAAAAAAATTGTGTAGCCTTGAAATTCATTGATGAGTATGAATTTTTGAAGATAATTAAAAGGAATAGCTCGTTTATGAGAATGTATTTGTATATCATACACAAATGTTTATTTCTCACTCAATTTTTGAGTAAGAAACTATTTTTAGTTTTTATTAAGTGTACCAAAATATCCTCTTTATATAATGCTGCTATGTAAGCTACGGTACTTGATTTTCTCATTAGTTGATTTACTGCCGAGATGGGATCTCGTCACATATTATTGCATTATCGGAATTATAAATTGTCCAGTATGTCTCAGAAATTTTTAAAATCAAGTACTTCCGATTTTCCAACATAGAATTACTGAAGATTTCAATTACTTACTTTGTCTAGATCTTTTTTTTGTACCGTCATTTCAGTTAGTTTCTTTAAATATTTTTCCGTACTATAGGAACTGCAGCAAATAAAAACATATTATTTTATATAATTTTATACTAATTATCGAAGATTTTCCCATGGAATAAAATTTCAAGGTATTTTTTTGGCAAAACCGACGACTCACATTTGCTTCATTTGATCGAAATTTTTTATGAAGAAATTTTTCGTTATTTTATAGGCTTTCCTGTTAGTAAGTAAACTTTCCCATATGTCAGAGATGTGTAATGGTGGAACACTTCCATCTTTGCTCCATTTTATAAATCTGAAGTTAAAATATTGAAGATTAGAGTTTCATATAAGTACGAGTAAGTTAAACATTTATATATGGCGAAAAATGACGAAGTTATTACAATTCAACTTTTCTATTGCGAGTACATACCGCTTTAGAATTTTCTCACTACTTGAGCAACCAAGTGCTTTTAAAAACATGGTCCTCAAGTGAAACTCTTTTTCTTTTTTGTATAAATCCAAAATATAATTCCAATGCTTCGTTTTTCCGTACTTGATTCCTTGACAAAGGATGACTTGTTGATAAAATTCGGGAAATCTGTGAAATGAACATGAATCAAATTGCTATTTATACTTTATAAATGAATACGTGTAATATCTAATTGTTTTGTCATCATTTTTGTTCAACTTGGAAAGTCTAAAAAATATAATGAAAGGGTATTCCCGGGTGAGCCCGACCCCAATCAGCCCATCAACCAAATCAAGTTGTTACTAGAGTAGAAATGAAATTTTGGTCCGATTGTCAGCTCCCTATCTCTTCACCTGTCGTTTAAAATACCTAAAACAAAAATAATTTATTATTCTGCACTCTTTTGACCAAATTGGTTTTTTGGATGGATGGTAGTCCTTGGTGATATGAATCAGCGACAATATTTTTGTTTCGGTTGCAAGAATTTTAGGCCAAAAAATGCAATTTCAAAGTTCTTAATGCCCTATTTCGTCATTTTTTCAGAGCTGCAAAACTGGAAATAAGATATTTTACATGTATTTACATACTCGTATTATGATTTTCAGACTCATAACGTATATTTTTTCAGATTTTTCCAAGCGGTGCAAGCGGTGCAACATTGTTAAAAATTGCAAAAACTAGGCCATTGGGATTATTTATGATAGGGTTTCCCATTAAAAGTATCATGTAATTGGAACAATTTAATCTTATTATGAACTAATTACAATATTTAACCCACTTCCCACCAATACATACTCGTACTACATATATGGTATCAGTCAACTTCTTGAGAATCTAATAATATGGGAGATAGTATAGTTCTTGCGGTGTGCTGTTACCTAAAATATTCACCTATACATATATCAGAATGAGTCAAAATAACTGAAAATCTTATCATTAGTACAAGTTAAGCTTAGATGTTGCCATCCCAAGTACAAAACCTGGTTAATTTCCAAAAAACATTATTACTCATATTTTAGCTGATATATAGAATCAGATATGCAGCCCATAAATGTAATTCCAGTGCAGAACATAGGTGATAATTTTTCTTAGGTGCATGCTTTACCAGATGCAAAAACCGTTGAAAATACTAGTTATTTTCCCCATTGTTTAAGAAGCGAATTCTAAACATAAATTTTGTATTAATTCAAATTATTTAGGTTGAAAGATTATTATATTTAGGGAATGAGAGACATTCGTGCTACTCGTACTGAATTTATATTGACTATCTTTGTTGCAGTTGACATGAATATGAACTTTATATAACAGAATACTTACTTATTTAAGTTTTCCTTTTCCTCCAAAATTTCTATAATTTTCTCGCGACAAGTTAAAACCCCATATTTGCAGGAAGATTCAACAATTGCACTTTTCAAGTTCATATTTACACCTGCGCTTTGAGTTAGATTTTGGTATTCTTCTTTTTGGAATACCGAGTCTAATAATCCTCGAATATATTTCTGTTAACGATGTAACATTCGATTGGTTTTAATTCAACAATGTGAATTGAATAATTAATATGAACTAGGTAATATTATAATAGAAAAACACTAATGCAACAAGTTCCGCTAGAAAAGTAACCTTTCCTTCCGAGTATTGTACGAGTACAATAGAATTTACAATTTTTTCGATAGTTCCAAAATTACTGAACTAAATCAAGTTCAAATTTTAAAGGTCTAATCTTTCAATACATAATTTACATAAGTCCTAAATTTTATTCAGATTTATTCAATAGAGATTTTTGTTCATAAACAATCAAAAAAGGAAATAAATTCATAAATAAATAAATAAATAAATAAATAAATAAATAAATAAATTCAAATTTGCAATATGGATATTTTTGAAATTTAAGGTCATGAAATGAAAAAGTATCACTCTCCGAAGTCCAACTTCTTTCTTGAGAGCAATTCTGATAGTGGCTTTTTTTTCTTTTTTTTTTTGAAAACCTACTAAAAAGAAATTGAAATTCTATGAGTTATGAGACTAAATTTTAGAAAAAGTCGACTGTTTTTCCATTTTACATAGAATTATACCGTATTGAAATGATCCGCTTGCATCCAATTCTCTTTACCTACTTTTATTATAATATTCATCCTAATAACGTCTATCTCCTAAATAAAATGTCCCTTCTTACAATTTGGTATACCTCAAAAGACCTCATTGTCATAATAATCTTTATAGCATTGTTTGAAGGGTGAAGAATCTGCCACTTAAAGAGATTTCTATATTGATTTATGAATGACTTCATTATCAGAATTTCATAATTTAATTACCTACATATTTCTGTAAGATTTACCTTAAATGACTTATAAACACTTTTGCCTGTGAGAAGTAATCGGATTTCATCAAATTCTTCCAATGCTAATTTCCAGTGTTCGTAATTTTCTTCTCGAGGTAGGTACGTCATTGCATCCAAAACAATGGAGTATGACAATTTTCCAATTTTAGCCAAAGTGAACATATCAGAAATCAAACGTAATCGAGTGAAAGAATCGAATACATTTGACGATTCATTATTGATTAAAGACTTTTTGATTGAAATCCAAATTGACTCATCGTAATTGACTCTACCTATGACTTCATAATGTACAAAAGTAAAATATTATTCATCTATAGACACGGATAGCATCGTTTGAGAAGTAAGACTGCTTATAAAAAAGGATAGGACTCGCCAAAAGGTCTAACTAATACAAAATGGGACTAGCAAGTGCAGATTATATCTGCTTTTGGTTTCATATGCGCCCAAAATATCTGCATAATTTTGAAGAGTGTAGCCAAGAGAGAATCCATTACGTACCATTGACGTTCAAATCAATGAGAAACCAGTCATCTTTTTTCATATCAACTTTCAAGTGCAAATCTTCCCCGCAGGTTAACCATTCACATGGACGTTTTTTTTTTTCATTTTCTGATTCGCTTTTTGTTGTGTAGCTCAAAGGTATGTACCAACAATATTTTTCATAATCAAATGGCATATCCTCTCCAAATACATTGAATGGGCTCTTAATAAATGAACAAATTACAATTCGATTGCGAGTTAAATGATGATTACAGACTGATTTCTTTGTGTCTTTGTGAAAATGATAGTTCATAGCCTACTTGACTGATAGTAATTATTTCTTTCGTTTTGTCCTTCCAAGTTACTGTAATTAGTGGATATCCTTCTTGGTCAAGCCATGATGTCATAATTACTTCAACAGAAATCTGTGGTAAGAGATCTGGCTGGATAGTGTTGGCTGTATATGTTAACATTTTCCACAAGTCGTCGTAGTTTGAATTGGAATATTTGAATTTTTTCACGTAGTTGTTGATGCCTGTTTTGAATATCTCATCTCCCAAGAAGAAATGCATCATTCGAGTGAGATAGTATACTGCAATTTTGGATTTGAATTAAAAATATGGTGTGAGCTGAATATCTTTTACGTTAACGCAAGTTGATGGAATATTTTTATTTAGGAAAAAAAGAAGAAACAGTTTCTTCGCAATTCAAATATACTGTTTTTGATGTTTAGATTTTTATTGTCAAGAAAGTAAAAAAAATATTTAGGTAAGGTCAACAGGGGTAAATGAATTTATCAATAATAAGCATAAATAAATAAAATTGTGAGGAAGCGCCACCCATGTTGACATGGGGTCAGTCTTTACCCTTCTGAATTAATCTAGGTGTGTTACTTTAGGAGAGTAGAAGGTATGAAAGTTCTGAGGAGAACCTAGGTTTAAAGGTCTGTGAAGTTCCAGCCCTCCCCCTCCTCCGGTTAGAAAATTTCCCTAGCCACGCCTAGGGTATTCACTATCTTTTAGTAGTAGAACTCTGCTTTTTCTTTGCGAAATTCACGGATATGCCTCTGTAGAGAAATACAAGATATATAGGCAGAAGCTCCGAGGTGAACGGATTTTGGAATTTGTGAGCCTTAACCTCCTTTCCTAGAAAATTTTTGTCTAGCTATACCACATGAGTACGTATCATTTTATGATATTACAACCCATTATTTTGATACTACATATAATTATGATTTTCTCTGAATAATCAAAAGCATTCAACGTTGCCTCATTTTAAAATTTTGTAGCTAAAAAAATATCAATTATTTGAACGCACTTTTTTCAAATTCTTCATTTCCATAATCTTTGAAATTATATGGTAAAATATCCGTCACTAGAAAGGGGTTATCAGGTTGCCGTAGTACATCTTGCGAATTTACCAGTCTTATGAATGAGTTGATGACATCAGGCTCAATGAAAAAAAGTTCCCATTTGGGTTCAATCTAAAACAGTAAAAATTATTTCCTTTGTAGGATCATTCTTGTGTAAGTCTCCGCTAATAAGCAAGGATACCAACGTTGGTCGCGCACTGCGTTTGAAGGTAAGTATTTAAAACAATGTGCACATATTCCTGCTCCAGCTTGGACGCTGTGACTGTATGTCCGATCCACTGCTGGCTTATTGCATGACATATTTTTGATACAAGTTCATAACCAGCTAAATCATTGACTTGTTTTAAACCATTCAATATCATATTTTGACTGAAAGTTATGAAAAACGAAGAAAAATGTATCAGTTTTTTCATTACCTTAATGCTTTTTTTTTTTTGCTCCTTGAAGATACATTTCACCTTCACCAACAAGTAGGACATTGTATGGTGAAAAACTGGAAAATTTTATGTGTACTATGAGTTCTTAGCAGAAGTTGTGATTTTTGTATTATTTGAGTGTGTCAAATGAGTGAGTGCTTTTTAATTATGAAAACTCATATTTGTACTTGAGTAATACCAGGGCTCATTCTATCTGAAGTACCGTTGTGACAAATACTTGCAATTAGTTAATCTGTATTGTAAGCTGCGTCAAGTGTTGTGCATAATCAAATTAGACAAAAAAATCGATTATTCAAATATTACAAATCTTTAATCAATTATGATAGTTCAATGCAATTAAACAAAAACTAGTCATATAAATGCTAACAATCCGGCAAGAAATTTTTTTGCGTTGAAACATTCAGGACCATCTCCAAAATCACCTCCCAAGAGTCCCCTTGAATCGCCCTGCTGCCCCCGCCTCCGCTCCAAAAGGGGCAAATGTATCCACATTTTTAGTTTTTTGCCTGTAACTTGCCAACTGTAAATTTTACGAAAAAATGCTTGAAATAAAAAATGTTCTGCATCAAATTACTCGTATGTTCAACTTTAGTGTGTATCATTTATTTTTTTTTGTATCTCTCATAGTTGCGGAGATAGAGAGTGCCAAAGGTGGGGTAAAGACATTTTCCTACAATACGTAGTTGAATACTTCCTCATGAGAGAAAAAATTTGATTTTATATTTTTGGCCGAATTTCGATACAAGCTTTGTAAATAGTGAAAATTGCAAGGGAGGGGAGGGAGAGAAAAGCATGTTACTAGAATACAACATTTTAGATGCCTGTGTTCCAGGTGAAAAGAAGGTGTTATGTCCCCTATTTCTGACACCTAAAATCTGCCCCCTAAAATTTCAAAAAGATACTCATTTTGTGTTTGTTTGTTTTTTTTTCTTTTCAATCTTTTTGGGTATCATGACTTGAGTTTTGAAAAAACAAGACCAAAAAAATACTCAACTACATAAGTTATAGTAGGGCAGTTTCTTTACACGAAAAAAAGTGCCTACCTTCGGTGCTCTATATCTCCGTTCCTATAAGAGATACAAAAGAAATGATAAGAATTAAAGTTGTACATTTATGTAAAACATTTTTTATTCCAATTATTTTTTCATTAAACATACTGTTGGCGAGTTATAGACCAAAAACCAAAAATAAGGATATATTGGCCCCAACTTGAGATTTCTTTGCAAAAAATTTCTTGCTGAATTTTTTGCAATCTGAAATATCTATCTCCACTGGACTAATGAGTGATTATAATCCCAGAGAAGTAATCGATTAGGTGATCGATTTATCGCATCCTATTCGAGCATAATAATTGTGGTGGCAAATATTTGTTTATACTTGCATCAATAGAATTAATCAACATTTCAGAAATAATCTGTTATTACAATTATTTTTGCCTGACTATAATATATTTTTTGATTAATCGTTTAATAATCGTTTAATAATCGTTCAGCATTATCATTATTCTGGTGGAAGTTTACTCCAAGTGGAAGCAAAAGTTTCATTTTTATTGTCAACTAGCTCAAATTGTGGACTTCAGATTTATAGTGAGACACTTTCAAGTGATATTTTATTTCAGATGTATATAGTACGTACTTCATATAAATTACACCATAGGAAACTGCGATAGATGATAAGTCACGGGGTATGGCAATTATATCTAATTTTGTGAATGGGTAAGGAACTTCAAAATAGTCTGAGAAAAACTGGAAAATTTGAGTGGCTCGTTTTGTGAATGGTTGCAATTTTTCAAAAACTGATTTTTCTGCGTGAAATTTAATATCTATTGCCGAAGAAGGCGAATGCGTCGATGAAAAATCCAATAGGGCTATTGTTACGGACATTGCTTCCATTGGAATAGTTTCTTCAAATTCATCCTTGATCCAAGCTATTGGATACCATCTATGAGAAATAAAAACTTATTTGCCTTATTATATAAAATTCTGTTCAAAGATCCCAATAAAACTCTTTATATATACAACCAGCCCCTCTTCCTTCGCTCGTGAAAACTGTTTTCTCTGAATCTTGTTGTTGTCATGAATATTGTGAACTTATCCTTCATAAAAATTGTTCACTTACATGTATGCTTTTTCCGTCACTTTTATAATGTTGGAAGTTGTAAGTTTTAACAATTTCAGAATTAATCTTCATTTTGACATTAACCTATCCACCCAAAATCCTAACATAGTAACCAAATTTTTATCAAATCTTAGTTGATAATCATCTTTCCATCCATCCTTTCCACCTCATTGTCCAGCCAGCTTAACACAAAAAAAAAATAGGTTTTACTCGATTACTCATAGGACCAGATGGCATCATCATATTTGACTCAACCGTAAAAGAACCTTAAAGAACCTGAGAATGTCATATATGACGCCACCGGGTCCTTTAAGGAGTGACGCATCCAAATTCAAACGGCGTCGTATATAACACCACCTGGCTTCTCTCACTTTTCGTACAGCCAAACAAAGAAGAAAATACTTACTACGAGTATTTTCCAGAAGTGCTAAGATTTTCTGAAATAAATTTTGCCTATTAAAGTTCATCTTTTTCAAGAGGTTTGTTATCTAAAACCTTTTCCTTTAAGCTCATTACCTTCATTGTTATTTGAATGAAAATGTTGACATACTGTAGGTATTTACTTATATGTAAAATATTAATACATACATACCATAATCTTTCAGTGCATGGAAATTATAAGTTTCTCAATAGCTATTGGACTGTGAGTTTATAATAATTACTCAATAGACAAGGTAAGTGTGAGTAGCACACAGGTATGACAGGGGTCATGGGAAAATGTAAACAAAATTAAAATACACGTAAATCCCCATAAGAGAAAAAGAGGTTTTGCTTCACCACATAATTTCTTATGACTCTGAAGTTTAATAAAATCACTTACTCATTTTAAAGAGTGGAGCTGTTCTTGCTAATATTTCTTGTTTATTTTTTCTTATTTTCTTATAATTTTTATGAGGACCATAGAATAAAGAATATATTCTCTGTGCCTCAATAATATTCAACATTTAACTACTTATTTCACCGTGAGTTTTTTGTATTGACTAACAAAATAAAAAGAAAAGTTGACGATTCAGTTTTTATTAATTTTAATAATAAAAAAAAATAAGTGGGTTGTAAATTAAAATAACAATAACCGCTGACAAGTATCCATCCAATTACCTATAATGCTATGGGATAATCGATGGACAATTAAAAATAAAAAAATCGGAAAAATTTGTCAGATCATTTTATATAGCATAGCAAATTGCAGCCCAAATTAAAGATGCGAATCTCAAAAGATTTTACCATATTATATTTTTTATCTTCAATAAATTTCTGATAGTATCTTTTAATAGAAGCCCGAACTCCACAATTCCGCTCTACGAATAATATCTCATGGGAAGAACTTCTGAGGATGGAATAATGAAAAAATTACTGTTTCCCTTATGGAGATTTACGTGTGTTTCTGTTTGTTTAGCTTCACTTGTGAACAGCTGTGTGGGTTGCGTTCACTTTTTGAATGACAACTTACCTAGTCTATTGAAAATGTTAATTCTATTATTACTTCCCACAAACAAGATACACTAAGTTATTTCTTACACAGGCTTAGTCGATATTCTTTCTGCATTACTAATTCCTTTTACAATCCTTCGATGTCTGAGGCTTATTTTGAATGTTGCTTTCATGCCTGGCTGATCGAAACAGGGAAATACTCTTCGAGCTCCGGAGTCTTCCATCACGGCGTATGTTATTAGTCTAGACAATAAATGAATTTGATTAATTCACTGATTTGAATAGCTAATCCATCACGTTAGGAAGAATTACGAGATGAGATCTGTTTAATTATTCGCCCATCAGACAAACGCAGTAGCCGCCACCTAATCCGGACATGTTTAACGAAAGTGTTTTTATTCAGATTAACCATCATCCGGATCAGGGGTTGGTGAGAAAAATTACATTATTTTGAATGGCATTCGGGGCTGATTATAAGTTTGAATTCATCGGCCAATTTTTCTTTACATACTCGTAATTGCTGATGTCCCTGAAGTTTTATAAAACCATTTACTTATTTTAAAGTGCCTATTTTCTCCGATATTTCTTATTTATTTTTTCTAAAAAATTTTTGTAAGGACCATGGAGTAAAGAATATTCTCTCTGTAATTCAAGAATATATTCACTCTTCTGACTGCTTATTTCACAGTCAGCTTTTTATATTGACTATCAAAATGAAACGTAATGTTAATGATTCAGTTTTTACCAATTTTAATGATAAATGAAGTGGGTTATAAATTAAAATTGTGCTTCATAATATTTCTTTTAGTAAAGTTTCAAATTTTTTATCTCATATAAACTTGATGAAATTAAAAATATTATGTATTAAAATAGGGAAGATTATACTCTTTTCCTACTTTGATCGCTTAATTTTGTCCAAACTATCCGAAAGTATCACTAAGATAAATGAATACTCCCGATGGGCAAAAAATGAGAAAATGATCCGGAAAATGAGAATTTTATCTGTTGTCAGTCCGTTTTTATTTTCGATCTGAAAATTTGCAGTTATTTTTGTCATCTTGATTAATTTTCCAAATCCGTTTGTAAAACGGATTTCCTGATTATAATCAGTGATAATTTTTGGGCAATTTTTCTAAATCCGCTTGTAAAACGGTTTCACGGATTATAACCTGGGCCAACAAATATTATAAAACAGCCTTCACGGAAAATAATCCGGACTCATTTCCGGCAAGACTGATTACAATCCTTTCGAAATCCGTTTTAGAAGCTGGAAAACAGGAAAATTCCGGGTTATAATCCAGAAATGGATAACCCGGAATAAAACGGATCCGTTTTCAAAATATTTTGCCCATAGGGCTATTAATTATAAACAGAATAGTAACTTTTCTCATTACCATTCTGAAAATAATTACTATTTATTGTAAATAATCTTATATTTTTAATGCTTTTTACTATCTTAGAAAATACGTACAGTGGAAATCGTTTGTAACGAGATCGGTTACAGCGAGAAATCTGTTGTAGCGAGGAAAATTGAAAGTCCCGATTGAACTCCCATTTAACCCCATGTTAAAAAATACTTTTATAACGAGATATCTGATATAACGAGTAATAGTTGGTCAAAAAAGGGGAAAAATTTTTATAACGAGAAGATTTTTTCTACACCACTCATTCATGAAAAAACATGTCTCCAGGCAGAAAAGAATGAAACTCATCTATCGGACTTTATGCATTGTGAATGTGTCAGTACTTAGCATGAATCGTGTTTCTCCACTATAATAATGTCTCGTCGTGCTATCTCTCTTGAACAGAAACGTGATATTGTAGCAAAACTTTGCTTCAATACACGTAGTCCATACATATGTACAGATTTTTACTTTTTTTAAAACTGGATAAAACGAAAAGCTTGTTATGTATTTCAATATTGCTTATGACGAGGTTCTCGTTATAAGTAGACATGAGTTGTAGCGAGCTACGGTTATAACGAGGAAAACCATCGGTCCCATGAATCTCGTTATAACCGATTTCCACTGTACGAGTATTACTATTTTTGTAGTAACTTCTGCTACAAATCTCGAATCGTCCGAGTTTTCCCATCCAATTTGTAAAAATTACGACTGAATTTTTTTTCAGTGAGGTTGCATTAGGGATAAAAAAAGCTTAGAAAATTGCTATTTGTTCCGGACAAGTCAATTTTGTCTGGAACAATTAGCAGGCAATCCGGATTATCCGTCGACGAATTAAACTGCGCCAACTGTATGTAATTTTGTGGTGTCAACATGTTTGTTTTGATTACCAGGGTTGGAAGAGTATGCTCCACCATGCCTATTTCTGTGAAAAAATTCAAACATTTTCCTCGACTGTAGCTTTAGTAATTAACTGAAAAATAATAATTTTTGGATATGTTGAAGGTCTATTATAGGATTAGATTTGTACACATTTTCATTCCCCATAAGACCAAAGTTTCATTTACCTTTGAGGGTTAAATTCAAGTCGACTATACAGACACTTGTAAAAGCAACGTTGAATCATAAATCAGAAATCTAATTTTTTCTCCCAGTAGCTTTTGACTAATGAAGACAATACACTTTCAAATGGCTTACTCGGAAAAATTTAAAAAATGAATTTTAAAACAACTGAAAGGCTTATCAATCACAATAAAATTCCTTAGAATGCGTAGAGTGAATATTTTATGAAGAGCTTTTCCAAAAAATTTTTGATTTCGTGCATCGCATCGGTCCTTGCTCTTGTGATGCGTCACATTTTTAAAACTTACAAATACCGAAATAAGAAATGAGTGAAGTCCCATCATGAGATTTTAGGGGCGACACCTTGAAGAATCCCCATGTGGTATTATGCACCATATTTTTGTAATATTGATACTAATTGAGATGAGGCTTTCTGTATAAATGATTGTTTCATATTTTATATGTTGCTTTTCGTTCACCAGCCAGGCTTACGTGTGGTATCTCGCAGAATACAGTCACTTCTGTATAGAGATCATTTGTGTGAATCCTGCAGAGGTTACCGTCACTCTTCTGTATTCCTTACCTTTCATAATCGCCCTTCTCTGTGTAATACTCATCAAAAATGTATCCATTTCTCATTTGAAGGTCTCCTAGAGGTCGGGAGTAACGGATCTCTATTTCATAGTGTTTGTTTTCTTGCAAAAATTTCCTCAATGTTATTATGTACTGATCTTGATGTGATTTATACTTGTGCTGTTTTATGCCAATATATGAGACTGGGTCACTCCCAGATAACTTGATCTTTACGTATTTTTCATGTATGATTAGATCCTTTTGATGTAGAATAATTTTATTTGTAGATCTGATGCACTTGACCTAGCGAGATGTGAATACATTATTGAAAACAATTTTGGATTCGGATCTAGATTATTTGTTTTAGATGATGAAGTTTTCATACCGTAATGCGAACTGTACCCCAATATCTTGACCCTGGCGCTTCCGTGTCAGTGTAAAATCTCGACTTATGTTCCATCCGTGCTTTTTCTACCGCAGTGAAAATTTCCAAATCATACTTTTGAGGCTGAAGGTCATCAGGTAGATAATCTTCTTCACGCCAATAGTTGAATTGGCTTGAAATTATTCGTAAAAGAGAGAATATCACAAGAATGGAGTAATACTGTATTTTCATCTTGATGAAACAATGCTCGTAAATTATTGACCATGAAGAGTTACTTAATATCTAGATTAGAAAGTTTCCAAAATAAATGTACTTAGACTACATTTATAAAAACTTCTGGTAAAAGAGCAAAAAAAACAGAAAAAAGTTATGGTATTCACTACCTAGCGGAAACAATTGTGCTGCTAAAATATTTTCAAAATATCTGGTTTCGTCTAAAGCAGACTGATTACCTTTCTCATTCTTAAAAAACAGAATAGGTAGTTTGTAAATAAAAGATCTGGTTTCGAGTTGGTTGGTAAATATTTTTCCCGCATAGTGTAGTCGTATGTTTGGGAAGAACTATTCATCATTTGAAGGGCGTTCAGGGAAACCATATATTTAGTCAGCAAATAAAAAGTCGAGAAAATGCAAAAAAAACAAAAAAAAAAACGAAAAAGTATTTTTTTTTTCATTGCTTCTAAAATTTTTTTGTCCCGCTCTTTCCAATGAGCCAATTTTTGTGATTTTCAAAGTTGCTCATTTTTCAGTGTTTAATTTGTTCTAGAAAAACGAATTTTGATTGTAGCGGCTTAATTTTTTGTTTCTGTGAAAGCTCTAGATAAATGCTCTACAATCCTCACTGAAAAAACAAAAATTTTTTTTGTTGACTCAATGTATGGTTACGCTGAGCGTGACTCATTTTATTTATTTTTCAGTTGAATTGGGATTCTTTGAATATTATTGATGTAGTATATTGATACCTTGAAGGACCTGGATGAACGAGAGGTGAAAATGCTGGCTTACAACTACAAGTCCTGTTATACCGGTTTACCCAGAATGAGAGAATGAATTTTTCAGATTGAAATTGTTTTTAAAAGAGGCCCAATACATATATAGGCGGACTTGACAGAAAATGTTTGGGGGGGGGCTAAAAATTTTTTCAATGGTCATTTAAAAAAAAAAGGCTAAATTTTTTCATTTCTTCCTCAAAATTTGGGACTAATTAGATTTTCTCAGGGAAGGCTAATTTCAGCTCTGGGGTGACTGGCACCCCCCATACTGCGCCTATGAATACATATTCAAGATAATGAAATCAAGTTTGGAATAATTTACTACCTCACCCAGTCCTACTAATTTTAGCCTGAAGAGAATAATATTCTGCTAGTAATCAAAATGATTAATTGATTACAATGAGTTAGTCACACCTATTAGGCTATACTAATACCTCATTAGCCTGGTGTGCAATGCAAGAGCAAATATCTAGGAGGAAGAAAACTCTTTTAAATCATTTCTACGTTGTGATTTGTAACATACTCGTAGAGAGATTAGTATAACTATGCAGAATTTATACTTCAGAACTAGCTGATCTGAGAGACTTCTGTTGCGGTGGTAGGACTGAAACAATTGTTTCAGGTGTTTCGTCGGTTTCAGTTGAATGTTATTCATTGGTTTTCGAATTGCATGGTTCTTTTTTATTTTGGTGCGAAATAATATTTTGTAGACAGGAATGGCATGTTGAGCGTTTTTGCTCGAATATGAATGCGAGAAAAAAAAAAACATACATATAAAGCGCTTCCCGTTGGAAGACTTTGAAAGTACGAGTATGATGAATGTTAACAGCGTACAAGAACAAACGTATTTATTTTATGCCAGTTGAAAATACGTACATAGTTTCACAATTTTCGTATACCTCATTAAAGTTTTCCTTGAAAACTGAGTAAGTACCACTGATAGAAATGTGAGTAGTAACTTCTACTATTTTCTATAGGAAATCAGGAACAATTCAAGATTTGTGGTAGATATTCTTAGTAAACGAATACAAGTATTTACATAATTATTTATGTAGTACTTTTTACCATCTTATAGGTTTTTCCTCTTTTTTTTTTCTTTTTTTTTTGGTTAGTAATTTTACTATAAATCTTGAATTGTCGCTGTTTTCGTATGAAAATATAATGCCGCGTCCACACCTGAACATTTTTTCGCCCTGTTTGACGAAAAATGGACGGCTGGCCAAACCGAATGTAACGCGCCGAACTTTTTCAAAAGCCCACCGGAACAGAGCGAATGTTCGTCGAAAATTTCAACGATTCCATAAGAACTAATAGAAAAAAAAAAGAATCAATTCGTTCTTCTTTTTTTTTTGAGAATTCGGACAATTCTCTGCATTCAGACAAAGATGTTCGTTCGCCGTGTTCGGCGAAAAAATGTTTAGGTGTGGACGCGGCATAAAAGAAATTACTAGATATAGGTACCTATTTTAGGGTAGATTCTATATTTTCCTACTTTTCTAGTGATTTCTTCTATAGGTACGTGTAAATGTGCAAGTGTCCCTGTTTTCTCATTCGAAATCGTGAATTTTTTCGGTGCTAATTTTTGAATTTCTAGCCTTTGATCGACTTGAAAATGCTTAGAGGTGTGGGGTGGCTTAGGGGCTTTGTATTAATCGGCACCAGCAATAAAATATAAAATCTCTAAATCATGCCACAAAACAGATGATAAATAATAATTAATATAATGAACGATCCTGTAAGTCCGACTTATTCGATTCTATTTCTATCCCTTGATGTGGAAAGGATGGTTGAAAAAAAAAAGAAAATAAATAATAGGAAGGGTTTATTCATCATTGTCTGTAGAAGGCCGATTTTTACCAACAAAAATTATACTGTCAACAAAAGCGTGTTGTTTTAAATATTCGCGGGGTTAAACGTCATGCGGTTAAAAGAAAGGAAAAAAAAAGGAGAAAAAATGATGAGGGTTGGTAATATTCACATTATCACTTAGTAAACCGCACGCAACTTATCCATTATCTTAATAATGGGTTGCTGTCAATTAATTATCATATTGTCGATATTAATGTACCTAGTCCTGTTGGTGTGGAAATCATGACTCACCTTCAACGAAGTTATCTTTCAAAATGTTTCGTAGAAATTCAATCTGAAGTACTCGGAAAATTGTTTGCATATTATAATTTTCTTTTCATTTATTTAAACTACCGAAGCCGGATTTCGTTCTTAGGATAGGATCTTTTTTTTTTTTTTTATGAAGAAAAGTTTTTGTCAAGATGAGTTCTTAAGATGTTGTTTCAAAAATTCCAAATTCACTATTAATTTATGGAATATGAATGGGATAAGAAAGTACAAATTAGGGAATTAAAAATGAAACGATATTTAAATAGAGGCAATAATTTTAAAGTCTCTTCAGTGTTTCAGTTTCAAAAAATGTGATTAGAATTTTCAGAACAGACTATTTTTCTATTTTTCAAAGAAAAATGCATTTACGAGACTACAGTTTAGTTGTTCAATCATCGATTTATCTGAAAATTTCACCAATGTTCTCAAAGGATGTCTCCAAGTGTTTGTTTGGCGGAATTTTGATTTTTGTTTTTGGTTGTATCATGCTAAGAATTTTAATTTTTACAACTCCTTAAAATTTATTTGAAGCGAAATTTAAAATTTTGCTAAAAGAGACCCTATAGAGACATCCTTCGACTGTATCTTGCCGGAAATTTCAGAATAATTGGTACATGATGGTGTGACAAAAGTGTATTCCCATAGATATCTATTTTTTTTTTAACTTACCTATTTAATTAGAAAAAAAATGTTTTCTGTCCTTTTTTTCTTATTTAATTTAATAATTTTTTCATTCCTTTCTTCATTTAATTTTTTTGTTAAGTATTTTTTGAATTGGTTTGTATTCTTTTTTACTTGTGATTTTTTTGTTCGTTTTTTATTTAATCAAGAAAAATTTTATAGGTACCTACTTTTTTTTCTGCATTATTTTAGGTCAGTTTTGATCATACTTGTAATAAGGTCATTTTTTTTTTTTATCAAAGTAAAAAATATTTTCTGTTTTCCTTGAGCTTTTGAATCAGAGAAAGGAAAAGCCAACTAGATTGATACTTTTATTTATTGCTTCTTTTTTCTCTCTCTCTTACAATATTATTGTCCTGGAAGTTGATTGCGTTTGGAAAAAAAAGAGTATAAAAAATTTTCCCTTCCATTCGAATTTATAACTATTCGAAAAGAAAAAAATCAGATACTCGTGCAATAAAAGTGAAAATAAAACAAGCTTACCTCTCTTAATGTCAAATATTGTCGTGAAACGATATTCATTGTGTTCTCATTTCTTTTTGTGTGTGATTTTTCGTTTGTCCCTCTGTTGAGGGGGAGTTGGAAAAAAATTTTTTGAATTAAAACACTATATACCTTCTCTTTCGCTTTGTCGAAATAGAGAAATTTCATCGGATATTTTTATTATGGAAAAAATGAAGTGACCTGTCACCGGTGAATAAAAACATCGTATTTTCCGGTTTCACATCGAAATAAAAATTCTATTCAGTGTACTTATCAAATGATGAACGAGTTGAAAAAAAGTGGCTTTTTTTGTGTCACTTTTTTATGTCCGCTAAATTCATTACAATGAACTAACCCCTCTCCGATCAAATTCCATCATTTTTTTGTTTGCAATGACTCAATAAAAGCACTATGTCAAATAAATGTACTTTTTCCTACGGCAAGAACGATGCTTTTTAAATACTAATAAAGTTTTTTCCAACCCTTTTTTTTTTCTATTATTTTTTGTTTTTGTTTAAACTTTTCTACGTTCGTTAGTGATGTATTTTTTTTTGTCGGAAAAATATTTCTATAATAAATTAAAAAATGGCGCTGTTAACTCCGTTTTCGTTTGTCTAATATAATAAACGTGAATAACTGATATTGCACATATCCATAGGTACATATATTTTTTGCCTATTGTTTCCTGTCAGTAAGATATTTTTTTATTTGTTCGAATAGAACAAAATATAGGCGAATTGGATATTATATATGAAATTAAAATCGCGTCATTATTTAGATTTATTGCTAATTTTTAAATCAATTCAGTAAATTGGTGGGATTTTTATTTTCATCAAGGCACACTGATTACCCAAGTTTGATTTCTATTTTTTTCAACTTATTCAGTCGATAGATTTTTTTAAATGTAAATATCAATGAGATGTGATTTGTTTTATATACATAGTTCCTTTCCTCCCTCCCACTGCTTCAGACACCTACATCTTTCATTGAATTCTGTCAAACGCGGTAGAAAAAAAACAGTAGGTCTTACTTGAATTTCTTCTGTCCTACGAGTAAAGAAATGAAGTATGGATACTCAACTTCCTATAGCCCTCTCTTCTGAAATTTATCTCGATCAAAAATAATTTGAGCTAAATTATGACCTCGTGCTTTGTTAGCATTCTCCCATGACCGGTGTAGATGTAGACTCTTGCGGTGTGCTCTTTTGATGCGTTCGCCAAACACAAAAGCACGAGCACCATGATTTTAATGAACTGGAAACAGACATAATAAATCACCTATAAACAAGGGATGAGATGGATGCAACGTTTTTCAGACCCATCGCAATACTTTCGAGTGAACAAAAATCCATTTTCATTGACCAGCGAATCATGTAATGAGCACGTTGTGTGTTCTAAAATCAAAATTTCGTCAGCTTGGGCGTGAGTTTTCATATTTTTTTCCCCTTCGACGAGTATGTGTAGATCCTTTTTGCTTTCATTCGTGAATGATTCGAATTTTTCGTGTTGAAAAGGGTAAGTTCGTATAAAAACAATGATGATCCGACAAGATAATAAGGATTGATAATATTCTTAAAATTTATGAGGCTGGTGATGGAATGTACATTTTGCATGGTGGCGAACTTGAAGGTTGTAACAAAATCAGCCCTATTGCCAAGTCGAAATAGTATTTCCAAACAGGAGCTCTCAGTTCCGAGTTCTATCAACCGATTTTTTAAGCCAGCCAAGTCTATTTCATCGTTTGACAAGTCGCGTCGTCTGATTTCTGCATGAAGTGAAACCGCAGTCAATGCAATTTTCACTCGCTTTTTTGTTGATTTGTTATTTTGTTCGCTCTTTCTTATGTTTGACGTTGACATATTTCAAGTTGTGGCAAATACTGACGTCATTGTTACAATAATGTTTCAATTACAAAGAACAAGGTGGGCAAAAAGAATGAGTAGATCGAGTACGTACTTGTGTTAGTATTCCTTGGAAAAGTTTAGTCAAAAGGTAGCCTTTCACAGTTTTTGGTTTCATGTTCAGCGAAAAAAATTGAAAGTAGCTGGTGAAAAAAATAAAATAGAAAAAAAACTTGGAAAAGCTGAAAAAAAGCCAAAAAAAACCAAGCTTCAAAATATTTTCATTTCAGCTTTTGATTTTTGGCTTTTGAAGCCAATAAAAAAGTAAAGATTCAGCTTTTAGCTTTCGGCTTTCAGCTAGCTTTGCAGCACTGCTAATTCAAGTTTTAATTTTTCTTTGATTATTTCTATCATTAACTATGAGATTTTCATTCTCATAAAATTGATTGTAAGTCAAACTTTTGAAAAAAAGTCACACTTTTCTCTCTGCATGGTTATGAATTTTGTTTCTTTGGCTTTTATTTCATTTATTTTCATTTTGTTTTGTTCTTTTTTTTCATTCTCACTGTGGCTTTCCATGCGGAAGAAGATATTTATTACTTAGTTTAAAAGTTCTTTGTTTGGCGGTTGACTTACTGCGCCTTATAAAGTTGGTAGTTTGTTTTAGCGTCTCCGATCATAGAGAGCGGGATTAATGGAAGATGAACTTTTGAAATTAATTTTGAAAACTTTTATTACAGCGAGCGAAGATGAAAAACGCTTGTTTCATTTTAGAAGCAGCAGCGATGCTTTGGTAACTTTCGTTAACCCTTCCAGGTTTTTGGGGGAAGATTTACGACTATTTTTCCCTTTACGTATTTATCTCTCACGCTGGAGCTAAATTATGGTGTAATGAAAAGCGAGAAGGTTTGAGAATTTTAAAAATGAATTACTTCTTATCAGAACTTGTTTCTGCAGTTTCTACATTTTTATTTAAATACGTGATTTATATTTGCAATTTAAATGGCGAAGTTATATTATAATTTTGAATGTCTCTCTTTGCTTTTTCAGGCACCTTGAATCTTGTCACGTTGAAAATCGGGGTAAATATGGATCCAGCGTTAAAACATTTTGAGTTGCTTCAGAGCTTAGGTGATTTCGAAAATGGATGAAAATTCTCGAGCCTTAACTGAACACTCATCGTACCTTGAAACTGGATTGCTACGAAAATATTCGGTAAGATATAATTATTATAATAATATAATTAGTCAACTGCGACTCAAAGTTGTGAGGTCACATCCTTTCGCCAGCTTCTACGACCTTCTCTTGTGAAAAGAAAATGTCGAAGATGCAATTGTTCAGAAAAATATATGTGATTTGAAATTAGAAATGAAATTAAATGAACCAGATGTGGATAATGAAAGTTCAGTAATACTCGTGAATCCAACATTGCTAATTATAAGCCTTCGTACTCTTAGCATCAAAATCATATAAAGACTACATCTTCATTATTTTCCAAGTACTATTGGGCCTTAAATTTTTAGCCCTAGTTTTGAAAAGCATCAAAGGAAAGTTGATCTTGCACAGCCCAAATATACTTTTCTTGCACTGAAAAAATTTCGGAAGTAATTTTTACTGTCTGTATGAGAAAACGGAGACAATTCAAAATTTATCGTAGAAATTACCAGAAAAATGTTGAAATACATGTATATTATCTAAGATGGTAAAAAGTACCACAAATACTAGGAATGTATACAGTCGATCTTGAATTGTCCCTATTTTCCTTTAAAAAATGGTAAAAATGACTATTCATTTCTTTCAGAGTGAGTATTTTACCAATTTTAGGAATTAAACATCTATGATCACGAGCTAAATGTAAGTAATACAATATTCAACTTGAAAGTGAAAGTGAAAACTTTGTTCAATCGATTTTTACTCGTACGTAGCTATATATCATTAAATATCAGCTGTAGATAATATACATATTTTACCTGGTACCTCTTATTGTAGCAATTCCTACCACAAATCTTGAATTATCGCTGTTTTTCTATTCAAAATGGGATAACTGAACGCAACAAAAATTTCTTTCAGTGTTTTCCTTTATGACTGTGTAATACGTACGCGTATTTACCCTATAGTCAAAGGTGTATCCTACAGCTTTTTACTTTACTTTTAATTGAGTAAAGCCAATAAATATAGAAAGAAAACTGATGAATTGTCATTTTGAAACGAGGAAGCACAACTATATAAGATCATGATATTATTGAAATCGAAAAAAAAAACCCTGTAGTATACCATTATGCCATCAAATAACGAATAAAATGTGGTGATAATCTACTCGTTTGACGTTTCGAATTGGGGGTGAAATGCTGAAGAAAAAAGACAATGAAACGCATACACAAACTCATCCCCCAACTTTCACCCTTCGGCTGCGGACGAAGATGAGTGACACGCGCGCGCACTCTACACGCTGCTGAAAAGCCATTCGCTTTTCCCGCCAATCAAAGGTCGCCCGCTGGTGGTGAGGGAAAACAGCAATGGCGAAGCCAATTGTGAATGCTGGCTGCTTGGAATTCGACGCGCGAGAGAGAGAGACGAAAGTCGAGAGCTCAGCTCGAAATTCGCGCGCCTCAGCCCTTCAGATGCACCCCCCCCCCGTCCCCTCAGGTAGCTCTAAATTTAATTATCGAATCATTTAGAATTTGATGCGGTCGCAACGATGTGCTTTATACCCGGCGAGAAATGGTACTGCTAGTAATGGCGAGGGGGTGCATCGGTCTAGGAAGAGGGGTGTAGCATTCGAGGGTGGAGGGATGCGAGGGAGTGGTGAAAGCCGAGTTTGAATGGAAAACTACGGGGTGGGAAAAAAATGAAGAGGGTACACGTGAGTAGCGGTGGCAGCCCTTTGGTGGGGTTGCGAGGGGGTAAACGTTTCCCCTTCGTGGTATTGCAATTGCCAAAAATGCCCGTAAATGGTTTTCTCTCTCTCTGTCATCACCGGCGTCCGTAAAGGAACGGGCCACTTGCTCTGGGATTTCCGCAAGACGAGTTTTAAAATTGTGAAGCCACTATCAAGGGGCGCGCAATTTCCTTCCGTTTTTCTACCGAAAAAAAGAAAAAAAGGTAGCAAAAAATTGCGGCATTTCGCGATCGTCGGTTTATAATTTTCTATTTGCAACCAGCTGCCTTTTTCGCTTGTATATTTTTCGGTGAAATTGATTTAAATCGATTTTTATGTCAATTCAGTATCGATATTAGCGCTTGTGAAGTACTGATGAAGTTTTGTGTCTTCGAGATATGGATATTTGTGAAAAATACTTAATTGTGGTTTGTGTCCAATAACCGATAGTAACATATATTATAATTGAGAAAAAATTTGTAAAACAGTGAAGTGATCCCTCCCCTCCCGCTTATGTTCGCTCGTGTGTTCGGATATTCGATGGTGGTTGTGACCGCATGACATATTCGTGATTCATGTGTTACTGCAAACAGAATAAAGCGTTTGGTGATATTGACCAGAAATGTAAAGTGAGGGAAGACAAATCACCCTTATCAGGTATGCGATTTTGATTTACTCGAATTTTGTGTTCGGCTGTGGAGTGCCAACTGCCAAGTATACCAAGAAATTATTTCAGATATCATTTATGAAAGTTTCTATGGAGATGTTTTAGATATACTCTTGTGAGACACCAAATAATGTATCGTACTAGTGGAGCTCATTTTGACAACATGAGACCCTTTCATGAGTCTCGCATGTCCATGAGATGTAAGCCTATTCTAGACTAGTTTTTCTTGATTTTATCAATATATCAATAGTATGGACTTACCACGTTTTGAAGACAATGCGTCTAAAAATAGTTTTTATTTCTTTAGTAGGTAATTATAAATTATTTTGTAAAGTTGAAACTTGTCTACGTAAAAATTCACGTTCTTATGAGGATAACTTATTTAAAAATTTGTGAATGCAATTTGCCCAGGAGAAAGTTTTCACAAACCTCTTTTACTATGGAAAAAAGTAAAAACATATCATTCTTAGTTGAATGAAAATGATTTAATTAAATTTCTTTTTCGATGTATCGAATATCCGTCAGAAATTTCTGAACACCGAAATTTTGTGTTTCAATAAATAACTCCTACTATCATTCAAGTCTGAGGAATTTTTTTTTTTAAATCACAAAAAAACTAATTTTATAAGTCTCTTATAGTGTCTTGAGCTAACTAAATATTTGTTTTAAAAATCTAGGATTCCTTTAATATTTTCACTATATCGACATAATTAAAATTTTATTTACGGCGAATCGCTTATGCAATTAGCCCGACTTACATGTATTCTGTTCGAACGGACGTTATATCGAGTTTACCTGCACTTGGACCGAAGGTATATAATTTGCTGTTTCTTGTTTTTTCTGTAATACTGGACTTTCTGGAGTTACGAGATGCCTTTCTAGAAAGTTTTCTAAGGCAATAAATTAGAATGTTTGAAAAAACACTCGGAGTATATTATTTTTGTATGTATCAAATATTACACCAAAACAGTGGTTACCTGCAGATTTAATTTTGAGAAACTTGACTCCGCTATATTGGGAAATTTTTGACGCAGCTCGAATAGGATATTATATGTTTTCTGTTTTCATATTCTCATTTTTATCTGGGACATTTTTTTGAGCACTGGGCAGCTAATTTAAACTTGAAGTCTGTATATCTGGCTTCAAAATCGATATTGTGAGAGTTTAGCGATGAATAAAAACAGATTTGAATGTATATCAGACAATTTAAATGGATACTTCACATTTTTAAATATTATATGGAAAAATTTACAGAGTTAAATTTCAAATAGTATAATACCACATAAAATTTGCATTAGTAACGAAGGGATTAATAAAATAAATAAATCTTTATGATAGTGACTTGAAAACAACAGTGGGGATGACTTCGAATCATTTTACAGATTCTTTAAAACTCTATCAAAATTAGATTTTCTTTGTATCTTCATTCCTCGTAACACATATAGTTCGTATTGATTTTTACCCTGAAAAATTTTCCGATTTGAAGTGCATTAAAATTTATGAAAAATGCCTTAGATTTCTATACTAATTTTTGATAAATCTTCGTACTGCAATGCAAAAAGTTAATCTGCTATAGTTTCTTATTCGAAATCATTAATTGTAGTGATGATTTATGACCATAAAATTACACAAAAATGAAATCGTGTCAAAAGACACCAACGAAGAAAGACTTTATCATCATTAGTCTACAATGAATAATAAATACGAATTTTCAACGGGGCGGAACTAACGTCTATTCATCACGACGCTTAATGTTCTCCCTTAATGACACATTAAATAAAGAAAAAAAAATATGCTCAAGTTTTTTTTTTTTTTTTTTTTTTTCAAGCTCTGTAATTAACACTATTCGCCCTTCTGTGAAAATGAGAAAAAAAATTCAGAAACCCTGGTTTTAACTGTCCTCGTATTTTATGTCACCTCGTAAATCTTTTTTCTTGAATTTTCAGTTTTAAAAAAATCTCCTAATATCCATATTTTCAAAAGGAGTGAATTATATATTTTTTAGCTTGAAAATATTTAAATAGTTTGCTGTACCTATTAATAAAGATAATAATTGAAAGGCAATTATTGAAAAATTCAAAATAAAATTGAAGGTATAGATTCCGAAGCTCTCTAAGAAAAAAAAATTATTTTGGAATTAATGACACAATGTCCAGTGGCTAATTAACGCGTTATTTACGTATCGACTACAGCATCGCAATTGCATATCTCCGGCCAAGTTCAAACCTGCTTACTCCAAATTCATTAATTTTACAGCATATAGCCAAAAAATATTCGCTTTTTGTGTTCCATTGGCTTAGGCAGTTTGCTGTCAAATGTTATTTTAAAGGAATTTATTCACGTGGATGGTCTTTGAGGGTTACAGGGGAGTTAAACCCCTGAGAATTGAAATTAGCCCCCCAACCCACAATTCGAAGAAAATGACTAAAATTTTATTTATTTGTATTAAACTAAATATTTTTCCTAATTTTTTTCTTTTTTAGTCATGGTATCATTTTTTTTTTTTTTAATAAGAGACAGAAAATATTTTCTAGTCACCCAAACATACATATACATATAACTCAAGTCCACCTATATTTACTCGTCTTTTGAAGGTTTTTTCACATCTATACTAATGTACATATATAAGCGTCTATTCTTGCCGCATGTATCTATAAGAAAACGAATTTTATTTTTTGGGGACACAGTAGATTTTGGACTTTGGCATGCGATATAACTTTTCAAAATCGTGACTCGATGGTTTGTTCTCGAGTGATGTTTCAATTTTTTCAAATAATAGAACTTTATTACATTTTACTGTTGTTTATTATTCAACTTTTGGTCCAAGTGTTGGTGATCTGTAAGTTTGTTTTGTCACGTTGCTCTAAGGATTTCATTTTCTTAGTTTTGACAGCTCAATTTTTATATTATAAAAAATTATACTGAGTGTTCGAATTTAAACTAAGGTATGCTATGAATGCTCAAGATTCGAGTCAAATCTTTATAAAATGAATGAGTTTAGAATATACAATATTGAGTAATTGAGAATCCGCACCAATAGCGAATATAATGAATATACAATGATTAATATATATAAATTCACAAACTAAAAACGATACTTCTAGGTAAATTAACACGGGATCTGCTTGGATCACTAATTAAAAGGCTAGCTTTGCAATAGGGAACTCGTTAGTTCAAGCCTCTAGCTACCATCAACATTCATATAACTTAATGATTTTCCCAATCGTGATGTATTTAGTTGCGTGTTCTTAACTACTGTTACTGCAGAGGATCTTATATATAGACCACCATAAATACGACTAAGCCATTCCTCTGTATGAACTCCAAATAGAAAACCTTGTAGCTTGCACCCATTTAGACGTAATGCTACGGTCCATATCTTGATACAAATGCTTAGAGAAATATGACGTCTCCCGTCCATATAATTCAATAGTGCACAACTACAGCAGACACATATATATGTACTGTATAGGGGTAATGCTTGATATTATAAAAACAATAAAATGTATCATAATATTGGGTACATATCGTATGTATAGATATCTTAATTGGAGCTCGAAAAAAAATATTCTTAATTCTTCACTGCTTGCCATTCCATTTCTAAGCAGAAAATTGAACTTGTGTGCATCGAGGAATAGGGCATCGAAACATAATTTTCTTGCCGCCGCGCCGATAAAAAGTAGCATAAATGCTACCGCAGTTATTATGTTTTGACACAGATATGTCTAATGTCCTTTTTGATGGTGAAGATTGAAAAATATCTTGAAAGACAAGGATCTGAAGTAAGTTTTTGTATGCTGGGTGTTGACCCTAAATCATTCAGTTTTCAATTTTTAAATTAACTGTTTCTCTCTGAATATATACTCATCGTACTAATATCGATTGTAAGCATAATTTTGACATATTTTACAATCTATAAGAGCATATTTTTGACGTATTCAAACACCGATAAAAGAATCTAATTATGGCGAATATTTTTGCTGCTTTCATGACAAGAGAAATGTTTTTACGTAGGTCACCTATAGGGAAATCTTGATATCTCTGCTACGGTACTAACTTTCCAAGATTTATCTTAATTATAATATTGGTTTTTATACATTAAATTTAAGTGTTGTGACAGTTTTAATTAATGAGTTCATTAACAAAGGGATAGAATTTACCTATATCTTTCAGATAATATTGAATGGAAAATCGTCAAACATATTTAAACATAAGTCGAGTTGAAAATGCACAATGTATATTTATAAAATTTCTACCCACAAATCTCTTCCCATTATTGTGGATGCTTTAAATAATTCGTCACTGCAGTTTATTTTATTGATGCAAAAATTCAACGAGGAAACGTATTTGAATAAAAAAAAAGAGAGAAAAAATCACGGCATATTGAGTCGAAAAAAATGTGTGGAGGAGGAAGAAAAATGATAAAAAAAAGGTCTTCGTTGTTTTTCGGTTGAATGAAAAAAATGACCTTTTTGTCGTAAGCCAAAAGTATTAAAACGTCCACATACGGAGTATTAACTTTATGTGGTGGACATTTTTCCGGCTGAAGAAGGTTCAACCTTTACTTCGCTATATGTGCTCCTTTTTTTATTCGCCATTTTCCCCTCTTTATACGGCTGAAAAAGGAGGAAAAAGAATTCCTGGCGAGGGGGCGCTCGAAGTTGTTAAATTATAAAGTATTTTTGAAATCCTCGTATAATATCCATTTTATCGAATGAGAAAGGGGGATTTTGAGAAATTTATTTGAAACTACTGCAGAAATAATATTACGATGGGGGTTTTTCGTATTCTAAAAAGTAAATAAAATATTATTAACGACTGGAACCTTCAAGCACGATTTACCATTTTTGTTTTATCTTTTTTTCTTTTGACTTCTGATAAAGTCATTTAGTATTCAAGATTGCTACCCATTTTAATATTTGTAAGGAGTCAGTGAGCTACAAATGTTTTTTTGGATTGCCATAATCATGTTTCACGTTGAAATATGCAACATTTTGATGACATGGTTTAGTCGAATATTATTTTACAACAACTAAAACTGTCTCTGGTATTTATATAAATGAGTGGAATATTTTTTAGTTTTCAAATTTTATTAGCTTTTATTCTCATTTCAGTTTTTATTATTTTTTATTTTTTTCAACTCATTGGTTAGTATATGAAACTATGAATATACCTACTAAATTTTTATTAGTAGTTTTATAATCGCGTTTATTGGGCTAAAGAATTATATAATTTTTACCTAGTTCTGCCAACTTTTGCCAATATAGGAAAATACAAGGGATTTTCGTTTTTGTTATAGCAAACGTGTAACTGAGGAGATAAGTGAACTTGAACAAGCGTAAACTCATATTTTCAATAACTGACGGCAGTATATTTTATTATGCTATTTTAATTGTTGACTGTGAAAAATTAGTATACTCTCTCTTCTCGTTGAACAAGATCAAAAGTACTGATCAACAATTTGATGAAATTCTACATTAGAGCTTTTACATTTTTCTCATCTTTAAACTTTTACATTATTTTAAAGTTTTTTTTTTTCTCGACTCTCCATAATTTAAAAAAAATACCATTTTGTAAAACGAAATTTGAGATAAATGGCGTCACGATAATTTTCTGTTCTGCTTTAGTGGTTACAATTTTGGCGCCATGCCTTTTTCGTAATTTTTTCAACGAATGGAAAATATGGATAGTTTTTTGCCTGCATTTTTTTTTTTTTTGTGTGAAGCTATCCTCTCATATGCTCTTTATCAGTGGACTCGTTTCACGAGTCTTGGATACGTAAACGTATTTTCAGCCATAAAAGGAAAATTTATTTTACGTTAGTATTTCGATAAATCAAACTACCCTCGCCATTCTAACTTTCGAATTTACCCCATTTTGTGTAGAGATAAGAAACTATTTTCGCCCAACTAGATACAGAGTATCGTACATTAGGGTGTTGCGTACAATTTTTGTAATTAATTCGGCAAACATTATCTTCGACTTTGAAATTGCGATGCTGTTTAATCGCTATAAATGGCACTTTCGTGACAATAATTTAAAATTAATGTTATTTTGATGTAGTTACGTGATAAAAGAGTATACACTAAGTTCAGATTCCAAAAGGGGAGATCAGAGCTGTAGCTAGAGCAAAATACTTGCAGGGACGAATGAAATTTTTTCGGGAGCGAAATTAAACTCCCTCTCTTACTGTTCCAGGGAGATGTTTTTTCTGTGGAGGGGGCAAAGACTTTGCTCGAATCAATTCTTTTAATAGAAATTCATCTTAGCGTACAAACTCAATTTCCCACATTTGTAATTTACTCTAGATATCTAAATCGAGGTATAAATTTTTTTGGGTGAAATTGTAGCTGTTTATGAATAAATTGTCCTAAAGTGCCTTTCAAGTCAGAAAAAAAAATTGATTATCTGAAAAAATATACCGAAAGAAAAAAATTAATTGTACAAAGTTGTTTTTTTGTTTTTTTTATTTCATTTCACCAAATCGCAATTTTCAATTGAAAAGAAGTTTTTAACTGCTAATAAGGATGTAGAATTTCACCATCAGTGGATTCTCACCCCTATCCATTTCCTACAGTATTTAGCATTATAAAGGCAAATCCTGTTGGTGCATTTATACATTATACATTTGTCACAAATTGGATTGTGCTGAAAAAAATTATTTCTACTGGTGTGGTGTCCCACGGATCCTAAAGGGTTGAATTGTGATTTTGTATTGGTAGGTAATTTCATTCCTAATAAATCCATAATATTAAGTGATTTATATACTCCTTAATTCTAGCTACCTTTCAATAACAGTCAAAATGTAACAAGTACAAATAAAATCAAATTATCACCCATGAGAATAGCGAGAACCTGTAACCTTCATAATGTGTGCTTGCCTGGTTACTTTCTAATAAAAAATGTGAATCTAATCAAAGTTTTTCGCCTTCTATTTCCAGGAATGTATGAAAGTTCCTGCTCGTATGGAAGTGCCCTGGATTTGAAACGAGTTGGATCGGGCTCGGCGATAAAAACTGAAGAATGCATAAGTCCTGGCTCAACGGGCACTGACTGGACGACTAACTGCGCTTATCGATTCGCCTGCAATTCGACGTTTCAACAACTGAAACAGTCGGTGGAGAAAGCAAAAGCAGCCCTGCAAGATCGCAATAGCTACCTAAGTTCAGCTACTGCATTTGGCGATTTCAGCGGTTCTCCATTTTGTAATCCTTCTAGAACATCTAATCATCATACGCAACTAGATCTGCTTCCGGACGATTTACGTGACGATGTTTTCCACGAAAAACGATCTCATAGTAAGTTATAATAATTTATTTATTAGAAGATTATATGATGGTGCAAATATAAGCACAAAATGTTCTCACTTTAGGATGCACAGTCTCTTTGAGTTTGGTCTCAGAAAATTTTAAAAATCTTATGTTTCGTACTCTAAGACCATAAGAATAGACTTCTAAAGTAACATTAAAAACCATTAAAAAAACCAAATACAAAATCTAACTTGAAAAAATTTGAATTTATCAAATTTCAAAACTATTTTTTCCTCTCTCAAGTCTCATTATAGTTACGAACAAAATATCGATTGTCACTAAACCGTGAATAATTCTACATATTAGATATTATAATTTGATAAACTGATAGCAAGTGATGAAATTTTTCAAATATATTGCAACATTGTAATTCTATTAGGTTTTCATTATAATATTTGAAAACGTGAGATATCTCTCATAGTTTTAGAGATATCTGCAGAAAAACTGAGTCGGATGCAATTTCCATGCTACTTATTAGTTTCAGCCCCCGTGTCTATACCCCTCTACACTTTTTGCAAATCACTCGAAAAAGTCAAGTAAAAATGACAAAGAAATGGAGCAGCAGACAGAAGGACGAAAAGATGATGGTGGAGGGGCACGAAGAGATGGAAGAAAATAGACAGCTTTTGAAAAATGAAATCGTCCTTTATCATTCCATCGGTATAGGGTTGTGGGAAAGGGTTGGCTAAGGGGTAAACTGGGTATTCTTCTCACTGGGTTTACACACAAAGACTATATATTTCAACGTTAACTTAATAGCAACTTGTACCGAAAAAGGAACGCCATTTAATACTTGGAAAACACTGAGGCGTAAATTTCGCGAAAATTTATTTTATTGTTTTGTGCGCTGCTGCCTCGGCTACTCTTTATTTTCCCTTCTTTTTCTTTCTAACGTTCCATAAAAGTAGCTGCGAAATAAGGGAGGATAATAGTGGTGATGATGATGACGACGGCGACGGCTAAAAAAGGAGGAAAACCGAAGTCAAGAAACGAAAAAGTGAAAAGAAAACCGAGAAAATAGATTCCATTTTCATCTTGGTGTATATATGCTGGCTGTATCCCCCTTATTTTCTTCAAAGTTGCTGCTAAGCAGCGCTTTCCTGCAGCGAATCCCGACGGGGAGATTTTCTCTTATAACCGAAAATCTACAAGCAACCCTCCACCCCACCCCTAACCTTTTGAGAAAAAGATGAATGTATTTCGCTCACGCTTCTTTACACCCTGTTGCCAGGGTAACTGTGAACCCTTTTCTTTTTTGGGGGCTTCTCCTTTTCGGTATGTGTGTATACTATAGTTATTCGAAAGTGGGTATTGTATGCGAAGAAAACGATGGTGGTAAAAGGAGGGGAGGACTCGCCAAACTTAACAAATAATTCACTTTCTTCGAGGAAAACTTATATATATACACTTTTTAACTAACACTTTTCCTACGGCGCGAGTAGATAATTCATTTTCATCTGCGGTGAACTCCTGCAGGGAGGGTTGGGAAGGATGTGGAAAACGGCGACGTGATGAAAACGTATCACTGCTATAACGACATGTTGGGGAAAAGGGTACCTATATGTGAAAATTGTCGCAAATCATTTATTTATCGATAAACTTTTTTTATTTGAATTTTTCTGAAATCATTTGCTTAGTATGAATGGGAAAAAATTTTACGTTTTACCTCTGGTGTGCTGATTTTAGATTGTGAGTATGGTAACGTGAATATTAGGTACATACGTGATACGAAGTCTGTCTGAGAAGTCATACCTTATATGGTCAAGGGAGAAAGTTCCAATTTCTGAACAATGAATGACGAATTTGATGGTTCGAGAAGCACCTCTCTAGCTCAAAAATTGTTTGTGACAAGAGGTTTTTGAAGTTTAAAAAAAATCAATTTTGAAACAAAGGAGTTTTTAAATTTGATATTTCAAATTCTTGCATTACTTATAATATTATGATGTAGTTAGCACTTAGCACTTTCCAGAAAAGAAGTTTTGCCTACCTGAAATTGTGCCACTTTAGGGTATGCTTTACTACTCGACGGAACTGCATAATAAGAAAATATTGAACGAGATTAAAAAGTTGAATATAATATTTATTTGCTTAGCATTTTAATGAGGCTGCACTATAGGACGAAGGAAAATTTTTCAAAACAAAACAGAAGAGAAATAAATAGAATTTTTAAGACAAAAGCAATTTCCATGGAAATTGATAACATTCCAAATAAAGATGTCTATTCGTCTTGTTTCGCATATTTGGCGAGTATAGCTGCAATACAAATATGAAATAGCAAAGTAAAATAGTAAAATTAATGACGAGATAATGCATTGATACACGTCTGTAACTGTGAATTTATGTTTTTCTTCTAAAATTAGCTCCCTATTTATATCAAGGACCAAAAACATTAGCAAATTTTGTGCGTCTGTAGATAATCCGTGGGATCAGGAGATAAAGATTTTTCTTAAATTTCTTCCCCGTTTAGACACCCGTTGAGGACTGCATTGAACAAAGACGATTATAATATTTTGTATAACAATAAGTTACACACCGTTGAGTCTTTTCTTTGAACAAAAGACGAAAAAAGAAATTTGTGTGCAAATGAGAAGGCATTAATCGCAATTTAAAAAGTTCCTTCCCACAAACGGTGCAAAATACAAAAAGTTTTAAATGAAAAAGAAAAGAAAAGGGGGGAAAATAGGGAAAAAAAGTGTATAAATATAAATAAATTCTAAATACAAGCGAAAACGGATGCAAGTAGGAATCTTTGTGAGAAGAAGTGCTAAGTAATAACGAAACCAGCGAAAGGTCCCCCGGAAGGAAGCGAGTTTACAAGGGAAATACCGGAGATGCAAAAAAAGGGCTGGTCGCAATTTTAAGTTTTTTCCCTCCTATTTCTCTTCGCCTCTTTTTTTTCTCACAATTTTTTCTATGTTCAGTTGTCAACGTCGAGATTGTAATTTTTTTTTCCTTTTGCTTTTTCTCGTAGCGAGCGTAATTTTCTTTTAAGAAATCATCTATCAGAATCACCTACTAGGCGCAGTGCATAAAAAAAGCCTAAACTATAGGAGACACTAGCGACGTATTTTTTTGTATAAATTGTAGTTGAACTACGTGTGTGCTTTGAAAAAAAAATGAATAGTCATTTTTACAATTTTTTATCGGAATGTAGGGACAATTTCTTAGACTTTGTATATAGTACTTTTTAGAATCTTTGATGGATACATTCTTTCTTAAATGGTACGATTGACTATTTTTGTTGCAATTTCTCCTATAAATCTTAAATTGTCCTAGTTTTCTTATGCAAATACAGAAAATTAGTACCAAAATTTTTTTGGTTGGCCTCCAGCTAAAAAGTTATTCGAAGATTTTATTCGAAAATATGAAAATGTGATGTGATATAATACAAAAAAAAGTACCTCCAGTGTGCCAACAACTTTTCAAGAAACAAGCAAAAAATGATTGTCAGGTCAAAAAATGAAAAAAATCATGTTTTCATGTTTTCTTTTTATATTGGCTATTCCTCTGGCAATATTTGAATGAAGTTTTACACCACCAAATGATATTATAATTTTTATTATAAGTGATTTTTATTTCTTATAAAAAAGGACCTATTTTCTTTCCTTTCTATGAATATTTCATTATAATCGATTCAGCAATTTTTTAGGAAAAAAAATCATTGTCTTGAAAATGAAGATTCAAACTTTGAAGTTGATTTTCTCGAAAATGGGATTAAATTCGAAAATTCAAAATATCTTATAATACCTAGTATTATTAAATTTTTAACCGATTGAGATATTTTCTGCAAAATTCTCACAAAACCTTTTTCTATAAAAAGCAATCATCACCTGGAAAACTGAATTCTGATGAAAATGTTCATTTATTGGAATAGAAATATACTTGAAACTATAGAAGATATAACTATAATATATATTTAAAAAGATTAAAGTAATTTTTGACGCTAATTTTTTTTAAATCTTTTTTTTATTGAAAAATATAAAAAAACAAACAAATTAAGTATTCTTTAAAAAAATTAAATTTTCTTTCCACCCAGGTACTTAAACTTTCTTTGACTAAATTTAATGTTCATTTGGCTCAATGATTAATTTTAGAATTTAAATCGGTAGTTGCGATAATTTGCATGATGGCACAAAGATGGCTCAACATTTTGTATTTCGATTAGATTTAGCTTGATATCACTGATCACTAACGAAGAAACAGGAAAATTAGAAATTTTTAGGAAAAATAATATGCCAGCTTCTTGTAGATATGTATAGAGAGTCCATGAGCCCATAACTATACACAGTCAAACTCTGGTCGCTACTTTTTCCAATTAGTTTCCGTGTACGAAAGCTAATTGTACGACTAAGTTATATCAATTAAGTTCGTACCCTATGGGCAAAATATTTTGAAAACGGATCCGTTTTATTCCGGGTTATAATCCGTTTCTGGATTATAACCCGGAATTTTCCTGTTTTCCGGCTTCTAAAACGGATTTCGAACGGATTGTAATCAGTCTTGCCGGAAATGAGTCCGGATTATTTTCCGTGAAGGCTGTTTTATCATATTTGTTGGCCCGGGTTATAATCCGTGAAACCGTTTTACAAACGGATTTAGAAAAATTGCCCAAAAATTATCACTGATTATAATCAGGAAATCCGTTTTACAAACGGATTTGGAAAATTAATCAAGATGACAAAAATAACTGCAAATTTTCAGATCCGATGATCGAAAATAAAAACGGACTGACAACGGATAAAATTCTCATTTTACGGATCATTTTCTCATTTTTTGCCCATCGGGTATGCTTTGGGGCCCAAATTATATTTCATTGTCTGAGTAATGGTGATGTCTGATTTACCTTACTGATGCATAAATGAAATAATTTGTTACAGGTTTAAATTCCATGGGTAAAAATTCGTATCAGCACCTGTCCTGCTCTATAGCTGAAACCTTAAGAGTTGCCAATAAAACAGGTATTGGTTTTTGCATCGATATTCTATCGCATATTTTATTAAATAAACTAAATACGATATGATCTGCATATTCCCAGGTTCGAATATACGAATATAATTTTTGCGGATAAGTACAATATTTGTTCAAAAGTACTAAAATGCTGCTAATTCTCTCTATATTTCACGGATTAATTATTATCTATACAAGTATGACATATTCATGAACATTCAAGCAGGTACACCTAGATATTTACTCAGAAATATCTGTAGTTCCACAGTGACATTGCTATAGAGACCTCAAAAATGTATTTATACATAAAAATTTGGCGAACAAGAAGACACATAGGCTAGTTAAAATTTCACCCTGTAAGAAAATTCGAGAAAAATCAAGAGAGGTCTCCCTCTTTCCGTTCTTAAAAAAGCCTATACCAGAGTATGTACTATATGTACCTCTGCCTCTATAAAAATAGCTCTGCATATACTGGTACCTCATTTCTTTAATTTTCACACAATTTCAATAAGCTTAATTGTGATTCAACTACACACTTGATTTTTTTTTCTGACATTAAACCGAGCTAAGCGAAAGTCTTTTTAAGGTTAAAAGCTGTTGATAAGAGAACTGATGTACCTTTAAAGTGAAGGCAAAAAAATGAAGGCAAAAAAGTTTTGAACGGCACGCCCCGACTGTTTACTCTTTATATGTTTTACAATATTCCCATCTTTTTCGATTTTATGGCTTTAATGATGGTTCTCACCCAGTCATACAACTATGATTAATGGTGCAAACACTCACGCGATTGCAACAATAATAATAACACCACCAACTACGTGTATATATTCTTTATTGCTGAGACGCGTGTGTTTTAAGAATCGTTCTGTTAGTAGCCCTTTATTTTGTACTTCTTTTTTTCCCCATTTTTTTTCGTCCAAATAATTTTATCTTTTTATCTATTTTCTCCCCTTTTTCTTTCAGAAGATTTTTGCCATCATTTTTATTTAGGTTATTTATTAGGGTATTTTTATAACTTTTTTTTTCTTTCGAATTGTGTTTTTATCAATTGCTTGTTGACGGCAGCATATTGTAATTTTATGTGTCAATTTGGGAGAAATATTTCTTTGAGAAGTAGCGTTATAATTTTTTAACCATTATTCGTCTATTGAGCTACATATATAAGACGTTTGAAAATTTGAAATATTACTCGAGCGAGTAAAGTTTGATTTGAAAAAGAAATTCGCGTTTGTCCATGGGTTTTGCTTTTATTAATCAACCTACTCGTATTGGTAAAAAGTAATTTCATTTTTGTTTAGAGGACTGTAAAAATGAATATTTTTTTGCATACATAGGGTACATCTAATAAACAAAATCAAAAATCAAAATTTTACGAAACGAGCACTTAGGAGACATTCTTTAAGAGCATAATGGTGAAATCAAATCAATCTGTGCATAATGGAGCAGCTAAACTAAGATGCATTCTTGTATGTGCGATTTTGCTTCTTGCAAAGGTGGAATTTGTGGAGAGGGGGGCGTGTGGGCCATAGCCTACCCAAAAAAAATTCTAGCCCACCCAAAAATTGTTCCCGAAATTAATGAATAATCAAGGGGAAAATTTTTTGGAAAAAATAATCCGAATAAGAAACAATTTTTAAATAATTTTTTTTGGGTGGGGGGAAGGCTCGTCAGTGAGTGAAAGGGATCCGACCACCTTTGTTTTTGGACTTCCAATTTTTTGTGGCCGACCCTGGCCCACCCGAAAACAAAACTTGGCTCCGCCACTGGCTTCTTGAAAATTGAAAACTATATGGGCTAGAAAATTCTAATCACTGTTTTTGAAAATGAAGCTGCACTAAAGTGGCTTTATATTGCCTCTATTCAAAATAATAATATCATTTTTAATTCTTTAATTAGCAGTTTAATTTTCCACAAATCTTGAGAATTTTTGGAACTACACCCGAGACCAATGAAAGTCAAGGAGAGATACCTTCGTCTTAATATTATTTGTATCGAATAATCTTGATTGATAATAGCAAAATTGCTTGCACAAATACTAACTTTTGATTCCAAAGTCCACCAAATACAAAAAATGAATGTAAAAAAAAAGCAAGTTTTTCTTTACGTAACTATAGAATAGCTTTTCAAAAAGTGGGTCAGAATTAGCAGAACATCTTTTTTGAAGCTGCCTAATTATACTGCCCCAAACCAATATTTTTACGATGACCTTAAAATTTGCCACCCTATTTTTTTTTTTTTTTTTTTTTTTTTTTGGAAAAATATATCAAAATTTTTCTTCTTTTTTCCCCACTTTTCCATCATGCTATCTGTCCGTGTGACTAATGCGAAGATTTCCGTTTTCAAAATTAAAGGCAACGCACGGCGGGCATCATTTCCTGGATTGCTACCAGCCGCATAGCGCACACGTTTCGGCCACCAGTTTTCAACAACCAACTTTTCTTCGTACCCATTGTCCCTCCAGCCCCCCTGCTCCCTTATTTTGCAGAAGTCGAGCGCGCGCTCTGTACGGCCAATTTTGGGTGGGTGATGAGCGGAGGAGGGGGGGTGCGACAGTACCGATGGTCGCGTTTGGACACGCGTACTCGAACTGCGTTACGATGATTTCGCATTATTTTCCCTCTTAAAACCATTACTTTTTCATTCTTACACCATTTAGCAATTAACAACCCTTAATAATGTTTACGTAAACTATCTGCTATATACAATGTTCGCATGGCTTTGAAGAACTGAAAAACGAAAATGATGAGGAAAAAAGAAGGGGCTATATGAAGCTATATACGATCCAGCTGCTTTCTTTCGCTTTAGCGCACAGATAAAATAGGTAGCCCTCGCCACCCAAACATGCCCATACGTTTGTTATGGTTTTTTATGAGAAAAACGTGCGTATACCATTAATATTGGTGGTGGTCCTCTGTACAGGCTACAGGAGTAGGCAATTTGTATGCCAGGAGTGATTCCACCGTTACTTTTATTTTGACAGCTATTTTATTCGACCAATTATACAAGTATTTTAGACTGGTGTGAGAGAAAGTCGATATCGATCTTAACTATAGGGTGTGTTAAGTACTCCCTTAGCCTTCTACGTGCAAGTCTTTTATGAATCTTCGTTATATCGAACTTTGATTCAGAGCTGCAAAGCTGAAAATTGAAACTTGACCTTTCAGCTCACGTTTATGACTTTCATAAATAAAAAATTAGACTTTGGCTTTCAGCTTCAAGATTTTTAAGTTTTAGACCTCTTATAGCTTTTCGAAATTGAAACAAAGAAATTTGGCTTATAGCTTTCGGCTTACAGCTTTTGGTTTCACATTTTGCACAAAATTTAAAGTAGCAGGTGACAAAAATAAAATAGTGCAAAAACTTGAAAAAGCTGAAAAAAAAAGCCCAAAAAAAAAATTAAAATTCAGCTTCAGCTTTTGGCTTCAAAATGTTTTCTTTTCCGCTTTCCGCTTTTTAATAATTTGGCTTATAGCATTCGGCTTTTAGCTGGCTTTGTAGTCCTGCTCTGAATCATGCAGTACTTGAAAGTCAGAACAGTGAATTTCTTATTAGGAGATATTCTGAGTCAGTTTGGCCAAAAAAAATTAAGAATAAAATGATAGCATGTAGTTGGAATAGAAAAATGTTTTAATACAATCTTCAACTGATATGGTGGGGCAAAAACCAAAAAGCCACAATTTAATCTAAAATTCAAACATCCTAAATAATCAAATATGAAATATCAACTGTTAAAAATGGCAGCACTGACTACTGTCCATTCAAACAAGTATATGCTCGAAGAGATCTGAGTGTGCTTCTCTTCATTACTCTGTTTAGTTCTATTCCATCCTATGTCTGTATCCTCTAAAGTACCCAATGAAAATATAGAAAACTAGATTTAAAGAGTTTATTTACCAAAACCATCAACCATTTCAAAATAATTTTATATTTGGAACATTTTTGTGTACGCTGCTAAAATTATTGTTAATGAAATTTAGAATCTAAATAAATATCAATAGAATTAATTATGAGAATAAGAAAGTAATTCAGCTAACAGATATATGAAAATTAATAATCGTGTAGGCATTACTATTTCGTGGGAAAATGGAATTACCTATTCGGGGGGGGGAAAAAACCCAACGAAGTAATTATTGGGCACATTTCCACACTATCAGAATTTTCCTAACTCTATCTGACGAGTATTTTCCTAATTATTTGTGCTAGCTTCATTCACAAAACATGGCACAGAGGTCGCTACGTTTTCTGGTTTAATTCTCGAAGAACCCCTCTGTTGTGCCTCAGTTATCCCTTTTTTTGTACTTCACTTTCTACCCTCGAGAGGTCGATAGACGTTCTCCAACTTGAACTGTACATTAAAATGGGGGTTCTGCGTATTCTTACGTAGTATTTATAATTTGCAAGCTGATCTCTGTCAGGATTGTAGCTGTGTAGTTGCGTTTGCGAGATGCTGAAGAGGATAAGAAAATATAAGCGATCCTGTATGCGTTATAATATTTTGAAAGTAATTGGCAAAAAATCTGTAACGGAACATGTCACTGGCCAGTGGCTCCAGTCCAAAACCTGCTATAACTGGAAATTCGTAAATGATATTCCCAGGTATGATGGCCAAAATTGCTCCCTGCCCTAATCGGCGCATCAACCTATTCAAATTATTACGACAGTGTGAAAATGACATTTTGAGCTGAGTTTTCCCCCCCCCCACCTCTTCGCCTTAGCCGCAAAAGCTATAAACATGGCCTTTCAGAACATAATTTTTTATTCAGAACTTCTTTGATTGGCTCTAACTTTTTGGAGTGGTAGATCCCTTTGGCCCAAATAAAACATTTTCAAGTGTATTTTCTTTACATACTCCATCTGCCAGCTACTTCTTATATTTTTTTACTGATCTGACCACGCATATTGCAGAAGATTACCAATTGGCGGGTGAGATGTGAGTGAAACTGGGAAATTATGAGTTTGGTGCAACATTTAAAAACAAAGGTTTTATGAACAATGCTCTGAATGAGAGCATCCCTATGGGCAAAATATTTTGAAAACGGATCCGTTTTATTCCGGGTTATTATCCGTTTCTGGATTATAACCCGGAATTTTCCTGTTTTCCGGCTTCTAAAACGGATTTTGAACGGATTATAATCAGTCTTGCCGGAAATGAGTCCGGATTATTTTCCGTGAAGGCTGTTTTATCATATTTGTTGGCCCGGGTTATAATCCGTGAAACCGTTTTACAAGCGGATTTAGAAAAATTGCCCAAAAATTATCACTGATTATAATCAGGAAATCCGTTTTACAAACGGATTTGGAAAAATAATCAAGATGACAAAAATATCTGCAAATTTTCAGATCCGATGGTCGAAAATAAAAACGGATTGACAACGGATAAAATTCTCATTTTCCGGATCATTTTCTCATTTTTTGCCCATCGGGATTGGTTTTTTAAATCTGTAATTTTTATCGAGTTTCTATTTGTCAACGAAACAAATTCTTATCTCTACAATAAAAGTTTGCATTTTCTCATGGTAATTTGTTGCCCTTGCCGGCTTTTATCCTGGATATGACGCCTTTTCCTCCAGTATTTTCGAAATATGTTTGTTTCTACTCGTATTAAAAAAAAAAAAAAGGTTTACCCAATCAAGTAATTGGGTTCTTAAACCTGAAAAAATTTTAAACGCATGCTAGAACATTTCAAAGAAAACTGAGCCTTTTTATCGGAGTCTCTCCTATCTGCGTGTATTATTTTAGTTACTTTAAGCAAATGGATTTTTTTTTTATGATGACTAATCTGATTTTTTAATTCACCCACTTAACCGAAATTTCAATTGTGCACCTATACGTCTTATCCGCTAATCAACCTGCTAGTGAATGCTCGTCGACCTTCGTCGATAAAAGTAGCACTTATCCCAGGACACGCGTGGAATATCATACATATTTTGATACTCGAATAAAGGTACCACCAAGAGACTATTGAACGAATGGTTGTTGTAAACAATGCAGTAATGACGTGTGTTTATTGTCTGCTCTCGATTGTTGCGATCGAGGGTGATCCAGCCGCGATCTTAAGTGGTGGGTCCTTTATTTTTCCACTCTTTTCCACAAAAAGGGAGTATCATTTCACACGCGACACTTTTCAACAATCAGATTTAATGACAGTCAATAGGATTCATCAAAGAATTAACTGATCGGCGTCGGTTTGGTTTCCATTGAAAAATTCGGTCATCGCGTATTTCGGGCACGTGCCACATTTTACGGGAATAAAAGCCGACGTTTTCATTCAGTTTGAAAAGTTTATCAAAAAAAGTTGGCTCAAATGCTGTTTGGCGTTGGTGTAGAGGGGAGGTAGATACTCTGGTGAGAAGCGAATTTCGATTTTTTCTATATTTCTTATTAATTGTTTAATTTCTATAAGTCTAAATGGGAGTGTCATAAAAAATTATAGTATAGCCTTTTTAAGATTCCGATATATTTGTGAATACCGTAACAGGTTTTATGAACATTAAAGTGTCTGGAGAGGAATGAAAATCTACTTTCAAGCAGTAAAATGAGAATGGTGTAAAAATTAAACGTTTGCTGATTTGAAAGGCAACTTGTCGTAATGGGGAAAAAAAGGCACTGATGCAAATAGATGAATTTCAAAAAACACAAATGTACGTCTAACAGGTGCTGCGTTTTTAAAAAGCAGTTTGAGGTATCGCTTCAAAGAGAAATGAGTCGAAAGAATGATTCAAAGCTCGTTCCAGCTGTAAAGAGAAAATACACTGGCAAGGGTACTCGAGTACCTTGAAACGATACATTGTGGTACTTGCGAATCTTCAGAGAAGGAAAGGGACAAAAAAAAAGCTCTTGAAACATGTTTTTAATGTTACTGCGCCAGAATTTCCTTTCATATTGTACTTAAATCAGCAACGCGCCTTTTGTTAAAGGCTAAAGGAAATGTAACAAAAAGCTGTAATTACATCGGTTCTTTTGAATATTACGTTCATAAAACGAAATACAAAAAAAAAAAAAAGAGGAAAAAACTGATGCCAAAAAAAAAGACTTAAAAAGTAGGTTGTTGTTCATTGTTTTATTTATCACATTTGTAGAACAAGTCACATGTACAGAAAAAGTTGAAACACTATTAATTTGTGGTTATACTTATATCTACCCTTATTTTGGGCAGACTGCAATTTTTTATAAAAAAAAGTTGATGTACGTTTCGCCCTAGGCATACGCTAACATCTCTAGTAAAATCTGTCAATTAGAAACAATGAAGCCTTTTTAAAATTAAAAAGCCATTGAAAATGAGGAAAGTATTTATCTAATGAGTGATTCAAAAATTCGAGGTCTGGTTTACTCCTTGAGATGACTCAAAATTGATAAATTTCATAGTTTAGGTCTGATTGGGTTGTGGGACGCGAATGGGCATCAAAGGATGCATATTTTTCAAGTTTGAAACAAATTAATCAATGGGTTTATATATTTCATCAGTTTCATTTGAAGACATTTTTTTTGTAGCTCATTATTTCATATTTATAAAAAATAGACAATTTTACATGAGAATATTTTTATAGAAAATTTTATTGGTGTATTTTTTATACAAGTGATTTTTACAAGTGATTTTCACTATGATAAATTGAAAAGCGGGCACCATTCAAGATTTATTGTAATTAATATTCTTGACGTTTGTTGCACTTTTCATGATCTTAAATAATATATTATATTTTTGTAGTAATTGCTATTATAAATCTAAATTCAGCCTTTTTTACTCCCGAAAATAGTGGAAATTACTGCTAAAATTTTTTCACTGCACTTCCACTTTTCTTCCTAGAATCAGCGACGATAAATTCCAAAAACCAAAGATCGGGGTGTTAACCCCCTTTTATAAAATTCATAAGCAGGTACGAGGGGAGATTATATTAGCCAGGGAATTTACCCAACGATCCTGGGGGGTTGAGTTGAAAGTATTTGCTAATTATTTACAGTAACGGAAGTAGATATTTTCAGAGGGGGGAGATATGGGCTAAGAAAAATTTGAAAAAAATGTCAACATTTAAAAAATTGATGTTGAAATTAATTTTGTCTTTTGTTTCGATAATCTTCTTTTTACACGCTTTTATTTAATTTTCTACTCGAGTTTTTAATTTGTTTTAGAAAAATATTTCGCCTCCCCTGTCCGATCCTTAATATACCACCACTTAATTTTGTTATTTAATTTGACTGGCTTGTACGCGAATATCAGAAGCCTTGCGGCTGTATTATTGAATGTTTCTCATTCTGTTTTGTCTGTAGATACAGTAAAGTCAGTGTTCAGTACAATATTAATGCAAACCAAGTATAGGGAGAAAATGAAAGACTAATCAAGTGCTTATCAGTAACCGTCAAAAGTTTTCGCGCAGGAAAGGGGCAAAAAGTCAGATGATGGGGAGCTAAAAAAAAAAACAAAAAAACGAAGAAAGGCTTCATATTATTTGACACTAGGCTTTCGAAGCTTTTCGGTGAAAGTTTAAAGTAAGCTTCTCCGACGGAAGTGTCACCATAGCAACTTATCGATTGCGGTGGGGAAGTACAACGCAAGATGAGAAGACAAGACGGAACTGTGAAATTTACTATCTCTTGTTGTATAAATCCTTTTCCTGGTAAAACTGTCTAAGTACCTTCTACGTTGCCTAATTTTCCCTGAAAATTTAGCGGCGTGAGGCCACCCCCACTGCGTGTATATATGTTTCCTTTTGCTCGCTTTTGTCGTTTTTCAAAACTTTTGAACGAATTTGCTCCTCGATTAAGGCTGGCGACCATTTTATCTGAACACTTTCGTTGATGGAAAAAAGCTATAACAGAAAATTGAAATAATTAAGTTGAATCAATCTAAAGGTTTTTGAACCGAGAAATTAATATATTTTTGCTGATGCGAACTGGTGTCACGTAACTAGAATTTTTAGACTGAGAAGAGAGTATAGTGACTGTATATTTTATAGACACACTGGACTCTGAACGAAATTTTTGCTCTATTTTATCGTCAAGTGGTTATTTCACATTGGTACTTTGTTTGATTTTCAAACACTGTAGTTCTGAGCAATCCTTTGTAGAAAATATTTGAATTTATCAAATGCATATAGCAATTATAAGTTGCCCTCTCTCTTGTAGAAAATGTATGAATAATTTATCAAATGATTAGCTATAATTATAAATTGCCATTGGTGTCAGTTGAATGAGATGACTTGTTTCGCTTTCACTCTCAACCCCTCTTCAACCCAAGGTGAGACCTTCGTAAGATGTGGAAAATGAAAATATTTATCCAAAGTATTTGGTATCATTATTAATATCGTGATTGCAGGTGGGTGGCCCAATTCGCATTGCCAGTCATAAAACATGGCCATGATCGATTGTTCTTCCCAGCAAGAAAAACTATTGAAAGGATACGATCACAAACTCGTCTTAACCCAAGTAAATTTATTAATTTGCCTAGCAATTTAATAAATTTACGTGTATTAATTGGGTACTTGGCGCGTCAGCACCTTAATTGGGTGGGTGGGTGTTTTAATTTTTCCTGCGAATATTCAGTTTAATTCTTAATAAGCACCTATATTCTGCTCTTGTCCTCTTGGTTTTAATGAAGACTTTGTTAGTAAACGAACCTAAGTTGTCTACTTTCCAAATAAAAAGATAGAAGAGGGGCTAGGAATATAAAAAATTCGGCTACACGAAATACAAATATCTTGCCGATCGTTGAAAAAAAGGACATAAAAATTTTGTGACTAAAAATCTAGGACAACACAAATAAAATATCTATACTCTGGCGAAAGGACTTTCGTCGTCTTCACTTAGAGCCGAATTTCGATTTTATATGTATAATATGCTGAAAATAATTTATTTTCGAAGGAGAAAAAAAAAATTGGGAGCCATTGCTCGAGGGTAAGAAATATCGAGAGAGGAACTTATTTAGCGATATGAGAATCTGGTAAAGAAGACACAAAGTTCTTTTGTGCTCTTCTTTCTACGAGAAAATTATTGGCTAATGGCTTCTGTTTGAGCGGCCAGGGACGAATGAAATGGTTTGGAAGTTATTGCTTGGAATTCAATGCTTCTTCTCGACATTCTTCTTTTTGTCTTCTTTTTTGCTCAATTTTTTTCCCTCTTCTTTTTCTCGCTATTATTGAGCGCTAGCAGCACAGAGAGAAAAAATGAAGCACTTTCCTGAAACGATTTTCACTTTAAATTACCCGTTTCTAAAACTTTTTTTCAGAACTGCAGTCTTCTTCTTTTTTCCATTTCTCTTTTCATTAATTGGTTCCATAGTTTTACTTTCTTCTACCGAATGTTTCAAGTCAATTTAAAATTGACAAACGATTCGATTGTTCCAAGAAGATGAGAAGAAAAGTGAACCAAATATATAGATGGAGATTTTGTGCTTGGGCTATTTTTACTTTTAATTGATTGAAATTTTTTGAAACTTTTAGCTTTCAACAGGCCACTTCTAAAGTACTAGTTGCGTATGTTTCATAATTCAAGGGCCAAGTCTGAAAGAAGGAGTAACAAGAAAATATAACTTTTTAGTCTTTTATTTTTTATCAAGATACAATTTTGAAAAAATGAAAAATCTTTATATCGCCTGAATTATGGCCTGCCTGAATTCGAATATCATTTCGTTCTTTTTTGGAATTTTATTGTATTTCAATTTCTTACAAAAATCACTGAATCTGAGAAAATTTTGTCTCTTCTGAATGAGCAAAATTTTTTTCCAGAGTGATCGAAGATGATGCTGTAAGTTTAAAACTATTTCCATCCCACGAATTTTCATAGAAATTAGTTGCACGTAGTTTAAAAAATATTTTAGAACCCCCGAAAGCTCATTACTTTGTTTACACCTTATCCGAGAAAGGTAAAGTAAAATGTAAATTATGTAATTTTAGAATAACACTTTCTACTTTTCTCGCTAACATAATATAACATTCTATAAAACTTGAGAGAACATGAGGGAGTTTATATAAGTCTAGTAGAATAGATGACCAAATTAAAAAGCTTTACTTAAATTTTTTTCCTAAAAGAATGCCAACTTTTTTAGAATATATGAGAAAAATGAAAATTTTCTATGCTAAAATTGTGAAGCACTTTTTCTAAAAATTAAAATTTATAATTCTGCTCCGAGGATCTTCGTTGCAGACAGTTTTTGAGTAGAGAGATGCTCCTTATTTAGACGATTGGTCTTTCACAATAGACTGTTGTAATTAACGTCATAGGGGAAGTGGGAATCCAACTATGAATGATGAGGTTATTGGTTTTGAGAGGTATGGTGTAGGTTGAGAGTTACTAGCTGTAGCAGTGATCAGTTTCGATCCAGGTACCTTTCGATCACAAGGCAGAGCACGTAGCCACGTACCACTATGCCACACAGAGATAAAAATTAATTTTGACTTCCTCCACCTTAAAGTATGATTTTACAAATATTGTCTCTGACGTTAGAATTAGAATTTTAAGAAATAAGTACATTTTTAAACTTCTTCAAATAACCACCAGATGCTTGAAAAAAATATTTCAGTTATATTAAATTATAGTTTTACTTATCTTAAAAAAGAGATAAGACCATCATACCAATAAATTGATGCTTCTCATTATACTTCCTCTTCTTCCAATACAGAAGTTATAATTGGTCACGATCTATTTTTCCTCAAAAATACATTTTTTTCTGCTTATGTAGAACATCAGTTTATTCCCAATTCGCAATAAAACTCGTATGATCTCAGTCTCATGTAATCAAGTATCCGTATAACGGGCTGTTGTTTTCGTAACACAAGACGTCTTGGAAGAATGTCTGTATTTGCGGCGTTTGAGTATGCAATTTTCACGACATATACTTCTTACGAAAAAATTCTTCATTTTACGCGAGTAAATATTTTCACTTTTTTTTTGTTGAAAAATATGTTCAACGACGCGACGTTTGTCACTTATTGCTGCAAAACTCCTCAGTTAAATTGTTTACGAGTAAATATAATTTATTCTATAATCTCGAATAACTTCGTCTTGCAATTATATCTGAAAATAATTCCACAAAACCAGTGGCGTGCTAAGTTCACTTTCACTCAGCAACATGCTGAGGGCCCAAAATTTCATTTCTCAATTTTCAGTCATTTTTTAGGAAAAATAGAAAAATTTCCTTGAAATATGCAAAATTTGGGCAAAATAGGGGCCCCAAAGTAAAAGCATGCTGAGGCCTCACAATACCCTTAGCACGCCACTGCACAAAACATAATTTAAATTCGAATATATTCGTCTCTATAATTTATCCGTCCTTATCCGCTTTTTTCCCTTTTATTTTTTTTATCTGTTTTCCCCTTCCATTTAGAAGTTTAATTAACGTTGGCGTGCGATTCTACCGCGAAGAATATTTCTCATTTTCTCGCCATATTACGAAAAATAGCAGGGGGAAAAAAGTTAACGTAAACAATAAGACAAAAAAAAATGAAAGGGGGAAAATGGTGGAGCGAGAGGGGAAAAAAAAAGGTGCGAAATGGTTCTCATAGTGTTGAAGCGTATGTATATATATATACGTCTAGAAAAAGACCTACACAAATATGTGTGACGAAGATAAACGCAATAAAGTGGCGGGGAAAAAGAAGAATCCCAAAAAAAAAAAAACGAGTTGGGAGGGAAAAAAAGACGGAAAACTCGACTGGGAAAATGGGCCTTAATCATATGTTCGCGTGTTTTGCTCCTTGAGGTGTACGGAGGGATGCGGGAAGGAGATAACGAGCAAAGACGATAGGTAACGTGGCTAGCAAAAGCTTTAAGGTTTTGGTAAAGGGGGCGAGGTAGAGGAGGGGTGAGTAAGGGTCGCCCGATGGATGGGAGGGGGCTGACGGCGCGCCCGGAAAGAAAAGCTTATATCTTTTTCGGTGTGTACACACACACTTTTGGACGAGCGTGTGCTTTTTGAAGCCAAAAAGGGTAGCAAGAGACGAGAGAGAAAAAAAAAAGGAGAAAAAAGGGAAAAAACCAATGCGGAAATGCCGGTGGAAATAAGGGGTTGTTGAAGAAAGATAGCGATTTGTCGCAGTAAACCGAAACCGACGTTCGCTATTGGTTCTCATTGATTTTTAACCGTGGCTCCGCCCCCCCGTTTCATCGGCTCGAAGGCACGACACTATAAATAAAACGCTTTTCGCTGTGCCCGTATTTTCATCCCAGCCACAAAGAGCTAAGGGAGAGAGAGAAAGCACAAAGGCAAACCACACATACCTTTATACTGTTTTTTTTTCTCTGGTCGGTGCCCTACAAATTTCTGTCCTTTTTCTCCGGTATAGTGGTATTTTTTGTAGCAACTTTTACTTCAGTTTATGTACCTTTGGCTATTGTTATTCGGCAAGGATTTTGTTGTTTTTTGGGAGGCCAGATGATGTTCGGTGCTCTTTTTGTAAGTTCGTTTTCTCATTCGTCTCGATGTGTCGGTAACTCAATTTTATGGTGATTGGAGTGGAGTTTTTTGAAAATATTTTGGCGCAAAATATGTCGGTTCTAAGTGTGTCGTTCGAGTAGAATAATGTGAATAGTTGTATAGCATATAAAGATGAAGTCAAAATCGTGGTTGTTGGTTAGCGTGTAAGTGAACGACCAGAGATGATGTTGGATATCAAAACATCCTCTGATTATTTAAGTCGAACCGGAACCTTTACGAATTTTTCTATGTTTTTTGGTACGTATTTGCTGGCTCAGCTTGCTTTTTAATTGCGTGCTGCATGAAATGGTCTATTAAAGAATCTCTTACCAAAGAAGCCTTATACATATGTACGAGTATCTTTTCAGCATTGCACTCGAAAGGGCTAGGAAGCTGAAATCCTCTTAGGCAGTTTAACACAAAAAAAAAACCCTCGAAAAGTTGATCCCATTCACTTTTGTTGCCAAGTGGCCTGTTCACAATTGCTCCATCTGCCGAATGAATTTTGTCACCCACTTGCTTTCATGTTTTGAAATTTAATGCGGTTTAAAATATAAAATGCTGTATCTTATGTTGAAGTGAATTCGAATTTTGCTGATAAGTAGAAAGCTGCAATATTCAGACCATAAGTTAACAAGCAAAGTGGATGGCACCTGTGCCACCTAGTGGCGACGTAGTGCCACGTAGTAAAATACGATTGTGTCACATGCTGCATTCTACCATCCATGAATTTATGATCCGTGTAAATACAATTGCGCCCCTGCCCAAAATTTTAGTCTAGGTACGCCACTGATTGATAATATGTATTAGTGCCACCCAGTGAAAATCTCTTGAAATATATGCCCTGGCATAGTGTTTACATTTTTAAAAGTACCTCAGCTTGTTCACTTTTGAAAGATTTTATTGAATAGCTGTATAAACCATCCGTTTTATTACATCTGCAGAAATGTCATGTTAATTCGCTAAAAATGGGGGTCTTCAAAACTACTAAGGTAGGAATTTATTTTCGCAGATCGATGCGTTTAATGATTCAAGAAAGTCTTGTTCAACTTTCGTAATACTAAAAGTACCTATTAGGTATATTTTGTTTTCGATAATAAGAAATTCAAAACTACAATTTGAAGTTTTTCTAAACTGGCTCAAATAAGTCATAAAACTCGTATGCAAAAAGGGCTTAATGCATGGTTTTAATTAAGTCGTCGTAAATCCATTTGTATGGGCATTGTAGTCACAATTTACAGCTTATTTAATAGCTTTAACAGACTTGGCAAAAATGTTTGTACCATTTCAAACAGGAATCCCATTTTGTTTTATAAAGAAAATAAATCTTTAAACGTTAATTTCTCAAAATACTCGTACTTTTTCGAGCTCTTCTCTGATATCCGCCATCAGTGATACTCAGGAAAAGCTACAAAATTTATTATTAAAATTCTCTATTGAATAAAATTGATACTATTTTTGATCATGTACTGCAAAAAATAACGTGGAATTACAATCATAAAACTCCATTAAAAGTGATCAATTGCAAATCTCCTTGTATAATAGTTTATTATTTTATTCATGGACATAATTTTATTAAATTGTTTCGTTTGTTTTACAGATACTCCTTACAAAGGATCATGGAGTGCTCACAGTGTAGCTCAATCACAAGGTAATGTACTTTTGCATTTAGTTCCATTGAATATTTTTAAAAATCAATCAGAAAAAGTACACTGCGCCAGAGAAATTCTTTTATAATTGGGTAGATTAAAACACACAGCTATATTATATTAAAATTAGCGAAATACTTGGTTATGAGTTGGGTAAAGGTTTATATTTTGTCAGAAAATGGAACATTTTACAACAACATATTTCCTTCAAACAGCCAAAATAAGCGAAACTGTACGTCTAATATACGAGTATCATCTTTTAATAAATCAATCTGTGCTGAGAGTACCCATATACTTTCAGATTTCTTCATCACGTATTTTATAAAATGAGAAACTGTTGCATGATAGGAAAAATTCTGGTCTACTCGAGGAGAAAAAATTGAAGCAAAAAAGGGGATGTTCGAAAAAAATTTTACAACATAATTTTTTCATGGAAAAATGAATAGTTCAGAAAATATTTGCATGAAAGAAAACAATTATCTGAATATCTTTTAACTATTAAAAATGAGTTTATAGTCTTATCTATTTTCAATTCGCAATAATATGACCTGTCTCATGCGATACTAACCCTATAGCGGGCTGTTTTCGTCACACAAGTTACCTACGTCGTGGTAGAATGTCTTTATTTGCGGCGTTTGAGTATGCAATTTTCACGACATATACTTCTCAGTACAAAATTCTTCATTTTACGCGCGAACAAATATTTTCTGCTACAACCCAGTCGGGTGATTAAAAAATAGGTCAGGGGCATTTGAGATGATTTGAAGATACCCTTAAGATACCCAACTGAAAAATCACCATTTTTGTTTATTGAATTGAAAAATCACCATTTTTGTTTATTGAATTGAAAAATGATGTACCTATGTATGTATTTATAATGAGTGGATGTGATTAAAAAATAATGAATAATCTTTCATAGAAAAACTGCCCCTATTCTAATACTTCCCCCCTTCCCCGAACGATTTTAAATTTCCAACTTTCGATAAAGGGGGCCTTGAAGCATCACTCCTCTTTTAGTGAGCGCGTGAAACTTGAGTATAATTTTTTTTTTTTTCATGAAATGGAATGATCGCTTTGGGGATGGGAGTGAGAATTAAAATAAAATTTCAACCACGTATAAATAAGGACCACCCTAATGGGTCTATTAAAATGAACCGAGTGCAAGAATTAGAAAAGTGAAAATGCTACACAGTACAGTACACTTCCCTATGGGCAAAATATTTTGAAAACGGATCCGTTTTATTCCGGGTTATAATCCGTTTCTGGATTATAACCCGGAATTTTTCTGTTTTCCGGCTTCTAAAACAGATTTCGAACGGATTGTAATCAGTCTTGCCGGAAATGAGTCCGGATTATTTTCCGTGAAGGCTGTTTTATCATATTTGTTGGCCCGGGTTATAATCCGTGAAACCGTTTTACAAACGGATTTAGAAAAATTGCCCAAAAATTATCACTGATTATAATCAGGAAATCCGTTTTACAAACGGATTTGGAAAAATAATCAAGATGACAAAAATATCTGCAAATTTTCAGATCCGATGGTCGAAAATAAAAACGGACTGACAACGGATAAAATTCTCATTTTCCGGATCATTTTCTCATTTTTTGCCCATCAAGTTGTAGCAAAAACCGAAGGTTGAGAAAGATTATGAAATGGTCTAGGTACCGTATGAAGTATTTGATGAAGCAAATTAAAATAACGTTTTATTAATGGTTCATTTATTTTTTATTAATGGGTGTGTTTATAGATTATGCTCATGTTCAGCCAATCATCTGAGTTTTTAATTTCTCTCACTGTTCATTTATTATTCGCAGCCTTACAACGCTCTTGTCCCTGCTTACCCATTCTCGTACTTGGTTATCAGCTCTTATCCTTATATGAAGTCATTGACCTCGCATGTATAATAAAATATATTAAAAATATAATATAACTGCTGGAAGCTATTATAATTTGGAAAAAAACGGCATTTGTCGCCGAATTATAATTAAAAACTCATAATAATAAGCGGACTTCCACACGGAGAAGGCTGAGTTTCTTCATTGCAAAAGCCACCGAACCAAACTTCACATCGGAGTCTAAAATCAAATTTACCTTAGCCCCAGTAGCCTGCAGATGAGCGCTTCTCAAAATCGGCAATTTTCTCTTCTCAAATCAACAAATTCACGCTTATTAGCCGCCAAATGACTGCCAGGCATACGAACGTGGCTCGAATCAAAGCTACAAGTGAAATCGGCTATAATTTAGAGAAGCATCAACCGCGAGATGGCATTTAGTTGGCTGTCATTCGAGAAATTTAAAGTGGCGCGGTAGTCGCGATCGACAAAGGCGTCAAATTTTGAACGACGAAATTCCGCCGAAGGCATTGTCGCGAACAAAGGCTAAGAAAATGAAGGAGAGTGACAAAAAAAGAAGAGTGAGAACTCGCAGTGCTAGAATAAAAAAGGTATCTAAACTGAGCGCAAAAGAAAAGAAAAAAAAAGATAACTCGCTTTTCATAATTTTAGGGTCTCGAAACGATTTTCGTTTTTCGAAAAGGCGAGAAGGAAAGAGGAGATCAAAAGCTTAGCCTCAAGGAGTGTTATCACGAATATTCGCACGTCTCAATGCACAATTGACAAAGGTCCGTAACTTCGTCACGTATTATTCGTGTGTACCCTTTAACTGACAAAACTTATTCTCGCTCTGATGCTTTTTTCGTTTATTCGCTTGTTTTACAAATTTTACTCTAACGACGCCTATATCTATACCATTCCTGAAAGTTTAAACTTCCCTTGTGTTTTTTTTTCGTCAGATTTTCCCTCTGTATGCTTAATATGATTTACACTCGAACAAAAGGAATATGATGACAACCGATGTCCTTATAGAAAATCTCGCAAAATATAATAAACTTATTTTTTGAAGCTTTTGAAAAGAATATTATACTTAAATAAAATAAGGTGAAAAAAGTATTTTGTGGTTTTACTTCGTAGGTGGCAAAAAGTGCTTCTGGTAGAAAATTCCGGAATAACTTTTAGTACCGTCGAACGGGGTGACTTTACATTCAAGGGGCGACTTCACCCACTTCGTTTTAGCTCAATAAATAAATTGCCCGGCAAAAATTAAAACCGAAATACGATTTGGATAGAAGCAGGTAGAAGGAGGAAAAGAAAAAAAAGATCGCCGCCCCTACCTCACTTCACCCAGTAACAGAACAAGAAAATAAAGCGGCGATATGGTTTTTTTTCCTTTTTCTTATTTGTCTTTTTTTTTAACTACAGACACTCAAAATATTCAGTTCGGTTTCACACGGTTGAAGTTGGTACTTGACTAGTTTCTTTTCAATCGTATGTCCCAGTACAAACATCCTCAAATTTTGGCTACCACCCATCAATAACCCGTCAATAACAAATTGATGGGTAAAGTCGCCCCATTGAAGGGTGACTATACACAAATTTCTTGCAAAATCATAAAAAATAGAAGGAAGGCTGCAAACTCAAACTTTTTTTTACAAATGTGTTGAGAAATGTTGGACCAAAATTTTAAAACCAAATTCACTTCAGTAGCTTAAACAGTAGAGGAGTTATTGAAGGACAAAGTTGAAAAACATAATAAAAGTGTGTAAAGTCGCCCCATTCGACGGTAAGTAAAAAAAATTCCATTAAAATTTCAGCCCATTAAACTGAAAAAATTTAGAGAACCTCGAGAGAGCTGAAAATTCGAACATAGAAAAATTAATATCATTTCACTTTATAATCAGCATCGCATGGAAATATGAATTTCGTATTCAACTTATCATCTGGGGGATTTGCGAAAGTTTAGGAGATACCCATAAAGGTAACTGAAAATTCACTATTTTTATTTGTTAAATTGAATATGAAGTTCGTGAGAATCAGTCAATTAAACAACATTTCTTGACTAACCTTCATGTCAGCAGCTGGCTATGCCACTGTCATGTCAATAAATTCTAATTTTCTGGTCTGAAATCTCACAAAATAAATACATAAAAAAATTACAGTTTTTTGTATGAGATACGTATCACATTTTTCAGAAATGGTTGCTATTTCTAAATACTCTGGTCTGTTTGTTTATTTTCTTCGGATATAATGTTCGACGAACATAACCGAAGTATTTTCTCTATTTTCCTTCCATTTCCTGCGATAATATCTTTTGACTTGGTCGAAAGAATTTCCCCAACCATCGACGAAAAACTTGGCAATTTTTCATTTCCTATATTTTTTTCCTCAATGAGCAGTGGGGGTACTATTTATATATATTTTCACGCTGTAACTGAAAAATATAAACTACAAATAAAGTACATGATCCTTTCTACTTGATCAACGAGTAGGAAAATTTTCCAGATATGTTTTTAACGCTCGTTTAGAATTTTCTTCACCATTTTGTGTCTCCATATTTTCAGGATACTAACCTCATTGTACAATTTGTTGTAGTTTTTTTTTCGAAAAAAACTTTTTCATATAATATTTCCTATACTGTTCTCAGTTAATTTTTTTTTAAACACAATATAATTATAATAAAAAAACCGAGACCAGGGGAAGGGGGTTGGAGAGAGAAACACGAAACCTTTATCAGAGTTTAATAACGTACCGTGTAAAACCCTGCCACTCACCTCCAACTCTTTATCGTTATTCTCTTCTTTCCTTCCTTTATCCTTCCTTCCTTCCTTCCTTCCTTCCTGTTTCCTTCCTACGTTCTTCGTGTTTTTCCGTTTTGGTATATTTTTTTTTTACTTTTTTTGTGTTTTTCATGTCGGTGGGCGTGTTATAGACCGGAGCCAAGTTCCGCTCCGACGCCCTGTCGCGTCCTCTTATCAATAATTTCCATTTTCGGCTTAGGTTTTCCTCTTTTTTTTTAAATATTTTTCTTTCAACCTCTATCAGATATAGTCTTTATTGGCATCGTCGATGAAAATCGATTTTCCCGCCATGTTTCGGCCTTAACTATCGCTCATCGGCCGACGACTAAATTACTTTTCAATGAAAATTCGGACTTGTAAAAACGTAGCTAGTGTCTATAGCAGTATAGCTATCTACCCAATTTGCTAGTGAAATCGAAAACTCGCGATGTGAGGGTGAAAAATGGAATTAATGAAAGCGCAGAATATAACTACCGTCGAATGGGGCGACTTTACACACTTTTTTCATGTTTTTCAACTTTGTCCTTTAATAACTCCTCCAATTTCGAAGCTATTGAAGTGAATTTGGTTTTAAAATTTAGGTCTAACATTTCTCAACACAATTGTAAAAAAAAGTTTGAGTTTGCAGGCTTCCTTCTATTTTTTATGATTTTTCAAAACATTTGTGTAAAGTCACCCCTCAATGGGGCGACTTTACCCATCAATTTGTTATTGACGGGTTATTGATGGGTGGGGAGGCAAAATTTGAGGATGTTTGTACTCAGACATACGATTGAAAAGAAACTAGTCAAGTACCAACTTCAACCGTGTGAAACCGAACTGAATAATTTGAGTGTCTGTGGTTAAAAAAAAAGACAAATAAGAAAAAGGACAAAACCATATCGCCGCTTTATTTTCTTGTTTTGTTACTGGGTGAAGTGAGGTAGGGGCGGCGATCTTTTTTTTCTTTTCTTTCTTCTACCTGCTTCGATCCAAATCGTATTTCGGTTTTAATTTTTGCCTGGCAATTTATTTAGTGGGCTAAAACGAAGTGGGTAAAGTCGCCCCTTGAATGTAAAGTCACCCCGTTCGACGGTACTCGTATATTGGGAACGTGAAAAATTTAGTTGAATTCGAAAATAGTTTGAAATTTCAAATTTTGGAATAATAATAATTGTTGTTAGAAATTGAAATAACTGCTCATCCGTTTTTTTGTTTTTTAATATTGAAAATTGAAATCAGAATCCTGATAATATCATCTGTTGATGTGAAAAAAATGGACGATATACCGTCATTTGCCAATGGCGGACACCTTCCCAATGGCGGTCACCTTCTTTTTCATTTTTGTATATTTAGTGTTTAAACCGACTTATAATGAAACTGATGATGTCACATGGTAGCTGTTACCCATGGTAATGCGTTGAATCACTCAAGTAAATTTTTGCTCCATCCAATAGAAATATTTGGTCATTAATTATGTTCTTGTCAATTAAAATATTCAATTTTGTAATTATTGCAAAGAAAAAGATTAGATAGTAAACATTTTTAAAACTGATAATATCTATTCCTGTGATTATTAAATAATGTTCCTTCAAAGCATCAATGATCCTAAACCATTACAAACATTGAATTTTACTGTTTAAGAATTATTTCATCTGTTTCAAACGTTTTTTTTGAGGGTGTCCGCCATTGGCATAAAAGAAATATCAATTTTCCAATGGCGGACACTGGTGTCTGCCATTGGAAAATTCAGTCTGTTCGAAGGTTTCCAGTGGCGGACACTTGCTTTTATGCACAACTTGAGGCTGGAATAAATCCTATACCTACCATAAACCCAAGGTATGAAGCCAAAGGATGACTGCCATGCCTTGTGATATCATTGAGTTTAATTGAATTTGTTTTTTTTTTTTGTTCATTTAATTATTTGAAAAATGAATATATCTACACAAATGTGCATGGTAAAATGTTTTCAATTTGTTTTTTATCCAGTTGTCTCTATAAGTGGATGTGTGGAGGGGAGTTGAGCCCCGGAATGGACAGAGGGTGAAGCCCCTTACTAGTCAACATCATAATTGAAAAATATAATAACAATTATTCACGTTTTTTTCTACATTACAAATATTTTTCTAGGTGTCCGCCATTGGTGTGTCTGCTACTGGAAAAATGAAAATTTTGATGTCCGCCATAGGCAAAATTTAGATAGTTGGGAAAAATGATAGGGTGTAATATGTATATGAGTTACGGGGGCCAAAAGGGGAGAAGTTTTTAGAAGAAGGTGGGGGCAAATATTCAAGGCATCAAGCAAAATAATTGAAGCATTTTTCAGAAAGCTATGAAAAAATTAAGGAAAAAAATGCCTTAAGGTGTCCGCCATTGGCAAATGACGGTATCATTCGTTAGTGAGTGAGCTTTCATATTATACAATAATGAAAACGGATGATATCATCCGTTTTTTGAAATCCAGTGTCCGTTTGAAGGAATTTTTATACGGATATCATCACTTTTTAAACAAAAGTGAAAACGGATGATATCATCCGAAAAAAACTTATCAAACGGACGATATCATCCGTCTTTTCAAGCTTCCGTTCTCAATATAAAGCTTGAAGCTTTGCAGCGGACATCCTATTCTATCCAATAAGAGCTTTTATTCATACGTTGTCGAAGAGATTTTGGCCTCTGAGTGAAAAAAAGTCCAAGCTTCAGCTTACTTTTCTAGTGAAATAAGATAAAGTTTATGGTCTATTTTGATTATCTGATATTATTCGAGTAAAGAGAAAATATAAGCTGAATAATTTAAAAGTCATAATTTTCGCTTTTTTAATTGTGCTTTTATAGAAAAGTTAGCAGCAGAATTATAGAGCCATTAAATTTTTTTCTATACTTATAATTTCGCTATTATTCCCTTCTGTCACTGGTCTTCACGCGAATATCGTTTAAAAATATGTTTATAACTTTATTACATCTGGAAAATTTAATGTTCTCTACGTTGGCGAATATTAAAATAGATTTTTTATTATTCCAAATAAGTATATAACTTAATTTTCTTCTTTATGTTTTGCAAAAATAAAATCAAAAATGAAGCATTACTATTTTATATAATCACATTATAAATTGTGATTCGAGTACCTTTACTGGAAGTCACGTGTCCTCTTGAAATGGTAAAATTATACATTTTGAAAGATTTTTTCCCTTGTCTCTTTTTTTTTTTTTCAACTCCTTTTGTTTTATTACTTTTCACGCTATTGAAAATGCAGTTTTCGTACGACGGTGGTAAACAGACGAGCGAAAATCAAGTAAACTATGTTCAATGAAGCATATCTTAGGACAAGAAAATCCTTTCCTGAGGTACAACACATTGACGGAATTTTCTCGCACCTGTTCCAGTAGAAAACGATTTTCACGTCTTACGATTCCATCTAATGGAAAATCGTGTGTTTATTTTGAGGGATGATTGTGTGCATTTGCTATTCCAGATGTTGGCAGGTTGAACGTCTCGTCTGCACATTTGATTTTCACCACCTCCAATTCTAACTTCACTCTTTCGTATCTCGAAACTCAAGTACTCTGTAAAGTCTGTTTTTCTTGGTTCATAGTTTCGTTTCGTTAATCGTTACTTGGCTAAATTTTTTTTTTTCAACATCAAATAAGAAAGATATTCACATACTCGTAAACCGCAGTCATATATGATATTTTGATTGAACCAGGTAAAAGAACAGTGTTATGTAAAAAGAGATTAAAAAATTGATTCCTCTAAGGTTCAGTTGTACGCACCAGGCTCTACTTTGTCCTAACATGCAACCGCATACTGCATGACTGAAAAAATAGACTTCAAACTTGAGATGCTACATAAGACGACTATGGTACATAAACTTTTTTTTTTTGCTTTTCTGTTGAAAAGTGGATTTATCCCCTCCTCGCATTTACCGATCAAATACAGAAAATGTGTTTTTTAAATGTTATAATTGGTCAATTTGAACCTACACACCGCAACAAATTGGAAAATGTTTTATACTCACGTTCGGGGTGCCCTTCGTAAATAAAATAGAATTTCAGATTAATTGGACTCAATTCAAGCTATCGTCCTTCGGAATCATAGAATATGCGTGTACATATTTTAGAACGATTATTCTTAGTTGAACTACATACCCAACTTTCTAATTATGAAATTATAGCTAATCAAAATGTTTATTATCCCGAAGCTCTTGGAAAGTGTAGTAAATAATTAAATTAAGTGATACTTCGCCTACCTACGGCAAATATCTGAACGAATTACACATTTAAAATGGTTAAAATAACATAACGAACATTCCTTTTAAACCACTGAAAAAATTACAAAAACATGCTAGGTATAGGTAACGAAATCACAGGGTGAAAAAAAAATTTATTTTCTTCGTGTTCCCACGAAATGCAAAACAATACAAAATCTTGATAAGGATTAATTTTGCTTATTTGAATATTTTATCAACGCACGGCTTGAATTATGAAGGTACCTTAGGTCAAGTTCGCAAATGCAATAAATTTTTTCACCTTTTTCGGAATTTAATATTCTAATTCATGGTTATGCGTTTGGAAAACTGAAATGTGAAAAAAACATTACTATTGAAAATATAGTAATTTGTTGGTTCATTACATTTTTTAGAGCTGCGAAAAGTGCTGTAGTAAGAGGAAATATATAGACCTACACTCAGAAAAAAAATATTAAAAATTAGTTATATTGCATACTAACTCTGGGACAATCGGGTTTTAGATGAATAATTAATTAAAAATATATTAAATTTTAGCATGCAGCATCCTAATTTTTAACATACTTATACTAGTTTTCATTATTTTGTCTTAATTTTTAATATTTTTTTTTACTATAATTCTTATCATTTGCCAATGGCGGACACCTTCCCAATGGCAGTCACCTTCTTTTTCATTTCTGTATATTTAGTGTTTAAACCGACTTATAATGAAACTGATGATGTCACATGGTAGCTGTTACCCATGGTAATGCGTTGAATCACTCAGTTAAATTTTTGCTCCATCCAATAGAAATATTTGGCCATTAATTATGTTCTTGTCAATTAAAATATTCAATTTCGTAATTATTGCAAAGAAAAAGATTAGATAGTAAACATTTTTAAAACTGATAATTATCTATTCCTGTGATTATTAAATAATGTTCCTTCAAAGCATCAATGATCCTAAACCATTACAAACATTGAATTTTACAGTTTTAGAATTATTTCATCTGTTTCAAACGTTTTTTTGAGGGTGTCCGCCATTGGCATAAAAGAAATATCAATTTTCCAATGGCGGACACCAGTGTCCTCCATTGGAAAATTCAGTCTGTTTGAAGGTTTCCAGTGGCGGACACTTGCTTTTATGCACAACTTGAGGCTGGAATAAATCCTATACCTACCATAAACCCAAGGTATGAAGCCAAAGGATGACTGCCATGCCTTGTGACATCATTGAGTTTAATTGGATTTGTTTTTTTTTTTGTTCATTTAATTATTTGAAAAATGAATATATTTATAATACTAATTTTTCATGAAAAAACCTGAACTCTCCTCAAGTTAGTATGCAGAAATCAAAATTTAATATGCAGTTTCTCTGTGTATGAAATTTTCGATCAGTGATTTAATTATTCATTGTTACTATGTTTCATCACATTTTATTGATAAAACTAGTATTCTGTATAGTTTCAATCTATAATTTTTTTCCCCTATTATTCTTTATGCCTTTTCATTTTTTAGTTAAGTATGTAAAAACAGCATCCATATTATTCAGCCAAGAAAAACTTGTTATTCGCCCTAATAATTGTATAGATACTATAGTTCCATATTATGCTCTATACATAGCTATAATTATGACAAATTTCTAACATCATCTCCGAATTACATTAGAAAGCATTTAATGCATTTTTTATTTCCTGTTTTTCAATTTTAATATCGTTAGAAAACAATTTTGTCAATATATACTCATGTATGTAGTTAAGGAACCATACTTTCAAAAGATACCAAGAGCAAATTTCTCGAAAATAAGTTTCTTTCGGTTTGTAGTGGCAAAAGTGAAATTTTAATCCACGTTTAGTTGTTTTTTGACAGTATTGGTTTTTTCCCTGTACAATTGCCTAGTTTCCAAAAGGGCCAATGATTAATCTTTTTTAACATTTCTCCCAACTTTCTTCTTGGGTCTAATATGTATTTCTAGATTCTATGTTTGTGGTTTGCAATGGTGGCTTAAGGAGAGTTTAGATTTAAACTACCGTCGAACGGGGTGACTTTACATTCAAGGGGCGACTTTACCCACTTCGTTTTAGCCCAATAAATAAATTGCCAGGCAAAAATTAAAACCAAAATATGATTTGGATCGAAGCAGGTAGAAGGAGGAAAAGAAAAAAAAGATCGCCACCCCTACCTCACTTCACCCAGTAACAAAACAAGAAAATAAAGCGGCGATATGGTTTTGTCCTTTTTCTTATTTGTCTTTTTTTTTAACCATAGACACTCAAAATATTCAGTTCGGTTTCACACGGTTGAAGATGGTACTTGACTAGTTTCTTTTCAATTGTATGTCTGAGTATAAACATCCTCAAATTTTGCCTCCCTACCCATTAATAACCCGTAAATAACAAATTGATTGGTAAAGTCGCTCCATTGAGGGGTGACTTTACACAAATGTTTTGCAAAATCATAAAAAATAGAAAGAAAGCTGCTAACTCAAACTTTTTTTACATTGTGTTGAGAAATGTTGGACCTAAATTTTAAAACAAAATTCACTTCAATAACTTCAAAATTGAAGGAGTTATTAAAGGACAAAGTTGAAAAACATTAAAAAAGTGTGTAAAGTCGCCCCATTCGACGGTATGGTTTAAGATAAAAAAAATTAACAATTTTAAGTTGAATTTGGACTTTGGTTCAAGTCAAAACTCCATTTTAGTCAGTACACTTCGCCATGATGAAAATATATTTTCATTCAATAAGGTGATAAATTTCTCTTTTGGAACATTGAAAATTATTCTACAAACCACTTTCCTCCCCAACTACTATCCGTGCTTGTGGCACTTTTATTTTCATGTCTGTTTATGGAGTATAGCTTTTCAAATCATTGTATCGAATGGACTTTAGGTACCTCCAAAATAACGAGCACCTACCTACTAATAAAAATTCAAAATGCGTAGAACTGAAAACGCAGCCCCTACGTGATATTATCGATTCGGAAAGTTTATGAAATCTCTGTGAAAACGATTCACGAACGAATGATGAAATTAATGAAGGGGTTCTCGAATGAATCGATAGAGCTTTTTTTTATCAGTTTTTTTTTTTTCTATTTCGGCTTCGAAAGAAAATTAACTCAACATGAATTATACTCTAGCGTAAAGGGGGAAAAAATGATTTTTTTTTGTCTGTTGCGAAATAATTTTACTTTAGGTACTTTCATTTTCAAGTTGTAAATCGGATCATTCCTTCGTATTGGGTATTTTTAGTTTGCGGTAAGCTAATAAGTATTTATTTAAATAATTTTAATTTAACGTTTTACTTATTATTTCATGAATTAATCAATTTTTTATTCAATAATATAATATGGCATCTAATTAAATTATGTCGGATTACATAAATACCCATCCAAAAAAAAAAAAACCACCTAAAATTTTACCAAAGAAAGTACTAATAGAATAACTTTAAAAAAAAATTATTATTTGTATTGAATTAAAATTTAGCAAATTCATCAAATAATAACGTTAGATAAGTAAAATACGAGTATTTAAAACAAATCCGGCTTATCTACAAATATTCTTGTTTTGTTTTCATGCTCAGCATGTAGGAAACATGTTATAGGTATACCTAGTTATACTTTCTCGTCTCTTTTGATGTCTGTATTTTGAAGGTTGATTTAAGTGCATTTATCTTCCTGTGTCTCAGTAAGCTACCATGATCAACTATAGAAACATTTGAATGTGCTCACATAACAGTTCCTGCCAATTTAGTAGATATCTCATCAGATGATTTGGTACGGGGCCTCGTTAGCCCAGTGGCCAAATACTTGACTTCATATCTTGAAAAGTGTGAGTTCAATTCTAACCACTTACAATTCACTCCATACGGATCCTTGAGTTATTTGCTCTCCTAACTCTTTGTAGTATGAATAAAATAGCTCCGTAACTAAAGCCCCACAAAATATTTTTTAAAAAAATTATTTCTTTGGTCGCTATCCAATTTTTACTTTTCTCAGGGAGGAAGAGCAAAATTCATTGAGGCCAAGTCATCAACACCGTCGACTTTCAGTTGTCTCGGTGAGGGGGTTGGTGTTTCTTTATGCTCGGGTACGAAAAGTGGGTGCGCTAAAATTATGTTCGAGAAAATTATAATACTTGTATTATTGGAAAATGTGAAAAATGTCTTTGGTGAAGTAAGTTAGAATGTACATACTCGTATAAGGATGATTCTACAAGAATTTTAATATACTTGTCCGGGCTTATTATCTTGCCAACTTTCCCTTTATGTCTGATGTTACAGATATAGTTTACGGGTTATGATGAACTGATCCGTTTCCGAGAAAAAAAATTCGAAAAGACGACAAACAATTTTTTGAACAAATCAAACAAAAATATCATATTTTTGTTGAATTACCCATACATTATACATATGGTTAATGAAAATGGATAAAATGTATAGAATTACATTATAACAATCCGAAACTGTTGAATCCTAGTGATAATTGAGTATACAAGCATGGGTGAAAATAATGATATTGATGTATTCCCTAATGTTTCTTTAATAATCAGACTTACGAGTATCCATTTATTAGAAAACTCATTTCTATTATTTGTTAAATAGATTTCTATCATTATACCATTATCTTGTTTATTTAAATATTTACTTAATCTGTTTCAGGTTATGCCAATTCTCTCAGCAGCATGACAAAATCATCCTTAGATCCTCACAGTCATCTACGACAAGCAGGTAATTTTTTTTTCCACCTAATCACATATTTTGGGAGGTATAATAAAGGAACATATAAGATGCTTATTGGTCACGAATTATTGAGCCACTAAATCAAAATAGACCACCGAGAAAAGGACATACTACGGATATACAGAACGTTAAACTCGATATTTTTCCAGATTATTGGTGTCTGCCGGAAGGGAGAAAAAATGAGGGAGGTCGAGGTGATCGAAAAAAAATACTCATATTATACCTATATATAGACTACCATAAATTTTTATATACGAATAACGTCACCCACGAACTCGTATGGTGAAAATCGACGTACAGCTTAGACATTTTTCATGTGGAACCGAAACAAAATCTGCACAATTTTGACTCTTCAACCCTCGTATAGATGACTTACGAGGAGGGTTGCTTTTAAATTGTTTAGTTGAGAAATGCAACGAAGCATGTAAAGTCCACGTGCCGATAATGGACGAGCGACAATACACATCAATCTGAACGCCGTCAGAAAAAAAAAGGACTTCGCAGTCTATACTATGTAACATCTAATATGTATAAAAAATGTACAGAAGTGAACGCTTATTTAAAATAACTATTTTACTAGCGACACTGTTACGGTACTTCGTTTGTCCCTAAATTGCTAATTCATCTGGAAGGGAAAACGTGCCCCAAAAAAAGAAAGAAAGGAGAAGGGTATTATTAGGAGAGTTGATAACTTGTGGAATATGCTGTCATTTTTTTAATGCAGTCTCTTTCTCGGTCTTATGCCATGGCTAAACGTCTGTTAAACGTCATTTTATAGGACGACATTTTGATTTCGATCAATTCGTACGCGGTGTTGAAATATAGCAGCAGCGTACTAGCGGGGTAAGGAGGGTGTCAGTCTCTACCCCAGCCCACAACATTCATAGAAAACTCGATCCAGTGCTCGTTTTGGTATTTTTCTTATTTTGATCCAGTTACTGTTTTTAGCAGGTTTTCGACTAGAAAACCTTCTATTAATTTTGGTCTGACTTTAACCAATAGGCACCAGACCATCACAGTTATTCGTTTCACGATCTCCTGATTCCAAAAATACCTATCTCGCATTTTGGTGTTTCTTTATTTTTTTTTTTTTTTCTTTCTTTCGTATAATCTAGGACATATATTTCTTTGCTACGCGAAAACAGACGAACGGCTGAACCAATAGGGATGAAATTTTCACCAAAGGTCAATCTTGACCTGGTCAAGGTCTGTATAGTTTTTGGGATCAATCTGATCAGCAGATCCGGAGATATTAGCGAAAATGTAGATCAAAATTATGATTTTTGAGTGCAATTAGGGGCTACATTGATTGTAACGCGAAAACAGAAAAAAGGCTGAACCAATAGGGATGAAATTTTCAGAAAAGTTCAATCTTGACCTGGTCAAGGTCTGTATAGTTTTTGAGATCAATCTGATCAGCGGATCCGGAGATATTAGCAAAAATGTAGATCAAGATGATGATTTTTGGGTGCAATTAGGGGCTACATTGATTGTAATGCAAAAACAGAAAAACGGCTGAACCAATAGGGATGATATTTTCAGCAAAGGTCAATCTTGACCTGGTCAATGTCTGTATGAAATATTAAGTCGATTGGTTCAGCAGTTCCTCAGATATCAGCAAAAATGTAGTTCAAGATGATGATTTTTGGGTGCAATAAAGACCTACATTGTTTGTAACACGATAACTGATGAACGGCCAAACCAATAGGCATGAAATTTTCACCAAAGGTCAACCTTGATCAGGTCAAGGTCTGTATACATTTTGAGGTCAATCTGATCAGTGGGTCTAGAGATATTAGCAAAATTGTAGTTCAAGATCATGATTTTTGGATTCAATTAGGAGCTACATTTCATTGTAACGCGATAACTGATGAACGGGTGAAGCAATAGGCATGAAATTTTCACCAAAGGTTAATCTTGACCAAGGCAAGAGCTGTATAAATTTTGAGGTCAATCTGATCGGTGGGTCAAGAGATATTAGCAAAAATGTAGTTCAATATCATCATTTTTGGGTGTAATTAGGAGCTACATTGCTTTGAAACACAATAACTGATGAACGGCTGAACCAATAGGCATGAAATTTTCACCAAAGGTCAATCTTGATCACGTCAAGGTCTGTATACATTTTGAGGTCAATCTGATCAGTGGGTCTAGAGATATTAGAAAAATTGTAGTTCAAGATCATGATTTTTGGATGCAAATAGGAGCTACATTTCATTGTAACGCGATAACTGATGAACGGTTCAGATAATCCAATGAAACGAATCCCTAACAAAATTCTAGCGCAGTACGTCGCACTAGAAAAGCAGGTTTTCGATTTGCGGCTCGGTGGTCTAAAAACTCATTAAAATTTTTCACAAGTTAGTGCTTCTGGATTCTGTAACAATAATTAAAAAAATTAACTTGTCATTTTGTCACACAGTATTCTGAAGACTTCTAAAAACTTGCCACAAGTTGGTGCTTTGGGATTTTGAACGAATAATTGAAAAATGAATTTGTCGCTTTGTCGCACAGTGATCAGAATAATACGAAAAATTTGCCACATGTTGGTGCTTCGGGATTCAGTAACAATGATGAAAAAATTAATCTCTGTCGAAAACCGCCGCGCCAATTTGCAAAAATTACCCATCAAATACTCTAAGAATCAAATTATCATTATTGACAAAAATTAACAAATTAAATCCTTCAGCCTTATCAGATATGAAATAAATTATTTGTACGATATTTTGAACATGGTTGATTATTTGTTGATAGCCAAATGTAACCATAAATGGAGATACAAATTTTTGAAATGGAGGGAAAATTTTCATGTATGTTTGCTTTCATTTAAGCATTATTTCTTCTAATTACAACCTTTAAACCAAAAAATTATAAAATTTGGTTAATGACTTATTTATTTTATCGTTTAAGTTAGCTACATAAAAACTTTGAATTTCTTAATACTACTTGTAATACAATGGTGACCCAAAAATAATTGAAACCAAAGGGTAATTTTTGCAAATTGGCGCGGCGGTTTTCGACAGAGATTAATTTTTTCATCATTGTTACTGAATCCCGAAGCACCAACATGTGGCAAATTTTTCGTATTATTCTGATCACTGTGCGACAAAGCGACAAATTCATTTTTCAATTATTCGTTCAAAATCCCAAAGCACCAACTTGTGGCAAGTTTTTAGAAGTCTTCAGAATACTGTGTGACAAAATGACAAGTTAATTTTTTTAATTATTGTTACAGAATCCAGAAGCACTAACTTGTGAAAAATTTTAATGAGTTTTTAGACCACCGAGCCGCAAATCGAAAACCTGCTTTTCTAGTGCGACGTACTGCGCTAGAATTTTGTTTGTTTTTGTTTTTTCGTTTTTCTTATACTCGTATCTAATTTTCTTCAGTATTTTTTTCAAAATATTGACGAACCAAAAATCTAAGTAAATATTGCTAAGAATTTTTCAAAAAAACACCAAAAAATTTTCTCATTCTTCAGACTACATTTTGTTTTGGTGATGTTATATCTACATGTCTCATATTTTGTAAAATTTTTCCAGAAGTTTTTTCGTTTTAACTAGATAACCCTACTCCCAGTAGCTGAGGGAAAATTAAAAAAAAAATTGTTTTGACTATAAGAAACCCGATGGGCAAAAAATGAGAAAATGATCCGGAAAATGAGAATTTTATCCGTTGTCAGTCCGTTTTTATTTTCGATCATCGGATCTGAAAATTTGCAGTTATTTTTGTCATCTTGATTATTTTTCCAAATCCGTTTGTAAAACGGATTTCCTGATTATAATCAGTGATAATTTTTGGGCAATTTTTCTAAATCCGTTTGTAAAATGGTTTCACGGATTATAACCCGGGCCAACAAATATGATAAAACAGCCTTCACGGAAAATAATCCGGACTCATTTCCGGCAAGACTGATTACAATCCGTTCGAAATCCGTTTTAGAAGCCGGAAAACAGGAAAATTCCGGGTTATAATCCAGAAACGGATTATAACCCAGAATAAAACGGATCCGTTTTCAAAATATTTTGCCCATAGGGAACCAGCTCTCTCCCAGAATATTGGTCCAGGCATAGCATGAAGGGAGTTTTGGTGGAAAGGAAGAAGGATTTTTGAAGTTAAGAAGCTTGTATATCTATTGGCAAAAATCTTTTCTGCTACCTACGAACTCTGTCTGCCTGGAATTTATTGAACAAAGCTAAACAAAAACAAAGTGTAGAAACAGCACTGAAAGTATTCGATTACGAATTACAAACACAAAACAAAAATCTTTATCGATACACGTTCAAAGCGAAGAAAAATCCTGCGAAAAAACAGCGGGAATCGTCTTCGAAGAGCAATTCATTACGTTCGACCCTTAATAGGGATAAGATTTCGAAATGAACATTCATTAAATCCATTAATGACGTCAGTTCCACCCTTCGTAAAAGTGGGATGACGGTGAAGGGGAGGGGGGGGGTTTGCTCTGCGTCGGCCCCGAGAAATCTGCAATCGAATATATACTGACGGCGGCGAATGGAAATATGGTCTAAGCGCCAATATTTACTCCATCAGCGTTGGTAATTGTAAACTGTGGAACATTATTCCCTCGACTTGGACCACTTTATGTCATTACGTTGTCGCACAACCGGAGCATCGAAAATGGGGGCCGAAGGAAATTCATCTTTTATTATAACCCTCGTTTTATTGCCTGATTTGTCTTCGAAAATAACGATTTTACGCTTTCGGTTACATACAATAAAAAAAATAAAAAAATAGAAAAAAGGAATGACAATTGACCTACTGTGTGCCATTTTATAAAATAATTTTCTTGTAGTTTTTCCTTCTTTAATACTTGTCTTTGAAGGTACGGTAGAGCATTCTTACACATCTTGTTTTCTTTTATTACGAATAATCACGACTTAAACTATCATTGACTAAATTTTAATCATACGAGTAGATTGTGACTGATATACGAGTAATCGATTAAATTATTAGTCGTGATTAAGTTAGTTGTCCAATTATACCATTAATTAATTATTTAATAGTTAATAATAGATAATTTATTATCAAAGTAATCATTAGTCAGTTTGATGATTAATTGATATCTGAAAATCAGTTAACAATCAGCATTATACTTTCTTAATGACTGATTTTAGTCGAAGAAATAATATGAATATTCATGTTCCTGATTAATGATGAATATTTTGTCTTGAATATAAGTTGATCATGATTTATGATTGATAATTTTTTCAATTTTTTTTTTTTTGTTAAGACCAAAGGTGGAATTTTACACGTAAAATATTTTATTTTACCTAAAATGCCCTTGTAAAATGGTAAATGAAAAATAGAATGTAAAATGTAGAATTACCTGATCTGTAAAAAAGAAGTGGTTTTTGGTTTGGTCATTTATTCAATCATATTTTTAATTATTATGGATTGTCAATCACGACAAAAATTTTTATCGTGATTAGCTAATATCCAAAACGTGGTCGTTATAAATATTCAACCAAACTTCAGCTAATTAGGCATGCCTTTCATGATTTCTGTTCTTAGTGTACCATATCGTCATTTCTTTTGCAGACAAACTCTTGCTCTAAACTTAATGTCCTCCCATCTTTAATAAAATCTAACCGAAGCCCTCCTTCGCATTTTATTCGTTAGATAAATTCTTGAAAAGGCTCAGCCAACCTTCAACATGTTTACGAGCGAGCCATTTTTCATTCTTTTCAAAGACGAGAAAATGTAGAAAATTCGTCGCCCTGTACCAAAATTTCCGTTTGTCGTTTCGCTAGATTATAGTATGTGTAGAAATTTGTTAAATTATTCGTACACGGCCACAAATAATTTTTCCATTTCGCATTCGATGTGGCTGCGAAATCAAAAGCTGAAGGCAAACGGGGCTAAAAAGAAGCTGTAGCTCTCAGACCAAAAAAAAAAAAAAAAAAAGAAAAAAGGGAGAAAAGACGGAGCATTATACAAAGGCTATATCGAATGAAAGAGAATAATAGCGAGTATAACGAAGAGTGAAAATAGCTTTCAGCCTTTGCGGTCATTACACATGTAGTTAGCCGTATCATCCTTTGATTGTGCACGATTAAATTCCATTAGGATCTGGGTCGGTATACTCTGATTTAGCCGAGAAAGAGTAGTTATTCAGTGTATAAAAGAAAGGGAGGAAAGATTTTCGTTAATGAAGGGATCAGACCAACATAAACATAGACATGGGGGTTGGAAAAAAAAAGCCAAAGAGGGGTTGCTTTTAATCTTATCTCAAAGTGTATAGTTGTATGTGCCATCCATACACTAGACTTTCACTTGTGTTGGCTTCATTTGTATTCTTTCTGTACATTTTGCTGAAAATTTACTTTCTAGAAAGATATTCGGTACAATGCAAACTGATTCATAAAAGAGTTTTAATATATCGGTCTGATTTCTCAATTTATTTTACTGACGCCGAGTAAAGGTTTTAATAATATCTGAAAGTGTGGTTACTGGAAGCGAAGAAAAGTTGAAAGTGAAGGTTTGTTTCAGAAGTCAATGATGACATAATGATGCTATACATGTATTTTTCACACGAGCAGGAAAATATTATCTTCTGAGGATCTCAAGTTTTCAATGTTTTATTTTTGAAATTCATGAAAATTTAGTGGGCTATATATTGAATGAATTACGAATATTATTAAATTCATTGTTCCAAAATAAGTAATTTCTATACTTTTGCTGCTAAGTCTATAATAATATCATGTTTGACGAGTCAAACTTTTCAATTGTTCCCAGTATTTTCAGCAATGCAGTTGCAGACAAGGCTGGATTTGGGTAATCTCGTGACCCACAAATGACCTCAGGTCTCATAAATTTAGGCTTCCGTCTCATTAAAACACCTCTCTTAAATAGAAAATAAAAAGGCTAAATTTATATTTTTATATATCCTAGCTTAGAAGAGACCCTACCCTACCACGTGGGTATTGCATTTTTTTTTTACATCTTGAATTCAGGCTTGATTGTAAAGATGGCTGCTTATAAAGTTCAGTCGAAAGTATCCCTTCAATTTGAATCACTCGCATATTTTATCTTGGTATACGTACATGTACTTATTACGGAATGCTATTTCGGTTGTGTTTCAGATCCTTATCAAATGTTCGGTGCAACAAGCAGCAGATTAGCTAGTTCAGGTAAGACGTAAGTTCTAGAAACTATCTACCGGAGTCACTATAAAGTGCATCCATAGTTGAGTACATTTCTGTATAACTGAACATACCCTGTTGCTCACCCCGTCTGCTTTTCAGTTGCATAAATCACATTAGTAAAAAACTGCAGACTTGCCAAAAAATCGTGTTTTTTCGCTGATTTTGTAAGAATTGCAGATGTGTTTTGGCTGCTTTGTAAAATTTCTGATTTTGGAGTTAGCCAGTTTTGGACTGTCAAGTGGAATACCTTATACTTCGTATCCTGACTAAATTGGGTTGTAATCTCGAGTGACCTTTCTTGTTCAGTGGTGGAATCAGTGTTTTTTTCAAACGAAGGTAGAGTGGGGTGGAGGCGGGTCAAGAAAAATCTTTTCGAAATATCAGCCTACAAGAAGTTAATACCGAAATTAATTTACCTACTAGATTTTAGTTTATTTCCGGAAAACAAAAAAAATTTTTTTTGGAAAGGACAGAATTTCTCCTGGCCCACCGTTTGTTCCGCCACTGTTTTTTTGTTTTTCTTATTTCTTTTTAAATTCAGAAATGATACATTTTTTTGTTCAGATTTTACGCTCGTAAGGTTATTTTTTGTCTTCTACAAACTGTTACCCGGCAACTTTACTTTAGAATAAACTTTTAGCGAGTTATCAGTAATTTTCCATGTCTTAGTTTGTCTTCCATCTCCTTTTTTTCAACTCTCTCGAACGGCTGCACGTCGTTTAGAAAAATGCTGATCAGTCATTTGATAAAAAGTGAGAGTTAATTAAAGGTTAGTTGTTTGCTACACGCACTGTTGAACAATTCCCTAGGAAAATATTATGTGCGAACGCGTCGTAGCTGAAAATAAAAAATAAAAAAATTTTAAATCACGTGTGCCACGCGTACACCCTGCACGGTACTTGAACGTCACCCTTTTTTTTTTCTCTCGCCCTCTCACTCTCTCTCATCATGAAAACTTCTACACGCTGAAGGAGGGAAAAAAATGGTTTATACGTTTGTGTGTGCATTTGTGTAGTGCATATCTTTTACAAATGGGGTAACTTTTTTCCCGTATGTAACACGTCATGTATGCAAATCAGGTATCTGTTCATATTTAACCCCCAAGTAACCTGATACACTTTGGTACTATATACGTGTAAGAGAGATTAAAATCTGGTCCTTTTTTATTTACTGGCTGTCGTAGTTGGTTATACGTGCATGGTATGAAGGTCGTATAATACGTATATGCTCTGGGAAAATTCTACCAGAATTAAAATGCCAAAAAAAAAAAGAAGAAAAAGGACAGACAATACACATAAAGCAATAATGTATGTGTTTTGTTTGATATTGTTTCCAGGCTCCGGACAGATTCAGTTGTGGCAGTTCCTATTAGAACTATTATCCGACTCCGGTAACGCTAATTGCATTACGTGGGAAGGGACGAACGGCGAATTCAAATTAACAGACCCCGACGAGGTGGCACGCCGATGGGGTGAACGAAAGTCGAAACCAAATATGAACTACGACAAATTAAGTCGTGCTTTAAGGTAAGACCTACCCTTCGTTCGAATGTTGTATGTGGGTTACTGTGATTTGGTATTTTAGTTGTAGCAGCTGAGAGAATTGGCTAAGTGCAACAGAATGCAGAGAGATGTTTTCGGTAGGTGAAATTCTAAAATTTTTCAATGGCTTATGAAAATTCAACGTGAAAGTGTGCTTTAGGTCAATCATTAAGAAAAGTGGACTGCCATTGTGCCTCGAGTTTTGAACTGAAAAATATGAAAGTCTAATCATTAGAGATTTGTGTAACATTTTTGGCATTATTGACTTTTTATAGGAGGGTATATCAGAATAATGAGAGTATCTCTCAAGAATTTACTTAATATCAGGAGTCTAGCCTTTGAAATGTCATGTATTTAAATTCTTACATTTTTATACTCGTATTTGAATTGTAATATTCCAAAATGATGTATATATGAGTAAGTTATGACGAAATCAAATATCGATTTTACATAGGTACTACTAACGTCATACTTTTCAATAAAAAATATCAACTTTCAGGTTGACACGAAGTAAATTGTCAAGTTAAAATTATAGTTTTTCAAATTTTTATTAAAAGTGGTTCTACATCCAGTCTAGAAAAAATTAGAAAATCCCTTGTTATTCACATTGTGTCCCAGAAAAGTGAAGTAACATGACTAATTTTACAATAACTACAACTCAGAAAGCATTCTGTAAAATTTCTTTAGCCAAGGAACACTTTTGTAAATTCATCTGTGCTTCTTCGATTATTGGATTCCCCTTTCATTACTGCATATGAAAGGCTAAAAATGTAAAAAAATGAATTTTGACGCTTCACCCAAAGAAATCAGATATCTCATACTTCTTCAAAATGTAAGAAAGAAGAAGAAGAAATAGTTTATTAGGTAAATTTCATAATACATGCAACATAGTATATTAACCCTTCACATGCTCGCATGCGAGCAGTGAGAAAAATAGTTTTCAAAGTTTGAGAATTGAGATTTTTGCATTTCATATTACATTCTGGAAATGTGCAGTTATTTTCCAAAAAAGAATTTTTGGCATCCTGAAATTCATTCGCTTAATCCTGCAAACTGACGAACTAACAGTTCTTCCTTGTCTTTTAAAGCTCTAGAGAATCCTCTCCAAGTGGGAAAAACATAAATTTGTTGTGATTGTAAATTTAATCTAGATTCTACTTTACTTTTTTGGAACATTCAATTTTAACAGGTCCACATCAACTGGAAATCACTTCGTATTACAACATGTGCCCACTATAAACTATAATTATATATGCCTTCTTAGCAAAATCCATACGCTTTTCTATAGCCTTTGCATAATTAATCCGTATTTGAAAATCCACCCAAATTGTTATTTATTCAGAGAAGAGCGCAAACTAACACCCACAATGATGAAGAGATAATTTGGACGACGCACTTGCAAATTTAAACAACCTACGAGGGGGGTAAATGTAGCGTGGCTTGGCTTTTGCTGTAAACGCCAATATTTAAACGTTCGACCTTTTCATTCCGAAGGTCTTAAATACCAAGCCCGACAAAAAAAAAGAGCAAAGGGGGGAAAAAAAGGCGAGAAAAAAAGCGTTCGAAAAAAAAGAAAGAATTCATTAAGCGCCAGCGAGCTTCCTCCCTTTGGGATCGCAACGAATGCAGCTGTTAATTGAAGAACAGCGGCGAAAATATGGGGTGGATCCGAATTCGATATAACGGCACCGGTAGCGCTATTAAAGCGCAATCAAAGTCTATAATCTCACTCCTTGGTCTGACTTTTACCACCCCTCTGTGTGTGTGTGTGTGTGTGTATGAAGAGAAAGTGAGAGGAATAGAATGAGAGAGACGAAGAAAAAATTTGGAGAAAAAAAAAGAGGGAAAGAGCAATCACCATGAAGGTTTTTTGCCAGAAGGGAACTGATCGGGCCAATTATTTAGTATTAAATAACCTAATGCTATTAATAAAATAAAGGTGATGAAGTTTGTTTAGGTACATTACTTTATTTAGTGTGGACCACCTTAATGCTAATGACGGAAATGCATTTGGGAGTAATAAAATGGGAGGGAAGAATAGAAAACCTTCCTAGCTCAAATGAACCGTGTATTTGATTTTTAGTGATGCCAACTGATGATAATATAAACAGAATAAAAAAACAATGTATAAATTCACTAAAAATGAAGTTTTCTAAAATTTTCATAATGATCCCAACTTCTAAAAATTAAAAAAAAAAAAATGCATGTAACTGGTCTAGTGATTGTGAATATTTTTTTTTTTATTTGGACATCTGTTAAGAAATATGGAAGAAAACAAATAACGCTTTAAAAGTCCCTTTCAAAAATGCACTGAAAATGTAGGGTTTTCAAATTTCCACAATGATACCCATTTCTAATAAATTTTGAAAAAAATGTACGTATCTGGTCCAGTTAATATAGTGAATTACATTTATCTCTCTCAGTTTAGTACCTTTGAAAGAACATGCAAAAATAGGGCCTTTATCAATGTCCAAAAAACTGGTTTTTTTCATTTTTTCACTATGTTCCCTAATCCTAAAAAAAACTCGGAGATACGAATTTATTTCAGGCATTCTGAATAACATTTTTTTTTTTTTTGACAAAAGGAAGTAGAGACCCTGCACTTGTATCAGGCTTGTATGGGTAGTTGAAGAAGAGACATGAATTTTTTGTTTCCGTACCCTTATATTCTACTAGCTCAACGTTCCCCGCGCCTGATTAAGGTTTATGGCCCTTCCCCCCACCATCTAAAATTTTTTTCTGAAATTAGAAAAAAGAACTTTGAAAATGTCGATGGTGCTTTTTCATTATAGGTGAATTATACTTTTTTTGTCTTCCAAAATCGCATCAAGTTCTACTTTCCTAACCTATTTAGATCAATTGTATTTATTTTTTCCCCCAAAAACTTCCCCAAAGTTTTCCATCATTGATGCAGATGCACTTTTATCAAAATAATTTTTTTTAACATGATCACTCAGTTATTTTCAATTTTTCAACTACATTTTTCTATGACTTGAAAGAAGAAATATTCATGTGCAGACTTATTCTAGACAATTTCAATTGACTTTTGAAAAATCATTTCTTCAGAGATTGGTCTTACAATGTTTTATGAAAACGCTTCTCGATTTTTCGAAACTCAAAATGCTATTCAAATTCCATTTTTGTTATTATTTTTGTACCTATATTTAAAGTTATAGTGGCCCCCATTCAAATTCAGAAACTTATTTGTTGGACTTATAGTCCCCTGTAAATATCGATTTTAACCTACTATTCATATTTCAGGTATTATTATGATAAAAACATAATGACCAAAGTTCACGGTAAACGCTACGCTTACAAATTCGATTTTCAAGGGCTAGCCGCCGCCACTCAACCAGCAACTGGAGATCCTGCTGCGTACAAGTACCAATCAGATTTATTTATGTCAGCAGGTTACCATCACTCGGCAGCCAAACTTAACTTCATGAGTCCTCATGCCGGCATACCATCTACTTCTGGTAAGTATCTATAGCCCTACTTGAAATACTTTCATTCTTATTTACTTTTTTTTAGCTGGTTGGTTTTTTTTTCTTTTTTTCTTGTAATTTGAATAGTGAAGTAAGTTAATTCGTATTCGTCTAGTTGATATGAAATATTGATTAGAATATTACCAAAAATTATAATTTCAGAAGAGTTTTGTTTCAATGTCTAGAATTTTAATTAAATTTTTGCAACTTTTAAAGAATAAATTTCCCCAAAGGAAGCCAAAAAAAAAAATTGAAAAATGAAATCAGTCCATTGATTTTTGAAAATTACTCTAATGCATGTACTCAGCAGTATTACTACTATTGCTTACTGAAAAAAATTGTCATTAATTTCGGACGAACCTTTGGCTTGGTAAGTACATTTTTGAAGTTGAAGTCGTTTAAAATCTGAAGGTATCTCCATGAAATTGATGTAACTAGCTGGTTTCATAATTTACGTAGGTATGTTTGTAATTTATAAAAAATTGGCAATCACTGATATTGATCTGGTATTATAATTTACTCGTTGAGTGAACTATTTTATTCGTTCATCTGCTTTTGACACTTCCTGCCTACCATATTATATTTACCCAGCACTTATATTATGTGTTCCAAAAATATTATACAAATATTATACAATAGTTTTTTTTTAAAGACTCGATGCAATAGAATTTCAGAAATTATTGAAAATTAGTAAAACTTGTCTTTCGCCCATTCCTTTTTGAAAAATAATATTATGCGAAAAAATAAATCTTGTAATGTTCGTAATTTAGTACCATATACTCGTAAGTAAATAATATGAAATGAAGTGTCTTTTTAAAAAACTACAAATAACTTTGCTCGAAAGAAAAAATCAGAAACGAGTGGACCTAATATTTTTTTATTGACACTTACATTCAGTAAACAAAATCACCGACTGCAAAAACTGGGGTCACCCTTTTTATTTGTGTGGAAATAAGGGTCGTTGAAATATTACGATTGTCAATAAACGTTTGGTCTATATGTACTTCTTGTGTACACTCCTGTCAGTCCGTCCATTTGAATTTACAAAGTAAATTTTCGTCGTTTTCTTCGTTTGGGGGATGATGCGTTAAAATTTTCACGCTTTAGATGATTTTTTTTTTTTTTCTCGTCTTATTCTTATGACGTAAACTGTCTTCGTTTTTCTTTAGTTGATAGTTAAGGTGGATGAAAAATGAAGTGTAAGGTACTATAGTATAAATTTGAGATGGCCCTGCCAATTTTCTAAAATGACGATGACTTTGCAAAAATAGTGAAAAAGGATTTATGTCATCTTTCTTTGGAAACAGCAGTGAATTCTGAAGAGGGCAGCAGGGTTTGGATCTTGGATTATATTGTACTGGTCTCTCAGCTATTAATTTTTTTTTTTAATGGAACGACGGTATCATGTTCCTCTACCTGGTCATATAAAGTGTATAATCTACTATGTTCCATTTCCGAATTAAATAAAAGCATTTAATGAAAGTGCCACAAATAGTTTGTTTTTTTGCTCAATTAAAAAATTAATGGACTCGTCCCCTTTTTGTGAGACACTGTTCGAGTGTGTCTCACATTGAAAACACAAAGTAAAAATTTTCTGCTATGCAGTATTTTTTCTGACTGTACATTTGATCATCGCTCTTAAATTTCAGCCTGCCAGGCACGTTGAGAAATTTCTTTAGATTTTCAGCCAATAAGAAAGAATGGTGTGATATAGCTTTTGGGGATGGTTGCGGCGGAGACGAATCGATTTTGGGAGGGAAACTAATTTTGCACGAGTTTCCTATCAAATTTTTAATTTAAAACGCGCGTGTGTGCGAGAAGGAATATAATAAATATACGTAGGTTGAAGGTGGAAGTGCCTAGATGAAAAAAAGTTTATAAGAAGTGAGCAAAGGAAAAAATATATATAGATGGTGAGAGAAGTTGCTGTTGGTTGCGACATTCGATGAATATTATATTTACCTTGATATCTAATAATGCGAATATCATTTCGAGAAAAGGTTTGGTATCTTTTCTCCGCAGGGTATATAATGGTTTCGACGCTACAGGAAATTATGTCGGGTGCTTTCCTCCATATTCCATCGGTGTATATAGAGGCTGGTATATATATTTTGGCTCGAGTGTGTATTCGTGTGCGACTATTTTATATGATTTTTCTCGCACCCTCATATGTAGTGCTGCTGCTGCTACTGCTGCTGTCGTTACTACATATTTTGCAATCATCTATAAATCTCGTTCCTTTCCATCGTGGTTAAACATCTTGTCATGGTTTGTTTGACATGAAAGGCGTACAAGCATGCGAAACGATTGCACTACTTTATCTCAAAAAGAGTAAAAAAGGAAAACCATTTTTTTTCGCACTCTTTTTCCATGCTCGTACCCGCTGCTCTTACGTTTTGCTTTTTTTCTAACTCTGGTACATTTTCGTTGATTTCTTTTACTCTCTATATTCTGAAATTTTTCTCTTTCTTTTTGATAGAAAAATGAAAACTTTTTTGGATGCTCATGTGGAAAATTATTTATAATTCTGGATGGAGTTGTACGTATCTACATTCTGAACTTGGCTAGTGTAGCACTGTCTCTTCAGCATTTTTTTAGTCGATACTCATTTTGTGAAACTTTCAAGTAGGGATGTTTACTAGAAAAATCTGAAGAATTTTAACTTCATGGAAATCATGGCCGGCGACTTTTGTTTTCCTTGCGTGTAGCAGAGTTTCTCTGATGGCTGATCTCCTTTACTCATCAACTACATCTACACCCCCCCCGCTCCGCCCCCAAGGAAAAACAAATTGAAATTAACACTCGTCCTCTCAGAAAAAAATCGAAATTTATAATTTGTGAAATAAATTTTCTGGCAACGTTTTCCTTTTTAGACTTTTTTTTGTGTGTAGCAAGTCACAAAATTTCCCTTTTTCGACTTTTTTCGGTGTGTAGCAAAGCTACCCACTAAATTTCTTGTGTGTAGCAGTTTGTGCTCCGCTACATACGATACGCCAGCCATGATGGAAATAATTTCAATGCAAATGATGGGCAAGCGACGCATATTCAAGAAAAAATAATACATCACTGGCGGAAATAGGGGGGGCTTGGGGGGGCTAAGCCCCCTCAAAATTAAAATTAGCCCCCCTCAAAAATTTTATTTACGATTTTTTTAGATTTATTTGGGGAGAGGGGAGGTAGGACCGTGTGATAATTTTTTACAAACAAACATACGTACAAACGACTAATCTTCATCGGGGCTACAGCCCCCCCCAAAAATCTCGGGTCTATTTCCGCCAGTGAATACATTCTTTTATATTCTTTTACATTCTTTTACATTCTTTTACATTATTTTGCATTCTATGGGTACATTCTTTTACATTTATTTACATTCATTTATATTCCATTACATTCCATTACATTCATGTACATTCATTTAGATTTATTTATTTATTCATTCCCATTCATTCCCATTCAAAACTTACGTCATTTTCATTTTCGTACTTACATCGAAGCTATTATCAAAGGCTGGATGAGAAAATTTTAGAAAATTATTCAGGTAGACTAATATAAGCTACTTGCATAAATCCATTTCTATTGCACATATTTTTGCCTTTTTACATGTTGATTTTATATTTTTATTGGTTAACATACAATAAAAATAGAGAGGAAAATAAGCAGTTGCAAAAACACATTCAAATTATATCATCATTTTCGCTGTAGAAATTTAATTTTCTTCAAACATAAAATGCAAACACATCGGTAATAGTTCAGGAGTCTTATGGACCCTTTTTTTCTCTCTCTGTAACCGAGGGTTATGTAATTTGATTTTGCAGAAATGAAAATCTATTTACAAAATGTGTACGACGGATACGCGAGTTAGAGAAAAAGGGAATCTAAATCTAACGCCGGAAATATTGAGGCTTTTGATGGAATGCGTCGGAGAAATCGAAAATTTTTTTTCCAATTTACCGGAAAATAAACGATTTGATTTGATTTCTTTTCATGTGGTTTGTTTTCCCTTTCGCCTCGTAGAAAATATTAATTATTTTTCTTTTATGAGGCAATAAGGCTGATGGAGAGAGAATGGTGCAAGCAGTGAGAAAGTCTCAGACAAAACTAATTTCATCAGCTCTGCTCGGTTTGTTCATATTGCCATTAGGTACTAAGACTATGCTTACCTTTGATATTTTTATAAGAAAAAAAAAAAGTTTTAATTATAGTCACTTTACTGTGGGAATTATTTATTATTCTATAAGAACATGTTATTTTTTTGCACAAATATATTATTGTATTGTCTTTAAAAAAGTTAATAAAAAATTGTTCGTTTCATAGAACTTTTGTTCGCATGTTTTTAAAGGGTTCCTTGAGTGAAATTGACTCGTGATGTTGGGTCGATTCTTGATGCACCTTGTAGACAAGCCACTTATGGATATTAATTTCTTATGGAGTTTCTGTATTTTAATGTTCAACTATTGGGTCTGTAATTTTTTCGAAGCTATAATTTATTCTATTGTTTTTTCGTTTATTTTTCAGGCAGTATATTTCCCTCACCAACTTCATATTGGACAAATCCGAGTGCAAATTTGTACAGTAACATAGCAGCTGCTTCAAGCCACACGATGTCTCATCACGCTGGTCATATGACGTCACATTTAAATTCGTATCCTCATTACGCCTGACATACATATTCGTCTTCGCCCTGGACGCCGAACCTTGAGGGCCAAGTAAAGGAGGAATGAATAAAGGTACCTGTAATTAAAATTTTAAACGACGTAAATGGTTACCAGCATATTATCTCGTTCCAGTTTGTATACATTTTAATATGTTATATATATTAGACTAAATCTTTAGTTATCCATTTTAGTGGTCTGGCTAGAGCTAGTGATTTTTTCATACAACCAGAATCATAAGATATGATGACATGCACAACTGTAGAGTGGGCCAATTATTCCAAAAGGACTCGAGTCAATTTGGATAGAGAAAAAGTTGCAAAATATAAGTGACAGTGGCATTATTGCAATGCATTGTGTCAGCGTTGCCAACCAAAATTGATAAAAATCCCTGCTTCGAGGTAAAAAAAAAAAAAGTTCCGGGAGGTGAAAAAATCCCTAAAACCGGTTTTGTGGTTGAAAATTCGGAATTTAGCAACCAAAAAATAGAATTAAAATTAATGGTCTACAAAATATTTTGATTAGAAAAATTTGAATTTTAAAACCCACGGAGGATAGAATATCAAGTGGTATCATCTCTTATTTTAATAATAATTGGAAGATTCAGACCAAATCCTTGAAATCCTCCTAGAAGCACCCTAAAATTCCAAAAAATCCAAAAAATACTTGAAATCTTTATTCTTTAAAATTATAAAAAATCGCTGGTTTTACGTTCTACATTGCCAAACCCCTTATTTTAGCGAGAGCTGCAATTGTACCAAACCAAGCAGTCGATTATTTTGTAGAATATTGTATAGAATATAAATAGCGAACCACTGCTGGCCCGAATTCCGACCAACTAGTTTGAAATCGAAGCATCTTGTCAGCACACTGAGCAGACCTCGATACGAATTATGATCGAAAATAGATTAAGGATTTTCAGTAACAGCTGTAGATCTTGATCCAATGATTTGAGAGTGAATTGATTGATCGTTGGTTTAAAAGTGATGAACGTGAGGTGCTTACCATTTTTAATTATTCCTCAAGTATGGATTACTCTAAAGTCCATTCAATTTCCACATTTACAAGCTCTGCGATATCAAATTTATAAAACTTTGCCTAACTCGTGTAATTGTGGTAAGAATCGATCAAATCGTGTATTTTATTCTAGTCCTTACCACGGTTTCTAGTCAAAATATTCAGAATTGTTTTTTTTTTTAATTGTATTATAACCATTTTTAGTGCAATACTTGTACATGTACTAATGTAAGTTTATATTGTACAAAATTTTTGTTGTTTTCTTTTTGTTTTTTTTTTTTCTTCTTGCGAGGTTTACAATATTTGCCGTACTCCCTATCGTTTTAGTTTGAGCTTTTTGTAAAAGTTTTCAGCATTTGTTATACGTCATAATCTTGATAAATTTTTCGAGTTGATGGAAAAATTTTTTCAAAACTGGTAATTCGTTTCTTGTAAATTGTGTGAACATTTTAAACAGACTTTACTGTTTTTTGGCTCAGCATTTTGATGTTTAGGCTGATGTCTGCTGGAAAATTATGAAGAAATGTGAGGAAAAGTCAGTGAATATCGTTTTGCGGTATGAAATTTTTCAATTCTTCTATGATGTCTTTAGATGCTTATTATAACTTAGTCCGACTATAGTCATTTTATCATTTTACTTCCATTTCATTATGTATAAAGAGATTCATGTAAATGAATTTTCTAGCGAATAGTTCGTAATTTGTTGATATTTATTGTATTTATTATTATTATTTTTTTTTTTTGATTTACTAAAAAGAAGCAAAAAACAAAAAAAAAGTAAAAATAAAAGTGTGAAAATCAAAATTCGAGTAAATTTTTTTATTTTTCATCAGTACCAGCAGCAGAGTAAAAATTTCAAATTTCTTGCAGTCGAAATAATGAGATCAAGGTATGACCAGTTATTTGAAGTCCTACCTCTACACATAGTCTTTAAAACTAAAGCTGCTTTTCCAATCATTTCAAAACTTATGAAAATTTTCCCTTGACAATTCTTAAGCTTTATTGTAGTTGAAATGTTTTGATCTGCTTCTGTTCTTTTGTTAATGATTGAAAGAAATTACCATTCTTCTTAGACAGTTAGTTTTACCCCAGCTTCCAATCCTTCCATTAATCAGGGCTAAAGCCAAATTTTTAATTATATCTTCGGCCTAGATCCAAAACATTTCAAGTCCCAAACAAATTAATGCCAATTTTTTTATGCTTAAATGATATTCTTTAGTAACTGGTAGTATTAAATCATTCAAAAAATTAAAGATAATTTTTTTAGGACCTTTGTAAAAATGAAGCACATGCGTTGAAGTAATAAAGAATGGATGTTCGTTTTTCTAAAGTGCGTCAGAGGAGCGATATTTGTTGTGGTTTGTAGGAAAACCAAATCTCTGAAGTAAAAATTTACTTACTTCAGTTTCACTGACTTCTTTCCCCCCTCTCACGCTCACTCTCGACAATGATTGTTGAAGACAATAACTCTCATAGAATTTGTGAGAATCACCCCATTCTATGACATTCCCAATCTAACCCACATTCATGGTCTACTGGCCAAATAAAATCCATATCAAACGAAATAATAACGAAGACTGTATATATAACTTATCTTTCTAGTTGTCATGTAAAATGTCCACTCTGTTACTTATTACAAAATGGCGTGATTAAGAGCTACGCATATAATATTATTCAAGACTTGATAGTGGCGGAGGAAAGTGGTGCGGGGTGCTTGTAGCACGTGCCTCTACACGTGACGTATTGTTTTCTTGACAGAAACCGATTTATAGTTTCCTCGAAATGACTTTCTTTTTTCCGTTTTTTAAATACACTAGAATTTTTAGCGACTTTTAGCATGCAACATTCTGGACTTCTTTACCTGCTATTCGCCATTGATTCATATTTTCAAGCGAGTTAAGACTAAAACTGAATTTCATGATTCTAGAGTATCAAAACATAAGAAATTCATTTTTGAAAATTGTGGGGACAATATGAACTACTAAACACTTTAACTAAATACAGATACAATTATGTACGTAATTCAGTTGTCCGCCACAAGGCAGGATGCTGCTACATAGTCGCAAACCAAACCGGTTCTGCACACTCATAGATAGACGCAGTGCGTCTACCATATGAGTATGAAAATATATGAAACATTGCGATTATTGTATCAAGTTCTCACATGTAGTAATTGTCACCTGGGTACTTATTTGGGTAACCAGTTTCCCAAATAAGACATGGCTGTTGCATAGACACAGCTATAAAAAAGTCTAAGAGGACATTCACTGCTCTTTATCAACTTAGGTATCTTAACTTGTTAATTTACCTAAAGTGGTAACCAGCCGACGTGAAAAGAACTCATTAGCCTTCTGGAGTCAGATAAGTTGGGTAGACTATACGAGCCCCATAGCCCCAGTGGAAACACTGTACGGAAGAGTAGTGAAATATTTTACTTGTAAAATTTTCCTACTAAAGGTGCAAGCCTCCCTTTGGAGTTGATCCACCAGTAAGAGTTGAAATACACTCTGAATAAAGAATTTAAAAATTCTAAGTTGAAATAACTCAAAATTCGAGTGCAATTTTGCAAAAATAAAACATTCAGAAGAAATAAATACCTGAATATTTTGCAAATAGAATTTTGAAGTACAAACCAACATAAAACCCAAATTTTGAATGTCTGGTACTCGAAAATCACAAAAAAGTGATCCACCAGAAAATTCAGATTTGCAACAAACTGATTTTGAAAGCTTCAGTACACTAGACTTGACTCTAGCTGAAAATACTGATCTAATTTCAACAGAAAATCTTACACAAATTTCAAAAGAAAATTTGTCTTTAAGATTTTTGAATAATACCTCTGTAGTTGAGTCACCAGTAGTGACACCTTCTAGTGCAGAGCAAAGCTTCACACCTGAAGAAACAATGTCTAAAGACATACACATCACTCTACCTGCATTCACTTCACAAAAAGTCGAATTATGGCTAAAAGCTGTCAAAGGCAAGCTAAAGGCTCATGGTGTAAAAGATGAGGACCTTTTCAAAAGGATCCGAATGGACATGCCTTTAGAAATCATTGAGCGAATACCAGAAGTAGTAGAACCTTCTGCAGCCAATGATAATTTTGACTGGTTTTCTGCACAATTAAAAAATGTGTATGGCAAAACGAAGGAACAGAACATCAGGGAGTTACTCACTAAAATAGAGCTTGATGATGAAGGTCCCAAAAGACTAATGGAACGCATGATCGAAAAGGCGGGTACAGATATAACCCCTTTCATCATTGCAGATCTCTTTAGACATGCACTGCCAAAAGAAATGTCAAGGTTGTTAATCTCACTAGAGAGCGACACTGAAATTAAAACAGTAGAAGATTTGAAAATATTAGCTGACAGAGCTGAGAAAATTTTCAAATTTGAAAAAGACATTACCTCTCCTAAAAAGCATGTACATGCTGTATCATTTACAAAAAAGGAGAGTAGCTTCAAAAATGAGTCAAGCAATGATCCACAAACCTTGAGAAAGGAAATCAACGATTTAAAGAGCACCGTTGGTAATTTAAAGAAACAAGTGGAAAAGTTGTCACTGAGCATAGGCAATTCTGGTGGCCGAAATACGGATAACTCATCCTATGGCCAAAATTACAGTCAAAACCGCCAAAATAGGAGTAGAGAGCGTGGCAATCGACGCCGATCGCCCTCTCCACAGCGAATCGACTACAGTAAACCAGAAAATCAAGGGAAGTGTAAATTTCACATACTATATGGTGATAATGCTTTCCACTGTACAATGCCTTGTACAGAAAGTGGAAAGCCACTTGCCCCCAAGCCTGAACGAAAAAATCAGTTAAACTAAATTGCGGGGCCATTATGGCGACAAATGACCTCGCAAATAAGTATTCCCGAAGACTGTTCATTAAAGATCATGATTCACAAACATGGTTTCTAATTGATACAGGCTCTGATGTATCATTAATACCTGCTACTAATGATGAGTTCACCAAAGAACCATGTAGACATTTATATGCAGCAAATGGTACACCAATAAGAGTTTTCGGTGAAAAATTAGTTGAGTTCAATATTGGAATCAGACGGAGCTTAAGATGGGTTATGCAAGTTACAGATGTTGAGACAGCAATATTAGGTGCTGATTTTCTAGAGCATTTCGATCTAAGTCCTGACCTTAAAAGAAAATGTCTAAGAGATAATGAGACTGGTATAAAAGTCACTGGTTTTGTCAAAATGACTCCTTTACCAGAAGTTAAGACCATTAAAGAAGAAAACGAATGGATTAAAATTATTAGAGAATTTCCTGGTATAGAAATTTCCACCACAGAAAAGAAATCTACATACAAAACTGAAGTTACACATGTATTAGAAACACCACCAAATTGCAGACCAGTAAAAGCTAGAGCCAGAAGGTTAACACCTGAAAAACTCAAAGCAGCCAAAGTAGCTATATATAAAATGATAGCTGATGGCGAAATGAGGCCTAGTAAAAGCGATTGGTCATCTCCAATACACATGGTCATGAAAAGTGACAGCACTTGGAGAATAACAGGCGATTTCAGAGCCTTAAATGCAATTTGTAAAAACGATAGCTACCCAGTACCAAACATTATGGATTTTAACCAAACCATGAAAGGTAGCAAAATCTTTTCTAAAGTGGATTTAAACAGAGCATATTGGCAAATCCCCATGAACGAGGAAGACATTAAAAAGACAGCAGTTATTACTCCATTTGGGCTCTTTGAATCTATGAAAATGCCAAATGGACTTAAGACCTCTGCACAAACCTTCCAACGTTTTATAGACAGCCTTTTAAGAGGACTAGATTTTGTTTATGCCTACATAGACGACATTTGTATATTCTCAGAAAATAAAGAACAGCATAAACATCACCTTCGCCAACTTTTAGCAAGACTGGATGAAGCCGGACTCACCATAAATGTTGCTAAAAGCGAATTTGGCAAGGATGAAGTAGATTTTTTGGGATATAACATCAGCCAAGGTGGCATTTCACCTAAAAGTAAAAAAGTACAAGCCATCTTGGACTACCCACCCCCTAAGGACATGCATGGACTTAGACGGTTTTTGGGTATGACGAACTTTTATCGTAGATGTATACCTCAAGCTGCACACACAATGTTAGTGCTTCATGAAATGACAAAAGGGTGTAAAAAGAAAGACAAAACCCCTATATCTTTCAATGAAGAGCAGTTAAGAGCTTTTGAAGCCACAAAAGCCAAACTAGCTAACGCAGCAATGATAGCTCATCCTGATGAAAATTTGGACATAATTCTAGCCACTGATGCTTCAGATTTTGCTATTGGAGCAACACTGTATCAGATCAGTGGAGAGAGTCGCCAACCCTTGGGCTTTTTCTCAAGGAGACTAAGTACTACCGAGACTAAGTATAGCACTTATGATCGGGAGTTACTGGCTATATTTGCCGGAATTCGGTATTTCAAACATATGCTTGAAGGAAGGGTTTTCTCTGTATATACTGACCACCGTCCTATCACATATGCATTCAAGCAAGGCAGTGACCATGCTTCACCGAGGCAAATAAGGCAGCTGGATTATATTGGCCAGTTTACTACTGATATCCGGTACATCAAGGGCGAAGACAATGAGTCTGCTGACGCCCTTAGCCGAGTTGATCAGATTAGTGTAAAACCAATATTACCTTATGAAGAAATAGCACAGGCTCAGTCAAAATGTACAGAACTGAAAGACCTGCTGCAAAATAAAAACACTTCACTAAAATTCGAGATGAGAAGCATTCCAGATAGTGATGTATTACTTTGTTGTGATGTTAGCACTCAACACACAAGGCCATTTATTCCTAAAGAGTTTAGAATAATGGCCATGAAAAGTGTACATGACCTCTCTCATCCAGGCCCCAAAAATACAGTCAAATTAATGACCAGTTGTTTTGTGTGGCCAAGAATTAAAAGCGAAGTATTCAATTGGGCAAAAGCATGCCATGGTTGCCAGCTTTCCAAAATTGGAAAACGAACTAAGACACCCATTGGTACCTTTAAACCCACTCAACGCTTTAAGCATGTACATGTAGACATTGTAGGCCCACTACCAATGTCACATGGTAAAAAATATTTGATGACAATGATTGACAGAGCTACGAGATGGCCTGAAGCCGTCCCTATGGATGATATTACTGCAGAAAGTGTTACTAAAATTTTATACCATACATGGATAGCCCGATTCGGAGTCCCAGAAAATATAACCACAGATCAGGGTAGACAGTTTGAGAGTAAACTATTTGCTAATTTAGCAAAATACATTGGTGCTAAAAAGAACACCACCACCGCCTACCATCCACAGAGTAACGGAAAAGTAGAAAGGTGGCATAGAGCTCTCAAAGCCTCCATCATGGCTGCAGATGTAACTAATTGGGTTGATGCACTCCCAACAATTTTGTTAGGATTGAGATCCTCAATACAGACCGATTCAGGATATAGTGCTGCTCAGCTAGCACTCGGCGAGGAGCTAAGACTGCCTGGTGATTTTTTCAACAAAGTTGAAAATAATGATGCAGAGGAAATCATTTTTAACATGAGAAAAATTGCCAACAAATTTGTTGCGCAACCTGCACACCATGGTACGCCACCTGTATTCGTGTCGAAACATTTAAAATCTGCAGACTTTGTCTATGTACAAGTAGACACCCCTCGAACTGGCTTTCAAAAGCCATACAGTGGTCCTTATAAAGTTTTGCAAAGGTTTGAGAAAACTGTGCAAATCAAAATTTTCGAAAACGAAAGAATTATAAGTTGGGATAGGTGCAAACCTGCTTTTATGGTGAAAGAGAATATTAGTATCAATTCTCCCATTAATATCTCCATACCTGTCGAAATTGCTCAAAGTACAGAAAATTCAGAAAACAAAAATGTTGATCTGCCTTCAAACGAAGCAAACACGCAACCAATCATACGTCTACTGCCTGACAGAGACGATGAACCGGTTAGACAAAGACGAAACATCACGTTTGACAACAATGATGACGTCAGAATGTTTGAAAGGCATGAGCCACCATCTCGAGTGAGTCATAATGTACGACTATCAAGAAAGAGTGTGCATGAATCAACGAAAGATAAAAACCGAGAATATTATAATCTCCGTTCAGGTAGACAAAGAGAACACCTCGAACAGACAAGTACAGTCCGAACCAAAACAATGCCATGTGCTTCGAAAATTCAAAAATCTAAAAATGAAAAGCTGAATATCTCAGCCCCTAAAAGAGCTACAAAGACCGCTCAAGTTCCATCGACCTCTACGTCCACAGACGAATCGACCCCTAGTGAAGTCTCGACCCCCATACCAAAAAAGTATGGCATCCAAGTTAAAAGGAAAGATCGAGTGCAAACTAGAAGTCAGACAAAGAAAGAGGCTAAATAGAGAACAAATTCGAACACATATAGTAACAACAATTACTGTTTCGACCAAAATTATCTAATTACCTGTCAGGTGATGAAAGACCTACTTTCTCACAGATAGACAGATGCACAAAGTTACCTAAGACTAACAGATTTTCACCGAAAAATCAGCAGTTAGGTGCTTTAGATTTCTGATAATTTTGATTTGAATTCTAAAATGGCTAGTTCGTCTGCTTCTAATATTAGTACTGTCGCCGAGGAGTTCGAGAAGTTAGAGATGGAAGTGGCTGAAGTTCTATCAACTGAACCTTCGGGGGAAGTTTTGAGAATGGATACCACTGAACCCTCTACTCCGAAAACGCCCTCTACTGAACTTGTAGTTTCTGAAGTGCAAAATGTGATCCAAAAACAATCCATTCTCATACCTCCTAGAAAGGATGATCCGAATCGCGTCTTTAAGCGAAAGAAGGTCGAAATTGTGAATCCACCTCCTCCGAACCCACCTACATCCTTCGAGGATAGGCAAGCTCGTCAGAGAAGTTCATTGCACAATTTTTATAGGAGACGAAGATTTTCACAAGACCTCCGCATGTTTAGAGGTCTTGGCGAAACCTTCCTCCACCTCTTGGACCAAGGAAGAGCTCCACCTCCTTCTCGAGGTTGGAGAAACCGTGGTCGAGGTCGAGAAGGGCGACACTCTTAGTCGATCTTAGTAAAACTTAATAGTTAGTTAGAAAAATGTAAAAAAGCCAAAAAAAAAAAAAAAAATATAAAAAATCAGAAAGTCTAAAAAAGACACCAAAAAAAAAAAATCTTTTTGAAAGTTCACAACAGTGAACCCATCATTGAACACACTGATGAAGTAAAATTCTCAGTGAAAATTTTCTAAGTTAGAAAAAGTTCATGATGGTAAATAATTAAACGAACATACACTAAGTCAAAGTAAATTTATACTAGTATGCTGTATACTGTATAAATCTACAAACATAAAATCATTTCTCGAAATTATAAAAATTAAATTTCGAAGTCAAAATGAGTAAATTCACAAAATTATAAAAATGAAATTTTGTTGAAAACATAAAATGTTGCCCCTCGATAGAGGAGAAGTCAAAATTCACAGTCAAACTTCTCAAAAGAGCAAGTGACGAGTAGAACAAAATAAAAAATAAAATACATAAAAACTCTTAAAAAACGAGTATAAAATTGAGTCAAAAGACCAAGTCAAAATAAAAATCTCCTTCTAAAAAAAAAAAAAAATCGAAGTTGAGTCATGAGTAAACTGTATAGGCTTATACAGTTGAAAGTGTGTTTTCTAAAAGAATGTTCGGACTACCAGAGACAATAGCCACTCAGAAGAACCTAATTGGTTTACTGGGGGGGGCTACTGTGGGGACAATATGAACTACTAAACACTTTAACTAAATACAGATACAATTATGTACGTAATTCAGTTGTCCGCCACAAGGCAGGATGCTGCTACATAGTCGCAAACCAAACCGGTTCTGCACACTCATAGATAGACGCAGTGCGTCTACCATATGAGTATGAAAATATATGAAACATTGCGATTATTGTATCAAGTTCTCACATGTAGTAATTGTCACCTGGGTACTTATTTGGGTAACCAGTTTCCCAAATAAGACATGGCTGTTGCATAGACACAGCTATAAAAAAGTCTAAGAGGACATTCACTGCTCTTTATCAACTTAGGTATCTTAACTTGTTAATTTACCTAAAAAAATTTTAGACATTCTACTTCTTCGCTTTAAGGTGACGAAATTATAAAAATACATTTCTAAAATATTGGAAATATTTTTATTAGATGGTCGAATTATTTATTTTAAGTTTCTAAGAATATATTTAAAACTCTTATAATTAGTGAAAATACCTACCTCACAATATGCTTACTGTATTTTCCACTTAATATTTTAAAATAATATTGCAAAATTATTTTGAGATTATTTTGTTGAAGAATTTTTTGTTTTAGTTGGAAAGGAAATATTTTTGAGAGGTTGTGAAAGGATACCCTCACAATATTTCCGGGGCATTGAAATAATGAGGCAATATTTATTTAGTAACGTTGCAGTAATAAAGTATCCCACCAATATTTCGTGATATTTTCAAAATTTTCCCATGTCATAGCAGATAAAAAAGTATTAATTAAGTAAACCAACGAGAGCAAAAATGACTCATGACACTTTTTTTTGGCATGTATATTTTTATACAAAATAAAAGGTGCACAAATATTATAAGGCTAAGACTAAGGCTCTTGTTGGTTACAAAGATAAGGTTTACAGTCACTCGATAAGAAAACTCGAAATATTCCAATTTGACGGTGGAAGAGGAGCGAATGAGATTGAGAATAAGTTAGTCTTAGAAATTGGAAGTCATCTAACATTTTTTGCTGAATAGTACCCTTTGTTCTTTTTCTTAACTGGAAACACTGCTTGGATAAAAAGAGAAATGAAATTTGATTCAGCTAAAATCTTGTTATTTCTTTCTTATATACTCGTCTCCTTATCTTATTCTTCTTCGTTAACTTCCTTCTTTGGAAAACAATGCAATTTACTTGTATCACCCTGTAACTGGCTTTCTAATTTTACAAATCCTGTTTTGTTCTACTCAGTCATCCTCAGTTCTCTTCCACTGGCGGACGGAGCAACATCATGAGTTTTTGCTCATCAACTTTTTTATTATTTCTTGTTTTCTAAAGTATTTTTGGTTCTTTCTATTAGAATTAGAATTATTCTTCCTTTTATTTTATTTTTCTGAATTTAATTTTTTCTTATTAATTTTTTCGAAAAACATTCTTTCTCAGTTCCTCAATGTTCGTGTATTGAATCCTGATCGATTCCTTACAGGTTAGTAAACTTTATTTAAGCATGAAATTAAAAAAAAAAAAAAAACAATTACAAGAGTTTGGCATAATTATGTAAACCAAAGTTTTTGTTTCTCCAAGACAGAAGAACTAACTTGGTTTTTTCAGTTGGGGGGGGGGGATGATTTCAGCTTTGAAGGGCATAAACCATTCCCGTGACAAATTTACTCAGACTCGTGAAACCATTCGTGAAACGATGAAATCTCGTTGAAGTAAATTTTGGCTTGCAAATGTTTGTTGCGAATTTTCGATATAAAGCATCTATCGTATTCCTCCTCCAGATTATTGACCTTCAAGTGAGCTTTAACTTCGTGCTTGCTCAGCAATATGCAGTTCCACGGACTCCATTCGACGTTCTTCTGCCAGCGAGTTAAACGTAATTGGTCCAAATCTTGGCACTCGTCAATAGCCGAGCAATTTTTCCAAATGGAGCTAACCAAGTGTCGTATGTCAGCCACCTCCATCTGGAATGCAACCGATGTGAAACATCGAAATCGATTCATTTCATCATTTTGTAGACGTGTCAGAAGGGCTCGATATAATTGAGTGCTTTCAGCTGCAGCTACTGGGGTTGCATTTTTGGTGCCACAATCAGTTGACAGTTGCAAGTAGTAAAAGACGAACCTTTCGATACGTGCTTTCAAGCTGGGAATGCACTCCAGTCTATAGGTTACGATGTCTAAATCACGTTGCAACAGCTCGACCACGTGTTTTGAAAACTCGAAGGTACTTCTGCGAGTGAAAAATGCCTGTAAATTGACGATGGCCTTCATTTGCTCTTCCACAGTTGTAGTCCCTTTGGTGTACTCCTGGTATAGCTGACACAGTTCTCGCGCCTCCTGGCAGCCCAGTGTGTCAATTTTGATATTTTCTCCGGTTTGACAGACGAACAGCTTCGGACTAGCAGCCTTCGACAGCTGTTTTTCTTCGGCCTCTTGGTGGATCTGCTGGAGAAGTTGTCGTCTCTGGCGACCGATGCGCAGTAAAATCATTCGTGTTCGGTTTAGGATCTCTACTCGTCTGCTACGACGACTTTTCTCGTCACAGCCTTCTAGTTTTTTATTTTCAGCTTGATTCCATTTTTTGATTTCTCTGTAGAAGGCTCGTAGCTGCGATGCTACAGCCATGAATTTATTTGGAGCTGTGCTTTCTGAACTACCCTGTAGAATGAGAAACACCAAAATATAGTCCAAGAAATTTTTAATCCTATGGAACTGAAAGGTTTGCCTAATATCAAAAATTTGTAACTCTCAAGGAAAATAATTAAAAATAATTAAATCTTTGAAAATGTCGTCTTGAGAAAACTCAAGTTGAGTCACCAGTAAATTTTCCTAAAATTTGTTTTCGAAAAGAATAGGTAGACTCTTTGAAAGAGGAAGCGATGAAATATATTTTTAGATAGTGTATAGTACCAAAAATCAGCTCTAAAGGTGCAGAGGTTAGAGAGCGGTGACTATCTGAAAAAGGGGGATGGGAAGAAACTGCCTTTGAGATTTGTAAAAATTTCATCCACAATTTTTTTCTTAAGGAAAAATCTTAATATAAACCAGGTTGGCAGACCAGAACTTATGAAAGACAATAAAAATAATAAAAAAAATATTCGTAAAAATTGTATAATTATATTTTTTCCATGCTTTGAACTGGAATTGGTAAATTAATTTAGATTAATTTTTATTTGTGCAAAACTTTTAGTGGAATCTGTCAATTTCAGCTCAGCTGAATCAGTTAAATTCATTTTTGAGATAATTTTAATTCTTGAAAAATAATAGTAGGTTACAGATTGCTGATACCAAAAAGGATGTTATTCTGAACAGGGGCGGCAACTTACATTTTTCTGGTGTTTTGCTCAAAATTTTTTCTTCCCAAATATTCAATATTACTCCCTCCCCCCCCAAAAAAAATAAAAATATTTTAAAATTTTAAAATACTTTGAATCATTTTACTTATTTTTCAATTTTCCAGCTCTAGCAACACACTAAATTTTCAGTATTTTGCCCCAAATTTTGGTGTGTTGCTCGAGCAGCCAAGCAATACAGAAGTTGCCGCCCCTGATTCTGAATTCTGACTCAGCTGAACTTTTTCGGGGGTATTTCTGAACTCCATAACAGATTCCACGAAAAAATTTTCCTTCGATAGAAATAAAAATAGATTTCTTTTAGAATATTTTTGCTTATCCCTGTAGATGTACAGTGAAAAGGAGAAGAAAATATGAAATTTTTGCGCGTGACATTTTTTTTTGATTTTTTATGAGTTCCAGTATCGATTATCTGGACACCCTGTATAAACGAGCAGTAAAAGTCAACGAAGTTCTCTTTTTACCCTTGCCTACATAAAAATATATTGACCTCTCAGAACACACAGTCAAAAAATGGAAGCTACTTGTGCTAAATAAATATCCATAAGACTACATACGTTATAAGGGCTCTTGAAAAAAAATTATACGACTTTTAGATCAAATTAAACTTTTTGAGTGCATGAAGCATCGTACCTGAGATGCCACCGAAGGTGGCGTCGGTTGAGCTTGTGGAGTTTCTGGTCTTGGGCCATTGGGTTGTGCGTCCTCCACATAGGGTTGGTAAGTTCCTACTTGGATGATTTTATCTGTTAGGCTTGGGATACTCGATGTTTGTGTGATCTTCGCCTTTGGAGTGTTGGTGTGCTTAGACAGGCCGAAGGTGGTTTGAGTGCAGCTCGTCAGCTTGCCCTCAAGAATGCTGGAAGTTTGGGTGCAAGCATGATGGTAGTGTTTATTAGTCACTCTATGCCTGTACCCTCCCAGCCATTGTTTTTGACGACACCGATTCTCGATCTCCACTATCAAGTCATATCCATTGGCTCGAACCACTATCACATCAATATTAGGGATATGCCCATAAATGACTTCACGATTTAGGCTGTACGGTTTCTCGATCTGTATGTCTAACTCGAGGATACCCATAGCTGGTACTCCTAAATTGGCCACAACATTGTCATCAGAAACATTTTTGCTAACACTTTCTAACGTCATTTGGGTGGTGGGAATCGAAAACAGTGCGGCCAGCTCCTTCTTAATGTCTCCAATTGTCGAACTCCTCTTGCACGCTTTGGTAAATATTTCGTTTTCTTTGGTCCGAAATTTTATCGTGGCTATGTCTTCAATTTCGTCGAGAAATTCTTTTGGGCTGAACAAATCTTCGTTCGGATTTTGAATGTTGGCTTCTTGGAGTGACTCGGGTAGCTCAGGTGGATTGGCTGAATCGCTATCATTTTCTGATGAATATTTTGTTGTACCGGAACCAATTTCACTTAACATGGTAATGAAAAAAATGTATTTCCAGTGCAGGAAGTGAAAAGATAAAATATTTTATATTTTATAATTAAGCTTCAAAAAAGTACAGTTATTTTCCATGCCCATGCTGTAACCGTGGCAACTGAAAAAATATTCCCTCTGGCGAATGGTATTTTTCTCGCACTTTCCCTACTATAACACTTACCTGACGAGTAAAAACTATCAATCTAAAATTACGTTTTAATTCTCAGTCACTTGTTACTATAATATTTATTCCAATAATATCGTAGACTTACTCAAGGTTCTGAGTCTGACAATGAATACGAACAAAGTTAAAAAGACAAAGCTAAGATCACACCCAATTTGGAAAAAAAAAAATGATCATAAAAATTCAAAATTATTCTGAAATATTTCAAAAATTATCAAAATATTAGCAAATAACATTTTGATAATATTTTAAAAGTAAGTTTTACACTCGCATAACGACATTGTACAAATAATATAATGTGATTTTTTCTCCCTAAATTTCTTATTTTTAAAAAATAAAATAATTTTTAGAATGGGAAATTATTTCCAAGGTGTTGAAGAAAAATTGATTGGCAGTACTTTTGAAATAACATAAAACATTTCGTACGAAATAATTCGAATTGTAATTGGACTTGAAAAATGTTGAAAAATTCTTTCCATCCTCCTACAAAATTAACAATATTGTATTCGGATCAAAATATTTACTATCCTCATCAGTCATAATAATTCCAGAGCATTTCGAATATCAGCCAAAACTAAAAGTAATTATTGTTGATAATTTATTTTTTAACTTGCAGATCTTGAACTTAAGTCGACGATAATAGGATAAAATTTAAGGGCGGAATTACTGAAGAAAATAGTAATTTTGTAATAATGATGATTTGGCTTGCAAAATCTTTACGACAAGAAAACATGAAGAACTGGAATCAAATTTAGACTGCTAATAAGTCGATTCTTCAGCGACATTTCTCTTCCACACTCAATGAGAACTAATTCTGAACGATATTATCTTTTTGAATAAATAAAATCGGAGGGAAAATTTAATGACAAAATAAATGAACATAACTTACATAAAATTAATTTTATTACGCCTTATTTTTTATTGAAGTTCAGTGTGCAACCAAGTTCAATGATAAAGTCTTATAAAATCAAAATCATTTTACAATTTTTTTTCCTTAAACTTATAACGTAATCAAGTAAAGCTATTTATTAGCAAGAACAATTTCATCTAATTCATTCTCACTGTCACTTAAATGCAGATTTTCTGGCTGAGAAGAATTATCAGCCTTTTCTATTGAAAAATTTTGAAAATTAGTGAGAGCAGCACAAAGTTGAAAAATTTTACTCGAATGTTCGTATAGCGATTTGGGAATCAACTTGAGAATTTTATAACATTTCAGTCTATGAAAGGCTCTACCTATAAGAAGGTGAGCTTTGTCAATATTATTGGTTGCTTCGGTTTCATCGGGATTACACTGAGGTGTTCCAAAAAATGAAGGAGAATTAACTGAAACATCCTTAGGCACTACATCGTTTAAGAGGCCTTTATCTGCGAAAATCAAATCACCAGGTTTAAAAATCTTGACTAGACGACAACGCTCTACAATTTCTTTATCAGGAACTGAGCCCGGATACAGATTACTACAATAAGTGAAAACACCACTTGGAGCTACTCCCGCACAACATTTCAGACTATTCATATGTTTGTAATTACTGTGAGTAGCTTTCTGTTCATCTATTTTATGAGGTTCTTCGCACTGAAATTCAGTGCAATCAACAATCATTCTGCTGTTTTTAGAACTAATGAAACAATTAGGTACGAACTCGGCTTTTTTGTCTTTGGATGGAACATCGTTCATCAGTTCTAAATAAAGAACTCGATGAAGTACAATAATAAATGTTAAAATAATATTAGAAACTGTAGATGTACCGCAGTTGAATCGAAAGCTTAAATCTTTCAGAGTGAAGCTATGCCTCAGTTTCATCAACGTTATTAAAATTTGGTCTTCCAAGCTTAGACATTGTACTTTCCATTTATTATAATACTTAAAATTCGAAGCTGCGCATAAATTCACGATGATTTTGAAAGCATTTGGAGAAGAGCCTGTATAATAATGAAGTGCGGAAACATTATCTTTGAGACTGTGGAATCCAAATGGCCGATTTTTTAGTTGTTCAATTTCAGCTTTCAACTTTTCAATTTCTCGATGCAGAAAATAATTTTCGGCTTCAAACAACACCGAGTTTGAACCTGGAGGACATTTTTCATTTGATTTCAAGTTCTTGTCATTTTCGGCTTCTAAAACCACTGAATTTGAACTCGAATTGGATGTTTCTTCTAATTCCAGGTCTCTAACTACAGATTCGTCGCCCTTGTTCTCATCAGTTCTCCTGAAAATCATTGAAGACATTGATTAATAGAATATAATTATTGGATTTTATTTGGTAAAACTATCGAGCAAAATGTGATGCCATTTTTGCTCTGAAATTCCTCTCACTAAACCCAACATTGACCAAACAAAAAACAATTCAAAAGGCACATTTGTTTGTAAGATACTATAGCTGTCTTCAAACTTTTTGTATTGAGAAAATTTGAAGAGAGACAAACTGCTTCGAAAGTTTTCGCTCAGATTATTATTTAAAAGATTGATTTTATAAGGTACGGAAATCCAATTGTTTTTCTGAACAATTTTTGAACACGAATTTAAGAGGAATTGAATTATGACGAACATAATTCGTACGGATTTCTGAACCATAATTAGTACTGTACTAGAATATTGTAAATTACTACAACCCAACTTCATAATTCGCTAAAGGTGTTTTTCAGAACAAAACCAAAACTTCGTTTTATGAATATTACAACAGTGAACAGCTATGTCACTTTTTATTCTAGGTTCAAAGGTGCATACTGTATAATTGGTCTAAAAAACGAAGAAAAATTTTAAGAATGATAAAATATCAAAATTTAATCATTTTGTCCAAAAATAAAATGCTAGCGAAGTATTCATTACTCCGTAACATTTGTATTAAAAATTAAATGATAAATAATTGGTTTCGATTTTATTCTTACGTCTTCTTTTCGTTAGGCGAAGGAAACTGAAACAAACGATTTTCATTCCACCGAAAGATAGTTGGGCCATTTTGCTTCTTTCCATCTTTGAAATGACAACTGCAAATTCGGCTACTACTATTTGGTTCTTTATCTTTATCTTGTCGTCTAGCGAAGAAAATACCAATAAATCAACATTAATAATTTACTGTCATACCTATAAATTAAAATTAGTAATATTTGCTATTTTGCTTGACGTTTCTAGATTACAATTTTACCTCAATATTTTGATCCATTTTTTTCTTGATTTTTCTTCTGAAGGAAATCGGAAGTATTTACATTTATTCTTGTCACTGAAGTGATTGCAGTGTGGTACGAAGCAAAGAACCATGTTCGGATTAGGATACCCAAATGTTAGCTATGCCTAAAACAGCAAAATAAATTTCAAACTTTTAGACTTCGGTTACAATTTTTTGTGACGATGTAAGCAGTGAAATAATTTACCTATTATAACTGTAATTTATTTCTTACCTCTCCAATCAATTCTTTCGATAGGATTACACATTCTTGATTCTACAAAATATTAATATTGAATTAAAATTTATTGGTAAATAAATAATAATAATATTATGGTAACTAAATTCAAATTGTATGAAACAAATTCATCAATTCAATGATGGAACAACAGCTGGTTCGGTTTGCTGGAGCTGGAAATGGAATGACGTTGAGGAAGGGCGAATGGTAAAGGAGGAACGGAGGAAACAACTGGAAAAAGAAGATTACACAGACTGGAACCAGACTGGAACGAACTAAACTGGACTGAACCAAAGACGAGCTATGAACCAGAGATATCATTCAGAATCATCCAGTTGAAATATTGTCGCAGGTAAACAAAACGTTTGTTTTGCATGCATGCATTTGCATTTGCCCGCATTTGTCAATCCTCAATCGTTTTCTGAATTAACGAAGAATTATTAATTTAAATTCCAACATTTACATAAATTTAATCTTTAATATTTTCTTATTACTGATGACGGATTAAAGGTGCTTGCTTCTCACTATTCAGTTCATAATTAAGTGAATCTTCTTCGTGAACGTGTATTCAATAAGGTGTTGACGTTGGCGTATCAGAAGACCGGAGGTTATTTCTGTTAAAAATTGTTGATAGTATCTTCATTTTTTCAATTGTGTATGCTCCTACTTGTAATACTTACTGTTCCTGAAAGATCTGAACAATGAATGAGCACATGGGAAAAGATATACCTCCTAAAGAGATCAAACTAAGTCCAGACTGTGAACTTCGTTTTGAGGTTGAAAATAGCAATGAAACTGTATATCTTGAGGTATGTAAATGCTCGTTTTTTCATCTCATAATTAATCACTTCGTAATCTGACTTTCTGTTCAATATTTCATTCATCATATTGCTCCATAATTTCATTTCTAGTCTTCACAGTTCTATCAATTTAAATGTTGTTCTTTATTGAGTAACCAGATATTTCATTCACAGTTCTATCAATTTAATTGTTGTTCTTTATTGAGTAACCAGATATTTCATCAGTTTCTCTGTCGGGTTTCAGTTGAAATCGGGTATTGCTGAAATCTTCGGAACCGAACTCGTTAAAGGAAAGACTTACACTTTTACTACAGGAGCCAAAATAGCAGTTTTCACTTGGCAAGGATGTGAATTGATCGTTCGAACAAAGAAAGATACCAGTTATATCGCCAAGGAGACACCTATGGTTTGTTTTTATTCATTCGTATGTGTGATATCTTTCTTTTCCTTTTGATGGAACTTGCCTGTTATAAAAGATAAACTTGTAACGAAATTCCTTGACCCATTTTATTCTTTCTGCTTTTATACTGTAACTTCATAATTTTCTTTACATCACTAGACAATCAAAGCCATTCAAACAGTTTATAATTATAAATCTTTTTTCTTATAAAATTCAATTATCGTGCTCTAAAAAAAATTCAAACTTTACTTTTAAAATATCAAATAATGAAATTTATTGGTCGATTTATCCACAGATGTTCTATTTAAATTGTCATTGTTGTTTGGAGCAATTACGACAAAAAGCTGAAGACAACGATACTAAAGGACCTATTACTGTTATCGTTGGACCTTCAGATGTTGGCAAGTCAACCCTTAGTAAAATCTTGTTGAACTACGCCGTCAGAATGGGTGATTCATCTCGAAGGCCAATATTTGTTGATTTGGACGTTGGACAAGGGCATATTTCTATTCCAGGAACGATCGGTTAGTTTATTTTATTTGCTACAGTCAGCTGTAGCAGATGAATTATTCGTTTTATTACTGTGCAGGTGCTATGATCGTTGAACGTCCAGCTTCAGTTTACGACGGATTTCCTCAAATCGCCCCTCTGGTTTATCACTATGGTTATCCTGGTGTTCAACAAAATCCGAAATTATACGACGATATTGTCACTCAAATGGCCGATCTTGTTCATCAGAGGATGGAATCGAGTAAAAAAGGTTCGTCTTGCGTTGCATATATTTGGAATTGTCTGATAAAGATCCTTGTATGATTGAAGTTGAATGATATATCGTTCAAAAACCGATTGAATTTCTCAGCTAGCAAAGGATGTTCTTTATTAAACATGGTTTTTATTATTTGGAGCACTTAATGAGGAACTTAGTATCAAAAACGAGCTCATTTTTTTCGTCACCTTCGCTGAAACTTTCAAATCGGAAGAAGCTGCTTTCATTTTTCCTTATTGCATGCGTTTAATGTGATGATTTTTTTGATTTAAAAACAGTCAAATCATCTGGAGTTATTATTAATACTATTGGCTGGGTGAAAGCGAGAGGCTATCAACATCTTACCCACGTAGTTCAAGCTTTCAAAGTGGACATAATACTGGTTTTGGACCAAGAAAGACTGTTCAATGAATTGGTGCGTGATATGCCATCATTTGTGAAAGTTGCCTTATTACCAAAAAGTGGAGGAGTAAGTTCATATTTTTTGTAAAAATTTCGTCTTGAATTTTGAAGTGTAATATATTCTTGTATTGTATTTAGGTTGTGGAGAGAAGTCAAACGACGAGAGCAGAAGCAAGAAACTGTAGAGTACGAGAATATTTCTACGGTACTCCTTCCAATCAACTTCATCCGCATATGTTCGACGTGAAATTTTCTGATGTTAAAATCTATCAGATTAGTTCGCCCACTCAGGCTGATTTTGCTCCAATAGGAACAAAAACCGATAATTACGTGGTGAAGTTATTACCCGAGCAGAAGAGTAAGTTTCCCTCTACTGAATTTATTAGGTTATTATTATTATTATTTTTTTGTTAAACGTTAAGATTCATAAATATGCTGTTGTCTAATGTGCAAATGTGACAAGTTTGTGTTAAAACTCAACTCAAGTATTTCATAAGTCGCTAGCCCAAGTCCAAAACCTGCTAATTGATTCATGACTTTTGCGCAGCAGCAAACTGGTAATGATTTTGAATAGATTATCAAAATAAAACAGCTTTTTAACCAAAATTATTAGGTTTGGTTGACGAGCAGGTTTCTGTCAAATATTATTTTGAAGAGTTCAGCTCAACGTTTGAGCGGTTTTCTTGAACGTTGTATCAGAGTCTATTCTTACTAAATCAGCAAAACAACAAATTTTTATTTTTTGGGACTTGGCAGATTTTAAACTTGGGCTGGCAATATGTTTCGTATCTTCCATGCGAGAATCAAAAAAGAGAAAAATGACACGAAAATGTGTAATATTGCTTATTTTTTGCACGCCATGTAAACTATTCTATTTCTGCTTTTTTGCCATGTAAAATTTTCTTGACAGAATTATTTACTTTAATTTTTTTTCCAGTGACTAAAATCCTACACCATATATTATCTGTAAGTCATGCATCTTCCGATGAAGAAAAAGTCAATGCGACTAATATTGCGGGATTCGTGTGTGTGTAAGTATTAAATCTTGTGTAGTTAAATGCATTTTGTCCGTAATTTGGAATTTTTATTTTTTAGTTATTGAATTTTATTTGACAGATTCATGAAATTTTCTTCTTGAAAATTATTTTTTAATTAGCAAATATAATTATTTCATTGATCATACTTTATTCATGATCATCCCATAATAATGGATTGTCATGAAGCGAAACTAGAGAAAACTCTTGTGTTTAAGTAGTTGATTAAGATGATCCGAACCAACATTTTCAAGGTAAATAATGCGTTTTAGAAATTAAATATACCCGTTCATTTCCAAAGTCAAAACGAATTATTCTACTGCATCTGGTGAAAAACATGAATCATTTTACTTCTACGTGATAAGTAAGATACTATGTGGTATCATTGTTGGTACTTGTAATTATAATCAACTGAAATACTCCCAAAAGCTAATATCTATTCTGAAAATTGAATTTGTTCATTTACGATCAAGTTTTTTAACGGATTTCCAAGTGCGCTTAGCTTTATTTGAATTTGTATTAACAACGTAATTTCAATAGCGTCGCTTAGTAATAATTAACACGTTTTTTTCAGGACCAAAGTTGATGTCGACAGGCAGTTACTGACTTTGTTATCCCCTCAACCAAAACCTTTACCGAACACGATTTTAATCATATCCGATATTCAATTTGTGGACAACCGGTGATGTGTTTGTAATTCATTTAAACAAGATTATCTTTAGGTTTGATTTCAAAGAACTAAATGAAAATTGGTACCTAATAAAAGTAAGTTTCCATACTTTTTCGAATTTTTCATTGATATTGTTTTGTACATACTCGAGGTTAAAATGTATGGCGTATGTTAATATACAATTTATACACAAATAATATAGGCTAGAAAAAAAATCATAATATTTATATTTAGTGTATCAAAATCACATTAGAAACCCATTGCGCTGTTATACTATAATATTACTTCTTTTTCATAAGACACCCGCTCTTTCAAATATTCTGTCTTACGTGCATCAAAACTGATAATGGAAACGTTATAAAACAACCCTGTATATAGTATTTGTTTAAAAAAAGAACTTATGGGCTACCCGTCTCTCGCACTTTAGATGTCCATGTTGTACTCGAACATTCTTTTTGCAAGTTTTGAACGACGATGTTCTTCGTTAGGTCAACAAATTTTTGCAAAGGACAGTAAACAGTGCAACTTGGCAGTTTAAGATCGTACAATCCCGTATTGTTTTTGAAATTTATCTGAAAATAAAATTTGATACTAGTTAATTTTTTTGTTTTGTTTTTTAACGAAAATGATATTATTAAATAGTAATGCGATTTACCTTCACACTAAAGTCCTCTCTCATTTTATGTAATTCCATGGTTATCTGTGCATTATAATCAGGTACTTGACTTTCCCAAATTCCCAATGCTATCAACAAATTGGCTATCGTTGAATCATGTCCGACGTAAATGAACATTTTATGGTGATCTAAGCGATTGATTTTTTTATGATAGTCTTGGAGTATGCTATTCAGCAAATATCCTGAAAAATCGAATTATTAATTTCCTATATTTTACAGTTCCATAAACTGGAAAAAAAATTTAAGTATTTTTGTTTCTTACCTGTTTTTAATCTTCGCATTTCTTGATTATATACATTTAATACAAAACTTTCTGCTGCAAGTTTATACATAAGGCTAGGGTAAACTTTTGCTGTCCATGTTGGTAGCTGCAGTCCAAATTCTTCCTGGGCATAATTAATTTTTTTTAAAACTATGTAATAAAAATAACGCTATTAATTTAGAGACTAGATAATTCATATAGGCCCTACTTCTGCCTTCAGTGTGCTATAAAGTGACTGGACTTCATCAGGTGACCTGATATGCATTCTGGTTTTTTCGTTTAAATATCGATACAAAGAATCATTTTCATCAACACTGAGTTTCTGAGTTTGATCTTTGAGTTCGTAATAACGAGGGCAAGGTATTCGAACGAGTAAAAGCTGGAATTCAAAAATTTCAAATTATTTTTTAAAAAAGTTGAAAAATACCTATTGAAAGTTACGTACGCTATCACTATCTAAGGGCTCATAATTTATTGGTATTGGCTGCCAAATCAAGTTCTTATTCCAAATTTGATTATTTTTTGGAGGGAAAAGACCAGCCATTTGAAGTTGGGCGCTCATTTTCGTTCGATCAGTATCTGTGGTGTGTATTGAAACTAACTTGGCTGAATATGAATCTCCCAAGAATTTATTATATTTTTTCCGCATGAATTTTCCAAGCTCATATTGATGAACCATACCAACCTAAAAGTGACAAATAAAATTTAAAATAACGTAATATTGGTTTAAAAAATAGAAACTTTCTTTTCTTAAATACTTTGGTTAGCTGACCCCAACCATAGGGCGCAAAAGTTTCATTAATATATGGATCTGTGGGATATGTGTCAACTGGAGCTCGGTCACCATGGCGTGATATCTAAAACAAAATATGAGAAGCTATATCATGTGATTTTTGTACTTTGAATTCTCCTGCACAGGCCCCATTTTGTTTTGCTTACCGCGTGAATTAACAACAGAGTTGGTCCCCGAGACTGGGATTTACAAGTGTGAATAGTTATTAAAATTATCAATTCTCTGAAAAGAAACATTTTTTTAAACGAATTGAGCATTGAAAAAATTTGTTTCAGAGATGAGAATTGCTCCAAAAATGATTGACTTAGATACCGCCAAGTAAAATTTTCTGTTTTTATCGCCTACTAAGATCTAGATTCTTTGTTATGATAATCAGAAAAATTTTTTCGCATGTGCATTGGGAATATAGTAACTTCAAGGCATACTTCTTGAGTGATTGAGATTATTTGAATCAGATTGGATGTTTTATCGTATAAGTTAAAATGGATTGAATGGATGAACGAAGTCGATTTTTCTTCTGGTTTGAAATCTAGAATTCGAAATGTACATTATTTTGATTGCTGTATTAAGCATCTTTTTTGAGATTTGTCAAAATCTATTAATGTAAATGTTAGTAGATGAATGAAATTTATTATTTCAATTTTGAGAAGCACCGGATGGAGGTGAAAATAATAGGCAAAATAAATGTTTGTCACCGAATTGAACAGAAAATAAAAGTATCACTGCATAGATGTGAACTCTACCCTTTCCAAATTACTCAGTACGTCGTAGAATCTTGTTCGATACTTGAAATAATGCAGGTATTCACAAGTTATTGTTCTGACAAACTCGTAGAAGTTGAAATGATATGCTCGTTAGTCAAGCTCCAGTAATAATATGTTAATAGATGAATAAAATTTATTTATTAAAAGAAAAAAATACAATCTGGAATGTAGAAATTTAAAAAATCATGGAAAGAATAATGTAACTTGAAAGTTAAAATTGGATTCAAAATGGGCAAATAATCTATCTACAGAAATTCATTCGTCAGAAGCAGGACGCTTGTCAGACGAGAGCGAGACGAAACAGAAAAAAAGAAAGATTATTGAAGAATGATAAAAATAGTTTTTTTTTTAGATACAAGAGCGCTGTTTAAAATCTGCGACCAGATTTTTCGTAAATACGCTTCCTACAGTGAATATTAGTAACTACGTTTTATTGAAGAATTTTACCAGTGTTCTCATCCTCAATACAAGAAATGTCATGAATTTGATCAATGAAATTGGAAAAAATATTCAAATAATTACTAATCTAGATTGAATTAAATATTTTGCTGTCTAAAATTCATTTTTATGAATAAATTATTTTTATCCATCTCGAAATACTTTTACTTCTTTACGTATTTGATATGTTTCATAAATACTATTTTCACATTTAATTTTGTACGTTGGCAACGTGGATAATTATGCTTCGTATCGAGAAAAAGTGAAAAACGACCGAACACATCCATTTTCTGAAGTTTGGAACGTCCTGAATGACCTATTTTGTCAGCCATTATCGCGATGTTGAGTGTATTTTCTAGAGCTGCTACCGGTGTTTTGAAGACGGTCAAACCCGCCTTCAATTCGCAATATATTCAAAATGAAATTTCACGAGCAGTAGCCACAACATCGGTCAACTGTAAGTACAAACCTTTGATGTCATTTCAGACTACTCCCTTAACTCGTGTTTTAAAGCTTTCCTTGAAACACCGTTTCGATTCTTACACTATTTATTCTAAAACACGTATAAATGTTACATTGCAACGCATCAATCATGTATTCACGTTTCGGAATTTCCGAACGTTCGTCTCCCAATTTGGAGGTCAACGCACCGGTCATTCGGTATTAAATTAATTTCCTTTTCAGCCCATGCTGCTGCCCAACCAAAAGCTGCTGGTGCAACCCCCACTGGTCAAGTGGTCGCTGTTATCGGTGCTGTCGTAGATGTGCAATTCGAAGGTTCCCTGCCACCCATTCTAAATGCTCTTGAAGTTCAAAACCGTTCTACACGACTTGTGTTAGAAGTTGCTCAACATTTAGGTAAGTTCATCTTCTTTATTATTTTCATTCATTTTTTAGCCTACTAAGTCATTAATGATTTGCAGGAGGAAACACGGTCAGAACTATCGCCATGGACGGTACAGAGGGTCTCGTCAGAGGTCAAGCTGTTCAGGACACCGGATATCCCATTCGTATTCCTGTCGGAGTCGAAACATTGGGCAGAATTATGAACGTCATCGGTGAGAATATGAATGATTTTATGTTGACGTTTACTTATGTGTTCTTATCCGTATAATTCCATCCTTAGGTGAACCAATCGATGAAAGAGGTCCCATTGCCACGGACAAGCGTGCCTCAATTCATGCTGAAGCTCCAGAATTCGTTGAGATGAGCGTCGAACAAGAAATTCTGGTTACTGGTATCAAAGTCGTAGATTTATTAGCTCCATACGCGAGAGGAGGAAAAATTGGTAATGTTTATTTCTATAAATCTTGGTTCTTATGTTATGATCTTGTTCTAAGTTTTCAGTTCTATTTTTTAGGTTTATTCGGTGGTGCTGGTGTCGGTAAAACCGTATTGATTATGGAACTGATTAACAACGTCGCTAAAGCTCATGGTGGTTACTCGGTATTCGCTGGTGTAGGAGAACGAACTCGTGAAGGAAACGATTTATACCATGAAATGATCGAGACTGGTGTCATATCATTAAAAGATAAAACATCGAAAGTAATTATCATAACTTTTTCATTTAATCTTTCACCAATTCTGGGTTAGTGTTTGCAATTAATGTTTAGATGTATCGATTTTTTTCCTTGAAAGTTTTTCAAAAGTATCCTATAATCAGTTTAGTTAGGAGTTATCAAATTTAACGCGTTATACGTATTATTAAGCCTATAGCTTATCTTTTTGGCGTGTATAATATTATGTACTTCTTAACTGGGGGTAGTTACAATGAGTAGTGAACTATTAGTATGACCTAGGTAGCTGTAGTAATTGGAAAATAGTGCCTGATTCGAATCCATTACTTTACTTTTAATTGACTTGAAGAAGTAAGTTGAATCCATTTTTCGTTATTGATGTTGGGGAATATTTTGATTGTTCGTAGTAGAATGAGAAAAATGAATGTTCAGCTTTTCCTAGTTGAATTCGTCTCTACTGAATTATAATATTGTTTCAAATCCTGCCTCCTCTCGGAGTATCGATCCTCTGGATAAGTTTCTGTGTTTTTAGACTTCACTCTCATCGGCTTTATTTTTTTAATTCCTGCATTTCAGTCTTTTTGAAATTTGGTCTCACCGTTTTTTTGGATGATTATTTTTCTTTCATAGCCTTTTCAAATGAGTATTCGAGTTCTACGAAAGCATTATTTTCTTTTCTTCATGAGTCGTGAATGAAAAAAATAATTGTAATGCATGTTATGAATAGAATTAGCCTATGTTATCAAAAAAGGAATGTGCAGTGAGGACTTTGGTTTGATTCTACGTTATACTCTTTGATGGCTAATATTTTAATGAGATATTGGCAAATGTATCCTATGATAAATATCTTTTAACCTAAATTTACCGATAACTTATTTTTCTTCATCTCAATTACTCAGTTTTGGTACCATGGCGTCTATAACTTCTTTTTGATTATTCTGAATGAATTCAGTTGAAGAAAAAAATTGTTCCTCCAATATAGCCTTTGTAAAAAATTTTTTGTGCAATATATTTATGGCAGATAACACTTGTCCGTAAATTTCGATTATTTATTTTTCGATAATTTCTAGGTAGCTCTCGTGTACGGTCAGATGAACGAACCTCCCGGTGCTCGAGCTCGTGTCGCTCTGACTGGTTTAACTGTAGCCGAATATTTCCGTGATCAAGAAGGACAGGACGTGTTATTATTTATCGACAACATTTTCAGATTTACTCAAGCCGGTTCGGAGGTGTCTGCCTTGTTAGGTCGTATTCCTTCGGCTGTAGGTTACCAACCCACCTTGGCCACCGACATGGGTTGTATGCAGGAAAGAATTACCACCACCAAGAAGGGATCGATTACCTCAGTGCAGGTATAACTTTCTGCACGCCCTGAATATGAAGTAGATTTAAAACTTGATCGATTATTACTAATGAAGTGCATTTTTTTTTCACAGGCTATCTACGTGCCTGCTGACGATTTAACTGACCCCGCTCCAGCTACGACTTTCGCTCACTTGGACGCTACCACTGTGTTATCCCGAGCCATCGCTGAATTGGGTATCTACCCAGCCGTCGATCCTTTGGATTCAACTTCTCGTATTATGGACCCCAACGTCATTGGTGCTGAGCACTATAACACAGCTCGTAATGTTCAGAAGATCTTACAAGTATTATTTGCTTTATACTTTCTTCGCTTCTTCTGTTTATTCCCGACACTAATTCTACTCTTGTGTTTTTCAGGATTACAAATCTTTACAAGATATTATCGCCATCTTGGGTATGGATGAATTGTCTGAAGAAGACAAAATGACCGTAGCTCGCGCCAGAAAAATCCAGAGGTTCCTCTCTCAGCCATTCCAAGTCGCTGAAGTCTTTACCGGACACCCCGGTAAACTCGTACCATTAGAAGAAACCATTAAGGTTTGTAAAAAATGCTCGAGTAGAATAATTTTAAAGTGTTGATCGTATTTTGGATCTTGTCCAAAGAGGTCATTGTGATGTACAAATTTAAACAGTAATCTATAAATCGCGAACTGTTTCACTTGAGGACACCATCGTTGTGTCAACAAGTCAGGAAAAATCATAGTTTTAAGAAACCTATCTTGAATTTCTCGAGAAGTCTTGAATTTTCGTTTAAAATAAGGAGAAAGTTAGAAAAAAAGAAGATGTAATAATTTATTTTTATTCATAACTGATACTAAATTTGGTTCCTATATTGACGAAAGTGTTGTGAGATTTTTATAATGGAATGTGATCAGAGAACTGGTGCATATAGAAAAATTTTTTTCACAATCTTGCACTTCGAAAATACTTCGTGGAATTCTGTGAAGTGAAAGCAAAAATCAAATCGAAAGGCGTCGAATTTTCTGAGAAGTCACATTTCAAAATTTTCAAATTGTTGAAGCTGCTTTTGTAAAAATACTTGTAATTATGGAAGCATTCAAGTTGAAAATTTTTACTCTCGTTGCAAAATTTTGTTACGTAAATGCCTAAAATATTTTTACTTTATTTTCTAAACCTTTATTTTGAATTTATTAATATTTTGGTACAGTTTATTTTGTTGCGAATTCCATACTATTTTTATGGAAAATGAATGTTCTCATTTTGGAAAAAAATTAACATGAAAGAAGAGCATTTATTAACAGTAATCTGTGCTGCACATAAAAATTTTCTATAGAAGGGGCTGTATTTAGATATTTCTGAGTTGATGAAGAAACGAGAAAGGGTTTGACTATAAATTTGTGACTAACAAAGAAAAATTGAGTGAAGCACAATTATTTGACCATTGGGTGCGCACGCATATAAAATTATCGAGAAAAATGGTCGTGAAAAGTAACGATATTACTATTTCTATCGACCTGTAGAGAACATGGTCGTGGTTACGAGTGCGGTATTAATTTTTTTTTCTCTTTCTACAGGGTTTCCAGAAAATTTTACAAGGTGATTACGATCATCTGCCTGAAGTGGCTTTCTACATGGTCGGACCTATCGAAGAGGTCGTTATTAAAGCTGAAACGCTGGCCAAGCAAGCTGAATGAAGAATATGATTATGCGTTTTAGTTGATTATTGTTTATTATAGAATTTCGCATTTTTGTGTCAATGACGACTGTTTTAAAAAATAATAACCGTTTGTTAAAGGAAACAAATAAGTTACGATTTGGTGTGTCATTGGAATACTTTTTTTTTTTCTAATTTTCAACAACTCTAAATTTAGTTTCCAATTGTCTTGTAAAAACCAATTTTCCAACTGTTTAATACGTTGAATAAACGTTTTAAGTAAAGAGTCATTTTCATTTCGTTACAGAATTATTTTAGAGAAATAAGAAATATTGAAATTTTGGAAATATTAGGTATTTCGAGACACGGATGTAGAATTAAAAGAAATTTTAATGCTAGTCGATTATACGTTTTAAATACCTAGCCAACGTTAGCTCTCTCTGTGGACATGTCTCCAAGAAAATTTCAAAAATTATCAATTTTTGTAGAAATGGGAAGGTTAACCCCTTGGTGTTTTTTCAATTTTTTTTTTAAAAATTGTTTTCGAGATTAGCGTCGATATGGGGGTTTTCGAGGTCGCTGAACCCGAATCCGAAGTTGGTTTTTGGCGGCGGCTCTCGCCAAGCGAGATATGGCCAATAAAAAATTAAAAATGGTCGAAAATGGACTTAAATTGCGACGTAGAGTAAAATGGGTTGCAGATTCGGATTCGACGTAAAAAACTACATACTGTGGACATGTCTCCTGGAAAATTTCAAAAATCGTCAATTTTTGTAAAAATGGGAAGGTTAACCCCTTTGGATTTTTTCAATTTTTTCTCCAAAAATTTTTTTCGAGATTAGCGTCGATATGCGGGTTTTCGAGGTCGCTGAACCCGAATCCGAAGTTGGTTTTTGGCGGCGGCTCTCGCCAAGCGAGATATGGCCAATAAAAAATTTAAAATGGTCGAAAATGAACTTAAATTGCGACGTAGACTAAAATGGGTTGCAGATTCGGATTCGGCGTGAAAAACTACATACTGTGGACATGTCTCCTGGAAAATTTCAAAAATCGTCAATTTTTGTAAAAATGGGAAGGTTAACCCCTTTGGATTTTTTCAATTTTTTCTCCAAAAATTTTTTTCGAGATTAGCGTCGATATGGGGGTTTTCGAGGTCGCTGAACCCGAATCCGAAGTTGGTTTTTGGCGGCGGCTCTCGCCAAGCGAGATATGGCCAATAAAAAATTAAAAATGGTCGAAAATGGACTTAAATTGCGACGTAGACTAAAATGGGTTGCAGATTCGGATTCGGCGTGAAAAACTACATACTGTGGACATGTCTCCTGGAAAATTTCAAAAATCGTCAATTTTTGTAAAAATGGGAAGGTTAACCCCTTTGCATTTTTTCAATTTTTTCTCCAAAAATTTTTTTCGAGATTAGCGTTGATATGGGGGTTTTCGAGGTCGCTGAACCCGAATCCGAAGTTGGTTTTTGGCGGCGGCTCTCGCCAAGCGAGATATGGCCAATAAAAAATTAAAAATGGTCGAAAATGGACTTAAATTGCGACGTAGACTAAAATGGGTTGCAGATTCGGATTCGACGTGAAAAACTACATACTGTGGACATGTCTCTTGGAAAATTTCAAAAATCTTCAATTTTTGTAAAAATGGGAAGGTTAACCCCTTTGGATTTTTTCAATTTTTTCTCCAAAAATTTTTTTCGAGATTAGCGTCGATATGGGGGTTTTCGAGGTCGCTGAACCCGAATCCGAAGTTGGTTTTTGGCGGCGGCTCTCGCCAAGCGAGATATGGCCAATAAAAAATTAAAAATGGTCGAAAATGGACTTAAATTGCGACGTAGACTAAAATGGGTTGCAGATTCGGATTCGGCGTGAAAAACTACATACTGTGGACATGTCTCCTGGAAAATTTCAAAAATCGTCAATTTTTGTAAAAATGGGAAGGTTAACCCCTTTGCATTTTTTCAATTTTTTCTCCAAAAATTTTTTTCGAGATTAGCGTTGATATGGGGGTTTTCGAGGTCGCTGAACCCGAATCCGAAGTTGGTTTTTGGCGGCGGCTCTCGCCAAGCGAGATATGGCCAATAAAAAATTAAAAATGGTCGAAAATGGACTTAAATTGCGACGTAGACTAAAATGGGTTGCAGATTCGGATTCGACGTGAAAAACTACATACTGTGGACATGTCTCTTGGAAAATTTCAAAAATCTTCAATTTTTGTAAAAATGGGAAGGTTAACCCCTTTGGATTTTTTCAATTTTTTCTCCAAAATTTTTTTTCGAGATTAGCGTTGACATGGGGGTTTTCGAGGTCGCTAAACCCGAATCCGAACTTGGTTTTTGGCGGCGGCTCTCGCCAAGCGAGATATGACCAAAAAATAATTAAAAATGGTCGAAAATGGACTTAAATTGCGACGTAGAGTAAAATGGGTTGCAGATTCGGATTCGACGTGAAAAACTACATACTGTGGACATGTCTCTTGGAAAATTTCAAAAATCGTCAATTTTTGTAAAAATGGGAAGGTTAACCCCTTTGCATTTTTTCAATTTTTTCTCCAAAAATTTTTTTCGAGATTAGCGTCGATATGGCGGTTTTCGAGGTCGCTGAACCCGAATCCGAAGTTGGTTTTTGGCGGCGGCTCTCGCCAAGCGAGATATGGCCAATAAAAAATTTAAAATGGTCGAAAAGGGACTTAAATTGCGACGTAGACTAAAATGGATTTCAGATTCGGATTCGGCGTGAAAAACTACATACTGTGGACATGTCTCCTGGAAAATTTCAAAAATCGTCAATTTTTGTAAAAATGGGAAGTTTAACCCCTTTGCATTTTTTCAATTTTTTCTCCAAAAATTTTTTTCGAGATTAGCGTCGATATGGGGGTTTTCGAGGTCGCTAAACCCGAATCCGAAGTTGGTTTTTGGCGGCGGCTATCGCCGTGCGAGATATGGCCAAAAAAAGATGAAAAATGGTCGAAAATGGACTCAAATGGCGACGTAGAGTAAAATGGGCTGCAGATTCGGATTCGGCGTGAAAAACTACATACTGTGCACATGTCTCCTGGAAAATTTCAAGAATCGTCAATTTTTGTAAAAATGGGAAGTTTAACCCCTTTGGATTTTTTCAATTTTTTCTCCAAAAATTTTTTTAGAGATTAGCGTCGATATGGGGGTTTTCGAGGTCACTAAACCCGAATCCGAAGTTGGTTTTTGGCGGCGGCTCTCGCCAAGCGAGATATGGCCAAAAAATAATTAAAAATGGTCGAAAATGGACTTAAATTGCGACGTAGAGTAAAATGGGTTGCAGATTCGGATTCGGCGTGAAAAACTACATACTGTGCACATGTCTCCTGAAAAATTTCAAAAATCGTCAATTTTTGTAAAATTGGGAAGGTTAACCCCTTTGGATTTTTTCAATTTTTTCTCCAAAAATTTTTTTCGAGATTAGCGTCGATATGGGGGTTTTCGAGGTCGCTGAACCCGAATCCGAAGTTGGTTTTTGGCGGCGGCTCTCGCCAAGCGAGATATGGCCAATAAAAAATTTAAAATGGTCGAAAATGGACTTAAATTGCGACGTAGACTAAAATGGGTTGCAGATTCGGATTCGGCGTGAAAAACTACATACTGTGGACATGTCTCCTGGAAAATTTCAAAAATCGTCAATTTTTGTAAAAATGGGAAGGTTAACCCCTTTGGATTTTTTCAATTTTTTCTACAAAAATTTTTTTCGAGATTAGCGTCGATATGGGGGTTTTCGAGGTCGCTGAACCCGAATCCGAAGTTGGTTTTTGGCGGCGGCTCTCGCCAAGCGAGATATGGCCAATAAAAAATTAAAAATGGTCGAAAATGGACTTAAATTGCGACGTAGAGTAAAATGGGTTGCAGATTCGGATTCGACGTGAAAAACTACATACTGTGGACATGTCTCTTAGAAAATTTCAAAAATCGTCAATTTTTGTAAAAATGGGAAGGTTAACCCCTCTGCATTTTTTCAATTTTTTCTCCAAAAATTTTTTTCGAGATTAGCGTCGATATGGCGGTTTTCGAGGTCGCTGAACCCGAATCCGAAGTTGGTTTTTGGCGGCGGCTCTCGCCAAGCGAGATATGGCCAATAAAAAATTAAAAATGGTCGAAAATGGACTTAAATTGCGACGTAGAGTAAAATGGGTTGCAGATTCGGATTCGACGTAAAAAACTACATACTGTGGACATGTCTCCTGGAAAATTTCAAAAATCGTCAATTTTTGTAAAAATGGGAAGGTTAACCCCTTTGGATTTTTTCAATTTTTTCTCCAAAAATTTTTTTCGAGATTAGCGTCGATATGCGGGTTTTCGAGGTCGCTGAACCCGAATCCGAAGTTGGTTTTTGGCGGCGGCTCTCGCCAAGCGAGATATGGCCAATAAAAAATTAAAAATGGTCGAAAATGGACTTAAATTGCGACGTAGAGTAAAATGGGTTGCAGATTCGGATTCGACGTAAAAAACTACATACTGTGGACATGTCTCCTGGAAAATTTCAAAAATCGTCAATTTTTGTAAAAATGGGAAGGTTAACCCCTTTGGATTTTTTCAATTTTTTCTACAAAAATTTTTTTCGAGATTAGCGTCGATATGGGGGTTTTCGAGGTCGCTGAACCCGAATCCGAAGTTGGTTTTTGGCGGCGGCTCCCGCCAAGCGAGATATGGCCAATAAAAAATTAAAAATGGTCGAAAATGGACTTAAATTGCGACGTAGACTAAAATGGGTTGCAGATTCGGATTCGGCGTGAAAAACTACATACTGTGGACATGTCTCCTGGAAAATTTCAAAAATCGTCAATTTTTGTAAAAATGGGAAGGTTAACCCCTTTGCATTTTTTCAATTTTTTCTCCAAAAATTTTTTTCGAGATTAGCGTCGATATGGGGGTTTTCGAGGTCGCTGAACCCGAATCCGAAGTTGGTTTTTGGCGGCGGCTCTCGCCAAGCGAGATATGGCCAATAAAAAATTAAAAATGGTCGAAAATGGACTTAAATTGCGACGTAGACTAAAATGGGTTGCAGATTCAGATTCGGCGTGAAAAACTACATACTGTGGACAGGTCTCCTGGAAAATTTCAAAAATCGTCAATTTTTGTAAAAATGGGAAGGTTAACCCCTTTGGATTTTTTTCAATTTTTTCTCCAAAAATTTTTTTCGAGATTAGCGTCGATATGGGGGTTTTCGAGGTCGCTGAACCCGAATCCGAAGTTGGTTTTTGGCGGCGGCTCTCGCCAAGCGAGATATGGCCAATAAAAAATTTAAAATGGTCGAAAAGGGACTTAAATTGCGACGTAGACTAAAATGGATTTCAGATTCGGATTCGGCGTGAAAAACTACATACTGTGGACATGTCTCCTGGAAAATTTCAAAAATCGTCAATTTTTGTAAAAATGGGAAGGTTAACCCCTTTGCATTTTTTCAATTTTTTCTCCAAAAATTTTTTTCGAGATTAGCGTCGATATGGGGGTTTTCGAGGTCGCTAAACCCGAATCCGAAGTTGGTTTTTGGCGGCGGCTATCGCCGTGCGAGATATGGCCAATAAAAAATTAAAAATGGTCGAAAATGGACTTAAATTGCGACGTAGAGTAAAATGGGTTGCAGATGCGGATTCGACGTGAAAAACTACATACTGTGGACATGTCTCCTGGAAAATTTCAAAAATCGTCAATTTTTGTAAAAATGGGAAGGTTAACCCCTTTGCATTTTTTCAATTTTTTCTCCAAAAATTTTTTTCGAGATTAGCGTCGATATGGCGGTTTTCGAGGTCGCTGAACCCGAATCCGAAGTTGGTTTTTGGCGGCGGCTCTCGCCAAGCGAGATATGGCCAATAAAAAATTAAAAATGGTCGAAAATGGACTTAAATTGCGACGTAGAGTAAAATGGGTTGCAGATTCGGATTCGACGTAAAAAACTACATACTGTGGACATGTCTCCTGGAAAATTTCAAAAATCGTCAATTTTTGTAAAAATGGGAAGGTTAACCCCTTTGGATTTTTTCAATTTTTTCTCCAAAAATTTTTTTCGAGATTAGCGTCGATATGCGGGTTTTCGAGGTCGCTGAACCCGAATCCGAAGTTGGTTTTTGGCGGCGGCTCTCGCCAAGCGAGATATGGCCAATAAAAAATTAAAAATGGTCGAAAATGGACTTAAATTGCGACGTAGAGTAAAATGGGTTGCAGATTCGGATTCGACGTAAAAAACTACATACTGTGGACATGTCTCCTGGAAAATTTCAAAAATCGTCAATTTTTGTAAAAATGGGAAGGTTAACCCCTTTGGATTTTTTCAATTTTTTCTCCAAAAATTTTTTTCGAGATTAGCGTCGATATGCGGGTTTTCGAGGTCGCTGAACCCGAATCCGAAGTTGGTTTTTGGCGGCGGCTCTCGCCAAGCGAGATATGGCCAATAAAAAATTTAAAATGGTCGAAAATGAACTTAAATTGCGACGTAGACTAAAATGGGTTGCAGATTCGGATTCGGCGTGAAAAACTACATACTGTGGACATGTCTCCTGGAAAATTTCAAAAATCGTCAATTTTTGTAAAAATGGGAAGGTTAACCCCTTTGGATTTTTTCAATTTTTTCTACAAAAATTTTTTTCGAGATTAGCGTCGATATGGGGGTTTTCGAGGTCGCTGAACCCGAATCCGAAGTTGGTTTTTGGCGGCGGCTCCCGCCAAGCGAGATATGGCCAATAAAAAATTAAAAATGGTCGAAAATGGACTTAAATTGCGACGTAGACTAAAATGGGTTGCAGATTCGGATTCGGCGTGAAAAACTACATACTGTGGACATGTCTCCTGGAAAATTTCAAAAATCGTCAATTTTTGTAAAAATGGGAAGGTTAACCCCTTTGCATTTTTTCAATTTTTTCTCCAAAAATTTTTTTCGAGATTAGCGTCGATATGGGGGTTTTCGAGGTCGCTGAACCCGAATCCGAAGTTGGTTTTTGGCGGCGGCTCTCGCCAAGCGAGATATGGCCAATAAAAAATTAAAAATGGTCGAAAATGGACTTAAATTGCGACGTAGACTAAAATGGGTTGCAGATTCAGATTCGGCGTGAAAAACTACATACTGTGGACAGGTCTCCTGGAAAATTTCAAAAATCGTCAATTTTTGTAAAAATGGGAAGGTTAACCCCTTTGGATTTTTTTCAATTTTTTCTCCAAAAATTTTTTTCGAGATTAGCGTCGATATGGGGGTTTTCGAGGTCGCTGAACCCGAATCCGAAGTTGGTTTTTGGCGGCGGCTCTCGCCAAGCGAGATATGGCCAATAAAAAATTTAAAATGGTCGAAAAGGGACTTAAATTGCGACGTAGACTAAAATGGATTTCAGATTCGGATTCGGCGTGAAAAACTACATACTGTGGACATGTCTCCTGGAAAATTTCAAAAATCGTCAATTTTTGTAAAAATGGGAAGGTTAACCCCTTTGCATTTTTTCAATTTTTTCTCCAAAAATTTTTTTCGAGATTAGCGTCGATATGGGGGTTTTCGAGGTCGCTAAACCCGAATCCGAAGTTGGTTTTTGGCGGCGGCTATCGCCGTGCGAGATATGGCCAATAAAAAATTAAAAATGGTCGAAAATGGACTTAAATTGCGACGTAGAGTAAAATGGGTTGCAGATGCGGATTCGACGTGAAAAACTACATACTGTGGACATGTCTCCTGGAAAATTTCAAAAATCGTCAATTTTTGTAAAAATGGGAAGGTTAACCCCTTTGCATTTTTTCAATTTTTTCTCCAAAAATTTTTTTCGAGATTAGCGTCGATATGGCGGTTTTCGAGGTCGCTGAACCCGAATCCGAAGTTGGTTTTTGGCGGCGGCTCTCGCCAAGCGAGATATGGCCAATAAAAAATTAAAAATGGTCGAAAATGGACTTAAATTGCGACGTAGAGTAAAATGGGTTGCAGATTCGGATTCGACGTGAAAAACTACATACTGTGGACATGTCTCTTGGAAAATTTCAAAAATCTTCAATTTTTGTAAAAATGGGAAGGTTAACCCCTTTGGATTTTTTCAATTTTTTCTCCAAAATTTTTTTTCGAGATTAGCGTTGACATGGGGGTTTTCGAGGTCGCTAAACCCGAATCCGAACTTGGTTTTTGGCGGCGGCTCTCGCCAAGCGAGATATGACCAAAAAATAATTAAAAATGGTCGAAAATGGACTTAAATTGCGACGTAGAGTAAAATGGGTTGCAGATTCGGATTCGACGTGAAAAACTACATACTGTGGACATGTCTCTTGGAAAATTTCAAAAATCGTCAATTTTTGTAAAAATGGGAAGGTTAACCCCTTTGCATTTTTTCAATTTTTTCTCCAAAAATTTTTTTCGAGATTAGCGTCGATATGGCGGTTTTCGAGGTCGCTGAACCCGAATCCGAAGTTGGTTTTTGGCGGCGGCTCTCGCCAAGCGAGATATGGCCAATAAAAAATTTAAAATGGTCGAAAAGGGACTTAAATTGCGACGTAGACTAAAATGGATTTCAGATTCGGATTCGGCGTGAAAAACTACATACTGTGGACATGTCTCCTGGAAAATTTCAAAAATCGTCAATTTTTGTAAAAATGGGAAGTTTAACCCCTTTGCATTTTTTCAATTTTTTCTCCAAAAATCTTTTTCGAGATTAGCGTCGATATGGGGGTTTTCGAGGTCGCTAAACCCGAATCCGAAGTTGGTTTTTGGCGGCGGCTATCGCCGTGCGAGATATGGCCAAAAAAAGATGAAAAATGGTCGAAAATGGACTCAAATGGCGACGTAGAGTAAAATGGGCTGCAGATTCGGATTCGGCGTGAAAAACTACATACTGTGCACATGTCTCCTGGAAAATTTCAAGAATCGTCAATTTTTGTAAAAATGGGAAGTTTAACCCCTTTGGATTTTTTCAATTTTTTCTCCAAAAATTTTTTTAGAGATTAGCGTCGATATGGGGGTTTTCGAGGTCACTAAACCCGAATCCGAAGTTGGTTTTTGGCGGCGGCTCTCGCCAAGCGAGATATGGCCAAAAAATAATTAAAAATGGTCGAAAATGGACTTAAATTGCGACGTAGAGTAAAATGGGTTGCAGATTCGGATTCGGCGTGAAAAACTACATACTGTGCACATGTCTCCTGAAAAATTTCAAAAATCGTCAATTTTTGTAAAATTGGGAAGGTCCCCTTTGGATTTTTTCAATTTTTTCTCCAAAAATTTTTTTCGAGATTAGCGTCGATATGGGGGTTTTCGAGGTCGCTGAACCCGAATCCGAAGTTGGTTTTTGGCGGCGGCTCTCGCCAAGCGAGATATGGCCAATAAAAAATTTAAAATGGTCGAAAATGGACTTAAATTGCGACGTAGACTAAAATGGGTTGCAGATTCGGATTCGGCGTGAAAAACTACATACTGTGGACATGTCTCCTGGAAAATTTCAAAAATCGTCAATTTTTGTAAAAATGGGAAGGTTAACCCCTTTGGATTTTTTCAATTTTTTCTACAAAAATTTTTTTCGAGATTAGCGTCGATATGGGGGTTTTCGAGGTCGCTGAACCCGAATCCGAAGTTGGTTTTTGGCGGCGGCTCTCGCCAAGCGAGATATGGCCAATAAAAAATTAAAAATGGTCGAAAATGGACTTAAATTGCGACGTAGAGTAAAATGGGTTGCAGATTCGGATTCGACGTGAAAAACTACATACTGTGGACATGTCTCTTGGAAAATTTCAAAAATCGTCAATTTTTGTAAAAATGGGAAGGTTAACCCCTCTGCATTTTTTCAATTTTTTCTCCAAAAATTTTTTTCGAGATTAGCGTCGATATGGCGGTTTTCGAGGTCGCTGAACCCGAATCCGAAGTTGGTTTTTGGCGGCGGCTCTCGCCAAGCGAGATATGGCCAATAAAAAATTAAAAATGGTCGAAAATGGACTTAAATTGCGACGTAGAGTAAAATGGGTTGCAGATTCGGATTCGACGTAAAAAACTACATACTGTGGACATGTCTCCTGGAAAATTTCAAAAATCGTCAATTTTTGTAAAAATGGGAAGGTTAACCCCTTTGGATTTTTTCAATTTTTTCTCCAAAAATTTTTTTCGAGATTAGCGTCGATATGCGGGTTTTCGAGGTCGCTGAACCCGAATCCGAAGTTGGTTTTTGGCGGCGGCTCTCGCCAAGCGAGATATGGCCAATAAAAAATTTAAAATGGTCGAAAATGAACTTAAATTGCGACGTAGACTAAAATGGGTTGCAGATTCGGATTCGGCGTGAAAAACTACATACTGTGGACATGTCTCCTGGAAAATTTCAAAAATCGTCAATTTTTGTAAAAATGGGAAGGTTAACCCCTTTGGAATTTTTCAATTTTTTCTACAAAAATTTTTTTCGAGATTAGCGTCGATATGGGGGTTTTCGAGGTCGCTGAACCCGAATCCGAAGTTGGTTTTTGGCGGCGGCTCTCGCCAAGCGAGATATGGCCAATAAAAAATTAAAAATGGTCGAAAATGGACTTAAATTGCGACGTAGAGTAAAATGGGTTGCAGATTCGGATTCGACGTAAAAAACTACATACTGTGGACATGTCTCCTGGAAAATTTCAAAAATCGTCAATTTTTGTAAAAATGGGAAGGTTAACCCCTTTGGATTTTTTCAATTTTTTCTCCAAAAATTTTTTTCGAGATTAGCGTCGATATGCGGGTTTTCGAGGTCGCTGAACCCGAATCCGAAGTTGGTTTTTGGCGGCGGCTCTCGCCAAGCGAGATATGGCCAATAAAAAATTTAAAATGGTCGAAAATGAACTTAAATTGCGACGTAGACTAAAATGGGTTGCAGATTCGGATTCGGCGTGAAAAACTACATACTGTGGACATGTCTCCTGGAAAATTTCAAAAATCGTCAATTTTTGTAAAAATGGGAAGGTTAACCCCTTTGGATTTTTTCAATTTTTTCTACAAAAATTTTTTTCGAGATTAGCGTCGATATGGGGGTTTTCGAGGTCGCTGAACCCGAATCCGAAGTTGGTTTTTGGCGGCGGCTCCCGCCAAGCGAGATATGGCCAATAAAAAATTAAAAATGGTCGAAAATGGACTTAAATTGCGACGTAGACTAAAATGGGTTGCAGATTCGGATTCGGCGTGAAAAACTACATACTGTGGACATGTCTCCTGGAAAATTTCAAAAATCGTCAATTTTTGTAAAAATGGGAAGGTTAACCCCTTTGCATTTTTTCAATTTTTTCTCCAAAAATTTTTTTCGAGATTAGCGTCGATATGGGGGTTTTCGAGGTCGCTGAACCCGAATCCGAAGTTGGTTTTTGGCGGCGGCTCTCGCCAAGCGAGATATGGCCAATAAAAAATTAAAAATGGTCGAAAATGGACTTAAATTGCGACGTAGACTAAAATGGGTTGCAGATTCAGATTCGGCGTGAAAAACTACATACTGTGGACAGGTCTCCTGGAAAATTTCAAAAATCGTCAATTTTTGTAAAAATGGGAAGGTTAACCCCTTTGGATTTTTTTCAATTTTTTCTCCAAAAATTTTTTTCGAGATTAGCGTCGATATGGGGGTTTTCGAGGTCGCTGAACCCGAATCCGAAGTTGGTTTTTGGCGGCGGCTCTCGCCAAGCGAGATATGGCCAATAAAAAATTTAAAATGGTCGAAAAGGGACTTAAATTGCGACGTAGACTAAAATGGATTTCAGATTCGGATTCGGCGTGAAAAACTACATACTGTGGACATGTCTCCTGGAAAATTTCAAAAATCGTCAATTTTTGTAAAAATGGGAAGGTTAACCCCTTTGCATTTTTTCAATTTTTTCTCCAAAAATTTTTTTCGAGATTAGCGTCGATATGGGGGTTTTCGAGGTCGCTAAACCCGAATCCGAAGTTGGTTTTTGGCGGCGGCTATCGCCGTGCGAGATATGGCCAAAAAAAGATGAAAAATGGTCGAAAATGGACTCAAATGGCGACGTAGAGTAAAATGGGCTGCAGATTCGGATTCGGCGTGAAAAACTACATACTGTGCACATGTCTCCTGGAAAATTTCAAGAATCGTCAATTTTTGTAAAAATGGGAAGTTTAACCCCTTTGGATTTTTTCAATTTTTTCTCCAAAAATTTTTTTAGAGATTAGCGTCGATATGGGGGTTTTCGAGGTCACTAAACCCGAATCCGACGTTGGTTTTTGGCGGCGGCTCTCGCCAAGCGAGATATGGCCAAAAAATAATTAAAAATGGTCGAAAATGGACTTAAATTGCGACGTAGAGTAAAATGGGTTGCAGATTCGGATTCGGCGTGAAAAACTACATACTGTGCACATGTCTCCTGAAAAATTTCAAAAATCGTCAATTTTTGTAAAATTGGGAAGGTTAACCCCTTTGGATTTTTTCAATTTTTTCTCCAAAAATTTTTTTCGAGATTAGCGTCGATATGGGGGTTTTCGAGGTCGCTGAACCCGAATCCGAAGTTGGTTTTTGGCGGCGGCTCTCGCCAAGCGAGATATGGCCAATAAAAAATTTAAAATGGTCGAAAATGGACTTAAATTGCGACGTAGACTAAAATGGGTTGCAGATTCGGATTCGACGTGAAAAACTACATACTGTGGACATGTCTCTTGGAAAATTTCAAAAATCGTCAATTTTTGTAAAAATGGGAAGGTTAACCCCTCTGCATTTTTTCAATTTTTTCTCCAAAAATTTTTTTCGAGATTAGCGTCGATATGGCGGTTTTCGAGGTCGCTGAACCCGAATCCGAAGTTGGTTTTTGGCGGCGGCTCTCGCCAAGCGAGATATGGCCAATAAAAAATTAAAAATGGTCGAAAATGGACTTAAATTGCGACGTAGAGTAAAATGGGTTGCAGATTCGGATTCGACGTAAAAAACTACATACTGTGGACATGTCTCCTGGAAAATTTCAAAAATCGTCAATTTTTGTAAAAATGGGAAGGTTAACCCCTTTGGATTTTTTCAATTTTTTCTCCAAAAATTTTTTTCGAGATTAGCGTCGATATGCGGGTTTTCGAGGTCGCTGAACCCGAATCCGAAGTTGGTTTTTGGCGGCGGCTCTCGCCAAGCGAGATATGGCCAATAAAAAATTAAAAATGGTCGAAAATGGACTTAAATTGCGACGTAGAGTAAAATGGGTTGCAGATTCGGATTCGACGTAAAAAACTACATACTGTGGACATGTCTCCTGGAAAATTTCAAAAATCGTCAATTTTTGTAAAAATGGGAAGGTTAACCCCTTTGGATTTTTTCAATTTTTTCTCCAAAAATTTTTTTCGAGATTAGCGTCGATATGCGGGTTTTCGAGGTCGCTGAACCCGAATCCGAAGTTGGTTTTTGGCGGCGGCTCTCGCCAAGCGAGATATGGCCAATAAAAAATTTAAAATGGTCGAAAATGAACTTAAATTGCGACGTAGACTAAAATGGGTTGCAGATTCGGATTCGGCGTGAAAAACTACATACTGTGGACATGTCTCCTGGAAAATTTCAAAAATCGTCAATTTTTGTAAAAATGGGAAGGTTAACCCCTTTGGATTTTTTCAATTTTTTCTACAAAAATTTTTTTCGAGATTAGCGTCGATATGGGGGTTTTCGAGGTCGCTGAACCCGAATCCGAAGTTGGTTTTTGGCGGCGGCTCCCGCCAAGCGAGATATGGCCAATAAAAAATTAAAAATGGTCGAAAATGGACTTAAATTGCGACGTAGACTAAAATGGGTTGCAGATTCGGATTCGGCGTGAAAAACTACATACTGTGGACATGTCTCCTGGAAAATTTCAAAAATCGTCAATTTTTGTAAAAATGGGAAGGTTAACCCCTTTGCATTTTTTCAATTTTTTCTCCAAAAATTTTTTTCGAGATTAGCGTCGATATGGGGGTTTTCGAGGTCGCTGAACCCGAATCCGAAGTTGGTTTTTGGCGGCGGCTCTCGCCAAGCGAGATATGGCCAATAAAAAATTAAAAATGGTCGAAAATGGACTTAAATTGCGACGTAGACTAAAATGGGTTGCAGATTCAGATTCGGCGTGAAAAACTACATACTGTGGACAGGTCTCCTGGAAAATTTCAAAAATCGTCAATTTTTGTAAAAATGGGAAGGTTAACCCCTTTGGATTTTTTTCAATTTTTTCTCCAAAAATTTTTTTCGAGATTAGCGTCGATATGGGGGTTTTCGAGGTCGCTGAACCCGAATCCGAAGTTGGTTTTTGGCGGCGGCTCTCGCCAAGCGAGATATGGCCAATAAAAAATTTAAAATGGTCGAAAAGGGACTTAAATTGCGACGTAGACTAAAATGGATTTCAGATTCGGATTCGGCGTGAAAAACTACATACTGTGGACATGTCTCCTGGAAAATTTCAAAAATCGTCAATTTTTGTAAAAATGGGAAGGTTAACCCCTTTGCATTTTTTCAATTTTTTCTCCAAAAATTTTTTTCGAGATTAGCGTCGATATGGGGGTTTTCGAGGTCGCTAAACCCGAATCCGAAGTTGGTTTTTGGCGGCGGCTATCGCCGTGCGAGATATGGCCAAAAAAAGATGAAAAATGGTCGAAAATGGACTCAAATGGCGACGTAGAGTAAAATGGGCTGCAGATTCGGATTCGGCGTGAAAAACTACATACTGTGCACATGTCTCCTGGAAAATTTCAAGAATCGTCAATTTTTGTAAAAATGGGAAGTTTAACCCCTTTGGATTTTTTCAATTTTTTCTCCAAAAATTTTTTTAGAGATTAGCGTCGATATGGGGGTTTTCGAGGTCACTAAACCCGAATCCGACGTTGGTTTTTGGCGGCGGCTCTCGCCAAGCGAGATATGGCCAAAAAATAATTAAAAATGGTCGAAAATGGACTTAAATTGCGACGTAGAGTAAAATGGGTTGCAGATTCGGATTCGGCGTGAAAAACTACATACTGTGCACATGTCTCCTGAAAAATTTCAAAAATCGTCAATTTTTGTAAAATTGGGAAGGTTAACCCCTTTGGATTTTTTCAATTTTTTCTCCAAAAATTTTTTTCGAGATTAGCGTCGATATGGGGGTTTTCGAGGTCGCTGAACCCGAATCCGAAGTTGGTTTTTGGCGGCGGCTCTCGCCAAGCGAGATATGGCCAATAAAAAATTTAAAATGGTCGAAAATGGACTTAAATTGCGACGTAGACTAAAATGGGTTGCAGATTCGGATTCGACGTGAAAAACTACATACTGTGGACATGTCTCTTGGAAAATTTCAAAAATCGTCAATTTTTGTAAAAATGGGAAGGTTAACCCCTCTGCATTTTTTCAATTTTTTCTCCAAAAATTTTTTTCGAGATTAGCGTCGATATGGGGGTTTTCGAGGTCGCTGAACCCGAATCCGAAGTTGGTTTTTGGCGGCGGCTCTCGCCAAGCGAGATATGGCCAATAAAAAATTTAAAATGGTCGAAAATGGACTTAAATTGCGACGTAGACTAAAATGGGTTGCAGATTCGGATTCGGCGTGAAAAACTACATACTGTGGACATGTCTCCTGGAAAATTTCAAAAATCGTCAATTTTTGTAAAAATGGGAAGGTTAACCCCTTTGCATTTTTTCAATTTTTTCTCCAAAAATTTTTTTCGAGATTAGCGTCGATATGGCGGTTTTCGAGGTCGCTAAACCCGAATCCAAAGTTGGTTTTTGGCGGCGGCTCTCGCCAAGCGAGATATGGCCAAAAAATAATTAAAAATGGTCGAAAATGGACTTAAATTGCGACGTAGAGTAAAATGGGTTGCAGATTCGGATTCGGCGTGAAAAACTACATACTGTGGACATGTCTCCTGGAAAATTTCAAGAATCGTCAATTTTTGTAAAAATGGGAAGTTTAACCCCTTTGGATTTTTTCAATTTTTTCTCCAAAATTTTTTTTAGAGATTAGCGTCGATATGGGGGTTTTCGAGGTCGCTAAACCCGAATCCGAAGTTGGTTTTTGGCGGCGGCTCTCGCCAAGCGAGATATGGCCAAAAAATAATTAAAAATGGTCGAAAATGGACTTAAATTGCGACGTAGAGTAAAATGGGTTGCAGATTCGGATTCGGCGTGAAAAACTACATACTGTGGACATGTCTCCTGGAAAATTTCAAGAATCGTCAATTTTTGTAAAAATGGGAAGGTTAACCCCTTTGCATTTTTTCAATTTTTTCTCCAAAAATTTTTTTCGAGATTAGCGTTGATATGGGGGTTTTCGAGGTCGCTGAACCCGAATCCGAAGTTGGTTTTTGGCGGCGGCTCTCGCCAAGCGAGATATGGCCAAAAAAAAATTAAAAATGGTCGAAAATGGACTTAAATTGCGACGTAGAGTAAAATGGGTTGCAGATTCGGATTCGGCGTGAAAAACTACATACTGTGGACATGTCTCCTGGAAAATTTCAAGAATCGTCAATTTTTGTAAAAATGGGAAGTTTAACCCCTTTGGATTTTTTCAATTTTTTCTCCAAAAATTTTTTTAGAGATTAGCGTCGATATGGGGGTTTTCGAGGTCACTAAACCCGAATCCGAAGTTGGTTTTTGGCGGCGGCTCTCGCCAAGCGAGATATGGCCAAAAAATAATTAAAAATGGTCGAAAATGGACTTAAATTGCGACGTAGAGTAAAATGGGTTGCAGATTCGGATTCGGCGTGAAAAACTACATACTGTGCACATGTCTCCTGAAAAATTTCAAAAATCGTCAATTTTTGTAAAATTGGGAAGGTTAACCCCTTTGGATTTTTTCAATTTTTTCTCCAAAAATTTTTTTCGAGATTAGCGTCGATATGGGGGTTTTCGAGGTCGCTGAACCCGAATCCGAAGTTGGTTTTTGGCGGCGGCTCTCGCCAAGCGAGATATGGCCAATAAAAAATTTAAAATGGTCGAAAATGGACTTAAATTGCGACGTAGACTAAAATGGGTTGCAGATTCGGATTCGGCGTGAAAAACTACATACTGTGGACATGTCTCCTGGAAAATTTCAAAAATCGTCAATTTTTGTAAAATTGGGAAGGTTAACCCCTTTGGATTTTTTCAATTTTTTCTCCAAAAATTTTTTTCGAGATTAGCGTCGATATGGGGGTTTTCGAGGTCGCTGAACCCGAATCCGAAGTTGGTTTTTGGCGGCGGCTCTCGCCAAGCGAGATATGGCCAATAAAAAATTTAAAATGGTCGAAAATGGACTTAAATTGCGACGTAGACTAAAATGGGTTGCAGATTCGGATTCGGCGTGAAAAACTACATACTGTGGACATGTCTCCTGGAAAATTTCAAGAATCGTCAATTTTTGTAAAAATGGGAAGGTTAACCCCTTTGCATTTTTTCAATTTTTTCTCCAAAAATTTTTTTCGAGATTAGCGTTGATATGGGGGTTTTCGAGGTCGCTGAACCCGAATCCGAAGTTGGTTTTTGGCGGCGGCTCTCGCCAAGCGAGATATGGCCAAAAAAAAATTAAAAATGGTCGAAAATGGACTTAAATTGCGACGTAGAGTAAAATGGGTTGCAGATTCGGATTCGGCGTGAAAAACTACATACTGTGGACATGTCTCCTGGAAAATTTCAAGAATCGTCAATTTTTGTAAGAATGGGAAGGTTAACCCCTTTGCATTTTTTCAATTTTTTCTCCAAAAATTTTTTTCGAGATTAGCGTTGATATGGGGGTTTTCGAGGTCGCTGAACCCGAATCCGAAGTTGGTTTTTGGCGGCGGCTCTCGCCAAGCGAGATATGGCCAAAAAATAAAAATAAAAATGGTCGAAAATGGACTTAAATGGCGACGTAGAGTAAAATGGGCTGCAGATTCGAATTCAGCGTGAAAAACTACATACTGTACACACTACCCCCCCCCCCCACGTTCACGATTTTCGAGAATTTTTGAATTTAGTTCACGTATCCCCACACATCTTTCATTTATAAATATTTTCGAATTTAGTTCCAGTATCCCCCCACATGCTCCATTTTCAAATATTTTCGAATTTAGTTCCAGTACCCCCCCTCATGCTCCATTTTCAAATATTTTCGAATTTAGTTCCAGTACCCCCCCACATGCTTCATTTTCAAATATTTTCGAATTTAGTTCCAGTACCCTCCCACATGCTCCATTTTCAAATATTTTCGAATTTAATTCACGTACCCTCCCCCACATCTTCCATTTTCAAATATTTTTGAATTTAGTTCACCACATCTTCCATTTTTCGTCCAGCTGTCTCAATTCTCGTCCAGCAGTCTCATTTTCCGTCCAGATGTCTGCCAGACGAAAATTGAGATATCTTGACGCCACCTAACCCCTTAGGTGGGAGGCATTGTATTCAAAAACGTATCTACGATAGGCTGAATGTTGATAAATTATAGCAGCTGAAATCGTAAAACTTCAAAGTCAAATATGTATCTCGACAACGGCTTATTTTTAAGAAAAAATCAACACGTTTTTGGTCGAAGATCATCTATCTGGAAATGATGGTTTTGGCTCAAGAATCTACCATGTAAATTTCAGACTGCAATTTCAGCCCGATTCGTGCAGTCTGAAATTTTAGCATTGTTTCGGCGTTTGAGCAGGTTTTCGTTTTCTATATTGCGAAATCTATAGCCAACGTTGCTAGATTTCATCGAAAAATAATAGGTACCCGATAGTTCTAGCAATTTTTAAACCCTTTCTATAAAAGCAATGATGTGTTTTTCAATCAATAATTTACTGAAAAAGTTCAATGAGAGAGATGGAAACGTTAGTTATAATTTTTTATTTATATACATATCAAATTGAATAGAGACATTTACAATGGTTATCTTAACGTTAAATGAATTTAAAAATATTTACACAGGCTTAGAAATTATTTAGGTAATTCACTAGGTAGCATTAATACAATCACTTCGCCTCCTGGGTTTAGTCATTCTAAAACATTTCCATCAAATCATGACATACTTTATGATTACGTAGGTACTTGTAATATTTTACAATTGAGTTTTTACTCGTATGACTTAGAATATAACTTTTAGCATTATTTAAAAATATTATATTGAGAAGAACAACAAGAGACACATCTTTGATATAGCAATTTTGACGTCTATATGTTGACGATAATAATGAGTGAGTACTAACTAAAATGGATTAAGTTCGAAAAATGGTACTTCGTACGTCTTAAAAATGGAAAAATGTAATTGCTCAATAATATTGAGAAAAGTTGTGAATATTGTTTTTACAATTAGAGGTGGAAATTATTAAAACACAAAAAATGCATAAAAAATAGGTTTTATGAGGGGTATATTTTGGTTATTTCCAAGACACTTTACCTTATTTTGACTTATTTTGAAAAATTGTTGAAATTTTTGCGATATGTGGAAAAGTACAATAGCCCATCTATTAAACTTTATTAATTAAAGTTGAATAAATCCACATTGCGAATTTTCTTTTAGATTTTCTCAAAAAGAGTAAATTCAGTTCATTTGAAATTTCTGCCGTTTGCATTTTAAGCCTTGCATAAATTACAGCTCTAAAATTTGGAGGAAGAAATTTTGGACCAAAAATCTCAAGGTTTGGCTCGTGTCTGTTGTAGACACTCATCAATTAATTGAAAAATTATAAATACTGCACTACACGTTTGCAGTTAAATGTCATTAAAAGTAATGTGAAAACACACTGTTGACCAAGGAAATGGTCAAACTGGCATAACTAGCGTAGAAGATGTATGTAGACGCCTACATTTAAAAAGCCGGCGCCTAGCAAAATCTTGCACGCTGGTTACATCTGAGCTTTGTGTAAGCTTTTTTTTTTTTGCAATGTTAAATCTGTGTGCAAATCGCTGCGATGAAATTCCACTACGTTGATGCAAAATGCTGCTTGTGCACAAAGTGAAAAGTCGAATGCCAAATTCATCGTCAGACATTATTGTTCGCATTCGTGACAGCGCTATTAATACTCGTCGCATCTGCGCCATTTAGTTTCTCCGGATAAAGCAACGACTTGGACTCGGCAACTTGCGAAGGACTTAGAGGGCCTTTGGTGGTCGGAGAAGCTGGTAAAGTTCCGGCGTTCGAATCTTCGATCGCTTTTCGTAACTGAAATTGAGAAGCAATCATATTTAAATGATAAATCAGAGTCCATTCTAAACGAATCAGCGAGAAAAAAATTTTCATGCGGACTTGACAGGTTTAAGACATTTCGACCAGCAATATGTTTTTCTCGAGTGATTCTTTATCGAAAACTAGAATTCTAAGGGTGTACAGTTAGGATGCCAACTGCAGGAATTAATCCCTGAAAACAGAGATTTTTGGGACTTTTAGGGATTCTTTGAAATTTCGGGGGTTTTCGGTATTTTCCTAGAATTTCAGGCATTTTTTCTCAATTTCCAAATTATTATTCAAATAAAAGATGATAAAGGTATTTTATTATTTTTCTAATTGAAATTTTTCATTCCTTCACAGTTCACAGGCATTGAGCTTTTTCTTTTGGGTCGAAGCAGGAACTTTCAACAATTTGGGTTGGCAATGCTGGTGTACAGTAGACTACTTTGGCTTTTTTCGAGTGGTTTCCTATTTACCAGTTTTTTCACCGAGTTTTGCACAGAATTGCGGATTCACTCAAATTCAAATATGATATCCTTGCAAATATTATCTATACCCAGACGAAGTCTTTCTTTTATTTTCAAAATTTTAGGATTCTTTTTGAGGGTCTCTAAAATCCGTCATTTTGGGATTTTGAAGAAAAAAAATAATAATAAAAAATAGAATTGAAAAAAAACAGCTTCCTCCGGACATAGAGAATATGTTCAAGGATAACATATCCGAATTACAGCAAAATTTCGTACAAATATGAGAAGAAAAAAAAAGTGGTAAATAGTGAGAGCACCATAGAGTTTAGAGCTAATAATTCGTGAAAATTGTTATTAAAACAGCCAAGCCTATGCACTTATGGTCAGCACAAATTAAAAAAAGAATTATTTCGATTATTCTCAACACATCTCTATCGACTTTAAAACAATACTCATCCAATCAACAATATTCGAAATTTATAATGCCACTAACTTCTTTCAAACCAACAACTCCTACTAATCTTCCAATGGCAGTTACATAGGCAAGATTTACGCCGACTAGAGAAAATATCGAATGAACTTTAAGAAGTGAAGTTCTTTCGACAAGTTGAAATGGTGCTGGGTCTATGTGACATTTATCAAAATTCACACATTGCTTCATCTCGACTTCTTCCCATTCTCGTTGGTCTTCTGGAGACATGTCAATAACTCTTTCTCTTGGCTGAAAAAAGTAGAAAAAAAAACATTAAGCCAAATAGTTAGCGTAAAGAGTCTGATAATATTTTTATAATCGATAAATTTGAAATAGTGCTCACTAATTGCACTTTCTTGAAAGTTGTAGGACTTGGAGACGGTTTTTCGCAGACAGTAGGTACATTCATCTCCAGATCCGGATTAGCATCTGGTAGTTTAGCTGATTTGTGGAAAATAGCCTCAAAAGCCATTCGAATTCTGCAATTAAAATTCAATGGCTTGAAAGTTAAAACATAGTGAAATACATTTTCTGTGGTATTGTATTCATAAGTCACCTGCTTTCAGCTCCAGTAACAGTACTGTAAGGCGTGGCAAGTGGATTTACCAAATTGGGAAAGCTTCTGAGGTTGAAGGAATTCGTTTTTTTCAAAATCGACTTTTTAGGTTGACGGTCGAATGACGAATTCTGCTTTGATTAGAAATTGAAAAAAAAAAAAAAAAAATAGTTAATAGGTTAGTAAATGTTAATTGAAAAAAATAAATTTACTCACTCAAAAAACCAGAAATAGACTAGAAAAATTAGAATTTTTTCAAGTACAAGATTTAGAAAATATTTCAACTTATTAGTTTTATTAAGTTACTATTAAATATAATGAAGAAATCAAAGGATACTTCTTAGAAAACTTCGACCAAATGGATTTTTTTCCTAATGTCTCTTCAAAAACTAGTTTAAAAAATTTGGGGAGCTATTCAAGTGCTAATTCAAAAGAAAATTACTTTCTAGTTAATTTAATTAGACAACTCATGCCAATTAAAAATAATCAAGTACCTACCTAAAAGTGAATAAAATAATTAGGTACCTATATAACAACAATTGCCAATTTCAAGGTTGCATAAAAGGATTTAAAAATACTAACTTGTTTCTCAGCTAATAAATCGGAACTGGAATGCTGCTTCAATCTCAACATGTCTGGAGCTGGAACAACTTCAAATCTAGAAGGTCTTCTATTTGTATCTTGTCTGCGTTTTCTCTCCAATTCTTCCAATCTAAATAAAAGTGCAAAGGGTTAATAAAACATATTCTCAGATTGATGAAAACAAAATTCAAGGATTTAGAGTTTCATTAAATTGTTTGATGAAAAACTGTTCAACTTTTTATAATTCTCTCCTCTCTCACCTGGGCGCATATCTAATTAAAATGAACTTGTACACATTATGGTGCTCTATTTAGAGACTAAAACAGTTCATCAAAACTTTTCATTGTTTCCAAGATTTTTTTTTCATTAATATACAACCTAATATGAATAATTTAGGCAGTACCTTTCTTGAGCTTCTTTCTGCCATTTTGCAACAACCTGTACTCTTCGCTCACGACCAACATGATCTTCAATTTGTTTGATTAATTCTATTCTCGGAACAGATCCAAGCAGTATCATCGACTCTGAAACAAAAAATACCCATTATAACTTACCACGCATTTTAATTAGTGGCTAAAAGCGGAACAATTGAAAATGCCATTTATACTTATTCCAGTATTCGATCAAATGTCTAATTTTTGGCATTGCACTTTTGATAACTTAAATTAATGAATTAGCGATTCCGAATTTTTCTTACCTAAATTCATCACATTCTGGTTGTGAAAGGTTTGCATGCAAAAATAAATATATTATGTAACATGAAAATTAACGTCCCAAAACAGAACCGGAGAGATCGTCAAACACTTCATTCAGCTTCTCAAATAATAATTATAAGATCAATATTTCATTATCTTTTATAATTTCTACCAAGTTTCAAACCTCTCATGACCCATAAACCGACTCATCCACTAGAATAACTACAGCCTTCATTGAAAAGTATGAAACATTTTTTTTCTCTTACCCGGGTCCTCTACGAAAGGAAAACATCTTATTCTTTTATTTTCTTTGAGCATCGTCTTTAAATCTTTATACGACATATTTCGCCAAATGAATTTTACATCTCTCAACATGAAGTCTTCTACATATACAGTATATATGGCTAAAAAAAATAAATAATAAAAACAGTTGAATACACTGTCCAAAGCTCCGGAGAGAACACTGAATTAGAATATCAACTCACAAGAATTAGATGGCAATAAATCCGGCAAATATGGAAGCTTTTTGATCAAAATAATGCTATCATAGAGAGATGGCTGCAAAAGTGCAGCAATAGCATTAGCAATCAGCACAGCAATCTAAAATAAAGTTAAAAACCATTTAAGAAACAGAATTATTTGAATTATAACGAGACAGTTTGTCACACCCCATTTTGTAAAAAAGAGAAGCTCCCTGGCGTTAAAAAAAAAGCAGGGTTGCCAGCTCTGAAACTTCAAAATACCGGACACTTCCTAAGAAAATCAAAAAAAAAAGTGTAAAAATTTGGGAAGCTGTTTAGAAAAATAAGTAGAGACTCAATTTACTCAATTTTACTGCTTTGTTTTTTTTTGGTTTTTCTTGGACAACTCCCCTTTTAAATCAGATAAATGCAAGACGTTTGGCAACCCTGAAAGATGGTCAATATTTAAAAGCTTTGTCTCTTTAGAAGTTACCATTAACTATGTTACCATCATGGGTATGATATGAGTGATTTGTCCAGTCATTTCAAAAGTTATTACGGATACAGAAATTGAGTGAGTGACCGATCCAGCAAATGCAGCAGCCGCCACAGTTGCATATCCACCTATAAATGGAAGAAATGAAATTAAAAGGAATTAAATAAAATTCACATTTGTAGATGTAATGAATTACTTTTAAATTATTAAATAATATTAAAAACAAAAATAAATTCTTTCGAATAAAAAAATAATAAGAAGATCCTACGAGCTAAATATTTATGCAAACGTATTCCTAAGACAAATTTTTGGACAAATTGTTTATTTTCGGATCTATGGTTTCTTTGTCGCTGGATAATCCATATTTTTATCAAATTATTCATCCCAACTTCGATAAAATGACCTATTCAAAGATGATCGTTTCAACCAAATTGTCGCCACTGATAAATCAGTTTTCTTATTTAAAAAATGGCAACATTTTTTCCATAAGAATGACAATAATATATGATTTTTGGAAGCAAGTTACGGTACTTCCAGAAAAATGCCAATGCCAATATATCGCTGGTTCAAGTCCACAACCTGCTAAGTTCAAAAAAAAAAAACACCAAATTTCTTAAACTCGGATGATGTTTTGCTACGTGGTGCTACTAACTTGGCCAAAAAAATAGGTAACAATTTTTTTGGGACTTTGGTTTAGGACTTGAGCTGGCGACGTGACAGCACCAATTCATGAGGACGATTCAATATGAAAGGATGCACTAGCTGTCTTATATCTGAGTTACCAAATTCTCCCGCTCCCCCCAAAAAAATTATAACGTCATAAATTTCTTATTCCAAACAAAATACAATGCAAATAACATCAAATTCATACCTGGAACAACTGGATAAATATATTTTCCATGTTTGAATCCATTTGGAAATTGTATATGGAGCAATTCACCGACAATGCGACCCAAAGCAGCTCCTATTTTGAAAACTGGTATGAAACTGCCAGACGGTACCGGTATTGTTGATGAAATAATGGAGAATACAAACTATAAATTAATAATATGTCGTAAATAATAAAAAAATCGCCGATAATATAAACATAACCGTCAAATAAAAGATGATGCATGGAATTTTTCAGGTGTGTAGCAAGTTTCCCATAAAAATCTGTGGACCCTTATAGACTTAATTACGAGAGTGAATTTTCATCATATGCCTCAACTTGAATTTGACAGACGTATTACACAATTACCAGTCTAGATATACAAAAGGAAAAATTGAACATATACCAAAAATTGAGCCTAGTTCATAAGATTATATGTTTTGTTTTCTGCTTTTTCTTTTAAAAATTTCATAAGTAAAATCTTCCATTAATTGTGAAATAAAATCAAGCGAAAATTGCCAAAACAATGAAAAAGCTTTAATTTTTTCACTCCGGACTATCATTTTCTAACTTCCTTTTTTGTAACTTTTGCAGACCTCAACTGGTACGAATGAAATGAAACCAATTTCAATTACTAACATAAAATAAAAAGTAACCAAACAAGCTGACGAATACGTTCGAATTGCGAGTAGCCCAATGGCCGACCATTTCAGCTTCTTTAATGGTGAATTTATCTTTTGTCCAAGTAAAATTACTGAATAAATCTGAAAACTTAAAATTACGCAAGATTAATAAATAAATAATAAACACCAAAATCATATTTTTTAATATGAGGTATAACCAAGATGAAAAAAAGTGAAAACTTACTTGCTCATCAGTGGTTAAATTACTGCCACAAAACTGCCCCAAACCCAAAGGAAATGAAATTGTTAAAGCAATGAGCGTCACTAAGCCAGGATATAGAAATCGACTAGAGGTTAACGAAAATTATACAAACATTATTGAATCGATCTAAAGTACCAATGATGAATTCTAAAATATGTAATAATTTCACAAATTAAGACAGTATTTTGATTACTTTTTTTGTAGAAAATTGTTAAGTTTTTTGTTTTGTCTCATGATTAAAACGTACTGACGATGGGCCCAGACGTAAAATGCGCCAAGAAATCCGCAAACAACTCTGAAAAACAGAAATAAAAATATTCAGCTATCAAATTAAGAACCTACTATTAGTAACCTGATACAAACATATACATATTAGGTAGATATATTCTGTTTTTTATTAATCCAATAACAGCTTCGAACATAGGCAGATTTCTTGGTTTGCTTGTAGAGGGGAGGGGGATTGTGATTTTGTCTTTTGTAAAGAAAAAAATAATCACTTGATAAGATGAATAAAATTTTTTTATACTTAGTTAAATAAAAATAAATCAAAATTTTGATCAATTTTTCTGGACTGAGGGGCCATTCTCAATGTTCGCCGACGGCCTTGAAACATATATTTCAGTAATTTCAGTTGAATTTTCCTTTAATTATGTCCATTTCATCTTCAGCTTTTCTGATAATTCATAAAAAAAAACTTTCTTATTTCTTTTTTCATTTTGTTATCATTAAGCTTCGACACAAAATCTAGAAAGGAAATAAAGTTGACCGAGACAAATTGATAAACTAATAACTATAAAATTAAAAATTTTACCCCATAATTGCAAAAACCAGCAATTCTTGAGGATCAAAGGGATATTCCATGGTGAAGTACGTAGGAAAAAATGCTTTCACTGTATCTGAAAATTGACAAAAAAATTGTTAATAAATCTTGAATGGCCACTAACAATAAGATGTTTGCAAAGGAAGTAACAATTAGTGAAATAATTTTCGTCAGCTTTACAAAACGGTGGAATTTAAATCGAGATGATGCAGCAATATACGTACCAGCCTTGTTAAACCATACTGCCAGTAATCGAAAAACGGTTGCTCCACAGACAGATGAAAAAAATCCTCTCCAATAATTTCGAACAGCAAAATATACAGTAGTTACCTCAATGCTGAATAAAACTCCTGAATAAAGCAAACAGATGGACTTATAAATTATTTTTCACAATAAATTCGTAAAATATTCTGAAAGTTTCTGATCAACCTATTTTCTAATCATCTCATTGGGTTGTAGTGGTAAATTGAAGAAGAAAATACAAGGTGATTCGAGCAAAACGCACATGGAAAAAAAATTTAATAAAATTTTAATGAATTTTAGCTGATAAGGTAAAATAATTCGATCTCTTATTTGCATTTAAGAATTTGCAGCCCCCCCTGGGGCCTTTATTTCAACTTAGAAACTTGTTATTTTCATTGTTTCTTTTTTTTTTTTTTCAAGAAAAGAACCATTCTGCGGTGTAGAAGTTAAAAGGTCTAAAATTTCGCGGATAAAGACCACCCTAAGGCAAATATAATGAAAAAAAAAAAATTTTTCACATTCTTCAGTTTCTTCTAAATTTATTTTACTCTAACATTAAGAGGTACACAATCTGTACACCCACCTCCAATTGGAGCACCGAAAGAACTTGCCACTCCAACCGCACAAGCAGCTGCCAACATTTCCGTATTACGCGATTCATTTTCGTAAATCCCTTTAAACGATGAAATTAACTTTGAAAGCAAAGTGGCTGTGATACTACTGATGTGGACGAACGGACCCTATATAGACAAAATTGAAAAAAATATTTACAATTCACGCATATTTCCTGTGCCAGTTATTATACGTGACCAATGTGATGCTCAGCAAAGTTATTTGAAAAAAAAAAAATCAATTTCAGAATCTGGCTGTAATGTTTTTGAATGTAGGTGTTAAAAAATATCTGCTAACGTTCGAATATACCTGAGATAGATGTTTCGAATAAAAAGAAAAAAGGCTTGGAAACACATTAAAAATCAATAAAATATAGATGAAAGATTTATGTAATAAATTTCATAGGCGATTTACAACATCGAAATATTAAGTAGGTACCTTTAATCAAAATCAATTTATTTTTATCAGTGGATAAAATGTGGTTAGCATATAAATGAATATCATGTAGATAAATACCTGATATCGTAAGCTTAATCTCAATTATTTAAGACAGTAGTAAAATACCTCTTTACCCAAAGGTAATCCTGATCCTAAGGTAGCTGTCAGCCCTACAACCTTGGCTACAAGTGTGCGAAAGGTTAAATACTCTTTCAGTGCCACTCCACGTAATATGGTTTTCATTTCTGGAATACCCGAACCTAGAGAAACAAAAAGGAATTAATATACTTGCGGGTAAAAGTATAGATTTTTAATTACAAAATTAAGACTTAAGAGTAACTATAAATACACTAACCGATAGATTGCGGGGCCACTATGTGCACAAAACCAGCTGAAAATATAATCAAGCAAACTGGTAGAAATACCCAAGCTGTAAACTGAGCTATAGGATTCATGGATAGGTCTTTGTACAGCCATAATCTTCCTGTAATAAAAATAGACGACACTTGAAAAAAAATCTGACTCTTTTTCAGGTTGCATCGATAAAAAATAAATGAAGGGTTGTTTAAAAAAAAAACTACTTCAGTCGAAGATAAAATAATAATATCTTATATTTTATTAGAGCACGACAAAAGACACCCATAGAGGAGTTAAGTGTAACGTCATTAGGGTAGTGGTGCATGGTGCCGGTGGTTCCATCTTTCTTATCAGCACAACCAAGTTTTCGCTTTCGGCTTCAGGCTTTTGGCCTTGAAAATAAAACTTGGGCTTTTGGCTTTTGGGCGTTTTTGACTTTTTGGATACAGCTTTTTTGGCTTTCAGCTTTCGGCTTTTTCCTCCAAAAACGATTGGCTTTTCAAAATTTTTTCACTTATTTTTGATAACTGTCTTGTAGGAAATTTTGCGCTGAATTAATTAATTTTTATAAACTATAATTGAAAAAGTGACAAAAAGCCAAAAAAAAAGAAGAAAACTTGCTATCAATTTTTGGCTTTTTGAATAAAGTTTTATAGGCTTTCGGCAGTCGTTTTTTTTCTCCGAAATCGATTGGCTTTTGGCTGACTTTCAAACCTTAAAGAAAAGCAGAGTTTGAATTTGGAAAGCTAAGACTCGCAGGGTTGGCCATTTACACGTATATGAATTTTCTACACGTAGATGTAAATAATGGTGTAAATAAATGTAATGTAATGTAAATAATAATTCTCTACACGTAAATAATTCAATTCAGTCGATATTTTTAGTGGCATTTATTGTTAAACGCTCTCAGTTTCCTATTATAAATTATTTACAATTCTCTACATTATTTACATTATTTACGCGTAGATGTAAATAATTACAAATTCTCTACGCGTATTATATACGCGTAAATAATACGTGTAGATGTAAATAATTCATATACGTGCCAACTGTCAATCCTGTCAGAGCCGAAAACTAAAAACCAAAAACTAAAGGCCGAAAGTTAAAAGCTGAAAGCCAATCGATTTTGGAGGAAAAATCCGAAAGCCTAAAGCTTTATCCAAATCCAAAAAGTTGAAAAGCTAAAAACTAAAACCAAGATTTTTATATTATTTTATTTTTATGCTTTTTAACGGCTTTTTGTCACTTTTTGAATTTTGAAAAGGAATAAAAAAATTGAATTATAGTCATCGAGATGGGATTTTATGATCCATTCAATATTTTTCAAATAATTAAACTTTTTTCATTTAAGATGGAATGAGAAGACAATTTTAAGGTAAACCACTGAATTCAACGCAAAATTTTTTATGAGATAAATGAGCGAAAATTTTTGTTTTTTGATTTCATCAAAACATTTGATCCTCGAATATTATCACAATGTGCTTAACAGACCTATCAATTTTCAATATTTAAAACTAGCCTGTAGGCTACAGTTAAATCTAAATGTCGTCTTCAAAATATAAAATTCACCTCTTCACGTTGACTGAAAACGTGGTGGCTCATCATTGTTGATTTTTTATGGCACAGCTCAAAATAAAATGAATTACAGTAGTAAAAAAGTATTACAGTATTACCAAGAGTAGGAGTACGAGTATATATTAGTCACGTAGCTTCAAATAATCCCTTTCCTCGCATCACATGACTTAGACCAAAGTTATTATTGCTCAGATAATAGTACAATATAATTGTATAAGTTACTTCGTCATTCGATAAAACTAATCAGCCAAAATGAATTCTAGAAAATTGAAGGTGCAGATTAAAAATTGGGTACTTATCGTGAATAAACATATACCTATTCTCGAATTTTTTCGTTCAATAATGAAATGAAAAATATTCTCAAAACTGTTTTATGGTACCAGTAGAATGAATGGTTTGGGTAATAAAAGGTTTAAGAAAGATAAAGATAAAAATTTTAAACTTATAAATATCGAAGACAATAATTTTCACAGCACGGCACTTTTTTTCTGTTCGTTCTACATATCCATTGTTATGTAGATCCATTAATGGCGGATCCAGAGCTCCATTTGGAGGGGGGGGAATCCAAATTTTTTCAAAGCGTGGTAAATGCTAAAATGGTGAGATTGTGTTTTTTTAGCATAAAAGGGGAGGGGTTCAAGAAAATCGATTTTTTTGTGGATTATCGGTCTATTTTTTGGACTGGGGGAGATTTCCCCCTCCCCCTCCCTTGGATCCGGCACTGAGATCCATTCTCTAACAATGAGTGTAAATATTCATGTTTTCATGTTCAATTTCTTTTTATTTGGCAACATTTAGATGAAGTTTCACACCACCAAAATGATGCCAAAGGTAGTCCTGATTTTAGGCGAATTTCCCCCAAAAATGAAACTATTTTCTTTACTTTTATTAACCTTTCATCTGCTGCTATCCAAAAACTGCCTGTTAATTTTGTCAAAATTTCCGGAACATAATATTATTAAGCGTCTCGAATATAAAAAATAACATACAAGTTTTATGAAAATCATTTCAACAGTTCTTGAGGAAAATATTTTGTATTTAAAAAAATGAGAATTCAAACTTCAAACTTGATTTTCTCAAAAGTAGGATTTTTTAATTAAAAAATTCAAATTTCCATAATTCAGCCAATTTATAACACGGACTGAGAAGGACTTTGTTTTGTAAAATACTCAAAATACCTTTCTCTGTCAGAAACAATCATTAGCTCAATTTCTCAAAAATACTTTTTTTTTTTTTTTACTTACGGCACCATTTCATACACATCACACTTTATTACGATTTCAACATAATTTCAGTCTATGATAACTTTCGAACTTCCTTACAGAATTTATTATTACAATTTCCAGAGTTGAAGGGTAAAATCAAAAGTAAATAAATAGCTGCAGCCTTCACTGAAGTTTTGTGAAGGCGAAAGATGAATTCTCTTTTACAACAGGAGAATATGAAAAGTATCCAAAAATGTTTCTTTTAAAAATCAAATTGTTTGAATATGAAGCGCATAGGGACTTATAAATATTTCTCATAAATGTATGAAGAAAATGAGTATGTGTTCTATGTTATAGGTAGGTATGATGACGTCATCACACCTATTTATAATATACAAACTGTAAATGATGACGTCATCTTTTATACATGGGTATGATGATGTCATCCCAACATTGGACTCTGACCAAACGACAAAATAATTGGCGGACAACATTTTTAACTAGGGTCCAGTACAAAGAATTCATCTTCAATACACGAACCGTAAATTATGACGTCATTATTTCTACATATTATGTATAATGACGATGTTATAAGTAGGTATGATGACGTCATCATAACATTGGGCTCTGATGATGACGTCATCCTAACATTGGACTATCACGGAAGGACAAAAACTGGCGGACATTATGTTTTGAAATTGACTAACGCCCAGTACAAAGAATTCATCTTCAATACATTCTACCAAAGACGGAACTAGCTTTTCTTTAGGGGGGTCAGGTGAGCCAGAAAAATTATTGACAAATGTTGACATCCAAAAACATGATACTGAAGTCGATTCTTTGTTATTTTTCTATGATTTCCTCTTTTTTTTTTTAATGGTTTTCAGATTATTTTGGGAGTGCCAGAAATTTTTTTAGGTGGGCCCCCTTACATCCGCAATTACATTCTACATAATTATGACATTATTAGAAGAAAAAAAAGGCATAGGTAAAATCCTATTGAAAAATATTTAAAATACTTAACTTTTTTTCTTCAAATAAATGATTGTGGATTAAAAAAAAAACATCTGTTGGAATAATTCCAATTCAGCCTGCAACAATATTGATTTAGAGCCAGCTTATACACTTAAATAAGAAATTTGATTGATTAGGTAATGGTTATTCATTGAAAATTTTCCAACATTTTTATTAATGTACGAGTAAATAAACTTTTCCTCAATTTTCGTCCAATTATTTCGTCTAATATCTATTGTAATATGACTTTGCAATTTTGGTAGTTTAGCCAAATCGTTTAAATTTAATAAGAAAAGAGAAAAAACCTTACCTTCGTTAATAAAGCTGATTCCATAGTCGACGAAGAAGCTTAGAATGGCCATGAAAAATCCGAGTAAAGCCAAAAATACCCAATCTTCTCCGAGTTTGGCGAAGCTATGCCTCCAAATAAAACCGATGCCATTTAAAATTTTGGAAGCGCATTTCCCTCGATACTTGTGCAACTCGCTGCCACGGAAAGCGTCTTCTTTGTATTTACGATTCAGTCCGATTTTAATATCTTTTGCACAAGCTCCAAGTTCTTTGGTATAACGACCATACATCTGAAACAAAATAAAGAACTTCGATGTCACTATTTTGTTCACTTCCAAAAATTTTCAGCCGGAAAAAATATAATAATTAAATTTTGATTATTTTTCTAAATTTTAATAACAATAATTTCACTAGCTTTTAGTTAAATGGAAATTGGAAAATAGAAACTGTCATTCAATAAAAAAAAGTACGAGTATATACCCAAATGTTTATGAAGTGTACGCCCATATAATATATAAATAATCATTAGAATAGTAGATGGTTCCAATTGGTCAAGTAAATCAGTTATTAAAAAGTCAGTCTCTTAGTTTATGAAAAATTTCTTTCTCGATTTGTGATTTTTCAAAAGAATAATTTGAAAAAATATAATGCTGCAATTAGAACTCATTTCTCTGCAGTTATACTTTTCTACATAATCGATCTACATTGCTGTTATTTTCTCACTTCATTACAATTTTATTTCTTTATTTTTTTATATTGGTAAGGAAAATTGTAAAGCTAATTAGTTTTAATATTTTTCAAGGACAAATTAGGAAATATTAAGAATTTGAACTGATTTTTATTTAACGAAATTACTTGTACCTGGTGTTGAGATTTCACATTTTGTAAATGTGTTTCTAGAACTTTGCTTATGAGCCTGACGAAACACGTCCTATCACTTCTCTTGATTTTTGCCATCTTTGTAATAAAATTAATATTTTTCTCGACAATTCACTTTTTGTAAATTAAATTGTTGAGCTTGGAATATTAGAAATATATCAAAGTTGAAAGAGTACAGCTGTGTTGAATTGTTACAGAACTTGGGCGACATTTTTATCTGAGAATGAGTATACATCCATCTTTTCGAGTTGTCGTACTGTTTTTGTTTCTATAAGATAAGAGCAAGTGACTTTTTAAACTAAGTAAATTTTAAAAATACTTTTTAGTTTTTTTTTTCTTATCTCATTTTCACTTCAAAATCAAAATTTCAAAATTTTTTTCTAGTTTAAAATTTTCCATTACCTAATTCTTTGTTAGTCCTTTTATTTCTAGTATTTTATACTTCCTAAATTTGGTTCTGGAATTGAAATAATGCCGGTCGAAGTTCAAAACCTGCTAAGTCCAAAAAAAAAAAAAATGAAATCTCGTTTTTTCATAGATTCGAGGGGAGAATAAACTCTACTACATCATTTTAGTGTAAAAAAACCCTCAAAAAGTTAACTGCTTCAAGCTATCCTTAAGACGGAAAACTTCTATACAGCTAATAGAATTTAATATGCAAATGGTTTTGGTTATTTAGTAAAATTTATATGAAATTGGGTTTCTAACTTGGGCCAACGATACGCATTTTTAGAAAATACAATACCTACCCACTTGGGGAAAAAAAAATTAAAAAAATACGTAGTATTATATTTTTCGAATAAGTTAATGTTCAAGTTGTAATATTAATGAGTACGTATTCCAATAAAAATTCTATTAATAAACCCATTTTCAGAACAGTATCATCTTGTATATCTATTTACCTACTGCAATCAGGTCACTGTACAGTTCAAGGCACGATATTTCTTTTTTGTGGCTTTCATTAGAATCGTCAGATAACTATCAAGTAAAAAACATTTAGTTCACAAAATTAAACGACCGATTTTTTCTTTCTTTTCAACTGATCTATTCTTGGAAATCAAAACTTTGGTTGTGAGATTATAAGACGGCATGCATTTAGCCAAGTGCTTGAAATAGCAAACAAGCGGGACTGTGGCTCTCTACACATAAATTTGTATAACATTTCAAACAATTAAAAATATATACTCAAAATCAGAGGTATACTCCCTTTAAATTTTAGGCAGAAAATTTCACAACTACTCGTAGTTAGCAATTATTAATCACCTATGTGTTATAAATAAAAATAAGCTTAATCTTTGGGAAAATTCAAAATGAAAATCGACGCTTTTTGACTTGTATATGACTATATAGGCTTATTTGAAAACCGGTTTCTTCTATTAGCAATAATTATAGAACATCTATGTACTTTTTCATTAGCACAAGGATGAATTTATATCAATTTTATTCGAAGTCGATATCGTAGATCACTTTCTTACAAGTTTTTGGGCAACAACCGGAGGGGGGCGAATTATAGGGGCTGACTGAATTTTGTTCAGTATTTTTAAATGAAGAATGGTAATTTATCAATATAGCTAAATCAAATTCTATCAATAGAATAGTTTAAACACAATATTTATTTTCTCCAATAAACAAATACACTAGAAAAAATAAATACGAGTAAAAATAGATCCACCCGCCTACACAGATAAAAATTTATGTACCTAGTAACTTTTACAATTTGAATAGGAAAATAGAGACCATATGCGAAATTTGTAATATAAATTACTACAAAAATAGTAAGCTATACTATCTAAGATAGTGAAAAGCGCCACAAATATTAAGAATATGTCTTCAATAAATAAAAATTTTCTTAACTGGAAGGAGAAAAGTTCCCGTTTATAATTTAATAATATTCATTTCTCTCAGTGATACGACTCATGCATATAAACTTGCAACAGAAAGGTCATACTTTTAACGACTTGAGATATGTATACTATATTTTTGCAATAAATGATGAAATACTGTTTTTGCACAAAATATTATTTCGGACAAAAATTTGGTTATTTTTTACTGATACGAAAATCAAGAAAGTTTTATTCAACTTCCTCATTTAAGAATAATGATAACGCTATACAGCTTCATTAATGAGTTTAGAAAAGATTATTTCACCATTGGTAACTTTTTATGACAAACAAGTATTACTTATGGGATAAAGCATCATAACAATAGTTTATCGCTTAATTCCTTCAAAACATGGGTGGGCTTCGCTCAAGGTATTTGCCGGGAAACTGAAAAATGTTTTGACCATCGCTAAGAAAAATCTGATCGAAAACTTACTAAGACAACAAAATACGAGTAAGAAAAAAAGAAGAAAAAATAGAAGGTTTTCTAGTCGAAAACCTGCTAAAAAATTTATCAGCATTTAGTACAAGTACTCGTAGATTAAAATTTTGTTAATTTTCATTGAACTATGGTGAAGGAGTTAATCTGATTTTTTATGAGGGGACTAATTTTAGCTCTGAGGTAGCATAGCCTTTCTGTCACCTCCTCCCCCGCCTCCCAGTATGCTTTAAAAGTGGATGATAAAAATTTTTCATCAATATAATAGCTTGTATGATAGTTCTGGTGGGGCCAAGGGCCAGGCAGTGTTTTTATCCATTTTTTCTGAACGTTAGGAAAAAAATAAGGAAAATGTCTATTCATCGATAATTTTTATTTACAAAAAAATTTTGCCCTCCCTGATCTGCAGTTGGCCTACTGTGGGATATTTCTCTGGCTACGGACCTGCAATGGAGTAGTCGTAAGGGCTGAGGGACTTATTCCCCGAGGGGTTAATTTTATAACTTCGTCATGGCTTTGTCCTTGTTTCTGTAACTCCCAAGGGCAGTTAATTTTATAACTCATAACTTTTCGCCTGTTTGTATAACTCCCAAGGAAGTTAATTTTATAACCCCCATTACTTTGCACTGATAACTCCTAACGTGAACTCAAGGAGGTAATTCACGCATTAAATCACCCAAAAGAGAGCATTAAAAATATTTTAACAATCATGAGTTGTGAAAAATATTTTACGTCACTCGGGAGTTTTCCAGAACTTTAAATATCTTTTTTATGTAAAATATTCAGCAAATCTAGAGGAAATTCCTCTTGGTGGTCACAAATATACCCTTGAGATCTGCGAAGCTGGTCCCTCAAGCCTTAGGATCACTCTGTCGAAGATATTCCACCCGGTAGGAGGTAGGTATACTACATATTACATAACGAATGTATGTCAAGTGTATTAAAGTTGGTAAAAAGTTTCCCTATTGAAAGAGGGTTTAATTTATGAACACGAATTTGACCGAAAAAGTTACTCACAGTAATATTGTTTTGTTTTCTTTCCATGTTACCCATGACCCGCAACATTAGCGGAAGTGAACGTACAATATCCAAAAAATGTCATTAGATTGCATATTAACAAATATAAGATAAAAATTGTAGGAAAATTTTCAAAACTCAAACACAGAACTACGAATACTGCGAAACACAGAAATAAAAGAACTTCACAAATGAAGGACTAAAAAAAATTTAACAAGTGAATATCGTTGTATATTGGGTACTTCAGTGATAATTGCTCCGATTATGATAACAAATAAGGCAATATAAGAATAAACTTTGGTTCGCCTTTATTTGTGTGATAAATATATTATGAGAACAGGATTAAATATAAAGATCGAAAAAGTAGAGGAAAACAAATGAAATGACAAAAAAATTTAGAAAACAAGCCTACCTGTGTGATAGATAATTAGCAATAAAAAACTTCAGGTACGCTATAATGCACAAAAATAAATTCAACTCGCTAATCGATAAAAAAAAAAGAAAAATTTTTCTATTAATTCTTTCATTATTAAGAGATGTATCTCTAATGTTGAAATTTTACAAAAGTGAACTGAAACTGAAGTGTTTGTAAAATGCTCGCAGCAAAACATAATGAAAAACTATTAGGTGTAAATTTTAAAAGAACAAAAATAAATACCTCAACTATTGTAAAGTAAAAAAAATGTTATATTCACTCGAGAATTTTTATCTTCTTTTTAATTATCACTTAGATAAGTAAATTATCTTGGAAGTGCAAATTTCTACAACACCGGCAGTGATGCTATTTATATTTATTTTCAGTCAGTTTTTTGAATTTTTATTTCTCTCTTTAACGTGTCCATCTTGTAAAACAACAAAGCTAGAATACATGTGAGAGTTTGGATAAGTGCTAAGAAATTATTGGACAAATAAGATAAAATTTGGGATGGTGAACCAAAGAAAAAGGAGCATACTAAAATCAAATTTTGGAGGGTGAACTTGGTCTAGCAATCATCCACATGCACCAGGTCTTGAGGGACGGTCCCTTCTGTAGCGCATGATTAACAATTATTCTGAATATTATTTGAGTTCTTCATAAGGGTTAACCTAGAATAACCAGGGTTCAAAAGTGGAGGGGGCTGTATGAATTACAGTCGAACCTCAATAGCCAAACTTCTATATATCCGTAATTTGAAAAATTCAGTAATTGAAGCGCGCTCAGGGAAACCGTACACTAAGTCGGAAAAAAAATTTTCGTTTTTTTAGTGAGGATTGTAAAGCATAATCAAAGGCTTTCACAGAAAAAAAAATCAAGTCGCTAGGATCAAAATAAAAAAATAATAAAAATAGTTTTCAGTTTTTTTCAGTTTTTCTTTTTTTGTTTTTTCTCAACTTTTCATTTAGCGACAGTGTGGTATGGTTTCCCTGAGCGCGCTTCAATTTATTGAATTTAAGAAGATCCCCATTTCCCTGCATATTCCCAATAGCTGCTTTTAGAAAATTTCCTCTATAACTTGAAGTTGGAGTCTGTAAGTTAAAGTATGTTAAAGAAAATTGGCGTTTAAAAATGAACCAGAGTACGGCACTACTAGTTAACAGCTGATTACCATATTTTTAGTGAGAAACATACGTAGTTTGCAATTTTCAAACGTTGCATTTTGTTTGATTTTGTCATAAAAATGACAAAAAAGCTTGAAAAATTCAGCAGCTTGATATTATGAGGCGAAATTTTCAATAAAAAAATTTTAATGTAGCAGGTCCCTCTAGAAAAACAGGTTTTCGAATGGAACTACAGGGGTCTCATGAACCATTAAAAGTGTAAGATTATGCAAAAATTGGATAAAAAACGAATTTCTGTTAAAAACAGCTGCGAGAAAGTTCCGAATAAAAATTCAGGCTCTGAACCTTCAAAATCACTTTTTACGAAAACCAAATTAATTAATTAATTAATTAATAAAAAAATCAACCTAAGAATGTAAACTGGGTATTTTTTAGAATCCTGAGATACTGAAACGAATAGATATACTCATGTTCCATGCTTTTTTGTGAAAGTCAGACAAAAATTAATGCAAGGTTTTTGGTCGGAAACCAGTTAAAAATACTATATTTACCATTTGGGAGGGCTCAAGGAAAGTTGGAGAGGTGAGATATAAAAGAGGAGGGCATAAAAAACAGTTGGTCACCCAGACTGACCCCAATCTATTTTTGTATAAGGAATACGTAATTGTGAACTAAAAGGGCAAAAATTCCCTTAGTATGCTTCTAAATAACTAAACTATCTCTAAGCAAAAGTAACAGTTGATATTCTCATTAAAAAAACATTTTATAACAAAGTTGAGCACTGTATCTCACTCACCGCAGCATTATTGGAAACATAATCGTAGACAGCCTCAGTAGGAGGTGGGCAAGGATAGAAAGCAGTTTGCTGGCGGTCATCGTCTTTTCCAGCAGAAATGTCACAAAGGTCTTCAACATGGCGACGTTGAAATATCGGTGAGGCCAATACTTTCCGTTTTCTCAAATTATATTCATTGACCAATCGATCGAAATCCTCCCACTCAGCATCCATCTCATCTTCATACATATTGTACTAACGGTTTATTGAACTTTGCACTCGCCAATATTTGCACAGATAACAGTACTGTTATCTCTCTTGTCAAATAAAATTGAAAAAAAAAATGAATCACTTAGACACGTCCGTATTCGATTAAAAGAGTTTCGTTACTCGGCTGTTAGCTTTCAAAATTTTATTCTCGTTATGTTAATTTTTTTTTCCTACTACCCTTCACCTCTCATCTGCATCGTTTTTCAGAATACTATCGTTTCTTTCTAAAAAAAAAAAATTCTACCTCAAGAGGAGTGAATTATACTAGTGTTACACGAGCACTGGTTCTATCTTGAGGTCAGCTTTATTAAGACCAGATTACAGTGCTTACGGTATTGCGAGATTATTGGGGACGTTTCAATTTATTCAATTAATTTAATTTTTTTTTCTGCTTTTTATTCCATCGTTAATTATATCCGTCCACCAAGAAGTTACTCAAGTGTTTGCAAATTGTACGAAGGAAAAGATAAAGGGGAAGGGCGAATCCCGCCACAGTGTATACTGTCCATAGGCTACGTTTACATCTGACATTTCTGTCGACATTTTTCTGTCTTGAGAGTAGAAATAGCCGATGAACAATAAAGAAGTTTACTTCTGTAATTTCTTGCGGATACTCGATAGTAATATCAGCAATTTTAATCGCACTAATGTAAACTGTTTGGAAGAAATTCTGATATGGTTGTGTCAGAAGTTGACCACAGCTTTACTTTTCTCGCATTTAAAATCACTATCTGGATAGTTTTGAAGCATAAAAAACGTGTGTTTGAGGCTGATTTTTCTTCATAACACTTTTAATTTGGTTTTTTTGGTTTTTATTTTTTTATTTTTTAAAATGAGGGGAAAAAAAAGTTGGTCAAAAAATGAAACCGATGATTTGATTTCAAAATAAAGAGATTTGGAAGAATTGTGGTAAAAAAAGTGATGCTCTCGAAAGTTTGACTAAACATTTCAATACTACCACTGAAGAAGTGACTCAAAAAATACACAATTTGCGAAACCAATTTCAAGCTGAATTGAAGAAGACAGTGTCAAAAACTGGTTCTGAAAATCAAGACGATGTGCATTATAATGGAAAATGGGAAACTAGAGGTCCAATTTTTGGAATGAGAAGTTCAAAGCTTTGAGCTGGCATTCGAATAAAATTTGAAAATTCCACAGGATTTTCAATTTTTACTTCTTGTAATAATTGGTAGTAAGCACCAAACTTGCAACGTCGTAAAATCCATTTTTCTGCTCAAACTGATCTTTTTTTTCGCTTCACAGGAGTAGCACCACTCTTTTTTTGAAATAATATCAAGCAAAAAGCTGCAATTTGTTTTTTCTTCATTTTTTAAAAATTTTAAATCATTAATAAATTTAGAACCTTTTTCACTTAAAACACAGCAAGAGATCACCTTCTTCATTTGAAAACTGAAGAATAGTTTCCTTCGAGAAAAAAAATTCACCTAAAACATATTCTGCAAGAAATGGCGGGATAGTTATCGCAAGAATTTTCTGTGTCAAATATAAACACTGTTGCTAGAAATTGAAAAAAACCCTCAACACTTCTACTCTCAGGGAGAAAACTTTCAGAATTTATCGCTCATATGAGTATGTAAACTCCCATGCGATTTTTCTCTCAAGGAAATGTTATCAGTGTTGCTACTTTTATGTCAGATATAAACGTAGCTATACTCCATACATTTTAAAATAATGTTGGCGTTATATGGCTAATGTTGCTATATTATCATTCTCTTTTTATTTAACCCCATAAAGATGAAGAATTTTTTCAAATGCCATTCAACAATAATACGTTTACTGAGTCCGCAAAAATAAGTTTTGTACTATGTATCTAGTGTACTATTCAAGTTCAAATTCTTTTGAATTCTATGACCGTTAATTATTATAAGGAATAGAGAATGCATAAGATTAGGAACAGATACAAAGACCAGCTGTTGAAAAACCGAAAAAGTCCACACCATGTCTGATGAAGATGACTCGGTGACCAAATAAAGAGTCGAATAATTTTTCTTAATCCTCGCAGTCTTTTATTGAAACCAGAAATGTGAGATTGAACGATAAAACAGGTGATGAGGATTTAATGAAAAATATAAATAAATGATATCTCTGTAATACTTTGAACTAAGAGACAAAAATCCTGAAGAGAGTATTAGTTTGGAAACTTAAAAGAAAATTTAAGTATTATTCATTACTGAATAGGTGGTAAATAAAAGCATGAGGAAAATCTTAGAAATGAAGAATGTGAAGAAAAGGTCGAAAGATAATGGTATTTAGTTAACAGCTTTCATAACTGGACAAATAGATCTGGTTAGACATTATTGAGAAATTTGGAAAGCCATAAGGGCTTCAGGGAGTAATTTGAAGAAAATGTAATTACTGATAGTAGGAAATAAACACTCTGAAAATAGAAAGAAAGAAAGTATGATTACCTATCAAATTTTGAACTTTTTCAACAGATGTTACATTTTAAAAGCTTTTTCTCGTTAATTTTCCATCCGCTTAGAGGTAAAGAGCAATTAGGATTTGCGAATTTCAATTGATTCAAGTCTACAGCAACAGATGCGCAGTAAATTATTTTTCTTTCCTATTATTAAAGGCAAATTTTAAATGTGCAGCTCTAAAATTGCCTTGCCTGAAATGGATGTCCGTTAAAATCGTCAAACAAAATCTTATAACGTTCTGAAGTAATAATACGAATAAAACCGAGGAGAAAAATTTAGGAATAAAAACAATAAAAACCTAATCATCAAAAAAAAAAAAATCAAAACCAATTGAAGGGAAGACAAGATTATTAAAAAAACAAAGCTTATTTGGCATTGTTATACCTTAAACGAGGTAATCCATTAACAGTACTATAAAGATGTACGAAAAGTTGCCTAGTGTAATTGTGAAGGAAAAAACTGTAATTTTCATTTTGTCACAGTAAAGCTATCTCTAAATAGCAGTATTTCATAGATCATGTACGCGCGCGTTTCAACCTCACCTCCCCCTCCCCCCTTTCTGCTTTAAAAATACGGGATGCGTATGTGTATGTATGTGTGTGTGCTTTTAGAAGGGGTGGCAGTTGATAGTCGATTGTTGTAAAAAGTCAGATAATGATGAGATTGTGATCAAGAGGAAGTTGGTCAGAAACGGTCATGAGCTTCGCAGTCTACATGATTATTCGATAATCTTCTAGTCTAATGTGAATTTTTAGTGTCGAGTGCAGAATGTAGAATTTTAATTATTTCCAATTTTAATTCGCAAGTTGCCATCATATCAGTTTGATTTTGAAATCATTACATTTTCTGAATTGAAAATAGTGAGATATTCACTTGGCTTTTATTTTGCATTAATATGAGTTTTACAGAATGGGCACCCTTGAAACTTTTGGATGCAGATTTTTTGAAGCGTGTTCGTTTGTGTTACGTTTTTGGTTAGTATATTTCTATTGTCTTATCTGAATTTGTTCGGTTTTTCAGATATATTCGTATGTATTGGGCAAACCAAATAATCAATTTACAATTTTCGAATACAGGAAAAACTGGCCATGAGGCTTTGATGGTCACTGATGAGGATGAGGTCTTTGCTTGTGGTTCAAATTTCGGAGGCTGTTTGGGACTTGAGACACCAGGACCTCGAACAGAACCTGCGCTTATTCCAGAACTAAGTGAAAAGAAAGTGAAGGGTGAGTTAGTCTTAGCATAATAAAACGTACGAGGACATTCTTAAACGAGCAAGCATTCATAATTTTCTTGAAATTGCATAAAATCCAGAGTTTTTTTTTTAAATTTAAATCTATGTTATCTATGTTAGTATTTCTTAATTTTTTCAATTTTTTATATTATGTATTTGTAATTTTTTTCTGTAACTAGTAATTGGTGTAATTTTTTCACTATTTTTATTTAAAAAAGTTGTTTTCATATTCTGTATTCTTGTAGGCAATGAAATGAATAATAATAGCCGGCATTGAAAAAATTAAAAATATTAAGTTGATCCTATTTTGTTTTCATTACCCAGCTCAGCTCTTTCTCTTTTCAACAATTCCGATTGTATAAGCTACAATAATTGTTTTCAGATTTAGATAGGTATTTGAAAACACGTCGATTTAAAATATCACACTATGTAAAATAGGTTAAAATATTTCTTCATAAATGAACACTGATATGCAACAAGGAGATAAGTCCACTATTTAAAATTTTACACGAGAGCAAGAAAACACTTCTATGTCACATAGCCTTCCTATGTAGCACCTCAACTTTGAAGTCCAATTTTTCAGCGATAATTGCATTTTGGGACATAATATTTCAACTGTAAATAGGGCTTGGTTTGTACAATTTGAACCTTGAAAGAACTTAATTTTTGAAAAAACTGGACTTATCCCCTTCTTGCTTATCATCACTGTTCAAACGTACTCTGCTATTTTGTCTTCTCAGATTACAGAATTTCACAAGTGATAAACTTTACGCATGATTTTGTTCTCACGAGCAAGAGCCAAGAGCAGCGTAATTGCGAGTGAATAGGTATCGTGTGTGCGCGCATGCGTGTTTGTGTGTGTGTGTGCCTGTAGAGAACTAAGAAATACTGGTTCCACCAAAATCCACATTCACAGCTGACAGTGACAATACGCACATGTCCAGTACTTCAGTTCAGTGTAGTCTCATCTCATCTCATCTCAGTGTTGGTTTGGTAGTTTTGGCGTATGGTAAAGTCTACGTCATTTCAGATCAGTTTTTCATTAATTCATTTCATTTCATATTCATTCCACATTCCACTAGTTACAACTCACACAAGACCACAACCAGCAATAAAGGTAATGCGCTGATTTTGATTACTCGTTACTCTTTATGCTGATTTGACTATAATAATTTGTTTTATCATTTTTACTTCGTAACTCGTACTTTGTAGTTCGTTCAAGTAATTATTGTTTGAACTTAAACGTTAGAACTTGAGTATTACCATATTTTTCTTCGAAAAAGAGTAAGTACTAAGAACCTTGCGCACGTACCAAATATTTTTGTAACTTAGCTGTAAATTATATCACCATGTTTTACTCTTGCAGGAAATTTCAGTTCATTCATCATTGTACTCGTTTTTCAACATGAATTTCAAAGATTGGGCCCCTCTGAAACTGGTGGATTCCGATTTGCTAAGCCGAGTTCGTTTGGCTTACGTTTTTGGTTCGTATTTTTTCGACTTGTTTCACGATTAGTTCGATATTAAATAGTTTTTTGAAGCGAGCAAATTCTGGTTTCTCTTTTCTACTCCTTTACATGGCCTTTATGCATCTGTTCGTATCGTAGTTTGGCTTTTCGTAAAGTTACCTATATCCTATCCTGTTGACTGATGATATGCTAACGACTGTTTGTAATTTTAAGATATTCATTCCCTATTAATTACAATTAGACAACATTTAAAGAAAATAAGGACAATTAGATTGAACCAAATTCCCGATCATTTGTAGTCTGGTACGTGCACGAAAAAACAAGAAAAGAAAACTATTGTGAATTTCAAGTACATTTCTCTAAATGGCATCACTGACGTACCTTGCCTTTCTTCATGCCTCGTTTTCCATCGACGTGCTCTTAACCACCTGTTTAGTTCACTTCAGTAATTCAGAAGTCAGTTTCGGTTTTATTGCTGTCTCATAATGCGTTCTATGTTCTAATGTTCCTCCTCGTGTGCCTCACATTTGTCTCTTTTGAGTAAAAAGCACAAAAATCAGTCGACACCATTCATATTATTTCAAACACAACTGTATTACAAAAAAATGACTAGACGAGAATATAAATAAAAGGCATGTTCAACTTTACGTTACTTTAAAAAATCATGCGCACTGAGCTAAAAGACGAGAGATGCAGACATTCGTACCATGAAATGTGCCTCTTATAAATAAATAATAAGTAAATTATGCCTCAAAAGTTTCCTCACTACCTTTTTATTTTTAGCTACAACGGGAACATTCATATCTGATGAAAATCGTTTAGAATGGGACCCGATTTCTATCCGTGTATCTCAAGTGTCATATTTTTTCTAGTTTTTTCATGCTTTAATCCTACTCAGGATTGCCACAGGATAAACAAATAGAATTTAAACAAATCTTATAAATTTTATTTTTTTAGTAGAAGATTTTTTGGTGGAATATGTTGATGACTAATTTAGAAATCTGCCCAAAAACTTTCATCTCGATTCGATTATTATAGTCCATTTTATTTGAGGAATGTCAATATGCAACTGGCAACACTGCATTTTTAACACATGAATATTATAAGAGTAATGCTGCGCTAAATAAACGAATTTTATCGGTGGGCAGCACATGACTAAAGTGATTGAAATTATTTCCAACGAGATATTTAATTATACAATATTCATCTACGACATTTTTTACACATTCCTATAACTGTCCTTAACAAAGTCCACTGAAAAATCTGCTCAAATAGAAAAAAAAAAACTTTTCTTTAAACTTTTAGTTAATTTCTTTATAACAACACTGGTTATGATGGAAATGAGGCAAAATCCAGAGAAAAGAAATATGGGTTTACTTAGATATGAGAATTTGACGAAAGCAACCCCATTTCAATCGGCTTTTATCAGGATTTTTTTGAAAAATACTCATACTGATGGGTACCCCTTTCCAAGAGAGGAACATCCATAATCGAGTATAACTCAGATCTGTCGTATGAGCTGTCGATCTTATATTAAAAAGAGTGAATTCCTAAAGAGCCAGAAAATGAAAGTTAGATAAAATAACTTAAGCTCACCTCCTCATGATTGTCAAGGAAGATAATGCGTACACACTTTTCACAATTAAAAACCTTCATTTCTCTCCTCCCTTATAAATTTCTTTAATTTATTATCGGCGAACGCAGGTAAATCTGGCCAAGAAGCTTTGATAGTTACCGATGAAGAAGAGGTTTTGGCATGCGGTACAAATATGTTTAGTTGTTTGGGACTGGAAAATGACGCACGTCAAGTAAAACCTGTAACCATCCCTGAACTGGGCAAAAAGAAAGTAAAAGGTAAGTTATCGCGTGTTCGAAAAAAGTTGAGTCATTTGCTATCAGATGAGCGGCATGGCCACACGTTCACCTAATTTTGGGACTGCATAAATTGAATAAAAATTGAAATTCATACAAAATCTGTGAGACCATCAGCTTAGCGAACTCGTACCTTGCTGTATAGATTGTAGCAGGAAAAAATCAAGGGAATAATATGATTTTTAGAAGAGTTAGGAGTATCTTATCTATGTATCTTTATAAATTCTTGTGAAAACAGTGAGTTGGTAGTTGTTACTTCAATTGTGACTTTTACTTTTTTTGTTTGAAGTTTTTGTTACACTTGACTTGTTCAAAATATTTTTTCTTCAAATTTTCTTGATTTGGTTACATGTTTGATTTAAACTTTTTTTTTACCGTTTCACTTAATTTTTTTAAATAGAATTGAAAATAGAATTAAAATTAATGGGGAAAAAATTTTTCAACAAATTCATTTAGACTTATTGCTAATAAATTCGGTGAAAAAATTCAAATCAAAAACAATAATGAGAAGCGACTGCCAGGTCAATTGAATTTTTGTTGGAAAAAAGCAAAGTGACGAAAGAAAAAAAAGCTCAGCAGTATTTCGAGTTTCAGCTTCACATGGTCTATTTCCATAATTCAGCATTCAAGAAAATTCTTAAAAGCACCTAACCTCTATATTGACCGCAATCTCAATAATTATTAAAGAATTTGATTTTCTTTTGTTCAGCTTTACTTTTTGAATTTACTGTCTGATTTCTTTTCTTTTTTTTCAGGCTTTTCATGCACAGTGTTTGATGATGGCGCGTTTGGGTGTGCATATACCTTTAGTGGAACAATGTATTACTGGGGGAAAAATTTCTCTGCCTCGAATATTACGAAAATACCAATTGTAGTGCCAGAATTTTCTAAGAAAGTGTCAGAAGTTGTTTGTGGGTACAAGCACTGCTTAATTCTTAGTAACGAAGGAGAGGTAACTAAAATTTTTGCCTAGTATTTAATCGGATATAAGTCCATCGAGATGTTAATAAAGCATGTAGCAGTTACAAAAGAATCACTACTTTTTCAGGTATTCAGCTTGGGGAACAACTCTCATGGACAGTTAGGGAATGGAGCAACAAACAATTTAACTGTACCAACTCTAGTTCAAGGAGACTTAAAAGGGAAAATTGTGGTTAAAATTTCGTGTGGATGTTCTTTCTCTGTCTGCGTTCTTGATAGCGGAGAGGTTTGCTTTTTCATCTACCTAATTGAAAGCTTTGATCATTCAAGTCATTCAAATGTTCATTTCTATTTATTATAGGTGTATGCTTGGGGCTATAATGGTGGTAATCAGCTAGGATATAGCAGTCAATCTTATCCTACTCTCAAAAGTCCGTCCAAAGTACTTGACTTAAAAGATGTCATTATAAGAAAAATTGTTTGTGGATCATCGTACGTGTTAGCCATCAGTGACGTTAGTGAATTATTCTCGTGGGGCTACAATAGTATTGGTCAACTAGGTTTAGGAGATACTACATCTCGATATAAACCTACCAAAATCGAGAAGATTGGAAAGTATGTTCAACCTTGTAATAATTATTATGTTTTAAAAGGTTGGTTGTACTTGTAGTGACTAAACCACACTATTCAAGTTCAGTCAATAGAAATTTAGGTCAGCTGAAATTTGGCCTAAATAATCCAGATTGCAGACTTGACAAGAATAGCTTTGATGTTTGATTTTAAACCAGTTCTTTGAGAGAAAAGGGTAGTTCTTATTACTACCTAGTAGAGTAATTTTTCTCAGTGGTAACAAAAATTATTATTTTGTAATATTAAAATTCTTATATGATAGTAAAATGTACTACAGGGATAGGTAGTATATTTTACTTTTACTTTTTTTTTTTTTTTTTTTTTAAGCAATTTCCACTACGATTTTGAATTATCCTAGTTTTCTTATTCTAAGATAGTAAAAAATACTATTAAAATTTCTCTCAGTGTAGTACTAATTATGTGTATTAGTTTTTGTTCTTCAAATCCAATGCCGATATTCATAGTCTACCTATATTTCATTTTTGGACCTCAGTTGCATCGTTTATTAAACAAATTTCTCATTTTTATTTAACAGAGTTATAAACATAGCCGCTGTACAGGATGGTTCGACTTCAGCAGCCATGACCGAAAACTTTGAGGTTTACATGTGGGGTGCTTGTGGAGGTATGTTGATTATTTCATTTCTTTTCATTTTATTCGGTTGAAGGTTGGCGACATTTCAGCGTTCTTATGGCTGTACCAAGGAAGCAGATTTCCCTTATAGCTTTACGTCTTTCCTAAGTTGTTCAGGAGTACCTAATTGCATCAAAACTGTTTTTACAAGAAGCTCCCAAAAAAATTTTTAACCACTTTCTGTCTTACTGTGAGTACACTACTAAACAGAGTCGCATTCAGTTGAATTGATGGGCTGAATTTTGTTAAATTTTGTTGAAAAAGATATTTGGTAATAAATCATTGTTGTGGCTGAGTAGCCGTGATTATTAAACCAAGTAGGAAATGCATAATCGTTCCTATGCAGGCAAGTATTTTTCAGATTGGATAATGAATGGTAAAAATTAAAAATATATGAAAATTTGCACTTGGTAGTATTTAATTTCACACAAGCTTATAGCATTTTAATAAACTGACAAGTACGTAAATTATTTATTTTGGCAATTTGAAATCGGTTTTTTAGCCATTATAGTTCCCTGAAATTTGTGGGATATTTTTCGACTCCCCGAGGTTGAGACAAAACTATCGAAAACCTGCTAAAAAATTTGAAATATCAATACAGTTCAACAGCTACCTACGTGTACACGTTTACTTCAAAAATCAATACGTATTTCAGTTATTCCAAAATTTATAATTACAGAATGCAATTTTTTGTTTATCTTCAGATTTAAACCTCACAGAGCCTACGGAGACCCAATTTGAAACTCTCTACGATGTGTTCGCTTCCTTTGGAAATCCGAGAATCATGTATAAACCGATGAGTCGACATTTCCAGTTGGAGTCTGTCGGTGAAAGCGTTAAAAACTCTTTTGGAGATATTGTAAGTCATTTTTCAAATGAAATTCGCTATTCCTCTCTATGTTGTCTCTCAATCATCAAAACCAAAATGAAATGAAATGAAAATTTTTAATGACCTGATGAATAAAAACAAATTCCAGCATGATTTTTACCCTCTTAATTGGAATTTTGGTCCATTTCTCTGAATCAACTGTTTTACAAATTTTCAAAACAAATGATTGTCGCATTGATCTCGAAAAATACTATTGAAATTCCTCAAATTTTTAATCGCAAAATCGATATCGAAAGAAGTTGAGATGTTTTGCACTTCCCACTTTAAATGACGTACATGGGTATGTGGCACCCCTGCCACAGGATGACCTTCTCCATTCTACTATTCTTACGTCTCTATGCTTCTTCCTTTCCTTCTTTCCAGTTTCACGCTCCTCCAAAACCGGATACCAATTCTATTCCACCCTTTTTTCCCATATTCTTCACATTTGTAATTGTCTCTCAAACCTTTTCTACCTACCCTCAACCAACCTCAATAGCCCGGCTTTGCAGTTAGTTAACTTGTTAATTCAGCAGTAGTCTTTAATCTATATTCATCTCATATCGATGTTACGTGTATCCTAGCCAATAAATTCGTTTTTCTTAATTAACATGTATCTCATATTTTCGGTGTTATTACTACCCTTTCTAAAGGGACACGTACAGGTACATCCCTATGGGCAAAATATTTTGAAAACGGATCCGTTTTATTCCGGGTTATAATCCGTTTCTATTTTCCTGTTTTCCGGCTTCTAAAACGGATTTCGAACGGATTGTAACCAGTCTTGCCGGAAATGAGTCCGGATTATTTTCCGTGAAGGCTGTTTTATCATATTTGTTGGCCCGGGTTATAATCCGTGAAACCGTTTTTCAAGCGGATTTAGAAAAATTGCCCAAAAATTATCACTGATTGTAATCAGGAAATCCGTTTCACAAACGGATTTGGAAAATTAATCAAGATGACAAAAATAACTGCGAATTTTCAGATCCGATGATCGAAAATAAAAACGGACTGACAACGGATAAAATTCTCATTTTCCGGATCATTTTCTCATTTTTTGCCCATCCGGATAGTTCTTGAGGGGAAAAAAGTTTTTAGATACGGTACCCAAGAGAAATAAGCTCATAGTGCCAGAGCAGGTTTCCTCTCTTAGTAATCTAATATTTTGAGTTTTAAAGAATTTTTTTTGACTAATGACGGTTATAATTTCAGGAAACGTCTGATTTAACCATAGTAGCTGAGGAAAAACAAATATTCGTGCATAAAGTCATCTTAAAGCTTCGCTCAAATTATTTCAAATTATTGTTACAAGAACCATGGGTCAAAGAAGATGATAAGTAAGATATTGTCTTGATGATATTATCATACCTCAGCATGTAAATTCATGAATGTAATATTTATGTTCGTTTTTATATTCTTTTGAATTCTAGATTAATCAAAATAAATCAAAATTATGATGGTATCTATGCCTATCTACGATACATTTATACTGGTAATTTGAAAGCAACACCAGAAGTTGCATTAGGTAACAATTTTTATTCAGTTAATAACATTCCTTCTAAATTTTAATGAAGCACTTTGATACTCGTACTTACAAATTTAGTATTGGAGTTTTATGTCTCATTTATTTATATTTTTCCCCAGAATTACTGAGAATTGCTGATGAGTATCACGACTTGGTTTTGAAGAAAATTTGTGAAAAATCAATTAGACATGGTATTACAGTAGAAAACGTTGCAAATTTGTACAATTTGGCTTTGAAATTGGGTGCTAAGGTACTCAGTCACTTTTTAATGCTGGATTGCAATCATTATTTGTAAATACACGTTTCTAATTTATTTATTTTTGTTTCAGAAATTGGCTAAGTACTGTATGTCATTTGCTGGAAATCACATTGGGGAAGTAATTAAAACCGCAGGTTTTTCCGAATGGGATAAAGAAACATACAAGGAATTTATATTGGAATGCCATAAACGAAAAATTTTCAGATCCTAAATATACGTGTGAATATGATGTTGATTAGTTCCTGGTTTAAAATTTGCAACTCAGAATTTACCTAATTGTGAGGAACAATCTTCTAAGTTTCATGTTGTTTAAACTTGTGTTTTTGTGATTTTTATACTTTGTTTGAATCAATTCAACATAGTTTTGTATTTTTTGTACGGTTGCATTTTTATATTTCTTTATTTTTTTATATGGCTACAATTTTTCTCGATTATTTCCATTCTATAACATAATTTTTAATTTTTTTTCAACTACTTACTACGAGTAGAATAAATAAAAGTTTATAGTTTATTAACGTTGGTTCCTAAAATATTCTACTCTAAGATCGTAAATTGATTAAAGAGGGGAAAGAAAATATGGAAACTGATTGTAGCCTTTTCATCATAACTTCAAACGATTTATTCTTAATTTTATTATTGTAACCATACCTATTTATGAATTTTTCAGACTGATTGATAATCAGCGAATTGTTGCAATCTGTGTCAGAATTTAAAAATAATTAAAATTTTTTGAATTAGATTGTGAGCTCATTGACATACGAGTACTAACGAGTACACCTACAAGTACGACAGGGCTTTTTAGTAATAAATGTGAATTCTATTACAATTTGAGAGCAGAGTGATGGTGATTGTATTTTTAAATCAGTTCTCATACGATTTCGCAGTTGTTACAATTTTTAAAAATTGATGGGCAAAAAAAGTTATCAAGTTGAATTAAAGTTTTCAAAATAACAAACAGATGGAAAAAATTACAGAAAACTACAAAAATTGAGTGTATGAAATGACCCTAATTTTATTTCATCAAGTACCTAGTACCTAAGTGTAAAGTTTGAAGGGAAATAGAAATTAGGTACTTTCATCTTCCCCATAAAAATTGATGAAAAATTGGAGAAAAAAATTTCGAAAATAACTTTTGCTCGTATTTTAAATCTGCACCTCGAACCCAAAAGTATCCAAGTCCAAAATTTAAATTTAAAGTTATTCAAAGTTGAATGATTTTGTGTCATGGTTCTCATTTTAAGAACATTTCAATGTATTCATAAGATGGAGATGCATGGTAAACTACATTTAAAGTAGTCCATTTCTCCTCATCATTTGAACTTGGATCTAGGACCGAAGAGAAATAATGTTGCACATCTATTTTAAATTTCATTAACTAATGAATAAAAAGTAAAAACTGATGAAATAGTTATCAGCAAACAAATTGGAATAATGCATAGCAGGCACCTCCCGTATCTAATATCTATAAACTTAGCAATTGTACAGAAACATATTTCATGTAATCTAAACGATCTGCGAAGTAGATAAACAGCAGTAAAACGCAGAGCTAAAAGTGTGAAAAATATATCTAAAATTGTTTACAATTTGCTAAAATAAGCAGTCTGTTCTGTTCTGTTTCTAAACAAAATAGTAAAAAGGGAAACAGTGAACACGTGATCAAATTCCTGCATAAGCCTACTCTAAGAGCCTACTTCATTATTTTTGCAGAACTACACATGAACCAATCGGCAATCACAATTCGAAACTGCGTAGTATGGTCCCTCGTTTCATATGTTTCTCTCTGAACTGGAAAGCAAAATCGTATCTATTCCTAATCCGTATTTTTGCGCTCAGCTCTTTGTTATTGTTAGTCATTACCGAATGATAGACTTTTGTCTCATTGTGATGATTACATTTTCCAAAGACAGTTTAACTTCGTAATAGTTCGTGTGATTCGTATACCGAACGGGTTTGAACGGATCTGTATAACACTGACATATTTTAATTCCAGAAATTAAAACAGTAAGTGCGTAGATGTAAGAACTGTTTGTCCTGACATGCAGCATGTACTATACTATAATAACTCTGCTATTGTTCAAGTCACCCACCATTTGTTTTGCAGAGATTTTCAATTCGTATTCGTTTTTCAACATGAATTTCAAAGATTGGGCACCTTTAAAACTTGTGGATTCCGATTTGTTGAGCCGAGTTCGTTTGGCTTATGTTTTCGGTTTGTACTTTCCTTTCCTAATTAGTTATATGTACATATACTCGTACGTACTTTTCTGCGGGTAACAGTGTTAGTGTAAACTATTCTTTTTGTTCGGGGTTGTTATACTATACACTCTCAGCCTTATGAAAATCCTATCTAAATAGCTCATAGAACTAACGTAGTTATAGTCAAGTAGTCAAAGGCACAACCAGAAAACTGGGAAGGGAGGGGCAGAGTCTTAAATTGATAACCGAAAGACCGAAATTCCATACAAAAGCGCAGAAAAATTATAATTTCGTCTTGCCATTGAAATTAACATAAGCGCCATCTCTTTTGTGACTTCCAAGGACGATAACACCCGCGCACTTTTAGCTTTATCAATCTCATTAAATAATAATCGTAATAAGTTAAAAATTTATCTAATTGTAAGCTGTGATAATACAGATTTTTCTATCCTATAAAATTGATACAATTAATCATTGGCGAATGCAGGTAAAACAGGTCACGAAGCTTTGATTGTTACCGATGAGGATGAGGTATTTGCATGCGGTACAAATTTTTATGGTTGTTTGGGACTGGAAAGTGATGGGCCTCAAGCAGAACCCGTTAGAATCCCCGAACTGAGCAATAAGGAAGTGAAAGGTAAGTTAGTCACACATTCGAAAAAAGTTGAGTCATACGAATAAGCCCGATTTTTTCACACCCATATCCAACTAAAACCTTAACAGGTTACTAACACTCATAGAATAACAACAGACCTACTAGAGGCTTTTCTCTATGATGAAATTACATTACTTCTGCCTCACTACCAGCTCTCTAATACCCTCCATTCGTGAGATAAGTTAGGTCTACTATTCTTCCACGAGTATCATAAGTTTGTAGATTGTAAGTTTTGTAATGTGTGTGTGTAACGAGGCCTCGGTCTAGTCAAGATTTACATGAACATAAAAAATCGTGTAAAATCAGCATAAGCATTTATAGCTGACTCGTTTACTACTAAAAAGTATTGAAGATTATACAAAATCAAAATCAAGTGATTAATATATTATTTTTTAAAGAATTGCAAGTAGACGTATACTTATAATTTTTTGTTAAGAAAAGCATAAGCAGTTGGTCAATACTATAATCTAATTCATTCAAGAAGTATATGTAACGTCACAAAACTTAAACCAATGAGAAGACGGTATTTTAGTTCTTCAATCATTTTCTCCAAATTCTTATTTATGCTCTTTTTACATGAATGAGAGCACAGGAACAGGGCTTTCAACTCGTGAATATTGAATCACTATGAATGCTAACATGTACTACAGGAAACCATCACGCAGACACGCCTCATAAGTTGACTGAGAAGGTTTTCTGTGGCACGTGCTGCCGTACCTGGCAGCACATCCCATTAGAGACTGTGAAGTAAAAAATTTGGCTTTGAAGGTTTCGTCTGGTATGCGCCATTACATTCAACTTGAAGAATATTACATCGAACAGGCATCCAAGTAGATTGCTATAGTTTAGCCAATTCCGAATTGTACGAATAAATATCCTCACGGGCCCATTTAAGAACGATTTAATTGATTTTCTCAAGATATAATTGTTTGTACTTGGCGCGAACTAATTATTTTTCTCCATACAGGCTTTTCATCTACAGTGACCGATCGTAGAGCATATGTGTGTGCGTATACGTTTAGTGGAGCCATGTATTATTGGGGAAAAGATGTCGATTTTCCGGATATGACGAGGTCGAAACCTACTACATTTCCAAATTTTACTAAAAAAGTATTGGAAGTTGCTTCTGGGAAAGATCACTGTTTAATTCTTAGTACTGACGGAGAGGTATGGAAAATGCAAAGACTTTACTCTAAAATTAATATATGGTTGAGCAGGAAGAGAGGTTTTACTTTGCCGATATGAAGTTATAGGCAGTGACATAATAATCGACAGAATTCTCTTTAAAGTAATACTACCTGCAACTCTCTACATAGAAAATTTTCTGAGATCCAATTTGCAAGTCAAGATAATAGTTGAAAGACTTAAACTTCAGAAAATTGACAAAAGCTCAAAAACTGTAACCAGTTAGCCTCTTTTCACACGGTGTCGGATGTCGGGCTATATCGGCCGATTTTTTGTCGGGTGAAATATTATCGGATGAAATTCTGTTCACACGTAGCTAATTTCACCCGATTATTATCAACAGCCAAAGCAGATATTGAATTGATTATCGGCCGATAATTGTCTATCGTGTGAAGGCAATCATATAAATACATAGCCCTTATCCCTTTGGTCGACAATTTGTCGGACCGGTGGTTATCGTAGGGGAAACCCGACAGCAAAACAACTAGCACCGATATCGGGTCGGATCATTCGCGTGTGAAAGCGTCCTCTCATGTCCCAATATTTCAACCGATAAAAAGTCGGCCGATATTGCCCAATATCCGACACCGTGTGAAACAGGGCTTAAGTGAGACCGTTTTTCCTGCATTACCACTAATAATTGTTCAGATTTTAATTAGTACCTATTCAATCAATCAAGGGTAATTCTAGGAAGAATGTTTATATTTTCATCCCAGTCGAGTATTTTGCAAATTATAGCTGCTAATTGTTTCAGCAGCATAGAATGTATCGACGATGTTACGCAAAGAGGGCAAGACTTAAATTTCCAAAAGAATTATACTTATGTGCCCTATTTTTGAGTATCCAGAGTTTGTGGACGCAACACAGGCGTTGGTGAACCTACATGTATAAGAGTATTTTGCACTTTATTTGCCCTATACGAGTATTTCCAATATTGTTTCCTGTACATGAACTATATACGTATAATCAACGTTTCTAAGAGAAAACAAAATCACAATAATCACCAATAACTATTTCAATAATACTGAAATAATAATAATTTATCTAATTTTCAGTTTATACATCAAATCAGTGCGGTATTTTTGCCAATTTGAAGTGCTTCATAAATGTAGTTTCTTGTGTTGACATGTTTTCATACTATCTATTATAACTTATCTGCTCAGGTATTTGGTTTCGGGAAAAACAATTATGATCAATCAGGGACTAACCCAGGCTGCTATGTGTGCGAACCAACTTTAGTTCAAGGGGACTTGAAGGGGAGAACCGTGGTCAAAATTTCGTGTGGAAACAGATTCTCTGTCTGTGTTCTTGATAGTGGAGAGGTTAGTTTTTTCATATTTATAATTTTAGAAGTTTCGATCATTCGAATTGACTGTTTAGACTTATTGTTATTTATTGTAGGTCTATGGTTGGGGTCTTGACGAATATGGTGTGCTTGTACTTGGACTTGGAAGTTCTTCGTATTCAAGTCCGATGAGAGTACCTGCTCTTCACGGTGTTATAGTTCGAAAAATTGTTTGTGGATTGTCCTACGTGTTAGCGGTCAACGATGTTGGTGAATTATTCTCATGGGGTTGTAATGACATTGGTCAATTAGGATTAGGGTGTACGACCTCTGATAAACACGAGCCAACAAAAATTGAAATGATTGGAAAGTAAGTTTGATCTAGCAATTATTGTGCGGCCGAGTTCTAAAAGTAGTCAAGTTTAAACTTTTAGTTGTTTTTGAGTTTGAAAATTAAAAGTTTGTGTACTGAATGGTTGCTCATTTATATTCAGCCAAAAAGATAACAGCACGTTTGAGTATTATTTGTACAATCTTATGATTAATATTTTTAGCTTCATCAGTGCAGAATATAGGAAACAATGCTCTACAATTGTAAAATGAGACAAAAACACTTGACCACTTCTCAAACTCAACCTTCTAATAATAAATTCAAAGGCAAGCTGTAAAAACGTCAGTACCCCAAAATTTTCAATTTTATTTTTCCACGAATTTAAGTATGTTACCCTTATCATTCTTTCCATCTTTACTTTCACTTCGAAAATAGGATCAAAAAGTAAAAATTATTAAAGGCTGTCTTACCTAAGAATATAAGGTAAGCATTTCCAGAAATCAAGTATTTCGTAAACTACGATTGGCGTCCTCATTAGTCACTATAGGCCCTAAGCTGAATAACTGATTATATCTATACTAAAAACAAGTCAAGTGTGTTATTTGAAACAAGCTTTGAATCAATATAGGTTCATATTTTTAGAACTTACTGAGCATGGTTTTGAGTAATTACTTACGTAATAATACTTTTCGCGTTTCATAACTTTTATTATAAATTTCTTAATTTTATCCAACAGGGTTATCAACATTGCTGCCTTACCGAATGGTTTAACTTCGGCAGCCATGACAGAAAATTTTAAGGTCTACATGTGGGGTGCTTGCGGAGGTGAGTTGAATTAACCTAAGACGTACAACGATTCTTTTCTTTTTATTTCAATTTTCTTTATGTAAAGGTCAAAAAAGTAACTTACGAGTTTTAGTCTGTGAATTCTAACGTTTTTAGCCCTTTTAGTAAAGCAAGTATTTCCGAAAGAGCCCTATTATGATGTGATTTTGGTACATTTCCATCTCTGATCGTTAATTATAGCCATAAGAGGTAAATTACTATACGAACTATTAGCTTACTAGACACTGAAAAACTTTACTTTCATGTTTTCGTCACAAACTACAGCAGTCTCTTATACCGCCATGTCAGCCTTGAAGTCTAAAATTTCACTCATCATAAAAAATAAAAACTGAAATTTATTTTGAAAAAATCAGTATTATTGTAGGTATGTATGTATTCCTTCAATATTCTTTCCCTCTCCCATTCAAAATGTGCTCGATGCGCTATAAAATTTCGAGATAGATATTTTGGATTGGCCTCGTCAACTCTTACTTTTACTTTACAACTCTCTGATCTATATTCCATTTTATTTTTCAATTCAATGCTCAGTTCATCCTCAGCTTCAAGTCATTTCCTTGTTGCAGTAGATCTTCAGATCACTTTCAACAAACCTACATCTGTTTTTCGAAGTTTAAGCAAAATTATTATCTTGTCTTTTCGAAAACCTGATAATGAATCTGAAACATAAAGTATCTACGGTTCAACGTCTTTTTCTTTCTATGCTCCTCCAAAGTCATTATGTATTTCAAAAATATAATTATTATTCGTCATTGTCATAACACTACGTAATTTTTTGTTTGGATAGGTTTAAAACTCGAAGTTCCCACCGAAACCAAATTTGAAACACTCCACGAAGTGTTCGCGTTTTTCTCAAATCCAAGAATCATGCATAAACCGATGAGTCGACATTTCCAGTTGGAATCGGTTAATGAAAGTATTAAAAATTCTTTTGAAGATGTTGTAAGTTATTTACCCATTAAATTGCATCATTAATACTTTTTCTCACCTTTATCAAAACCAATACAATAAAATAAAATCGCGTAGATGAGCTAATGATTTTCGATAAAAGAAATTGGAAAATGTGCAACCACCTATGAAAATCAAATTTCATTTTATAACTCTAAAATATTGATTAGGTATTGTTTTTCAATTTATTGATTTAGAAAATTAAAATTCATTTTCCATATATTATCCTCTGGACCTTTGAAATGTAATTATGAATTTCTACTCGTATTTTCATTTGCTCAGAATTTATTTCTTTTGAACCCGCAACAAAGCGATGATTTTATACTCGTATTCAATTTTGAAAAATTATTTTAAATGATATGATTTCAGGAGACCTCTAATCTAACAATTGTTGCTGACAACAAAGAAATTTTCGTGCATAAAGACATCTTAATTCTTCGCTCAAATTATTTCAAATTAATGTTAAAGGAACCGTGGTTGAAAAAAGATGATAAGTAGGATATTATCTTAATGATTTCACCCTTCACCGTATATAATTATTGATACTAAAATTGTAACTGTAATATTAACACGAATATTTGCTTTTTGAAAATTTAGATCAATTGAACTGAATCAAAATTATGATGGTATCCACGCTTATCTTCAATACCTTTATACTGGTAAATTTAAAGCAACACCGGTAGTAACTTTCGGTAATTTTTTTTTACTATGAATAACATCTATATTATTCATTTTGAAACTGCTTTTAAATATGTTGAAGTTGTATGTTTGCTTAAATTATATTCTTTATTTTTAGAATTATTGAAAATTGCTAATGAATATCAAGACCTAAATTTGAAGAACATTTGCGAAAAATCAATTAGATATGTCATTACTGTGGGAAACGTCGCATGTATGTTCAGTTGGGCTATTAAATTGAATGCTAAGGTTTTAAATCATTTTTTGATAGTAGTTTGGAATTATTCTCGCTACTTCATGTTTATTTTGACTCGTTTCTTCTTGTTGTTTCAGAAACTGGCCAAGTATTGTGTATTATTTGCTGGAAATCGTATCGGAGAAGTAATTAACACGCCTGGTTTTTCCGAATGGGACAAAGAAACATACAAGAAATTCATCGTGGAAGGTCAAAAACGAAAAATTTTCAGATGCTATGTAAGAATGTGAATATGTGTGGGTAATTCCTGGTTTAAAGTTTGAAAGTATGAATTTTTACCTTATTGTAATAAGGATCTGATTCGGTTTTTGTTTCTTTTTTTTTTTAATTTCATGTTTTGGTGATTTTTATACTTTGAGTTTATCTAGATTAAGTCGAATCCTTTAGCCGGGAATACACTTTGCGCTATTTCGCATTTCACATTTCACATTTCGCCATTTCATCCTTTTTCGCGAAAAGTGTGTTGGCATTTTTTCGCGAAAAATTTTTTCACGAAAAAGGGTGAAAAAGATTTTTTCACATTTCGTCATGTTTTTCGCCTTGAGCGGTTTTTGGACGAAATCAAAAGAAAATTTCGGCGAAAAAAGTATTTAAACAAGGAGAATACATGAAGCAGGGTGAAAATGTGAAAAGTGTGTACAGCTTTTTCATGAAAAACAGTGAAAACGTGAAATAGCTGCGAAAAAGGATGAAATGGCGAAATGTGAAATGCGAAATGCGAAATAGCGCAAAGTGTATTCCCAGCTGATTTACCTTTTTTTTTCGCGGAATTTTTCACCGATTTGGCTGAGGTTTGGATACGTTACTCGAACACATTCTCTATACCCAAGCGACGCCCTTATTTTGATTTTCAAAATTTTGGCACTATTTTTGACAGTCTCAAAAACTTTTTTTTTTTTTTTGGGGGGGGGGCTTTGAAAAAAGGTTTAAACAAATGAAATTGAAAAAAAAAACAGCTTCGTACGGGCATAGAAAATCTTTTCAAGGACAACAAATCCAAATTTGAACAAATCTGGTGTGAAATTCAACGAAAAAAATGATGAATCGTAAATCTACTTTTGAGCTAACAACTGGTAGAAATCATTTTGGCTGCCAAAACGCAAATCCGCAACACATGTGTTAAATAAATTGCCTATATTTTCCTACATTCAACATTTTTTCATGCAGTTTGAGACGTCGATGTTGATTGCATAGCAAAGGTAAACTACACCCTAAACAATGAAAAAAAAACCAAGATGACGAGGTATAGCTTTCTAAACGAATACCTAAGTATCTAGATGGTAAAAGTAGCTTTTTGAATACACTAGCGAATAGATTGAAACAATATTTAGTAGGTATATCTAAGATCTACATCAATTAGTTACAGCTTTTATGCAAGCTTAAATGAGGCTATCTTGAATCGATCTGCGATGAAATCATAGCTAAAATTTGAATATTTATATATTACATGTTCATGAAACGTTGAATAAGAATTTTTTATTCAATGAAGTAAACGTTAATGGTACTATCACTGCGGTAGTATATTTATTGGGTAATAAACTGACAGTATTATTGCTAGATAAAACGTAATTCCTCTAAAGACTATCATGTTTTCTCTCCTTTTCCCAAAGAGGAGACGTTGAAAAAATTCTTTAATGGGACATTATTTACTTATTTCTCATTTAAAATGAGACATTGTTAAAATGCAGAATGCAACAATCGCTTCGATTTTTGCATTTTTAATAACTTGGTTTGAAGTAGCACTTTATTTCATGTTATGCATTCTTATTGCTGAAAATTTTGTTGCATGGAAAAATATTGTAGCTATGAAGTTTGAGGCAGTTATATGAAAGAGCTTAGAAAAGTTATTCTTTTGCCATAATTTAAGAGAGGAGACCAAATGATATTTCCAAAATGAAACTTGAATTTGAACTAGCAAAAATGCTCACTTCACTTAGATCTAAATTATGGGTTATAACTTATAGGTGATTTTTTTATGACACTAAGATGATGAAAAAATATTTTCTCAGAAATGAAAATATTTTATAATAATTTTATAGTTGGTCTAAAAAACACATATCCACGTTAAAAGAAATTTTGAACATTTTCCACCAAAAATTCAGAAAAAAACTTTAGTAAACCAAAATTAAGTTCTCTAAGAAAAGTCTCGAGTATTTAATGTGAAACAGAAATCATGGACTAAGAATTAAACATTTGACTACGATATCCAATTTTAATATTTCTCAAGGGAGGAGGGATGATAGTACAGCTGTAGGTACACTCAATGAGATTTTTCATTTCGATCAATTCCGTGAAATGCAAAAAATTGTTATACAAAAATATTTGTGTGTGTATAACAGTCGCCTTAATGTCACTCGTTATCAAACTAGACATGCATTTAAAAAAAATTCTGAAAAATAGTTTTTATTTTTTTTTCAAGTGAAAAAGATAAAATTTTATTATTTAGGACAAAAAGCACAGACTATATTGAGGTTATCGTATAGATCCAATATGATGATGTCATCATCATGGAAGTACCTGCATAATTTTATATCATGAATGTTATCCTCATAAGTCATAACGTTCAAACATCCGCTCGTCATTACGATATCAGAATATTGAGCTAGTTGAATATCGATAAAGTAATGCAAATTATTACTAATATGAGAAATCATCAGCATATGCTGATAAAAAATTTTCCAAAAAAAGGATGTGTTCACAAAATACATTCATCCGTGGTGATTTAAAAAATAGGTGGTACCCGACTGATCACCCATACAATTTTAGGAACCTATAAGATTTCTTGAAAAATACATCTAGTTGTACTTGGAAATGATTATTAATTTGAGACATCATTAAAATGTAGATTAAGGAAAGTATTTCAGTTGGAGCATTTATAAAATGTTATTCCTAATACTTGAACATTTTGGGAATTATTCAAGTTGAACAAAAAAATGCATGACAGTCAAACTGAGAAGTTTACTGGCAGCATTGTCAGGTATTTTTTTAAATTCAATCGAAATGCCAATTTTTATAATGCGGTATTTTGAAATATAATTTTTTTTTTATAGCTGCCGACAGACGAAGACTAGAAAAATTTCCTGTTATTTTAATCATACAAAATTAAACTCTGTCTGCATCGATTATTTAATTTTGAATTTCAGTACCTATTCATGATCTGCTCGGTAATGAATATTATTACATATTCATACAAGCTACAAGAATACAAGTTTCACGTTATTTTAGAAAAGGCCATTAACTATGTACAGTAGAAATCGTAAGTTTAAAATTACATAACGGCATATATTACCTACTTTTAATTCGATGCAAATCGATTATTTTTCCACACAACGTAAAAAATTTGTTTTGCACAAACAAAATGCTAATAAATGATTTTTATGTAGAGAATTTCAATGTCAATTTCGCAATCAAAAAGTAGATAAATACTCAAGTACAATGATATTATAATATATTTTGACGGGCTGTGTAATGTTTCGAGTACTTACCCACCGGTAAGGTATATATCGATGTCTTTATGATATAATCTAATAATTTTCAAGTAACGACCTAAATTTTCCTCAAAGATATACCCCATACATATATTCTCCTCTACAAAATGATCGATGATCGTAGATAATGGAATAAAATGATATTGCGAAGAGTTTCACAGTGGCGAAGAGGAAGACAGGAAAATGGAAATGTGGTTTACATTCGCGAACAATAATGATTGAGTTGTGTGTTAATTTTCTTTCACTTTTACTTTTTCTCTTTCCAAAAAATATGAATAGGCGTGCAGCATGGGATTCATTTTTTTCAACCGTTAGTGCAGGTATTACCAATAGTCCAGTGCAGATTATATGTTTCAGATTGCAAAAAATTCTGTAGAAAAAATTTGTACGAAGAAACAAAGACCACTTTCAGAATCACCTCCCTAAAAGTCCCCTAAAATCCACCTGCCACAGCCCCTGAAATGGGAGCAAATCTATCCACATTTTTGATTTTTTTGGCTGTAACTCGCAAACGCTACATTTTATGAAAAAAATGCTAGAAACAAAAAATATTTTCCATCAAATTATCTACAGAATACAACTTTTGTTCTCATTTTTTTAAAATTTCTGTTATAGGAATAGAACACATGATTATAGAACACCAAAAGTGGGCACTTTTTTTGTGAAAAGCATTTTTGCACTCGATATAATTAATTAACCCTTTTTGATTTTTGCTGTTATTTTTTCAAAAACTTCGGGCGAAGAGAGGAGGAGAGTAGGGTATTTCAAAGTCTATTAATGGGGTGAATTGTAAGGGGTGAGACGTGAAGGGTGTTTTAATGAACACAATTTTTTATAAGCATGTCTGAGGACTAGGTAACATACGATTTTCGAAGAAATAACAACAAAAACTGCTTATTTATAACTTCATGCGAAAATTTTAGATCATAGACTCCTTAATTTCATAAGTTATAACCAGCTATAACCAACGAGAAACTAAGTAAACTGACCAATAGTCCGTATGGTCAATGAATACCAAATCAGCATTATTAAGCTACTAATATTCCTCTTATTCCATGTTTACAAAAGGCACCAAACCACGAATACTCTTCTAACTAAGAAATAAATCTTCATTTATTATTTTTCATCAACGAGGTGAACATTTCACAAACCATCCATGCAGAAGATGAAATTATAATTCGCCACAGTGGCTATTGCTCTATATATTTCGACCATTTTACGTAGATCAACACCTTCTTAATGAATCTTTTGAACGTATTTAGTATTTGCATAATAATGGTTGGAAATTAAAAAACCTCGTAAATTATTCAATGAATACATACAATAGTAAAACAAAATTCTTATTGGAAGTTATGTGCAAGTTCAATGTAGCCCTGAGTATAATCTTTTTTACTTGTTCGTTCAAATAAAGTAGCTTAAATAGCATACATTTTGACCAAATATCTTATCATATCAAATTTAAAAAAATAATTTTTGGCAAAATTAGTTCATTTAGAAGCTTACTTATTTCAGACAGGGTGTTGAGTTTCAAAATACTTGACCAGAATACTGGAAAGAAAAAAAAATTCGATGGCAATGTTTCGACTGCATGTACCATAATTTATACTTTTTCAAACTCGATTAATTTTTGAAAGGTTTTTTTCCCTTTACCTGCATCTATGTGAAAAACAGACACTAAATTCTTTTAATTTTTCGAAGATACGTTGGAAATATTTTTGATTATACAATTATTTAGCAAGTTTTGGCAGCTCGAGCCTCACCTATGTTTGTTTAGAAATGTTGTCATTAGTCGAACATGATCATTATAGCTTCAGGGTCATCATCTCATAAAGTTTGAAAAGAGGCTGAAATTTACAGAAACGAGGTAAACTTCTGTTCGAGATTTAAAAAAGAATTGATAGAAAAAAAAAGAACTGTTCATATTTAGACATTTATGAGCAAAATTTGAGATATGCAATAATCTAAAGTTACTCGTATTTGTGGCATACATACGCAACCGGTCTAGAATCTAAATTACCAGTGAACTTTTTATTTAATTAGCTACATTTTTTCACACACTAGGTATAATACATATAGTCAACTATAAGCTCAAAACCAAAATTATGGACAACTACGAGAGAAAATAACTATGGGGTTAATATTTTCAATAGAGATAGAAAGAGTAACATCCTGAGTATTTACACCATTTCGTTAAGAAATTTAGTAGTGGTGCACCCAAGGGGCAGTTACGAGGACTGAAATTCCTCTTAAGCATCAAATTAAATAAAAAAAATTTTCTGCACTATCCGTAAATCAATTATTCAATTTCTGCCATTTGGCGTTACTTGAGATCAAAAAAAAAGATAGAATGGAAAAAAAAAACAATATGTACGGGTAGCCCACTAAAATGCCAGGAAAACTAATGAGAAAAAAAAATGAAAAAAGTATTTCTTCCTGGCAAACCTTAAAACTTGATTGTTTTATTCAATTAAATTAATATTCTGTACCTCATTTATACTCTCGAAGTAATTTTACTCTGTTATAGCCGAAAAATCCGTCAAAAACTTTCAGCTATGATAACATTTTGAAAAATCTTGGCAATTTTCGATGTATAATAATTTTTTTATAATTTCTTTTTTTTTATTTGCAATAACATAATTATTAGGGTGGTCCTTATTTTACAAAGTATTTCAGATCGAAACAGAGACCCCCCAATTTTGTTCTATGTTATAAGGATAAGCTATGGTAAAAATTTGGTCCCCCTAGGATCACCCCTTCACGTGCCGAATTTGGGTCAAAGTTTCTGAATTTCTGTGATTTTTGCATATTTTCGCTATTATCTCCTGAAATATGCATTTTATCGAAAATTTTTACTGAACATAATTTAATGTTCATAACATTATAAATAAAAAATGTTATATTCATTTTTGTGATAGAATGAATAGTTACCGAGAAAAATGAAAAAAATGTTTGGTTTTCGTAGTTGCGTCAAAAAGTTGATCAGGTGAATTTAACGAGAGAGAGATTGCAAAGTTGTTTCATTTCGATTATTATTGTTTAGTTTCACTACAGTTTCCTAAAATATACAATGGCACTTATTTTTACCTGAACATTGATAATCATAAATTAGTGAAAACCCAATTCCATACCTAAAATCTAGAGTAAATGAAATGGTTTCCTCAAATGATTTCTAATCAAGAAATTATAAAATTTATGTGAAAAAAATTTTCTACAAACTTTTCTTTCCTTGATTTTTTCGTCTAATATTTCATTTTGGGAAACAGAAATAATCTCAAACTAAGGAATTTTGAACAATGAATATATTGAAAAAATGTATTTTTACAGGGATCACATTAACTGTATTTCTTTTGCATAGTGCCTCTAGAAGTGTCAGGATATTGTTTTCTATAGTTTTGAACAACCTGGAATTAATCAGAAACATAAATCAATGAAGGAAACCACAATAATTTAATTTTGAAAAGAAATTCAAATTAATTTATCTTACCTGGAGCAAAAATTGCTGTTGATCTTCATTTTTCGTTAATTTGTCATTGTAGTCCTCCATAAGTTTTACATGTCGTTCAGCAGTGTCGTTGATTATTTTAATACTTGATAGCTTATTAATGCCTTCTTGGTAGTCTTCTTGAGTGCTCCATTGACTAGGGTCTGTCTCCAAAAAATCATATCTTAAACCAAATCTCTTCAAAATCTTTAGTGTATGATGATTGAACAAGTTCACAGGAAATTCTTTTTTGAGATCAAGTTGGCTAAAGTGAGCTTTGTGCTCCACTTCTTCTTCACTATCATCATCATCTGAATCTTTCTCTTCAAAAAAATGAATTTTTTCTTGCATTTCTCTTTTGATTGAGCTGCTGATCCGCTCGTCAAATAATGCCACACCTACGCATTCACTGCCTAAATACCATAAATGGTTGGAAAATTTTTTTATGGCAACGTCAGCCACTTTCTTGTTTTTCATTTGATAATTTTGTATTCTTCTTAAAAATATTACATCATTGAGTGGAGCATGAATAGTTTCAGTAGCTTGGAACCAACTTTCTATATAACATTCAAGAATGAAGCAGCAAATTTCACATAAAGATGTCTCTTCATTTTTAGTCAATTTGAACTGAGAGCGTAGCATGAATATTTTGAGGCAGTAAATAGCTTTTGCCATCCATCTAGCAAGATGATAAGCTCCAGGACGACGAAAAGTGTAACCATCAGGGTAAGTAGGTAAAGTTCCTCGCAAAAAAATCACGGCCAACTCCAAAAATTCTTTATAATCGTCTCGTGGCTGTTTTTGACTTAGTTCTTGCAGACAAAAATTTGCTACTCTCATTGCGGTTACATCTTCCAGTTTTTCTTTCACGTGTGCATTATTATTTCGACCAGAAAAATTACTGAGGTCAAATTTCTCCCATTCTTTTTTGAATCTTTTGAAGAGGGGAATATCTGGTCCAGACATTGTTGCAATCTTCAATTCCTGAAAAACTCCTTGGAGGACAAGTTCAAAGATATGGTGTCTGCAAGGAAGCCATAAAATATCACGTTCCAGCTTTCTCTCCAAATGTACACAAGCTCCGTTAAGACGTCCGGTATTTGAGGCAGTAGTATCAAATACAAAAGCTTGAACTTTATTGGACAAGTTATACTCCTCCAATACATCATATACTGCAGATGCTATTTCTTGGCCTGTGCTCACATTCAAGTCAGGTACACTAAGCAATTGTTCTATTCCTGGAGCTGTCATAACTATTGGCAAGCGATCAACATTTTTCATTCCAGTTAAGGCTGGTAAAATTTTGCCATCCCAATGAATAACAGCAAATTCTATTGGCATTTCAGTTACCAGTTTTTTTATTTCTGTACTTTTTGATTCACGAAACATTTCTCTTGCTCGTTTAATGGATGACCGATTAATAACAAATTTTGACTGATCCAAACAAGCAGCTTCGATCACAGCAGTCAGAATATGCACCGCATCTCGGTCACTAACTTTGCTTTTGTCAAGTGCAGCACATAATCGAGGTGTCATAAGTTGACTTGTAGCCCGAACTGGCTTTGAAGAGCTGGGACTTGAAATATCATACATATCATCTTCCACAGAATTCGCAATTTCAAAGTCTTCCCCGAGAACTGGAATAATAATAATAATAACAATAATAATTAAACTACTTGAAAGCAACAATTGATCAATATAAGAAAGAGAGCGCTGATTGAAACTTTTTATAAATTTAGATACTATTTTTCACGATTTATGTAATAGTTTCTGCAACAAATTCCAAATTATCCCAGTTTTCCCATTCAAATTGTAAAAATTACTAGGTACCTAACTTTTTCCAGTATAATGAGAGATTTTTGTATAAAACATTTGAATTGGAAACAACTGAAGAGCCTCATGAGAAAAAATTTATAACACTTTAAAAATACATTTTTTGGGCAAAATGAAAGCCCCCCCTCTCTCTATACGATTACTTCTGTATGCCACAACCAGACAATGAGAGGATGCCTAATTAGAAAAATTAGAAAGAGAAAGTGACTTACCTTCCACATTATTTTTTTCAGTTGTACTAGACGATTCCTTATTTGACTGACTTTTAAGTTTGTATTTTTCATGTTGTTCTTGCCGCTCAGCTCTTCTCTGCTCAATTCGACTCAAAACCATATCTTTTCCAAGCATACATCCAATACGACCTGGCTTCCTCTGGTTTAATAAAAACTGGCGGTCTTCTGGATTTTTTATGATGGATACAGCATTCTTATGAGCAATGTCAAATAAATTGTTCAAATCATTTTGAAAATTCTCTTCTCGTTTACGATGTACTTGGCCCAACTTGGATTTACTCTTCTCCAAAGCTCTGTATTTCAAGTATAACTTTTTCAATTTTTTACGGCAGTCTGCGGAAAACTGTGTAGGAATTCTTGCATTTTTCCATAATTGTTCACACTCTTCTACGGCGGATGCAATGCTATCATTGAGTTTCATTTTTCTCTCTCGTGAGTTGAACACCAAAACTCTAAGGCAGTCTCCTTTTGATGGAAGTTTTGCCCCAAGGAACTCAGGCTGTGAATTCCCAAGTAGAAAAATTGGTTTTCGAGAAGACATTTTCAAAACAAAAAAAAAACACCAAAAACGTGAATCACATTTTAAAATTATTTGCTTCACTAGTACTAGAACTAAAATATATACGATGCTGAAACTAAGGTAAATCCTCCATAAAAAAACAAAAAGTCATGGGTTGTGAAAAAGTACAAGTTATTTACGTCGTAGAAAAGAACGGAGAAGTTGAGACAGGTTTGAACTTGCTGAGAACGATCTCTCTCTCGTTAAATTCACCTGATCAACTTTTTGACGCAACTACGAAAACCAAACATTTTTTTCATTTTTCTCGGTAACTATTCATTCTATCACAAAAATGAATATAACATTTTTTATTTATAATGTTATGAACATTAAATTATGTTCAGTAAAAATTTTCGATAAAATGCATATTTCAGGAGATAATAGCGAAAATATGCAAAAATCACAGAAATTCAGAAACTTTGACCCAAATTCGGCACGTGAAGGGGTGATCCTAGGGGGACCAAATTTTTACCATAGCTTATCCTTATAACATAGAACAAAATTGGGGGGTCTCTGTTTCGATCTGAAATACTTTGTAAAATAAGGACCACCCTAATAATTATCATGGTTATAATTTTTTTATTTAATCAATTCGAATGGGTATCGCGGCAATCAGTAAAAGCAGCATATTTTGTATCTACCAATAATGTCTGGTCAATTATGAAAACTGGATTATAAAATTATCACAGTTACAAGAATACAAGATCGTGAGATTTTTTCAGTTTGTTTAAATTTTTTTTTTTCGCTCCGTCTTAGCCGGAAGGTAAAATAAGAAAATTTGTATAATAAAAAAGTGGACGTGTTTTACTGTACACTGTAATTATATTATCGTCTTGGATATTTTCATCACGTGATTCTTTTTACACAACTAATTACAGCATATCCTTTGTAATTATTATAATTCACACCTACTTTAAATTCGCGTTAAAATAGCATCCATTAAATTTTCTTATCCTTTTTTCAACACTGTATAGCCATATCAGGCTCCTCTCCTCTTTTTTATATGTTTTATTTTGAATGACTAGTAAGAAAATTCGAGAAATTTTTCCCAGTTCAGCCAACGTACAAGGAGTGCCCCGGGTCAATTAGTCAGAAAGAAGAGGAATGCGTGAAAAATAATGATTAAGATAGCTCCAGATAAAGACCGAAATTAGACCACGATAACCACAAAACAAAATTAAAATTTGAGTTGGGAAACTTTTCTCGTTAATTGTACAGCACAGCTGGAATTTTTGGCTCAGCATAAAGCCACTTTTAGCAATCAAAAAATTACCAAAGAAAAAGCAGCTTTCCAAAGTGAAAATCAGCTAAAAAAAGACACTGCGATAATCGAATACACCTTCTTACTCTATTTGTCTTATAGTTCATGAAGTAAACTTTTTCTACTGCGTTTAAAATTTTAAAATTTTATAATGCTTCTGAGGGAAAACAGAAACACTGCAATATTCAGACTGATAGAATACGTGTCACAAAAACTGTATCTTCAAAAGTTCGTCTTTAATCCACATTTCGAAAATAATTTGGGCAATAAATCGATAAATTTTACGACCATCATCCAGTGATAAGGATATCAAGGTTTTTTTGTTTGGTTAATAAGTGAAATAAAGAAAAATTATGAGCACTTGGTACGCAATACCTAATTATTACTCTCGTTTCGTATAATGTTTCAGGGCACATCTCATTGCTGTTTATGAAGCTATATGGACATATTAGATGAAAATTTGAAAAATCCTCTTTCTGGTGAACCACATGTTGGCTCGCTATAGTGTGAGAACAGATTTATCACAAATACCTGTGACAAATATCACTTAACACTCGCCCCACCCAGTGTCATTAATTCGTACCTTAGTTCTAATATTTTTTATACAGAAAAAATATTATTACCCTCTTCAAAGTGAGAAAATTACATGACAGACGTTATTTGATAGTCAACATTAGGCGGAGACGACGAAAGTTGACAATAAAATAATATGTTTTTCAAATTGCGTAAAATTATATAAAATGGTCGATGGGAGCCTACCATTGCGTGCACATTATACGTTGAGTTCGCTGTCAAGACAGAAAAAAATTCTTCGTTTCCTACAATATACAATTTTCGTAATAATAACGCGAATGCAATTGCTCAATTTCAAGAATTATGTAATTTTATAAGAAAAACTCGCACACAAAGCTCGGTGCAACTTCGATAATTTCATGTTTATACAAAAAACAAAATCCCAGCAAATTCTACGTGATTGACGAAGAAAATATAGGCTTGAAAAGTTTTTCTCTTCCTTAGAAGTGGAGGAATTTTTGAGGCATTGTATATGTCGTAGGTAAAATTAATAACCAGAAATTATAGATAATTCCGAGTCATTTTTCATTTTGCCGGGATTTTCTATATTTACGATTTTTTCTCAGTATTGCCCAGGCCAAACAAAGAATGATCCGATTTTCAACGCCATATTAATAATGCCTGCCGGAACCTTCCGGAACCAGAGGACAAAATAGATAAAAAAACGGAAATGGAAAATATACCTAAGATAATATACATTTTAGCTAAAGAAAGAGTTAGGCAAAATACATTTACATGAGACATCTAAAATCGGATGTAAACTTAGTCATCATTATGTAGACTATCTAGACCAATTTAATAATACCTAGACAAAATAGACAATATTATGTAGACTATCTACTAGACTATTTTAATAATACATAGACGTTATTAAATTGTCACCATCCATCTCCCCTACCCCCACATTAAACAGACTAGGTAATCTACATATGACAATCTAATAAACTGTTTTCTGAATTTTGACTAGGCAATATAATTTTCGACTAGGTGTAATTGAAATTGACTAGATACTCTACATAAAAAATTTGTATAATCCATTTTATGAATTTTGTCTAGGTAATATTAACATGGTCTAGATAGTCTACATATTCATTTGTAAATTTACATCAGGTTTTTTTATTTTCTACATTTTTAATTTGGACTATATCTTCCGGTTGGCAATATGTATAATGGCTAGACAATCATGACCTTCCGATTTATTATCAATTTTGACCACCGGTTCAGGCAGGCATTGTGAATATGGCTAGGCAAAACATGTGGTAATTCATTTTGACTAGTCAACTTTGATAAAAATACGTAAATAACAATAATGCCGGCAAATTAAAAAACTGGCCAAAGTGATATATTCTGACTAGAAATCAAAATTGACTGCGACATATATAACTAATTTTGTAGTATTTTTGTTGCTAAAAAACCGAATGAGAAAAAAAACTTGTTCAACTTCGAGGCATGAAGAACGCATATGAGATAATTACACTTCGACTTTATTTGCCAACAAATTATAAATTTATCGACGAAATTTACCTTGAACATTTCTATTCCGTCAAAACACAAAATAGCCATTATGAAACCGATAGGCAGAAAAAATACTCAATATGACGACAAAAAATGGCGGAAAAAGTAAATTTTTTTCTGCATATAACTAAATAAGATGACATAATAGAGAGATTGAGAAAATTGTTGAAAAATTTCCATTCACATCTATCAGATTGTAATAATTCATACTAAAATTATTGGAAGCAGATAAAGGAAAAGTTTTCAAGGAGTTTAAGCAAAATCTAGAATAATTCTTCGCTAACTTGAAAAAAAAAAAAACCATCCTATCAGAAACTACGAGTAAGACAATATTTTTGTAAATTTTCTTCAATGATTTTAGGTCAATGTTAAATTCAAGAGGGAGGGGATCAGGTATTAAAATTCGCACACCCTAACCTGTTTTCCATTACAACAATAACAAACCAAGTGGAAAATATGATAAAATTTAGTGATACGTAAAATTTTAAAACCGATAGCTACGTGTATTATTCAAATTTATAGCATTCTTATTTGAGTAAATCGTATTAAGATAGGAAAAAATCGCAAGATTTCAGTTTTCCAAAAATTTATAATGTTTGAAAAGCAATTGAAGAGCAAAGAGGAGGAGGAAATCAGAGAGGAGAATGCAAAAAAACTGTGATACAAATTTTAAAATACGAAGTTCAACTTTTAATACCATACGAATAAAAATCACGTTCAATGAAAATTTAAATTCATTCATTCGTATAAACATAAGATAATCCGTCAGTGGAATCGGATGAACCAAAAAATATTTTCATGTAATTTATATGTCACCTTAGAAGGAAAAAGTGTTTGTCCAAGAATTTTCAAATATGAGATTCATTCATTTCTTGTCATCATTGGCCTAAAACTGCGTATTGATGACTGATAAGAGGCAGAAGAAAGTACATAGCAACCTTATGGGACAGTAAATTTTTACATTCTTATAAAAAACGTTTTTTTGGGGGGGGACAATTCATTAATTCTTTCCCTTTACCAGTGACGATGTACTGTACGTAAAAAGCAAACGTACGAGAAGTGAGAGTGATATCGTGCTACCCTACATGAATTGTAGAGAATATTGCACTCCATAAAGAATTTAATAAAATTTCATAATTCTAGGATACGCAGAAATCATTTTGTATTTTTGAAAATTTTTAAAATCATAAAAAGGCTTGAGTAAAATTCAGTCAAAACTTTACAGGTTTTGCCAAAAGCAAAAACCAAGGCAGTGGCAAAACTAAGGGACGCTCAGGGGCTGGACCAAGGTGACATCATAAGAATAGTAAGTTTTTGGGGGCATTTTCCTTAATTTTTCAGATATTTCATCCACCCGGGTAAAAGAAGAAAATAACTGTTTTTCTAGGTCTTTTTTCTTTTTTTCTTTTCTTTTAACAGAGTACATTGAAATATTTCATTCAGACCTTGGAATTGTAGGTGGGTCCTGAATAATGAACAACTTCTCTAATATGACAAATACTCAAATCTCAATTTACCAGATGTCAAAAAAAATTTTTTCGTACGGAAAGAATTGGCCAAAATTTTTCTTCTATCTACAGGCAAATACTTTTCCAAAAACAATTATTCACAATTGTGAGAGTTGGTATTAAGCTATTCATTTCTATTTATTTTGAGAAAAAAAATGGAAATGAAGCATTCATTAATACGATTGAAATAAAAATAAAGATGAACTCATCTATAGAATGAAGAATGTATGTAGGTACTTCAAAAAGTCATGCAAACGAATTATCTGAGCCCATCATTTTCAAGTCTTCGTGATATAAATAATAAATACTAAATATTTATAAATCCAGTTCAACACACCTCGTATCAAGAAAGCTCTATGTAAGTGAAATAATTTCAATTCAGCAATATTTAAAAGATTCGAATTAGAAAATTTTAAATAGCTGTCATAAAATTTGTTTGTATAAATTCAACTGTCATTTTGAGGCATCAAAAATTAAAATTCAGGTCATAGACTTGAAAAAAATTTCAGCGATGACTCTTAATTTCATTGACATCCTATACCTTTATAATCGACATAATATGATACTCGAAGAGAAAAAAAATTCATTCCCAGTTACCGAAGAAATATGATTACAAGTATCGAATGACGGATTCGATTAAACAGTCAATTTAAATTCTAATGAGGTAGGTAATTTATGGACTTACCAAAGTATGTTCGTACTGGTGTATATCTTGCAAATCCTGCGGTAGTCTGCATTCTCCGGTGGACATGATTGCACTTCAAAATCATTAAACTAGAAAAGAATAAAATTTTTAATTTAAAAAAACTATTAATAAACACTTTTCACTTTAACTAATTTTTTTGGAAATCGAAAAACATGGAAACGTATTTTTAGTAAAAAAATTTGTTTATTTTTTCAAGTATTATTTTTATTATTTTACGCGATAAATTCGAGTAGGCAACTGAAAAAGATAAATTTCATTATCAGTTCATTCGAAAAAGAAAAAAAAAAGATACGATATTGGACTGAAAACCGGTGTGTCATATTCGAACTTGTTGAGAATTGTGTTAACAACGTGCAGAACTGAATGTAAGTTGAGAAAAAAATTATTTGCATTTCATTTTTTTAATCGACACGACGATCGACATCTGACGGTGAGAATCAGAAACACGCAAGCCATTCGGTTTTAATTATGTGCGTTACCTGAGGATATTTTTTGAGTAATCTTAAATTCGACCAAGTTTTACAATAAGAATTTGATTATTTTTTTCTTCAAAACTCGTTCATTATTCATAACTTATCAACACTAACAAAAAGAAGCATCGATTTACGTAATTCGTACCTCATGCGATCAGCGAATAGGTAAATACCTAAAAACTGGTATTTAAACTTGGCAGATGCAACACGTCATTTTCAATTTCCTTAAACATTCTGACGAAATGGGTTTTTTATGAATTTTGAAACGGTTGAAAATTCAAGGATAAGAATGCATTTGACAAACCTTGGAATGAGGGTATTGGATTTGGAATTCTTCTGATTCATCTTATCTGGAATCTGGATAACAGTATTTCGACAAAGGAGAGACTTGCGTTAAACCTGTAAGAAAAAAAATTATAAAATAAAAAATTTAGTTTAAAAAAATATAGTAAATGATTCATTGCCACATAATAAAGCTATGAACCTTTAAGTTGCACTTCAAGGAAATATTATTCTTCAAAGACTTACTACGCTCCCCCCTCCCAACTTTTGAAAGTCTCTTTCCTCTCTTCACCCTTTCAGAATGTTATTGATTTGGTTCTTCAGTACTTTCGTTACATATGATGCTTATCTTGATCTATCTACAGTCTGTAGAACTACTCGCTTTTGCCAGATCACAACTAAAAAGATACAAGGTGTTCTATTAGCACCTGACTCGCCTCTTATTTACATGTGGGGCAGAAGGTAATGAAAACGGCACTTTGAAATTAAGGCTGGCAGAATATTTTGATGTGCAGGGGCAATAGTGACTAGTTTTTCATAGTACCATCAAATTGTACACGATGAAAAAAAGCAAGAAAATTATATGGGAATTAAAAAGAAGAAATCAATTAGACCCAAGGCGGCTTTTTCCTAACTCATAAATTTTTTAGTAAAATGAACCCGAACTATAAAATATTTTTGCCACAAAAATCTTTCAATTTTGTAAGTCAATTTTCAAATAAATATAATCGTCTGTCAACTTCAAGTGGACACTTTCAATTCTATTACACATCACAAATACGAGCAAAGAAGTTAGAGATCCGAACAAAAATTTGACAGCCCGTAGCTATAATTGCGAATATTTTATCTGATTTCTTTTTCTGTTTGTCTCCTCTAGATAACATTCACACTTCGGTACCGAACTTCTAACTACATTTTGAATTTCAAGTCGAATAAAATAAATCTAACATCATTTACACAGAAGTAAGAACAAAATATTAAATAGCATGTTTTTATTGAGAGGCGGAATGAACTATTCAAAGTTTTAAGGCAGATCACAATTTTTAAATGTTCCAACATGAGGCTAGAGGCTAGAGGCTGCGTAACATTTCAAATTTATTTGGTCCTGAAGAACCAAAATACAAGTTGCTGCCATAAACCAAATGAAAAGGGCAAAGGGAATTTTTTTTCTATACATGTGACCCAAATGAGTATCATTGGACATCGAGCAATTAACACTTCAGCAGCTTTTCCCATGGGTATAAAATCATCGATAATATTAATAGCTGATCATAACAAGAGAAAAATTGTAAAAATCATGAGTTTATTTCAACAATCGAATATTAACAAAATACACCAGATAAAAATTTCGTACTTCCGTACGACAATTTTTCTATTATTAAAAAGAAAACTTATTACTTTTACATCACAAAATACGAAAAATGCTCTGAACATAATCAGAATAAAGGCACTTTTCCCTCTTCCCCAACAATAAGATAACAAAAGGTGCAGCATTTTTCTCGGTTGTTATCCAACAGTGAATTAGAACCCGTAATTATACCCAACTTACTTTCAATTCCTTAGAAGCTGGCTGCAGACCCTCGTATGACATTAGCAGCAAATTCGACACGATTCGACAGCATTTCAAGTCTACTTTCATCTCCTCCGTTTTTTTCGAGATTTTTCAACACGAAATGCTGTAGGAATAGCAGTAATCCTTCTCTCAGCATAAACAGTTTTTCAGATTTGGCAATGCGTGAAAATACTTCTACAATGACTGATTCGTCGTCGCTCAGCAAAATTGTCAAAATGATTTGTCGTATTAATTTAACCATAGGTTTATTCATTTCCGTAAACTGTAGTACCTACGAATCGGAAGTAAAAATGAGATAGAATTAAATCTTCTGTTTCGGTGAAAAATAAACAATTCCAACGCAAGTATTGATTTGGAATTTTACTTTTAGAATCGATAACGGTAATTTCAGCTCAATGAACAAGAACGCTAAAAATTTCGCCAAGTTTGTTATTTGCTGGTTAGTGAACGAATTTATTTGTTTGAACTTGTCCCACGTGCTGAACTGAACAGCGAGCTGTAAAAATATTCGACAGTAATTATAAAATAAATAAAGCATTTCGAACAAATGAAGCGAATTTAATAAAGGACTACAAAGACAAAATTCAATGTGAAGTAAATACTAGTGCATCATTCTCAATAATTTAGCCATTCATTCATTTTTGGAACGCAGTATGGCAATAATGAAAAATATGTATCTCAATTTTCAAAAAATTGTTTTTCAAAAAGCACCCATAAGCTTGATATAAGCAAGATTTATTTTTTTTAATTTGGAAAGAGATAATTCCGGTCAAGAAACCGATTAATTTAGCTTTCCTCACCCTCTTTAATTTCATTTCTTTCATTATTCATGTTACTCTACTTCGAAGTATTCAGTCTACACAATTACCTGATATTTTCTGTCAACAGAACAAAACTGTTCAGCAATAAATGCGTAGTAAGGATTATACTTTTTCTCTTTCAACAAACAGTGCATTAGAACGTAAATAATTTCCTGATACTGTTGCCCTTTCAAGCCGAGTTTGACGAGTTTTTCGAAGGCATCAACGTAATCCTGTAATAAATAAATACATCTAAAAATTTTCGAATGATTATGACAGATTTAAGCAGCAATAAAATTTTAATAAAATACCTCCGCAGTCATTAGAATACAGAAAATATTTTTTCGGGTATCCGTGTTCATTCTCTGTTTTCTGGCCAAATTCAAGATTTTCTGATCAAAAGCAGTGGTCTCCGAAATGGTCGCCGATTTGTTATCATGGGTTTTATTCATATCACCAGTCCATGCTGATCCGACAATCCACCATCGACCTTTTGTATCAGCTGAAAAATCAATTTAGTGATATTTGAACTTTCAGTTACAATAATAATAAAATAATCTAGTCTTATGGGTAAAATATTTCTCCATTAAAAAAAAAAAGCGAAAAAAAGGAAACAGGCAATAGAGTAATAATAATCACGTCAAGATTTTTACAGTTTTTCAGATTTTAGTTTTCATTTTACAGTAACCAAAATAAGAATCAAGAATTTTAATTTTCTTAAAAGTTCTATTTCATTTACTTTTCTTGAATATTTTAGCTTTTTATATAAGCTGGTCGCCAACCAAACAACTGGAATTTAAAGATCGAAGGAATCTCTTCATAACGCTATTACAATTACGTAATTCTTTGCCATTCAGTTTAATTTTACATGATCCTATGATCATGATCTGAGGAGTCCAGAGGGGGAATTAAAAAAAAATTACTTTCTGATTAACCTGCAAACGTACAATTTCGAATTGGAACATATATATTCACCAATATTGATGCATTAAAAATGAAAAAATTTTTAAGCATCTTTCTCTTAATGTGAACCCCCACCTCTTAGAATTTAAACTAACCATTTAAGATATCCTCCAGGGAAATTTTCAGCTCCGTGACGTACTTTCCAGGACGTATAAATGATTTTTGTATTTTTCTCAGATGTTCAACGTAACTCGGATCATAATTCTGTATTTTCAACATGTTATTATTTTTAACAGCAGTCAACGTATCGAGCATGAAACGAACTCTGGCACTAAAATATGAGAATAAATTACAATAAGTGTTTGCATTTGCATATTCTTCGGAGAGGCAGATTTCTGTTTTATTACCTCTCTCTTAAGGCGGGAGATTCATTCGCTTTTTTCTGAACATTTAAGATAAGCTCTTTCAAGGATACAGGATCATCCTTCCGTAAGGAGAATCCGACATTTTTCAGCACCAGCAAAATTAATTCAACTTCTTTTTCTTGGAACTTATCCACGAATTTCTTCAGTATTTCGTAAATTAAACAACCGTCGTAAATCTAACAGACAGAAGATCTTCAATTTCAAGACAGCAGTTCAACAGTTGTTCACAATTAATTCAAAAATGAATGCATACCTTAAAATTGTACAATTGACACAGGAACATAACCACATTGTCGATTCGTTTATCTTCAACACATATATTTTCCTCGAACATTTTATGCAAGTCTTCGATAAAATTTTGCAGAATAAAAGCACCTGAAATAAAAATTCAAGAATGAAGTACAAGAAAAAAATTTCAGGAGTATTAATTTCAATATTTGTCACCAATTTCAGATCCAACATTTGCATGCAGCAATGAAATAAGTAGAGCATGTTCGATGACTATGCGTTCAGCAGACAGAACAGGTGAGACGATGGTTTCTTTCAAAAACTTCAACAGCACAGAGTTGGTATCATTTCGACTGTATTTCGAGTAAATATCTTCCATCTAAGAGAAAATAAGGGTCAAATAAAAAACCAAGTAAGGGAAGACGATATTTTTAAATCAGTGAAATTCAAAAATTGGTTTTTGCGATAGTAAAATATTAAAGATCTATAAAACAAATTAATACCTGAGCTGTGATACTATGCATATTACTCTCTGTTAACCGATTAAGAGCTCCTTTCATCAGTTTGCGAAGTCTTTGTATAACTTCAGAATTCTCATTCGATGAACTTTCTAACGAAGCTCTCAATTGAGGTGGGATATATTTACCCTGATTGCTCTGAAAAGTGATAAAAATTTTCAATTAATTACTACATAAAACAAAAACAATACGAAAAAAAAAAGTTGAAACTATTCTCTTACCTGCACAATATTTCCTTCTTTATCTCGCAGCCGACCATAAATATCTTCTTTAAATTGATCTTTTTTGGTTTTGGCACCTTCAAATTCGTCTGCGGAGTTTACATCCAACTGTTCATCTTCTGACATAGAATTATTATCTGATTCCACTCGACTATTACTCTCTTTGGAAACGAAAGCTTGTAACATTTTCATACGATCAGAAACATCAGGTTTCTTTTCATTTTTAGTTTTCTTCAGGTCATTTTTATCGTTGGTTACCCTCCCGATTTCAGTTTTCTGCAGTTCATTTTTATTGGTAGTTACTTCAGACTCGATGCACTTTTTGGACGGTTTTTGTTTTTCTGACATTTTCGTTGTTTCTTTTTCAATATCTGATTCAGATTCTTCATATTCTTCGCTGTCATCGTCACGAACTTCAGTATCCGAATTACTAGCAATACTCATTTCGTCATCGAAATCCATTTCTTCATTTTCTGAATCTAGTTCTTCACTTGCAACATTTGACTTCTCCTTGCCTACAGCTACAGCTAAATCATCGCCGAAGTCAGCATTTTCGTTCAGCTCTCTCTCCAAATTAATGGAATCTTTGTACCTGTCAAAATCACAAACTTCCAACAGATCTATAAATTTTGTCAAAGAAAATAACGTACGGTGAATAATAAACATAATAAACAATAAAATGAGATCTTCAAGATCCTAATGATTATCACATGAAATACTGCAGATTAAAGGATACAATCTAAACCATCGTCCATAAATGATTTGCATATAGATTTATTCTTCCTTTTATCCAATCTGAGTTTTTTCTCCAACGATTTTATAATTCGATCTTCCTTTTCATTTGTTTCTAGTAACTGTCGTTTTCGTTGCTCTCTCATTTGTTTCTCCAATTTCTTCAAATCTTTGATTTCCTTTTGCTTTTGTTTTAATTGACGATCTACGATACTTAGTGAATCATTCGATGAAGGATTACCCGGTTGAATTTTTTTGGTCTTCTGAACAATCACAGAAGGCCCATCATTTGAAGCATCAGATTCTACTTTACTGATCTTATTCTTATTCAGATAGAATTGATTTCGTTTTGTTTTCTTCAGCTGACGTTTTTCTTTCCTCAACTGCTTCCTGGTTTTAGGATGCTCACGAGCAGAACTCTTTTTGGAATTTTTACCCATTTTCACTGCAAAATACACAGAAATATGATAGAAATATCATACTGAATACAGTAATGAATGATTCGGACGAATAAATACCTGATTATTCATTCAATATCTCGAAAACTGCAACGAAGCTATATTTTCAAAGTGATTTGATAGGATGAGTTGCTGATTCGAAAAAGAATTCAATAGAAGTTGAAAATACTGCCATTCTGCAGTTGTTTTTCACAAAAATTTCTTTTTGAATTCATAAATTCAACCATAATTCACGATTCCGCACAAGTCAATTCCCAATCGGCAATCGAAATTCAATTCAAAATTCAAAATTCACATGTTTTCAATTTTAAACAAACTTGGATATTGCAGATGTGGATGTTGTATGTTGTTAATAAATTTTAGACTTTAGTTTTCTCACTTTGCAGTAGAGCGTGCTAATGTTGAACGAAGTATGACTGATGCCCGATGGGCGATGACGTTACATAAAATAAAAATAACATTTTTTTTTATGGTTCGAGTTTTTAATTTTTTATTTCAACTTTTGTTTCCCATCGCAAATTTTGCGGCATTTGATATTTTTCTTTCTCGAAAAACAGCATTGTATTTGGTTGTATTGTTTTATAAATTTATCACAAGTAAATAACTGAAAATACCAATAAGATACGAAAAAATGAAATAAAATTTGAAGGACTACAATTTCTGTTTATTTCAATACAAAGAAAAGAATTCTGTAACAAATTGGAGAAAAACAAAAAGGAACAAAAAGAAAGAAAAATAATAAACAGATCTACTGATGCAACCAAAAAACAACACATTCATACACCTAGCACAGATTTTACAACAAAACTATTGAATATAAAACAAATTTAAATATATACATCATAATTAAGATTTTAATTTTATCGAAATTATTATTATTATTTTTTTTTTGTTCTTTAAAATGTCATCCTAAACGTACACGCAAAAATGTCTTCAAATAAATTACACGGTGAAAAATACAATTTACATGTGAATAATTACATTTAGCTTCAGTAAACTGAAATTTTTAAAGAACATTCAATTAAGAAAATTAAATATTATATAAAATGAATCTTTTCAATTTTCATATTTAACATTGTCTAAACTCTGTGAAAATTATTGGAAAGTTTACTCTTAATTTTAAACGAAACGAGTTAACCAATAAAATAGAAAGAAAAAAAAATTAAAATTTATTACTTTTTTTATGATAGGTAAGGTACTTAACTTAAAAAGCCAGGACTAGAATTATAAAAACCTAACATTAAAAACGTTGATAAGAAGAATTTCATTCGTATTTTGGGGGCAAATGAAGCAAAATTTTCGCATCTTCAAATGCCTTTTCAAAAATTATTTAATTAAAAAAATTTATACCGTTTGACAAAATCCTCCTATACGTAAAATACGATTAGGTCAAGTTTTTAATATTAGGCTTTAACTTATTAAAGAATAACAATTTTTCAACTGGTATAATAATATATGAATCTTAAGCATGCAGGACTGACTAGGCAAGTGGGTGCAAAGTGATTCGAAGCATTAAAATATAACATTCAATTAATATTAATTATTATACTGAATTTTCGGAATGTAAATATGTTTTTACTGGCGGTGAATTTCAAAGAGACACAAGAAGATGAATTTTACTAATGATTGAAAAAACAAACAAAATCTATTATTATTATAATAATTTTTTTCAATTTGACAACAATAACAGAAAATTGTTGTCTACGTTACAAACTATTGGGGCAATATTTTACTGCCTGTTTCAACATGCATATAATATGTATTTTTATGGTTAGCTAACTCTGCACAGAAGTAAATTATTGATTTTAGTACAATCTTAATTTTTTTAAAAACTTATTTTTCTTTAGAACGGGTGAAAGACTTTTGAAAATAATATCTCTTTAGAAAGGATGGAAAAAAAATTTTCAACAGTCTAAGGTATTATGAACAAATGAACCATAATTTGCAATTCATCTTTCCTTTAATACCAATGAAAGGAAAAATAACAATTTTCAAATCATAACTCATCTTGTGACTCGAATTAAAATCTCCACCATAAGCTCATCGTTGAAGCATAATTTGAAAAGCATGACACCTGAAGTGACCGTCTCTTCTGAAAGCTTAAGACACCACAATGTAAATATCTGCATTCAATTACTTCCCCACATGCGCCTAAAATTATGTTTCTTAAACAATAGTAAGCACTTAGGTATTAATAATTTAAAAGCGAAATATTTATCTACTTACTTAGGTATTTTCAGTAGATACTTTACCTGAGATCATTGTGCCTCCCTTTGTCAAACCTTATAAGAAGGAAATGACTAAAATGTCAACAAAACCATAAGGGAAATTAAAAAGGAAAAAAACATTCACACACTCACACACGCGCACACTTAATTTTAAAACTTAAATTATACTTTGGTGTGAAACTGTGAAATAATTTCCTGGAACAGTGAGAAACCTTATTGGGACACAAAATTTTTAATGGGATTCGTGAGTGCAACTCTTTTTGCAATTATAATTTTTTTACAGGCTTATACTGTGGTAAAGTAAGTAGAAATGTAATTTAAGCTGATTCAGCGATTAATTATAAAAATATGCATTTCCAAAAAAAAAAAAAATAGAATTTCAGCTGCCATAAATAATTAATAATTTCAATAATATATAATTGTTTCTGTATTCGTATTTGTAGCATAGAGTTATGATGCAGCTTCCATAAATGGCCTATTGAAGCAATAATTACATTTCTAATTACTTCGTATTAATATGAAAATACCATCACTAAAAATTTTCAGAAGAATAATCATATTTGGGGAAAAAAAACATCGTCAAGATGTTAATTTATGAATGTCAAATACTATAGAAAAACACTATGGGATTTTCTTCCCTCCATCCACATTGATAAAATTTTTAGGAAAAAAATCATTAAGTTGGTAGTTCAAATTTTGTAAAAGTTATTTAACTTAATTATGTAATTACTTAAATTAGTCGCCTTAAAAAATAAAAATACTGATTTGGTACGTCTGTGGAGGGCGAAAAGTGAAAAACTTCCTTACGAATTAAAACTTAAGAAGAAAATTATCCAAATTTAACATCTTAAAAGCAAATTAAAACGAATTAAAAAAATTAATAGTAGGTTTTACGGTACCTTTGGAATGTTACGTATGGTTCAACGACAAAACGCCTTTCTTAAAAATAAACAAAAAATAAGTTTTTAAAAAAATATTAAAGAAAAAATGACTAAAATGTCGCTCTTAAATAATATTTTGACTAGATTTTCACTCGTGTTTTTTTTTTTTTTTCAACGATGTAGTAACTTAAAATTATTTTCTTACGAATAATACAAATTTATTGCACATTGCCTGGCCTCCTAAAATTTAAAATTTTCTTAACGATTTACACAAAGGAAAATCAGGGGCGGTGGAACTTTCAGTTAAAAAAAAATTATTATTAATTTTAAATGTCATAAAAATATGATGATTCATGGAAAAATAGTAGACTAGAAAAAATTTAATATCGCCATCCTTTTTTTTCTCAATTAAAAGTTATCGAGACAGTTCATAACACAAAAAAATGAAATTCAAGTTCAATTTTTCTATGGTATTTAAAAAAACAAAAACAAAAACTTATACTAACGGGGTAAAGACCACAAATGGAAATTCCATATAAACGAAAACACATAATATGTATATAATGACTTTTCAACATAAAACGTATACGATAATACAAATAAGAATTATTCGAGTATTAAAAAACTTTCAGTATGACTGAATTATAAGATACCATTTCTGATAATTTTTACTCGTATTTCAATGCTTTTGGTCACACTAAAAGAGGAAAAAAAATATGAATGATATTGGTGTTTTCAAGTGTTTACTACTTTCTTTTCAGCGAATACGAAAATTTTCAAACACAACAATATTCAATGACGAAAAAAAAAAAACTAATAGCTACATAAAAATACAGCATTTTTTATGAAGAGTTAGACAAACTGAAAATTTATTTCTTAGATACCAACGTAAAATAAGAACAGATTTTTTCAATTTCAAAAATTGTCGGGTAAGTCATCAGATTTAAATCATAATTTTTACAATAATTGCATGTTCTACACAACAGTAGAATATAAGTATCATGTTTGAAATTAAATTAAATAGTTCTCCTATTTTTTGACTCTCAACAGCGAAATTGCTTTCAAACATACTGCAAACTACTAGTTCAGATGTGTGGAATTAGCGAGAATTTCAAACTATATAGAAAATAGTGAATTAGGATAGTTTCAGAACTAGATAAAAGAAATTCATCTACGAGCAAAAGATTACTACTGGGCAAAATGATTTTTCGTTGACATCCAACTTTTCCAATAAATAATCGTTATTAAAGTTCTACTCGTATAATTAATTTTTTTCAGGAAAGTAGTTTTTTATATTTTCCTTTTTTCTCCTTTTTATTCTTTTTTAGTTTTTTTAAATAAACGTACGTTTTGAAACACATGTTCACATTTCTTATATTACTGACGGGGTAAGTTGAGGAAAGAAAATATTTAAAAAAAAAAAGATAAATTTTACTTTGTTTATTCTTCCAAATACTGATTCGATTTAATTTATCAAAATGGGGAAAAATCAGCAAAATATTAAATTGGACCATTCGGAAAACAAAGATTTCTGAATTTCTGAATTATGTAGGCTCATATACAGATATTTCTATCACGTTTCTCAATCATTTTTTGTTAGGTTATAATTTTTAGAATTACTATGTGATATGTTATACTTTTAAAAATGCGGTCTTTGCTTGTATAAATAAATCGTCGACTTCATTTTCATTTATTTTTATTACCCATGGATAACTCTATTACCCACAAGTAACTGCAATGAAAACTTTTTCTCCTTCGAGAAAGCACGTCAAATTATTGAAAATCAGTCTAAATCAGTCCTACCATAATTATAAGCTTCGGTAGTTTAATTTCTCCAGTAACGTGTCTCAGCGAAAACAAAAATCAAAATCCAGGACTACATAAAGCCCCTAGCTTCATGGAGGAAGGATGAATTGACGTCAATAAAAAACGTTGACAAAAATTTTTTCTCCAGTTTTTCGTAAATGGTCAAAAATATTTTCAAGAGGAAAAAATAAATGATATTCATTTTCTTTAAAAATCAGTACTTTACATCTTCTTCGTAAGAAATCAGCACTTATCGGGATTTTAAAAACTTGATAGAAACTGTTCCACAAATTATTTTTCGTGTTCAAAAATTAAAAAAACAATCGCATCTTATTCGGCATTTTCATTCTTTCTGTGAATTTATTCAGTATTATAACTTCTCCCGCGGTCTAACTGAATGGGATATAGGTACTTATTAATTAGTCGACCTCCTACGAACCTATACCAATACGCTTCTAAAATGGAAGAGAAATAGGAACTTGAAGAATTTCCTCAAAATACTATACATTCTTCGAAACTAAATTTATATTAGTCATACCGAAAGATTTTAATTCTGTAAATATTTGCGTAAAATACGCTGGTTCGGAATTTATCCTCAGCATACTGCCGGACATTTTATTCACTATTTGCAAACACCGGTCCCAAAAGTCTTCTCGGCTTTCTTCGATGAGAAACGGCTTTAGCGGATATGATATTTCGTTTCCCATATATGAATACGACATGTAGAAGCAAGTCAGCACCATAATTTGCAGCTCCAATTCTGAATTGATCTCGTCACCTTTGATCATCTCTCTGACTAGCATATAAACGAACACCACATTCGCAGGATTAATAAATGGAATGTCCTGAAAGCACAAAAAAAGAACTAAGGGTCAGTACCTGCCATTTGTTCAAGTTCTACCTTCACAACCTTTCCACAGTGAACGGGAAATTCTTTATTCATGGGTGGCTGTGTGGTGGTGGGGCATCTCACTCCTTTGACAAGTTAGGGAGGAGGGCCCTAAGCAGGCTCTCAGTGAGCCCAAACAGCATTTGGAAGGAGAGATTCGGGCAAAAAATATTTGAGAAGAAAATTCAGGTAAAAAGCATTTGGGAGGAAATCTATTCAGGTAAAAAACCGTAAATGTTTTGTGTGTTGTAAACGTGAAAAATGCTATAGGATAGTTGCCACCAAGACAAAAAAGCACAATGGGTAATTTCTTATATTGTTCGATTTTCCCAGTGGACTGAAACACGAAGCACTTATGTAATAAGATTAGTGTTGTAAAACTTTGTAAACGATAGAAAATTGAATTAATTTTTCCACTGATACCAATAATCTTTGAAACTAGAAAAACAGCATCGCATTTGCTAACTCCTGAATTGGTCTGAAGAAAAAAATAATTTCAATCCCTTGTGGTGCCCGAACCGAAATTCGTACAAATTCACAGATCGAATGTAGTGAAGTTCAAGAGTGAGGCAATCCTAACTAGTATGCGAGTGTTAACGGGGGTTTTAGAAAACAGATATGAAGATAGCCAAAAGAGGGATACTACTTCAAACAAGGTAGAACACTAGATCGCAAGCACAGCAACTTCTGAATAAGTTGTACCACGAATAAGGATAACGGACTTAACTCAAAAACTACGATAACCGACAGGGGTAACTAATCCGAAAAGGAAGAACTAGGTTAAACGATAAGAAGGGGGTGAAACTAAAAAGAAAGAAATATTCGAGAGTAAAACAGGTTACGAAACTAAATAGAATAGAGTGTAGTAAATTCGAAAAGTTTACAAGTCCTAACTGCTATACGGTTACCTTAACACTGAAATAATTAAAACAGGTTAATACAACTCACGACTTTTATTACTGGAAACGATGGCGAATACAAAACTCGAAGACTCCTGGATAGCGTTGACAATCACAGTTGACACTTCTTGGATGGCATCTCCACTGGTAACAGCAATTCGAGAAGGATAGCAGAATAAAACACACGATTTTGCTGACTAAACGAATTTAACGAGCGGTTACTACTCGACAAAATTGACTATTACTACGACACGGATAATACTACACTGAGACACGACGATACACTACTGCGAACAGGAAAACTTAGAAAGAATTTCCAAAAAGAAGCTTCAGTAGGTTCTAACCCCAAGAGAAGTTGTTAGTCCAGTAGTCAAGTAAAGAGTGATTTTATCCTTCTCAAAAAGCTGCTTATATACACGAAAATCGAAGTGGTGTGATGCCATCCGAGTGATCCTATTGGTCGAAAATGACAAAGGAAAAGGTTGGAGTTAAATTTCAAAAGAAAAATTAAACAAAGGCTAGGATCACCAATTTGATTAACTGAAATGACAAAAAGAAGTAACTAACTGAAAATGATAAAAATCAAGAATAAAGGAAAAGTAAAACAGGAATGTGAAGAACAAAAGAAATAACTTTATCTAAAATTACGAAAAAGAAAAGATAAAGAAACCACAAAAGGTTCTACTTTAATCGGACTAAAACACAAAAGGCAAGAAACAACTGATAAACTAGAACTTCTTTTCAATTTAACTGAAACAATGAACAACATTCCATATCTCTCTGGATTTTACTTTAATGAAAAGAAAAAAGAATTTACTGAATAAAATTGATATGGAAAAGGAATGAACAGAAAAATCAAAAAAAGAAAAAGAAAGAAAAGAAGTATAGTGAAATAAAAAAAAAAAGAAAAGAACAGGAAAGAGCATGAAATGGTAAAAGACCAAATTATTTCGAAATAATAAAAATTAGAAGTGTCAATCTGGAAATAATATTACGAAATTGCAAAAAGAATAAGAATAAATTGCAAAATATTTCAGATGAAAACAGTTCGAAATGAATTCAGGTGAAAATAGAATAACAGAAGACTATCAGATTTATTATTCGGGCGAAATAAAAATAAAATGTGTGGTAGGTTACGAGCTCCACACGCCCCCCCCCCAAACTCCATTTTTCCAGAGCCACCAAGGAAAAATGTCGTTTGTCAGGCGACAAGATCCCTGACGAGACAATGCGCGGTAACAAGTATAAGTTTATTAAACAAAAAGAAAAAGAAAAGATTTGCAAATAAACGAATTATATTTGATCATATTCAACAAACCGTTGAAATACGATTAAAAAGAACAAACAAACAAAAGAAACTTTGAAAGTACAAAAATCAACTGACTTAAACTTAAGGAGTCAAACAAAAACATAACTTTCTTATTGATAAGTAAAAAAAGGTAAAAGATTTAAGTTTGAACGAAATTAAACAATACAGGACTTTGTCGAGACGACTTGACGTAGGAATGTAACTTCCTTAAAAATATTTTTAAGTTTTAATTCTAAGTTTAATCTTAAGTTTGACTGACGGGTTTTAAGTTTTATTTATTTTGATTAACAGGAGATGACTACAGGTATACTAATCCTGGTGAAATAAAAATAACTTCTTTTTAACGGAAAAAGTTAACGAAGAAAAGTTTAACGAAAGATTAACCTGAGATCTTAACGGATGATTTTAACTGAAAGTCTAACAGGTGACAGGACGTTAAAGAAACATACTACGATCCGTTAAGTAAAAGAGATACTAATCGTTAATTGACGAAAAACAAAGTTTTTTACGTTAATAACTAAAATGAGATCCTGTTGAAAAATAAAAGATATCTTATAGAGAAAGGAACGAAAATCAGTCTCATAAGAATAACAGGACTTTTTTTTTTTTTTTAAAAAAAAGATAAACCTCTAAGTGAGTTAAAGAAAGTAAAAAAAGGAGTTGAGAGTTAAAGTACTCGCAAACTATACGATCGAAATCCTGAATACAAGATTCAAGGATACGACAAGATAAATAAAAAAAATAATTTAGAGTTAAAAGATTCCAAAAAGACAGGGCCGGGGAAGAAAAAAAGAAAAATAAACGAAAGACGTTACGTTAACTCGAATGTCAGTCAGAAAATACAGTCAGAGCAAAAACATGAGTAACGAATATACAGGTAAATTTAAAGATTTTAACTCAGGACTTTTTATAAATGACTCCATGATCGTGCCTGGAAAAATAACGGAAACGATTACAGAAGTTTACGCGACGAGTTTAATGAATGATTTTTTCACGATATGCTGCTTTGTACGCGCGGTTTCCTTGATCTAGAAGGTACAGATATCCATCGTCTCTTGATCCGGATACGGTTTTCAGATATTTCATGAAGAAGTCTCTGCCAAGGATAAGACGGTTGTTAAGCATTGTCGGAAATTTGAGATCATCGACGACATGAGCGAAGAATGAAAAACGGGAATCTTCATTACGACCATGAACGGACAGATCGATGAGTTCATTGGCTACCACACCTCCATCTTGTCTTCTGAAGTAGCTCTGTGGTTTAGCACCCCAGGCTAGATGGAAAACAGTTTTCTCCGTCTTCTGACTATTCTCGATATGTGCTGGATTTACGAAGCTATACGCGACGATCGAGGTTGGCAATGTCAGGTCGACGTATACGGTTAAGAAGACTTTATCGGCGGACGTTTCTTTTCCCATTTTGAATTTAACAATCAGGTATGATGGAATTAACAGGAAAGACTTTTCTGGTCCAAGATATGGAATACCAAAGGTTCGGAATTCTGGTCGACGAAAACTGGTTGCTCCGCCGTCCTCGTTACGCATCGTAACGCAATATTCCTTGTTGGTGACTCTCTCGAAGATGTAGTGTTTGTCACCAAGCTTGGCTGGCGAGACTGCTACTTCTTCTATATTGAGATCGTTCTCTGGTTCTGACTCTGACAGGCAAAGATCTACGTCGACTTGGAAACCATCATCTGGTGTACTGGCACGGGATTTGATTGAGACGACTTCATCCTTGACTTCCTGCTTCATTTCTGCTTCGACTGTACGGCTGACATCCGGATTAACATTTACGAAGTTTTTACAGTTTTCCTAAGAAGGAACGCTTTTTTAAGTTTATGAACTTTTAAACTTAATTTATACAGGAACAAGCGACAGAGAGAATAAAGAACGAGATTATCATGAAGAAATATGATAATAGAGAGTAGGGTTAGTAGAAGAAAGATTTGCAGAAGGAGTGTGCTCAATTAAGAATTTTTAGTAAGTTCTTACGTTTGTGACTGAATCGAGAGGAATATATGCCTCACCCAGGTATTTGAGTGGCGCGTTCTCGAGGATTTCGTTTAGCGTTTCCTCCGCTTTAACCTTATCGACAGGGACCGACTCATGAGAACGAGACACGCTGGAAGCGCTTGACGATGAAGTTTTACGCTTCTTCGCAGCAGCAGGTACGGGTTCGTCATGTTCGCGTTTTTCAGACGACTCACTGGACGACTTAGATTTGGGTTTCTTTGAAGAAATCAACGTCTGTCGGATACGTTTAGCGACGGTCGAACGATCAGAATCTGACGGAACAGGCTTATCTGACGAAACAGATGTATCGATAGTAGAAGCTCTGGTAGACTCAGCTTTACGGGCGGCACTAGCCAAACGACCTCCAACAAGCTTCTCCAAAGCTTGTTGTTTTGCCATGTACTCGGGAGAACACTTTAAAACGACAGGACGAGTATAAATAACAGTAACGAAAACGAATACTGATATATAAAAAAAAGAACGAAAAGATACCTTTTGAATGTCGGTTTCTTTCAGTCGTTTAACAACGACGTTAACAGGCTTGCAAGTTAGCTTTGGCTGTCCCGGCTCGGAATCAGATTCTGAGAAAAGATTACGGATTAACTTTTTCTCGAACTGTTTTGACGAACTCTTACGACTAGACGATTTCTCAGCTTTATGAGTCGACGACGTTTTCGAACGGATACCATACGCTTTCTACAGGTTTTAAGAAAAACGTGTAAATAACTTGACAGGATTTGTACAAAAACAAACACAGAAAAACGAAATTATACCTCAGACGAGACTGAAGGTTTCTCGACTGATTTCACAGGAGATTCTTCTACAGGACGAGTAATCGTTTCACTGGCGTTCGGTCTATTTTTTAAGTTCTCAGAAGGTACAGACGGTTTCGAAACAGTTTCTTCCTTCTAAAGGAGACACGATATACATGAGAAACGAATAACGACAATGAAATATACATAATTAATTTCAAAGAAATTACTTGACACGTCATCAACAGATCGTTGATGAGATCCTGCTTCTGTTTCACTTCGTTCTTCAACGATTGAATTTGAGCGTCTTTCGATTTAATTTCAGCATGATCAGACTGTTTAAAACGAAATACAGAATGATGTACAGAAAAATCGACAGGACATATCACAGAAAAGTGATGAAAAAGATGATTACCTTTCGCAATTCTTCGAACTTCTCCATCAACGATGTAAACTTAGTTAGAAGATCGGTTAACTGACGAAGGTTGGCGAGTGTAGATCTCTCATACCGATGAATATCTCGTTCCGCCGACGCGAATATTCCTCTGACCGTTTCGGAATAACCACGAACGATATCGAGCTGACGACGAGTAAGCGAAAGTTCTGGTCTCTCCGCCAATAATGGAAGAACCGCTGAGATCAGATCCGATAAACAGGAGTATTTTGAACTACAGGTGTGAAATTGGGTGACCAACGCTGGTACGCCGCTGCCAACTTCACGAATAAGACTGGTATTGTCTTTAACGGCCGCTTCGAGTTCTTTGATCAGACTTAAGATCATGTCTTCGAGCGCTGTTAAGTTTTCTCACATTAGAAATCTTTCAAATATCGTAACAGAATACTAATTTGAGCAAACTTACGAATATTTCTGGAATGCTTCGGATCGAATTTGAACGAACAGATTTGTCGTGCCATCTCCAACTATTACAGACCAACTTGACGATTCTCGATGATTGGAATGAACAGTTGACGATTTCGTATACCGAATTTACGATTTAACAGGAAAAACGAACGAATATACTGGATTTATTTCAAAATAAATTCCGAACGACATTAAGAAAAAGACGCATCGCGTGGTTTTCATTTCTCATGAAGTGCGTCACACATTTGGTCGGTTGTCCTCTAGCAAGGTCGTAGTTTTTCGTTGTGAGTGTACTTCACAGATGAAAAACGTGAGTTCGGACGCTCGCCTAGTTTCGACGGTAGAGGCGCTAGTGTCGTTTTAACTGTTCGTTAATTAAATTTATTTAAAGTTCATAAATTTAATTTCCGACTTCTGGTATTTTATCTGGATATTGAACGATGACAGGAAAAATAACAGGAACTTGAATTGATGAAATTGATGAAATTCTGATGAGTGACGATGAACTCCATCATTTTCATGTTTTTTGTTGGTTGTTAGTGTCGAAGATTGGAAACGTGATGCTGTACTAATTCACCCATAGGTAGGCGAATAAGGTAGGCATTTGTTCCCCTCGCTTCTACGATTTGGCATGGACCAACGTATAACGGGTTGAGTTTTCTGGCTACACCGGATGCTTCTCTGGACATAGTGAAGTTTTTGGTATAAACCAAATCTCCAGGCTCGAAGGTAGTAAGATGACTTCTCTGGTTCTTACTTCTTCTCTGCTCTAATTGGGTTTTTGTGGTTCTAGCAGCATCTTTCAAAACTGCTCTATACTCTGCTTCCGACATGCGAATTCTTTTGCCGTCAAGAGTGAACTTGAGCTGCAAAAAGATGGTGGTTGGGGGATGTCCAGTGGTTCGATGAAAGGTATCGTTCATCCGCTGCTCTATAGTGGATATGAATTGGATCCATCTCCGATGTTGTGTAGGGCACAGCAAACGAAGACAATCGCCGATGATCTTCATGCGAGTTTCAACTGGATTTGCTTGAGGATGGTAAACGGAAGTGAAACGGGTTTCGATGTTTCTGGATTCCCAGTGATCAGTCCATACTGATGATCGAAATTGACTTCCATTGTCAGTGAGAACTGCTAGGCATGTCCCAAGATGGTCGTACAGCTTCAGGAACTGCTCGGTAAACTTGATGCACTGCAGACTACTGGTCTTTTTGGTCGGATACAGACGAGTGAATTTTGAAAATACATCCATAATGACAACTATCTTACGAGCTCCACCTCTCGCGGTAGGTAGGGGTCCATAAGTGTCAATCGAAAGTAATTCCAAAGGTTTCGTGGAAATTACGGATTGGAAGGGTCCATGAAGAGTCTCGTTCGGGTATTTGGCTGTTTTACATTCGGCGCAGCTAATGGAATAATTGACTACATCGAACTTACAACCTGGCCAATCAAAGTATCGGCGTATGACATCTAATACTTTTTTGTAGCCTGGATGTGTATATTCTTGATGGTAAGCTTCGATCAGGAGGTTTCGAATGCTTTTGGGGGCATACATTCTACATTCTCCATCTCGGTTCTTGAGATACACAATCCGATTGTTGAATGAAATTCTACTGGATCTCTTCTTGATCATGTCCTGGATTTCTGGGTCTCTATTCTGAAGATCTGCCAAGTTATCGAGGATATTCTCGATGCGAAGTTGACCTCCAGGTGCAGTCAATGCCATGACCGCAGGAATCGGGGCAAAATGATCGACATTCTGGGAAATGTCCCTCCGGAAACGACTAAGTGCATCGGCAGCTTTATTTTCACTTCCGGGAACGTGTTCTATTACTTCTATGTCGAACTGCTGGAGGTAGGCTCTCCACCGGGCTACCCTTTCAGACACGTTCTCGAACGCGCTGTTAAGGTATTTTAACGCTCGATTATCGGTTCGTAGAATAATAGGGTGATCTACTAGCAAGTAGATATGTTTTTTGATGGTATAGATGATGGCTAACAGCTCCTTTTCGTAGGTATCATAATTTTTCTCAGCGGTCTTTAGTAATCTACTGACCATTCCGAGTACTTTTGGCTGGTTCTCGTCGTCGAATTGGACGACTATGCCACTGATAGCTACGTTACTGGCGTCTGTTATCACATAGAACTTCCTGCTCCAATCAGGGAAGTTTTGAAGGATGGACTCAGCAACAGCTTTCTTCAACTCGTTGAAACTGGTTTCCTCTTCAGGTCCCCAATGAAACTGGACGTTCGATTTGGTAAGTTCGTGTAAGGGAGCAGCAAGTTCCCCACACTTAGGAATGTGTCCGCGATAGTAGTTTATCACTCCCAGAAAACTCTGTACTTCCTTCTTTGTCTTCGGGGTGCGATACTCATAAATCGCTTCCACGCGTTTTGGGTCTGGTGAAATTCCTTGATCGCTGACAATGAATCCCAGGTACTTGACAGACTGTTGGAAAAATTTGCATTTTTCTACGTTGAGAGTCATACCGGCACTCTGGATCTTGTGAATTACCAGGTTGAGATGGTAAAGGTGATTCTCGATGCTGTCCGAGAAGATGAGCAAGTCATCGACGTAGACGGTACAGCAATGGTCCAATCCTTGAAGAACGGTGCGCAGCGCAGCTATGAATCCGGGCATGGAGTCCTTGAGTCCATAGGCAAGCCTATTAAACACGTATGGTTGACCTTTGAATCTGAATGCTATGTATTTCTGGCTTTCCTCTGCTAACGGTATTTGAAGAAAACCGTCGCGGAAGTCAAGTTTACTGAAGACAGTCGCGTTCAAAAACATCGTTTTGATTTGATCTATGGGCGGTACAATGTCACCACTATTGCCCATATAATTATTGATTTCTCTCGAGTCCATACACAACCGCAACGATCCATTCTCTTTAAGGATAATGTGGATAGGAGTAATATAGATGCTTCCTCTGGGAGTCACGATATTATCTCTCAGCCATAAATCGAGAATCGATTGCACAAAAGGCAATCGGGCTTGTGCTATCGGACGATCCTTAGGGTTCATCTCTGGCACAGGATGTTTCATTTGAAGTGTATGAGTGTAGGTATTACACCGGCCAATACGATCTTCAAAGACTTTGTGGTTGAAAAGTAACATTTCTTGGAAGGTGAGCTTCTCATCATCTGATATCTCAGCTTTCATAGCGATGTTACAGATACGGATTTTATCAGCTTTCGGGATCACAGGTGGCTCCACAGCTAAAACACTCTCCATGGTGTTGAATTGAACTCCTGGAATCTCTAAGCGATTTGGTGAATCTGGATGCTCGACGTCCAATGTTCTCTGTTTGACGCGTAGGATTGCATCGTAATCCCAGAGACACTGTCTACCAAGCAACAGCCTTGTATTCAAATCTTTACAAATTCGAATATAAGCTGTAAATTTGTGGTAATGTCCGCGGATGTCCTTCATCTTAAAGTCGAGGCAGATGGTTCCTCCTACTTTAATTTTCGGGCGGCCCTCAGCGTATCCCACATCCTGGAAAGGCTTCTTCAGCTTCAAAAGCTGGAGATCGGGATTCTCGAATTGAAGACGACGGACGAAGTCCTCTCGAACATATGAGTATGGTGATCCTGGATCGATGAAGACGGGATACTGACTTTCTTTTTCTCCGATATAACAGGGAAAATACATGCCGGGAAAGAACAGTCTTTGATCGACATATTCAGTGGCTCCTTCTGGATCCGAATCGATTTCATCACCGACGATTGAGAAGCAGGACTCAGGATATTTCTGAACTTCCTCCTCGCTGTCCTCGTCAGCGGTAATAAGGTGAACGGCAGCTGATGAAACATCGGCTTCATTTTCGTCTTCTTCTTCCTTTTCGATGTACTCTCGAATGAGCACAGTGAGATGGTTGTCGATAGCTCTTACTTCTTCGCGGGTAAAATGTTTGCGAATCGGTGCTATGACTCTTTTCTCCTTGGGTTCATTCTGCTTCTTGACTGGATCTTTACCTTCAAGCGTGAGCTCCGCCTCGTATCTCTTGGAAAAGAATGAATGGAAGTCCAAAATGTATAGACTTTTGAATTCGCTCTTCATGTTCCAGATCTTCCGATTGATGTTTCTCAGCGCTGAGCGGTAGTGAGAGTTTGTCATTCTCTCCTTGTCAGGAGGTATAGTGCAAAAGATCACTACTTTGACATAGTTTTTCAGGAACAAGTCATTGACAAACTTTCTGATCTCTACTGCGAACATATCAATATCGAAATCAGCATGAAGTACCAATTCTTCACCGAATCCAACGATAACTGAATCATCCTTCTTAATGAGAGGTGTCACAAAGTTGATGAACTCCGTTACTGTTGTTGGTTCTAGAAAACTGGATACTTTTTCTGGTCCAAGGGATGACACGTCAGAAAATACTGACTTCTCCAACCAGGAGAATATGGATGCGTCGCCGAAGATCTTGAAGTCCTTCCAGCTCGGGACGAACTTATCGTTCTTTGCGATGCGAATCTTCTCCGTAGAATTGGATTCGTTGATGACAGATATTTTCTTCACAGGTGAACTAACTTTCGCTTGTGTTTTGATCTGAATCTTGGTAGGTGGTGATGTTCTTTCTGGTGGTAATGGCTGACTATTAGACTCCTTCGGGATCGCTCCTTTGATGGGAATCTGAGTCTGCACAGGTTGAGAGAATGAAACTTGTCTCTGCAAAGGTTGAGAGTTTGATGATTCTGGATCATCATTCTTCCTCTTCTCAGAATAGTTCACTCCTCGTTTTGCACTTCTTGGTAACATAGAGCGTTGCTGAGCAGGTGGTCGATTTTGCGGGCTGTTTTGATGATGGGAACGACCATTTTCCACCATCAAAAGTCGTTTCCCGGAAACTCTTCATGTCTGGGAACTTCAGCATCAGATTCTGAATCAGGATCTGGATTGACTTGATCCACATAGAAGATGGCTTCCTGGTTACGTGATGAGGTGTTTGCGGCTGCACGATGAACTGGTGGTTTGACAGCATACGGATTTACTGGTGGTAACTGCATGGTCGCGTCGAAAGCGCCATAAGTAGCATGCAAAGAGCGTACTTTCTCAGAAAAGGTCTCGAAAGTAGCACAGTGCTTAGGCTTCAGTTGACCGCTATAGTAAACTGGTGCTTTCCTCATAATCTTGCTATGGATAGACAAGATCGGAAGTTGGCAATCGAACATTTTAGAGTAAATGTCGATAATGAAATCCGCAATACTATCGTACCTACGATGGTCGAACACAGCGTTCTCGATTTCAAGAAGTATCTGCTGCTTGCAGTTATCATTCCACTCCGTCTTAAGGAACTGATCTTTAAGATGCACGAATCCAGCATCGAAGCGATAACTCTTCGCAGTTTGAAAGTGATCACGATCAAATGCACGGATGAAAAGCTTGCCTCGAACGATGTTGTCGGATATACCACTGGTACAGTGTTCAAATTCACGAATGAATGAGATAGGGCTACGGGTATCAGCTCTTCCTCTATACGGCTGGAGCTTCGTCGGGTCGAAATACTTCGAGGTGTAGTTTGACGATGGCTGGTGCAGATATAGATGAATCGGCTGCCCCGTTCCTGAGGCTGAACTGGGCGGTATAAAGATGCTAGCTGGAACGTTGGAAGGATGTTGTCCTCCGTTACCTCCGTTTCCTGATGGAACTGGTGTAGTTTTACCATACTCCAATGGTGCCATTACAGGTGCGGCTGTAACATCGGGTTTCCATTGCATATTGATTTTCATGGCAATTCCTCGACTCGGGTCTTGTCCTGAAAGTTGGTTTGGATCTGGTTCGAAGACAGGATGAAATGAAGCATTCTGAACTCGATTTGTACCATAGGGTTGGTACGGCGCTGGCTGACCTACATCAGGTAGCTGCGTAGCATTCATCATCGGTGTTGGAATAACCGATGGCACAATGGGTGGTGGTATAGAGTACAGATTTGGCTGGTGCTGAGAGGTCACTGGTACTGACGTAACCACTGGTCTCGGCATACTGGTAGATGATACGGGCTGCGACGTCGGAATTGACATCGGGTTGCTGGCAATCGGCTGCTGAGAAGTTCTCGGCGTGGCTTGATTTCCGGCAATAATAGGACTTCCTGTGTTTTGAGATGATGAACTGCTGACATCAGAGCTAGTATTGGAAACTGGTGGAGGTTGATGAATAGTGGTGAAGTTTTCAGAAAACCTCACTGCTGGACGACGTTCGGGTTCGACACTGGGGTTACGAATCGTAATTGGTGTCGAGGTCTCGGTTGCTGCGGCGGATGCTGCAGTAACTTCTGGATTAGGTGGATTGTCGAAGGAAGCGACTTTCCCGACTTGTCTGGCGAGACTGCCTGGCAAATCCTCTGGATCTAATCCATGACGAACAGCAATTTTCTTCAAATTCTCCAACGAGACTTCCATAGTCGCTGCTAAGTCTGCGTGTTTTTGAAGATTTTCGGTGATCTCTTTGATTCTTTTAGTTTGTTCTAAAATCAGGTATTCTGTGACTGCTTTTTGGTTCTCGAGCTCCTCGTCTAACTGCGCTTGGGTTTTGGTATGAGAAATCTCCGTTTTCTCAATTCCTCCGCTGGTCTGACCATTCTGACTAATGTCGGAATTACTGGTGTTCTGGCTATGTAGTGGATCTTCTACACGGTCTTTAGCACTAGTTCCGGCTACTCCTATACCTTGCTGCTGCTGAGCTGGAAACTCTAAAGTATTTCCATCCGCAAACGTTATGGTGGGAGTCGTAGGCGGTGGTGGTGGAATCGTCGATTGAAGATCTATTAACGGATCTTCAGAATTTAACGCTCCGTTGCCTACTCCAGTCTCGTTCTCGTCACCAGACATGGTTTGAGACTTCAACTGATATTAGTCAAATTGGGTGTTCTGATGAACTCGATAACTATTGAGCACACAAGATGTATTCTCCTAAGGAAAAGGAAAGGAAAATAACTAACTGTCCCTACTACTCTCTTCTAGTTTAACAAAGCGTTACTAACTTCGTGATCACAAGAGTGAAACAATTCTCGTGATTCGACGGAAATTCGATACAATAGGAAAAATGATTCTCTTTCTCACAACAATTTCTTCTTTCTTGATGATTCTGGAACGGTAATTTGGACGATGTTTAACAGACGAACTACAGATTAAGATTTACAAACGAGTGTGGCTCTTAAAACTTATGGTAATCCGCAGTAAACAGTGTTTGTGAGTGTTACTCTAAAGAGTAAAAAGATTCGAAAATCGAGGGAAAATGTAACACTCTAAAATTTTGGGTTGTCACCAATATCCGGGATCAAGCGAGATATTGCTGACAGGATTTAGAATAAAACTCCGAAAAAAGGGTAAAAAAATCTAAATTAGGGAAAAATCTTGTTTCAAAAAAAAGGAATTTCGAACAAGGATTCAGTGGCAAAAGAAAAGAAGAAAGTTACTCAAAAAGGGCAACTAGATAGTGAAAAGAAGAAAAATTATATCCCTAGTAAAAAAAAACCAGTCGACAGACAAAAGATAGATATTACAGAAATATAATTACAAGAAAAATATAAGGGTAATAAAAAGAAGAAGAAAAAATAGTAAAAGGGGTTAAAAAAAAGAACAAGGGAAGTTTAATCTGAATTACGAAATTACGTTACTCAAAAATAAACTTTACATATATTAAAAGAAACAAGATTTCAAAAAATCTTAAAGATGGAAGCGAAACGCCTCGGGCAAAAATAACAAGACACAGGGTAAAAAAAGGAATGATATACTGAAACAGTATATAATTTGGTCTACACTCTAACCATTAGAAAAGTAAGTCTGTTCACCTCGAAAAATCTACTTTAATAGTTCCTACAGGGTATTAAGAAGAAAAAGTCTCGGTGGACAAAATCGAATTTAAACGAAGTCGGACAATCTAAATCGAAGACTCGAAAGATCCAAATAATATCGGTCACACACAGCACCTCAATTCATCAAAATCGAAAAACTAAGAAAAAGGAATTCTCCAACAGCGGAAAATACGATGAAAGTGCTAGTAAGAAAAATCAGAAGAAACTCTAAAAATTCGAACAAGCGAAAACTATTTCCCTAACTGCAGGTTCTTACAGAAAGAAAAACAGGAAAATACAGAAAACGCTAACAAAAATGCCTTGAGAGCTACTCTGCAGTGTACAAAAATTCAAAAGAAAGAACAAACACAAGTTCCAGTACTCGATCTAACGAAAAGGGGAAAGAAAAAGTCCTAGAAAATCGAAAAGAAAATAAAAATGACAAAAAGACGTGTTTGGATAAAGACTGGGATATCTCGGGGGTGTCAGTAAAAAACCACAACAAAAGGGTTAACGAAAAACAAAAATAGACGAGAAAAACAAAGGAAAAATAATTAGATGAATTTACAAACTGACGAGATATCGGGCTGGACTTAGTACAGAAGACACAAGAAAGGTCGCAGAACCATCATAATCTAAACAAAACAAGAGAAGATGATCCTGTCACGGTCGCCAATTTAGTAGTCTTACTTACTCAGAAAGTTAACACACTAGCACAACCCGAGTGTAACGAGGTGTAGTTAACAGACAAGGAAGAAAAAACCACTCCAGTATGGCAGATCGTCTACCGCTATTTCGGGTCAAAAAGAAGAAGCCGGATCACACTGCAAACACAGCGTGGTCAAGTCGACGGTCGCCACTTTGCATACACAGGAGTGTTACAAAGAAAAGATGAGGTGAACACAGTACCTCTCTAACAACGATATAAAAAGATTGGAGAAACTCTGCGAAAAAAGAATTACCTAACTAACATAAGAAGGAAAATCCTAACAGGTCGTCAAGAATCACATCCAAGCATATACCGCAGGGTATATCAGTTAACCAATCGGAACAGGTAAAAAGAAAGGTAAAAAAAAATGTGGTGCCCGAACCGAAATTCGTACAAATTCACAGATCGAATGTAGTGAAGTTCAAGAGTGAGGCAATCCTAACTAGTATGCGAGTGTTAACGGGGGTTTTAGAAAACAGATATGAAGATAGCCAAAAGAGGGATACTACTTCAAACAAGGTAGAACACTAGATCGCAAGCACAGCAACTTCTGAATAAGTTGTACCACGAATAAGGATAACGGACTTAACTCAAAAACTACGATAACCGACAGGGGTAACTAATCCGAAAAGGAAGAACTAGGTTAAACGATAAGAAGGGGGTGAAACTAAAAAGAAAGAAATATTCGAGAGTAAAACAGGTTACGAAACTAAATAGAATAGAGTGTAGTAAATTCGAAAAGTTTACAAGTCCTAACTGCTATACGGTTACCTTAACACTGAAATAATTAAAACAGGTTAATACAACTCACGACTTTTATTACTGGAAACGATGGCGAATACAAAACTCGAAGACTCCTGGATAGCGTTGACAATCACAGTTGACACTTCTTGGATGGCATCTCCACTGGTAACAGCAATTCGAGAAGGATAGCAGAATAAAACACACGATTTTGCTGACTAAACGAATTTAACGAGCGGTTACTACTCGACAAAATTGACTATTACTACGACACGGATAATACTACACTGAGACACGACGATACACTACTGCGAACAGGAAAACTTAGAAAGAATTTCCAAAAAGAAGCTTCAGTAGGTTCTAACCCCAAGAGAAGTTGTTAGTCCAGTAGTCAAGTAAAGAGTGATTTTATCCTTCTCAAAAAGCTGCTTATATACACGAAAATCGAAGTGGTGTGATGCCATCCGAGTGATCCTATTGGTCGAAAATGACAAAGGAAAAGGTTGGAGTTAAATTTCAAAAGAAAAATTAAACAAAGGCTAGGATCACCAATTTGATTAACTGAAATGACAAAAAGAAGTAACTAACTGAAAATGATAAAAATCAAGAATAAAGGAAAAGTAAAACAGGAATGTGAAGAACAAAAGAAATAACTTTATCTAAAATTACGAAAAAGAAAAGATAAAGAAACCACAAAAGGTTCTACTTTAATCGGACTAAAACACAAAAGGCAAGAAACAACTGATAAACTAGAACTTCTTTTCAATTTAACTGAAACAATGAACAACATTCCATATCTCTCTGGATTTTACTTTAATGAAAAGAAAAAAGAATTTACTGAATAAAATTGATATGGAAAAGGAATGAACAGAAAAATCAAAAAAAGAAAAAGAAAGAAAAGAAGTATAGTGAAATAAAAAAAAAAAGAAAAGAACAGGAAAGAGCATGAAATGGTAAAAGACCAAATTATTTCGAAATAATAAAAATTAGAAGTGTCAATCTGGAAATAATATTACGAAATTGCAAAAAGAATAAGAATAAATTGCAAAATATTTCAGATGAAAACAGTTCGAAATGAATTCAGGTGAAAATAGAATAACAGAAGACTATCAGATTTATTATTCGGGCGAAATAAAAATAAAATGTGTGGTAGGTTACGAGCTCCACACCCTATCAATCGGAGAGTAGGCAAACCACCATACAAGAATGTAACTCATGTTGCTCTATCTGCAGTTACTTGGTGGTGAACTTGAGACAGAACACCCTGTATAATAAAATTTCCATGGTTCGAGTTACAAGTTTTCAGGTCTTCTCATTTAGGAATGATAATAAGTCTTTTTGTGATTTAATAAAAAATTAATTTTCGGCTCTCGCAACCTCTGTTGGAACTCACACCTTCAATCGTGTATTTTTATCAACAAGTAGCATTGCCACAGAGTTTAGTCACCTCAAACACATAGGTACTTAAAAAATCAATAAATGCTCAAATACCAATAAACATTTGTCGTGATATTACCCAAACCAAGAAACGTTTCCAGTAACCTTTTTACATTCATTTTGACTCGATTAACTTCAATACAACTGCGAACCACTAAAATATATTGGTATAGTTATTTGTAAAATGGGTATCTGTGCAGTGTGCTCACTCCTTTCGAACAATTTAAGAAAATGGTTTCATTCTCGATTGCCTCCAATTTTGTAACCCTCATATTTGGTGGCCATTTTTTACTCCCCATCTGGCACAAAGTTTATTGGTTTCACATTTTGCACACCGAACTTTAGCAGTTCTGCTATCGAGAGTGGTACATAATGTCGATAATTTCGTTCTATTTACCTCATATTTTGTGTACGATGCGAGTAGCTGCCATCTTTATAGATGGTCGTTACGCTCAGCGAAAGATCAATATCGTGTTTCCCCCGCAAATTTTATCTCGTAGAAACGTTTACGTTTGTTGTCTTCCTCCCATTTTAATGATCGTTTTACCCCCATTTTCTCGATAGGTCTGCTATTAATTGGAATTAAAAGTTGCACAACCGATGGAGGAATTTGGAGCGAGTGCGGCAAAAGTGGAGGGATAAGGGGTTTTAAAAGTTTCAGTCCCCAAGTTGTTACCGTTTCAATCTTCATTATTTCCTGTTCATTAAACGGAAAGTACTCGTATATTCGAAGGGGGTTGAGAGCCAGAGCCCACAAGAGTGGTCGATGGAGTAGTTGGTAGAGTGAAATCGAAAAAATTCAGTTGAATTTTCAAGGTTGCCCCGAACATCTCATTATTCATGAGCTGGGTAAATGGACACTAGGGTGAAGTCTTAGATAAAGAATCAGACATTGATGCTATCACGGAAAACCCGAACCAGCGTAACATTATTCTTCCAATAATTAATATTTTCAAACATTTTTCACAATGCATTCGCGGAACTGTCGATTTGGCCATTCGCAGTCCATGGTAACGTCTTTTTCTTCTTCTTTTTTTTTTTTGAGTCCCTATATCGGATACAAATTAATCGCGCATTTTCCCGTCCATCGCCAAAAGAAGTAACGATCGGAAAACAGCAGCGTTTTGTGGCACATTTCCGTTTCATTATGATATTTTTTTCCACTTGGTGGAGTACGCATAAAAACAAGACTCTGCAACTCGAGAGGAGACTGCGGAAAAGTCTGGCGAATATAATTTTCATCGACTCCATAAACGTTTTCGACGGTCTAGCAGTGCATAGGAGTCATATATAACATTCGGCCGGTAGCACTCAAAACGGAAACACCTTTTGGCAAAATTAAAATATTTTTCAGCAAAAAACGATCGGTATGAATAGGTAGGTATTGAGAAATTGCGAATTTTATGATGAAAGATAATATCTTGCAGACGAGAGTGAAAAAAAAAAAGAAGTTAATAGTGATCATTGTGAGGCATTCGACTGCTACTCCCAGGTCAAGGAAGATGATGGTCAACAGAGAAAGGCAAATGAAAAGCTGTCACCAGGAAATTTGAAATGCAAGAAACAGGAAATATATGTCAACAAATAATAAAGTAACTTTAGGTGTACATGCAGTAGCTTAATCGAATTAGGAAATTAATAATTATAATATTGGAGTACGTTCAGGTTGACTCAATAATTACAACATTTAACTTAATTCATACAGACAGGTATAACACTTTTTTCAGACCAGTCAGTTAAGTGCACTTTTAAAATTTATTTTATTCAAAGATCGAAAAACAAAAGATATTACCTCAAAAGAATGTCACAAATAGAATTCCGGAAAACTGACCTTAGCCAAACAGAAAGATGAATAACGTCAGATGTGACATCCTTTTCTTAGTGTAGATGAGACTAGGGTGAGAGGAGTTAATTTTACTCAAGTCAGTCTTACATTAAAGCTTGGTTCGCAATATCTTTTTGCGTTTGTCTTTTGCTTTTGCTCCAAGCAATCAGCGTCACCTGTAGGCGAACTTCACTTAAATTTGTTTGGGTGGGTAAGAAAAATTGTTTGTCTGTCCCTAAAAAACTGGTTTTCTGTGGAAAATCTGCCACGAAAACAGTTGATAAAACGATGAGATGTTTAGACATTGAAAAAAATGGAAAAATTATCAGAGTTTGATACAAATAAATCAAGATTTTGTTAGTTTTCTTCAAAACTAGGAGGGCTATACATTGATCGTGGATAATAGGTATAGGGATTTATGATTCGAGTTCAAATAATTTAGGCAATTAGTAAAGAAGAAAAAGACTGGTGTCTTTGGTTTGGCAAATGTATATCTTCTATATGTTATATTTTATAGGGTTGTTTAGAGTATGTATTTTGAAGTTCTTTTTTACAGCATTGAAAATGAATTAAATGAATTCTTTGTGAGAGACAAATATGGTAAAAGTAATTTCAAACACTTTTAAATATTAATAATGTAAAAGTGAATTAATCTTTGCTTTCACAAGGATTTGTGAAGGCTGCAACTATTTTCACCTTAAACCAACTTTCAAGTAAGAGTCCAAATGGGAACACGTGAAAATCAATTGCCATCAACAGATTTCAGCTTCGCTCTCCTATCTCCTTCTATTTAAAAGCTTTCAATCCTCAGACCAACCGAATCTTCACAAAAAGTAAGCCACAAACACAAAAAGTTATTTTTTTCCTCGACTCAATCGAGAAAATGCACAGTGCGCACAATCGCTTAACGGAGCATTTCATTGGCTGTAATCAAATCTTTTTAAGCACAACGTCTGTAGGTACTTTTTTAATGTCGGAGCAAAAAAACAGACCTTCAGACTCGACAGCGGATTCTCACATCACCGACTCCCAAAATGACAGCAAAATTGTCTCCATATGAGCTGGAGAAGCACGTGTGCAAAAAAAAAAAATATGACTAACACAAAAATTTCTACGCCAAATCTTCACCATAATACAAATACATACTCCATACGTAAGCACCGGACCAGAAATAACAATACCGTATTTCTTTATTTTATTATATTATTTTTTGCGAGAATCATTCTGTCTAACGTTTTTGTTTTTCTGCTTCTTCTTTTTCTAGGCTTTTAAAATTTCTGCAGGCATTCAAATTCGTCCAGAACAATATGGAGATTTGATTTGAAGCACCAGTACATTGGGAAATCCATTGTGAAGCGTACCAAGGTGTGACCGAATGTATAAAAAGATCTTCACATATAGCTACTGGAGATGAAAATTTAAGAAAATTAATTTTTCACTTCCTTCACCCAAAAGCCCACACTATATAAGTGCATTTTCAATGATCTGCCACGTATATAATTTATTTATTATGGGTCAGTTAAAGAAAATAATTTGCCAATAGTTCCAACTTTGTTGGTAGATTTAGTATAAGAAATCTACTTAATGACTAAATAAATATTTGGTTAAATCATACAAATTTAATTGAAATATTTAGTTTTGTTGAGGTTCCGGATAATAAAGTTGGAAAATTTTCCATAACCAACTACTACACCATCTTCTATGAAATTACGAGTATATCTGCGGATTAATGACAGTCCCCACTTTTACTCATAGAAAATTGACGAGACAAAAATTTCCAAATTTAAATTTTCAATTTTTCCTGTCAATATTTTCAATTGTGACTTTTTTCGTGGCTTTCAATGTTATTTTAAGTATATTCTCGTGCTGCTTTTCGGTGTCGGAAACTAGAACTAATGATTTTTCTCTATTTTTCTCGTCATCAGAAGTGCTCACCACCTGAAGTATAAAGTAAAATAATATAATTCAGCTATTATAATTATAGTACATAGTTGTCTAGGCATACGAAAGATGGTCTCTTGATGGCTAAATATAACTGAGTTCCAGCAGAGTAACGCAAGTGGATATTTGTGGGTAGTTTGAGCCCCCCTAGCCGGCCTCTTTGGGTTCATCTCTAGCCCTCACAACGGAATGAAATAAACGTTGAAAAACTAAAACAATGAAAAATTGAGAATTTGACGTTTGGAGAATACAATCTGTCCTAGTGAAATTGTTCCTTATCGAAAAAAGAAAACCATATACCAGCATATCAGCTGAAATTCATGGACGACAGCCGACGCCGATAAAAATTTCACAAGCTACGATGAATTATAAATGTATGGGTATTAAATTTCATCTCTCGTTTACCTGAGAGGAAGAGTGAACCAGAAAATCTGGTCGTGGAAAATTTTGTGGCACTTGATCTTCAGAAATGAAAAATATAGTAGACGAAAATCAGACCAATATAAGTAACCCAGATCGAGAGTAATATTTCTTATAAGATATTATATATAGTTGTCAATAATTCGGGATAATCGTGGACGCTTCGTCAATTATATTTTTAGTTCTTATAGGCTCCTCTTGGACTGACAAACAAATGCCCGAGTCACCGTCACGGACGATTTATCGGATATCCTCTCACGTGACAAAAGATAATGGCATAACAGCTATTAGAGGTCAACAAAATTTGTCATATGAAAAGGAAAATACAAGAAAATTACAACTGAGATTTTTCTCCAGCAAAATAGTGGCATTGACCCCAATAAATTGGACTAAAGTCAACCCTCTACACCTATTTCATGCAAACAGATTTTTTTTCTAATAGCATTTTCCAGTTAAATACAGATACCTCGATTGAAATGATCAGTGATTAATTAATGTATCAGTTTTTGTTTTTCGTGAGCAGCCAAAATACAAGTTACCTCTTAAGGGGTATTTACGGCACACGTCCAGTTCGATCAAAATAATAAAATTAAGGTATCAGATGAAAAATAATTACTTATCAAAAAATGCACGACCTGACTATAGTTTCATGGGACACAAAAAAATATCCGATTGACCACCAATTATATGCGTGTAAAATTCTTGTTACAAAATCTTGGTCTGCGTTTTCTGAGCTAGCCCTAGAGGACCAATGAGAATAGGTGATTATGGTATCAAGACAGAAGTATTGACACGAAAATCACAGGATGACCAGTCGTAGACTAAAAAGTGAAACAAAAATGTAAGTCACCTTAAGAATGAAATGGAAATTTCGGTTTCTCTAAAACACACCTGTCAAGACTCCTTCGGGATAAAGAACAGGAACCACGATAAATACAATATTATTATTTCATTTTCAATAATAAGTACAAATCTAAAATTATCTGAAAGAAGTAAGTAGGGTTGCTAGACATGCACATTTTCAACGACAGTCCACTAATTTTAGCATTTGTTCTCTAGAGAATTATTGAGCCATAACAAACAATATAAGTGGCTAAATTTTTTTTTCTTATAGTGTACGACTCTTAATAAGAGTTCATTGTCTCATACCTTTGCCTTTTCATTTTCTATGATCCTTTCACTTTTTGATCGCGGTGTTTTACTTTTGCTCACGTTTTTCCACTTTTATTTTTATCTTTAAAACAAATTTACCATTTTCACCAAGTATCTGCAGTACTATATTGAGTGTACGAGCAAAAAGCTGTAAGAAAATGAGACGTAAGAAAAATTTGCCCAAAATCATTAAGAAAATTGTCATGAAATTCCTCGTAAGTAGATACCTATTCAGTTCCAAAAAAGGTACTAACTTGAGAAAAACTCACTCACAACAGATGAGAATGATTACTCCAAACAAATTCACTAATAAAATATTTTATACTCATAATATTCAAATTCTACAGAGCGTCATAGTTGAACAGAGTATAATGTTACTTACACATTTTTACTCTGAAACAACTCATAGTGCTCAGGAGTTTGGATCCACACTAATTGACAAACAAAATAAAGGACTGAATATTCCTTTCTCTCAATGCTAAATATTTTTTCCACAAAAAATATTTCGTACTTATTATAAAAATTTGGTTTCATGCATTGAAAAACAATTTCTAAGGTAATTTTTACAATTTACGCAGGAAAACTGAGAGGATTCGGGATTTGTAGCAGAAATTACTGTAAAAACAGTAATACGTATCATCTAAGATAGTAAAAGAAAAGTGCTACAAATATTAAATTATTTACTTACAACAAATAATAATTTTCACGACTTTGATAAGAAAAGTTACTATTCAGTTTATAATTATTAATAATACATTTTATACTTGTTTTGACTACTTTAAAGGCCATTTTCAAAGTTAGAATGTATAAATTATTAACTTGTGCATTTAATTATTAGTAATTTATATTCTGATTTCAAATACCTAATTTATGCAAGAAAGAAAGAGGAAAAAGTTTGGTGTCTTTGGTTTTGAAAATATTCACAATACATAAGAATTATGTTATTTTGAAGATTTTTTTTTAAGACTTGAAAAAGAATTTTTTGCGAGAGACATGCAGAAAAAAGAATTGCAAAGATTTTCAAGTATTATTAATATAGAAGAGAATTCATCTTTGCCTTCTGAAGCCTTTGAGCAGCTATTTATGAAGCTTGATCAGTATCATTCTAAATCAGAAAACCATAAAAGGATTCAAGTTAAAATTTAATGATCGGAGGTATTGATTATTTTTTGATGCAATTTAATATGAATCAATGACAGGTAAAGTCGATTTCAAAAATCATTTATAATTATTGCTTCTAATAGAAGTTTTCATTGTCTTTTACCCTTAATTTTAACCGTTGATAATGTCGACATTATGTTACCCACCTACATTTGGCCTTGAGATGAAAATCTTCAAAAACCATTTTTACCAAAACAACCGATCGTCAAAAAAAAAACAATACAGCTAAATTCTCATTGACCTGATGAACAAAATTTGATGCCATTACAAATTTAGCCGAAGAAAATTTACAATCACGTAAGTATATATTAATCGGTCAGTGGAAAAACCTAGTGTAGACATTTCCTTCCACAAAATCTTTGCGAGATTTTCACCCAATTCGATATGTATAAATACCTACAGTAATACGAAATAGAAACAAAAAATCAGCGAACCTACGATATAACCTATGCACCATCCATATGCAAATGGAAAGGAAAAAATGTACCGTACAGTTGAATTAATTTGAAATACAGCCATAACGGAAGGGAAATTATAGTTTTCATTTTCAACCCGCAATTTTCCTCACAGGCCACACGACCGACCAAAACGATTTTTTAGGAGGTGGAGAAACGCATCAAGTGCCTACGATTTTACGAGTGCATTTAGACAAGAAATGAAAATGGAAATGGAGAAAAAAGTAGAAGGGAAATATGCCTCCGGTGCCATTTATTGCCAATGTCTTTGTCCAAATGTCCAAATGCTGTACTGTGAGTCCCACTAAGTGATTCGCGTTCATTAGTTCGACATTCTATGTGCTTTTTTTATATTTTAGCTTTTAATTTTTTTGCTTTTTCAATCGATATATCCTACCTATACTAGGTTCTTGCTTGTGCGATTTTTTTCAAAATCTCCAGAATTTCGTCCGTACCTATTGTGAATAACGCTATGGCGTGCGCATGATTTTTAGTTCCGTTTTTCGAAATTCATTAAATTTTTAGAATTATTTTTATTCGAATGAACAAAATCAATTCGGGGTGGTTAGAGAAGTGTTCTTGAGAGGAGTTTTTCCAATTTCACAAAAAACTGAATATCAAAACGGACGATATGTTATCAAAACAGTGGACTTGGAAATAGCATCCAAAAACGGTGAAATGTAACTCTTCAACTAAAGCGGTAAGAATTCCATTTTCTAGTATGTAGAGTAAATAAAATTGCAGTATATTACGCAGACAAGTGCATAAACTGGTTGTGTATAAATAAAGCTGACTAGCAATATAACTCTCATCAATTTAACAAGTATTAGCGAGTACATCAGATCGAATGAGTGATTGGTATAAAAAATTGCAAGAAAATTAATTCATTTCAAGTGCCAAAGCTCAGGGACTATGGGTCACTGCCACTAGTATGTCTTGTACTCGCATTACAACAGGTATAAATGTTGATGTCAAGCTCAGAGATTAGCGTCTCTGTAACCTGCAATGTGTCTCAATACGACTCACAGGAATCTGGATAAACCAAAAGACCATGAACAATACAACATATGTAACCACTCGCTACTAAACTTGGTTTGAATTCCGATCAGCTAAGCACATGGAGTACTTTTGAGACCAGTGAGGCCTTTTCAACGTCACCCTAATAGAGATGCTCTATCGAGTTGGTGGTAATCTGCCAAGGAGGAAGGTAAAATACTGGCTCAAATGGGGCTCAAACTTTGACTATAATACTAGATGGACTGAGTTTCGCAATGTTGAAAATCTTTTATTAGGGAACCCTAATCAAGTCAGTCTTTCACAACCCCTCCCCCAATTCACAGTGGTGTTCGGAAAATGCGTATTATGCTGTGTCACAAAATCGAGGAAGTTTGAAAAATGAGACATAATAAAATCTTCTTACGATAATGTGACCAGAACAAATTGGTATATCATTATTTATAAGACAAAAAATAAATTAAAATACAATTTTAAAAACGTAAAATACCGGGGCTACTGGAAAAATATATATATAAATGCTGTATTATTCGCAAAAAAACTTATGCTAATTAATTAGGTAGACTGTATACTGATTATGCCAAGTTCCGCTCCGAATAAAATTAGACAAGGTAATATTCTCAAACAAACTCAACTGAGTGAGCAAGATTGGGATGCTTTAATTTTGGCCATGCTAGTGGAAATGATATTTTGCACTGATAAAAATTAACGAATTTTCATCAGGCATTGGAATGTGGTCTCGAAAAACTGAATAATTATATGCAAGTATGGAATCTTTTGGTATTTGGTAAATCGTATTGGTGATCTGGTATTGGTGATCTGCTGAATACCTTCTATGCGTTGAAAATTTTGAAAATCACGTATTTGTGTTCGTTGAATTTCTCTATTCAAGACAAATCCAATGTGCCGAAACGCATAATTTTCTTAAATTTTATCACATACGAGGTATTTATCAGACGACCGACGACATATTATAATCATCCAATAGATTCATCTAAAATCATTCAAAGCCATGTCTGATATTAGTTCGATGCAAACGAGTATAGATATCTCAAAAGAATTTTTGCTCGATTTACATCTATTCAAATTTCACTTTCATCAGTTGAAGACCCGCTATAAGCGCATCGGCTTAGACACGAGGCTTATTCCATGGTTATAAATTAAGTATAGTTAAATGCAACTATAGTGCACAAGCGTGCATTTCTTTTCACCGTTACTTCCATCTGCAGAGGAATTAAAAAAAAAAGACATAGGAATGATTTTGAATTAGCGTGAAAATTTCGTGCCCCAGACATCAAAAGTGCATCCAAATTTGTTTAGTCATAATGACTAGTTATTTTCAGCATCCGAAGAAGAAATATAATTAAAAATTCACAACTCAATAGGTATTTAACATGTAGTTGATAACTCGTCATATGACCACACCAATGAAAGATACTCGTCATGACTGCGAAAGGCAAAAGTAAACATGTCAAAGTCGAGAGAGCCGAGAGAATAATATTCATTTTCAAAAATGATTATGAACAAAATTCACAATTAAAAGTGAAATTATGAAAAATTGAAATGAAAATTATTTTCATACTTCAGATGCATTTAGAATATTAGTTTCGAAATATATTTTCGCCCCAGCCACTAAATCATGCGTTCAAATACTACATAATGGTCTAAAAGTCACCAACAAAAACAATTTGTTGCCAGTTAACTCATTATGAGGGACAATTTATTAATATACATGTATGAAAATTCATAGTCAACATAATCATACACAATATATAGTAGCTTCGGAATTTATTACTGATTAGTTTATCTCCATGGCATTAACGAAGGGTAAGATTTTTAATCACGATAGTTCATCACAAATTGATTCTACTGCTATCTACATAAGAAGTCTACAGAGACACCACAAATCATTTTCAAGCATATGATGCCAATATCTCAATCCTTCTGAAGTGAAGTATAGAAAATGAAAGAGAAATGATCACCCATCTAATTGAGCTACAAAATAAGTCTGCTTAACTTCTAATAAAATTAAACGTCTATACGATTATTCACCGTATAAATACATATAAGGGTATCTAACCAAATTATCCTACGTTCGACACAGTCTAAGATCAAATTGACGAAAAGCCATCACAGAGAGCCAATACATAAAGCAACAGACAGTTCGATTGGTCACAGAAGGCGTACATTCGAAACAATTCGCTTCCTCGCAAATTAGCTGCCAAAATTTGTAGCCACCATGTTATCCATATTTGATGCTACAGCACGCGCCATTTTGCCCATATTCGCCCAGAAGCATGAAATTTTTTTTATGTTACCCATTGCAATTAATTCAAGTCAACGATAAAATAATGCTGTCGGTGACAAAAGTCACAGTCACATGATAGGAGCATGGTAATTTCTGTTTCTCAGATAATTGGTCGCTGAATCAGATTGCTGTATACTACGAGTAGATACATAGTTACACATTTTTGACTCGAGTCTAATTACGATTTTCTCAGCTGTCGAAAGAAAATCGTTTGCTCTCATTACGGTAAGGTATTAGCGAGAATACACGACTCACATTTTTCAAAAGGAAACAAAACTAATAAATTGGCCAGACGTGACATCGCAATGAGCACTGCTTTTTTCGTCTACACAGTACCATCGTTCTCAGAGTCAATCCGAATGAACATTTCCTTTACTGCCGATGTACGCATGTAGAAACTCACAAAATTACTCAACCTCGTTTCTATTTCCACCATCACTGTAGATTCGAGTTCCACGAAGTAACTCTCAAATCTGCGAAAAGCTAATTGAAATCACAAGTATACATGCAGGGTGTTTACTTTGTAACTACCCTCAGTGAGGTAAAAAAGTTATAAAAAAAGTGTATTGAAAGTTATTATAACCAGTTTGTAATAGACAAGTCACAAACTGGTTTTGACTTGACGATCCATTGATGATGGAGTTTGCAAAGTGCGAGACAGTACTGCGATCTGATGGCCAAAGTGGTTTCATCATCGACTGTTGGTTATAACTTTTCCAAAACGCAGTACACACATTATAATTCCATCTTTAACCAAAGACAATTTTTCAGCCTTATCCAAAGTGCGCTAATGTGAATACAGTTCAGTAAAGGTATTTCACAGTACTCATAGCTGTGTTAAATTCGCTTAGTTCACATCTCTGTTCGAAAGTGAGCTAAGTGCATGAACCACAGTATGAACCCAGATTCAAAAGCGACCTAAGCGCATAAACTCGCATACCAAAGTGCGCTACAGGCGATAATTTTTTTTTTTTCAAAGCCAACTTTTCTCCACAAAATGTGGAGATAGAAAAATTTTTTTTGTGAAACTGTGAGGAATTGGTGAATTTAAAGAACGAAGCATTGGAACCAACCTCTTGAGACTCACAGGTTGGAAGCTATACATTTTTCTCATGTTTTGAAAAATCTTATTTTTGCACTTAGCGCACTTTGCAATTGGGCTCTTCAATAATACTCATAACTGTATCTATATAGAAACTGAATATATGCTTATGAATAGGATTTGCAGACAAGGTACACCGAGAGAAATTTTAATAGTACTTTTTACTATTTTAGGATAGGAAAACTGGGACAATTTAAAATTGTAGAAGAAATTGCTTAAAAAAATGGTAAAATATACTATCTTTGCAGTACATTTTACAATCAAATAAGAATTTATAACTACAAAATAATAATTTTTGTTACCAGGTACCTATTCTTTTCTCCAAACATGGAGAGAATTAGAGGAAACATATTGTTTGACTGAAAAATATCTTCTTACAAACGAGGTTATCGAACTTGAGAGAGCGATACGGTTCGAAGAGCTGTCCACATAGTGCAGTGGGCACAACTTGATGACACGAAAATAGTTTATTCAGAATAAGATATACCTATTATATGCTTCTTCCGACTGACGTAATCTTATATTTCCGGCATAGTAAAAAACTTTTTCAAGAAAATAAACGACCGCGTGTGATCGGGTATGTATCCCTGGAGACTGATCAGTAAAATCAGCAGATTTTCAGTGAAAGCAATAGATAGAGAAATCGAAAATGATCAAAGACGAATGAAGGAAGTTGTGGTTAAGACTATAACTGTCAAGTTTGAATCTAAATGGCGTACTGTTAGTTTTCTACAAAGCATCTATTCATTTTCGTCAATTTCATGTTATGTTCTGTAATATATCCCGAAGATTTGCTGTCAATAATGCAATAAAAAAGTAACTATTGAAATAATTATAAATAGCTCCTCCATATGGTTTACGAACAATGTATTGTATACAGACATTAAAAATTTTAGCATTACATAAAATTCACCTACGTGAGATACATAGGACGCTTGCTATAAAAAACATCGATTTTCGTCTTTTGAGCTTCTAGAATTTCTCAGAAGGGTCTACTGATACGTTAAAGCAAAAAAAAGTGCTACGTTCATCTCGAAAAACTTCCGAGATGTGAGAGAAGAATTTATGTTGTTACATGCATTAATTTGGTGGCAATCATGCTTCTATCAACTTAATGAAGACTGTCAATTGTCTGCTGGAGATCCAAATTAATTAAACCAGTTTTCTACTAAAGAACTGCATGCAATAAAATTTGTTCTCATACCCATCCGGTAAATTTTTTGAAATGGACCTACATATGTAACTATATGTACCTTTTCGCTTCAAGGTATCGATATTTTCCCCTCAAAGCTTGGTTTACAAGAGGAATTTGCTTTTTTTTTTTTTTGCTTTTTGCGTTTACTAATCAACCAATCGGCGTGTAGAAGTAATTTTATGGTCGCTTAGTTTTTCTTCACTTTAATTGGCTAATCCGTAAAAACAAAAGCAAAAGACAGAAGCAAAGTCCCACTATAAAACAATTTCAAAGCAAAAATGTGGTACATCTAAAATTTTCAAAAATGTGATTTTTGTGTTCTTGAGTATTTTAAGGATCTTAGAATACACACGTCACAAATGGGAGCAAAAAGCAGGTTTAGCAATTAAAAGTTTGACAGACTATACTATAATAATGATATCGGCTCTTCCCTGAAAATAAATGTCAATCGCACGTATCATTAGCTCAAATCCAAAACCTGCTAAGTCCCAAAAAATTACCATTTATATTTTTTGGCTGATTTAGATTAGTGTGTAGCAAAACAATAATTGAACTAAAAAAACTTATGATAATTTTTTCTATAGGAATTGGCAGTTTTGGACTTTGACTGGCTATCCCAAAAAATAGATAGCTACAACGTAGCTCCTCTCGCTGCTACCGCATGTAGCTAGATTACGTCAGACCCTTTTTTGGCGAGAAAGACTGTATAAATAAATCTCCTCCGCTTCTACTCCCACATTTTATAAGAAAGCAGTTCAAATTTGGAATAAAATTTTGATTTCACAGAAGTCCAAATTACAAGAGATTACATCAATAATTCGATAATGTGGCGGACGTGAAATTCGTTTACACCACTCGTCTTGTGCTCGGCTTTCCTTCATCTCGCTTCTCTTGGATTCTGTCCACTTTTGTTTTCGCGCACACGCTATCGTCGATCATTCGTGCCGAAATTAATCATTGGCCGGGGAGGCGGTAATCATCGCTAATTTAGAATCTCATTCGAACAGGCATACACCAACAATCGGGCAGACTTTAGGTTTAAACAAAAATTATTAGAACCAGCCAACGATGAAGCAATTTAAGAATCGCATTGTACATAATTGGATCATAACCTGAATTCGCTGGTTATTTCGCGAATACCAGCAGCATTTCTAGTTGAGCATTTCAAGTGGGTAAAATTTTTATAATTTTTAAAATTTTCCGAGACAAAATATAGTTGAAGAAATTTTTTTCTACTGCATGAACGCACATACTATAGTCGGACGAGAAAATAGAAAAATAACAGTACCCGCGTACATAAAATGATGGTTAATTTAGAAATAGATGCTTCGATTAGGTGTGACAATGACGAGTGTGAAATAATTATTTTGATTAGATCCAATTTTCGTGACAGGTTTGCAATCGTGTACGTATGTTTGAAAGTATAGCTGTGAACGCACAAATGTGCCAACGAAATTGGAGATACGAGTATTAAAACGAAAAAATCTGCCATTAAGATTTTCCTCCCAAGAATTGTTCGAGGGTGATTCTACAAGAATGGTACTTGGGAATTTATAGCTTGATTATCAGCTAAAATATTTAGTAGAAATTCTGAATTTTTTTTCTAAGAATATTAAATAATACAGCGCAAAATAAATTTTGCTAATATCTGAGGTACGAGTATCCAAAAGATCTTCTCAGAAAGAGATGTAGAATTTCTAATATTGCCTGTTACTGCATAAGGACAAAAAATTATTCACCTGACTTGTATAGATCGTCATTCGTGGGCTGAATGAAACTTCTTGAAATTATTATATGTACTTGTGCGTTAAAATATAAATTATTGCATCTACAATATTCAACTATCCACATGGTATACGCGTATAATATCCCATGCAAGCGCTTTTATAATTTTTCTTCATTATTCATGTCTATGAACATTTTGTACAAAAAAATTTAATTTTTACTTTTACTCCTATTTATCAAAATAAATCCAAGAATATTATGCGATGTGGTGGTTCCTGACTATTTCAACAAAATTCTCACGATGAAAATACATCGTGTGACGTGTACTCGTATTTCACACTCAAACTTTGCCAAAATACTGCACTTAACAGACCGAGCTAAAAAACTAAGGTACAGTTTTTGAAGATAGCCATATTGCTTTTTCTTGAAAAATGAATTTACTTTCAATACACCCGCAGCTAACGGGTTCTCAAAAGTACACAGAACAGGGCCGTAGCTAAAACAAAAAAACTAGGGAAGGGGTAAATTGAATACCCGAGGCCACTGATGGAAAATTGACATTTTTCTATTGCCGCTCAGAAGGTGAATAAAGTAAATTTTCAAACGATTTATCTTCTTTTTTTTTTGGGGGGGGAGGGTGGGGGGATACTGCCATGACGCATTATATGACTGCAATTAAAAACCTGCATAATATTTTATTTTAGCATTGAAAACACGATGGGAGACATTCTCTACCCAAGATATTTGTCCATTCAAGATAAATGGAGTAGAAAAATTTATACGTAATATTACTGAAAAAATAGCTTCATGGTATCATTTTTCCCTTATCACTCTTTTGCTCAGTATGGCTTCATTTCATAGTAAGTCCAGCCGCTGGAACTTTCACAGACAGCTATGCTATACGTACAACTTATATAATTGCTAATGAACCATCATTCGTCCAAAGAAAAGAACATGAAAATATTTAGCTGCATTCAAATCGACTCTAATTCAACGCTTTCATTTTCTATTATTACAGCGCCGCACGATTTCATCGCGCCTCCAAGTCGAAGAATGATGGTGATACACTGCAACCCGATCAAGTAACACCCATCCACCGTCTCCATCTCCTTCGCACGGTAATATGCCAACATTCGTGAAAGCGCATGGTATCGTAATCGCCGTTCTCGCCCTGCTCCATTCTGTCTCGGCCAGCACCAAGCTTTCAATTGTCTCCCAGTCGTCTTCTGCCTCCTCCAACCCCACTCGACGCTCGTTCACCTTCGCCACCAAACCTAACACCTCCTCGTCCATTACGAACCAGTCACTGGCCCACAAAATGTATCCTCGCCGACGCAGCAAATTCTTCTCAGCCACCAGTCAAGAGACGCACATACCCGACTACGGCTACAACTGGCACCAGCAGCAGCCTTACAATGTATGGCCCGACTACAATTACCACGACTACCAGGTGACCTCGTTGCCCGACCTCACCACCATCGTGTACCCTCGCTTGACCACGCCGCAGCCCCTTCGGCCAAAGGTCACCAAACTGTACGTAAAGCCGTATCGCAGGACCATCAACTTCCTCGATCTGGATGAGTCCGAGGAGCACCTGCCACTGAGCGCCTGGTACTCAGGCGGTGGAGGCCTCTACCGCTGGCCTTCGGCCATACCCTCGTTACCCTCCGTCCATCTGCCAGCAGCCTATTCGCGACCCTCCAACATCCACAGCGACGAGCGCATTTCCAGCATCGAACACTTCCACGGTGCTGTTGGCCACCACGTGCCCATCGTCTACCACCACCACCACGACGATGATGGCCACTCTTCAAAGTTGGATCTGAAACACATCGGCATCGTGGCGCTGGTGAAAATTGGCCTGGCTAAGCTGAAGCTCTTCGGTATACTGAAGCTGCTGTTTATCATTTTGCTGAAATTCAAGCTGCTGCTGCTCATTCTCTTTGTAAAGTTCGTGCTCTTCTTAAAGGCGATCAAGAAACTGAAAGCGTTGCTCATACCCTTCTTCCTGCTACTCGGCCTCCTCCTGCTGCCATTACTACTGTTGCCACTTCTACTTTTGGTGCCGGTTTTGCTGTCCCTGCTGCGGTTTTTGCTGCCACTATTACTGCTGCTGCCTATTCCAACTCCGGTCAGGATACGCGGGAACAAACCTGACAACCGACTGCTCGAGTATCTAAAAACGCAGCGAGCCGACCCCATAATGGACGTTATGGCGCAGCTATTGGAGGCGGAGACGTGTGTCGAGAGGATCGCATGCCAGCTGGCAACTAGAAAGGACGCCAGACTGCTGTATCCCATCGTCAAGTGGTGAGTTCCTGACGGCGGGGTGTACCATACTAGCTTAAGTGGAGTTCAAACAGTAAACCAGTTTCACTACAAAAAAATTACGTTGAAAAATTAGAGCTTGGACCTAGTTCAAGCATGAACTTGGTTCAAGCCTGAATTTCACTTGAACCAGCATGGTAAACCCCGCTAAGAGTTAGCTACACATGATATCATTTTTCTCTTTAAATAAAAATTAATTCCTAGAAACTTGGAGAGAGATTTAACGTTCCAACAGCAATCTTCACCTACACAAACACTCAAAACCTTAGAAACAAAAAACACAATCCGTAACTAATCAATTTTTCTGAAGCGTGGGTAGTGAAAAAAAAAGTGCCCGTAGTCTTCTCTCTCTTCACAGTATGAGGGACGTTCCTCAAATAAGAGAAATATCTCAGAAAAAATAAAATTAAAAATAAATAAAATATAAGTAAATAAATATGCGAAAAATACGAGTAACTATTTTTATAATAATATCAATTTTTTTACATCTGCAGGACATACAACCGAATATCTATCAACTTTTTGCTGAACGCGTTATCATGAGAAACTTTTTTTAATCAAACTAAATAAAAAAGTTCTGGTTAATTTTATGGAAAATACTCGTATTTTTTGTATGAAGTATTTTTTCAAAAAATGTACTTTTGGCGAGTTAGGCCGCGTACTCAACCGAAAATTTTCGCCCCAATTCAACGAACAAACATTTTTGCCCGAATATAGAGAATAGTCCAAAAATGTTTAGAGAAATTGATTCTTAGCATTCGCCTCAATTATCCTATTATTGATTCCTATTGGGAGTATGAAAATCTTGAAAATTGTGCCGAACAATCCATATTATTTTGACATAAGTTCCATGAAAAGGTTCGGCGAATTATATTCAGTTTAGCCTGATGTTCAGGTGAGTACGTGGCTTTATAGCTCAAACCCCAAAACTTTTCTGGAGGAAATTATGGCGAGAAAATTCTAGAGGTGATTTTGCAGATGGTGTCTGATGTTTCTGTGCAAAAAAATTTTTCCATGATTTTTTGCAGTCAGAAACGTCTATCTTTACTAATGGATAATTATGTAAATTTACATTTTTGGCGCTTAACCTTTCTTACGGAACGTAGCTTTTCATAATATAATGGTTCAAGATTAAGGTCCATAGGAATGGCAGAAAACTACTTAGAACTAAGTTTTTATTATAAAAACACAAATTCTTTCAAAATTGATACCGATAATTTTAAATCAAACTACTCGTACGTACTCTTACTAACAGCTAAATTCAATTATTCTCAGGTATTTTAACAAAATGAAGAAAATACTGAAGCATGGTCGAGTGATTTCTTATGTAGAAGCCTATATCAAATCCTCAGAGGCTTACGAGAACAGCGAAGACTGGGAAAGCATAGATGGTCGTCAGTGGTGTCAACAGAGATACTCGTGTGTTAGTTCAGAATCGTCGAGTGAAAATGCCAGCAACATCGAAGACAGCTCGACTGAGCCACCCACCACGACTGAGCCATCCACCACGACTGAACCAACACATTACGTTTTGATCAATCATGTGACCTACACATGATCCAGCCAAGCCATCAAAAAGCATTCTAACTTCTCACAGATTGCCATTTTACCAACTTTCATTCTGACGAAAATGTCGGTTTTGTCATAAGCCCAAAAACTGGTAGCTATGCTAGGAAGATGTTGAGTAAATGGTAAACGTTTGGATGGATACTTTGAAAATGGAGACTCCATGTTTAAGGCATAGAAATAAAATCCACGATGAATAACGGTTGAAACAATCTAGAATATGAAAGTGACCAGTGGTTGATTTAGACCAACTTTTATAAATCTCATATAAGATGGAAATAGCTCATTTTTTAATGAATTCTCGATTATTATAATAAGTACTCGTACTCACACAAAGTCGTATGGAAGTATAAGTCTAATAAGTGATATGATAACTCAAAACAAAAAACATAGAATTGACGATATATACGTAATTTTAAATTTTGGTGCTAATCGAAATTTTTTAATTTTTAAAGTGATTTTGATTTTATATATTCAAATCTTTGATATAAAGCAAAAAAACTTCATCTAAAATGTTTGCATTTTCAAAATTTTTTTATTCGTCCTTTTATCAGAAATTAATAATAGACTTGAGAGGTTTCTTGAAGAATTCAATACAAGAAAATATTCGAAACACTTCAAAATTATTTTGACCACAGCTATAACCTTTGCCAAATCGTATGCAAATAAAACGTCATCATTGCTTTTACTCGCATTAAAAAAATATTTTTTCAGATGGTAAGATGAAGCTCTTTTGCTCTAGATCATGGAAATTGGAAGCATACCAAGCTTGAAGTTGCCATGCAGACTAATTCTTCCATGTAACTTTGATAGTACTATATCTGCATATTGCCGAGTATTATTTTTTCATATACCAATGGGTAGGTTTACAGAAGTTTTGATTTTAAGCAAAAAAAAAAAGGAGAAATAACTGCACCCCTAGACCTTCACAAAAATAATGCGTGAATGGTTCAGTATATTAAATTTTGGAACACAACAAAAATGATACATGCGTACTCGTAGAACAGATTTTCCAACCTGGCTCGAGTACCTAAGAGTGAGAGTCTGAATTAGGATATTGTGGAGTTATATTTTACGCAAACTTCCAAGTTGTTCAATTCGCATTCTGAATCAGCTATAATATATAAATAACGTCATGCAATCCTTCGTTCATTTCAGTCACTATAAATCCTTTTTTCAAACAAGTCCACTGTCGGATGCTCACTATTGAATATATTTTTTAGAACTAAGTTTTTCTACAAAATTCACCACAAGTTTCATGCAGCAATTTGTTTAGATTTTTACGCTCTCAACAGATTTGGTTGGTCAGTGAAATCCAATAAGCAAATGTCATTTGCTACCAACTTATGTATCTAATATAACAGTAATTTATTTACTGTTGTTGTAGACAAACGTTCATAAATGAGAAGATGAAGAAAAAATTATCCTTTTATGATTATTTTTGATGTATTTTAAAAATACATATTTAAGAATTTTTCCATGTAAGGACATGTAGATGTCTAATAAATAAAAAAAAAAGCTGTGATGAGATTTAAAAATATTAAGCGGGTGAAGAATTTATGAGTTATTATGTAAATATGTAAAGTAATAAACGTATTGTAAAGTGGCGTTATAATGATATTGTTATTTAATTTGCAGTTAATTAAAATTTTCTCATCAAATTTAAAATATAAAATTTGTGTTGCTATTAATAAGATATTCAGATGCATATTGTGATTGACTCACAAGATGTGCGCCAGTATCAAACGTTCTGACTTTGTCCATTATTGCACTGAGAAATGAATAGTGAAGACGGAGAAAATTCAAGATAGGTAGGCCTACATTCTTAATATTTGCACAACTTTTCATTATTTTATGTAAGTCATGTATTTTACTACTTTTGTAGTAATTTCTGTACTGAATTTGGACTATAGTTGTGGTTGGGGCAATTCAATTAACAGCAGAAAAGAAACTGTACTCGTAATAGACTACTCTTTTATTTTTCCTTTTCCCAAAAAATCCTCTTTAGTTTTTCCAGCTTTATAAGCAAAAAGTAAATCATCCAACACAAATCAGAAGAATAAAAGGCACATTTTCTCAAAGTCAAAATCACTTGATGATACCTTCGATGAGTAACCTCACGCTTATCTAAACTATAAAATGTTTTGACGTCTAGAACCCATTCATTTTCTCCAAAATAATGATCTTTTTTTTCAGTATTTCTTGAGAAATCCTTAACCATCTAATCAAGAAAAGAACTGGGTCACTGGTAGAATTTTCTCCAATAAATAGTGTTGAGGAAATAAACAGAAAGCGTCCACGCATGCGCAAGTTAAGCCTTATGAATCCCTTTCTATGGAGCAGCTTATCTCCCGTCGAATTTAATTTACTGAAAAGAAAAATGTGGTTCAAATCGGGATTAGCTTGCTCGACACGGAATGATGAAAATAATTGGAAAAGAAATCCTCTTAACGGCGAAGCAGAAATCGAATTCGATGAAAAATGGATAGAGAATGATAAAAGGTATCGAATGAAATATTCCACGAAAGTCAACTGTGTATACTTAGTTGGATTGGAATTTCCGATGATGCTCGACTCTGGAGAAAAGTAAAACGAAATTTTCGAATGAAATTACAAACCGAAAACATGACGAAAATTCTAGAAATCTGTGAAGCGAAAGTCGAAATAATTCGAATGGTTCGAACTTCCCCATCTGAAGAAACGTCACCCCAATCCCGAGCTATACCTACGTAATTAATTTTGATTCTTACAGAGATAGCTTTACCAATTCTTATTGCTTTCAGCCCGAGACGAAGGTACGAAGGTTCGAAGGCTCGACGCGCTGAATTTTACAGAAAATTTAAAATTATTACTTCCTGAAGAAAATTTTATTCTCGGCTTGGGATTCGATTTGCGTTTTCCACCTTTCCAATAAAAAGACAGGGGCTTTGGCGAAGAGATGAAATAGCTGATTGAATTTTACGAGTCTTTCAATTTCGCTCTTCTTCGTCACGTCGGTAAAATATGTTCGAATTTAATTAAGTTCTCAGCTCACGAGGCTACAGTAAATTCTCTGAGTAAAGCTCTCTAAAGTTGCAGCCTTCAGGAGATTCATTATTCGCAAGGGTGTGCAAGAAGTTTGGGGTCAACAACGATACCAAAAATCTGCCTGATAACGTGGAGTACAGGCAACTTATTGTACGTAAGTGTATTCACAATTGCACGTCTATAAGGTCACCGGTGGGTAATAGCATATGCAACTCTAACAGATTTCGAGTCAATGATGGCCAAAAGCAAGAAAGCAAGTAATATCTGTACCCTAACAAAAAAATAAATAAAAAAAAAATAATGAGAAAAAGCAACTAAGAGATGAATATTTTTCTGGTTTTCAAAAATGACTGTTTTCACTTCACTTCAACGCAACGTAGGTATGCATTGTGGGTGGTTTTTCTAGGAAAAAGCTCATTCCAATAACTATTGATTTTTAAAGATGAGCGTAGGTGGCCCTTCTGACACGTCTCAACAGTGAAGGGAAAAGAATGAAACAAAATAATGATAAAAATCCCCATAATAGTAAAGGGAAGAAACGATAATGTTGAACCTCGTAACATGAAATCAATATTATTGTTCCATGTCAAAATATATTTGTAAAGTGGAATTTTACGTTGGAAATGTCTGTTTGCAGACATGACATTCAAGTAAATACTTTTAGTTACCGTTTCGTTACCGATACTTTTCGAATATTTTCCATCGATCTAATTTCTTGGCCTTTATTTATTAGGACTGTACAACGAAAGAGTCCCCACCTGATGGTGGAAAATCTAACGAGACATAAATTTCAATAATGAGAAGACAAATTACATATACCTACATTGTTTTCCAATTAGTCTCCAAATATCATCATTTAATGAGCACATTATTCATTTTTTCAACAATTTCGTAACTATTCTATCCTTATTTCTTATTTGATTGCAATTGCATGAGTATTTTTCATCATTTTAATTTTGTTTTAGTAAATTTTTAAAGTTTAATTTCACGTAAAATACATTTCGCATCAATTATAAAATGTTCCTTAATTGTTTACACTTCACTGGTGGGAATCTATCATTCACCAATCAGCTATTACCAAACTTATCAAATATAGAATTGTCCACCAATCCTGTTGAAGATAAATTCCCACCAGTGAAAAGTAAACAATAGCTGCAGCCTTCACTGAAGTTTCGTGAAGGCGAAAGATGAATTCTCTTTTACAACAGGATATCATAAAAAGTATCCGAAAATTTTATTTTTTTTAATAAAATTGTTTTAATATGAAGCCTATAGAAAATATTAAAGAGTGAAAAATGAAACAGTATACTTACTACAAAATTTTTTCGGGAATAAATAACAAGTCATGACATGAAATAAATTATTTTTCGGATTTTCATTTTACTAACAATTAATTATAACATTTACAAAAATTATGGTATACTATGGGGTGGCAGATACAATTTCTTGAATTTCCTTGCATAATTATATAATTTCTGACGTCATATAAGATGTTATAAATAGGTATGATGACGTCATCATAACATTGGATTCTGATGATGACGTTATACTAACATTGGACTATAACGAAAGGACTAAACTAGAAGACATTATGTTTTGAACTTGACTAAAAAACAGTAAAAAGAAACTTCAAATCCTATGTTATAAGTACATGTATGTATGATGACGTCATCATAACATTAGACTCTTATGATGACATTATCTCATCCTATGTTATAAGTAGGGATGATGACGTCATTATAACATTGGACTTTGATGATGACGTCATCCTAATATTGGACTATAGCATAATCTTCGAATCCTATGTTATAAGTAGGTATGATGACGTCATCATAACATTGGGCTCTGATGATGACGTCAGCATAATCACGGAAGGACGGACATTATGCTTTGAAATTCTGGAACGTCCAGTATAAAGAATTCATCTTCAATAATTTGATGTCATTTGTAAATCTTTTATTATACTTGACTTTATAAATTTGCTACCCGCTTCCCTATCGATGTGAATTTTCTTCTGAAAATTTTCAACTACTTTAATTTTGGGATTTACAAATCCCTTGAATTTGCCTTGATAGTACTCGTAATTGAACCAAGCTTGAAGTTTCAGCTTCCCAAGAGCAGTTCTTAAAGTAAATTACTTTGAACTTTACCAAACGAGCGAATTTGGGGAGCGCTTTCCCCCATTAATTTACCTAATACAACCTTTAAGATTACGTAATTTTCTTCCTCTTTCGATTTCTGATTCTCATTTTCGACACAGTGGTGCCAGAGAGGACATGAGCGACGAGGGTACTTTGAATTCTACATAAGCTTATTCCCTCTTCCTAGATAGAAATTTCCTTTTATCGAAATATCTTAGCCTACCCTCCCCATTCCCTTCGCATTCTTCTTTCTTATTATTATCCTCCGAAGGATTCACCCGTCTTACATCCTCCCCTAATTTTCCGCTTCTATTTTCCCACTTTTTTGTCCGTTTCATTCTTTACATTTTCCATTCAGACTTCAAACTCAACTTTTTTCAAATTTTTCAGTTTAGTCGGCCGTTTGCAGTACAAAGGGGTGGTGAGAGGCTCTCTTGAATTTCTTCGTCATCGTCTACCTCTAGAAGTTTCTCTTTTCTCCTCTTCTTCCTTATCACTGTTGAGTGTTTTTTTTTTCTTTTTGGTTTTTTCAAAAGATGTGTGCACCGTGATTTATCGCTTTCGTATACTTACAACAAAAAAAATCTAGCGCACCAAGCTGCTTTGTAAAAGCAGGTTTCCGAAAGACTCTCATTATGATTTCATTTTGGGATATTTTCATCACTAAATCTCTAATTAGCTAAGTACGGGCGAACGCTGCCAAGAATTTTTCAGCTTACTTTGATGGGCTTGTTTTGAATTCCCACTCTATCGGATCAAGTAAGATAACCCTTCTCCTAAAAAGTGCATGTTTAGTAGATTCTTGAGGTCTTCAACTTTTTTAGTGGGCATAACATTATATCACATAAAAGATAGTATATAGTTAATAAAAGGTATATAAGTCAACTCTACTTATGTAAAAATTACAATGAAAGTCAGTTTCATGAGTAAGTCGGTATGGTATAAGTTGATTTTCACAAAATTGTTAAAAGATTCTCCTTAAAATGTACAACACAATAGTAAACACTCGAATAAAAGGCGTTCACTTTCACTATTTTTGATGTTTTTTTTTTGTATTTTGAGCTGCTAATTTACACCACAGATATGTGATTTACACTGAAAAATTTTCATTGCCAACTTTTACAATTTGGATGGGCAAACTGGGACAATTCGTGATTGGTAGTAGAAATTACAACAGAAATACATAGTAATATGTCTCTGGGCTTCAAACATAGATAGCTGTGAAAATTTGATTTTTCGATTTTCAACCTTCTAGAATTGCAATCGACACCACAGTGCATAGTCGACCCATATCATTTTGAAATAACATCAACAGAACTAAGTATCTACTCAAAACCCACACCAATATTCTATCGAATTAAAATAAAATTACCGACCGATTACCAATCGAAAACCTGCTGGAATGATTAATTCCCGAGACGGTGCGACGGGACTATGTACCCGAGAGTCCTCTTTAGCGACGACGTGCACTATTTCTTAGAGCCAGCGTAATGCAATTTTCCGTTGCAAAAGGGTCACAGGCGTTACGATTTTTCCTGTCCTTTCATTTTTTTCTCCCCACCTTCTTGTTTCACTCTGCTGCCACTTTCTCTACCCCTATCGCCATCGCTTTCCACCAGCGCCCAAAACGCAACCCCTCACGCATTCGCACCCCTCGGTTTGTTATTATGCAACTGCAAAATCCCTGGAGACGGAACGCGACTCGAGAACCAAAAATGCCACATAGTTTGTTTTACAAAACGAAAAACACAAAATTGTTGTTTACTCTGATATTTTCGACGTTCCTCTGGCAAAAATAAGGGGGTGCGCTGGCTTTTACGACTAATTAATGGAGGTCAATGCCCCCGCCGGAATTACTCGTTTCTTCTCCTCATTCGCCGAAGTGACGTCAATATTTTTCGCACCACTAAAGTATCTCAAGCTTTGAAATCTATTTTTTTTTTAATTTTGAGCGTCGAATAACTTTTATGGTTATAAGCTCAAAATGATATGACGCCGAAATTTAAAAAAAAAAATTAAGTCAGTGAAGCGGCGAAACGTATTAATTTAAATATCTTAATTAATTTTGCGATGCGTCACTAACAAAGTCAGTTAATAAGAAGTCCTCTTCTTTAAGGTTTTTTGCAGATCCTTGGAGATGAACAAAAAAAAACCACTTCTTCTCCTCCTTAATATCCTTTGATGACGTCATTAATAATATCCCTCGATAACGTTTTCAGTAATAATCCCCAATGATGTCATCAATATAAACTCCTGCTGACATTATCATCAAATAAGAGACATATTTAGGTATTGATGTATCTGTGTGAAGCTTATAGATACTTTCACCTGCTAAAGCAATCTTTGGAGATGAATTTGAGATTTAGTTCATTCCTTAGCATATTTCATTTCATATCATGTCCAAACTGCTAAAATAATACTCATCGCAGTTTCAAGAAAATAATATTTTGTACACGATACGCAACTGATACTGAATTAGAAGAACTACATTATTATCGGCTAGAGTCCGATTCATTGACGAAGTGTATGACGTCACAAAAGTTGAACAAATGAAGAGACTCAACTTTCGTTTTTAAAATTATATCTTGGGATACACTATAGCCGTTGGCAAGGTAATACTGAAAAATAAGTCTGATGACGCAGAAAAAAATATTTTGACCTTATAACCAAGAGTAAAAATAATAAATGGCAATGTTTTTCTTTAGAAAATCTCTTGAAGAAAATTAGAGTTTGAGATTTCAAAATGATTTGTAATTGATTAGAAAATGTGATTCGTTCCCCTGAGGCAAAAGACTGTTCATGTAGTGTCAAAATACAGTATAATATTGATTAGGGGTAAAAAAAAAAACTGAAGGAATACATTTTCTTATTTGACTGATGGAAAAATCGAGGGTCTGAAATATGATCGTAGTGCACTGTCTCTGAGACGTTTGTGTTAATGAGATGATTTTAATCTGTGTTAAGAAATTATTTATATCAGAAAGCCGGCTTGAGCCAAGAATTTACCAAGTCCGAAACAAATTATTAGCCAAATTTTTACTTTTAAATGATGTTTTAACATCGGGTAATGCTGAATCTTGCAGGTGAAGATTGTTTTGAGATCTTGGGAGGTTTAGGACTTGGATTAGCGCTACTTCTCATTCTCTCATCGATTCAAAGGGCCAGCAGCTCCCTCGCTCTGCACTGTATCCCTGTGATGGCATTGATTCAATGCTTCTCTTTTTTCGTTTTATGAAGGGAATTTCATTTTTAGGAACCTCATTTCAACCCTCGAGACATTCGGAAACAAAATATTACCATCTTGCTCGTCTCGAATCACCATACCATAATTCGAAGTGGAAATGCAATCACACAAACTGAAATTCGGTAGCAGCAGTGCAGAAGAATGAAAATCCAGCTTCCTCGTATAGGTAATAAAAGACATAGCTAACTTTCTCCACTCCACGTGCAGCTCCAGGGAACGATGCAACGAATTCGGGGGTGAAAATGCATTTCATAAAAACGCAGCGAACGCGGCACGGAAATAAATGCAGGGTGAAATCAAAAGGGATGATTGCCGAAAGACGATATTTTGGGCGAAATGAAAAATAAGCGTAAGGTAAGTGGCAGACCGTTACGAAAATTTCGTTAGGGAAAATGACGTGGGGGAATGTGCACGAAAGAGTGCAGCCAAAATGGGGGCTGAATTTTTCAACCCTCGAAGATATGAAGAAGCCGGTGAGAATGAAGAAGGTGTCGCACGTGATGGGGGTTGTAAAATAAATGAGAAAGCTTTTAAAGAGTCGAAAGCTCGACGATAAAACAAGCGCTTATAATGCTGATGCTACCCGAAACATATAAAATACTGAATTTTGTATTGGCCAACCTAAAATGACCCTGTCAGTCGCTGTCCATTCGAGTTACAGTTATGTGCACATATTGCGTGTGGGCAACTTTTCTCTACCAAATATTTTTTGCTACATTTTCTCACTTATTTTTTGCTCATTTTGGGCTTCTCGTAATAAATTTGCCCGGAAATTCAAAGCAAGCTCTGAGCCAGATGGTACTTGAAGGGAAGAGGAGCCAGCTGGTATTTGTGGGATAGGGTGGGAGATCAGATGTTTCGAAAGATAAAACCATATCGAAAGAAATTTTTACATTAAATTTCAATATATGTACAGCGTACTAAAAACTGAATTTAAATTTTATGCTTTAACCTATAATAATGCACATAAATTTAGAGTTCATTAATTTATTCATTAGGTTTTTTTTTTTTTTCAAATAGGTTAGGGAGAACGAGTCCTTTGAATTGGTAAACTGAAAATTTTAAGAAAGATTACGAATAATACAAGGGAAAAAATTCATCCTCAGATTTTTCGGAGATGAAGTTTGGAAGCATCGAACAGCAACAATGATCCATAATGAGAAGATGTGTCCAGTGTCTACACAGATTTTAAAAAATGTAAAGCATTTGGAACAGTTTTTGCTCACACGCTGCTTCTGAATTCTCTCCTCCCTAAAAAACTTGTCAACTACTCTATTTCTGACTTGTAAGGAAATTGTATTTTTGGTTGTTGTTGATTTTTGGCCTTTTAACAATATTAATAAAAGTTGATTTTTTGGCTGACTTTTACTCCAGAACCTTAATTTTCTTCCCCTCATTTTTTCCCCTACATGTATCACGAAAGTCAAGTTGCATTATATACACCCCGAATGAAAGTATAAAACGTTAGACTAGACCATTTTCCAAAACGGACATAGTGGCGACGACAATACTGGCGAAACATGGTTTCACATTGTTATTACAGACTATAAAGAAAGGGGTTCGATAAAATCCTCTTAGGAAGAAAAACAATTTTCAGTGAGTCACGAGATACGAAAAAGCTTCGACGATGTAGATAACATCGCTCATAAAAAAGAATAAAAATTTGCACTACAATCCTCGTTATATAAATTTATTGTAATCTCATGAAGATTCAGCTAATTTAAAAGCTCCAGTCTGAATTTAAAGAGCTAATTTCAGGTCAAACTTTCGATTGATAGTAGTTCAACAAAAAAATGAAAGTTCAGGCAATTGATAGCAACTGAGCACATTTGCATTATAATAATATTTGTGGAAAGTAATATGGTTTTGGAAGAAGTACAGGCTCTAATTTTTTACTAGAATTTTCAGAAAGAATGGAAAGCCAAATAAATAAACAAGCCCCCCTGAGGGTGGTAAAAAAAACCAAAGTCGAGATTTTCACTATTTTTGATTATTGATACTTTTTTCTCCAGAAAGATGCAATAAGTCTGTCACTGATATCTTTTTTCAAATGAGTTAGAATTGTGAAGTTCTCGAAAGTCCAATATTAATAAAACGAAAGTAAAATTCCCAGATGTTTAAAATGAAGCCAATTTCATGTCAATTGCATAAAAAAAATTAAGGGTTTTTGAAAAAGATTTAGATTAACTGACTCATCCTGCTGCTACTCACATTAAATTAAGCTATATTTTTGAAAAGTGACTGCATCAATCGGGTAGCTTGTTATTCTATTCCTACAGTTATGTTCAACAGACATGGACTTTTTTTTTTGCTTAGCATGCTTAAAACATGCTAAATATTTTTTCATTTGGTACTAGTGGTATAATGTTTCAGTTGAAGCTAAATTTTAAAATTTCCGCGAGTTCAAATCTATCCTAATATTGGACGAAAATTCCTTTAAAATTGCGACATTTCAGCACCCTTCACACTCTGAGAAAGAGCAACATGAAAAATCATAAAAATATATGGTAAAGAACAAATTTCAGACCTTCATTACCAGACAAAAAACTTCTTGCCCAATGAATTAGGATCAGTGGCATTTAAGAATTAAGAATCTCTTCTCACCCAATCATGTAAACAAAGAAATTTAATTTTTTTGGTATTTGGCAGGTTCTAGGCTTAGGTCGTCAATATGGTATCCGCAGTTTGCTATGGGCAAGTAGCTGGACAACCGTGGAGGTATCTATTAATTAATTCGAAAATCAAAATCACGGCTTACCTGCCATCCTTGTATCAGCAAACTCCTATCCACAGTCCTCAACCACATAACCGCGTCTCCAGGTTGAAAGTTTTGTATCCTGTAACAACGTCGTTGCAGGTAGATGCCTAGACACTTGAGCAATTCAGAGGTGGACGCCTGAATGACCGTTTTCTTGGGCACGTAGATTTGAGCAGTTTCCGGCTTGGCTGGCGTCCGCAGCACCGTACCCGTCTTCGACACCACCTTCTCCTGGCAATAGTTGACCCGATTGCGATTCAAATTGACATTATTGTTGATGACGTTCTTGTCCAGATTCTCGCCACTCCTCAGCACATCCAGCCCTATCGATTTGGCGTTAGCAGTCTTGGACAGAGCCGGATAGTAGGCTGCGAAGGTGGTCGAATGCTTCACATTCTTATTCTTATCCACGACCGGATTGTAGTCGGCCAACGGCTGCCTGAAGACGGACACGTTCTTATTCTTTTGTTCGTTTTTCTTCTTGTTGGTTGCCGACGAAAAGCGTTTCCAGCTGAGCGCGTTGATGAGGGCCGAATGCTTTTTGATGCTCTTCTCCAGGCAGTTCTTCTCCAGCAATATGTTCTCGTTGTTGTACTCGTTGATGTTGTTCAAGTTCGAGCCCGGCACGATCGTGTGGCCGACCATTTTGTTAACGTTGACGATATCTCGACTGCGGACAGCCGTCTTCAGCATTTCGTAGTTCAAATTATTGAGGGTGTACTCGCCGCCATTCAGCGAGTTCAGATTTGTGGTGGTAGTTCCATAGCTGGATCTACGCTCTCGAGGGCTGAGGCTGAGGACGGTGCCCATGCTGCGCTATAAGGCTACTCCGAGGGGCCTCACAAGTCGATAATTGGCCGCAAACGTTGGCCGGGTCCGGTCAAACGAGCTTCAGCCATCGTGGCGACGAGGACATCGAACAGTTTTTGGCTAGAGGCGAACGATTTCTGCTTCTAACACTTCCTTACGTCTTTTCATGGATATAAGTGGAAAAATTATTATCGATTATTCGGTAACATCGTTTCAATCTACTCGATATACAGTCGACATAGACGATTATTGCACTTAAATTCAGAAGCGACTCTCGGGCCAGTCACATTTTCCCGGTTATGTATAATTTGGCTGAGCTGCAGCGATCTGGAAGCAAGAAAAAAAAAATGAAAATGAAAATGCGGTGGGTGAAAATGTGTACAAAAAAAAACAGAGGAAAATTGAATAGCGGGGGTGGCGGAGGGTTGAAATAGAAACGTCTTTGGCGAGCTTTTACCAGGTAGCGATGACGGTGCGGTGTGCGCGAGTGAGTGTGAGTGGGTGTTTTTTGGCTTGTAAGTGTGAGTGTAGGCTCGAAACGGATCGATAATGCCAGGGTGAGATATTTAACCCTCGCAAAACCAACGAACGTCCCTTTTTTCATCACTTCTTCGGTTAGGTATTTTTTTGTTTTTGATTTTTTTACACCAATTTTCATTTTTCTCGTCAATTTTTGCGTCGAATGGGTAATTAGTTTTTATCGTACTCTCTTGCCGGTTTAGTCTGACAGACATGGAGGAGTACCAGGGGTTTTGTACACCTTCGCGCAGTTTGCACAGACGGTTGCAAAAAAAAAAAAAAAAAAAAAAGGTCGATATTCTAATTTTTAACGCACTTTGTGAGGGAAATTTCTTTGATTATGAAATACATGAACTCAATAAACTGAGAAGAACCTGGACGACGATATTTGAAGCACCACTGCCAAAACAATATTTTACATTAGACCAAAAAACTCATTCATTCCTCATTACTTGAGTTATACTGTAACAGAATAAGTCGAGTTGGAAAAAATTCGAATAAAATTCGTATAACCATTTATAATTTGTAACGAAATCTGAGAGACCGAATCTTAGACTGACAATGATTATTTCTCAGAAAAAAAAAACCGATTGATATAAAGACTCATTTTTAATTATTTTTGAGAAAAATTGAGTAGTGAACGACAAAGAAGGGAATTTCTACCAAAGTCGCTTGTTTGGTATTTCTACCATTCAAGTTTTACCAACTATCGTGAAGATGGCACTTCTTACCAATAAGCTCGATATCTGCTCTCATTTCCCGAGATATGGCCAGTTAAAGTTCCGGACTTGACATATTTTTTGTCAATATGTAGGAACAAGCTCATCGAAATAAAAATACCTTCATTTTGGTGGAAATTTATAGCTGGAAATACCTAATGTGCAAAAAAACTTCCACTAAAATATCAATAGAAGGTCATTATCATGTTTTATTCATTTTTTTCTAATTATTTATCACAGTCTTATTAAAGCACCATTCTTGAATTTTTTTCACCATTTTTTAGACTGGTTCATAGAGCATAGAAACTCCAAGACCGGCAAAAAGGAGATTTAGTAGATTGATATTTGTCAGGAAAATTTGTCAACGGCGAGATGGGGATTTCTGCAGACACATTCAATGCTCTCTACCGGCCGTTCTATGCACTCTACAGACTTTTCCTTTAACATAATTATTGAAGTTCAATGATTCGTCTATGTATGTTCCAAATTTCATTTTCCGGATCATTTTCTCATTTTTTGCCCATCGGGGTATTTTTAGTTTTACAGAAATACCCTTCTTGCTTTTCACTACTTAATTTGACTTCACTTCAGTTCAGTTCAGCCTACTTTTGATAATATGTACTGTTGTCCTGTCTGGAATTTTACTCCTCCTAAATAAAATTTTATTCAATAAAATAACATAATATTCAAATTTCGAAGCAGAATTTGAAAGTATTATAAAAATTAATGAACTTCGCCGATAAACAGATACGCAATGAAAATGAAAAATGAATGTTTTTAAGAAAATATCACACATTCATAAGGTTTTATTTTGTTTACATTTTCAAGGTTTTCGCAAAGGACGAGGAAGCTGCAAAAGGTTTGAAAACGAATTACAGTAATTGTAGGAATTATGTGTTCATGTGGGTAGAGTAGACTAATCTGAAAAGTATGACCCAAAACAAAAGAAAAACTTGTTTGTTTTATCTGATTTTTTCTGTCACGACAATACGATTTTCGCCATCATTTGATGAAAAAATGTACACAATCATATTCTTTGTCAGCAATTTCCATCCACGTTTTCAAAAAATATTTCTCATTCTTCAGATATAATGGGACTTGGTAAGGTAGGGCGGTGGGGCTTATGCGAGTGTAAATAGTTATAATTTACGCAGACAGAAATAATCAATGATTTGGTTTTAAAACATTAAGTTTAATTTTATTTATGAGTAAAATCATGACAAAAAATGTCTAATTTTAATAGTCTCCGAAAATTTAATTAACGCGAAATTTTAAAATTCCACTAAAAGAGCCTTTTGGAGACATCCCTCACGCGTTTGGTGTAGAAAATTTCAGATTTTCTATATAATTGAGGATTGAGAGAAAAAAGTATATTTCCGTGAGTGCATTTTCAGAAACTATAATTTTGAAAATGGTGACTAAATCTGAGAAAACGTAATAACGAATGAAAATGATTTTGACCCAATAAAACAAAATTATTGTTTTTACAGAAAGTATAGTTGTGTACGTTGTTTGAAGAACATTTTGGAGCCCCTCAGTGACCAATTACATTGTTTTTACACTTTGATCCAGAAGAGTAAAGTAAAATTCATGTTTTTCTTTCTTCGATAGCATTCCAAGAATGAAGAAATTTAAGAGGACATGGAGGACTTCAAGTTCTTCAGTCTATGGAAATAGTGACCAAAAATCAGAATGGCACTTTTTTCTAAGAAAATGCTAATTTATCTGGAATTTATTGAAACAGCAATAATTTTAATTATCAAATTTTATAGCCCTTTTTCTCAAAATAAGTTTTTTCCAACTTCAAAAACCTCTCGAAAACTCAATTTTTGAGATTAGAGAATTTAATCGATTTTTGTCATAATGCTGCATAATCAGGGACCAAGAATTAGGTGTACAATATATACAAATTTACTCTTTAATCCCACTCAGTTTACTACAGATCGGTTACCACTGTAACACCAAAATTGCGAAAATTTATCTTTCTGACAACCCACATATAATAATTTCGAGTTCGGAATTTCTTCATTTCAAACAAAAAGTGGGACGAAAGAAGCTACACAAATTGGTTACCGCGTAGAGTTCAAATCAAAGTTAGCTTAAGCTCAATCGATTTTGTTTACACTCTATGGAAAACGTTAGCTAAATCCATGACGCGTGTATAATAACACCTTACAGTGGTGAAAATCTTTTTCCTAGGCCCATTCGAACATCAATCATTTTTTATTCCAAGGGTTTGGAAAACACAGAGAAGGAAAATTCGAGCGGTGAAAAAAAAAATATATATGCGCTGCTTGAACCCACTTTAGCCAAGTTCGCATGTCTGCTTTCTTCTCTCCACCTCTGTAGCTCCTTATTTTCCACCTTTTTCGTCAATATGACGTCACAGAAAGCAGGTCATAACGCCAGTTTCTCTATCGCTGGTAACGTCATCAACTTGAATTTGTTCGATAAGGTCTCTCAGAAGCTATAGTTTCATTTTTTTTTTTTTACTAGCCACGAAAAGTCTATAGCTAAAGGCTGGTTTCGTTTTAGTTCACTTTTTTATTTACAAAAATCTTGTTCTTTGTTCCTGCTCTCATTTCTTCCTATTTTTTTTCATTTCTTTCTTTCTTTTTTTTTTTTTTTTTGGTTCATCCCTTTGTTTTTCACCCTTGTGCATCGTTAGCTTTTACATATACAATGAGAAAAGTGCAGAGAAAGTTTTAGCTCCTACCCCATTAGCCGTCGAAGCGTGTACAAAACGATATCCTTGTTATCGAGCTTCCCCATTTTCTTTTCCTCCTCTTCTTTTTTGTTTCTTCTGTAAAGCTTCTCTTTCTTTTGGAGAAAAGAGCTATTTTTTTATTTATGAACCTTAAGCTCGCTGTCACTCGCTACATTTTCATTAGAGTCTGAAACGTATCTACGTAAAATATGTCTTTTTACCCTCACTGCATGGTTGTTGCAAGGGCATATAGTGGGTATGAACGGGTGGTAGATAATGGAACCGAATTCGATATTTTTCAATTTTTTCAACATTGAGATACTATAGAAGATCTTAAGGCCAAAAACTTTAAAGCAAAATAGGTAAAAAAAACTTTGTCTTGGCCAATTACTCTGTTAGTATAAATTTATATTATATACTTTCCCATTGACAAAGCTAATTCTGATTGACGACGGATGACGAGATGTAGAAATTTTCTTTATAGACTTCCTATATAGGATTTTTTTTTTTATGGATTCGTTTATGTATAGATAGTGGTTTTTATAAAAATGTCTACAGCGCAGGATGCTTATCAATAGGGTTGGATCAATGACCTCACATGTGAAAGGGTTACCTGTAATAAGCGAGGAGTAAGAAAAATTAAAATAATTATTAATAAAATAAATCGATAAATGCACGCACTGTGCAGCATGTATACACATACGCTCTTCAAATTACACTAAAATAAAATGGCTTTTATAATAATTATCGCCTCGAAAGGCCATAAAGTATTTATAGTGTGAGGTACACTCAGAATAAAATGACATGAACAGCCAGTATATTATTGATAACCGTAGACGACTAGCCCTGAGTGTACCGGGTAAGTGAGTTTGCAAATTACATTTAATAACAGACTTTATGATGCATACACAAATTAGACATCAGCAGACTCAAAACCAGAGGTAAAACGTTTTGACTGTTTTTCTAACATTCTATATTTCAGTCAGCCCAAAAAAGCTGAGAAAATGAGGCGTTAGAAAAAGTCTACACTTATACTAGGTAATATTATGTAAGAAAGATACAAGTATTATAAAATAGGTCTGTAATTGGTGCAGCCTGTGACAGTATTATGGAAATATTCAACCAGGAAATATTCAATGAGTATACGTAGTTAACCAGAGAGAAGTAAAAATAAAGAATCATGACTTTGACTTTTTAGGATATTATGCGTTTTAGGATGAATTCTTCATAAGAGACAAAATGTCGCAGGGTGTCTATGCCCAGACTATATCTGAATCAAGGTCATCGAAAGGCTTGGTATTTTTAGATTTTTCACAACCTGTGCGGAATAGAAATGTATGGTCAAAGTCATCAAGTTGAGGTTATGATTATCAATAGATCAGTTTTAGCCTTCAAATACGAGTATGTTGAGCATGAAAAAGAGAATATTCGTTTTAGCATTCACGATACTTCGTGAAGGCCTTCAACTCTTTTTCAAAAGGCTATAGGATAGTCGATGAAATAGTCATAGTACCTGTACATTAAACATTTTTTTAATACATTAATAATGAACGAAAGAACTAGCTTAAGTACAAAATTACATGAGTAAAAAAATGCTTTAAATTTCACAATTTCCACCCGAAGGCAAAAATTATAGCTTTTTATGACGACCATAACTTTTTATAATTTGTATAGACATTCTGATCAAATGCCATTTTATGCAAGTAATAAAATGTTTTTTAAAAGTGTATGCATCTTCTAAAGAATTTTTCCTAGTCTAATAAGAAGTGATGAAGAGGAATAGTGAAGATGGCAAATAAAAGTCACTCCAGGGTTTTGCTATAAAAGCCCACACAATGCCGTCATACAACAGCTACACATCTCTGTAGATTTCTAAATTGAAATTTCTTGTTTTTTTTTTTCTTTCTTTCTTTAGTTTCTCACTTGTCAGCATCTGAGTTCTCCCCTATTCCCCAGCAAAAGCTAAAGTTGAATATTTTATTTAGGTTTCGAGAAGGTCTTAAAATGCATTTTACGTTTCATTTAAAACGCCACAAACCACAAAGGGAATCCAAATTTATACAGAAGGGAAAAATTATACCTACACAATGTTGGGCGCGCACACAAAAGACTTGATACAGGCAAGCAAAAGGGAATACGTTGTGAAATGAAGCTGCCATTTTGAGAGAATTATCAATATTTAATCGAGCCATTTTCAGGGATTTGCAAGAGCTTAACGCCTACACGCTTTTGAGCGACGATATTTCAACTTTGTTAGCTATACAGCAGTCTTCCATTTTGTTTTCTTCCATCTTCTTCATTTTTTTTAAACAGCCTGTCGAACTGATGATGAGAATTTTTCCATTATCAGAAGTCTGAGGAGGGGGAGAGAGGGGGTTGAATTTTTTTGAAGTTCTGGGACCCTTGAAGGTGGAATTTCTCGACAGTAAAATGTAGCCAAAAATTCCATCTAAGAAGGAAAAAGAGATACTGGCACGCAGCAGTCTTCAGCTTTTTCAAAAAATTTTTCATCTGTTTAGGTACGTTTCGGGGTATTAAAAATTTGAGAGCAAATATTGAGGAATTACGAATAAGGATTCGGAGGTGACTGCACCTTTTGACTACAATCGCTTTATTTTAGAATCCCTGACAAATCTGTTACTGTGTAATTTTTTACACATTATGTCACTTTCAATAAAATGATTATCATTTTTTAATGTTTTGCTTTAAAACCCATGACAGTTTTGCTGGTGTGCAATATTCAATGAACTATAATATATATTTTTAAATACTTTATCTTAGAAGCCCTGACAAATTTGCTGGTGTGTGTTTTACCCAATGTTACCTTTAACGAATATTTGTTTTCATGCTTTCTTTAAGTCGCAGGTGTGTAATTTTTTACACATTTTACCTTTAATGGAATTATTTTATTGTTACTTCAAAAACTAACGAAACATACGTTACCCTGGAAGGAGTAAAACCTAAAATATTATCAAACCTCAATCCTACGATCAATTCAATATAAAATTTATATTTTCTGTTGATAGATTGGAACTTAATATCAAATTTTCAGCCATAAGTCTCCATGTAAATTATTGGCCAATGAATCTCAGTCTTTAAGTAGTTGATAATAGATACTGAATCCATCGATTTTAAAATTCCTTATTCAAACATCAAACATCATCCAATGGTCTAGTGTTTACATCCATAAGGAAGAAAAGAGTAGATTTTTTGTGCAACTTGAGTCTCCAAATTTTCGAAGGACAGGACTACCTCTTCCACCGTCACGCCATAAACTCCACTTTATGATCGCGAATTTAGGTCACCATGAACACAAAATACCCTTGTAGGTCAAATCCAACGATAGTGGCTGTTATGTCAATGCCATTTCTTCGGACATATTGCATAATTTCGGTTTCTCTTCGTCACACCTGATTTATAATACTTTTGTACACGGCAGTATAATAATTTTTCCAGTTGTCGAAAAAGCAGCAATGTTAGCCGACACTCGCAGAGTAGTGTCTAATATCGCAACTGAATCGAAAATTATACCTACCTAATTCAAACAATTCTACACAGTGGCACTACCTACTATCATTTGGTAACCAAATTCAATCGATTTTTTTCTTTTCTTCATGTTTTAACAGAGAAAAAATTGTTAAATTTTACACTAAGAATTGATCAATTTTTCTGTTTTAGGAAAGTGTTTTTTATATATCGACCTAAATATGAGTATTCGTGCGTTGATGTGGCTGTACTGCATTATATCGGTTCAATTTAAATCGTTATCAGGTAATACTCGTAATCATTAGAATAAAGTATTGTGCACTTGGTGAAAATGCAATAAAATACGTATTATAAAAGGGTAGAAAAAATGAGATTAACATTAGTCCTTTTCTGCGAAAATTGTTTCAATGAGAAATGACACTTATAAAATATAAGAGTGGCTTAAGTCTATTTTTGACAAAATAAAAAAAAAGTCATAATTGAAAGTTCGTATGCTTCGGTCAATTTGAAAAAAACATGACATCACCAATTTTTTTTGGCAATTTGTTTGAACAGAAATACGAGAGCCGCAGTAGTTCTTAACTTGTCGGTTCGCTAAAGCTTCCACAATGAACTGGTGACGTCGTGTGTTTCTCAAGTTGACCAAAGTATTTAGTCTGGCCCACAAGAGAAAAAACTGACGTCGTCGTTTGTAGAGGATATAGAGCTGCAAGAGGAAGAGACCAAGACACATATTGATTAAGCTTTGTGGAAAAGCATTTTTTATTAAAATAACTGGACTTTACTAATATCGCATATCCTCTCAGTTCTCATCTTGTAACTCCAAATTATTTGCAGGACATATTATTTTCTAACAATTTTACAAATTGAAGCATCCATTTGACTCACCCTTATACTTATATTCTACATTCGTTTCACTTTTCCAGCCAGCTTTTTTTCCATATTTTTATTATACTTTCGAATGACGTCAGTTTTTTCTGAACGAGAATAATAAGTATGATATTCGGGGGGGGGGGGGGGGTGTCAAATCTGAGTAACTGTAAATCTCTTTTTTTATTTTACTTCGACACTTAAAACGAGGAGTTTCTTTTGGAGATACATTTATTCATACACTCGAAAATGGATTCCATACAGCAAGAGGCATACCAAAATGAAAATCGAAGACAGCTCAAAAATATAATTTCTCATTTTCATTTCGAATTCTCTATGCCATTTTGTTTCATTTTTTTTCCTTCTTATTACAAGGAAGTGAAGTTGTCACGGAAAAATGAAATCCTATACAAATCGATAAGAGTAGGGGCCTGAATTTTTTAGAGCTCTTTGCACGAAGACACAAATCCCTTTTGGGATTGCACCACCAGGCTTCGCACCTTTTCACAAAGAATACGAAAAGAATAAGTGTAAGATGGTTCGAAAAAGAAACGGAGAATTTCTCTTCAATAATACAAAAATATTGACAGAATTTCCAGTTCAATGGCTTAAAAGATAACAAATTTATTTTCCTTTAAAAATTCATGAAAATTGAATTCTCCATGTTCCACAAAGGAGCACCCTAAACAATGTCGATTCACAATATAGGTAATACACTGAATTTCATCTTTTGTATAAAACTGTCATCTACATTAGACGTTATTGAATTTTTAGAGAGCAGTGAAATTTTTTTTCTGATAATTTTCCACGGACAATTCCATAGTCCCATGGAACTGTACGTGGAAAAAATTAATTTCAATAATGATCTATTACTTATACGCTTACCTAAAAAAATTCAAATATATGATTCTTTATTATTTGCAGGAAGAATACTTTCCCCAGCTAAAAGTATTGCAACATAATTATTCTTTGATTGGATTATATTTGTGATGAAATAAAAATTTTTTATGGTTTTCAAACGTGTGTTCATTTATTTTATATTCAAATTTTTAATCAAATTTTGTAGGATAGAATTTATTGATATACTTAGTAATTTATCAAAATACTAGCAGATTTTGATTTTATAATAATATTTATAAAGAGATCAACTCTTTTCTTATCAACTTATATTATGACTCAAATAAAAAAAATTTTGATGTTGAAATAGGTATTTCTTGGAATATTTTTCGCTGAATTTAATGGTGGCCGTCGTTTTAATTTTTCATCATTAGTAATTTGAACATTAATTTGTTTGCTTAATTGTGCTATAGGAAATTATCGAGGTTAAATAATGTAAAAAACGTGAACAAATACACTTGAAAAAGTAGAATTAATTATTTCTACACTAGTCAGTAGTTGTTGATAACTATATTTTAAATTTTATAGACTTGTATTATGTTTCAATCAAAATAGATATTTTGCAAATAAAGCTGTTAATGGTGAAAGCAGTTTGGGATCGATGATAAAAATGAAATTGAATATAAAGTAATAAAAATTTAATAGAATTTTGATGAAATTGGAACATATTTTATCAATTTCGCTAAACAAACCGTCGTCGTTTGAGTTTTAATGGAAAAAAATGAAATCGGGAGTTTCAAAAAGTTGAATAACAGCTGTGTGCAACTTTTTTGACCCACAAAATGACATAAGACTTGCCCAAAACCTGCTATATCTAAGAAATTTTGAATTAATTTTTTTTATTCTTACTTTCTTTTAAATGCACAACCAGCAGTTATCAAAATATTCTAGAGTAATTTCTATGTTCATGGGCTCACTCTCGTACTTCTTGAGGGTATTTCTGATTTTAAAAATAGGTTCTTCCACTTTCAAAAATTTTTTCAATTTTGCACAAAACAGGTATCTTCCCGACCAACGACGATATAATATACGTCCAGACGAAGCCCTTTTTTTTGATTTTCAAAAGTTTAGGGCACTTTTTGAGAGTCTCAACAAACCTTTTCTTTGGAGCTTAAAAAAAAAAAGAGGGAAAAAATTGAAAAAAATAGCTTTGTCTGGACATAGATAATGCGTTCAAGGATGACGTATCCAGATTTGAGCAAATTTGGTGTAAAACTCAGCGAAAAAAATGGTAAATTGTAAGTGTACTTTTGAACAAAAGAAACTCGGGAAAATTGTTATTCTTACTTCCAAAACGCAAATCCCCGACACATATGTCAAAGAAATTGTCAGTATTTTGCCTACATTCAACATTTTTAAGCAATTTCAAAGCCATCGATATTGACTCCATAGCAAAGGTAGACTACACCCTTAAGCCTCAAATCATCACTTCTCAAATGTTACAGGAAGACAGCAGTAGCTTTTTTCACGTTTTTCAACTTTCACTTTTTTGCACTCAAAGCGGTTTGGAATTTGACCCTTATTTTCAAAGAATCCATTACATTAAACTTTTATACGCTTTGTTCGCTCAATCAAGACAAGCAAAAAAAAAAAAATTACCAAAAGCTTCCACGAGAAATTTTCCATACACCCACGTATTGCTCTATTCATTTCTAACATGGAGTGTACTTTATCCTGTGACCTTTACACATTCATTGTTCTTTCAGCTTTTCTGTCAAAGAGAAAGCTAATTATGCTTTTGTCATCGTATTTAAGTACATCTACAATGGAAAATGGTATTTTTCCACACAAAGTCGCGCAGAAAAGACAATAGCCTATGCCAATGGAAAGCAAAAATTGACAAAAATGTCGTTTTACAAAGTCATTCCAAAGTACCAGAAAAACTGTTTCATCCCCCCTCTTTCAACAATTTTCTATATTTGGCAACACCACACTTGTTTTGGCAGCAAAGTAATTAAAAAAAAACGACAGACACAAACAAAAGCTTTCAAATCTCATCGAAACTTTCACCCTTTTGCATACAAACTACGTTTTAGAAAGTATCGAACGTCGAGGGTTTTAAAATAACCCTTTTTTTTTTCAACTCTTCTCTGAATCCCGACACAAAAGGTTTTAAGAGTTGCTATTATTTTTACTGGAAGATAACTAAATTTCATTTACTCAGGCAAATGATCGTAATTTGTCTATGGAAAAAAGCACAATACCACCCCTTCGTGAAATGTCATTATTAGCAGGAGTCAAATATTGAATGCATAAGGAAGATAATAGTGAATTAGCTTATCAGCTGGACCACATTTTGATTATTAGAAGGAGTGTAAGAATAACGCTTTCGTTTCATGATTTTATTCAAAATCCTTTTTCGGAGAAGGAAAATTTGGCTAAACCAATAAACAATAGTCTATTTATACTACAATTAAGAAGAGCATGTTGAAAAATAATTTTCGAGTAAGACTTTAATTATTTTTAACTATTGAGGCATTTTTGGATAATTTTGAGGCTAAAGGTGTGAATTTCCTTCCAAAATTCCTCAGATTACAGAGCCTCGTGCCGACAACATGATAAATTGAAAACAACTTGAATATATTGTTTGTAATTAGGTCACCTAGCTTAAATTTTTTTTTTAATTTCAAATAGTAAATAATTCAAGTTGAATAATTTAAAAAAATCCATAAAATTTTCAGTTTCACAATAATTTTTTAATTTTTTTCGACACTTTTTTTTAAAACTTGAATTTATCTTGAAATTTAAAGGGTTAATTTTTTCGAGTGCAATTTCACAACTTTTTTGTAAAGATCTTAAATATATTTAGAAACGAAAGATAAGAAACAATTTGGCTTTTACCTATAATAAGTTGAAACTTTTCGTGAGCTATATCGACAGAGAACGTCTCAAACCTAATTTCAGTCCTACTCGATATTAATTAGTTTTCAAAAATCATTTCAAAACAGTTAGACTGTAGTTGTTCTTAAAACCAACCCTTTAATTTTTTCCTGTAATCTGATGTACCTACAGCAAAATTATTCCGTCATAATTTCTTTTCTCTTTAAATCTATAAAAATTTTCTTTTCATCCAATACATTAAACGTTCACATTTTGAATAACGTCACCGGAGTACGTCATTTAAATTGCATGGAAGTAGAAATTTAACATCAATTTTAGAAAAATCTCTTCAGTTGTTGAAGCCGATTATTTTGAAAAAGTACATATTATTTTCATCTTATCATTCTCAATTATCTTGCAAAACTCAACCTTCGAAAACTCTTAAAAGAAGAGGAAATTTATTTTAAATTTCATTATCTTGTAGGTACTTTAAATATGACATGAATATGTTCTGCGCTTGGATTTGCTTATGAATGCGGACTAACCATATTGTCCTGTATCCATAGAGACTATCCCAGCTCATTTTCAGTGTGCGTTAGCATCCTCAATTAAACTGATAAGACTGTGAAAATGGAATAGTTGAGTAATTTTTAATCGATCTAACTGATGAAACTACAAAAAAAAAAAATAGATTTTCAATATACGTATAGCTCAATTCACACGTGAATAACATTTTGGTACCACTTTCGATTCGTTGAATTTTCCATTACTGGATATAGAAACATTTTGGTTGGATGGACCCAATAATTCATTAGTTCTACTGTTCTACTATTCTAGATGCATAAACTCCAAACATGCTCCATACAATCAAGAGGGAGAAGACTGAGGAGCGTAATTACACTGATATAGCAATCAGATGACATAAAAGAACTAACTTCAAAACAGCGAGACTCAAATTTCTTTTTCTTGACCAAAATGTAATTCACATTTCAAAACTCCCTTGAACAGTCGTATCAGTTGATTCGCTTTTGTGGAACTGAGCAGAATTAGGTACCTGACTTCTGAAATAATTAGGTGTCTTTCCAACATTTTCTGTTCACTTGATACTTCCAAATATAGATACATCAGTGCAGAGTAGTGACTAGTGAGTAAACGATGCAAAATTATACAAAGCCAAAGATGTGGAATACCATCACGGCTCACATTCACTTCTAGGAATTCAATGGAAGCGGGAAGAGTTACTATGACATCCTCAAGTTATCTTCCCACATGGTATTTCATTTACATAACTACAATCTGCTAACACTAGGGATTTGAGTAAGTCATGCAAATGATTATACGGGTCAAAAAATACGACATACCTTCACATCCACCAACGAATTCTTCTCATGATAATAAGTGGGCTGTTGATTCGATTTCAGATTTTCAGTGCTCCAACTTTATGAATTGAAATGACAGCACAAATTCACGACACACAACGAATACGAATTACATATTTATTCAACACCCAATAAATGGAGGTTTTCCGAGGAAAATACAACACAAAATAATCGTACAACCTTTTTCTTTCGATTCAAAAGCACACGCAGAGGAACGTTTTGAGAGCGACATAAAAACACGAATAGACCCGAACGAAATTCTTTGGCAAAAAACTTCCTCAAGCGTTTTCCTTTTTTCATTGATAAACAGGGTTGCCAACCGCTGCCACCCACGAATAAGGGGGACGCTCTCTATCATCGAGGATTGGAAATTCGTCAACATGAACATACAGGGTGACTTCTGTAATCGACAACGGCGAATAGCCTTTATTCTGCAACGTATTTCCCGTATTTCACAAAGTTGTGCGAAGGTTTGCTGATTATCGTAATGGTAGGCGTCTTATTATGACCTTCATTAGTTTATTCCACGTTTGTACGTGTTTTCTGTTCGTTCCTCTTTCAAGTGTTCTCGAATTTTTTCTATAATGAAGATGTAACGATGGTGAGGTGATAGAAGTTAAAACTATCCACTATGTTTTCATTTGAAAATTTTATAGTCGACAGGTCTTAATGCTACATATATGTACAGTCAAAGTCTTCGTGTGAAATGAATAAGTTTGTACGTCACTTTTTAGTTTTTTGCTTAATAAGTGAGGTACTTCTTAATTTTCAGAGGCTGATGGGACATATACTCGCAGTATTACCGTTTCTCCCAGAAATATTGAAATTTTCCGTTTAAATATGGTGTGCATGTACCTTAACATACTTATACAAGTTCTAAATCCATTTCAGCAAAAATGGAATTAAAAATGAAAGAAAGTGAATTTTTTTGACAAAATGCATTTTTACTTCATGAATAACTAAAAAATTCACAAAACATTATCTTTTTATGTACAAAGAAAAAAATTACAAATATTCAAGCTTAAAAAAAATATCAAATTATTTGTAGGTTGGAAGAAATTTATAGCAAGTTAGAAATTAATACAAATTGAAAAGTGGTTTTGATTACAGCTCCGTCGTAATGAAAGGGGAAAGATCATTCGTACAACACACAAAAATTTCAAAACAATGTTTACATTATTTAAAAAAACATGTTTGAACATTCATTTGAGGTTAATTGTGCACTGGTATCGTAATATTACACTTATTACCACGTACAGAAATCGAATGCGATCCAAATTTCAAGGAACTGATTCTTATTCTACATATTTCGAACACTCAGTCACTGGCGGAAATAGGGGGGGGCTTGGGGGGGCTAAGCCCCCCCAAAATTAAAATTAGCCCCCCCAAAAATTTTTGAAAAAAATTTTATTTACGATTTTTTTAGATTTATTTGGGGAGGGGGGAGGTAGGACCGTGTGAAAATTTTTTACAAACAAACATAAGTACAAACGACTAATCTTCATCGGGGCTACAGCCCCCCCAAATTCCCGGGTCTATTTCCGCCAGTGACTCAGTCGTTTAAAAGATGACTTAGAACGTTGCTAACCATCCGTCAGTATAAAATTCCAAGAGGTAATTTATTGGGAACCCCCCAAAAAAATTTGAATCAATGGCACTCGCAGGATTCAAAACTGATTAAGCAAAGACCAGGACGCTAGAGTGTCGATCGAATTGAAAGCCACAGAAAATCGGATCAGATTTATACTAACAATCTGTATGAAAGTAAAACTCAAAAAACCGATTCAAATTAACATAAAAGAGATGACATTTACTGGTGCATCCAAGCTACGTGGCAAGTAACAATAATAATTTTCAACAGATCTATACAGAATAATCATCTGTACGATTAAAGACATCAATAAATCAAACAGTTCGACATTTTAAAGGGAAACATAAGCACATATTTTCACGATGAAAATAATATTCAGTACACTTATTTAAATAATCAATTAATACAGTTTATTGCTATTACACGTCATTGCCGGTTTAAATTGGTATCAAGTATTTAAAATGTAGAGAAAAACAAAAGGGAGAAGCTGTATATGAATAAACGAACACATGAAAAATCAATAGGGCAAAAAAATTAAGAAAAAGATATTCGTTATTATAAGGTAACAATAATTTGAAAAATACGATTCATCATAAATCGTATAAATTTGGATAGTCTGAAATTGCGACTAAAAAAATATGTCAAAAAATTAATTTATATTATATTACAGACGATAAGGAGAGAGAAAAAAAACAAAACGTGAGTTTAAAAAATACAACGACTAGCTTACAGATTAAAAACGGATACACATTTGTATTTTTCTGCCTCCCACTTTAAATGTTACTTTCAAGAAAATGTATGGGACTCATTTAATTGCTAAATATAAGACTGAGATACAAATCAAAAATAATCAAGACTTTTTTCTTACATAACACTCAAAAAAAAAAAAAAAAAAAGATTTTGACTTCAGTATTAACGGGTTACTGAATATTTGTTCAAACTCAGAGCCATAATAATGGCTTCAAGGAGTAGAAAAAAGAAAGAAGAAAACGGAGTATGGTATCTATTACAAAAAATAGTATACCTACCTAATGCGGAAACATAGTAAGTAATTTTATATTCGTCCAACTGTAGCTGTTTCTTCTATAGATTGTACTATAGGTAGCAATTACACGAGAGGCAAAAACGCATTTTTTCGGCACATAATATTTGAAGAGCTGATATTTAAAAATGCAACGAACGTATTTTCAAATACCACCTCATTCCCAAACGCTTGTCACAAAAAAGTACATTTTTGACTTTCGGGCTGGCCACAATTTAAAAATGCACATTACTTCGTTTTATTGTAATGAACTATCGTGTATCCGCAAAAACAGATTTTTTTTTTCACAAATTAATCGCATCACAGAAGTGTAATATCATAAGCGACGTATATGAAAAATGCACGTTTTACTAGACATTTTTTTCTCTTATTCCCTTATTTTTTTTATTAATCTGTCTACAAATATACATTTTAAAAGGCAAAATTAAAAAAAAAAAATCAAATACAAAAAAATACAATTTTTACAAAAAAGAAAAAAAAAAACGTTAGAAATACAAAATATAGTAATACTAGACATAGAAAAAAAAGTTCATTTCAATTTTTCGTCCTTCTTCGTACCCACAAAACTTTTTATTCGATTTTTGGCGCTAATTTTCACGTCCTATCAATTTAACAGATAATAATGACTGCAAAAAAAATCTTAACATAAAATTAAGCGCTGAATTTAAGACAAAAAGAAAGAAAAAAAAATGAAAAACTAAATAAATAAAAACTTAAACATCTTTGAGGTTGCCATTGAGGCTTCGAGGAAAATCCAAATTTAAATATCACATATATTGGACTAAAAATTAGGAAAAAACAATCAAGTCACACAACATTTCGATGTGTTCTGGGTCGAAAAAAAAAATTGTTGACTCAGAGATAATAAGACGTATATTTTTCCTCAGAATTTGTGTAAAAAAGTAAAAAAAAGTTGCTATAGGGGCTATTAAATAAAAATACGAATAACTTTCGAAATAATAATAAACTTGTTTTTTCTCTTAATTATGAATCAGAATATTATAATTTTTTGGATAGCGTCAAGCCAAAAAAAAAAGATTTTTAAAAATGCGACAGCCAAATTCGGTAGAATATTTAAATAAAAAGTTGGGCGCCGACTGAAAAACCCGTAGTATAAGTTCCAGATTGCAGCAATGGTGGGAAAAAAAGTCGAAACTTGAAACAAGAGAAAAATCATTGGACAAAAATCGCTACACCAGAATTTCAAATTTCAGATGTAGTCAAAAGGATTTAAAAAAATCGTCGTTTTAAATTTAAAACAGAGGTTAACAAACAGAAAAAAACAAAAGTTCAAAATTACAACCTATCAACTGGCACATCATAAATCTTTATTCAGTGAAAATCGACGCAAATTGTATTAAAATCATTAAAAAAAGAAACAATAAAAAATTGCAAACAAAAAACAAAAATCGAATTTCTTTGTCCAAGTTATCGTGTTTCCACTTTAAAAATCAAAAAAATTCGATTTTTTTCTCCTCTCTTGTACAACGAGTAAGTTTTTTCTCCTTTACACCCTTAACAAAGATGACTCGACACGTGAATATTAATTTCTACGTAAATGTTATCATGGCGCTTGAGATCATTTTGGCAACTCAGTCTATGAATAACCGTTGAAAGAGTTGAAGAAAAACAAAACAAAAACAAAAATAATCAATATTTATAAATTACAAAAAAGAAAAAAAAAACGTTGTCGTCAATCTATCTTCGCTCCGTTTGATTCTCCTTCAAAGTCTACTCTTTTTTTTTCCTTCTTCTTTCTTCAATGAAATTCACGCATTCACATGATCAGTGAAGGGCAAAAAAAAAAAAAAGTGACATCGATTTTTTTACTTTTCAAATTCAAAAACACGACGTTATCTTCGTTCCTTGAACAGCAAATAACAAACGAGCGACGGCGGAAGATTGAGCTGTGAAACTTTTTCTTCTAGTTGATCTTTATTAAACTGTTGTCTAATTACTCTTCTACACAAGTCCATTAACGGTAGAGGTTCGGCTGCAACAAAAAAAAAAATCTTCACTACACGAACTTGGTAAATGAATAAAAGAAATCATAAAGCAGAAATGACAAAAATAAAAAAAGTTGAAATCGATAAATTTTTGGGGCTAGAAATTTTAGTAGAATGTTGTGCTCTTGCAAATCTTTCAAATAAAGATATCGATCGATGACCAAGAACAACAGTCATCATTCAAGGAAGCAAATAATGAATGGATAAAATTTTTCAAAATAAGTATTTAAATACCAAGTTAACTTTATGATGATCCAAAGGTTAATGAATTTTATTGCTTCTTCTGAGAACACTATGCTTACATTTTACCAAAATAAAAGTTTCTATAAAACGAAGTAAAATAAAATATTATACTGAATAAATAGAACAAAAAGATCAGTTTCATGAATGTTCTTATGGAATGTACTAGAGCACCTACTATTCAGTGATTCATTGTCCGTATTCTGTCAATTATTATTGTCAGTATAGTTGGAACTTAAGGTAAAGTAGGTACTGCAGAAAAATGTCTAGAAGTATGCTGTATGGCACGATTTTAAAATTTTGTTTCCATTTTTTTCATTTTATAATTTGAAGAAAAATGTTGAGTATTACACAAAGTGATGTGACATTATTAGACTGACTGACGAACAAAATGACAAACAGCGCTATCAGTAAGTTTGTGCGAGGTAAAATAAACCAGTAGTTAACTTAATGAAAGCTTAAGAGAATTTTCAATTTCAAATTTTAATTTGGAGCATAAAAAAATTATAAAAAAAGTATTTCAAGAACCTCATAAAATGAGTATTGGCATGATGTTGAAGTTCCCCGAAGATATACTTATTAGATTGTGTATGTGTATTACTATAACCAGTAAAAAGAACTATTCACTCTAAAACGTTAAGTAAATTATATGAAAATATTGTTTTGCAAATTAGAGGCACAAGCTTTCAAAACACGCAATACCTTGGAGCAAATTAATAAAAACGCGTAAGTTATCCGACACATTATCGCAAAAAATTACAAATTTCAACTTATATGACCTTTATACTAGTCGAAAAATGCCTTAAGGTTCAAAAACACTTCCTTTCGAACCGAAATTCTTGTAATTTAAGAGACAAGATTTAAAAACATCTGCTTCCCAAATACTTCAATAACGAATTCGAGAGAAAAAAATCTTCGGCAAGGTAAATCCAACGACGGGCCACGCTGATGAACACCTAATCTCGGATCAAATAAAAATACACCTTGGCAGGATGGCTGTATGATCCTTTTTCTTTCATTTATTTTTTCACAGAAGCAAATAGAAATTTCCTAATTTTCAGCTGCTTCGAGAACACTGAACTCCACGCTAAAAACTTTCTCTATAATTGAAATTACTTTTTTAAGGTCAATTATTATTGAAGGCACATAAATATAACTCGTATTAGTCTTCTTTTCTCAACTACTTATAACGATTAAAAAAAAAAAAAAACCTGCTAAAAAACGAAAACAGGTGTTTTTATGATATTCGACAATCTTTTTTTTCTTCACTGAAGCTTCATATCATCCGGGATGAATGTGACTTAATTACGATAGTATGACGGGCATGTTCGATTTCAATTAATGAAATAGGGCGAAGCATATTTCAGACTATAAAGGGTACGAAAATAAAAATCGATTAAAAATTAACATTTTCAACATTCCGGGTTCATAAAACTAGAAAGGTCAAGAAGCAAAAAATTTAGTGAAAAAGAAAAATCCAAATAAAATAAAATGTTAAATTCGTAATTAATGCCAGAAATTTGAACGTATCGCCAACATTCGAACATTATAATTTCCTTGCCACTTTTTCTAGACAAAATTAGAAGGCTTAAACACTACCCAAGTATAAATATAGCAAATTATGCGAAAACCATTAGAGAAAATAAATGTCAAATTGAAAAACCTACTTAAAATTTGTTAAAAAGTAAAATATCCGTTTATTAGAGAACTCAATATCGAAAGGATGGAAACTCGAAATTCAATTTTTTGGGTCTACAAGCATGAATATTTTAAAAACACGAACGTCATGGCATATTCGATTTCATTAATCATTTGAAATCTCTTTCGCTCTTATTCGAAGCCAATTTTTTTTTCTCGCACAAGCCAACTTTGGTAGAAATTTTTGTCGCAGAAATAAACACTAAGACGAATACAGATACCACTTTTTGAAGGTATACTGCAAGTAGAATGCTTCTATTTCTTCAACTACATATTATTTTGCGTAAAATTGATAATTTTTCAACGCGAAATTTCAAAACAAAATATCAACACTTCGTTACAGCAGAGCGCAGTTGCGGCACAGCTGTTTGATGAGATAATGCAAGCTAAAATATTTGCTCACTTCGTTCAACCAGAATATAAATCCGTTTGAAACATTAAGTTTTTTTTCTTTTATAGTAATTTTTGTTATTTTTATTTTGTTCAGTTTCTAACCTCATCTAAATATATCCATACAAAAATACTACTGCCTTAGTTTTATGGGATAATTCAAGTCTGCTGTTCTTCCATGAGTGTTGTAAGTCTGCAGATAGTGGATTTTTTAAGAATGTAAGTATGTACGAAGGTCTTCTTTTTTTTTTTTGAAAAACAAAAACAAAATGAACGGTATGTTTCATAACAATACAAAACATTCTCTGCCGAAAAAGTTTTCCCTCCAGCAATACAATTTGGAGACAAGTTTCTTCAATCATGATTTGGCTTTTTTTTTTTTTTTGAATGTAAACTGGAGTACTGATTTCATTTAAACGATACATTATGAAGGTCGATAAGGACGATAAAAACTATTCGAACAAAAATTAATCGTACCCCCACACATTACTTTCGATCATAGAAAACGTGTGAATATATTCACGAATATTTCAAGCATAATAAAGGTAGGTACTCACGATCTAAGCCGCCAATATATTTCATGGTGATTTCACAATGACCCCATACAGCGCTTACAATAGGATATAATTTTTTGCCTTTTAGTCCTCTAAATGCAATACCTAAATACTGGCTGTCGACGACAAACGATAGCGTACCTTCGTCCATATCTAATACAACTGTTAAATCAAACAAAATAATTAAAATATTGTCCAAAATATAAATGTACGTACTGTACTTTGAACTGTCTTTAGCGAAAACGAGGTAAGTTTAATTTTTGCACCAAAAAGTGTAAAAAAAATACTTCATTTGTGACATCTTCATTGGTTTTGGACAGTTTTTTTTTTTTTAGATTGTGAGACATACCTTTTTCATAAAAAACAGCTCATTTAAAAAAAAAAAAAAAAAAACACGAATAGCTTACCTAAAAATTTATCTGGAACAATAAACGTTTCATCAGGTTTCAGTAATGCTGGGTAAGTGAGACCGGGATTGTTTTTTGAATCGTGGAATAATTTATTTCTTCCTAGATCCCAACCCCACGATTGTTCATTGCTACCGACTAAACTCTGTAAAACAAAACAAAATAAAAATATACGTGTCATTAGAACGTTGGGATGTATTATTCGACTATTATCACAGTTTTACACTGCGCAGCAATGTTGCCAATTATTTTAATTAGCATTAATTAGCAAATTCAGGGTTCTATAACCCGTTCTTTTTTAGAAATCCAAGGCACAAGTGCAGCTACACTGAATGCTACAGTTTGAATAACCAGTATTTGTAATACTGGCCCTGAAAGTAGCATCTTTTAACGCTTTGCCAAACTGGTAACCATCGATTGTAATATCAGCTCTAATTGGGAAAATTTTCAAGTTTTCTTGGAGTTCAGGTTATTCTTTGTGAAGAATAAGAATCAATAGGATTATAGAACCCAACTAAAAGGACGAATAATTATTCAGATTCAACACTAGAGCATTTTCGTCAAGATTTTTCAAGTTTCCTTGAAATTTAATTCACACATTAGCGCTATCAAAGATGTGACTGATGAAAAATGTTTTCAATCGTCAGATAAAGAGATGAAAAAGCATACAGAAAAACTAAAGGACCAGTCTTAAAACCCTGGTTTAAGACTTGACCGAGTTTAAGGAATCGATTTTCATGCCTCAAGTCAAAATGAATTGGGTTTGTCATTTTAAACCTTGCCCTGCTGATTTTTGCAATTCTGAATGAAGTGTGACGACTGAGCTCAAGTTTCGGATGGAAATTGTCAAATACGGAGAAACATTTGTATTTTTGTATATTGAAGAGCTAGTGACAAACCTGATAGCCCACAGAATGAAGAGGTGCATCTTGCGTAGCTACACCAACTACTGCATGGGTACCTCTTTGTCTGGTCGACCAAAATACTTCCCACACGTGTAAGCCTTTCGTCAGTCCCACTTTGCCTCGAATGCAGTCAGTACTTTGGGCAACGGGATGCCGATGGAATGTCAGTTTATCTTCTTCCTACAGAGAACACACAAAAAAATAACACATTTATTAATGGCATTTAATATTAAAAGTTCACATTCAAATAATACAGTCAAGTTAGATCAACCTAAATTTCTTCGAAACAAAAAAAAAATTACACGTGTTTATCAAGGTGTAAAATAAAAATAAGTACATGTCCTAAAAAAAAATAAATATGAACCCAAATAAAAACTAGACGAGTACATCGTCGTCGATGCGGGTAGTAAATGTTCGTTGAATTAATTCGCTGTTTTTTTTTTTGCACTTTTCTCGCTTACTACGAAAAAAGTTTAACAACCTTTCGTATTATTAGGACAAGAAAAATTTCATGCCAGAGGCACGGTGATGGGCAAGAAAAATTTTGCATGCAAAATGAATTCGAAGCTCACATTCTGGCAACTAATACGAAAATTTGTGGGATTTTAGAAATGAAGCCACGACTACTTTTCGGAAGAAATAGCTTCGAATTCAAAAATTGGTATTTTAAAAGATTATAATCGTTTTTGGTAGGTAAGTACTTTCGCATTATAATATTAATATAACTGGTTTTTTCCTGTTTGAAAACCAAAAAATATATTTGAAATACGAGATACGAAGCTTTTAGGATTGATTACATCATCCGATGCTTCGTGAACAAAGATTTAGCCAACTAAATAAATTAAAATACCACCAAGGTGAACAAACAAAGAAACAAAATTGAAATGAATGTAAAATCCTAAATCCTTAGTAATTTTTGTTCACCAATTTGCTATTTCTGTAAGTTTTTACTAAGTTTAAGTTAACGAATTGTTACGAATGTATTATACAGTTAATTCGAGTTTGCGCACACAATTATTTTACTTGTATTTTGGGTAATCGTAATAATGTACTAATTGTCCTTGTATTAGTATGTAAGGCTACATACGGCATCGAACTGAATAGTTAAGTTTACGAAATTGAAATGAGCCACCAATTATCAAACTTTTGACGAATAATATACGTAAAAAAAAAAACCTGCTAAAAACTGGTGGCTCACAATTGTCCCTAGCTCACGAACCGTTTGCGAACCTCTACTATTCGATGAAGTATTTGGATACTCTTCCGGAATTTGGTTGGACTACAACAAAAATTTTCATTTTAGAAGACCTTTATACCTTCCTGCTCTCATTTTTCATTCAACTTCGATTAATTTTTCTTTTAATTATTACCGATAACTATATTCCGCTTTGTTTGACCTTTAACTCGGTTTCACCCAAATATATTTTTGTGGATTTTTTTCCCTTTCAGTTCTCCTTTTGATCCAAGAGGCTGATGCACTTTCTTCTTTTTCGCATAAGTTACAATTAAATTTACTTTTCAAATCATTCTCAATTCTACAGCTGTCGCTTATTTTTGTATCACTTTTTCACAACTTGACATACATGTTAACGTAAGCTACACTAACGAATTTTGATAACATTAAATTTCCAACCAGATTCTACTGCACAAAATTACTGCCGAATTATGCGCATACATAAAAATTAAAGCTGCAGCAAATATTTTTACTTTTACAAGAATTAATCAAAAATTCTGAAGTTGCTAATTTTAAAGCAGATCCGGTTACTTTTCCGTGAAAAGCAATGAAGTAGGTTATAAGGTCACGAATACCGTCCCATTATATACCTATTTTTAAATATCTACTAATATTAAAAGCATATTTTAGAAGTACAAACCAGTCGAATGAAAAACAATTTCAACCGAAAAAAATATATGTACGACGTAAAAGGAGTCGCTATAAAATCAGAAAAATATAAAATTTTTTACAGATAAGTAGAAAAAAAAAAAATTGAAAAATCAAGTCGTTCTTTTCAGTTTTGGCACGAACGAAAGTTTTGATTGAAATTGCGATTATGTTTTAAATGTACGTTTATAGGGCCTCGGCGTTAGTGTTTTCAAATGAAAGCTATAGCTTCGTTTTCTAATCACAAAGAGTGTAATTTTCGATTATTCCAACAACTCGAACCGAACAAGTTGCCCAAACGACTATCTTTAATTAATAATCAAAACGAGCGGAGATAGGAACAAAAAAAAAAAAAAAAGAAATATTGCATCGGAGCCAAAAATGTTAATGACTTAGACACCGCGTGTGAGCTGAACACAGACAAACAATAATCAAGCTTGAAATATCTTTCATACAGTGGATGCATCATATCTTCAGTTCTTTCGAATCAACGACGTGTAAAAGTTCTATTTAAAAATCCTACGCTAAAATCTGAACAAATTGGTGAAACTTAGGAACTAAAATAGGCAGCCAAAATGATGAATCATCTGATGAATAGCAGTGAGGAAAGAAGTAAAATACATAATCATATAAAATTAAATACAACGACTAAAAATCACAAAGAATATGCGTTTCAAAAAAAAAACCTCTCAAGTAAGGACAAAGCAAATTAAGATCAGTTATTTCGTGAAAGATATTCCGAGTAAATATTTACGAACAAATACAATAGTCTTTTACTTTGTACACGCTAGGCGAATACAATCAATTTAGAAAAACAATCGTTGCAAGAAGAATTGGCCTGAGGACAGTGATCGGAGTGCGAGTCTAATTCTTATGAGGCAGCTTATCAAATGAATAAAAATATAAATAATCAAAATTCGCTGAAAAAATAATCTATTTTTTTCAAAAAATCACATGATGCAAAATTAGATTTAGAAAAATGTAGCGATTAGCTGCAAGTGCAATAGCAAAATTATTCGAATACTAAAGAGTGATCACGAATAGAAATTAATATGGGGGACAAAAATGAGGAAGTTTCTGTGAATTTAAAAATACCAAAATTGGTACGCATTGAATGTCCTAAAAAATGTAGTGAAACAAAATTTGGCAATGTTACAGTTAATTTCATTCGTAGTTCCTGCTTTGAATATTGTATTTAAAGTATGAAAACCCGGTGACATAATTATTAAAAATTCAAACATTTCTAGAAATACTGCTGATGACGGAAAAAAGCATACAAAGGTTTTCACGATTTCTGGTACAAGTTTTCGTTTTTTAAATTATTTTTGATCAAGACCTGTTTTTTTTTAATGCTTAATTTAAAAAAATAAAAAATAAAAACTTGAAAGAAGATGTATTTTATTATCTCCAAGACTGCAAACATGCCAGTTAAATTCTAATTTTCTAACTTATGCTGAGAATAGTTCTTTTTTTCTTAACCCTATAGTCTGAAACTAACTTTTATAAAAATACGAGTTTTTATAATTTTTATTTCTCAACAGACATCGAAGAACTTTTAGAAGTATAGATAACTTGATGCATTGCACAAAAAATTTACAGAATAGTTAGGATTCTATTAAAGACTTGATTGCAGCGATTACGAAGAAAATATTTTGAGAAAATAATTCATTTTTTCAATTTACAAGTAAAAATAAAATACCTTCGTTAATTCTGTTTTGCGATTTTTTAAAAGTAAACCATTTAATTTTCAGATTAATGAGTACCCATGGTCGAGTATTTCATAACAAAAACATTTTCACCCGCATTTGTCAAACTCGTGGTTTTAGTATCAAAAATTCAACTCAATTTCTATGAAAATTTGAAATGTAACAGTCATTTTAGCTAGGTCAAAGTAGGGAATATACTTTAACTCGAAATAAATACGCGAAATTTTCTTCAAAAATTAATTTTTTTTTCCAATAACTGCCTACTAAAATTTTATAACGCCGTTTAATCGATAAGCAAGAAAACCTCATATTTATTTTTTAATTCCGAAGAGTTGCGCCAGAAAAAGCTGTAAATCGAAAACGAGTACGCCTATAACTGTGAAGAAAAGCTGTTGACTACTCCAGTCAAAACGTTCAAAACAGGTTTTCGTTCTTTCACCCCACGATGAAATGTCAATGAAACCGAATCCGAAGTCTCAATAATGCAGCTGGTCTTCTTTAAATACTTCAAAAAAACAATGAACCAAGGCAGCCACTCTTTCTAAAAGCATTTTAGCATAAAACCGTGGTCTTACTTCATGTATTGGGTGCTATTCACATTATAGAACCAAAAATTTAAAACTAGAAAAAAAAATCTAACACAAACTAATAGCTGACTTCAAAGTTGCTAATAGAGGTACTTTTTCCGAAATTTATTTTTAAATATCTCTCCAGAAACTCAAACACCTCCAAAAATGAATCTCATCGATTATAAATAAAATACCTATCTAATAAAATCATAATTTTTTTCAAACTAGTCTCTGAACTTGAAAAACTTGAAAATCAATTAATTTACAATTTGAGAATGTCTGGGAGTAGCAGACTGGTACAGCATAACATTTATCTATGAAGTACGCGACTCTTTTTTCACTTGACAGACAAAAGTGGCACTTTTAGCTAGGAAATGAAAAGCGAGAATTAAAGAAGTTACATTTCTCATCATACTAAGAAATTCAATTATCTTTTGCAAAATGATCTCGACGAAAATCATTCTAAAAGAAAACTATTTTTCTTCTTCTGCATAAAAATGATTAGCAAAAATATTCTCAGATAAATGATTCAATCATTTCAAGTAAGATAAAGATTTTGAAATTAATTTTGAAGATGAATCCGATAACTCAAAAAAACAAATTTTCAAAGAATTCAAAAAAGAGGATTAATACTTGTTACATGATCTAATGAAATAAAATGATCAGTATCAAAATAAGTTTAAGGTTTCCTGCGAAAATTTTATTATTTTCACCAATTAGGAACGAACCACTTTTACCCGGAGATAATTTTTCAATTCTGAACCAGAAGTTATCACTTAAACTTTTTGGCTCAAATCATGGTCTGGTATCTGGTAATGCTAAACCAGCTTTGAAAAATAGGTAATTATTTTTTTAGGACTCGGCAACTTTTGGACTGAAGGTAACCATATTCAACAACTGAATTATATGTTTCACGTCATTTAGTAGGGAGGGCTCATTTTACAAATGGCTGGGTCGTCCTGAAGAATAGATCGTCTACCCAGTCATGCAAGCCAGCACCAAGCAGAAGGAATATTACAACAAGATTTTCATCAGTAGAAAATAAATGAAAATAATATAAAAAAACATTAAAGTCTGGTACCTTAACAAATATATTTAACGATCTGTCTTCAGCATTCCACGCGTGTTTTATTTGGGCTTCACGAGGAACAGCTGGCATATCTAATAGAATGTCTAGTCTAGCGGGTCTGGCAAAATCTTGCGATAATTCTCGCGGTATCACCGGTTTGTATTGTTGCACGCCGTCCCTGTTTACGCCTTTAACTCCATCTGAAAGAAAAATCAATGGAAAAATACAAACATGCGTGCATCTAAAAAAATATATTTATAATAACGTAATTACACTTTCCACCTAAAGTACACAATAATAAAAGCTAATGACCGTATAGAGTCAATATGGGCGCAGAGTTAAGGTAGACTGACGAATGGACAATAAAAACAAATAGAGAAAGAAAATGAACATGGATTTTTATAGAAAAAAAAACACAAAGAAAATCGATGTTTTACACCTTAAACTTTTCATTCCCCACGATCCAAACAAACTGATGATTTTTCATGAAACGAACCAACTTTACTGGTAAGTACGTATAATTAATTATTAAAAACTTGAAAAATATTAATGAAAATCAGTTTTGAAGAGTATTACTCAAAAACGATAGGGGCCAAAAAAATTTAAATTTTAGAAACGGGGAAAAAATGTAAAAAAAAAAGGAAGATAGCAAAACGCATAATTTGTTTCAAAGGGATTTGTTTTTGTGAAGATATTATTTGAGAAGCATGGTTGAGAAGCACCGATGAAAAATTCAATGTTGCCACAGTACGACAGGTCAAAGTTAACCAGGTTCTGACTTATACCATTTTGAAAGAAAAAAAATTGGATTTTTTTTTGACAATTTTGCAATGTGAAGTGTTCGAAAGACACAAATGATAATATTATCTCTTATTTCAATAATAAGTAGAAAATTAGAAAAAATTCTTGGTTTTATACCTATAACATTTTTCAAGATAGTAAAAAATCGCTGGTTTCAGGGATTAATCCCTTTAGTAGCCCCGGTGTGAAGATACAAAATCATCGGTGAGTAGTTTACCTCTTGACTCCTCTCCTTTCCTCTCATACTCTCCTTGGGTTGACATTTTGGAAACTAAAAAAATTTTGATACACTACCAGTAATCAGGGATTCCAAATGCAGGGATTTTTCACTGTTTAAAAAAATTTCAGGCATAAAACCAGGTTTTTTTTTGGAATTTCAGGGATTTCTTTTTCAATTTTAGTTGTTTTTTTTTTTTTTTTTCTTTTTGAGGACTGGACTTGACGGATTTTGTCTCAATTTTCCAACAAATAATCAAATAAGAGACGATATTATTTGGTATTTCATCCTTGTGTTTTAAAATTTAAATTTTTCCAAATAAAATTCGACAGACCATTTTTTTTTTTAGTGGAAAAAGTCTTAATTTTCAAAGAAAACACTAGTTTTGAGATATTTCTTCACATCCAGGGAACTTTTTTTTTTGGCTCGAAGCAGGGATTTTAAACAATTTGGGCTGGCAACGTTGCCAATGATATTAATCAAATGATTTTGAGGTGCGGTAGGAATTATATGGCACTCAATTTTTTTTTGACTTGTTATATACTCGTAATTATATTGTTTTGGAATAAGACTTCTCAATTATTTTTCAACTATTTTCACCACCAGTAACACGAATTCAACAACTCATTGCAAGACGCTATTCTAAATCGACAGAACCTTTTGGGCTATGCCACTGCCCCTCTTACGAAGGCTATTGGCTGACTGAGCTTCAAGTGTACTTGTAATATGTAATATGTAAAAATAACGTATAGGAAAACTAACTGGATATTTTCTGGCCCATGTTCATGCCTTGCAGAGGAACAGTGTTGGTCGAAGAATTGCGCACTCGTCTCGTGTATCCAGCTCCGTTGGTACTGCTAATCGGGTGCTCGCGAAACTGCTGCTGCAAATACGAAGCTGTTTTATTGTTTGATAAATTGGTAGAGGATCCGCCGGATGACTTGTACAGGTTGCTGGAACGTCTGGCTGGTAGGTCGCGTAGATCGTGTAATTCGAAACCGGAAGACGTGAGTGAGTTGTTCGACACAGTCGGTCCAAAGCTGCTCAGCGGACGTGCGTTGGCTTTATACCTGCGAACAAGACAATAATATTCTTATAAAATCTTATGTTTCATAAAGTTGGTCAATTTGAGGTTGGAATGTAATCAAGTCGACCAACATTTCTCATAAACTCTTCGTGAAGCACGAAGGTAGGTAATCGAGGGGTCAAGATGTAAACAATGGTAGTAAGTTCGAGCTGATTTTTAATTTACCTGGATATATCAGAAATGTAAAAGTATGGGGGCTTGGGTTAAAATAGTCGTCGGGTACTCGACTTTTCGATTAAAAGCTTCCGAACTCAAGATCAACTACTTTCAACATTGTAAAACTGTCGAAGAATAAAATACATGCAGAACGCGTAAGATTATCATAGGTCATTGTTCAAAGTTACCCTCAACAAATGCGCAAAATTTATAGCACTTATTTGGTAGAGCTTAGAACATGGTTTTTTTTTTTAAAATAAATAAATAATCAACTCTACTATAACCCAAAACATCGATCCAAAATATTCCTTCTAAATACCTTCAACTTTTAAAACTTCCTCATTCTCATATTAATTTGAAAGAAGACACCAATCTATAATTTTACTCCAGGCAAGGAAAACCAATATTTTTTGAATGTTTCAAACGATTGGTTACAAAAAAAAGCACTCAGAAGCAAAAGGGTGTAAGTGATATTATCGACAAAATGTTGTAAATAAGAATAAGAATTTGCTCCGACAAATATCAAATTTATGTTTTCAGGGATTTCTACATTTTGTCAAAAATGTCACCAATACCCCCAGGCTACCAAGCTCAAAGCTTTCCCAGAGCTATTAGATGGGTAATTTGTATTCCAATTTTTGATTTTCTGCAGAAAATGTCACTGAAAGAATTCCAATAGGTCGGCACTTCATAACCTTTCTAGTTTATAGCACTGCCATGTCAGTTTCAATAAAATTCGAGCAATGAATACATTTAAAGATAGTTCAGAAAAAAGAGTAACACTGATGGTACTAATAAAGTTTAACCTTGATGACAGTGTTGGATCGTAGGTGGAGCATATGTGGCATCAAGGAGCACCTTTAAAAAAAAAAAAAATGTTACCACTTTTTAGGATGACCTTAAAAATTAAACGAGGATAAAATTTCATGGCTATCTGAACTAACATCACAAAAATCAATATCACAAAATTTCTGACAAAAGGTTTCTGAAAAACGAGCAATTCACGCTCAGCAACCCCCCCCCCTCTTCTTTTTCTTTCGTAATTTGAAATTTCTCAGCTTAATGAAGCTCTCAACTTCTAAAGTGTAAACTATTTTCTGTGTAAAATTCAAATAAATGAACAACAACTTCATATCGCACTCACACACGCACGATTATTATATGAATAAATATTATGCCATCCGCTATCTCTTGTGTAATGTCTGCTGGCATATCATAACGTTTTCACTTTCTCCTCACCAAAATCTAGTTCATTGTCAACTTGTGCATGTATGTGCGAAGAAAATTAATAATCCTCCTTTTGCTTCAGCGTCTCATTTTTTTTATTAATTTTTTCTAATAACGGGTTAGACAAAAATCGTTGGATCAAGATCAAAAAAACCAGAAACACGTGAGATTTCAACCCTGTATTTTAGAGGGTCATACCAAATTCATATGGCATTTCGTTCAGAATATGTATTTCGAATACCATAGAGATGTTATTCCGTATTTTGCAGTAAAATGTGGGCCTACTCGTATTTTCTGGGTATGAGTAACTGGCTATAGGAGAGATAACACTTGCCAAATTTTTTTTCTCTCTGCATGGTAAATCCTAAATACGATGTGGCGTTTGAATCTGCTCATAAGGAAATATAAATGGGATTTTCAATATTGTTATTACGTGTTGCGAGATAATAGCCAGTGGCGCAGCCATACAGGTGTTGGGGGGCGGGGCAGAGGATTCCATCTTAGCTAGCAAATTTCAATTTAAAAAAACTGAAACAGTCTTTTAAAAAAACTTCAATTTCAAATCCCTTGCAATTCCGCTGGAGTGTAATTTTTCACATATCTTTACCTACGAAGAAGTGATTTGATTTTTGTCACCACGAAAACTAGTGAAACATTCAACTTATCCCAATGTCAAACCATCAATACCGATTTCTTCGTCAGTGCTACCACTGAACAAATATTAAAAATTCAGTGACACTTTATATGCATCTATATTGACTCTTAGTACTGTATAACATTTTTGATTTTCGCTTTTTTATGGCTAAAATTTAAATCTCTTGAATGCTTAGATTTACGCCCTCTATATGTACACCAACAAAAGCAATATTAGATCAATTAAAAATCCCACTTTTCGATGAATGTTAAAACGTATTTTAAAAAATCGAAAAAGAAATCACAAACATAATTTTAGAATACAGGAATAACTAACGTGAATTGAAAAATATAAATACTACAAGGTATTTTTATTTGATGGGTATTTCCCAGATTTACCAAACAGAAAACAGTGGAATAATGAATCGGGGAATCCACATTTCAGAAAATTTTGAAGGGCAAGTAAAAAATGATAAGCTTAACATGAAAACACAGTTACACCGTCCGCATTGAAAATTTAAGATGAGGTCTTTCATTATACAGTGGAACTTGATTCAGGATGTTAAATGTACTTTCTTCTCTCCACATAAACCAATAATCAACATTGGAGAGTCGATTATCAGCAATAACATTCATAGGAAAGGCAGAATGATTTCAGCATTTGTGACCTGGAAAAAGGAAAAGAGGTTAAGGTTCGAAAAATGAATTTTTTTTCTTCTCGATTCTGATGGATAAAAGGGTCAAATTATCAAACTTTGAACGCGTTTTCACGTATTTTTTGTTTTCGAACCTTAACCCCTTTTCCTTTTTCCAGGTCACATTTTTTATTAGCGTCAAAAAATGTAATATTTTAGAAATTCCGTTAATTTTTCCTTTCGCCAAATTTAGGTGGACTATCACCTGGTATAAAATTCAAAATAATATTCATCAGTCAACAAAATTTCAACAAATTCTAATCTCGTTTGAAAGTCTAGTCTCTTCGAGTTAGAGTATTGAAAACTGACCGCAGGAGATGTCCGATTTAACTTCAACTTCAAGGTAAGCAGGATTTAGGGGTGAAATATGTGCAATTACTCATAAAATACCCTTCACACGATGCAGCAAGAACAGATTTTATCATCCCTGGGCCAGATTTTAGGTTTGTCACAGCTGTAAACTAAAATCAGCTGGCACGGACGAGACCGATTCCTTTCATTTCCAAAAAACAGAATTGCAATGCGTAATTCTCATAATCAAAGATAAATTCAAAAACAAAATCAAGTGCGTATTATACAGTATATGTGTATTCAACTGTTTTTGAAATATCACGACATGATCTACCTGAATATTTTTCAAGAAACCGATTACTAAACCCATCGTTCATTAAATAAACTCTAACTCCACAGAAATTTCAATGCGAAATTTCAAAATGCAGCGCATCAACTGAAAGAAAATCTAATTTTTTATGGAAAATGAATAATACCTATATTACTATCGTAAATACGTTGTATTGAAAATTAGTAAAAAAATATTACCAACATTCATTTCAGTCAGCTTATTCTGAGAAGCCAACTCTTCCCATATGATTGTTTCCATTTAAAAAATGTGACTTATCCAATTTTCTTTCAAACTAGACCTTAGACCATCTAAGCCGATTATAATTTTTTCATAACATGTCAGTCTGCAATTAGAACAATAAGCACTCCATGTCGGCATTGCTTAAAGATAAGTTTAATTTATATAAGTGTGAATCTGATACAGTTGCTTAGAGTTCATAACAACTTGTGGCAATGACAACGATTCAATTAACTCGACAATAATTTAGGTACGCAACAATACTCGACCAATCCAAAAAATAAAAAATAAACAAAATAAAACAAAGACTCAATAAAAACATAAAAAAACTACTTTCAATGCAAACGTCGTACGTCAATTTAGATCCAATAAAGGAAAAAGTACTGATTGGTTAAACAATGGCTAATGCTTGAGAATATGATTGATGAGAGCGTCGCGATACTGACCCTGAAAAAAGTGATAATCGTCGCTAAAATAAATGTGCGGAAGGTAAAAAAAAAAAGTGAAAGTTCTTCACGATTATTTCAACGTAAATCGTTTTACAATACTTCATTTCGTCTGGCTGACAAAGAATAGCAAATTTTATAACGAATGAACCAGAAGGCAATTCCTGTCTGCTAACCTATAGAGAATGAAAGCGTTCATAAAGAAAGAAGGAAAGAAAGAAAAAAAAAAGGAAAAAAAAAGGATTATAGCAGCAATTGCGGAAGTAATAATACTTTTAATATGCACTCGTTTGTACATAATTACATCTACACATATATTTATATTATCCATTCGAGGAGAGAAACCAAAAGAAACAATAAAACCAGCAGACAGAGGAAATTAAGAAGGTAGCCAGTAGTCTATATTATAGGTACTTAATTTTTAGACGATGCTTTTTCAGGCCAGTTTTGAGTGAATTATGATATGAGTTATAGATGGATCCTTACGCATAGTCATTTTATTACACACATGAGACCCAAAATAAAGCATAACACTTGCGTGAACACAACCCTTTCCTCTGGCTCCCAATTAATGCTCAAAAATGAAATCTTCATCCTCACAGGGCATGAGGGCTATCTGTGTATGTCCTGATTATGTATTGAAGTCCAGAGACATTAGTTTGGTGTACAATACACTCTGAATAAGGAGTAGAATAAAATGAGTAAACCAAGGAGTCGGAGCCGCGAGATGGATGCTCGAACGAGGGACTTTTTCGAAAGGCGGGAGCTTCAAGTCGGAGCCAGAGGTTTTTTTTTAAAGTGACAAAAAAGTGGCACGGACAACCTATTTTCAAGCATCGATTTTAATATTTTATCTCTATAAAAAAGTTCGAACAAATAATAAAACCCCATTTCCAAAAAAAAATCCGGTGAAGTGCTTCGGGTCAACATTTTTCAGGCATGCCAAGTGCCGGAGTAGAGAAGGGAGCCGCCTTTTGTCGATGAGCACTGCGCAAAAAAGTAACAAACTTTTCATCAGTTCTAAGAGTTTCAGAACTGAGCATTTTTCTTCTAAGTTGTTTCATTGAAAATAATGATACGCATGTAAAAAATTACGCAGTAATAAAATTTGTGCAGTACCGGATTCAGGATTTTGCCTCACCCAGACGCCACAATATTTGCCGCCAACTATGTACTTTAGCAGCGGGAGGGGGGAAGAGGGAGGGAGGGCTCATACATATATTTTTGGAATATTATAAAAAAGCCGTGTAAAAGAATTAGAAAAATTCAATGATACGTAGTTTGTTATAGTCTCTTCGAATAATTTTTTTTTTTTCAGAAACTGAAACTCGACTTCCTACTCAATTTGCGGTCCAACCACCGTACCACTTATTTTTGTGTTTCATTAGAAAAAAAAATATATACCTTCTATCCGAATCCTCTTGTTCGGTGGATTTTCTTCAGACAAAGACGACCGCGAAAATCAGCATCACGATTCTCGCAACTCACTTCTCGACTTTATGTGGCTCCAGGCTAAGAGGATATACGAATTTTATCGTTTTTTTTTTTCTTTTTGCTTTTTGGTTGAAAATAAAAGCGTAGGTACTTCTCTCCAAACTATATATGTATAACGTGAGAGATTATCTCTGCGTATACCAAGTACCTATTTTTTCCACAGCACACACACCACGGCGGATGGAGCGCTCTGAGCAGTTGTCATGAAACGTAGTTGGCGTGAATGCCGCAGCCTCAGGGGCTTCTGGATACTTTGCCACCTTCGACCTGTTCCCCCAGTCTGGAGAACCGATCGCGTTACTTCTTCCGTTCAAGGATACACGTTCACCTCGAACAAAGAACTTCGGTGTGCTCTCTCGACAAGACACAAAAACGGAGGTAAAAGAAAAAAATAATAAAAAAAAATAAAGAAAGAAAAAGCAACCTACTAAAAAGGAAAAAACACACACACACACACAAAGAGATACCTATATGTACACAGGAATAGAAGAATATTGAGGCTAGAGTGGAAAAGACGAGGGGGCACGGGGGGGAGTGAAAGAAGAAAACATCACCGGGCGCAGTAAACCACGTCTTCGGGCCCCCTAAACAGCACTCGTCGTTCTTCTATCAATCAGTGTGTATACACACTGGGTTCCTATCCTATACACTACGAGTATATCCTATTTTAAAAAGCACCACCTGCGCCTACGTCTATAAAGTTTCGGTCGGCTCTAATCGACGGAACAGATCGACACACAGCGGTGCTTCGCTGCGCCAAAGATACCTAAAACCGAAAATTATCGTCGCCGAGGACGAGACAAACCGAGTATCGAACACTCGAGTGTGGGCTAGGACCTTTGGGTAGGTATATTAAAAAAAAGCATACGATGGACTTGACCATCATCGGTCCCAGAAAGTATAAGGCATAAGCGAAATCTGCATTCAGAAAATGACTGTAGCTAACCGAGCACGATGCATGGAGTCGAAATTTTCTGGAATTCGGCCACTTATAGTCAACGTCGCTATGTGCAAGAAGGGAATAAGTCCAACATTTTGGATTTTTACTGAAGACCAAAAAAAAAAACCTTTCACCACAAATCGCATTGCACTGGGCTGAGCTAGCACATGTTTCGGGTGTATAAACTATAAAGTTAGAGGGTCAACTCTTGGGAGCACACCGAGCAATTTTATTTTTATGGATCTTACTTCTGGAGCTGACAAAATGAAAAAAAATTGCTTCTATTGGTAGGACTTATCCCTTTCTTGAGAATAAATTAAGGGTGTGATCACACACTCGTCTTAACCCAAGCCAAGTACCTGTGAATTTATTAATTTGCTTAGAAATTTATTAAATTCTCGTAAATTTACGTGTATTATTTGGGTACTTGGCGCGTCAGTACCGACAATTAGGTTAAGACACGTGTCTAAACTCACCTTAAAATTGCAAGTGAAAAATTTAAAATGGGATATATTTTTCTCTAAATACACCAACCCCTCCACCCCTCTCCCCCTTTTAGATTGTTGAAACATACGTAATATAATAAAATTTGGTTCAACGAAAACACGGGTTTGAGCGAACATTAACCGCTTAAAGCGAATAAAATTCCGCAAGTCCTGCCAAAAAGCCATAAGATATGTAAAAAAAAATTCTGATACAACAAATTCACATACGAAGAAAACACTGGCAACGACGAATGGAATAACGACGAATATTCGTTCAAACCGGTATTCGTCACTGTAAATTTGAAGCAAAAGAAAAAGGGAGAAGAAAATATGAGAAATTAAGTGAGAAAAGTATAATATCTTCTCAATATTTGCTTGATAGAATCATATATAGCTTCATTTAAGAAAAATTTAATTAATGCAGCTAGATTTATTTTTAAAAAAATGGTTTGTTTCCTGAATATCGAACGATTAAAAAGACGTACATAACTGTCCATTCGATAAGAGTTTTCTGACTACTTTTCACCTTTTTTCAATTTTGGTTACGATGAACTTACAGAGACCCAAAATTCATCGGTCTCTTGGAGTTCGTTGTGACCAAATTTTACTGTATTCAACAAAATAGAAGAAAAAGCGAGTATTTTCCACGAATCTCCAACAATGGAGTAAAAAACAAAAAAAAAAAAAATCGGGTTAACAAAACAGTGGGCATTATGGCGTAAACTATGAGCAGGTTGTTAATCGATAATATACTCGTATTAACTAAAATGATGCAGTGATACCCAACAACTTTTGAAATTAATGAGAGAGGTTATACTGTATTATGGACTTTGTTAGTCACACTGAGTACACCGAAAATAATGTACGGCTAGTATGTAGAATGAGTCATTTATGTTCAAAATCAAAAAACGTACGTTTGGATTACGATTGATAATTATCATTATATTGCTTATGATTGCGATAAATATTAGATTTTATTTTTCCCAAACATTGTTCTTATCGTCATTATAATCGAAAAAGAAGAAGATATTTCCGGAGTATATAAAGATCAGGGTTTGCAACATATCATTGTTTGCTTAGAAAACTGGGTCATTATCGTTTACTTTTGGATCGTGTCGACACCCAAGAACGAAAGGTGCTCCGTCTATATCTAAATTTTTGAAAGGTAAGGAAACAAATTTTATAAATTTGCACAATGCTCAAGGTCCAATTGACAATAATATTATTACCTTTGGAATAACTTTTTTTGAACTTAAAATAATCACTTGTAAGCAGGGATGGAAATGATCAAATCTGTTTCGTTATGGTACCGTTATAATGTCCCTATCGATTTGGTACTGTTATCAATGTATAACGTTATATAAATCATTTTGTTATCGTTATGGATATCATTTTTTTTTTCTAGTGGTGCAGAGTAGCAGTAGTGTAGTAGTGTGTGTCGCAGAAGAAAGCATTGTTTATTACTTTATTTGCTCGACTAGAAACTTAAAATAATGAAAACAAAATAACTTGAAAATAACATTTTGAAATACAAAAGTTGGAAAGTTGAAACTGTAAATCAAAGCATTTGTAACGATATTTTATAGATAAGTTACGTTTTTCGTTACGTTATTGTGAAGGGCGGTACCGTTACAGTAACGTTAAAGAAAATGGTTTCTGTACCGCTAGCGTAACGTTATTTATAACGTAACGTTTTCCATCCCTGCTGGTAAGATCTTTTCCTCTTTTGGCAGCCATCAGTAATCGATTTTCAAGACAACAATGATAAAAAATTAAATTTATGACCACAATAAAAAGTCAAAAATGCAAATTTACCTTCTCTCTAAGATAGCGAAATAGTTCATCTATACGTAAGAAGCTTTCGGCTTGAATATCGGATTAGGAATAATTCGATAATTTTTTCAGACGAAATAGTTTTTTCCAACATTTAGTATACGGTTTATGAGTGTATGAACGAAGAGAATCTTCATCATTAAGAGAAAACTGGTGTCGTAAAATATTTCAACAAAGATCAACAAAGAAAATACAATGTCGAAAAATGAAAAATAGGTAAGTACATAATACAGAATCTTTTTAAAGGAAAGCAACAAAATTTGACAAATTGATTCATAGCTACGTTTTGAATACGATTGCGTCAAAGCATTCCTTACACTTGTTAAAAAACGTATTTCATAGAAAATTTGAAGGTGAAAAAATCTGCATGGGAAACAAAATCGTTTGCGAATTTTCTCATTCACTTAGGTTTGTAGTGAATTTTATTGATCGTTACTTTTTGAGCCGACGGAGGCTCATTATGTAACAAATGGGGAAGAAAGGAATCACCAATCTTCTCTTTGGTAAGAAGGAAACAAACGCACCCTTTTACTTTTTTTTCTTTTCAGAGCTCTGACGACAGGGAATTTCAATGGACTATTTATTTCCAGTCGAGTGACAAGAGCGAAAATTTTGAAAGCCCCGGTATTGAGCAACATGACGAGAACATGCGTTATGAAAGATAGCTCGAATGGAATCTCAATTCAAGTTCACGAATATCATTCATATTTTATACGCTTTGACTTTGAAGTTCGCTGCATTTTTTGCATGGCTTACATTTATAGAAAATGTAAATATTTAAGCAGGTTTGCGATTGCTGCGGCTCCAGCCTTCGAATAAGTTTATAAAAATATGGACCGAACATACTCCTGCATGGTAAACTGCTAGCGAAAAAGTTAAATCTTTACTCGCATATAAATTAGCATATTAAATATATGTATGTTGTGAAAATTTGTCACGCTTTATTGAACTGCGCTGGAAAATACTAAAAAATTAATTTTCCAGTCAGTCAAACTTTGATTGGCGCAAAGGACTTCGTTCGTTGTATAGGTACTACAGCGTTACCAACCCAAATTGCTAAAAATCCCTGTTCTTCGAGTCGAAAAAAAATCCCCGAAATCGCTTTTTTCGTTCAAACTCGGAATTTTCGCCACAAAAAAAAAAAGAAAAAAAGGTTATGGTCCGAAAAATTTTAATAAGAAAACTTCAATACTAGAAGGGTGAAATACTTAAAATAATAATATCCCCAAAGTCAGAATAAATTTTTTTTTTCATATGTATATACCCTTATAATATGCAAATTTTCAACTTTACCCACACTTGAAAAATTTTTATAGGCTCGTATCAGACAAACGAAATACGGCGTTTTACGAGGGGATTGGCGTCGAAGCCTTCTGGTGGTCCTCTTGTTAGATATGTCAATTTTCAAGATTGGCAAGATGTATTTTCTTTGTTTGGATTTTCTGTATTTAAGCAAGGCGTATGAACAACAATCAGTTGTGGCGATGATAAATTTAAATATCACAATGACTAGAGGAAAGTTCTAAACTAACAACCGAACAAATCATGAGATACAAGTTCATTATGTAGAGAGTTCTCATCTGGTACGATAAAATGGATTGAGAAAAAAACAATATTATACTGATGAAGCCAAAAGTTTCACCAGAATTTTTCAATAGGAAGTGTTTTTCGAACAGGTATAATCGAGCAGATGTGGCATGAAAACACATTTTTTGAGAAACCAAAGACAGCGTTGAACTTTTTCAAAATTAATGAGTAGAATACTTGTGGCACATGAGCTGAAGTCATTCTTATTTTAAAAGATTCCTTTATTCAGGCCACAGAAGAAACCTACCACCATCGGGTATGACTAACGTGAAAATGTATAGCAGCATAAAACAATTTACATTAGTTCTAAGAAAGCGTATTTGAAAGAAGCAAAACGGTTTTCAAGCAGACTATAATGATTTCTAAGACAAAAGAAACCTACAGATACGAGGTTGTTCGAAAGAGGCTAGGAAAAATACGAAGATAATGATGCTAAACGTCATATGCGCACGAGAATAGATCACAGCAGTTGTGCTAGAATTCAATATGTTTTTTTTTTTTTTGAGCTTTTACGATTTAGATCTCTATAGCCACTTGGATGGATTTGAAATACAAACCACCTTGCAAGAACAATATATAAAACTAGCTTCACTTTTTCAAAACTTTTAAACACAGCTAAAATTTTGAATAAAAATATTTTCAACGAGAAAATTGCAACAAAAATCCATTGAAAGGAAACGAAAAGTTTGCCGAGTGAGTCGTTAGGTAATCAAGAATGACGACTTTTTAAATGTTATAGCGCTGAAATTCAGGTATTATAGCTCTTATATTATCTAGATTACGTATAAACCCCAGATTACGAGTATAATGAAATAAATTGAACCAACAGATACACATAGAATAAAAGTTTTTTCAAAATTAATCAAAACTTTTTACTCACCGAACGTGTAACGGGTGACGTTGATTTCTCCCGATTGATCCTAAAGCACGCGTTGGATTTGCGTGAACTGACCTGTAATAAAAATTATATTCATTAGAAAGGCTTGATAACTGTAGCTATATTATTCAGAAATAAATAAAATATAGTATAATTTTAAAATGATTCTTGCATTATCATACAAATTGTGAATTGAAATAAGACTGTATCTAGATGAGGAAGTTCCAAACTTTGATTCATTTATAGTACCGCTACTGCAGCTACTATACACGGCCAATGCTCTAAGATAGGTGCTTTGTTTATTGAAAAGCTGAAAATAGGATACTGGGCGTTAGTGCCTTCAATATAAAGGGTGAATTTCTTTACCAGTTCACTGGTTTATATGACATAAGGGTTCTAACCAAGTTCGAGTTTCTAATTTCACTAAGGGAAAGGAGATCAGTACACTTCTGCGGCTATCCGATGGTATCTGGAGATGAATATCAGTCAAGATCTGATAATCTAAAATCCGATTATTTAAAACGTCTCCAAGAAAGATTAGTTTTACCAGTTACCTCCTGCTACTCAAGCTAACTGTCTTAAACCATTCCAAGAGTTCTTTGTAGGGTACATCCGTAGGATAGTATGCAAATACTCGTAGTTTGTGACAACGAATTTTGAAAAGTTTTTTGTATTTTCTTTAAAATTTTGTTTACATTACGTATTTTGACTTATAGGGTTTCGATTTTCTCAATATACTCGTATTTTATCAAATGAATTTCTTGCTGAATATTTGAGGATAAATCAAAGAGTAAATGAGTTGAAAAATATAATCAAAGAATATGCGAATAATAAAATTTCAGACGTTGTAAAATTGTTCAACGATGATGTAATGTGAATGACCTTCGGTCATATTCAAGTTTGGCGAGTACATGGAGCACGAAACCGGGGGGGGGGACGTAAACTAATTCATATCCACAGGCACACATGTGCACGTATACATGCGCGCATAAAAAGCCCGAGTAAAAAAATAGACAACAGGAAATAGCGAATGAAGGCGTCTGTGGACGAATAAGTTCAGAAAAACGAGTTATATACTCTTTTTCATTCTTTCTAGGAAATTTGTGACTTGACTATGACTACCGCTTGCCTCAATAGCTTCGAGCAAACACATCTGTGTGAGCCCATTAATAGAAGCTCATGCCAGAGCCACACCGAATGCTCCTAGTTGTACTACATAAATGCTTTACACAAATACAGACAAAATGGAACATATGGTTTGGCATGCATTTTTTTTTTTCACTTGCTATGTAAAAAGAGTTTTTTACTCCCCTTCCCCCTCCTGCCACGCTGGAGAAAGATCCCCACGTATGTACAGCGTATATACATAAATACGGTGGTCCTATTTCCATAACTGAAATTAGGAGAAAGACGAACGCTTTCAAAGAGACGTTTATGGAATTATGACAAAGCTGATTTAATGGCAACATCGAAAAACTTTTTTTTTTGTTCCAAATATTGACGGAAGACCACCCCACAATGTTCCAGAATGTGCGCGATCCTCTAAACAACCCCATCAGACATGCACTGAATAGACCTTCCTGTTGACGAGCGCAAGCTTTACGCTCAAGTTTGAAAGTATTCATATTTGCATGCAATGTTCACACTACTATTGATTTTACACCCCAAACTTTTCCATGTCTTTTAAAAATTGAAATGCATTCTATCGGGTGACCTTAAAGATCAGCGATACGAACATCTAAAACAGTATTATTATACAGGAAGTCCAATGGTAACGCAAAATTTACTAATGGAAAGGTATACGATAGAAATGTACATCTTATTGAGGCAATAAAAAAATTTTACAAACAAAAATTTCCTATTTCTTCTCCTATACACAGTACAAGGGTAGGCAAATGATGAGATTGACAAAAAATCAGTGAAATTCTATTCTTCGAAGTAGAATTTTTTCATGGAATCTGGTGAGGATTATGATAGAAACATATGTATACACAACTTCTCAGCCATATTGGATCATTGGAATTTGTTTCAGAAATAATAATAAAATTATTCTTTGGTTGCAGAGAATTTTGCGTTGTTGATTTTTACAAAACTAAAAGCTATACCAATTACACGATAAAAATTATGAAATTAATGTGGGGTTTTTCCTGATAACTAATTGAAATGTGGACTTGTAATAATACAGGGGAAAAAATTTCATAATTAGAAAATGCCCGAAAAAAGAGCATATCACTATCGCCGGCGTAAGTCCAAAACCTGCTTAGTCCTCCCACCACCGCCCACTCAAATGATGTTTTCCGGCCTGATAATGCAAAATCAGCGGGAAAAAATGGGTGACAATTTTCACGGAATTTATAGTAGGATTCGATAAACCTTCCCCAAAAATAGAAATTTGAAAGTGAATCATTATTCAGCTATACTTTTACTATGCATCTATACTATCTTCGACAGTTTTATTTTCACAGACATTGAGGATTGCAAAATGGAAATTCCATCGAATATAGGCACAAAAAATTGAATCTAAAAGATTTAACTAACGCAATACATGAAAAGTTTCACGCCTGCCTCAGGTAAGAATTACATAATTATAAACTAAAAATGGAAAATACCCGTGCGAGTAGTCATCGTGGAAGCCAAAAGCACATTTTCACCTTTAAAAATCTAAAATAAACCACGGAGCAATCCTGATATCTTGTATCCTGTTCTGAAAGACGCAAAAGTGACTTTTTACTATCTTTTTGGCATCAGACATAATTGGATTCAAAAACATAGGAAGTTTATATAGCTTCTTAGAAACAAGTATAGATTCGGTGATTTCTATTCGTCAAGTGTATCAGTCGATAAAATTGAATCAATAATTTTATTTTGGCAAAACTGTGTGATAAAATATGTATGAAAAGCTAATGGAAAAATTAAATAAGGAAGTACACCAAAGGGATACTGAAATGTGCAAAATTGACTTTTTAGACTCAAATCCTCTGCATGCGATATTTATAATCATTTTCAAGAATTCACTCAAGAATACTTTCAAATGTGCTGTCAGCAAATTTCGGATCATCTTTTAAATTCAGGCTATAAATTATAAATTTATGAGTATGGCGCCGTCCAATATAGAAATTAATTTTAGATACATATCGAATAAGGATTACCTATACTTATCAGGATAACTATCAATTATAAAATCTATAAAGTGAGTACGAGTAGAAATGAAAAAGTTTTCCCCTCAGAAAATGGTGAATTCCCACAGATTGGAAAAATGCAAAAAAGTGATGAAACTTGGAAATTTTTTTGAATGACTAAGAAAAAAATTAAATAATGTCTCATGAAAAAGATCTTCTCTTATGGCTCATTCTTTAACTCATCATTACGACAACAGAAGGTTATCTCCGGTTACTCAGCTTAACTGTTTGAATAAAAATCTTATAGCTGAACGCATCACAATTACATCGTGAAATTTCAGAAAAAATTTTCAGCAGCTTCTAAAATATTATGTTAAAGATTGTAATTTTCTATACGTTTGCTTCAGGATGTGTGACGAATCCATGAAACTGGTTTCGATGCCAGAAAATTTCCTTTAACGTCATGAATTTCAAGTTGAATACTATCTTAAAATACGAAATAGGTCCAAAAAACAACATGAATATTTACAAACGAGCAAACTACTTCGAATAGATCTTGGCGAAAGATTTAAGTTATATTATTAACTTTTAAGAATGCCAATCAGCTTTCAACGTGGAGTTTTTGCCTCACAGATATCCTTAGGTATAACCTTCATTTCTAATGGCGTACCTAACGGATTTTATGAATAAAACTTAGCTGATATAACTGAAGAACGCCAATACTCGTCAGCAATTTGTTTTTCTCTACCTTCTGGAATCGTAGTACATCCTTTCTCCCGAGTACGAGGCATTCCAGACCAGTCACTTACTTTAAAAATTTCAAGGGTTTGGAGTGAGGAGAAGCTATCAAATCCACAAATTAATTGTCTGGAGATCAAACAAGTTGACGAAAGCAGTGTCACTTTTTTTTTCACCTTCCTTCAATTTCTCGAATAACTTGATACTAATACATAATTCCGGGTATCAAAATTGAAAGGATCAACATCGGTGTATCCATTTTCCAGAACAATATCTAATTTCATCATTTTACCACTAAAATCCGAATCGTACGCTATGAACGTGAATTTTAAAGTTGCTAATTCGTATTCGAGTAGGCTGGCACCCCTGCTAGCTCACAACTTTGCAGAGCTTTCACGAACGATCCGAGCGTCTCCCGCGGGTTCACTATTCCGTGAGTCATAATTTCGAGAACAATATACCAATGTAATTCGTCAATACAAACGTAATTTTGTCAAATAATTTACAACGTATTCAAATCAGTACGTTAACGAACACGACTTCAAAAACTAAGACGCATGAAGCCATGCAGTGCGAAGCGAAAGTCTTAGTTATATGTTTAGCTTTAGCGAGTATCGTCTCAGTTATGTGTAGGTATATCTGCTGGTGCTGTAAACTGTGCAGGCGCTTATAAGAAGAAAAAAAGGTTTACGGCTTTGGTTTACAGATAGGTGGGTAGACATCTTCGAGTCGAGAGTGAAGCGAGCGCCGAGTTCTTAATTACTACGAGAAAAAAGAGCACTTCGTCTCTTTACGCCGCCAAGGTACAGCAAAACAAAAGCCGTATAAACAGGTATTTCTTCTCCTCCTTTCACTCTCTCCACACGGTTGTCTGCATCGTAGAATCCCAACAGCAACAAACAACAACAACAACTGGCACTCGACCGCCGAGAAAGAGTCATGATCTCGGCGAAGGCCAGTCACAACGAAGGACGGCTTTCTGAGCAGCTCCGGGCAGGAGGATCTCGAACAGAGGCAGTACATTCACTTTTTTTTTTTTTTCAGTACCTTCTTCTCGGTTCTTGTAGTTATATTACAGGCACACAGGTCGGTTATACGCAGTAAACAGAGACTATGGTCACATACGTATATTATGAAGAAAAAAGTTGCTTCACACGTATGAGTACCTACATTTGAATCTCATCTAGAAAAGAATAGTCCACCAGGGAGTACCACAAGCAAAACATATCATCACAAGAAAGTTGACACTCCGTACTTTCTGACATTACAATCTACATATACTGTAGTTTCTTTATGTTGAATAACTTAAATATTAATTACATTGCCATCAGATCGTAGTAGCTGTTAAAGCAGATGCATTTTTGCACACTCTAATTACTTAAAAATGATTTATATATTCATATTTGCCCAGATTCTACGAGATGAATTAATCAACAGAAGGATGACACAAATACAGATAACAAAATATCATCTCTTGTTTAAAAAAAAATTTTAATTTAACGTTGTTTTCACTCTTCGTGTCTATTTTGATGGTGACAAAAAAAGTCTCGTCGGCGAAAGAAAACGTCGAAACGCTGATTTCCAACAAACACACAGCCACAAAAAAAGCGAGCAAACCAATGAGAGCGAAGAATTTCGCTCGTTTCAAGGTCGATATTGTTCATTGATCCCAGGCACAGGAAAACAAAAAACATTTTTTCGTAATATACTCGAACATAATTATGCATAATATTCGTTTACACTATTCATAATTATCGCGTACAGACCAACAATGGTAAAAATAATCGACACAATCGTTTTTCTTCAAAAAAATGAAAACCTACAAATGACGTTACGATACGCCTCACCCCCCTCTTCCTCACCCTTTGATATTATTTATTTTGTGTCTGAAGCCGAACACGCATACTGTATAATACACACACATATAGCAATATCGACGATATTAAACAATATGTTCTGATACGTGCCTAATCACACGACTATTGGAAAATTAATCGAAAACGTGTACGGGTCACACAACTAGGGATTGACGGCCGTAGGGAGAGGGCTGCGTAGAAGGGATGAAAATCTAAGTTATTTAATTTGCAAAAAAAAAAAATCTAGCAGACACACCACAAACGAAATAGACGCGCGCAAAAAGTTGGCAAAAACAGTTAAATAGCGTATTATTAAGCTCCAGCTTCCTACCCCCACCCCCTTCCACCAAATGAGAATTGGAGGAGACCAGCGCATACCGGCACAACGCGACGACATTGAATGCAGGGGGATGGTAGAAATCCTTCGTATACCGACGTGATGTATTTTACACAGGCGCTAAGGGCGGAAGAGAGATCCAGAATGAAAGTTTCTCACGTCCTTTCTTCTTTTTCGCCCTCTCTCTGCCGAGGCAGGGTTGCACACACACACACACACACACACACACACACACACACACACACACAGAGCTCTCTCAAGCTTTCAAAATCGGCTTCCTTTACTGAGGCACAACCGCCCCTACCATCACCCTCACACCACCCTCACACACCCCCACGACCTTCTCTTTCATTCGCTTTATACACTCTCACTCTGTGGCGTGCCCCGCAATCAATACCGAAAAGAGAGACGGGTACAGTGGAAGAGGATGGCGAGGGAAAAACTTTTACGAGTAGTTCCCCGTTCAACCGCCTTCGCATGCACACACCCCTTTCTCCTCTCGGATAACCACTACTAACGCACCATTGTAGACTTTTAAGGACAAAAGTTTAACGTCCTATAGAGAAAAAAAAATTCTACTACCATAGTAAAGGCCAAATCAGACCCCCTCCAACTCCTCACAAAAATTCGATCTAGTCATTTAATATTGTTCTGTCCTTCTATTCCTATTTGATACCATAAACGCATTAAGACAGTGCGGATCGATGAAATGGGTTGCAGTTCTGCGGTTCAACAATTTCAGTGCAGTAAGATATGACTCTAAAAATATGCTGCATCTTTACAGACATCGTATCGTCCAGAATAAAGAATTCGTTCTAATCTTACTGCATCAAAAAGCTCTACTTTTCCAAAAGCTTGTTAAAATAATGAAATCTGGCTCCTATAAATGATAAACACAAAAAGAAGAAAACAACAAATGAATAGCCCAACGCAACAACCAGCAGAAAACAGAAATATTTTTAAAAATTGACTTTTTTGTGGATTATTGTTGGAAATGAACTTGTCAGTTCAAAAACGTATTCATTTCAATCATCCTGATTTTGAGTAAATAAAAAAAAAAACATTCCTATTTTTCCCAAAATCTGTCCAGAACCTTGAAATTTAGATGGAATGAATCGCATTTCTGCATGAAACTGAGTATATTTGCTGCGCAGAAAAGCACTCATTTCGGAATGAGTTCTTTTTTGTACTGAATGTGTTTTGTGACCTCGGATTTGATAGACTTTTTACTGTTGAAAAGAGAATTGTTTTGTACCTATCGATCCAGCAACTCTTAATTATAGTATTACCCCATACATAACTCATGTACCTCAAAAAAGTGGAATGAGTGTGTTTTTGAAACAACCGGTTCAAATATGAAAACACGCATATCCTTCTGCAAAAAAAAAGTATTTTCGAAGCTTTTAAATCTTTTTCATCGGCAGATTATGGCAAAAACCAGGCAAATGCAAAAATTTCAATTTCATTTTGAAATAATTTTTTTTAATTTAAATTGTTATACTCGTACGTATTAAATAAATTCATTTTGACGCAAAAGTAAATCAATTCAAGCATTTTGAACCACTCTTTTGAACATTTGAAAATAGAAATTGTTAACTCAAGGCAACAACCAGCCGCAATAGTTATCAATTTTCAAAAGCATTATTTCTTTTCAAAGGTGAATATAATCAGCTTGAGTTTTTAGAAGAGTGTTTTCTACCAAATGGACATCCTCTCATCCAGACTCCAGTTTTCAGCTTTCTATATACTGTTTTCCCAAAGTTATGGGCAGTTTTTGGCGTTTTTTCGTGCATTTGAAAAATTGCAGTTGGCTGGTTGCTGCGTTTATATAGTTACTCAGATACTGATTAAAAAATTATGAATATGTATTTTAAAACGATGTTGAGACAGTTCTACTATTATTTTAGATTTTTTCAAGTTGAATAAAAATTTGGTATTATTTTATACCTACGTTTATTACGAGGTCAAGAACACATTTAGCTCGGAGTAGTTGGATAACATTTAAAAGTGACTAATAACCGGAACTATTGTATGTAATAAATGAAACACGTACATCCTGAAGAACAGCTGATATGTTCGAGAACGCACCTGCCAAAATTAGCCTCTAAAATTTAATTCTAGGCATGGATCAATGTACTTGCATTCAAACGAATGAGGAATAAGGTTGAAATTAAACTGGAAATAATTTATGGATGCGAAAATTTTGCTATACCTAATAAATTCCTAATAGAGAAATTATTATATTTCAGGTTGTCCGACAAGTTGCAGACGAAAATTATGGCCAGAAAAACGTCAAGTTTCATTTGAATACATGATTTTGCCATCTTGGTATAGACTTCTAAGAAAATTACTTTTGAAAACATTAAATTGAAACGAGAAAATTGAAATTCAGCGCAGTCATGCTAAGTACATATTTTCAATTTCAGAACATATAATTCATTCGGAATTCGACCGAAGACCTTCTAAATCCAAGTCTAATTTTGAGGGATCGCTTCGATTTTGAGAACGATTCCGTCGAGAGGAGGAATGTTGAAATACAAGTTTTATGAATAAATTAATTCTTAATGAGTTCAGCCCGAATAAGAGGAATGAATTTTTCGAACTGTATAGGCTTCAATAATTTCAAAAATAATAATTTTTCAAGTTTTTCTAAACTTTTTTCACCACACTTTTAAACAGCTGAATAAATTGTGAAATAAAATTGGCAACTATGGAACGAAAACTGAAGGGAATATTATGCAGCCGACTCAGGGATACAGAAAAGAAGACAAATAACGCTCAATGTTAGATGCTTTCTTCTGACCCTCGTTACGAGCTCTCTCATCTCTGTGGTTGCCACACAAACGAGTACCGATGAATGTGGGGAAGATGCAAGGTACTATACCCAGTCAAACGTTTTTATCTTGAAGAAACCCTTCGGTAATGCGAAGATATCGAGCTTGTATATATACCTAAGGAGACTTTTTAGGAGCAGTGGAGCACTGTAAAAAAGGTAGGTACCGTTAAGTCGTTTATTATAAATTAAATGATAGCTAGAGCGAAGGGGAATAAGAGAAGTAGAGAGGAAAGGTAGGCTATGAAAAAAAAAAAAAAAAAAGGTTCCGAGTCTGTCTGGGAAGATATAAGCGTGGTTATACTCCAGACGGATAAAGAGATATTGAAAAGAGATTGTTGACTTTTTCATACCTCCTTGATATATTATTGTAATCAATTTAAAGCAGGAACTGATTGGAATAAAATGTTACGAGCATAATATTTTTTTGCAAAAATAGTAGCTTAATTTCCCAACTTGTGGGTAGTTCAACGAGAAACAAAGAAACAACATTTTACAACTTGAAGAAAAAAAAAATTAGAAATTTTTAATACACCAATTTGGGCGAATATTATTTGAAAACATGTCGAAATTTTAATTTTTAACGTTTGATAACAAGTAGTCAGGTTCAAACAGCACAGACGCAATACCTATACTAATATGGCTGCAGAACGTAAACTTTTCAAATATTTTGGATGACGTCACTATCCATCATAAAAACTAATAGCTTGATTCAACAAGCTAACAAAAGGCGTCCCATAGATTGTGGAGTATGGACAACTAATAAATTTTCATTTTGTAAACTAACTAAAAATGAATATGAAGCTAGATTCCTTGAAATGTGCTCTCTATTGATGAAGATTATCGAAGCTTTGTTTTGAATTTCACTGATAAGTGGAGGGCAGATCTTTGTTTACATTACAAAGATTCTTAGTAATGAATTAATGTAATAATGTAACAGAATAAAATCTTTCATAAGAATTTCTATACTTGAAAATAGAGTGAGGAAGGAAGGGGTAATACATTCTTCAAATGGCTCGATGCACAAAAAGAGACTATCATAAAATGAAAACATCACACAAATAACTTGCTCACACCGAGGCAAAAATACTCATCCCAGAGAAAGCTCCAAAGTTTCTAACCATTTGAAAGAGAAAAGTAGAAATATTTCGTTCGATTTATACTCTTTTTAGGGTGCTCAATTATTAGCGCGTGAATAATGGCCCTAATAGCGTAAAAAACTTCCATTTTTTTTTGGATTTGAATCGAAACTTGAAATCAAAAATATAATTCAAATTCAAAACCATAAATTAATATAGAAACTAAACGATTTTCAAAAGCAAACGCGATACTCGGATAACCTTCGATAGGCAGTTTCACTCTGTTGAGTAATATAGATAAAGATATATAAAGCCGAAATTATTCCCACTTCAGAAATAGGAAACAATGACAAACGGAAGTCACTCGTACGTCATCAGCTTCGAACCGACGAAACCTTTTGAATACAGAAGGTTCATAAGCGAGGTCAACCAAGCACACACTCGCAGACGATATACATGTATGAGCGTATAATATTCCGAACGTTCTTAACATTTTTTTTCATTTTTTTGTGGCAAACAAATTCTAAACTTTTGAACACGATGAAAAACGTGACCAGCAAAATGAAATGACATAACACCCAACATTTGCTGAATAGGACCCCACCATGCAGAAAAGGGGTTGGTTGCGTTTAAACCCTTTTGTTCTGCGACCGAGCAAATGATTACAACATCTGAGTCCAACTATATATATTAAAAAAAAAAAAAAGCAATTATACCCCTCCAATTTTAGAGCAACGACAGTGACTATAAGCGGAACAACGGCGTACGTACCTATAATATACTCAAAAGAGTACACCAAGCCAAGTTATTATAGAATTCATCACGGCTGTATAGAAAGAAGCCTCTACCTAACCTAAGCCAAAAGTGACAAGATACACAAAGGATTACTGAAATCAAAGTTAATCAAGAAATTCTATTAACTCGCATAAAAATTACGAGTATGAACTACCTCACTCTTGCCTAATAATGCCACTACAGATCTCATTTTGACAATATTATTTTTAAATCCATTTTTCAAAGGTGCTCATGAGAAAAAATTTCAGTTTCTCCTATTTATAATAATTATTTAAAATACTTTCAGACACCACTTGCAAAATACTCTATGCCTTATATGGTTCGTCAATTCCTTCACCTAGGTTAGTGAGTTTGATGGCGTCATTAGGGCGGTTTCATTCGTTTTTAGACGACGAAAATCGATCATTTCGTTGAAAGAAACCAGCATTTTTCATCCGAAATGACAGCACTATAAAAAAACATTGTTCAATTTCTCAATCAAATCAACTTTAACTGAGAAAACAACAGGCTCCCAAAACAAGGATCAAGATCACAATGAACGCAACAAAGGTCGCAGCTTTTGCGGAAAAGCCACAACGAACTAATAAGCAACAAAAAAGACTTTCGCCAAAAACAAATCCATCTTTCTTACACGTTCAAGGCTAATAGTGACCGAACACAGTCCAAACAGCACCCAAAATCTGTATAGAGCGTTTACAAATGACGTTAAATTATATTGTTTACAATTCACTGGTGAGCATTTATCTGCAAAATGATTAGTGGCTAACTCGATATATGATGAATTTGGTGATAGGTGATTGGTGAACGATACCTGTCCACCAGTGTGATGTAAACAAAGAAACTCGTCTCTATTCGAATGAGCGTAGCAAAGGTTCTAGCTTCGTTTAAAAGCTCTCCATGAGCTATAACGAACAACCAAAAAGACATTTACCCGCTATTCATCAGCAGGTACAACTCTGCTGCCGCTGTCTCCAGCATAATCGCATGTCTGTTGCACACCTCCAGGATGGACCGGTGACCAGAGAGGCTCGGAGCTGTGGGCACCACGCAATCAGCACCACAAGACGAACACGATTTTCGCACGCACATGCACAATTTTTCTACACCTTTCAATTAGCACCAGAAAATTGCATTCGCAGCAGCATTCGCACATCAGCCAAGAGCTGCACACTCGGGCACCGTGTTCAAAGGGGGCCACACGAATGATGCCGTTCTGTAATTTCGTTACAGACTGACGCGCCAGTCGCGAAAAAAAAAGAAGAAGAACTTAACGTATATTTCCACAAGACCAAGATAGAAAATGCTTTAGCACCCGGTTTTAACCTTTTTTTTTCCACACTCGCACTCGCTCTGTCTCTCTCTCTCTCATTCCTCACATACACTATATTATATCGTTCAGCCGCATTTATATAAGGGGGCCACGCCGTATATGCCTACCGTTTCACGTATACCCTACAGCGGGGAAGGGAAGGCGAGGGGTTGTGAGAAATATTAAGGTCGCTGTTTAGGTAAGAAACGAGAATACGTGGAAGAAAATTATAATATCCTTCGCTAATGGTGTCATCGAATCACAGGTTGCGCCGCGAAGAAAAAATGAAAAGGGAAAAAAAAAGGAGCGACGAGCACCCCTCGCCGAATTTTTAAAAACGTATACCAGCTGGTAAATCGGGGGGTACGTCGATGAACTCTCAAAATAAAAAAAAAAAATAAAAAAAAGAAATACCCCGGTCTACCACTCTCTCTCACTCACTCCATAAAGGGAAAAAAGATAAGTGTGAATCATATGATACCAGAGGGGGTATGTAATGTATTTCTAGCCACGAACAGCTGACACATCATAACCGCTCCGCGCACCTCAGCCATTCTTTGTGAAAAAGTAGACGATCTTCTTTTTTTCCTATTCGAGGTTAATTGTTTTCATTCATTTACGTGTTTTTCGACTTACGGATCAGAAAAGTAATTACACTTCAAAAAACTAGGTATGGGTAAGATGAAGCGGGAAATCAATTATTATACACAGGTAAGTGGGGTAGCAGTATGAAGAACTTAAAATGTTTACTAATAGAAATAGGTATGTGTAGTTGGAAAAATTTCTCAAATTCATGATGGAAAATTATCAGAAAAACAAAAACCCATTCAATTCAAAGGTTATTTAGAATTTTACTGATATCAGGAATTGATAAGCCCTCGTTTACCCAAGTACAGATTTTGGTAATACGGATTTTGAAAAATATGAGTACCTTTGTTATGGGGTTTTGTTTCAGTTTCTAATGGAAAATAGAGAAAATATTTTGAAATGAAATTCATCGAAGCAAATTACCTATACTGTCCTTTCCAAACATTTTTTCGTGAATTCGAGTAGAAAATTTTTCATCGTGGAAAATCATATGAAAAAGTATAAAACGTTGAACTGGTTAGCAGGAAACCTGTTTTTCATGCATCATTTTTTTAGGCCATTAAAAAAATAATGCAAAATTAAAATTGCACGATATATTGGTAAAAAATTATTCTGAATAAAATCTCAGCCAAATATATTACGTATATCCTTTCGTTAATACCTTCAAAAAGGAGATATAAAACTGACGAGAAGAAAAGATCCGCAGACACGAGGAAAAATAATTTACATTTGATATAAATAATATAACGATGACGACGGTATAAAGCAATAAACGTAAACAACTCAATTATTTTCCATTATCAAACGTAATCATACGAGGAACAATTTCTGTAACGCGTATTTATTTGGTCGAAATAAACCACTTTAAGGATATATGCGATGCAATTTATGTGTTTCGAACAGGTAAAAGAAGGAAGTTGGTACAATTTTGTAACTGGAGTGAAACACGTCGAATGAATGCACCCGGAGATGAGACAGAAGAGGGGGGGAAAAAGGATAACGAATGCAAATATTATTACCTTTCAATAAACGTAAAAAGGTAAAAGCAATCCTTTTACGGATGATAAAATCGTAGGTAAAAAACACAGATAGCGGCGTAAAAAACAGACCCGATTTGAAATCATACTTTTTTGAATAAATTTTGCACCATATGTACACTTGGAATGCCAGCTTATGCTTCAAAGCTGAATTCGCCTGACATAATTCACTTCCATGTTTTCCTTGACATGGCATTATACACATGACATTGTTTCTTAAACCATAAAACCAGTAAGTTTACAGGCATTGTTCTCTCCACTTTTTTGTGATTGGAAAAATGTACTAATGGTACTCGTAGATTATGGGCTGATCAAAATTATGAATATAGTTTCACATACTTAAATACCTAATGAAAAAATAAATCTATGTACTGCACGTAACAATTTAGTAAGTCTTTTCCTCAATTTAGGATTTATAGTATTTTTTTTTTAATTTAACAACCAAATTGTCATTACACTGATACGCTGCTCTTAAATGTACCCTCTACGCCCCTAAAAATTATATTTCTTCTTTCATCTTGATTTATCAAGGGGCTTTTTCAAGTCGTCGAAAAAGAAGGTCGTTTTAAAAATCAAAATTCAAAAACCACATGAATAGGTGTAACCTACAGTCTCAAAGAAAAATTACCCTTTCAGCTAATGTGCATCGCAAAAAACTTCTATTTATAACATTCAATTATTTACATGGTGAAATTAAAATATTAAGGAAAAAAGTGGACTTACAAATTGTAAGTTCCGTTCAAATAAACTTCTAGTTTGGTGTTCCTGAAATTTAACATTACATATCTAATTATTCCTATGAGCACTGATATATCCTAATCGATAAAAATTCAATAAGTATGATGAAATGAAATGTCTTTGGCACAACTAGTACAGTAGCTATATACATATAATATTAGTACCTACCTAATATCAGAAACGTGGTTCGAGAGCTAATAGTACTTTATATTGAGAGTGTCGTATTTTTTGAAATGTCAAACATTAAATTTGATATCACGTGTACTTTTAAAAAATTTTATGACTGCCAAAACATTGGTCTGGTATATAGAAAAGTAAAATTCCATTATCTATTTGAGAACCATAAAATTAACCATACAAACATTGAATTCTTCATAAAAGATTAAGTATGCATAATATATTACCAACTCCAGACATTACGTTCTTATAATTCAAAGTATCATCAGTGAACTCACCTGTAACAAAACAAAAAAATCAGATTAGATAAAATTCAATATTAAATTTAATAAAGCTTGAAATTATTATGATGTACGGAAGACAATCAAAATTCAATTTACTCTCATAGCGTCTTAAAAATGAGATAATATAATTCTTCACTTTTAGACTGATAGTACAGTATGCGTACACTACTTCAAAAGATGCAAAGCATGGTAAAACTTATCAAAATTTTGGTTGGCAGGACTTGAAATTTTCTTTCCATATTCCTACCAAAAGTCAATTGACGGCGGAGTGTAGATAAAGAATTCCTACGTCACGATTCAAAAAGTAATTTAAAAATGTGTTTATTTTCAATATCAACAGCAATAATGATAAGTAAAATTTTTCAATCGACCGAAGCAAATGCGAAAACAAAACTCATGCTCGATTATTAAATCGCGGAAAATGCTGTCTGACTTTTGGCGAATGAAATTATGCAACGAGTAGGCGTTAAATTTCATTATTTTTTATTTTATTTCGTTACGTGATCCGAAATTTAATCACAATTCCACCATTTATTCAATACTGATTACCTAACCAAAAATGTTCATAACGTTTTGCGAAAATAACGCCAAGCTCAAATTTGTTTGCAACAAACCGAAACACCAATTTCATGCTTCAAAAAATACGAAATTGACTCGTTTTTGTTATTATTGTCTATCATTATTATACTATTATTTTTATTATATTGGGTCTATATTATTGAAGATGAATGATAATTTTACAGAATGAATATACGTCACACAGAGGTGGTAATAGATGCAAAGTAAAAGAAAAATCTATATAATATAATGGCGTTCTTAAGTTGAGGAAACTAAATGCAGTATAACGAATGAATTGCAATTGTTTGAGGCACGATTTCTCCATTTTTTCTTCACTTTCAAAATTGATAGCTAGTAAAATGAGAACCACGGAGGTGAAATTTGGGGAGAAAATGGACCGAGTAGACAATGTAAAACCTCACAAATACCAGTCTGGTTGAGATATACAATAGGCGTTCAAAGTCTATTTGAGTGGAAACAAAAGAAGAAGTTGAATGGATTCTTCTGATACACAGGCAGTAACACATATTTTCTACAGTTTATTCATTTTTTGAAAACTATAAGTATTCTCTCTAAGAAGATAACTAACTGACATAAAAATTTTTTTTGTAAAAATCAACTATAATATACTTGGACCTGAGAGCCAGAGCACTGTGATAAGTAGGCTACTCATTTTTTTTTCCTACTTCAATATACTAGTTCTCAGAGTAAAATCAATTCAGAAATATTTGCATTTTTTCAGTGAAAAATTTTTTTCATGTAAACTCAACATCATATTTTTTGGATAAATTTTCATAAATACAGCGATTTTAATTTGTTCTCAAAGATTAAATAGTAAAGAACCTTAAAAATTGAAAATTTTGGACACATAACAATTTTTTTTTGATTCAGATATAAATCCAGAAGTAATCCACCCACAAAGTTATTTATTCAATACTTAATTATCAGCACTACTATAAATTAGGATAATAATTTCAAAATCCAACAAGACTAAATGATGATTTTCCCCAGCAGTTATCGTTAATATTTCAAAAACATATTTTTACTCGAGAAAAAGAGTAATTGCCTGATTGGTTTTTCGTTTTTCCCACATCCATTTGTAAGCAGACTCGACTTTATAAAAAGTAGACTGATGAACATCAGAACTAGCAAAATTTTCAACATGAATAAAATCGTATGAGAACTTGATAAGCATAACAACAATTGTGATAATCTGGAGAAGACTTTTGAAGAAAAAGGGGAAAAAACAATTAAGACGAAAGAAAAGATAAATAACAAGGTCTTCGACAAAAAAAGTAAACCATCCGCAGAAAAACCACCCAGATGCAGGGCGGGCTTACGAAAATAATTTAAAAAAAAAAATCGAAACGACGAGCCTACCTCTCCTTTTTTTCTGTTTTCCTAATTTAAAATTACAGACAGGTACGAAATATGAGTATAACAATAAAAACGCAGGTAATAAGTGACTACGACAAAAGGGGGAAGTTGGACTCTCTTGTTTGTTATTTATTCTAGTACAGAGGGTTGGTTTACGCAAGCAGTCATAAGCAACTATAGGCAACTATTATTATAAAACAAGAGAAAAATTTATTGTTTGTCTATCAATCTCAAGGTTTTAAAATGCTACTAAATTATTTAAATATCTACCTATTCTTAAAGAAAACTTTGAGGAGAATTTTACAAAAGAATTTTTCGAAACACGAAACAGATGGAGTTGCCAACCTTCGTATTGAAACACCAGATTTTGGGGGTTTTTTCACACTTTTTTCATATTTCTGGTGTTTTAAATTGTTTGTGTTTCATATAAAAACAAAAAAAATCCTTGCATTTCATAGATCTGACTCAATTTTGTCTTCGTGTTTCTTTGGGTATTTTTTTGAGCAATTTTTTCTGTATTTCTATCTTTATATAACCTGGCCATCCTGAATGCAAAATTGATAAGAGACTGATGTACGATAACAGGGTGCGACACGTGTGACGATTTTGCTGGAAGTGAATAACTGTCTGATTAAAACTGTAATATTATTCATATTATGATTTTTGTGCATCATTGATATCAGTGATATTTTCGATAGCTTTGTTAGTTCGTTTCGTACGTATGGTCAGAGAATCTGTCTTGTAAGCCACAGAGGCAGATAGTCTCCAATCACATGGAAACAATTAAAAAAGCTCTATTAGCTTCAAAAGTAAATAGTGTGGTTCTAGAGGCCTTAATGTATATTATTATAGACACAAATAAGCGTATTATTTGATAGAAAAAAAAAATAAAAGAAACAACGGACTTATTTTAGAAATAGCTGTTGTTAAGCTGTGAAAAAAGTTCATAAAAATGGTGATACATGGATGGCATTCGAGTAGGATTTTTTGATAGAATATACTGCCTCGTATATCTTTGAAATATTTTCTCCCACACAAAAATAAAAGTAACTTAGTTTTTGTTCAAAATTCTGATACAACGCCCAACAGGCTAGACTACAGCCCACTGGCGACGATGACAATGAAAATAGATTGCTGTATTTTAAAAGCAAATAGAAAGCAGAATAATACTGATCTCAGAAAGATCATCTTTCGCATGTCGACATTATTGAGATTCGCAGCAAGGAACATATGTTCCCTCAAGATAGAAGACGAAGAAATCAGTAAATGTAAATTCTGGGATATTCAATGAATAGCCCACTTTTTTCAAGTTATGTAGATTTATGTAGTTCACAAAAGCATGAAACATAGCTCTAAGCTCAAACAAATAGCACAAACAATGGGCCTAAGTAGGTTCCAACAGGCTGAGGTAGCGCACGTATGCACCACAAAGGAGGTAAGCTACCTAATCAATTACTCATCCTGACTGAGCTTGTTTTCTAAGAACACTAACAAAATTAATTTGCTTCGAAATGAAAAAACTTTTTCTGGTTCACAAACAAATTGTCGTACTGGTAAGCTATATTACCATTGATCCATTAATTGAACAATAAAATAAGTTTTATTTGTATTACACATTAGGCGTATTTTATTTTCGAATAGATGAAAGATGATGAGACGATTGAATACTTGATTGTATTTTTATTGTTAAATAGCTATATTCAACGGCTAAACGAGTGACTCGGAGATGGAATCAGAATTGTCATAATTTATGCAAAAAATGACAAATACCCAATTTCATTTAGATGTCACACGAAAGTATTTTTTAAATGACTTTCATAAACTGATAAGAAATATAATGAGTAAAAAACGTAAAAAATTACTTTGGGTTCTTCGCCAGAGATTCGTTTGTCGAAAACTGATGAATTTTATTAAATTCAGACTTGTTTCATTCATAAACTTTGATTAGAAAAAAGTATGTATTTCAACTTCTTTCATAATTTCTATAGAAAATGAAGGAAGTTCTACATAAAATAAACAAGAGTTGCTATTCACGTATAACTACATGATGTGGTAACTGTTCCCATAACAGATTACCAAATACATAAATAAGTTGTAATTCAGTACAAAGGCTTCACATTTGCAGAGCACAACGATACTAAATTACAGCTTATATAGCCAAATGCCATTCTATTCTTACACTCGATACAATTTCCGTAGTAATTTTCACAATTTTTGTAAGATAACAGGGATAATTCAAGATTTAAGCAAAAAATACCACATAATTAGTAAAATATATCATCTCAGGTGAAAAAAATAACTAAAAATACTGAGCATACCTACAATAAATCTTGGATTGTCCCTGTTTTCCTATAGAAAATAGTAAAAATTACTATTCATTACTTTCAGTGTAGTAAATCTCCTTATCACCAAATGAAGACTCAGATCCTGCTGGTTTTCAGATCCAGCATTATTTGGCTGCTGTCATGAAGATGTATATGCATTGTAACTTTCGGTTTACATGATCTTAGTATAAAAATTGATCATCCACTGTTGCTAGGCTCCAGGTCGGATTAGCTGGAACAAATTTTGTTCCATAATTTCAGTTCAACTTGAATCAACTGGAGTACTTTGGGCCACAAATTCTTATTACACGTGGTTCATCCTCATCCAACCCCTTTCTCAGCACGTGTTCACCACTGCTTCCATTCCCAACAATAGATTCCAGCTGATTTTCCAACCCTCCCCCTCTCCCGCCGCTCCAACTTGATACACATTCATCCGACGTAAGCAATGCGACGAAAAGGTGTCATGTATGAAATGCGTTCTTCACCTGGTCACTCGTCCAACATGCAAGTCGGACTCCATCGACGCTAGCGGGTCACCATGACTGAGTCCCCCCCAAAGCTGGAAAAGCTCGTCCCCTACACCATCACCATCACAAAAACACGGTCGTACCTCGTTTCCATGTTACGTCGCCGGTCACCACTGTCCCCAGGTAGCCTATGGTTACGATCGATTCGAACCCCTTCTCTGCACACTTTTTGGGAGGCCGCACCTTATGGCACTCTGTCAGCACGGGGGAGCACCGTTTACACACGAACAGTCGTCGTCGTAATGTACCCAACTTGGCTCGACCAAAAACCAAATATCACCATACGCGAGAAACACGTTTTCCTCCACAAAGGGATGGCCACAAGTCGATCGACTCGGATGTTGCCCAGCTGGTGAGTGGCAGCGCACTTACAGCATGGCTAGACAAATATCTGGGATCGCAGACTGTCGAGGAAAACCACGCGCAAAGGGATTACGACGAAAGCACACAACACAAATGGGGGGCCACGAATAGGAGCCAAATTGTAAGTGCAACTTTTAAAAATACTGTTGTACAACCACCCAAAAACACCGACGGCAACAAACACCACGAAGAACCAACCAAACAAGAACAACTCAGTGATAGAGAGCAACTTTCGATACGAACTTGTCGAAACGTTAGACACGACCACCAACATCCGTCACCGGTCGAGGCACGACGAGCACTACTCCACGTTTCCACCACCGAGCGCTGCCATCGTCGAGCACCACGAAGCCGGCGAAAGTCGAAACGGTTCCCAGACGATAAAAGCACCTCTACCGACCGTCGTCCTACTCGCATCAAATACCACGCCTCGAAGAAGGTGATTTACGGTGAGCAGCAACGAGCGGCTGGCGGGTTGACTTCTGAGTTCTCTGATTCCATTTTTATGTCCATTTCAGTTCGTGTATGTTCCTTTGTAACATTTAACATTGTTGATGGCGGGGAGCCGAGGGGTTGCTCGTACAGAAAATGTCCATTTTTATCGGACATTCGTGCAGAAGCGTTCGGTTTTCATTACTTTATCCGATACTTGGGCACGGGTGATTCTCCAGAAAAACCGAAAATTTTGAGGGTTCTTTTTTTTTTCTCTTCAAAACAAATTATTACTTCCCCAGTCGTATTCAAATTGTAGAGATGGTTTACCCAACGATCTTGGTCCTATTTCATAATTATAAGTTTTTCAAAAATAGCGGAATTTATTGGATCTGATCTCTGCTAATCAAGGGAATTTAGGATAGCAGCATCTAAATTTTAGGCTATAAATGCAATAAACTACTCGCAGGTTATGTTAAGGTTGTACACTACCGTCGCTTTATTCGAGTGGTTTAGGTACAACTCATCATTTCTTCCCGAGAGTTTCGTACCGAATATTATGCGGAAGACGAAGGCCAATTTTTTTGATTTTCAAAATTTTATGGCTCTTTTTGAGGTTTTCAAAAAACTCTTTATTGGGGCGTTGAAAACGAGTGAAAAAAATGAAATAAAAAAACACAGTTTTTTCCGGGCAAAAAAAAAATATGTTCAAAGATAAAATATTCAAATATCCAGATTCCAGCAAATTTGGTGCAAAACTAAACAAAAAAAGGCCCAGCACCAGTAGGCTACAGACTGTTACATTAAATGTGATAACATTTTCATCTAGGCCTAAGTAGAAATCGATTTCTCTCGCCACAAAGTATCAATACCATTTTTTTAGCATGACATAGGCTACTATCGATAATTTGATTTCGAATACAGAAGCTGTGTAATATTTTTCGATATTTTATCGATAGAAGTGATTTTGCGAAGAATATTAATTGCAAAAAGTTTGCAAAAAAAAAAAAAAACGAACTATCGATCGTAAAACAAAACCCGTGTAGCGAAAATAAAAATGTAATCACAATAAAAATGGTACATTATGAGCGCACTTGTGAGCTAAAAACTGGTGAGAATTGTTATTTTGCCTGCCAAAACGCAAATCCGCAACACACGTGTCACAGAAATCGCCTATATTCAACATTTACGAGCAGATTTATAGATGTCGATGTTGACTTCATAGTTAGGGTAGTTTACACACTTACAAGAAAAACGAATCGAATTTTTTTTGGCGTGCTTTTTAATTAAAAAAAAAATTTGAACAACTATTTCGAAACTCGACTGATCAGACCGAAAACGAGGGCAATAATTCGTGTAATCGTGCATATGATCGGATGCATATCCGAAGAATAGGAGACAAAATTTCCAGAAATGTGAAACCAACGAGTCTCCTCTATAGTTAGGGTAAAGGACTTCCGAACATTGTATTAAACCAGAATATTTCACTATAGTGACGAGGTACGAGTATTAAATTGAAACTTGAAATGCATTTTTCTTCAAATTCGAACACTGCGACTGGATCTTATTTTAACCATACTACCATTCAATTAAAAATACTGATCTTTCCAAAAAATTAGTGAAATCGATAAGTAGACTTAAGTCTCAGATAATTTTCATGATAATATACTTAATCCAAAACAACTAAATTAATGATAAAAATTAGAAAGCGGTAAGTGTATGCAGTTTGCATTTTTCACCTCTACAGCGAAAGCCAAGACGCTAATACAAATAACAAGAGTACTTCCAGCTATTCTGATTAGTGATAACTAAAGTCAGCTTCTGCAGCTGCCATTTGGGTTACATATTTCAATGAGATACAAACAGCTCATACAAAACAATCGATCAGACGGAGAAACAGAGTTCAATTTGCCAGAATTTCCCTTCGAGGAAGCTACAACACATCCTCGAACTTTATTGCGATTACGGGTATTTGCTCATAAACAAAAATTATTGGTGTCTGCCCCGCCCCCTCGAGCAGTAAGTCGACAACCAGCCGAAACGACATCGTCGACTAGCAGCAGCAGTCGGCCAGCCGCCAGCGGCAGCGTCGAGTCCCAAAAAGCGTCTCGCACTTTGAACGTCACCGCGATTGCTGGCTGCCATACCGGCTGGCGCGATAAATGAATAAACTCCCCCTTCTCCCTCAGGGTACGTCCACTCACCGTCATCATTTCCACGACGCTCGATCTCATTTATTCTCTCTCTTTCTCTCAAATTTTCAATCCCTGTTCTCGCACTTGCTCTCTTGCTCTTGCAGCACCTCCGGCCCTTCCCCTTCTGGGAGATTATCGCCACTACCACCACCAACCCCATCCATGGTGCTCGAAACGTGACCTGAGCGCGCATTCACACATACACAACACACCGTTGACAGAAAAATGGAAAAAGCGGTCTGTGCTAACGACGCTCGTTGTCGGCCAACGCAACGCACATGCCGCTTGAATGTACGCAGTTCCCCGACCGGTGCAGACGTGGTCCATGAGGGAGCTGTGGAGGAAACCGCCGTGGTAGCCCCATAACCGACACATACTTGATACTTCGATCGAATGCTGAAAAAGTGCCTCATTTTCAGGGATGCCAAAGGCTGGGATTAATCCCAGAAACCAGAGATCTTTAACCGTCTTGAAAAATATCAGGGATAAAACCCGATATTTTCTTGGAGTTTCAGGAAATTTTTGGAATTTTAGGGTGTTTTTCCAAACATTCTATCTCAATTTTCCAATTACGATTCAAATAAGAGCTGATTTTATTTGGTATTTTATTCTTGTGTTTTAAAGTTAAAATTTTTCCAATTAACACTAAAAAGACCAGGTGGCGTCGCATACGACGCCGTTTGAATTCGGATGCGTCACTCCTCAAAGGACCAGGTGGCGTCATATATGACATTCTCCGGTCCTTCAAGGATCTTTTACTGTTGAGTCGAATATGACGCCACCTGGTCCCTTGTGTAATCGAGTAAAACCTGGTTTCTCCAGTGTTAAAATTCAACAGCTACCATTACGTTTTTTTTTGTTTTTTTTTTGTGGCATTACACAGAAAGAAATGAATAGTATTAATCAAAAACAGAATAGTAATTTTTCTCATAAAAGTTATAAAAATTTGTACTATTAATGTAAATATTCCAATATTGGTGGTACTTTTTACCATCTTAGATACCATATTTTACTATTTTTGCAGTCATTTCTGCTACATGCAACTCTTGAATTGTGCCAGTGTTCCTATCCAAATTATAAAAATTCCAATCGACATTTTTATCAATGTAAAGTCCAAATTTTCAAAATTTTCAATGACAAAACTGGTTTTAGAGATTTTTTTCGCTTCCAGGGCCTTTTTTTTTTTTTTTGGCTCAAAGGTAGGGATTTATTTTCAACAATTTGGGTTGGCAACGCTGCAATTCTGCAAGGTTTCCACTTATTTTCCCCAAACATAATTTTATTTTCGCTAATGGAGACTTTCTCTAATTTTTTCAGACTGTATAATCATTTTCCCCCGAAGCAAATTTGCTTCAGTCGATTTGGCTCAAGGGCAACGCTTCCACGATAAATACGAGTACATTTCAAAGACAAAAGAACGCACATACGCGTGCCATTTTGTCACTGAGTTCGATACCAAATTCAATTTTGATTTAGGTATATCTGGAATTTTAGAACCACCTATGGATCAAAATTCGCACAAAATTTTCCTTGGTCTCATCCTATTTTTCTCTAGTACATGTACACGTACTAAAATTGCAGGGCTTCGTCTGAACCCATAAAAATATAAAATTGATTCTTGTCTTTTTTCTGGCCTCATTAAATTAACACGCCTCAAACTTTGCAAGCTGACTGAAGCCATTTAGTGAATACTATTCTGAAAGCAACAAAAACACCTGGACTTATAGCATTATAGCGAATAATGTTAACTGGTTCGTCAAAAACATAGAAACCAACAATACACCCTTCATCAATACAGTTACCTGGGCTACCGAGCAAAGATAACCATCAAAAAAAAAGCAAGTTGGTAAAAAAAAAGAAACACATTCACACACATACACGCGTAAAAACATTTTTTCCCTAAATAAAAGCGGAAGGGTAATTGTATGGCCACGTGTCACTTACGCTCATAAATATGCAAATGCTGACATTCTCAGTCAACCTCCACATTATATTTCTGGTATTAAAAACAGAAAAAAAAAAGTAATTGCAAAATTCACGAGAAATGGCATACACTATTCACTTTTTCAACGAGACTATTGCAGAAAGCAAAAATTCAGGTCAAAAGCTGTCCGCGGGCGTAACACGTAAAGGTAGGAGTCGAGAGTAGAACACAGAAAAAAAACACCTCTAGATGTATTATTTTCAGAAAATTCTACATCAAAATTGATAGACAGTGAATCAACAAAAAGTTGATTATTTTACAGCAAAATCAGTTCGGATCTGCGAAAAATTCGTTTTATAGAAATGGGGAGGCGACGAAACAAAATATGTTCCCAAATTACAGAAGATTTGTCAGCATTACAAATGATAAGTATCTCTTAGACTTCCTATATCAATCACACAAAAAAAAATTATCTCTTCTTTTTCATTACGCGGGAGTAAATTCGGAACACGAAGTTGAAAATCGATAGTCGATATCGAGAATGTACGGCAAAACATAATGATGCGTGCGCCGTTGTCAGTTGTCATCGAATGGTTCTTATCTTAATAATCTCTCTATTAATTTTCTTAGTGGTTCGTTAATCGTTTTCAGTTTCATTAGTTCATTTCTGCGTATTATTTCAGTTATTTTTTATGCATTATATCTTGAAAGCAGAGTTCGGAAGCTAGCCGAAAGCCGAAAGCTAAAAGCCGAAAGCCATTGATTTTTGAAGAAAAAACCGGTAAGCTGAAAGCCGAAAGCTTTATCAAAAAAGCCAAAAGCTGAAAGCAAAAGCCGTATTTTTATGGCTTTTATACGGCTTTTTAGGTTTTTACAAAAAAAAAATCACAAATCAGCAAATCAGTGAAATGAAATCACAAAAGTAAAGTTAAAGTGCAGAGTTTGGAAGCTAGCCGAAAGCCGAAAGCTAAAAGCCAAAAGCCATCGATTTTTTAAGGAAAAACTGGTAAGCCGAAAGCCGAAAGCTTTATCATAAAAGCCAAAAGCTGAAAGCGTAAGTTTTATTTTCAAGGTCAGAAGCTAAAAGCCGAAAGCTAAAGCCATATCTTACGGCTTCCGAACTCTGCTTGAAAGATATTATTTTTGGCTATTTTTAGTTTCATCAGTATAATCAAATAGTCGATTTCGAAAGAATACATTCACTATAAAGCCAATTGAGATAAAAATATATGTCCTAATCAGATTCTAAATAATATCAAGAGAAAATAAAATAGGGACCAATAGTGAATACAAGAATTTGATGAGAATATATTATGATTATCCATATCAGGATATGATAAATAATGAATGATTGAACTTGTCATATGAGACAGAAATTTTATAAAAAAATATTCCAAAATATTGAAGAAAAAAGATCATGAAAACTTACAATAGCTGTTCTCGAAGAGACCGAATTTCGAAATAAGGAAGCTAAAACAAAATGAAGTAGCCACACGTACTAACCGAAATAAAACCAACACATAAATACCGAGCACGTTTCCTTCTAATTACTTGAAAATTGAAATTACCATCGAACTTGAACAGGCAAGTTTCTCAACTGAAAATTACTCGTACTTCCTGTCCAGCATTCATAATTACTTTCAACCATTAGCTACATCAAGAAACAAAAGAGTAAGAAAGTCGAATATACGAACCTACGGCCAACAAATATAACAGGTAATAAATTATAACACACTCAAGATCGCTCACAATATGCTTTGTTAGCTGAGTTCAGCCTTGTTTCGAATTATAAAATGAAAATCATGTAAAAATTCATGTAATTGATCTATTTCACTATGTTCGTAAATAATTATTCACACTCGGAAACATACGATCGTCTCAGTCTTGACCTTACACTTGTCTCATTAAATCATTGAAAATAGATCAACAAAAGAAAGGATTCGTCGAGCATTTATCAAAATATTTGCGCAGAAAAAAAAAACAATTCACAAAGGATTAAAGAATAAAAAAAATACCCGGAAGGAGACAGTTCGATAAATAAAGAAATATGAAAATGCGAGGTGGGTATTTTTGGAATGCGAAGATCATGAAACGCATAACCATGCATGTCCTAGGCCTATTTGTAGAAGTCAGATCAACATTAATAACTAGGATGACTTCTCACTTCTCGAATTGTGGATCAATTGTGATCAGATTTACAGAAAGCCTTTTTTAAAGCTGTTTTCCAATGCCTATAAGTTGAGATCTAAAAAAATCAAAATGCCACAATCGGATTGAAAATTTCAATTTTATCAGAATTTTCAATAAAGCGGGACTGAAGCACCTCTCCGCTAAAAGTATAAGGGAGTGAAATATGAGTAAAATTTTTCCCCCTGAAAAGGAACTATGTACTTCGGGGGTTAGGAGTGGAAATAACGAAAAATAATTTTCATCATATTACATAAATATAAGGACCAACCTACTAAACCTGATAAGTAATATTAAGAATTTCTTAAGGAAATTGATGTATAAAGATCGTAAGAATAAAACAATCAACGTTTTGATATTATGTACATAAAATACCTAGTACGTTAGAAAGTGGAAACTACTACATAGTTTTGAGAATGATAATTACAAAAGAAGACATTTTTTTGCGCGAACTGACTACAATAGACTGTATATTTATGGGTGAAATTTTTGGAAACATTTTTACCACATGTACACCGTGTAATTCGAAATTTCTTCTGGTAATTTTCTTGAACTCGAATTAAATTCACAAATTAAGGCGACTATTTCTTTTTCGCAGCCACTTTTTTGGGTTTTGAAAATGTATTTTGAAGCGCTTGAAAACTGGATGCCCACATTAAAGAACCACTATTTTAATTGAAAAACTTTGAATGAATTTCAAATCCCGCATTTATTAAACGACAGAAAGCGTAAACGAAGTTTTTATCGTCCGAGAAAAAAAAAACGAAGTTACAAAAATGATTTTTTTTTTCAAACTTTTTTATTCGGCTGAAACGCACTCCCTCTTGTGCATGAATTTTTTAATTCTCCTCTACTTAAAAGAAGGAAAAAAAGTTATGGTGAAATACATCGGAGGTCTCAAACTGCGATGCGGTTGTACGCTAAATAAAATATTTCCGAAATTTTCAGTTATTATAGTGCTCTGAAGTAATGGAAATGGACTTTGAATTTTTCTTCAATCATGAAATTTTTGAAATATGGAATTTAATACCTCGTATCAACATTTTTTATACACCTACAATTCTCATTATCATCTCTCTATTTGATAAAAAAAAGTACATAGTTGGGGTCGACACAAAATATCGATAAAAAAATATCACTAACATTAGCTAGTATACTGCACGATCTGCAGAATTCGCCATTTAAAAATCCAGATGATGACGTCAAAGTATACTGCTCTGGTTAGTTCGGAGATAGAAATGAAGGCCAAGTGACATCGTTTGTAATTAGATGATCTGGTCAAAAAGGTGACAGACACGAATAAAAATGTCCAACAAAGAGATGGAATTTAAAAATTTCCACAGAATTTGATTAAAAAAGTGTAAGCTTACATTTCCGGCATTGTGTAACAACACCTAACGTCATTTTATTTTCCTCAGGTGACACCTATAATGTTTAAATTACGTTCAAATGGTAGACCCAAATCATACTCGTTACTGGCATCCTCGTGCAGCGACACCATAAAAGCATACTTCAATTTCTCGTTTTTCAAATAATAAAATAAACGGAAAACTAATTTTCTCAGGAAATGCGATAAATTAACTGTTGACTGACATTTAAAAATAATTTTGGTAACATTTTGTTGACATTTTCAGCTCGCATGCCTCTCTCATCTTCAGTTCTTGAAATCAAACCTCTTACGTACTTCTAAGACGAGAAAAACTGCTTGACAGAGGTAGTATTTCTCAATAATTGGCTGGTCTTGAAAACACGGAAAGTCATCTACCCTTCCAGGTAAGGTGGTTGATGGCATTTAAGCAGTCCAGACTGACGTCATTAAATGTGTTTGCGAATCTACAAGTTTAGCCAACTTTCAAGAGATTTCATTAATTTTACTATCTCCAAAAATCGAGAGCATAGATCTGAGATGATAACTAATGAGTATCATCTGCTTTCAAATTCATCTATTGTATTTTGAAAGAAAGTTGGTTGACTAATTTGAAAATATCCACAGTAAGAGAAAATTATACAAAATTACAACAAGGAGTAACTGTAGAGGATGAAACAAAAAACATTTTTGAATAAATTCTAGTAGCTGACGTGTACCGGTAGAACTATATGACGTCACTACAATTCGTGACCGAGTGACGAGAAAATTGTGTAAAACGCCTGCACTAGGGGCACAATAATGGAAAAAGGGGGAAATAAGGAATGCATTTACACAAACCAGACCCACAAAAAAGTACACGGCACGGGGAAATAGCGTTAATGATGAGACGGGGGTTCAATAACCTCCTTCTACATGACGGTTGCCAGCATCGAATTTGCACTCACACACCTTCACACATACAGACGCACACTCGCCCTAATACAGCTTGCCTCGAGAGGGTAGAAACGAGGAAACGCTGCCGAAAAACCAAAAAAAAAAGAAAAAAAAAAGGGATACATACCCTCGAAAATACGAAGCATGCAGAAGCCAGCGATAAGCAAGGGGTGGTGGGTAATAACCTTTGAAAGGGTCGCAATTCTCTCTGTTTCTCGCTGCTCGCTCTCGAGCTTGCACTCTTCCAACGCACACTGCTGAAATTCATTCGAAATCGAAAGAGCCAGAACAGAGCATGGTGCTGCAAGGATGAGGACAAAACCAGAAAGAGAGAGAGAGAGAGAGTGAAAACAAAATCAAGTTTATCTTTCACCCTTCCAAAAAATTATAACTGCAAAAATCATTCGACGTTTGCATTCAATTTTCCACAAAAAAAAAGTTCAAAATGAAAAAACAGAAAAAAAAACTACTGCCAAAATTGTTTAATTCCAGAGGATTTTGTATCCGAGCTTTCTCAGCGTGAATAAGCTGAAAACTGAATCTACCAGATCCATACGACGAGATTCAAAGCCTCCAGAAAAAGTTTTCAACGATCGACGGGGGCTGACGACTTCTACGCTAACGGAAAAAGGGCTCTAAATTTGGCAACGCTGCATCTGGGATGTGCAGAGGGATAATACATTAACAGATAGATAACGACGATGAAAATGGCAGAGGAATTTGAACACTGATACAAGCAGAAGGCATAGTTTAAGGATGTTCGATACTTACAAACAAAAAATTAACCTGCCATTCCAGGGGATAGGGAGGTGAGGATAAACAAATTCTCTAGTCTTTATATAATTTAAAACATTTTCTAGTATCTAGGATAGATTTTCATTTTTGTGTAAGGAGACGATCCTAGAACTTCTCTTGATGTTTTTTCACGTTCAATATAGGTGGAACAGTAAGCTAACTTTCGAGAACAGTTCAATGAATTTGAAGCTTGGAGCTGAATCAACTTAAAATGTGACAATTTCATCACTTTTATAAGTATTTTAAAGCATTTATTATAACTATTCACTGATAAAATACGCGTTTTTATTCGCTCGAAGCATCTAAAATGCGCATTTATACGCACTAATATCAGAAAATGTGCACCTATGGGCAGTAAAACTCAAATTTCGGTTCTCCAATGTTACACACAACCTAAACAACATCCGAAACCTGTAAAATAAGCATTATGTTTCACATACGAAATTACTCCGCAAATGAGACCGGCATGCAACTCAAACACCATTTACGTGTTGAATTATCAGCTCGAAAAGAAAGAAAATAAACTTGCAGGTGCTAACTGGTTTCTCAACTAGGCCAATATACGTTGAAGGTTAGACGAGTGCCCCAGACATGAATCCATTTTTTGTTTTTTTAATTTTAATGTAAAAACAATTAACATAAAACGATTTGTTCAAATAAAACTATAATAGACGTAGCGTCTTGTTTTAATATTGCAAAATATAAATTCAATCGCTACCGACGAATAAGAAACAGGCATACGAAGAAAGGAGAGACGAGGAAATAGCCGATTTTGAAGAAAAAAATATTGGACATGGAAAATTTTTTCAAAATGACACCGACTGAATAAATGAATGATTGAACAAGAATAACGTTGAAAAAAAAAAAAAATCCTCAAGAACAATATAACTTTAAAATTGCATCTAAAATAATTTAAGGTTGAAAAAAAAATTTCTGACGAGACATAAATAGCAGATTGGCTCAATTTATGGTGACCTTCGTAATATCTTCCTGAAATTTTTTTTTTTTCATTTTTTTCCCCATTCAAGTACTTCTATGTTTCTCCGATTTTTCGTTAGACATTATGTAAGAGTAAGATTCCTCAACAAAGAGGCAGATACAAAAGAACATAAAATTGAAAATGTATTTTGGAGAAACCATAAATTATTTAATTTTCAGCTTCTACATCCGCGTACCTTCCCTTCATCTCCCACTTTTTCCCCTGCAGAAAAATGATTATTATTCATATATACACTGTAAATAACATTACAGCTGCACGTTCCAAAACGTAAGTATTTTTTTTTGAAAAATACTTACACTCGTATTACTATTACATTTACAAATCTATTAGATAATTTTAAAATGTAAACGGGTAGTATAATGCTAATGAAGTAGACATTCTTGGGCTATCTTCATGACGACGGTGGAAACTAGCGTAGTTTCATTTCTAGCTCATAGAGAACGTTTTGCGTCACTAATTTACTGGAAGGTGGCAAAATCATAAATATTCGGGAATGAGGAAGAACTAACTTATAGACAATCGTTTTTCGATTAGTCGTAAACGGATTAGTTCAGTTTCACAACAGAAAGCTCACAGTTAATCACGACGATTCTGATTGAGACAAAAGGGTTCGAACTTCCAATTTTTTTTAAATCTGCTCGTATAAAAATAGAATCTTCCTCCACCTCTAGAGTATTTTCATCACCATAAACCATTGCAGTGTTTAAACGAGTACGCAGACAGTAGAATAAAAAAATTATTTCCTATATTATTTAGTCCGTGAAAAAATTCTTTTACGCAAGGAAAATATACGGAAAGATTGTTTTCTAGCTTAGTTTCAAGAGAAAGTAATTTCGTACAAAATTTTAATATTTTTTCTGAATTAGAAAATTATTCGAGCTCAAAAAATTTCCCACTTACTGATACCTATTTGATAAAATTATTTTTGCATGGGTCGACGCCGATTTGATGGATTTTTTGGCAGACTGTGAGTTAAAGAAGACTTAGGCTCTTTTTGAAAATATTCAATAAATTTCAGTGAAATACACAATAATATTGTAATGCGTGGCGTGTCACAAAAAACGTAAAAAAGCAAAGGAACATAAGATTTTTTTTTCCAGAGCTATCAAACAAATTACTTGCATTTAGAAGTATTTTCTTGTAAGTATCTAATAATGTTTCTAGTAGTTTGAAGATTTTTTTTTTTCAACACTATAATTATGGAAGAGCAGGTTTTCTTATTTTGATGGAAAATCTCAAAACAGATGCTGATACAGAACACTTATTTTATGACTTCGAATAAAAAAAAAAAACTAAAAGTAACGTTTCTTCTTCCTCAAATTTCCTAATATCATTAGTGCTTCATATTTTAAATATTCATCTCATAACATCACTGAAATTAGACTTAAAGGCGAGTGGATCATCAATCGTGGAATACACGCGATTTCCATATAATATATATTTTTTCCTCTTATGTAGTTCGAACCAAAGGATTAAAGCTATTCATACATTTCAAGTTAATTATTTGAATAAAAATCGAGAGTTTTACTCTTGAGGTCAGTCAACGTTATTATGACAGTAAGAAAAAAAAACAAATACGAATGAACAAATTAAATCATGAAATTCGAGACATTTATGGAATAACTCGTCTTTGAGGCATAAAACTGACATCAACAAAAAACCTTGAATACCTACACCATCCACAAAAATATAATGCACTCTAGTAAACTATAAAAACAAATGACAATGAAATACGTCTGCGCAGATTAGCTCGAGAATTCCAAAAAAAAAACCTACGAATTGAAAAAAATGATCGGGAGAAGAGCATGCGGAAATGATTTTATCTCCAAGAATATCTATTTGACATTTTATTTAATTCGTATTTTCAATTCAGACACCACGTCACAGTGGCCTTCCGATGCCTCTGCTACGAAATGAAATTAATGCTACCACTTTGTCAACCTTTGACTGATATAATAATGAAGCTCTACTACATGTGCGTAAACACACGATAAAGAGGAAGTGCATTACGAAATTACAAAATATTTACACCTCATCAAAAATTATTTTATATCCTTTGAAAAACCTTGAATATTGTTTACGTATTAGCTTACGTTTAAGTGAAACATTTTTGAAACTGCATAATGATCGATCTCGATTGCAATGAGAGATGAAGACTTGTTTTAATTGATTTTGTTAACTGCAGACCTTCAGTGCGTGAGGAATGCTTTTAAAATAATGAAATCTATTTTTAATTACTGTAAAGATCTTCTTTCTGACTTTGTTACTCCCAAAAAATCAGTACATTTATTCTGTTCAAAGATTTTAGAGGTTTGAAAAATTGAGAATTTTATTTAAATACATTTTGCGCAGAAAATAAAATCATTTTAAAGTATAATTTCAAGTTGATGGGATGTGGAATGTAATTTTCATTTTTTTCGAGTCATTATATTCGTAGATTGAAATTAAGATAAAATTCAAAATGACCGAAAAAGAAAGTAGAAAAAAAATTGAAGGAAAAATACAGTTTTCATTTTCTTTAATATAAGCGGGAGCAATTTTTTTTCATTTGAGGGAAATATCGAGGATAAATTCAGGAGAACTTTCCTATAAAATTATTAGCGTTACCTAAGAGATGAAAAATCAAAATTCGATAATTTTCTCGAGAAAAAGTTGCATCAAATTTACATTCTGTTATTACACGTTTTGAAAATATATTTCATGGTGCGAATTCATTATGGACTAGAAAAAATCGAAGAGAATGAGGATTTTCAATATAGGATCGTATAAAATGAGAATTATTATTTTTCACAAACGTAAAACAACGAAAACGATGAAAAATGAAATCTTCATGAGACCACGTTTTCACAGCAGTAGCAAATGAAGTACCTAGTATATGTACTAACGCAACCAATATGTCAGTTGGGTATAGAGATTGCCTATTGTCAATTCGCGTTACTTCTGTCAATTTACGTTACCTACTTCATTTTTCAAATTAATGCACAAAAATCCGTTCAACATCGCATCGTTCAAATTACAAGTGACTATTCGAAAACATATTTCGGTTGAAAAACAAAATTAAATAAAGAATCAAGTTTGAAAGATTTTTTGTTGCTACTTGTTATTAGTACAGAAGTCATACGACTCGTTATTAGTCTCGAGTATACCACATAAAATAGGGAGTTCAACAAAATGGGGGATGAGCACTTCGTAAAATGGGAACCAGGTTTTCTGCGCATTCATGTTATTTTTGTTAAGAATATATTCATTTACAAATTTTAGTTTTTAGGCGTTTAAATTAGGTAAGTATATTACGAGCCCTGAAGAAGAACTAGTACGTATTTATTTTATTTTATTTTTTTAAATTTTGAGTACTTTTTATAATAAAGTGAATCAAATTTTAATGAAAATATTCAATCAACATATTATTATAGATGAGACTTCTAAATCGACAAAATTAATACATAATCAGTGCAGCTATATATTCATTCATTTTAAGATTGATAAAAATGTAAAATAATTTATGAGACTCCTAGAAGAGGAATAAGGAATGATTTACATTGCTGATAACAATCATCAAAGGGTCTCATTGTTGATAGAGCAAAATTTAGTGTTCTCTTATCCTTGCAATTTGAAAATGAATTCAGTGTATCGATATCTTATTGTCAAAAAGTACGTGTCCATTTTAAAAAACTTAAGAGAAATTAGAAAAGAAACGTTATTGAATGAATTATTTTGGTGGTAATGCTTTTGTCAACCTGGATGAAGACTACCATAGTTAATTTTCTTTAGATCCAACTTGATTAAAGTAGTACAACTATTTAAGAAATGCCAAAAATAACACTTTTTTCCTCACATCTCATGGATTTTTTAAAACGGACATAGAACAATTTGACAATGAGGTATTGATACTGTACTCAGTTTTTCATTCAAATGCACCACTCTAGCAGGACCAATGATCAATCATTCCACTATTGAACTTACAGTATTTATTTTTCTATAATATTCTTCTCTAACTTTTCTGTAAGCGTATGACTTTTTTTTTTTTTGAGACAGAACTGAAATTTTCTGAATTTTCTAAAAATTTGTGTTTTTATTTTCGCATACAAAAGTAGGATTGCAACCGGACTATTTCGACTGGTTTTTAAAAATCCAGATTCACCCGGACTTTGCCAAAGAAATTTGTATGATTTGTTTTGAAAAAAAAAAACGACTGGATTATTTCCGTAATGGAAAATTTGAAAAAACTTAGCTGCTGAGAAGAAAAAGTAATTTGAAAAAACATCTCGAAGAAGATGAAATATTGCTGATTTAAAGCGAAGTAAAAGCAACCCACACTTTAGTTTATTAACTCTCACGTTATTATTTCTTTTTCTTGGGTAACAAAATTTTACAACAATAATCTTTTACATCTTCTCTATTTACAACAAATTATCATCAATTGAAACCAGCAATCTCACACACCCGGCTACCGTCCAAATAAATTAATGAGTCACTAACTGGAAGTAAAATAGAAAATCTAAATTGAAAATTCTGTTTACAGCAAAACTCGTTTAAAAAGAAAATATTGAGGAGCATAGAGACAAATAATGTGTTTACAGCTAATCAAGAATTTTTTCTTTAATTGGACAGCAGGTGAATTCGGTCGTAAGTCTAATGAACAATGAGCAATTCTTTGCTCGAGAGGGAATAAGAATTTACAAAATCAACGATCGAGGAAATGGATCTCAAGAGTGACGTCATATAAATCGATGATTTAGAAACGCGTTGAGAAACGTATATTATAGAAAAGCAGTGATTCTATGTATTTCAACGATTAACATTTCACGTTACTCAAACGGTTATATAAAATATTATGTATGAATTGCTTTATTTATTTCCATTGTTTCAACAAATGTAGGTATCCATGTTATGGCAAAATTAATCTGCGTCTGAATATAACACGTAGGTATGTACCTACTACTCAATAATATAATAATCATAGTTTAAAATGTGAATTTTGATTAAAAACTCTAATCTCGGCAAATTTTAGAAAATTTTATGTCCTAATGGTGGTTATTTTATTGAGTATCTTCAAACACTAATCTACGAGTAATTTTTTGGCGAAAAAAATGCGGATAATATATTACGAGGCGCGTTCCAAAAGTCGGTTCGCATCCCCCACCATTTGAAAGCTAACAGAGATAGAGACCTGCAATTAGTTTCATTGGAAAGAGGAGACTTCAGGCTACTTTTCCACACCATGCACCAAGCAATCAAGGCAGCTATTATGGGGCAGTATAAGTTTTTAAATGTAATCTTGATGAAATGTCCTGTCCAAATTAAAAAAAAATTTTGTTCTTTTTCCCAAATAGCACTACTAAAAGCAAATTTTCCACACAAAATTCAGCTTCCAATGGCTAGAGTCGATGGTAATTAGATGGGGCAAGGCCAGTGAATAAAGAGGGGTGGTAAAAGGTCGCTCACATCAAATTTTTCCCAAGGCGCCCATCCAGACTGGCAGAATAAAAAAAATATTGCTATGCAAAAGTTTTCATGGCTAATATTGAGTAAAATTCACGCAAATGTGTGCTGGTGTACTGCAGTAAGCACTTAGTGTCTGCCTACAGTCAACACCAAGTGCGCACACACACATACACGCACACATACACCTCTATTTCGTCGTTGTAGCGCTTGGGCTATTGGTTTGGTTTTTTGTGGTAATATTCTCCTTCATTCACACTGTTTCCTTGATTTTTGAGCACCGCGCTTGGCCAACAATTTCTCATATTTGTACACATTCTGATGCATGTTGACGACTCTGTAGCGGATCACTTTCGACCTTTTAATTTGGGAAAATATTAGAAATCCTACATCTCATTCTTGGACGGTGCTTTTATTCTACTCTTCATTTTCAAATTATCATAACTCAAGATTGAAACATGATAGGGGCATGAAATTTTTATGGTGATGTGTCATGAGGGTGCTGATATTCCAGTTAAAATTTTGTTTCATCAGTGTTACCAGGGCCGGAGATATGAAACGTGCGAACGGACTTTTGGAATGCGCCTCGTACATATAGGCCTTATGGTCTACATTGAAAGACATTAATTTTCTTTGTGTAGGACGAAATTAATTTCTTTTGTTGCTTCAGAATAAATAATTTTAATATGCTGTGAAAATTTATATCTGCCCGCCGAGACAATAGTTTTTCTTTCTTTTGAAAATTCGAATAACCATTGCTTTAATCAAATTTGAGTCAAATAATGTTTTTACGGATTCTAGATTAAGAAACCTTGGGGGATATTTAAATTAAAAAAAAATTTAATAATTTGTAATTTTGCAGCAAAATGCGATAAACCCGAAAAATGAAAGCAATTTCAGCTTCCTTAAAATATGATTACCGGGGAATTTTTTTTTTAATGCGATGAAAATTTATAATTCTATTGAGAGGGGTTAGTATTTTCATTTTTGATTCAGTAAGTTTGAATTTATTATCAGTCAAAAAGAAATTATTATATCGATGGTAAAATTTTGAAAGTAAAAATGAATGTAGGTAGTCTGAAAATGAACTTGAAAGATAACTGATAAGCGACTATAAATGAATATTTCGATATCAGGCTTTCCCTTTGTACCTAGATTACATGAAAATTTTAAAGATGTAAACTCAAATGTTACGAAATGTATTAAACTCGAGGATTTGTTTCCACCACTTCAAAACATTTTAAAATGATAGAACGCACATACATTATAACAATCATACCATGCTCCTCTCAGACGAGAAAATTCTGCTATTATTCTAAGCATTGTGTTTTAGGGAAACAAAATCCAGCGATTATTTTAATAATGTCAAGACTTACCTACTTTTAACTCGATATAAATTACGGGGTAATATTCATATTTTGATCAGATGAAACTTACCTAGAACAAAAAGAGAAAAAATAAAAAATTAAGATAAGTAATTCAACAAACTCAAAATATGTATTAAGTGTTTTGAACGTTTTATAATATTTATAAGTTTCTACAATATATGGGCCAATAATTATTGTAACATTTCCGACAGTAGATTTCAATAGTAGAGCTGACATATTCTGTGATTCCATTAGATGGGTTATTAATCTAAGCTCTCAACAGCCCTGCCAATCACCGTTTTTCTCCATTTTTCTATTATGTTAATTTGATCAAAAGAGCATTGTTCCCTTGAATATTGAATTACTAAAAGGTACGATGACGGTACGACAAGAAACCATCACGTCACCAAATTTGGCTGCGAAGACTTTCTCTGGTACACGCCACCATAGTATTAAAAGTGAGACTTTTGAGGAAATGCAACGGCGGATTGAACTTGACTGAATCGTCTGTAATGCTTGCCAAAATAAAATTAATTTAAACTGACAAAAATTATCTGATTGCGAAGCTCTTTGACTCTACACTCGGCTTTCAGATATTTTTCTTACAAATTTCAAAAATAACTCTAGCGAGAACATTCCCGCTACGAAAATGAACTGAGAAATGACACACTATAGGTACTATGATTTTCTCAAAAATGTAATTCAAAATAAATTTCGAAAAGTTTGAATTACTTTTTATACGTTGCGTTGCAAGACACGATGAGTAATGAAAATATCAACTAAATCTAATTAGGTAACATAATTTTTCTTTAATTTTACAAATTTTATTTACTTGTACGTTAAATTATTAAATGAAGCTAAAAACAGCTATAAACGTTTCAAAATTTTATGAAAATTTCAATTTTAAACGATAACGATCGTACTATTGCATAACATGAATATTATTCAGAAACTTCTACATAAGACTTGCATTAACCTACACTGCTTCATCAGTAAATATCATTCTTTAAATCCAATAACGCGCTCGAGCTTTTTCCACCATTTCACTTTCATTTGGAAAAAAACATGTCATTTTTAATTTTAGAAGTAAAAAAAAACTTATATTCAATTATGGAAGGTTAAATTAAATTTACTAGCGACCCACAAAAACAACAGGTTATATCTTTCCCAAGTCTCACGAGGACAACTAAAATGCAAAATAATATGTTACCGGAACAAAAAACTTTTCATAATAACAGACGCATACACGTCATCCTGTAAATTTCATATGTTTCCTTAATCAACGAAATCACCGAGTTCGACAAATAAACAATTTTTTTCTCCCCGTTCGCAAGATAATTAAAAAGGTAGCAAACCAGGGAGGTGTCTACGTTGTATGTTTATAAATTTAATTAAATAACATCTCGGATGTGCGTAATGGGGGAGGGGGCACCAAAACGACGTGAAAAACAGGTTTTGCGAAAATATATTGAAAATTTGAGGAAAGTACAGTTATTGGCAGGGCGAATATAGAAAGTCAACAAAATTTCGAACATATATATAGTTGGAAAAGAATTCAAAATTCCTCATTACTAGTTCAAGCACGAAGGGCAACGTTCTTCATTTCTTTTTTTTTACAACTGTAAACAATAACGTGCCATAAATACAACCAGTGCAAGTGGCAAAGTGAGGAAAAAAAAAACAGCAAAGGTTAATGAATAAATCTAGCACCTTGTCTGTGTTTAGAGGTCGTCAACTCGTAAAGCGTTTTTCAATAACACAGTGCATGGTAGGCTCGCAGAAGAATTTAAATTGCATTCGACGAAACTTCAACTTTGAATCAAGTAGATTTGATGAAATTCAATTATTTTACCGAATTTATTAGCTACGTGTGATCTACAAAGCACTTTCTTCGGATTGGGGGTGGAATGCGGATATGTGGAAGGGTGAGATGGTCAGTTGTCATAGTAGCTTCATTAAGATACGGGCGGAAGCGAAAAAGGTATATTGTATACTGGGATCTAAGAGCTTTCTTCTAAATGCTTTGATTAAAATGAATACACTGAGATAGACAAAAGAAAAAAGTTGGCTGGATGTTTTGTGGAATTGGTACTATCAACTAAAAAGGGAATTCCTAAACCAATTTCTTCTCAGAACTTCGAACACTGGTATGCAAGAAGGGGATAAAAGTACTCTTGTTCACTTGAATGTTCAATTTTAATAAATTATTCGTAATAAAAATTTAGAATTATATTTTAACGCCAAGTTTCTGCATTAAAAATCGAACCTTACAGTTTTAACTAATTTCAGAAATAAATCCAAACGAAATACAGTAGCAATTCATATGCTGCTGTCTAAATTTAGAAAAGTCTTACAAGTTTTCCATTTACCTATACATATGGGCGACGATTTCTTTATAAACGGACGAAATTGAAACGATGTTTTGATTTTACCCTTCCACCCCGAACCAAACCCACGTTTAAATATTTTATGAACGGACTAGACGAGTATATTCTGTAAAAGAATGAAAATGAGTTTTACGAATCAATTAAAAATTAATGGACCAAATCGCAGAAATTTGCACAAAATACCAATTCTGGTGTGCTTTCCTTCGTAATTTTTCTCAACTTGAAATAACAGCGCTTGGCGTTAGATTTGGCATGATTGCCTTAATATTTTTCTGATTTCATTGACTAGGTCAAGGTGATATACAGTGGCTGTGCGTAAGACTAACATGGTGAAAAAACTCAGTTTTTTCCGATTATGGAAGCGGAAAAGAAACGGGTGTCGGAAGATTGAAGGTAGAAGGCCCCGGTACTCTCCCCTCCCCCTATGTAAGCATTTCAAGATATCAATTCCACACTATTGAACTTGTTTCAAGGCGCACACCGCGGAGATAGCTCTTCTGCAGTTTGTAACGTATTATTATACTGTGTTATAATTACAGCAAATGAATATGAACAGTGATATGCAAGAAGTGGATAACTCCTTTTTTTAAAATTTTACAGGAGAGCAAAAAACACTTTTATGTTAAATATAGCCTTCTTATATTATGTAGACTTCAACTTTGAAGTATATTTTTCAGCGACGGTCGGATTTTGGTACATACGTAATATTTTTACTGTAAGTACATAATTATATAAAGCTCAGTTCAATGTATACAACTGAACTTTAAAAGAACGCAATTTTTGAAATAAGTGGGCTGATTTTGCATATCTTTGTTCATAAACGTAGCAAAAATTGAAAAAAAAAAATCAAAATTTCTTCAACATTGACACAAAGAGGAAATCTGATCAGCTCCTTGAAAATTGTAAATAATTTTCAGACAAGCGAACACATTGACATACTCGACTATGACGTACAATATTTATGGATTATAGAAGGTGATAAGAACTCGAAGACAGCATTTTGATAATACGCGTAGGTTGAGTTTTGCAACAATTTCGTAATATTTGTTAGGAACCAAGTCGATTAATGGAAACAACTGCGCATTCACACTTGAATTTTTTTTTAGTTGTAGATCTCATCAAATAAATACATATTTTATAAACAAGCATAAGAATTTCTAGAGTTCATGAAGTAAATCAAATGTGTAAGCTTTTTTATTGTAATCTATTGGGTAATCTATTGGGTAATTTTTGTGAAACAATGTAGGCCAATTTCTTTGTTTAGTGGCTTATCTCAAATGAAAAGTATCGAGAAATACTCAGAAGTTTGAACTGGGATATACTGGCACTTGAATTTCGATTATTCCCCATGAATCAGGTCATCAAAAATATTACAAACGTGAATAATTGTGATATGATACTTGGAATTTGGACAAAGTCTTCGAGTAATGTTAGCTCCTGTTCTTCTGCAAAGATATTTCATTTATTTATTTCATATTTTAAATCAAACGAACAGTGCTATTCAATAATAGAATAAAAATTGTTTTTTTTATTTTAGGTAAATGCTTTCATCTTCACGCGCACTCTAGTTCAATTTTTTCAAAGTCTAAGAATCCAACTCTTTTTCCTGCGCACTCCAGTTTTCTATACAAACTCTAATCCCTGCTCCCAGATTGAGTTGAATAAAATGAGAACACTTTTTTAAATTCTACAGGAAATTAAAAAAAAAGTACACGTCTCTATACCGGTCTCGAATTATCTCAGTTTTTACATCCAAATTGTAAAAATTAACATTGAAATTTTCTTCAGTGTAAGAAAAAAAGTTTGATTTTAAAAAAAGCTCGTCATTCAAATAAGATGTTTTCTTTTTTCGCTTTTATTAATACGAGACTTATATAATTTTTGACCATGTGAAGAGTGAAAAAAATACATATAACAATACTGTCTATCCCAGAAGTATGTAAACAAACACTCGATTCAGTAAGCGAGCATACACAGCCGTTTGATCAGTAGATTTTTAGCCTCGACCTAATTCTCTTTCATTTTTTCTCAGCTCTATACTCAATGAACAATATTCTCTTACTCCTAAAATAAAATAAAAAAATAAAAAATTGCTAATACTCCTCGCAAATGAGCATAATTTGACGCAGTTTCATAATTCTATTTGAGCTGCAAAACAAAAAATTACACTGCACTGCAGAGAACATGGCGCAGCGAGACACCCCCTCAATTCAGATTTCTTCTTTCAGCGAATTAAAGCAGCGACCTTCGACAGGTTGCTCGCGAAAAATTGCGACAAATGTTTGAAATAAAGAAAAAAAAAAATAATAAAATGAAATAAAGGAGGAACAAAAAAAAAAAAAAAAAAGAAGAAAAAGAAAAGGTAGTTCAAGCGTAACTTACGTAATTACGAGGTTTGTGAATGAGCATTATTGTTATGGTCTGTAGTCTATAGCTCTGTACTCGATACAGCCGCACAAAAGAATTTGAGTCACCTAATTACAAGTCCATGAATAATTTGTTTTTTGCGTATCCTTAAATAGTTCGATGATGAACAGCCCACCAAAAAAAAAAATCACAAAAATGGTTGCAACGAAAAACAACTCAGCCGATCATAAAAGAGACTTGCATTCCGAGTTATCATATCACCTTGTTTTGCAATACAGTCAAAATTCGAAGTTACCTGTATAAAATTTCATTCAAATATGAGTCATTCACAATGTCCATATACAGAATATTTTTTACCCAAAATCTAGGGAGTGTTTCTTTTAGCAAGGTTAAAAATAGACACGTGCTAAATTGAAAACAGAATTCAAATATCTTGCCCTTCGAGAATTTCTTCAGACCGATTATTACGTTTCCAAAAGAGAAAAAAAAAAAAAAAAAAAAAGGAAAAAGTCTGCCTTTTTACCCCATGAAAATTTTAATAATTTTTCAAGACTAAAGTCAGGGATATACCTATTTGAGGCGTATTTTTCCAAAACGCATTAAATCGATTTTCTCAAAAATGAGTTAGTGAAGCCATTGGGTAGTTTACTATGCAGACTACATAATTCACTGAGGCCACGAACAATTTCCATGGTTTTTGAAATACTCGTATGTTGGGGGAAAAGAGGAAAAGGGACTAACAATTTTCGTTTTACAAAATGCATTATTATGTTCTATAAGTTACTGAAATTTCCTGATAAGCATTCGTAATAAATAATGATAAATAAAATATTCTTCTTTTCGATTGCTTAGCGGACAATAAATACTGATATTTTATTGCTGCATTTTACTTGACGTTGAGCTATGGTGAATTTCCCAGGACTTTCCGTTTCTTCAAAATTTTGTTAGTAGTTAAGTTCTGAAGGTGCAGAAAGGTAAAAATTATGAACGAGGCAACGTTGGCTGTGGCAAAAGCCTCCGTCGTATAATAGGGCCAATGATTATTGCCAATATTTTTACACACTCCCAGAAATTTACCATTTCAAAACGCACAAAGTCATGGACATCTATCACTTTAGGAACCCGTATGATCGTGATTTGAATAGTAGAGGGCTAAAACAACATAGGGTCCTCTTGCATAGATTCTCAACTATGAACCTGCCAGCTTTTTATCTTTCCTGGGACTTTTTTTTTTTTTTTTTACTTGATGCGTTTCGGAAAGATACGCGCCTTATTTGACTATCCCAAGACTCAAAATAATGGTCGAAAAAATCGTGATGATATTTTCGACCAGAAATGTCCATGTGAGAACAAGATGATATGGGAAATCATACACGCTAGTTATAAAATTAAAAAAAAAATAAATTCGAGCTAATCCTTCGTTCACTTCACACTTGAAGTCAAAGTACACAGTAAATTTGTATCAATAATTTCCCAACTTGCATGTTCGTAGTCAAAACAGTTTTAATCCATTTCACCATTAATAATTATGATCTCCGTCATAAAATACACGTGGATGTTGGAATAGTGAAGAGAAAATAATCATAATATAAGTATAAATTAATCTGAAACTTTAACATTCGGCATCAAGAATGTTGTTTACAATGTGGAAAACCTGCTTTAAAAATTTCCACGCGAATTTCTCACAAAATAATGATCTAAACGACGGAAGACGGACCATAGCAGCTGAGATAAAGGATTAAACGAACAGTTATACATAATTTTCCTATAGTACGAAAAATTACAAAAAATTTATACGTCAATGGTCCAGAACGAAGCCACGTCATCGACATCTTTTCCGATTTTGTAGTCAACATGACGTCATGGTACCGATCCGCCACGCCACTTAAACTCTCATCTCATTGAAAAGATGCAAAAAGATTTCGTTGTTTCAGATTCTTCAAACATTACTTTTGAACATATTTTTATAAATCAAGTCATTCTAAAAAATATGACTCTCATCGCCCAAAATGAAGTAAAAACGAATATTTTACAAGCACCCTGGAACATTCGAAATAACCGACTCTTTGAAGACCAGCAAAATGTCCTTAATTTTATTCGCATGTAATCTAAACCATAGCACAATTCATGAGAAATGACAGCTGAAACACTCCGATAACCTGTCGATCACCTTCCAAGACCCAATACAAGACAATCTCAAATCAAAAGGAGGTAGAAATTATGTTCCATCAAAAACCTATCCAAAATTATCGTTTTTTGGCTACGTTTTTGCTATTACATCTATAAAGAACCGCAAAACCGATCGTTATGAAATTTCTATCACACTTCAATTTCATCAAGATTGACCTCTCGGGCAAACGTTAGCCTTATTGGTTCCATAGTTCATCAACCAGCCGCAAATTCGGACCACTCGTATAATGAGATTACCATAAGAACGAGTAAGGAAAGGCATAAAATTAAAGCTATATACGAGTAGTTGATAGCAAAGTTTCTGTACGAAATATAGCATGGCAAAGAGCAACCTGAGATTTATGAACATGCGAATTTCAATTAATTTAATTCCGGGCTTAGCATCAAGATTTCAAGGCCATGGTAATCAGGTTTAACAAATGGCCTTCCTTCAGGGAGGCAGGCAAATTGATCATTGAGAAAAAGTCGGAAACGAGCCATTGTAATTATTAAACGCGTGGAGACGATTAGGTGGGCACAACCCAAAGGATAGTGCCATTCAAAAACATGGCATTTTTGACATCATAAAAATATCAAACAAAACGAGCAGAATATAATTCTATATAAAAATAGAATAGGTAGCCACAAATAAAAAAAGGATTATTATCACACTAATTACTTTCAACTTTTTACAACTATAGGGATATAATTAAAACACATTGACGCGAATAAAATCGGTTAAAGAACTCATTAAACCCGAGAAAAATGGAATGCTTACTCATTGGGCAGCTGTTTGGACTGTCGAATGGTAGAACACTTTTTTCAAACGAGTCATTTTACAAAATGATGCCACTTTATTACTTCAAAATCAGAATAATTATAGGACGATATGTACACACATTATATGTACGAGATAAATTATATGAAGCAAGTAATAATTACGAAGCACAGTTTTCGTCTTTGTATGGAGCACAACTATTAAACACATAATGTTATCTTCTATACGTGCAGACTGGTACGGATCTTTATAATATCGGCCCTCAAACTATTTCCTGGTATTGCTCAAGTATTTTATAATAATACTGATAACAACTTACAAACAAACAAAATTCTTCAAAGGTATTACATCTTCCTGGTGAACTATAGTACCAGCAGACTCTTTTAAGCTCTTATGGTAATTTCATCGTCAGTGACTAGTTCCTGCGCGCGTCAGAATAGTCTTCTAGCAAATACGGGCCCAGTATCACCAGTACTAGTAACATCTGAACCGACAGCTATTTTCAGCGAGCCGATTTTGGTCGAACAATTTCATTTCATTCGTAGAAATTTACAACACTTATCAAGTATAACGTAAAACAGCTCAGCCAACATAATTTATATCGATATTTATAGGTATTAATCAACAGGTTATATAAGAAGCCTAATTAAGGTATAATGATGCGATCGTAAAATTCTCATCAACAATTTGTATAACAAGTGAATGAAGATAGGACTCAAGTTTACATACAAGCCTACACGTACATTCTCTCTTCAATAAAAATTCTAGAAGTGCGGTTCTTTTGGTAACTAAGATTAGATAAAGAAACAAAGAAGATTGAAGGTTGCAGAAAAATATTTTGAACTTGAATTACAACCATCTTCTTCAAAGTTTAATTACTGATTTTCATTTTTTGATTCCAAATCATGTTATAGGTATAAATTCTTATTTCAAGAAAATGAATTAAATCAGAAACGTTACTACATTTTGACACACAAAATGACGAACTTCTCTAAAACTCACTGCACTTTTAACATACCAGGGTACCTTTTTTCAATAAAGTAAAACAGGTCTTCGTCTATACATCGAGAGAGTAAACACAAAATATTGGAGAAAAACTATCATTTTAATCAGCAAGAATTATAATCCCTTAGATATTTTCAATTTTCACGCCATATTTTAGTAAGCTAAAATGACATCAAGTAATCTAGGTAAACGAGAATTTTAAATTAATTTCTGAAAGCAAGGCCACCTGCCAACAATCGTGCCTTACAGCGAAAATTCTATAATGCACCCATGTACGAGCGCCACGTGTAAAGATGAATTTTTTCATTCTTTCAAACAACAGAATTTGTCACTTAGGATTTATAATAAAATTAGAAAGTACCGTTATATCCTTCATTCAAAAATAAAATTACTATTCACTAGACGATGACACATTATAAAATCATATATATATAACTAATACAGGTAATGATTTTCTTTTTTATTGCAATTATTATGTACGTCATACCATGCATCAACTATTTGTCATATCGTATTGAACAAAATGACAATTAATAATGACTGGTTTTCGATTAAAAATTTTGTTGAAAGAAACATGGAATAGGTACATGTATATTTGTCCACTCATGATGAAAATCTCAAAAGTTGTCAATAATGCGTCAAAAGTAAACCAATGTAAATTTTGAGGAAATACCGAACAATCTTTAATGAGGTGGACATTTTTGGTAAAAATTTCGGTAAGTAAAATATTTTATTGACGTACCTATACTAATTGTGGTTGTGGAGCAGGGAAATTTGTAAGAAATATTATGATTATACAAGTAAAACCCTACAACTTTCATTTTGATAAGAATGATCATGCCCTTTACTTTACTGATCACATTTAACTTTTGAAGAGAAATTCATAATTTTTTACACGTGGGAATATTTTCCAGCTACGTTTCCCTTGGAAAATTTCAATTGTAAATACTCGTAAGTGAACTATCTCAAACGTACATCGCATGACTTTTTCAAAAACATTACGCTCCTAAGGCCTTCCTCGAGGAAAAATAACAACAACCTGATGTATGCGTAGTACAGATGAACTATTTCAAACGTTCATCACATCAATTTTTTATACGTCACATGCTCTTAGGCCTTCTTTTGATGTACGTAGACAAGCGGTAAATTGCTACACGTAATATAGAAGATACATGTTAGTAAATTAGTAACAATTAAACCTAATAGGAATATTTTAGGACGAAGGAAAATTTCCTGAGAAAAAAATAATGCGTTGGTGAAGAGTGCAGTGCATCGTGGTAATTATATAAATTATAGAAAATTTTGCCAAGAATGGTACGAAACGTTCATTTTTAATTTATAACAAACACAAAATTCGTAAATTTGTTTTTGCTAATTTTACTATAGGGTAATTACCGTGAATGTAATTCTAGTAATTTGCTATAAAATTATGAAATCGTTGTAACGTTTCTGAATGTATTTCAAACAAGGATGCATATAGAGATTGTTTTAGGCACTTGTGAGTTGTGAGACCCAAAATCGATATACATATATGTATCATAACACTGGTGACGACTTTTCTGACAATGTGAGACCAGTTTTAGATGTCCATGAGGAGTATGTGTAAGGTTTTTGAAGATGAATTATTTTTACTAGACGTTTAATCGAAATTTCGTGTGTCCAATGTTATAGTATGATGACGTCATCAAGCATATATATAAGTTTGATAACGTCATCATACATAAGCTTAATGAGACTTTTAGTTGATTTTGTGCGTGTCCTTGTGTGTCCAATATTATCATATGATGACGTCTGTCCAGACGAAGCTTTTTTTGTTGCTCCCAAATTGCTGAGCTTACAAATTGAGCTACAATGGACTGAAAATGGGGCTGACTTTTATACCTTTTCATATATATCTGGGAGATGTAAAATTAAAATGTTGAACCGCAACTTGAACAAATTTAAATAGAAAACTAAGTATATAGTTCCAAGAGTTAAACTATTACAGGCAAAAGTACCTATTATGGTTATCTCAAAATGAATAAATAATTGAAATAATAAACAGAGAAAATGATAAAGTAAAAGAAGATAATTTTTTGCGTCCTCTTTATCACGTACTAACATCCAGCGCAGCGGGTCTTCTCTTAGTACGAGTAAATACAAACAATTTTTCTAGTCAGCAAATATTTCATTCTCATTTTGAAAATCTCAGATTTCGAGGATTATAGTAACACTGTAATACACAATTTTCGGGAAATGGGGTATGATCTTGGATAGTTATACAACAACTCATTTGCAGGAAAAGTTTTTCTTTAATTAATCGATTTCTTCTTTAGCCAGCTAGCCTCTACTGACGTAGAGAAAATAAGCATGCGGTATTTATTTACGAATGAACCTAACCTGATCCATCAACTGTAGGATTACCCTGTGACATTTTAACATAGTAAAAAATATTTTGAATTAATCTGGGAGTTCTGCACTTGAGAAAATAATTTACAAATTGCGTACAGAAGTGAGAGATTTGGGCAATACGTTAGCCATCATTCTACGTCGAACGACCTTGCGCTACAGCAGCATCAGCCTTCATCAGTGGTGCGATTTTTAAATAATTATACAAGAAATTAATACCGTAATTTTAAAAACGAAATTTGCAACAGTCTTTTGTAACCGTGAAGAAATTTTAATTTTGGTAATCGAATTAATAAACTAATGAAAAATTAAGTTACTCATTCCTCAGTCAGGGCTAAGGTAAAAGTGCATTAATAAATTAGTATGCTCTAGACGAAGACTGGATACAAAAATCCAGTAAGGAATAAAATAGTATAATACAGGTAATTGGAATAGAATTTTAAAATATATTTTCAATTTTTTCAGTATTCAAAGCCCCAATAAAATTTTAAAAAATTCAAAACTTTGCGTCCCTGCTCCACCAAACTGATATATGAAGCTGAACCGAGTAGATTTAGGGTGGTCCTTATTTTGAAGTTTCAAATTTTCCACCTCCCACTGGTTCTATTTCGTTGAAAATGATAAAAAAAACTTACAAATTTCAGCCCCTTAGGTTGAGAAAAAAGTGGTGCCTCAGAATTAGTATTATTTTACTTTATAATCAGCACTGCATAGAAATACTTGTATGTATTTTCTCCAGTAACTTACTACTACAACCCTGGTTCAGAATAGGTTCAAGTATATGTGGCTTAATATGCAATTGCAATAAATTTGAATTTAAATATTTATGCAGGACCGAAGCCATAGTGCTATTTAATCACTAATATCGAGAGAATAGTTTTGTAGACGGAATCTGAAGTAAAAAATTATTAGAAAATATGTCGAGGGCATTTGAGAGGGTTTGGAAATACCCTGAAGGTAACCAAAAAATCATTATTTTTGTTTATTGAATTAAAAAGTTATTTATTATTAAGAGACGATATAGTAGAAAAATGAAAGATCGTTTGAATAAAGATTAACCTAGCTTCATCTTCTCCATCGATAGCATCCGTATTTTAAAATCTCAATTGTATTTCAAAAAGGGAAAAGTAGACAGCAACGTAAATTGTTTTTGAAATAATACGTATTTGTATTCCTGCATAGATGAGGCTACCAACAGACTTCAATATCTCATTCAAATATTCAATTAAGAGCATTGCCCGAAGGGCTTTGCCTTTCTGGAAAAAGTTCCTATAATTTATGTGAAATTATGGTTTCATATATTTTACTAATAAGCGAAAGGTTTCAATATTTGCATTTGAAAATGCTTCATGGCGTACGTTCAACAAATATGAAATGAATATTTTTTTCTCCATAATAATCGACGACATGAAAAAATTTACAGTCAAGCAAACAACCTAACAATGGTGAGGTTAAATCTAAATTGACAATCAAAATTCTTCCTACACGTCATACTTTCGAGTGTTACAGGACGTTCTCAATTATGGGTCACTTTATATTCTCAGTGCCTCCTACTCTCGCATAAATATGACGTATTTCTCTAACTAAGGTTAAATACAAAATTACGAATTTGCATGTACTTATTTTCTTACTTTCAATTTTTTCCCGAAACCGGTCCAAGACTAAAAAATAATTTCGAAAGTATCTCAATTTTTCAAAACGTTCATTTCAGTGGATCTTAGGTAAATAATTATACGTGAGGTAACAATGAGCAGTAAAATTTTCAAAAGACAAGTTTGAAATAAAACTCATTGAAGGGAAAGACAACTTTCAATGAAAAAATTCAGGGCCGGCAAGTTCGGATTTTCCTCAACTGGAAAGTTTTAGATTTCTCTCTTCGAGTAGAATGTCCTCCTCACTTTTCCTCGCCAGTATTGTTCTTGAATTTTTCCTAGAGGTGCACGAGCACCGTTGCACCCCCAGTTTGTCACCCCCGAAAAAAAATGACAAATTAAGAAAGCGAGAAAATGGAAAGAAAGACAAAATAAATCGAAAATTAAATTACTTTATAATTTCCAAAAAAGTAAATAGCAACATTTTAATGATATAAATCATCAACTTTTTCCGTCATTGGTATATTTTAAAACATTTGAAAAAAGAAAAAATTCGATAAGAAAATATACCGCATCTCCACAATAAAATAAAATAACCATTCTTGAAATAGATTCAACTTCTGAAACTACTTAAAACTTGACTTTAAACTGTGAACGGTAACATTTGTTACAAAATCGTTAATATTCATCCAGATAATTTTTTTAATAGTTTTGAAACATAAAAAGCTTAAAATGAAAATGGAAAAGCCATAGCTTGCGTCAAAGGAAATTTAATTACTTTTCAGATAATTTATAATATTTTGGTAATGTTTCAGAAATCCGACACTGATAAGTAATATTCAAACAGGAAAATGGTTCTTATTAAAACATAAACAGAAATAAATTTATCTGGATGAGGGAGAAAAAGTGGAAAAACCAGAATGAAAAATACGATACAACAGTGAAAAAAAAACTAATTTATTTAATGGCACTTGAATTTAAGTGAGTTTGCATTTGACCGATTGAAATCAACATTATCAGAAAAATTTGTGGGGATAATTAGAGTTGAAAATTACACTTTTGTTAAGGAAATCGACAATGCAAGGTCATAATAAAAATTAGCATATTTTAAGGCCTTTGTAGGTATGAAAAATAAACAATATTCGATTTTACCACTTAATATATCGAACTTGAAGATCGAAGTGTATTTCATGGCTACGTAAAACCGGCTCTGGTACTTTCCAGTAGATACAAAAATAAATTAAACTAAAAATACCAGTTGAAACTAGAAAAAAAGGTGATGCACTATGTTTTAGATAGGGAAAATTCGTGAATCATAAAAAAGTTAAAAATTGGTTAAAATCTCTGATAACTTTTTCTAGATAGGCGACCGACGACATGAGGTAAAAAATTCATTAAACCAAGTCAAAATTTATGAAAACTGAAATGAATATACATATGGGTAATTATATGCGACAAGGAATCCTAATTTCATGACTGACTCTTATTGATCTTTCGCATTCTATCACTAAACTTGAAAATTGAAATACAAAATAGCTCTTCCCCCTTTTCCACCTCCTTTCTTTTACATTTCCCTTGCCTGAAGAGGTCTCAACTTGGTCAAAGGGTGGGCTTAGCTTTCCATAGCCCCCTTAAGTTCGGGCCAAACACTCATCAGTACCTCAAAATTCTGCATCACTATGCTATAAGTTATCATGAGGATCCAAAGTTTTGTAAATGCTCACTAGCCCTAAATAAAATATAACAGCTGCAGGTATTCTTTCTCGCGGTTGATTGGAGTAGCACAGACAGATAACTCATTTTCAGTTTCTTGATAAATACCATAATTTGGCGATAATTAATTAAAACAAGAAAAACGAATACAGCACTTTTCTACGCTACAAGGTGGATTAATTATGATACAGTGTACCAGTCAAACGAATTAAGAAAATTGAAGGTAAATTATTTGTTCTTAAAAATGAGTAAAAGAATAAAAGGGAAAAAATCTCAATGTACACGGATTTCACTCAACCATTTTAAAAGAGCGAGAGAAAAAAATATCTGAAATTTATTGGCACACACTAATTTGAAACTAAACTGACAAAAAAAGTAAATTTGACCGTAAAATCTCTAGAAGGTTAAGGAGGTTACGAAAAAAAATTATGCATGGACTATTGCCTATCAGTTGTTAGATTTATAATCGAAAGTGTGAAGATCAATCATCAGAAGATAGATATTTCAAATTGTTCACGAGTATTGTAGTTCTCATATTGATCAATTATGCTGTATACTGCGCAAATTCAAATTTCAAAGTCTACATGTACATCAATACAACTGAAAATTATAGAAGAATTTTTTTAAAAGTGCTTCTGATTAGACATTGGTCATGCAATAAAATTTGAGCGCATCCAATTTGACTTTTTGAATAATATAGGTATATTTTTTTGCGACAAAACAAGAATAGTAAAAACAAAAAAAATTTCAAATATCCTTCCTATATAGAAAATTTCTGGCTATTCTTCCATTTGCAGAAAGTTGACGTCAAAAAACCAACACATCTTTAGCCTAAGGTGATAAAACAGATAGATAACCAAGAACGTGTGTCGCATTCAGCAATTTTAGGTAAGCCAAGAATGAAATGATAAGGCGGGAGAAGGAGAATGCCATAAAATTTTTGTCAGTGTCTTATCAGCAGCTTTTCGTGTTGCCAAAAAATAGGTAGATAAAAAATAAATAAATAAACCTCGCACGAAGTAATTAAGAAATTTCATTCCTCACATCCTTCTCCTAAAAGCCAGACTCAACACAAGTAGATCCAAAAGCCAGTACAAGTACTCGGTACCTAGAAAATTACTCTATTCGACGCAACTGAAAATTATTTTCAGACGAATAGGTACACTCGCATACGCGAAATCTCGAACACGTTTTACTAATTCACTCCCACATAATAAATTGACTTTACTGCGTAAAATTTAAAACGTTCTACGGCTAACCTAAGTGCAAACTAATCTAAAAAAACCTGAAACCTTGGGCCAAACCGTTATTACAGAAGCCATTGAAATGAAAAACCGAACAATCTTCTCGAGTCCTAACGGGGAATTTTCTAATCATTATACATGGTAGTCGTTTATTGGGTAGAAATCTTTTCAGAATCGCCGATTGTTGGTACGCATCTTGATCTGAACAAATTTCAAGATTGAAAAAAAATTATTCAAATTTTTCGACGACAACGAACCCATACGATGGAGATTTAGCACAAATGAAGTCTATAAACAGTTGAAAAGAAGATAAAATTAGACAAGCAGTTCGCTTGCAGAGTGATCGAACCGGTTGGTGGCAGTGCAATGGAGCTGAGACTACGCAATTATAAAATTGGTGACTTATTATCATATTTGCCACCTCTCTACAACCATCTTCCTCCAACAACTCGTTTGTGGCTGATTGCACATTGCACACAGTTTGATGGCTTTACTGACCAGAGATAAAAACTTCTCAAATTAATTATCAACGTGCCCTTCGATGATACGCAAATTTTTATAGCCAATATTTCAACCATACATTATCTGCATCTCTTGTACATAAAAATGCTATAGCTAAAAAAACCTCCACTATCAAGAAAGCGATTTACTTAGCGTCAGTTTTATGGGAGGGAGGGGGGAACTGATGAAACAATATTCATTGAGAGGTTTCATTTAGTCTTTCTACATACGCCCTGATGCAGACCAAAATGATGTACTTGAAGCAAATTTAGTTAAATAATATATATGCATGCATAAAGAGGCGCACAAACCGAATATGGAAAGTAGTTTTAGAATTTTCAAACTGAAATTTCGGAAAAATGAAGATACCATAAAAAAATTGAATTAAACTCATAAATATTACTATAATACTTCAGTTACTAATAAAGTAGGATAAGTAAAGTAACTGATAAGTTCTTTGATTCTATCACCCAAAGTATTCCGACAGTAATTCAAACTGATAACCCTGAGATTTGCTTCAATTCAATCTTCAAACTCTGGAGTATTTTTGAGAAAGGATGTTTCGAGATGACCATCTTTCTTAGATTTTTGGTATCTCATTTCATGCCATCTTTCAAGAACAGCTTGTTTCCAGGAGGATAAGACTGAAACCCTTGCATCAATATTGATGGAGAAAGTATATTTCTCATGAGTAGTACAGAAACTATGTTTCCAGGTAGCAATAATCTCATTTCATTAAATTAAAAGTAACATTCCAAAGCGACATTTTTGATAAAAATGACTTGACTCTAAATTTCTGACATACTAGATGAAACACTGAGGCAACAAAATTTGGATGTGAAGGTTTCCTCTAGTATGTGCCGCCAACCTATAAAAAACGTATGGGAGTAATGGTAAGTCGATTCGGGCTGAATTTTGAAGAAGTGTTTCGTAAATTTGAATAAAACCATCAAAATAATTAACTACATTAACTTTTAAAATTTTCTCTAAATTCTTTATGATTATTTCACGAACATTACAGCTCTAAAATTTGATCCTATGACAAAAAAAAACTTAATAAAATTTTAAAAATTCGAGAAAATAAATCTAAGTAGGTATACTTCTCAAATGAAATCTCATTCACGGTTGAATGCTAAATTTTTCATCTTAATGGGCATTAATAAATACTGATCAGCTAATTTTAAAATAAAATTGAAAATTGTTTTTCATAATATACCTTTATATAGTGTCAATCCATTCGCAAAACCTTTTGCAGTGTCATCATGAACTAAATTTACAAATTATTCATCAGTGCAATCGACAAACACTACCAAATTTTTCATTCACAAGAACTAAGGAGTACGATACAACGACACAAAAACTATGATACATGTCATTTTCCAAAAAAATAAAAAATCCGCACAAACCACTGTTACCACACCTTCTAATCAAGATAAGTTTTCTATAGCACGTCTTCGATGAATTTTCAACTCTCAAAAACACATTATATTGTCTGAACACTGTATGGATACTGTCGAATGAAAAAGAAGCAGCAAAACTTAATTTTCCGAACGTTTTCAGTTAATGTAAAAGTGGCCTGTCTGAGCCAGTCGTTTTGCAAATAACTTCAAACCATAACTCGAATTGGTAAAATTCGCGAACCATTCGTATAGTTCATTATTTACAAAACTAAATAAATATAGAAAAACCATACACATACGCACGAACACCAACAACACTATATTTAACGACCAATTACCACATACACTTGACAGTGAACTAATGAGAAACAATATTGCTGCAACTATAGCTTATACCTTCAATTCGTTTTTCTAGAATAACGTCAGCGTAATTTGTGATCGAAGCTCAAAATGACGTCACAGCCAATGCAGTACTGCACCATTCGGAAATGGGAACGACTGGGCATTCGTGCTGATTTACACTCGAATTCGGAGGGCTACCGGTCTTTCAGTAAATAATAGGGTACAAGGAAATCATTCGCATCATTCACAATGCTCATCGATGACCTCTCGACGTCAAATAGAGAAGGCACGATAAAATCAAGTCCACAAAAAAAAATTATCAAAAATTTCAAAATCAAGTATCTTTTACTACGTTACACATTATTGCTATTAATTTTCTTTCATTGAATCGAGCAATATATCTATTCTAACACGTCGTACCATTCACCGTATTTTTTTTCCCTTACATTTTTTCTTTTTTTTTTTACAATTTTCACACGCTTTAACACGTCAAATTTTTGCACGGACCAATAAGAAAACTCAACAACAACGTTTTCGACGTCTACGTACCAACTGAGACCAGACTACACACGTTCTTGAATCGCGATCCACTATAATTTTTTGCCCCTTCCCTTCCCCTTCATCTGACTCGAGCCACCACATACGTAGCTAAGTTGATATACGGAGCTCAATACACAAGAGGTCTCTCAATAAACTATATTCATACATTTTGAAAGAAGAAAAAACGTACAGCAGCAATTACAAGTTTCGCAAACGGAAACCTGGCATTCACCGCCAGAAGTACACCCATTATCAAATAAATGAGTAAATAAAAACCATAAATTTTTCATTCATCAACACAATTTGGTAGCAAGAATACCGAGACAAAAAAAAAATAAAAATAGAAAGTATACAGAATCTGTTCGACATTATCGATAATTGGAGCAATAATATCACTTCGTTACAGACCTTTGGAAGGCTATGCGGGTGCTCAAGTAAAATCGCATTTCGTTGTTGATTTCCTTGTCCACAGGCAAGGCTGCTGATAATATAAAATCATTATTGCGGATTGCGGAAAGTGATTCATTTATTTGGTTTCGATTTGAGAGTAATTCATGATTCTGAAAAGATCATTGCATGGATCGCAGGTCAAACGGTTTCAAATCATCTGGAGTATCATGGATGGCAAATCAATTACTGATTTTATCAAGAAAAATGAAATGAATTACAGAAACAGGTTGCAAAATAATTTTGTATATTACTAATACTGAATCATGGGATTATTTTTTACGAAACAAAATAAAAATAATATAAAAAAAATGCTCGCATAACATTATTTAAATCTTTCGTTGGGACCTAGCCAGGTTTATTTTGATACGGAATAATTTTCGAGCCTTAGGATGCAAATTTGATGGGTAAATTTCGTAGCAACAATATTAAGTAGGAAAATTTTTATGAAAATTGGCCTGAAGGTGCCTTTTGAAGGCCCGAATAAGCCATTCGGATAGTTCCAATTAAGTAGCCATTTTTTGCTAATCTTCAATGTGTATTATTATTGTCCAAAGATATTTCTAAGAAATAGTGCTTTATTTTGAAGTACTTTATTTCCGTTCCTAATGAAGATACAAAAAATGCTACTTACAAAAGCTATAAGAAAATTTGATGAGGATTAACTTTTGTTTCATACATTTTTTTGAAAAACTCATAGTTGAAGAGTTAGAGTGAAAAACCAGATTTGTCCCTAGTTAACCAACAATTGTGGATCTAGCATAGCTTAGAAGGGTGGGGACTTTTAGTATGTAAATTAGGGGTATCAAAGCTACCCACAGTCGAAACACCCCTTCTCTTTGATTTTTTTCCTTTTTAATTCATAATTTTCCAGCGTCAACACGGATTTACTGAAAAAAGTAACTCATTTTTGCAAAATTTTCAAAGCACTTTTACGAATGAAAAAGTTGAATTTGTGCAAGATGTAGGAGAAAAGCTGTTCGAGTAGGTTTTTCAAAAACCTACAATAATTTTTCAACTATACTATTCCCACTATAGCAGTAAGCTCCAGGGATTCCAAGCTGAAAATGTATTGAGACTTGGAACATGTAAATCAAGTAAAATACTGATGATTCATATCAAGTTTGAGCTTATCACAAATTTTCATCTACGAGGCTCTTTTAGCTAACTTTCATGGAACAGGTTTACTCATCATACAAATCAGTTTACCCTAATATTTTTCTCCCGAGTTGAAAAAAACAAAGTATTTTTATTCAACATTTCATATTGAATAAACACCTTGTAATTATGGTTCAAGTTCTCTTTATGGATCCACTCGTCACCATATTAACAGTAAATTAAAATTTTTCTGACAAATTCACGAAATAAAACTCGACATACACAATTAAAAAACATAGTTTTGTTGTTTGTGTGCTCATAAACGAATCCTCAAAAAACAACCTCTTCCTACCTTTCCTTGAAAAAAAAAAAAGAAAAAAAAAAGGAAAAAACACGAATATTAATGAAACAATTTTCACGCTTACAGATTTGTCAACACTCTCATACAGTTGCTCATGATTAAAATTTCATCAGAATGTAAAATAAATTCGTCATGCTCGGCGAAACCAGCCAGCTGATTATTTCAACGATAATATAATAGCTGCCTTGAGAAAAGAAAGTTCAAAACCTATTTTGAAGGTATAGCATTTGCCATTCATGAATATACCATTGATGGTATAAGATGGCATTATCAGTGCGGCAGCTTCAGAAACTTTGGAAATAGACAAAACAAATTCCACCAGCACTTGGCAAAACTTTGATAGTAAATAAATTTTGTTTTGTTCAAGAGATGAAAAATTTTTTTCAACTGGACAAATTTTACTAATACAACCCCATCAAATAATTGGAAATTTTCCCATAAATTTCGAAAAAAACTTAGTATAACAGAAATAACTAGCAAAAGTCTTGCCAAAGAAAAAAAAAAAATTGTAAAAACACTCCCGAAATGAGTCAAAATAACGAAGAAATATTGAATAGGTGAAAAACAAGAAGTCATGTAAACTCTCATAAGAGTAAGACATGTTTGTCAAGAACTGACTGGCAGTTCGGACGAGAACAAAAAATGATAAAGAATATAAAACCTATATGGTACACCATAAAACCTGTTTCCTATCACAAACAAGCATTACAAGAGTAATATAACATTCTTCACCAGTAGCAAGGTCTTCAACTGAGTCACGTTATTTAAAAGGACAGCCGTTATCAAAAATACCCACACAACTAGTCTAGTTTCAATGTAAAGAAAAACTGACTAATTTTTATTATGACTTACGCGGTGAAATCAAAATTGTCAGTCGGACAGAGACTGGCAGTAAGTTGAAAAAGTACTAAGCGTATAAAATTTGCTCAAAATCTCACATAATTATCTGTATGGACAACTATTGCAAATGTTCAAAATATTTATGCAACAAGTACTCGTAGTTCCGAAAATTTTGGTTTAGCAGATATCTGAAATACAGGAAATACATAGGAAATAGCTATGAACTCTCATCAGTAACAAGTAGGTAAGTACCTAGGTACAGCACATAATAATTATATTTTGTAAAGTCCAGAAATATTGGTGGTACTTGACCACATGCGATTCTGCGGACTTTAGCTGTCTTCTCTGGGGCGAGAGGAGGAAGAAAATGAATAATTACATGGAAATTATGAATTAATCAAATGCTTAGTAGTATTGGTTGATATTGGTACCGAGTGAGAAGCGGAGAAGCCACAGTTTTGTTCGATTAATTAATGTCAAGCAGCAATTTCGTTGGCTCTGTTTGGAAGGGTAACAGTTTCTCTTTCATTCTCAATATTTCAGAAGTCGGATATAACTTTCTCGGCCTGAGAACAATCCGACGTACTCCGGTTAACTTTAATATTAATAGCAATATTATCAGGTTGTGCTTGAAGTAATGAAGTTGATTCATAACTTAGTAGCTGTTATTGTGATTTGTCAGAGCTTTGTTGAACTTGAAGTTAGTACCACGCTAAATCACTTGAGGACAAATGAATTTCAGCAGAACCGAAATTACAGGAAATATGTTTGTAAAAAAAGAAACAAGGCCGAAAAAATTCAACAGAGACCACAAAATGAAAACGAAACCTCGGAAATTATTCTAGAAGTACTTCAAGAATACTTCGACTCAGAGTCAGCTGTCATTATCCTTCCATAGAAGATATTTATACTAGGTTTTGAAAAAGTTGTAAAGTTGAACAATCTTCGTTTCTGAAGAACTACCCGTTTTCAAATGAATTTTGCGTTCAAATTTTCCTTCCACTTCTAAGAAAAGAAGAAGGAAATATAACCGAAATTGTAAAATATGACCATCACATTTAAACGATTAGATGCATGCGTTAAAATGTAGGTATTTCCTCGAAACCAAAACTAAGGTAGAAGATGAATACAAGGCAATACGTCCATATGCCTATGCAATCTGGAAAAGATTCCACGCAGATTAACAAACCATCAGGCGAATTTTCAAATACTTTCAAGATATAAACGTCATCGAATAATTTATCTAACGCTTTGGTGGACGAGGATGCTTTACTGAAGGCGATTTGCAGAGACGCTATAAGTGCCACCTGTCATTCATAAATTTACTTTTTTTTGCTTCTATTTGGACAGGGACTGGTAAAAAAAAAAAATCCACAAAACGAAGTCGAAAAATACTAAATTATAAAGATTTATAGTTAAACATAAAATCGATCTGAACAAATCAAACTACTGCAATAGGTAACGTAGGTACTGTGTAAAATTCATAGATGTTCTGTTCAATATTCTGATTATTCCAGTAAGTTATATTTTCTAGAATGAGATTTCAACAACCAACATTATTTTGATGAGCACTTTTCAAATGATTTATTGTTTCGCCCAATATCTCCACATGAGTTCTCAATTACAGACCTTTTTTTTTTTATCTAAGTAACTCATTTTATGTCACTATAGGTGTCATAAGATTTATGAAAAATCACCTCAATAATTCGTTTAAAAAGAAGTAGGATTATGTTGAATTTAAAAAAATTCATTTTGGATAAAAAATTTATTGAAAAAATATTCTATCATTTGGCTATTTTGGCAGTTTTAGATTTGTAAATTTTTGAGGATATCGTATCGGATATTGGAGTTGTTTAATTGATTTCCAATGATCATTTCTGCAAATTTCTTGGCAATTTTTTAGTCAATCAGTTGCCAGCTTATCCAGGTTTTTTTTTGCACACCACAGAAATCGTCCGCGTAAAAAAATCGCAACAAAAACTGATACATTCACGCACAAACACCTGACAGATGCAGTCTGAAATATTCATTATTGTTGACGATGAATCATAACATCATAATAATAAGACTATTGCCAGTAGCACTTTGGACGTATAGCCACAAAAGAAAACAAAGAACACGGTCCCGAAATAAAATTACGATGTTTTACAGCCACTATACGACGTTCAATGCCATTTCGCAAGGCCCATTTTTGTGGAAATCTTAATGCGCCGATAAAATTATGACATTAATTGCGAATAACTTAGCCATAAATACAGCCAACGAAAGCTGAGAGAACAATGCAGGCAAAAACGTTCTATTCACACTTTCGTCACTCGACGAAATCATGCTGATCGTCACGACGAAAATCAAATTCTAATTAACACCAGATGTGGAGATACCTGTAGTACCTACACAAAATATTATATGTATGTCACAAATCCTTTACGTAACCCGAATAAACGCGAATAATAACATCGGCGATTAGTAAGTCGGTAAAATTAAAGGTCCAGACCTAAATAAATCTCATCGTGTAACATAAAAATGTCGTCTCATTGACAATGCCTAGACACAGGACTCTGTTCTCACCAAAAGTAGATACAGGTTTTACTTTTAGTAATACATAAAACTAATAATTGATTTTAATTGAAAATTAATTCCGGAGAATGAATTGTCTCAATTTTCTTCACAGTATAATTTGATTGTGATTTTTCAATTCCATAAAAACGGATAGAATTATTTCATTTTTCATCATCAAATAAATGCGTTCGATTTTAAAATTTCAATTCAACGATACTAAATATTAATACAAGACAATTCACCGAAGTTTCTCTTTGCTGTAGCGACTATTAGCCAGTATAAGATAGTTCTACCTGAAAGCCTAAGGGGATAAGTTGCATTATAAAACTGTAATAAGACTTGTTTGCACGATCCTGTCGGAAATCTAACACAAATATTTCACCTATTAGAACCATATTCCGTCAAATTCTGTCCAACCTAAAAATTAAAGAACTAGCAACACGCTTTTCTACAAATGAAACGTCAGTAAAATATTTCCTGCGAATAAAAAATTAACAATCATTCGTTCCCTATTATAATTCACATTCCTTAAAGAGGTGCTTCATCAGCGAAACGTCGAAAAGAATTATTTTCACTAATGAAATGCTTAGATTTACCTCGATAATTGAGTACCTAATTACATGAACGTCAGACTTCCAAGAAAATAAATGCTGGTGATGTGAAAAATAACAGGAAACTTGTATTAACAGCCATCAAAAGCTTTTTAAAAGCTTATGCTCAATGTACAATTTGAACTTTGCCTTGTCCCCTTCTCCCATTTCCTTCACCAGTGTCCTTTTACCCTTTCATTCAGAGCTAGAGCGAAGTCGTATGAAGGAAGAAATTAATTAGCGAGTACCTAGTTTCCCAAATAGAAAGATTTAGTCGTATCATAATAGGTTGGGTTAACTAGCGCAATGCACTTTTAAGAAACAAACATCGAAGAAATATTCGATAGTAATATAATACTCGTACATATGCATTTACGGCAATGTGAACATTCGTATTTTGCATAATGCAATAACCTCAGTGTCACCAATAGTAGTAAAGATGATTTTCAACAGTCGAAAGCAATGACTAAATTCTAAAAGTAAAAATACCTTCTAATAGGTATGACAAGAAAGAATTTAATTAGAAACCTTGTACCTATATTGAGAATTGCAAAAGGATATTAGTTAACTATCAAATCACTCTCGTGGCGTGAAAAAAACAAAATATGTAAATTCATAAAAAATTCCTCGAATGACCCAAATTAAAAAATAATAAATACTCGTGAAAGAATTAAAAAATGACAAAAATAAAAGTACATATTTGTAAGGAAGGCTTGAATTTAATTGAAGGAATAATTTTTCAATTTTTCGACAATGCAAAAGTAGCCCAAAGAAGTTAGAAAAAGCTAGACACCAACTTCAAACAAACATAAAATAAAATGAAGAATTGAAATTTTTCCATTGCTTTGCATTCTGTCAAATGAAATATGTACATAAACATGCTCAAATAAAACGCTTTAATAATTTCATTTTTGATGTCTCGAATTGGCGAGTTACAAACTTTGGTATTTCCATGATTATGAATTTTTAACATTAATAAAATTTATCGTTGATTTAGAAAAAGGGATAGAATAAAACGACGATACTTTTAAGTCGTAAACAACAGATTAAAAACATTTCCCTTTCCCTACTAAAATCAAAATGTGTTAGTAAAAAAGAAATAGGCTACATATTGAAAAAAATATGATAATGCCGCATAGATGTGTAGATAAAGCTATAAAAATTAATTTCAGTACTTTCAACTAAAGAAATTCACAAGTTAAACGCAACGTTCATCTTCATACTAAACGCATTAGCATACATTTCGGAATAAAAACAATAACAAACACAGTTTTTAGGAAGGGGCCACTAACCTCACCTGCCAAATCACCTTCATATAAGAAAAAATTACCTTCAATGGAATTTTTCCATCGTACTCTCACTTTTGTTTCAAATAAAATATTGACAGACTTCCAACGCGACATCGTAATCGATATTTAGATCTTACAAAAATTAAAAATTTTTTTTCGAACGAATAACTAACTCTTCAGTTAAGTTACTTAAGTCATTCAAACCCGAAAGGATCATAATATCAGGCATAAAAACAGCCAACAAGGAAAATGTATCATAAGTCCATTAAACTTAATATAAATTACAAACAATGAAACTAATGGTAAACGAAGGTAGACAAAAATCAAGAGGACAATGGTAAATATTTTCCTTCCTCTCTACCCTTTTATCCACAACAAATCATTGAAATTACGACGGTGAACGAGATTTTCAATTAAAATATGTAAATGTCAATTAAGACTGACAGGTGCCATCACCTTGCTACTCGTGTAAGTACGTCAGTATTATCGGAGCATTTAATATGAATAAAACAAAAATCGTACTAATAATGATAATGACTAAATAAAAGAAAAAAACGTGTGACTTGAACAAATTTTCGAGTCGGGAACCTTAACCCAAATAGAACAAAGGTGACAAAATAAATTTTTCCCCTTGGTTACGGTCTTTCACACAGTTCAAAAAAAAGGAAAAAAAAAGAAAACACATCACACAATTTGCGACTAAAAAAAGATTTTTTCTTTCTCCTTATTTTATCGGAAAATACCACACATAAAAGAGAAAAAAAACGGTCCATAAAAGAAGAATACAAAGATATTCAAAATATTTTACGCCAGTTATAACCAAAAAAATTAAACGTTTGACGACCATATTAATAATTTTATGGATGAAATTTTAATTAAAATTCCGATGGTGTAATACTTTCGTTAAAATAAGCCCTGTAGATTATACAAATTAAACGACAAACACTCGTAATCCTCAGACATATGTTTTTAATTGCAACAATTTACGAAAGATTTTCACGAATATTATATTTTGATTATTAGTTCTATCTCCGCAGTTATTGAGCTCCGTTATACTCGACTAGATAAGTCGTTCAAAAATTTATATGATACCCTCTCCTCTACTCCACCTATTTTATCAACTCTTCAGAGACTTCATGAAAAATGTAGCAGCGCTGAAGTGAGACATTTTTGGCGTGATATGGCCGAAAGAACAATTTGCGTACGCTACTACTTTTTTTTTTCACTTCAAAAATTAATTCAGATCTGAGATCGGATAGTATCGAAATTATAAAATGAATGAATACTTATATTTATTCAATTTACAATGTCAGAGCCTTTATTCTAATCAAAATATTTAGCTATACTTGAAATGCGGAAGTGATCTTTGACGGCAAGTAGCCAAGTACGTCCACAATTTTATAACATTCACACGACGAGAAGAAAAAAACATCGGAAATGCGGAATTTGATGGTTTTGTCGAGGCGAAATTATTGTTTTAGGTCAAGGTCCAGAGAAACTACCTGACACTGAAACGATATAAATATACGTTGTCGTGCATTAACACCACACAGTAGACTGACAGATTTTTTTGCCGACGACCTCAGAAAAGACAGCAAAAAAGAGAAACACCTACGTTGAGGCGAATTTTTAGTAATATTTTCAATTTTGTACAACACTTGAATTTTTCCGCTTTCAGGCGTTTCCGTTAAAAAAATAAATAATTTCTGGAAAATACCAATTTCAATATTGATAATGTCGAAGTCAACGAACTTGATAAAAAAAATAATACATGAGTTGGAGAAGGAAAAAGACTGGACGAGCATGTGCTCGAATAATTATTGGCACACGAACAGCAGCAACAACAACAATAAAAACAGGTTCAAATATGAAGAAAAAACTTGTAAAATTGCCAAGAAAAAAAAGGAAAACCAAATTAAGGTATTGAAGAGTTGTGATCTTCTAAAGCAGTTAGAAAATACCATTTAAATAAAAGCTTTTCATAAATATTTTAAAAAAATGTCCTTTATGAAGATATAAAAGCGAGTTAAAAGTAAAATTCTAAAACTGAAGAATGCTATTTCTGTAGTTATGGATGACTTGCATGCAATCAGAACTTTGACACAAGCTTTTGTTACACTCCAATAGACCAATAGGTAATCCTCGATACATGAGAAACAGAATTAACAAAAAGTCAAATCAATAATTTAAAATCGATTAGGATAAGTTATTGTACCATTGTAAATAGCTCTATTAATGAAGAATAGGTATAGACCTCACAGACATTACTCCAACAATTACGTAAAAGAATCTTTACACTAATTTAGCGAAATTAACGATTGAACGTGATGAATGACAATGTAGAAGAGACAATAAGTTACCTACATCAAATACAAAGCCAATTATGTATTATTTACGTAAAACTTGGGAAAATGTTTCACTTTCAAAACAAAAAGTATTTTTTCAACGATTTCAGCAAAGATTTGACCACCTTGCGGTTCAATAAAATTGTACAATTGAAAATTTAAACACGTTCGAGCACGTTTTACATTTGCAAATCTCGTCGTAATTATCGTCCATCGTATTGTCCGACAGGCGAATATATTGTTAGTAGGTCAAGAGTCAAGATTTCATTCAAAAAACACCTCTGTCCAGCGACTAAACAAACACGAACACATCGTTGAATAAATAATACATAGGTGTATGGCCGATAAATTTTCAAATATTACACGTCCCAAAATGAAGAAATTCCACATCACCTTGAAAAGATGCAACCAAAAATGACGTAGCATCGAATACGTTAGCAGAGTCGGATTTAAAAAAACTGACACAGACGAAGTGTACAAAATTTAAAGAGCAAGTTCAAATTCTCAGATTCTAATCATCTTTCGACGAAAGACAGACGTGAAAAAAAAGTTATAGAGAAAGTAGTGAACCTTAATGACAAGGTTTGTATAGCTACTGCTTACGACATCAGAACTCGATTAGATTTAAATGCAAAAAAAAAAAAAAGTGGACTATGGTTGCACATAAATCCGCAGATAAATTACCAATAACTCCGTCAATCTTGCTTTCGCATTCAAAAATTTGTGTTATGAAAAAATTCGATTGTTCAATTGATGAATAATGAATATGTCATAAGAAAGATAAATAACTGAATAATTTTATAATTTTTATTATTTTGATGGAGCGCTGCTCTTTCCAAGATTCTTTTGCAAGGAATTATATTTGACAATTTGAGTTGACTGATAAACACTGCCCTATTCTTTGCGTTTGTAAAGCCTCTTCGATCCTCTTTTTTTCCTTCAAATAAACAAATTATGATATCTCACTCACACAAATGCGGATATCTCTATAACGGTCCCCATTGCAGTCTTCATAAAATAATAATATTCTGGCATTTGAACTTTCCACTCACTACACAGGCGTCAGTTCTAAAAAATCCAGGGAAAACTTTTTTTTATTTATTAAATTTCAATACATATTTTTTATTAAAAGTTTTGAATAAAGGAACATAACACCTCAAGGAAACGTTCATTTCATCAAAATTGAAAAACAAAAAATATGTAGTTGCAAATTAAAAATCCAATTTAAAATAAATCTTAAATTACAAAATGGTGAAACTAAGTCATTAGTTTTTCAGCTGTTATCAAAATAACCATTCACGATAGTACACAGTCATGTAGAAATCAAATGAATTTCTCATATCAAGACTTACTTCAGTACAAAAAAATTCAACTGAATGCTATTGCACACTCATTTCTCGAATGGTGAATCAATTCTCAACAAAATTGTCCGCATAAACGTCGAACGTACCCACGTTCCTTTACAGCACTTTTTCAAAAGCCCTAAAATTACCAGTACTCAGCCCTTGAAAAAATGCCTCACAATTTACAGATTCGAGAAAAGCCTCTGCAGAAACTAGAAACCCAAGAATTCCCTTCTCTATTCATTTGTAAACGTTCAATGAAGAAAAATTTCATTAGAAAAATAAAGTAATTCATAGGTAAATAAAAAAATAGAAAACATCAATGACTTATAAAAAATAATTTCATCGTTGATGAAGATTTTTCTTCTTTTTTTTTCATAATTCGATTATTGAAAAGAAAATTGTATCAAGATCAACTTACGATCAGAAAGAAAAGAGCTCAAAATAAGTTATTTTTCAGAATATAATCGAATTAATTCTTCACTGTAGGTATCTACTCTGCTCATTTTTGTGTGAAAAACGGAAGGCAGTTTGTATAGCCTCTCAATATAAGAGAAATAAATAGTGATTTATATAATTACATTCATTAACAAGATATAAAATGTTTCGGAAAATTGCTGATAATAGTAATCAAAACGTAGTATTGTTGTTAAAAGTAAATTTGGCGTTTAATTTTTTGCCATCTTGATTATGAACAGAGTAGAGGTACTCTACTGAAATAAACGAATAAATTTCGCATATTTGAACAAGATTTGCCCTCGATTCTGAAAATATTCGACCCGATAAACTTCACAGATTTTGCGTGAATAAATTTTAAGTAATGATTACGGCGAAGAATACATTTACGTTGGGCTACCAATGTTACTTTTATATGTATTTCTTCATTTAATGACAATGATTTTCGATTATCTAGCAAAATACCTGTTTGAAAAACTGCTTAAGTAACAGCGACTAACTGATATCGTTCATTATCATGTTTTCCTCTCAGCTAGTGTGAAAAAAATTTACATACAAACGAAATACTTGGAGTGAGGCTGCGACCCTTTGCAAGAGAACAAGAGGAAGGATATCGGGTAGCCAAGTGAAGCAAATAAGATGAAAAATCAAGAACACGAGTAGTGATATGCGATTCAAACCTCAGTAAGCAAATACATTTTTGAATCAAGATTAATATTATCTTATATTTTGATTATACTAGTTTTTTTACCAAAAATTCAGATCATGAGATTCATAATGGTGAATAAGAACGACGATTATATAATGTACTAAATATTATGTACATTCAAATATAAAATGAAGGCGTTTTTAGATAAAATTTCTGACACGTTGATGTTCCAGTTTTACGAATCCAGAATGAACTCATTTAGCAGTTCAAGTTCTTGAAACATTGCCAATTCAAATTAACATCACAAAAAATGACTACATTATTTTCAGACTACCATAAAATAATACTGTATTAATCTTTCATCGGACTACTATTGAATATTATTCAACAAGTTGAAAAGAATAATAGTTTAGATTTGTATAGCCTAAGTTCTAATTGGAGAAAGATTAGATTACCAATGATAAAAAATTCTGAGATGGTGGATGCACGAAAAATAAAGTTGAAAAATTATGACGATGAGATGGGGGAAAAAAATCTGGTATAATTAGTAGTGTTAATGAATTTGGTGGTACAATAATTAGAACAGAACAGAAGCATACAGGTAGAACGAAATGTAAGATATTTATACGAGTATATATTTTTTTGGTAATTTTGTAATCAATAGGCGATACGGAATTCTACAGAACTAGTTCATCAACTAAAATAGAACAAATAATGAGGGCTATTTTTCCCTAATTGATTCGCTTTTTATACGATGACAACTTTCACTAGATGTGAGTTAGAATATCAACGATAACAGTAGCTGCATACAAGATTTGAAGAGGAAATGATTTATAAATTAGAATTATTAAATGAATAAATTGAGGACACCCAGTCCAGACGATGAAAAATGAGATTAAAAGAGAAAAAATAGTATCGAATATTTTTGTTATGATATTGTATAAACTTATACAATGAATTATGGAGAACATTCAAAATAAGATGAATTTTCAAATTCACTCATATAGATTGTAGAATAGAAACGTTGGGAATTGCTTTTTAAATATTTACAAAAAATTTAAGTAAAACAATGATTATTTGAAACAAATGATTATTACTTTTCTTTATGGACTATGGGGACTAATATCTAAGTAAAATATGATAATCATGAAAATTATGCAAGAATGTTCAATACAAATGATGAGGAAACTGCAAGAGGTCAATAGTTTTCATAGGAGTCAGTAACATTTTAACAAAGAAATAAATTTAAATAAGACAAAATGATTTATTGCAGATCTCCGAAATATCAATATTCATCATTCAGGAACTGAAACTTGAAATGTTAGCGAGATAAGATCATCTAGTTGAATATTCAAAAATATTCATCAATTTTTTTGAAAAAATCGAATTATTGATGAGGAGTGAAGGAACTAGAATTTGACTTTCTTAAAAGTCTACTTGTATTATTACAGAAGTGAAAAACAGTAGCTGAAAAAATTCTTTCATAGCAAGGGCTAAGATAGATAATACATTTTTTTTAAATAAGTAACTGGTTAGGATGAACAAAAGCTATATGAAACCAAAAGGAAAAAGTTGATTTTTGGAACATAGCGAGCGAAATTCAAAACAATAGCCGTCATTAGATGCTTCATTTCTCAAAGAATAAAAGAATTTATTTTGGAAGAGAAAACATTCCGCGACTGTACGAAGTAGCAAAGTACAGAACTACAGACATTTGATGTTTTTAAGCAAAGACGAAAAGAATCTTCAATTTTTCAAACGAAAGTATAAAACTTATTAGAGGATGAAATAATTTCAAGAAAAGTCAGGTAAACAAGAAGAGTGAATCAATTATTAGAGATGCATACAAGAAACCAATAAGTTCAGTTTTGGCAAACCTGGGGGTTTTAATCTATCTGACAGGCAGAAAATTTACAATAATATGGTGAATAAAACTGCCATAATTTGTTTGAAACAAGATTATGTCTGAGATTGGTATTTTACATCCAACTGGATTCACATAGACGGGGAAAACCGGGCTCTGAGGGTGGTTTTTTGGGAATAGTATTACTTCCAAAGACGTTCAATTCATAGCATCATTCCTTCAGTCACAAACCAAAGTGCGACATAACGGGAAGATATGACATTAAAAAACTGAAGATGAAAACTGTTGATATTTCAATCAAAAAACTCATCAAAGCTGACAAATCTGACGAGAAATTGAAAAAACAACCAAAACGGCGAATTTTATTCCGCATATAATAGAGAACTGGAAGGAAAAATGATATCCCAAAATAGAAGATTTTTGTTAAGCAATCGTATTTAGAATGTACTCACATGAGAATGAACGCCAAATTATGTAAACGGTCGAGTACAAACACAGTCTAATGTTAATCAGCACGTCTGGATCTTCGCGCCACATAAGGACCCTAACCTGTAAAATAGAAACTGAATTAAAATTCTCAACAGATAACATCATACAATTTAAGTCTTTAGACACAAAATTAGCAGTTCCTAAATGTGACTCATAATTATACTCGTACAAGGATATTCAACTCGGGACAAGAGGAAATTTGAGCACACTTTTGCATGATATGTCTCAGTTCTACTTCTATCGAAGGTGAAGAAACACTTGATTAAGTTCCAAGTGAACTCAATTCAAGAGCTTGACATTAAAGTAATTACCTTTAATATAGTTCCTAATTAGCAAAGATTGCGATCTTTATTAACGCAATCAGACTGATTCTTATTGGTAAAAAGATAAATTACTCGAAAAAGAGGCGGTTTTGTGCACGAAATTATTTGCGAAAGAACGACTTCAATGAGACTTGACGAAATGACGGTCAAAAAGCAAATGAAATGGGGGATTTCTCTAAGGATGCTTCATAAGAGGGTTACAGGCTACAGCTAATGAAATTAAATTCGTTGTTAAATTTATAAAAAATTCAAAGACAAAAGCGAACGTGAAACGGACTGATCGAACTTGTAAAAATTGCAAAAAAAATTGAAGTTGTTGAGGTATCGAAGAATTTTTCAATCAATGTTGCCAAATTTCTTCCGAATTTGCAAATAAAAAATAAAAAATATTTTTTGGCTTTCTACGTGAGATTTCTACGCACTTTTCCTCTTTTTCTTTTTTGTGAAACAGCTGTTTGCTGAATTTTGCTCGGACTATATACATTTCGCGCATGCGCGAATAAATTTCTTGATAAGGTCTGGAAGGATGCTAATTCGGGTCGGACCGTCGGATTCAGGAGAAATGACGATTCCAAAATTTGAGTCAAAGTTGTTATTTGTTCAGAATTTTCAAGTTTAATTTAGCTTAAATCATGCAAGAAGTCAATTTTTCTTCGCATGCCTATTGTAAAATGATGTTACATGCGGCTAAGTATCCTCAGTGTGCTGTAAATGGTGTGTTACTTGCCTCCAATGATCAGAACGATGGAAGATCTCAGTCGGTTGCTTACGTCGATGCTATTCCCCTGTTTCATCTGTGTTTAAACGTCTCACCCATGGCTGAGATTGCTTTAAGTCAAGTTCGTCAACATATATATCTAAACTTATCTTGTTATAGACTGGAATTAATTCTAAACATATTTGTGTTCAGATCGAATCGTGGGCTAGTGCTGATGGACTTACTATCGCAGGTTACTATTCAGCTAATGAAAATCTATATGATACCAGGTAATTGTGGAGTTACACCTGAAGTTTATTATTATACGGTGGATGTGAATTATCAGATGAATTGAGTTCACGTTGACCCACCAGTCCTGCAATGCAATACAAACGTCCTAAATGGCACCATTTCAGAATAGTGGCATAATAGTTACTTTAAATGAGCTGTAATTCAGTGAGTCTTCCCGCAATGCACCACAAATTTTAGCTCTTTTGATTTTGGTGTTACTTATCCTCAGTTTATAGTCATACATGGAGATTCTCTAAAAGTACTCATGTCGCTAGACAATTATATTCATAATTATGAATAGTTTGGTCGATTTATTTTTTCGTTTTTGTTACAGTATTGATAAACCTGCCAATAAAATAGCGGATAAAATAAACGAAAAATTTCGTTCATCCAATTTAGTGGTGGTACGTATCTCTAGTTTGCTATTGCCTGCAACTGGTAGACAGTTCTCACTAAAATTTATTTTCAAATTATGTATAGATTGATAACCGATTGGTTACTTTGAGTCACTCTGATCCTGCGATCAAGACGTTTCACAATATTGATGGCAAGTGGAGGCTATTAGACAAATCAAAGTTGGTTACTCCTTTCTTAAATGTATTTTAATTTTTTAAAACAGTATTTTAACTGGATTTTTTCCTTCCAGAGTGCAGATCGACGACTCCGTACTGGTAAAAACGTCCGAATTGATGTTGCAAAAAGCATATTACGATTTAGTTGATTTCGATAATCACCTTGATAATATATCGTTGGACTGGAAAAATGTTAATTTGAACGACCAAATTGACGATGTTGACGTGTAAGAGCAGGAATACAGATTTCTTTGAGAAATATTTTTGTTTGTAAATGGAATACTGCGAATTTTAATCGTAAAATAGTCGGTAATGCGATGCCAATTTTTTGCAGGTTCAGCTACGAAATTAATTTTCGCAACTCCCATGTATTTTCTTTTTATTTTTGGTTATATTCGTCTTTTTAATATAAATTAAATTGTCATCTACAACCTTTGAAGGGTAGGATTTTAATTTCATGTTCGTCAATATGAGGCAATTTGGTTCTGACGGTAATGTAATGCTGTAATAATAACGGAATCTATAACGATTTTTCAAACTTCAATAGTTTGTTACGAAATTCCTCCGGGTCAACTTTTAGTTTTCCCCCGAAAAATTTATTCTAAAAAAGAAATCCAAAATGTTTTCTTTTTAATATTATATCATCTTGAAGCTGATATTATCAATCCAGATCGATGTGTTATAATATAAATTTTAGTTTCTCTGCAGAATTTTGCGGTGAAATGTACGCTATTCTGTCGAAACGGAAAAAAAATTACTTGAATTTCGTTCTTATCACATTTTTACTCTACACATACATGAAATAAACAACAGTTACTGAATTATACATTTCCATTTATCCACTTCAGTAACATATATTTTTATTTTTATGTACGATATATACGAGAAAGTATGTCAATTAATCAACAAGACTTTTATTGAGAATTTTGTTTCATGGCTTACGAAATCCTTCAAGATCCTGATAATCATACATCATAATATTCTTGCTCAATTTTAAATTAGAAATCAAAGGTATTCTTGGGGCAGTACAGCGGTTCGAGCCGGTCGGAAAAGTATGTGACATGAATAACTGAGTCGGTTTTATTCAAAAATTGTATACTTAAAATACACATTACTTGTTAAAAATGTATAAAAATAACATATACATAGTATTAAAAACAAAAAAAAACAAGGCACATGTTTTGTATACATAACGCACGAATACCTGACGTATTCAACGTAGTTCGTGCATCATCAGTCATTTAGAAAGTTAATGTAACAGAGATCATTCTTTTGATAAGTAAAAAAAGAAAATAAGCTAATCGATTACTCAATACTGTTCTGATTATTCATCATACTGAAAAAAGATGTAACAGCTTACAGCTCGTAAGTATTAAAAAAGCTAAAAGTCGTCAAGACCGTCGATATTTCTGCTCCGTGCCATTTCAAAAATATTGTCAACAGTCTTTTTTCTTTTCTTTTAAACTAATAAATAAATAAGCGTTAGAGGTTAGACCAACGACCCTCAAGTTACATCAATTTTTCTGAAACTCGACTTTTTATTTCATTCAAACATCGTCGCATCGCCACAGTCACAGTCGAGAATACGGAGTAATTTATTCGATCGCTCTTATATTCGCAGAAACTCTATCTTTGTAGAGTGGTAAAATTTCGTTGTCGTCTATGATCTCCTCCTGTATGGGTTGATTGTCCAGTTCTTCGCATTCCTTCACGAAGAAATAACTGAAATTGAAAACACAAAACTAATTATTACAAGTTGAATGTAAACGAAAAACCAATGTTTTCATGGTTTTTCAAAGAATGAGGACTTCAGAAGGATCCTGGAAAAAATTGTCATAAGAAGATAAGTAAGTAATTCATATTTTACTTACCGATAATTTCCTATTTTATGGGGCGGCATAAATTCTTTGAACATTTTGAGCGTTATCTGACTACCAGGTACTTTCAGTAAATATGGCAGTTTTTCATCGCTGAAGGTGCAAACGACTGGCGTGAACCCAGAGGCATCTTCACCCACTGGTTTTCCTCTATATGTCTCTTCTGGGTACAATTTATGATTCGATTTAGGTGCCACCACCGGACGCTGAGAAGATTCGACCTTTAAGCTGCTAGGAAATTGTGCCGAACGAGCCGCGGATTCGCATGGTTTAGTCAAAGGGCATGGACTGAAATAGAAAATTGAAAATAGAATCACCGAAAATCGTCTACGAATAGCAATATCCGCCCATTTTTCAACTCTCAATCTGACATAGACAGTAGCCCATTTAAAAAGAAATTATGTCTACTTTAATTGCGTTACTAAATTTTTTTGAAATAACTTTTCGCGACAAAGTAGTTTTCATATTTATGAAAAGAATCGTTAATTTGAAGGTGGGCACGACTGAAGGAATTGAGTAAATGAATTTTCGTTCATTCTTATTCTACGCTCAGCCACATTTTGGTTTTCTAGCCTCCTTTTCATAATAAGTAGGTATTATATTTAAATATCTACCCGCACGAACTCGTAGTACTTCTAGACGGTTTTTGTCCGACTCCAAGGCGTCTGGCAATTTCTTCCAGTTGAATGTCTGTGGCAATATTATGGTAAGGAAATGGCGGAATATTAGGATCTTGTACAAATGGATGACGTGGCACATTCTTCGAAGAAGACGAGCTTGAGCTATTTCGGTCTGAGGAACCTGAATGAAAATATATAATCGAGTTAGGCGACGCATTTATAGAAATGCAGGTAAAATGTTACGACCTCACTTGGAAAATTAGACATATTCAAGAAGGACTAGATCATAAAATAAAATCGAGACAGTTGACCTATCGTTGCTGTATTCAACTTCACTGTAACATAACGGGAAACCATCACTTACCATTTTTGTTGCGAGAATGACTCGCGGCTGACTTGGTACGATGTTTACTTGATGACGAAGAAACTGTAATTTCTTCGTTGATGGCCGCAAAACTGGTATTCTTCGAAGGGTAATTTCTGAAACTTTCATCATCACTCATGAATAGAAAATTGAATGAAAAAAAAAAAACATAAAATGGGTACGCGTGCAGCTAAGGAGCTGACTTAGTTTTTGATAAAAATAGAAAAACAGCGAGTGAGACTTGAAGTTTGTGTATAGTATCAAGGAAAGTAAATCGACGGATTACACTGTACGTGTATTAAAAATAAGTTTATGTTTGTTTGTAAAACAAGAGTGTCATCATGATCTTACGCATTAATTCCTAATAGAATTTGCCCAAATTCAACTAGGAACTGGATTCAATGGACCTCGTGAAAAAACGGATCTCACGGCTTAGGTTGATGAAAAATCTATTTCCAACTTTCAAGTACTTAATTCCAATTTAAAAATTTCATGGCCACAGTTAGCTGCACCAACGTTTTTCATCATTCTTTTTCAAGCAAAAAGTTGACGAATTTTTTACATTTCTATTCATTTAACGAAATTAGGTCCATATTAACTTCTTCATTAAGTTTGATTAGTCAAAAATTCACAAAAGCTACTCTTATATTTTTTTTTAGAAATTACTACGAAAATACATCAGCACCAAAACCAAAGATTATGAAAATGTACGCAGTGAAAGATTTATGTTAAGGTTAATCTATATATAACAGTACTCACTTTTCTTTATAGAAATGCATGGTATTGTCGGGATTTTCAGTATCACTAACTCCACTATCGGTTAACGTTCGACGACTAGCTGTCCAAGGCCGATTATTTCGGAATTGGTAACCTAATCGACGCATAATAAGAACTAAGTAAGTACACATCATGAGAAATGTGGATAATTAATGAGATTATTTTCAAAAAACATTGGATACGGTCGAGTTTTCTGAATTTTTTTTAGAAATGCAACTAACCTGGCGGTGGGTACTCATGTTCTGAAGGAGAATTCCCATATTCAGAAACGGATCTCACTCTTGAGTAGCCATGACAATGGTGATTATCACGTCCTTCGGTGGGATCCGTATAGTTTCCAGAATCGAATGAGAATACAGAGCATAATTCCTGAGCGAACAATTTTAGAATTATTCATCTTAAATGACAAATCGAACAAACTGAAGAAACAAACACAGATAGTGATGGCATAAACTACCCAAGTATTAGAAAGAACTCATTTCGAACAAGAAGAGGGAGTTTTCTATATTATACAGAATTTACTGATGAACAAAACTGCCTCATTTTGGTACTTAGTTACTGAAATTTTGGCTTAACTCAGGTAAAATATAACAAACAATGTAACTACATACAGCCTTCAGTTCTACTGTGTAATTGAGATAAGTAAATCCAAAAACCACACTAACTTTTGATTCAAAAAAAATTTGTTCTTCTTTACGTTGCTAATTACCTGGTAGAGCATACTGGTATAATAAATTGAAAAATAGTGTTTTCGACTCGAGGATTATAAAACTGATTTAATAAAAATGGTTCATTTTGTGAACCGAGTCATCTAGTTTTTTTTAAAGTAAACAGAAAAGATAATTAAAGTTAAAATGAAGACGATGTACTCATCATTTTGGATTATTCTAAAGAAATCATAGAACATACTTTCGATTTGTGCTTCATAGATCCACAGCTAGAGCTAGTATAATAGCTAGGAGCAAAATTACGACTTGACGACTGTAATAAGAATTCATTAAGAATTAACAATCTGGTAATCACTAAATAATAAATTCGTTTGAAAAATAAGGAAACCGAAACTGAAAAAAATGATAATAAAGATGATTTGCAACGAACGTACTCTGTTAGTTGTATTGGCAGACCAAGATCTTCGACCATCAGGAGACTTGGGTCTGACAGGGGTGCCGACCGACGGCGATCGTCTCGGTGTTTTATCGCTCCAAATTCGTGATACGTGTTTGTCTAAGCGTAAAAAAATTTTGCATTCGATGAAAATGAGATGACACTAAATAAAAATAAAAATATGGTACGTTAAAATCAATTCGCTCACCTAATATTTCCTGATCGTCGTCATCAATAAACGCGTCACCACCGATTTCTTGTTCAGCACCAGGTCCTACATCAAGTCGGTTAGACTCGATCTATAAACACAGAAAATTGTTGGAATTATAAGAAACAAATTATTTTTGAACCTTCGGAACAACAATAACACCTGATTCATTATTTCACTAGTAAGTTCAAATTCCGTTTCCCATAACAACCATTCAAGGACACAGTACTCAATTCCAGAGGTACAAATACTAATAATGAATTGAACGGGATTTTTGAAAAATAAACACAGAAGCAGAGGTCAAGTTTTGAGTAAATTGCTTTATGAAAATTTAAATCTGCGGTATACACTTTCATTGTTACAATCATGTTTCAAGTTTGTTAAAAAAAAAAAATGGTACCCAAGTACTTCGAAGAAAAAGAAAAGATATATAGCAAAGAAAGCTATTTTGAAAAATTTTAGCGGTAATGGTTTGACCAAAGACTAAAGGAAGACGCTTGTACAGCAATTGCACAAGAGAATAAAAATATTCACGGTACTGCCGTACTTAAATCAAGTATTGTCTCATTCAAGTATTTTCTCACCGAACTTAGTTTCCTATTCATTAATTCCGAATTATCTCGATCTCTTTTCAACATTTCCAGTTTATTCATCAGTTCGTGAGCAAACTCGGTTGGTTTTCTCCGTTTTACCTGAGACCAAACAATAAAACGAAAATACGTGTAAATAGAGCTGACCAATATAAGCTTTATTTTCAGAATAAATAGTAGTTAGGTTATTACCATTTCTTTTGCCTGCGGACGGGATGTTAGCGGCACAAATGTAAACGGACCATCATTAATATAGTTTATAGGCATCATCCTACTTTCTATTCCTTGCTGTTGACTTCCTTTACATTCTTGCTGTTGACTTCCCATACCCTTCCGGTTTAGTATTTGTAGCTGCCGTTGGAAGGTGTAAGAACTCTTGGACGTTGATGAATCATCACTGAAAATTTGTGCAAAAGGGTAAGAATTATCTCCATAAAACTGTAGCGCAAATTTCGATCAAGAATTAGCTAAATTGATTTCTAATAACTATTTACGTCGATAAGGAAGCATAAAAGTGAGGGTCAAGTAAGCGAGAATATAAGCAAACCAAATGAAATACGTATACCTACTTAAGTCGGTATCAAATACGAAAAGTTTTTAAATTTGGAAGCAATTGTATCTGATAGAAACTTCCAAAATGCTTTTACATACAACTATTAGAAGTAATTCGAAATCAGCGTAACAATTTTACCAAGAAACAAAAGTAAATAAAAATAATTGCTCATAGTTTGATTGCGGAAAGCAAGTCATGCATTTTCCAATTTCTAGAAATTTTTAGCAGATTATGGTGAAGGAGAGAGATTTCGAAGTTTTCAATACCCAAATGATTAATAATTCTATTGAATTTTTCAACGTAACTATAGAAATACCTATTAAGTTGAATGAAAAAAAAAACGGACAAGCAATTCGAATTATTCCTCACAATGTTCGTTTTTTATAAATTTGCAGACTTCAATAAAACAACCGAAGTCAATATTTGTCCAGTAATCAGAACGAAGGAATAACTATGGAATTCTTTGAAGATAATTTGATTCTAATAACATTATTCTCAACACTTCTTCACGGTTAACCACCACCGAATCTTATCAGAAACACGAGAAAATACTTACACTGTTAAATCCAATAGGGAATCAGTTCTTGCCCCAGAGCTAACGCTTTGTAGTTCGCTATTTTGAGTACAGGAGGAGTAATAAAGTCGCAGATTTGACGGCGGACGCCGCGAACTCTTAGAGAACATATCGAGTTTTCTGCGAAAAATTATAATAAATACGACAGTGAGTGAATAAAAAATAGACTAAATTTTCAAAGTCATCACAGTCCTGTCAATTCGTTTCCTTCATAACATCTAAAAAATCGAACGGGTAAAATCTATGGCTCATGACAAAAGTTGTTCACAGAAAATAAAATTTATGACTGAGTGTGACAATTAACTTTTTTCAGGAACGTTTTCAATCAAGTATCTGAATAATTAAAATTTACGAATTATGGTAAGGAATTTTTCACCCTCAGATAGTTCTTGTACAAGTGAATGAATTTATTTAAATAAAATACAAAAATAATTAAATGCAAGCAAAAAATAAAATGTTCTAAAAGTAAAGAAACGGAGATAAAGATTTAAAAGGAGATTCTTTACAAGCGATAAGCTGCTTCTCTACAAACTACATTCAAAAAAGCTTCGAAGAAAGCAACCAAAAACTTACTTAATATTCGCTATCAAATATTTTCAACTCAAAGTTAAAATGGTTTCAATTTTACATCTTCTAAACGTTCAATTTCTACTAATATTTTTCCTAGTAAGACTCAAAAGTTTAGGGTAATTTCACATTAATGAACTGAAACTCTCAAATTGGAAACTGAAAACAACTGTTTCAAAAAGAGATCAATGAAGCGAGGCGATGAAAACAGAAAAGCTAAATTCTGAAAAAGTATTAACTGATAAATTACTTCACAGGCGCTGACATACCCTAAAAACGACTTCGAAGAGATGGGTCTTCCTTTCTCAAAAAGTGCATCGTCCATCTCTCTGTCTTCATCTACAACTGACAGTGTTTGACTGAAGGGTGGTAACTCATCTCCTTCGGAATAGGCTAGAGCTTCGCGATTGTTGTCCGAATTACTAAAATATTAGATTTAAGGAAAAATAATTAATGATACTTCATGGCTAAAATAAAGTGATACTTTCCACTATATCGTAGCAAAGAAAATAAAACTGAAAAAACAATCCTTACGATATAATAGACGGGGCAAAAAGTATCGCAAATTATAGCAATAAAAATATGACACTCCTCGAATTACAGTGGTCGAAGTCCAATTTTTCTTAATAAGAGAGGATTGGTGCAGAATTTTAAAAATGAAATATAAACTCGGGTGGAAAATTGAGTAAGTAGAGTCAACGAGAAATGTACGAGTCAGGTGGATGTTTTAGTTCATGAAATTAGTAGAAAACAATGTATCATGCAAAGTGAAGGAGTAAAGGATATGGAGAACTACTTTCACTCACATGACTTTGACTCAAGATTGTGCGACTGAAAAGACCGGGACGACGAAAACTAGAACTTTCCTTCATACGCCAAGAAATATGGCGTAACGAAAATCAAAAGATGGAGTAAATTTTTGAACAACTTTACTGGCTTCGACCTTTTAACTCAATTCAGCTCTAGGTAAAATAAATCACTATATTTTATACAACTATTTACGAAATTAAGACTAAAGCATTCGCACATACCATTGATCTATGTACTTGAGGTAGGTATCGGATCTCAAAAAATTTGGATACATTATGTCATTCATCTCTTTTTCGACTATCTTACAGGCGTCATTAAAAATACTAGCGTTCAACAGGCTACCGCTCGGATTATTCGGATCATGTTTTTTACTTTTCGCCTCTTTGATTTTAACGGCTAAAGCGGTCTTCACTTCATCTTTGATTCCGGATTTGATCTTCAAAAATAAGTTTCTGCAAATGTAAAGAAAAAAAAAGACAGATTAATTGAGAGAATTATTCGATTGATACAGAAGTGTAACTGATTTTAGGGTAAAAATCCTTAAAAAATCACACGAATACAACCGCATTCCTGAAAACGTGTTTGAAAAGTCAATACGAAATTGAGAGTTCAACAATATTTTGGAAAAAAAAAAAACAATATTAATTTAAGAAAAAAGTAAAAAGCAAAAATTGAATTTCGAGCCCACTTTCATATGTCTCCTAGAAAATGCAAGAAAATAATGGATAGAATTTTTACAGAAAATTATAAAGGATTTCAAACTTAGAACCTTGTATACGCTAAATATTTACTCATCATGTTTTCTTGTTTTTTAAATATTTATTCCGGCTGGATCATAGATTTACCTGTAAATGATTTTGATGGCTTGATCGACGGTCTTGGCATCTTGCTGCTGGGAAACGCCCCGGCAGGCGTACCAAAATTTCAACATGTGGAACCGATCATAGTCTTCTTTCTCGAGATATTCCTGGAATAAGTTCAAGCCATCAGGATCATTTAGCAGTTCTTGTAAGTCATCAGCCCATTTCAAACAGTTGGACGCAGGATCTGGACTCCCATCCGAATCACTTCCGGATTTTTTGTTGTGAGTTCCGCGCGGCTCAAATGCTGACGCTTCGTTAGGATCTACGAAAAAAAAAAAAAAAAGCTTATATTCATACAGTAAAAAATGGATCGAGAAAAAGTGCGAATTTCAAAACACGGAAAATACAAACAGATGTACGAATTATTTACCTGGTGAATTGGAAGTCATATCATGGAGATTGACAGAGGAAGAGCGATTTGCAGCCTCCTCGATTTGTATTTCCGAAAAGCGGTGATCATTTCCATCAATGTACTGAAATAAAAACAGAACAATTAATTACAATGTCGTAAACGCATAATTTAAAGGAGATACAGGGTAGTCGATTAACACCCCATAGCTCGTAATGTTTATAGGGCTCATTTTTGATAAAATTTTCAAATTTGAAAGAACTTGTGAGTTACGAAATTTAAAAAAATGACATCTGTCAAAAAAGTGGCTTGATATCTGAAGCGAAAAATGAGAGGCTTCTGGCTTATTCCTTTGACTACACATACTTTTCAAAAGTTTCAAAAAAACATTTGAGCAGAACTGCGTTATTGATGAGAATTCGCACAGAAATAATTTTCAGCTTGTGTGAAGCTAAATGAGACTGCCAAAATTTTGATCCGTGATATGGAAATTATAAACTAACAATTTTAACGGATAAATTCTAAATCCTTCTAATATAAACAGAGACAAGCTAGATTAATAAAATGATTCAATTTGAAAACTGATTATCACAGTCATATTTTGCTGAAAAAAATTTCAAACTGAATTTGAATAGGCAGCAGACACTACCAGGAAGACTTATCACTTTTCTGAGGAAAAAGAGGATTATATTATTGAAAAATTATTTTTAATTAGTGAAAAATATCAAAAATCACTACACATGTAGAATATGAGGGTGGTGCCAGCTAAAATATACTACATTTCACAATAATTTTGCACATAAAATTAAATTATTATCCTTCAGTGGATAAGCCGCACGCTCTTTATTTATTTTTTATTTTTTTAAACAAAACTATCATAAAACTATTTAAACTGCAGATCAACACAACATCTAAAAAATGATTACGAATAGTGAAATTTACAACAGGGAGATTCCATCCGTGGGCACCCCTAGTCCCGAGTCATCATTGTTTCGGTTCCATCGTCCATTTCACAATAACGTTCAACACAAGCCTAGTATCCTGTATCCCTATCCCCTACATTGTCTTGTCATTGCGACAATGATCTCGTCCAAAAAAGTAAATTCTGTATATTACTTTTTCCGTTATACCTTCGTTCTATCAGTCGATTCGAACAAAACTGCCACAACAGCACACATAAACGCACGTTCCCGCCACACATCATACACACGCACACGCACGCACAGATTAATGAAATGAAAATACAAGAAGAAACTAAAAATATACAGGCCCAAGGCCCAGCTAGATCAAAAAATACTGAAAAAATACCGAGCAAATACAGCCTACCCGCACATCCCGCACACTCCACCAAAAGCCACACACCGGCCAGCAGTGGCGGATTCCTTGGCAGATAGCTTCGAAGAAGAAAAAAAAACCTTCTTGCCGAATAGAAACCGGTTGTGTTTGAAGTACACAAAAACTCTGTGAATCTCCGAACTACACGCAGAGAAGATCCAAGAAGTACGAGTGATTCAGATTTCAGAATTTCAGATTCACAGTGAAGAGAAGATCTAGTCTCAACGTAAAAGGGGTACCAACTGTGAGTAACAAAAAATATAAAAAAAACATAGAATAAAGATAGAAAGAAAAAAAAGGGAAGAAAAAAGATTCTCCAAAAAAAAAGAAAAAAAAAAGAAAGTAAAAGAGAACGCAGTAAACAATGAAGGGAAAAGGCTGAGAGACATAAGAGGTGAAGTGACTGGGGGGATTGCATTGGTCGGAGGGGAGGTGGTAGTAAACTGTCGAAGACTTCGAAGAGAGATAGCGATATAAACGATGCGCTGGTACAGTGGCGGCGATAGCGGCGAATTGTGTTGCGATGGATAGACGGGGTGGGCGGAGGGGGACAGAGAAATGGAATTACACCGGTGATGGAATCGACGACGGACGGACGGAGATGGCGGTGGTGGTGGCGGCGGCGACGCCGTGATCTTTCTGGGTCGCCGTCGATGCGACTGGATGCGCGCCTTGGCGGCATGTACAAAGGAGCCGACCGAGGCACCGAACGGGGTAATTACAAGAACAGCCGCGTATGTAACGTTTTTCGTGTCTCTTTGTTGCCCACAGTCCGGATAACCGATTTGGAAAAAAAAAATAACCACAAGTTTCAATGAGTTTGAGCAGAAGCTGAAAATTATCGGCACTGACGCGGAAGGGCCTTAGTTGGGGGGTCAGCTTCCCTGCCCGCCAAAAATGGAATCAGCCGCAGAGACAGAAAATTCATTTTCCTCAGAACAGCGCTACCACGAGGAAAGATTTTTTACTCTCCTTCAAAATTTCAAGATGTATAACTCAAGTTTCAGTTTTAATCTTTGCCGAAAACAACTAAAATGATGAAAATTAGAAAAAATAAAAATAGACAATAAAAAACAGCAACAATGAGAGGAATAATGAAAAAATGAGAAAAATCCACGCTTCTGAACATTCCGAAATCTTTGGTACATTTTTAAAAATAACTAAAATATGAAGAAAAACAAAATGCATGCTTTGAAACCATCCGTAACATTTTTCAAAAGACACCAACAAACAGATTGACTTTCCTGTTAGCAGCCATCAAAGAATGTTGTTAATTTTATCAAAATTTGAAGAACACGCCGAAACGGAGCCTTGAAAAAACCACAAAAATCATCATTTTGTAGCTACATTTTTACTTGTTTACTAGCAAACTACAAAATTAATCCACACCAAATCTTAAACTGTAAATTGTTGGCATTAAAACTGACCTCGGGTCCGGATTTGAGTTGAACCTTCGTGTGGTCCAAGTTGTTCGTCTAATCTCGCATTCAAAAGAAAAATCCACCTTTTTGAAGGTTCAAAAATACTGTTCTCCAGAAACTAACGAACGAATTTATTTGAAAGAATGGTAAACCGTCGATGGTGCGTCATGAAAATTTCCTTCAAACGCAAAAATATGTGGTGTAAAGGAAATCTCAAGCACGCGAGCAAAGGTGGGTCAGGTAGTAACTCGCACAGCAACTCTGATAAAATGGTCATAAATCCTTTCGAAACGTTTATCTGTCATTCATACGCCAAACAGTTACTTACCTTTCACCTTTATACTGATGGCTGATGTACTCAAGTCTATGCTCGGGTCTAAGTCGACGTTTTATGCGAGATATAAATAGTGTCCTTTTTCTACACTCGCTCTGACCATACTCAAAGACTCTGACCGATTGAGGAAAGGGAAAGCATTCAAGTGAAAGACGGTGAGGCGTAAATCAGTGAGGTGTGTGATAAAAGTTCATTACTAAAATCGCAGACAAGGATAAGAGAAAGGAAACGAATGAATTAAGAAAACAAAAAGAAGAAAGAGCATTAGCTTCGACGAAAGAGATGGAATAGGTCCACCGAAGGTGAGAAGCTGCAATAGGTATAATCAACCGCCTCACTTCAGTCTTCTTCCAGTTTAGTTCTCCACTAAAGTTGAAATTTTTTTCCTAGATGTTTTTATCCTCTTCTGACTCATTCTCGGTCCATCTTCCTCGATCTTTCACGACCGTCGGAATAATTCAACCGTAGAGAAGGAGCGTCAGAAAAAGGCGGCGAACGAATATACTTTTAATGATAGGTTTTCGTAACAACTAACAACAAAGCCGAAGTAGAGAAGGACACGAGTACAGAGATACAGAAGAGTGAAGAAGCGGGCAAAGTGGAGTACAAAGTGTGAATCGTTTGAAAGGTCGGAACTTCACAGCAGAGGATGAAAAAAAAATTCCAACATTCTAAAAAATATACAAAAATATCACAGTTTCGGTTCAACTGATTGTGTACGTCGAATGAGATAATATTTTCAAGATGATACAAATTTCTAACGGGATCATAAAATAAATAATATTCGTGTATTTTATGAAATTCTTTCGTAAATTCATTTTCAGTCGATAATTGGTGCGGGGCGGCTGGGTGGGTATTCTCATAAGGGTTAGTAAAGGGCATAAAAAAAACAAGTATGGGAGCTTTTGACCAAAGTTTTTGATTGAAACAAAAAATAAATTTCACTGCATCAATTTAAGATTTTTCGTCAAAAAATTTATTCGCAATAATATTTAGAAAGCAAATAAAATATAATGAATTACTGATTAAAATTTTATTCCATTCTTTCGCGAAGTACCAAGGTGCTTTTCTAAAAATGAATATTTCTGGATGTTTCGGAAAAGATCCTTATAAAATTACGCCTCACTTGAAAAAATCTTCACGAGTGTTAACACTGATAATGCTTTAAATGGGAGGTAGATTTCGCATTTCATTCCTCGAAAAATTGGAAGAAAACTAAATTAAAAGCGAAACACGGCAAAACGATTCTAATTTTCGAGGCATAATCGCCGAATCTAAGTTACTATACACACAGCAAAAAAGTAAATTAGAATTCCATGGGCCACTTATCTGCTCCATCATTTTCAAAATATTTTTCCAATTAGAGATGAAAAAAGAGTAAAAATGAAACTAGTCAGAGTTGGTAAATTTTTTACACTACTGATTATATCAGTTCAAATTAATTCAAACAGGACGGCCACACTATGAGTCGGTGGCTCGGGGCTTTCAATTTTCCAGAAAATTTGCAATGCTTTTTTTTTTTTTTTTTCTGTTGAAACGCACAGGTACTTTTAATAAGAGTCGAGTTTTATTTTAAAAATGTTAAAGAATTTACGTTCGTATATTAAAGCGATTTGTTGCGTTTTAAACGAAATATCTTTCAAGAATTTCCGATTGATAGTAAAATGATAATTATACTCAAGAAGCAACCCAAGTTGGATGGTGACAAGAAAAAAAAGTCGCGTCTTAGCTCTCTTATCAGTTTCGTACGCATCGTTTCATCTCATTGACAGATGTGCCAACTAATCGAATAATTTACATAATTAACATATTTTTATTTCGATAAAATATACGTGTTCTGCGCAAAAACAACGATCAGATTTCAGTATTTTGTAAACTACAAGCCAATTAATAGAAAATAAGAATCAAGTTCGGTAGATGATTTCTAGTTGATCAAGACTGTTTTTTTTTTTTTTCCGAAGGGAAACAATCCAAAACTTTTGTTCAATAACACTACGAATTACGATAGAATGGAGAATTCGACAGGTCTTAACTTTTCAAGCCGAGTGAGAATTGAAGCTGCTGAGAGAATATCAGGAAACATATTATTTATTAAATTTCCTCTAATTTATTAAGAAAAGAATTGAATGATAAAACTAGAACACCAACCTATTCGGTTGAGTTGTACCATAGATAGATAATGTTAGGAGATGCTTAGAGTTAGACATACATGCACCTACTGAAAAAACATTTTGCTATTTCGTATTTTCCTACGAATGTCCCAACTCTGTGAAGGTTTTATTTAGATGTGTGGGGCAGCAAACTGAACCAAGTGCAGAGTCTATATGACTAACAATATAAGCTTGGTCTTAATATAACCACTGATTTTCTCAATTTTTCTGGGTTAATTGGATCATAGGGAGTCAGAAAAAACAATCAAGTCTTTCAGCAGACTCGGGATACGTCTACTGTTGGTTTTGAGTCTGATGATGTTTGGTCTTTATTCATAATGAAGTCTGACGTTAGTACGGTTCATCAAAACGCATAGCCTTACACTAAAATAGCAAGTGTATTGTAGGAGCTGTACACTATATTAAGGTTTTAAAAAATCATTCACAAGAGCCTTAGTAATTTTCGAGATTTTCAGTTACAGTATTTGAAAGTACTTACACAGGAATGAATGCTAAGTGATGCTAGCAAGTGAATACAGTCTCAATCCAATATTCATCAACACGTCTGAATCTTCTCGACACATAAGGACTCCTAACCTGAGAACATAAATGTAAAACACTTGACTATATACATAAGTAAACGATATAAGGCCTTTAAAAATACTTACAAATTAGTAAAAAGTACCATACAGGGCTAATACAACTTATAACCGGCGAGGGATCATGTGAAAGTCTACGAGATGCAACTCAGGTTACAAATATCAAGGGAACCTTTAGTGTTCACTTGAAATTTCAAGTTTCTGTCACTTTATTTGACGATCTGAGTTTAGAAATAACTTCGTCTCAATGGAAGCAGTCACACTGATATTTATCTACTTAAAATGAACAACTTCAAAGGGTAAGTGGCAGCTTCATTTTAACGAGAATTTGAAAGAACGATTTCGATAGAAAAAATGGGTGAATAATTGGTCACACCGCCAAGGAATTCTATGAGGAATCATATCAATGGCATTTGAACACATAAAAGGGACTTTGAAAGGTTCTCCATGTGAATTTTGAAGACAACAGCGTAGACTGAGCGAACTAATTTAACGTATTAAATTTAAAGTAGAAAATTTTGAATAACAGATGAATGCTAGACGACGTAAATTCTCAATAAGATTGCAGTTTCGATAGGCTCGGTCTGATGAATTGAAGACAGGACTAGCGAATACTGAGTAGTACTTTAGGGACAATATTCAAATAAACACTTACTGGAGATAATAATTTTCACGAAGACGATCCGTTGATCCTCTTATGGCTCGCACAATTCATCAAATTAATCTGGTTATTTCCGATGGCTATTTGTCACTAATTTTGTCCATAAAAGTGAGTTTATTAGAATCATGAATAGAACTGCACAGCAGTAAATGGGAAAATGTTATACTAACAACTAACAAATAAAAATCTCACTCAGAAATCAGAAACTGATAGTGATGATAGGATTACCAAATTCCACCGAATTGCGGAAATACGGACCGAATCGAATGACCGTCGACCGAGTCACCGATTACGATTTTTTTTTACGGAAAGTGGCGTTGGCGGTTGGCTTGGCGTATCAAGAATTCTATCTGTGAGGCGCTATAGGAAAACCCACCTTCGGGTGAAAAACAAAATTTCTCAGAAAAGCCATGTAAATGAAAAAAGTCAAAATTAAAAAAAAATTTTCTTTAGTGAAATTGGTACACTGAAGCTTCCTCTATACGATACTATTAAAAAAAAATCCGAATTTCAATTTTTTTGGTTGCTCATAGGTAAAAATGCACAAGATAAAAATTTTGTATATTAGATTTTAACGAAAAAAGACTCTTGAATGTGCTCGACGAGTGTTCTTATCCTCAAATTCGAATTCCTCATGAAATTTCATATAAGAATCTCGTATTTTGACTTCACTAGTAGGGCCAAGAATCAATTGACAGGACGATAAACACTGCTTATATTTTAAAGCCGCTTTTTCAAGCGTATTTCTGGCATTTTCGTTTTTTCGTCTTCCACGCGCCAACTGATATTTCTCAGCGGTTATTCGTCCAACCGGCGCGCGGTTGGACTCTATAGCTTACGTATGACGTCACCAATTTAATTCACACAAAAAATCCATTTTCGTGATCTTCACCCTAAGGTGGGTTTTCCTATAGCGCCTCACATCTTCTTTTTCTCAATTCAGTGTTACCAAGTACAATAAAAAAAATACGGAATTCGAATTTTGGACTTTATTTTGGAATTGGGATCCTTGGAAAAATCAAAAATGGTGCGGATTTTTATTTTTCATACGTATGGTATGGAATTTATAAGAAATACGGAAAAATCTGGAAAAATGCGAATTTAAGAAAATGTCGATCAAAAATTGAAAATTATCTAATCACTAAAAATCTGCATCAAGTAGGTAGTACATTTTTGCTACACTTCTTGTTTTTCTCGCTGAATGAAAATGTCTATTCCGAATGAAATCATGAATTAATTTTAGAAATGACATGAAGCGAAAATATGACTTATGACATGAAAGGAAATTACTTTAGTGGGAGTGAAACTCTGACGAAAATCTACCGCAAAAATGTAACGTTATCTTTCTTGTATCTGCTACAAAAGTTGTATAAAAAAAAATTACTCTTGCTACCATAGAAAAATTTTCGAAGAAAAACTTTTTTTCTCATAAGAAAATATTGACGTTTATTCGGTTGTGAAATAATAAAATCAGATAATATTTAGGGGCATTTCGAAATGTCTGAAAATAAATGTCAACGCTTTATATCTTATCATTTTTTACCCTAGTGGACAGCTCTGGAAACACGCAAAAAACAGGAAACATTTCGTGGTTGGTCAAGTTAATCTTGACCCACACGCGACTTCCTTATTTCCACCACACAGGTCACCAAATTTATCGTCTGACGTATTATAAAACAGGAGAATTATTGTCACTGTCTCTTAGGTGGAAGAAAAAATAAAAATTGGATTTATAATAGCAAATAAAAATCCTTACCATTCTAACGTTAAAAGTATTCTATTTTGTTGTTTAAAATATTTGACCTTAGAACTTTTATTCAAAGGAAAGCTTTGAAGAACTTCATAATTTTATACGAGAGCTGAAAGTTGGACTTACACAAAAGTTTTGGATGAAGTATTGTTAGATGGGAGGGTTAACGGGTAATTTTTAAGAACGAATGCTAGAAAAACAAAAATGTTGGCAATTTAAAAAATAGACATTTACTTCAATATTTTCAACAGGACAAAACAAATTTAAAAAAAATATATAAGTACCTACGAAAGTAGTTTGTGCTGAATGACAGTAAAACTTTTTTTTTTTTGGTTCAAGTTTTTCGTCAAAGCAAATGATAGTTTTAAGGTGCAGCTACGAAATTATAACAAAAGTAGAGTTCGCGGAAAGTTCTTCATTATTTTGAAAACAGAAAAATATCCCAAGTTTAGCCCAAAGGATATTATTCCTACTGAGCTTGTGTTAGGCAATTTTTCTTACTTGTAAGTACGTATATTTGATAGAAGTGGTGTTCTAAGGCTTCATTTTGCTTGCTATTCTTAATAATATGAAACTACAGTAAAGATTTTGGACAGTCAATAAATTACGTAGTTTTTGAACGACCATTATGAAATTCCTTGAATTCTTATGGATCATTTGAAATTTTCGAAAAATTATCTAACGTCCCAAGTACGAGTATAACGTGCGCGCCACACTTAATTTCTAAATTGCGTGCTACTGTAAGATCCTTTTGTGTGTAATGTCCCTTAATTTAGTTACTTATCACGGATTCGCCATGAAGGATCGTTTATAAAAGTGTCATATTTCAAAAGCAAACTGACATATACGAACCTTTTAAAACCTCTCCTTGACCGTTTGATTTTTATCGGAATGTTTTGAGAATAAATGAACATAAATATATTGGTACATTACTTTTTATTCAATCATGGTTGCCTAAAGTGAAGTACTCATGTACCGAGTATCAAAATTAAAATTAGTTTAATCAAATATTCATGAGTATATAGTTACAAATTAGTGTTCAAAATGATGAATAAGTAGAAGTAACTTACCTAAGTCGATAAATAAATGAATAAATAAATACTTATTAGAAAAATTCGAGTGCTTCTAAACGAATGTGCATGTTCGCGTAGCCTTGGTACCTATCCTATTCAATTTCTGAACAATTTAAAATATTATTTTTAAGAATCAAAGGTTTTTATTAAAGCCCATCAACAAAATAATAAAAGTAATGGGTGATAGGCTTTAACAATGAACACTTAACACCCTCAATGGTGAACCGAACTCATAATATCATATCACCAAATTCGATGCAAAAAGTGCTAAAGACAAGGTATATTAACTCATCTCATATCTTTTTCTCCCAAGAAAGTAGCCAGATCAAAAACAGTTAGGTAATGGGTCGAAAAAATATAATATTTCTGAATCGAACATACAATTTAAAATTAATTTTTCTTAAATTGAATTTTAATAAACTTTGAAATCAGAAAAATAATAAATTGTCACATAGTCGTGCAAAGTGTTAGCGCTCATAGTTGACTATGCCATTCCCAGTTGTTAGCTAACTTTAGACTCAGATTGGTAAAATTTCCATTTATTAAAAATATTCAGTTATAGAATATTTTTTTTATTAGACTGGTTCGACTGTCACTGTGTGTTTATTAAAGATGAATTCTTTTTACTAGACGTTTAGTCAAAATTTTGTGCGTCCAATGTTACTGTATGATGACGTCATCAAGCTTAATAAGACTTTTAGTCGATTTTGTGAGTGTCCTTCTGTGTCCACTGTCCAGTGTTATCATATGATGACGTCTGTCCGGACGAAGCTTCTTTTTCTCCCATTAAGTTGAGGTACAAAATGAGCTGCATATTGAGCTACAACATGAGCTATACAACATGAGCTACAAAATGAGCTACAAAATGAGCAGCAAAGTGAGCTACAAAATGAGCTACAAATTGAATTCAGTATTTTAAATAAAACATGAAAAGTTGTATGCTTTAATATTGTTTTTTCTTAAGAAAAGTTAATAAGCATTTTTTATATACTCGTACAATTGAGGTAAAAGGGAATTCATCTTCCCCTCCACGACTCTTCGTGAAGACTACAGCTATTTTATAATATTCCACTCCCTGCTCATCTGCCAAATAAATCAGTATACTTCCTTTTCAATATAAAGCTGATTTAAATTTTATTCTTGGCTCTCAAATCTGTCACACCTACATTCTAGATTTGTATATGTGTACATTTGCTCTCATCTCCTTCTACTGTAAACCAATTACTCGTCGTAAGAGTCATTAAAACCGTTAACAACAATCAAACTACAACCCGTCCCTATGTAATACTCGCCAAAACTCGATTATTCTTTGCACTTTATGGGGAAAGAAAAAATAAAACGGGAAAAAAATTCGAAAGGAAAAGAAAAACACAAACACTTTGGAGTCGTAAAAAAAAAAAGAGACTTGTACGGGTATATCAGCTGGCCCCTGTACAGGGGAGGTAATGAGTTTGAAATTGTACTAAAAAAGAAGGGAAAAAAAGTTGAGACAGAAAAAGAGAGAAAAAACTTGTACTACCAAAACTATAAAACCGTCTACTTGAAGCTTTAAGTACACTTTGCAGGTCACGTGATCATTCAGTGATCAATGAAACCGTTTATACGAAGCTATTGATGTACAAAAGTACAAACCTTTTTTGCTTTTGGATTTAGAATACTATTTATCCAAACCCTTATCATCGTATCTGTGTTCAACGCGTCATTAAAACGATAGGTAATGTTATCCCTTCGTTTCTTATTATCAAATGTTCCATAACTTGTAAGTACTTGTGGTTTTAAATGCAGCCATAATTATAATGAGTTTGTATTTGAAGTTCAAAAAAGAAAAAAAAGAAAAAAAGAAAAAAAGAAACATCAAACTTTCTGCAAATTATGAATTCCATTTGGAGGGGAATTTCAGTTCAGCAGGAAAAATTCAGGTCTTATTTTTTGGTATCCAGCGGAAGACTCAGCAGTCAAAATTATTTTCTGTTTATCGTTGGATTTATTGGATTTTATTTGAAAATGAAATCACTAATTATCAAAGAACACATAACCTTATGCTACCCAGAGAGAAATGAATCGCGTACTAAAATTGCAAGCAGGATAATAACTTTTTTCATCATACTGAGAAGAAAATTATTATTTATTGGAGACGTAATGTTGTACGTAGTACTTCATATCTTAGATTACATATTTTACTATTTTCGTCATAATTTCTGGTACAAATTTTGAACTGTCCCAGTTTTCCCATTCAAAGTGTAAAAATTACTTCCTAAATTTTTTTCAAGATAGGAAGTCAATAATGATTGAATACCAAAGGGAAGAGGTGGCAAAAAATTTTCATTTAGGAATTTTTAATGCTTTTACTTTTAGCTTGTATAACTTTTAGGTAATTTTGACAAATTTTGGATTGAAAATTCATCATCAAATCGATTCTCATGGTAAGCCGCTATAGAAAGTTATGGACTGCATCCTACCCCCAACAACTTTTTCAACAATCTTCTATGGTATAATATATTGCTAGGTCACCTAATTTTATAGACTTTCAACTATCTTTTGGAAACATAGACCTACACAGTTGTGTCTGCCCTTATGAGTAATTAAGCGGAAAATTGGAGAATCGTCTCTGCGATCATGTTCGTCGCATCAAATGTGAAAGTCGCACGCTTTTAAAATCGGGGCATGTCGCTCACGTTGACATCGAAGGGTTTTTTTTTTACTAGTGTTTTACGTTCATTCAGCTTTTTTCTTTCTACCTCAGACAATATGTCTGGTCTACAATGTATTTAGGGAAGTGACTAATTAGACGCGCTTGTCATAATTTTTCTTAGAATCCCAACACGGAAGAGATTAGACACGATTAAGGACACCGCAGACCGTCGTTTGTGGTACGAGCCGCATTCAAAAATTAACCCAATATACTGGCAGCACTATCATATATCCTTCTAATTTATTATGTCGAATTGGCAGAAACAAAAAAATTAACCCTCGCCTGGAAATTTGGAAATCAGACATAGTTTGAGTAATACTCTTGTACATGTAATTCAGTACACAGAAAAATATATAGGGTGTAGGTTTATAGGCTGACAATCGACCAAAAAAAATCCCAACATAAATTATGGAAAGGGGGAAAAAGCAGAATTTTAGAGAAAGCTAAAAGTCAATAAAAAGCCCTTCAATTATGAAGGAAAACGCCAAAAGCTGAAAACTAAAAATGTTATCTATACAGTTGAAAATTAAAATCTAGAGGTTTATTTTTGTTGGCTACTTCATGGCTTTTGGTCACTTTTTACAAACCTAAATTTAGAAGTCCGACAGAAAACATTTTAAAAGAAATCTCAAAGAAAAATAATGAATAGCTGAAAACTAGAAGCCAAAAGGTCATCGATATTTGTTCAGATAGAAACTAAAAGCTGAAAGCCTTATTGGAAAAACCAAAATGCTGAAACTGAAAGTTTTATTTTCATGGTCATAGGTAGACTTTGTTTGATATGTTTTGGGAGGCTATAAAATATTTATTTTGGGTCCGTCATCGTAAAAAGGAAGAAAATTTCAGTCAAAAATCTACTGAAAAGACACCGTTTATGAGATGATATGAGGAGCGAAAAAAAAAAAAGAAGAATAAATAGATAGGATAATTGCTTCGAATAAATCAAAATTGTGTTCATTTTCATTAGTCTGTGGGGGGTGACTCGACTTTCTCTGCGGGAGGCTATAATTTCAGCTCTGGAGAGGCATAGCCCCCCTGTCACCCCCAAAAGCCGCCTATGTTCAAGGTTAAAAGGCTAAAGCTGAATGCTGAAGCTGTAGTGCATGGGCTTTGAAATTCCAATTCCAACCTCAAGATTGAGATCAAAAAGTAGCATCTATACACTCTACAGGAATGTTTATAGAACTAAAATTTAAGAACACAAGAAAAACATGATTATGGTTGAAATCCTCCTCCATTGTCTTTCACTATACTCAATAATTTTTTTATTCTGAGGTTAATTTCAAATATGGGTGAGGGGGCTATGTTTTCTGGCCACCCAAAATTCACGTATGTTTATGTGCTGTGGATCTTTCTTTGAGGAAACTCCGAAATTGGGGAGTAAATCGTTCAAGTTATGGGCAAAATACGAGTGTAGAAAGTTCATTTGAAAGCGTAGAATCGAATATTGCGAGTACATAGGTGGAGCGTCGGGATGCGCATAAGGTGCCTAGTAAAAGCAAAGCGTCGTTTATTTCGAAAATAAAGGGAAAGAGATAACGAAAACAGACAAAATGTTGCCCCATCTGCCGAGGATTCATCCAATAGACAACCAGCGATGCCCTTCCACCAATACGACTTTCAAAGCGTCCGCATGCGCCTGTCCTCCACTTTGTGGCTTCTGCTTACTTTTTCACTTGTCACATTTTTATCGAAACATTCCAACGAATAAATATGGCTGATTGATTACAGGTAATTCCTTTTTCTTTCTCTTTATTTCTTTCTATTCTGTTTTGTTTTTCTTGACGTTTCTTGCTTGGCACACCTGTACAGGCCTAGTTTGAATATTGAACAATAAAAATGGAATCTATGACGTTGAAAATTACAATTGGTTCAGTAGGAACGAAAGTTTGTATGAGTATAATTATGTTTATTTGTGGGGGAACTATATTGAGGAATTTAAACCCTTGTCAAAGATATATCTATAGAATAAAGGGGGATAAGTTAGTTCATTTGGATGTGTGGTTTTATGCAGACAAAAGTGGTGAGAAATCTCACTTTATAGAGTGAATAGAGTCAAAATTAAGTTCAATTTTCTTATGAATAGTGGTATGCAAGAAGAGGATTAAGTCCACTTCTTCAAATTTTCCAAAAAAAAACGCTTATTGGGTTCTAGGTGGCCAGCCTTGCAATAGAAAAGTCGTGGTTTGAGGGTACCACGACATTTTCTGTAACGCAGTTTCTATAAAACCATTCTTTCTAATTGCAAATTTATCTAACGTCAATTTCTCTAATAATTTCCTAAAACAACACTTTTGCTAACTTACTTTTTCCCCTAAAATTTCCTACAAATCAAAGCAGAATTGGAGGTAGGGTGGGGAGGGGGTTGGAAATTTCAATAGGTGGTGGGTTCGGATGGGGTTGGATGTTTAGTAATAGGGAAGGGTTTGGGGTTGTGGGGGGTCTCTTGACAAAAATGTTCAGAAATATATTAGAAGAAATGTCGTTAGAGAAAATGTGTCAGAGAAGGTGACGTTAGGAAATTTGTCATTAGTAAAAACGGTTTTAGAGAAAATGAGTAGAAAAACTTTGTCATTATAGAATATGCGTTAGAGAAAATATCGTACATAATCTGGTTTGAGACTTATCACTGCTACATCTTTACTATCAACAAATACACCTTTCGCACAAAACCAATAACCTGTACATAGCTTCACACTACTCTCTGCTATATCGCTGATTATACGAGTACAATATCCAACCAAGCTGTAAAAAAATAAAAAATTACGTTTTTGGAAAATTCCCGAGCCCTGAAGTGTGTGGGACTTGGTGATTATTATTATTTCATCGAACGTATAAGATAGATATAATAATGAAAGGGATACAATATACATGCAGACTATTATTGAATAGAGAATCCAATGGTCTAAGAAAAAGCACTCTAATTCAAAATTACTATGATACAGACAGATTTTGAGTTCAGAAAAAAGTCAATTTTTAAAAAGAGACCAGCATTTAAGAATTTATTCGAATTTTTAAATGTTTTGCAAAATAGCATTTTTCAAGAAAAGAATTTATGCCGAGACAAAATTTACTTACTCAACTTAGACTGATTAACTTGGAGCTCCTTTCACCCTCTAAGATTTTATTAAATATTTCTTGGGTGAAAATAAACAAAAATTTATTTAACTCACCCTTCTGGCGTGAGGTGAAAAAATTAATTATCTTGTTTACCTATATTTCAATTAAAAATACTTGTTACATTTTTGTAAAGTTATACAATACTCCTGCAGAGTGCAAACTTTTGTTTCTCATTTCCAATCAGAGAAATTCAATACGTTTCTTTTCCATAGTAAGTATATATAGTGCTTTAAAATAAAGTTCGTTGGAGGACCCAATTTTTTCCCTTCAAGATCGTGTTTACCAGTATATGTTTACACAAGCATCCATAAATTTCCAAATTTTTTTTACGACTTCACTTTTTTACCATTTGAGGCGCAACCAGAAAAATTAACGACTGGGTCAGATTTATATACGTATAAATATGAATGTACCTTCATTTTCCCTCTGATTTTCCTTTTACCCTCAATTTTTATCCTAAATCATTCTTTTTTTTTTTTTTTAGAGTATAATATATTCCTGCTTATCATTATTAATATTACCTATCCGGTATGCTCAGCAGGTTTGACCTCCGGTTTTCCTAACCCTTATCTGATCACTTTAAAAAGGATACGAATTAGCATAATTTTTACGTGAATTATAACGACCATCAAAAATACGAGAAAGAAAGAAAATAAGAAAGAAAAAAAAAACATATTTCGAAAAATTCAAACACGGATAGGGTATTCTCATGTTTTTTTTTCTTATTTTTCGAGGGGGTTAGCGTGACTCATTAGGTTTAGGTGGCTAATCGAACTGTTCTTTCTTTATCTCATACGTCACGACTTATGATTACTTTCCGTTTTACCTTATTTCTTTCTCTATCTTTGTCTCTATTTTTTTTTTACTGTCCTTCGATCCTCGAACGTGGTCTACTTAACCTCAAATGTAAAAAAAAGAGAAGGAAAAGCTGTTTATGATGGATTTTTACTTTGCATGCTCATTTCTTGTTGTTTTTTTCTTCGCTTCATCTGGTTTGATATACTGCAACCTTTTAATGAGGCGCCATTTGTCGGAATTGTTGCCGGAAAATTAAAGGCCTATTAAAATAGTTTGAGTAATATTGGCGAGCTTATTAGTTTTGAAACTGATACTTACAAAAAATAAAAAATGAAAACGTTGAAGTATTAAATGCAAGATGAGCAAATATGAATTTTCAGTCAAACTTTTTTTTTTGTGATTAGATACTAGATATCTTCATTAGATACTCAACCATGTATATGCAGCTATAACCACAATAGTGTAAGGCTATAGTATCTGATTCTCAGAGGAAGAAACTTAGTCCCAATAAAATAATAAATATGTTTGTCCAAGTTCTTGCGTAAGTCAGAACTATATGTGAAAGTGGATACTGTATAAGGAGCTGACTCAAAAGCTTGCAGACAGATTTTTCTCGAAATGCACATCACAATTGTCCACTTTATTAGTAGGAGCTAACTTCACCTTTTCCCATTGTTTTGCCGTTTGGAGCACATTGTCACTTTTCATTTATAGAAATGAATTGTGTTCACTCTTTATATTACCCATTGATGAGTCCTCTATGGCTTTCTAACTCATTCCCGCTTATATCAGTCCATGGAAGAAGTATTAGCTCTATAGTCGAGTCCAAGCCCGTAGCTAAGGGAGGCTATACGAGGCATAGCCACCCTTTGACCTAGTTAAGTTTCCCCTTGGGATAAGAAAAATAGGTGGGAGGGAGTAGTATAGAGGGATAGAAAAGAAAAGGAAAGGAAGCAAAGCGGAGGGAGAAGCCTGAGTGAGCCCTCCCAAGGGTAATTCCTGGTTACACATTGAGAGTACCTATCGAAAACTTTCTAGGTGCAAAAAGGTGCTTCCACAGTAATGAGAAAAATCGTAGTTGTGGTATCAAAATCTTGTTCATACAACAAAAAAATATGTTCACGTATGATTTAAGAATCAATTCTTACAAATGAAACGCTTTGGAAATTTTAATCTGTTTACTCAAGGAACTTGAATTATTCAAACTCTGTTTCATCTACCGATTTACGAATTAGTTTTTTAAACCCTTTTTTCTCACCAGAAAGATGTTGATGATGTTTGTATTTACAAGGTTTTCATATGACATATGACGACATAGTTTCAAGCATTTGAATTTCTTGACGCAAAGTATAGGAAACTAGGTACTTACCTGCTTTGACTGTGAAAATTCTCTCCCATATTACCTTTCCCTTTGGTGCAGGTGGCATGAATCTATTCTTACTGTGAATGGACTGTATAGATAAGTCATGTGACACAAGTAAATCAGATTAACGTGTTCTTTATGAATTTGTAATTAATCGCTGATGCAGTTTAGCTGATTAGTATAACAAGATTAGTGTGATCCATATATATTTAACCCAAACCCGATTCAGTGGCGGATCCAGAGCTCCATTTTGGGGGGGAATCCAAATTTTTTCGAAGCATGGTAAATGCTAAAATGGTGAGATTGTGTTTTTTTCAGCATAAAGGGGGAGAGGTTCAAGAAAATTGATTTTTTTGTGGATTATCGGTCTATCCCCCCCCCCTATGGTTCCACCACTGACCCGATTCGAGGCGCTACGGATACCCATTTCTAATGGATTGTCACTCAGACACTGTTACAGGTAATATTGTTATTGAAGTTGAAGATCACAAAATGGAATTCTTTGAAGTCACCTAAAAGGTAGCAAAAAGAAAAAAAATGTATTCGGTGAAAAATAAGTAGAAAAATTTTATTATCGTATAATTTTATATTTTTGCCGCGGAATTCGATGGCGAGTAATATAAGTTTTCGTGATAAAATGCATTAAAAGCTAAATGAAACCAATGATAACCGTGAGTAGCCCCAAAAGTGGCTAAAAAGCATCTAGATAAAAATGTGCTTTGAACACGGCTAGTTAGTTACCTAAAGCAGTGTACCCGCCTTTTGAGCTTCACATTTTCTTTGTCTTGTTTTCCCTGCCCCTCCACACTCTGCTCTTAATTTTATTACCTTACAGTTTTCCCCTATAATCGCCTTTGGCGATATTCAGACTGCCTTTAAGCACGCCACAATTATATCTAAATTTCATAATACCGAAGCTAACCTTTCTTTTATACCTTCGATGTCGAATAATGTGCCATGTATTTTTTTCATTTTTTTAATGTATAATTACGATTTTTTATTCAGATTTTTAGTCTCTTTCAATTACAAAATCTATAATACTTATTTACATTCGTAATTATTTAAGTGACCCGATTTGGTGATCTCGAGAGGTAATAAATTTTCACCATAAACCATATGAACGCAACAGTTTTGGTTAATGACCTATCGGTCAACTGTGGAGAAAATATTTTCAGAATTATTTTTATATTCGAAATTTTTCTTATATTTAAGGTGCTACTGGCATTAAAAATTAAAATATGAATACTTTTATCTCAAAATATATGTATAATTACTACTGTACGTGGACAGCCCCAACATTGGAATTAATCAATCCCATGTAACTTCCAAGTAAGCTATAAAGCTATATTGGAAGCTTGTAATATGTTAATTCATCAATATTTAGATATATTAATTTGATAAACGTTGGAGGTAAAAAATGAAAATAGTTACTGTAACTATCTAGTATCTCCCCACTGATAGGAAGTTGTTATTTAATCGTCGTTTTAACTGTAGTTGGCAATTATAGTGTTGAGAATCAGTGCTGAAAATTTCAACATGGTGAAAGATAAAGTTGGGTTTTCAGATATGAGAATAATATCCATCGCAGAAATCGAAACGAAGCTTCTGGAAAAAACTCCGCCAAGGAAACCGCAAAGGGTACACAACACCGCTTTTCGTGTACTTTTAGCTGCATGCTGAGCCCACCCTTTTTTCACTTTTTCATCTCCCTTTTCTTTTTTTTTCGTTGCACAAAAATTCTTCTCTGTCTTTTCTTCTATCTCTCTTTTTCAAAACATAACTTCTTTCCTCATCGCAGGAATTACCTCGGTCAATAGGTAGCCTACGCCTTATTTTATTTCGTCTAGATTTCTGTATAGTTCTTATTTCAACAAAATCGAACTTCAAGTATTTATTTAATGGATATCCACGAGAAGGAGATCTGATAAAAATCAATAAATTGTACCGAAGTAACTACGAGTATACATGTATCTACCTACATGGATAATAAATAGGTATAATACAGGGTGTTCTACCTCAAGTTCACTTCCAAGCAATTGCAGATAGGGCAACATGAGTTACATTCGTATATGATGGTTTGCATACCCTTTATTTGACCGGGAAAGAATATCGATAGAAGCTTCTGTGTGGTATAACCCTATGGGCAAAATATTTTGAAAACGGATCCGTTTTATTCCGGGTTATAATCCGTTTCTGGATTATAACCCGGAATTTTCCTGTATTCCGGCTTCTAAAACGGATTTCGAACGGATTGTAATCAGTCTTGCCGGAAATGAATCCGGATTATTTTCCGTGAAGGCTGTTTTATCATATTTGTTGGCCCGGGTTATAATCCGTGAAACCGTTTTACAAACGGATTTAGAAAAATTGCCCAAAAATTATCACTGATTATAATCAGGAAATCCGTTTTACAAACGGATTTGGAAAATTAATCAAGATGACAAAAATAACTGCAAGTTTTCAGATCCGATGATCGAAAATAAAAACGGACTGACAACGGATAAAATTCTCATTTTGCGGATAATTTTCTCATTTTTTGCCCATCGGGAACTGGCTGATCAATGGTAAAAAAAGAAAAGTATGGCAATTTATAGCCATTTGAGTTGTAAAATAATTTTTTTAAACACTCGGTAACGAACAAAATATAAATTTGAAGGTGAAATCAGGTTAAAAATTTTCATTAGCATATTAAAACATGCAATTTATTAATCAACTTTGTGACTGTAAAAACCAAAATTTTGATAGCTAATTTGCTCTCGAAATATTTTCTTGAAAATTCATCAAAAAATCGTAAAATTTTCTCTATTAGGTACTCGTATTACAATCGTAAAAATCTTCCAAAATTTATTTGGTCTTATGAATTTTTTATACATAGGCCTCCACAAAACACGCTAACATGTACATTTTCGTAAGATTCTTTATGTTTCCAGCACCCAATCAAAAATTCCGCGGATGAAAATTATTAACCCTTGAAAACAGTTAAGTTGAAAGGTTGAAACTACATTCACGATTTTTGAATCATTTTCAAATTTTTTTGTTCAAGTTTCACAGGGAAAGAACGTACTTCGTACATTTTTAATAATCTTTACAATGCCGAGTAGTGTTTGCAATTCTCTATCTAATTAAGTTAAACCAGATTCTTGGTTAATCATTCTCCAGGGCGTTTATCTTGGCCGCGTGTGTGTTTTTTAGTTCTATGCAAACAACTATATAAGTCCTCTCTCCTCTTTTTCCCTAATTTTTTGCTCGCTCTCTTTTTATCGACTATTATTTAACAGGGGTTTGTGTCTGGCTGGTTTACCAAGTGTGGAATCAAACAAAGGTTCACCTTTTGAAATGATTTTGCGAGGGTCTTTTGCTGAATAACCAACGATATCACACATTGTGTTCAAACATCGTAGTCTGTATAGATATATGGAGTGAATCGGAAAATGAGAGTAAAAATAAAATGAAAAGCATCGTTGCATAAATTATCCGTATGAATTTTTGTAACAAATGTGACTTAATTTCATAAATTGGCACAATGTATCTTGTCTAATGTTTACTAAATTATACAAATTTTATCCCCTTAGAAAATTTAAGAAGATTACGGAAGTACCAAAAACTTCTGTTTAATATAAAAAATTTACCTCCGTGTTTTGAATTAATTCAATGTAAGAAATTTCAATATCTGCGTACTAACTTATACGAAAAATTAATATAGATTTGTAGATTCTTTAAAAATCACGTCAAATAATTGTTTATTTTTCACTGGTGAGAATTTATTTTCAATATTATTGAGGTGGGGTGGGATTTATCATGAAATATTTTGACATTTCTGAAGTTTACCCATGTATTCGCGCAATATTTTATTCAATTTGATAATATTAGAATAATTGAATTTATATAATGCATTGAAGGATAAGAAACATGAATGTAGGGTTGAATTGCGCAATGGCTTAGATATTTACTTGGAAGATAGAAATTTAATTATCATATTTCTTATTTTCCTTGATCACGAGAGATAGGGCTGAAGTCTTTCAATGTTCCTTAGTATTTTTTGTATTTCTTGTATTTCAACTCTTTTGAATCTTAATTTCTTGGCCTTTTTTGTGTTTATAGTGTCAAATAGTTGATTTCAAACTCGTACACTACAGTGGATAACTCGATATGTGATAAGTTTGGTAGTATAACTGATTGGTGAATGATATATTCCCACAAGTGAAATGTAAACAATAAAAGAACATTCTATTTAGAATTACCTAGTAAAAAATATTAAAAATTAATAGGTTTACAAAATATTGAAAATTACAGAATATCTGTAAATACGAATAAGTATGTTGGAAATTAGCGTGCTGAACACTAAATATTCAATACATAATATGTATATTTTACATACTTTTGAGTTTGTATCTCTGTTTGGTTCCATAAATTTATTTTTCCTCAGCTACTGTCATGAATATAATAAGTTTTTGGGGAACTTGAGTTATATGTCCTCTCACACACTAATATCAACTATGCATCTGTTTCAAGATTAAAATAAGTTTATTGCTCATCCAAAGTTATAAGAAGAGTTAGATTATTTTATGTCAGAGCTAAAACTACAATTATACCATAAACAGGTCTGGCTCTTTCCAATGGCGTGCTAAGTTCACTTTTACTCAGCAATATGCTGAGGGTCCAAAATTTCATCTCATAATTTTCAGTCATTTTTTAGGAAAAATAAAACAATTTCCTTGAAATATGCAAAATTGGGGCAGAATAGGGGCCCCAAGGTAAATGCATTCTGAGGCCTCACAATACCCTTAGCACGCCACTGGGCTCTTTCAACTTCTAATAATACTGGTTGTAACTTCAAACTAGGTACTAAAAAGTTTTGAAGGTTCGCTGCGAATAGCTTCATACCTCCTGCAGTTTATAATCAGTAATTGCTAATATTATTTGATTCCCTGAATGATTATCATACCCATCAATCACCATTCTAGAAATTTGATGAGACTAACGAATATAAAATTCCAGTTTTTCGCAAAAGCCTCAATGGCTGTTTATTTATCAAACTTTAGCATTTCAGGAAAGTTCAAGGCAACAATTTTACCAATAGAGTCCTACTTTCTTTCCTTTTTCTTGCTTTGCTATGCTTTATTTATATTACCTATCTAGTGTTCCTCTCTTTTTTCTAACTCCATCTCAATTTTTACTCCATAAAGTTTTCTCATGTACTTTATACAAAACAGAAGTCTCGTTTTCCTCGTTAATTATTCCTTTTTCGCGTTCAGTTTTCCTCTGCGTTTCGTGTGGTCTCTCCTTTTCTTTTCTTTTTCTTTCATTTTTTCTTTTTTTAATATTTTTTTTATGGTGCACCAGTTACAACGCAGACATACGTTCACCTGTTTTTATTTTTCATTTCATTAAACTGTTGCCGGCATTTTGTCTGCGCACTGATGATTACTTCGTGTTTTCAAAAGTTCTTTTATTTTGTTACTGCAGTTTTATTTTTTAGTTTTTTTCATTTTTAATTTCATTCCTTTGGTTTTTAATCGCATCACCTTACGTTAATTTTTCAAATTTTTATTTCGCCTTTCGATTTGTTCGGCAATGCGCGATTTTTTGACGATTTTTTGAAAGAAGCAGCAGGACAAAACCGAATTATCCATCAACTTATCCTATTAATGCGTTCCAAAGCGGTGGCAAGACGAATGCCTTCAGGTAAGTCAAATTTAATTTTTATTTTTAATAGAAAAAATTTGAAAAACCTGGAGAATATTTGATTTTGAATTGAAACAATGGACGACGTGTCATTTCAAATATGGCAACACAGCTTGTTGTTTTCATATAATATGAACTCCTCCACATTATCCTGGAAAAAAAAATCAAAGGCATGTGTAGTTTCGAGAAGTTCAAGCTAAACATTTGTTTGAAATGAAAATGCAAATTAAGAATCAGAATAAAATATTTTGCGACAGGAAATTAATGTAAATGTTTTTTTGAAAAAATAATTTTTCAAGTTCTTAAGTGGAAAATTTGTAGACCGGAATGACTCTGTTCTTCACAGATTTATCTGAGACCTGGACAGAACATTTTTGAAGTTCATTTAAAATCTCTACTTCGTAGAATTGTCATATTCAAATTGGTTCGTAAGTTATGTAATGCTATCCATCATTTTTTAAAGAAGCAAAATTCTAGAGTTCTACTTAACGGTATATCCTTATAACTTGCAGTAATTTTGAGACGAAACTATGCAGAATTGGGTCAGTGAGGGATATTACTGCAAGTATTTTGTACTACAACTTTAACTGGATATTTTGGAATAAATTATCTTGTATTTTAACGGATTTATTTATATCCTTAGTGCACCTAAGCTTGAGAATATTATTCCAGTTTTTTGTAGATCGAACAAATATCTCATTAAAATCTTGAAACTCATTATTTTTGTTAGATTTTCAAAAACAACTATGAATATTTTTCGAGTACCACCTTGGAAACTTGTTTTATTTCATCTTATATTTTTAGTAGCATCTATAACTACTCCAGCAAATATCCCTAATAAAAGTTCCAGTTTGTCTCAACAGGACCCACGCTCACACAAGCTCACTAAAACTTATTAGGTAACACTGAATAAATCCTGAATTGATAATATTCTTGAATAACTAAGATACCTATTTAGAGAATGTGACTTAAATGTATTGTACATTTTTACCAATATCTTTTGTCTCTATCTCTGAAAGCATAACATGAACCACACATCAAGCTTCATATTTTTATAACCTAGGGCTGTATGAGTACTTACACGTCGTCAATTAGTGCTGTTTTGTGCCAGCCACAAATTAAAAACTTTGCTCGGTGGCTTTGAAAGGATTTTCGAAGACTTAATTTTATAGAGATAAATTATAAAGGAAGGAAAGCACCGAGAGTGTGAATCTCACAGTCACACGCAACGTGGCGTGATAGATTGATACAATGTAATTAAATGTTTTGCGAGGGTGTTGAGGGATTAATTAAGTGGAAGAACTCATAGAGAGACAGAAAGTGAGAGAGACGAAACTATCGTAAATGATTCTAAAAACCCTTGTCGATGCACCCTATATTTACTACAGCGTCTATCGCTTTTATTTAATTCACCCGAAACTGAGCACGAAAGACAACTAAATAGATATTTCCTGGTGATACTTCATTACCACGGTTTGTCGAGGAGGAAGTGTTTCTGGCAAATAATTCAGCAAACGTCTTTGCCGGTTAAAAACCATTAGAATGTTACTTGAGAAGCCAGTAATTACCCTTAGTGTGGTTTCCAAATTAAATATTGTCTTGAACAATACTGAAAGTAATGAAAACAGAACTAAAACAGAGTTAGATAAAATACGAGTAAAACTGCACTAAAATTGCACTAAAAGTCGTGTGATTCATATAGAAAAGACATCTACTTATCTAGAATAGTTGTTAGAAATTGAAGAGAATTTGAAACATTTCATATAGTCAAAAATTCATTATTTTCTCCACTTGACAGCATTACTTTGCTCAAAAAGGAGAAGCCTGATTCGGCAAAATTTTTTTCCCTTGTTCTTTCAAACAATTCTTCCCATTTTTAAATTAAATAATTGAATACGATTACGAACCACCAAGAAAATTAATTGAGGATTATTAATAAAAACTGTTTCAATGACAACTGACACTGGCGCGCGCATCATTACGTATGTGATGATGTTTTGCCGTACATTCTTGATAGACTAATCAATTATCGATTTTTAACTTCGTGTTAAATTTCCGAATTTATTCCCTTGTAATGAAAACAAAGACGTTGACGCATAAAAAGAAAATGATTTTTCGATTTCTATAATTTATTTTATTGGAAAATTATTTTCGTTGTAAGTATAAAATATTGTAAGAAGTGTTGTTTTAATGTTGATGTTTTGGTTACATACTGGTACTTCTTTTAATCTAATAAAACTAATTGTTCAATGACTGGATGATTGCCATTTCTAAAATCAAATCTTTTAACCCTATATTTTTATGCTAAGGATTTTATTTTCCATCCTTGTTCTTCAAACGTCGTTATTTAATTTTCAAAGAATAATACAACCTTTTACACTATCTTTAAATCAATAATCAAAAATCCACTGTAGATATTTGTATTATTTGCTAACAATAATTGGAGGCCATTGAATATTTCATAATCTTTGTCGACTGTCAAGAAACTATGAAACTTGCTCTTAATTCTGCTCGCAAAATATCCCATTTGCATTGATTTTTTTTTTTAGGACTGCCTTCGAATAACTTTACAGCCTATTATATTTATTAAGTGCGAACACACTTCTTGCCGTTGAAGAAAATATAAAAACTGAATGGAGAAAAGAGTAAGAGGAAAACTTGTAAAGACACGATTGAAACAATATGTGAGTACCGTATAAGTGATTTTGAAAATGGTAAATTTCATCATTGATTACATCTGTATATCCTCAGAGAAGTCTGCTCAAAAGTACTCTTTTTGCAAGCCTGCCAAATTAAAGAATTGCATGTGAGGGGTATAAGAATGACGCCGTTTAAGACGCTCGTAATTAAAATACGAGTTAAGAAATTTTTTATTGTTCCTATACTCCAATTAACTTTTGCTTGTCAAGTAGAAAAAATAATACTGCAACTTACCTAACGTATTTTTAACTTCCTTCTCAACTTTTCTCTCTCCCAGAACACATGAGTAAGTACAAAGTATAAAATAACTAGGTATCGCGAATACGTTAAAACGATTGAGCATAAAAGATGATTCTGTTTTATAAATTTGCACCTAGACGAAAATTTTTGTATGGACTGTATGGACTATGGATCCTTGAAAGCAGTTTCTTGAACAAAGGGAGTTGGATTTAGTCAGAAAGTGTTGGAGCATTTATAAGTAGAATGTTGCATCTTATTATATTCCCCCCCTCCAGATTCATACCTTGAGTCAAGTATAGTAGCTAAAAGAGGGAGAGTAAAGGTGTGACAACTGACAACATGTTTTCTTCTACTGAATTTTTTTTTACAAAATTAATATTACACATTGATGTAACATTGCATAGAAGCATCTTTTTGAACTATACAAATTCATTTTGCTACTTCTGGGAAAAGATTTTCACTACACAAGACGGTAGAGATCGAGAGATTAAGGAAGGTATGAAAAAACGTGCAATCATCATAAGGTAGAATTTTTATTTCCTGAATATTCAAAACTTAATAATAACCAAGGCTTCATGAAATTTGGCTGATTCAAAATTATGAAGCTCAATCTCCTACAAGATGATGACAACTTTTGAATTTTTGTTATATTTAATCCTTAAAAGTAGACAAGTTTCATTTATTCAGAGTACTTATACTCGTCTAATTGAGCTATTTCATTTACGTGAAATTTTTGTGAAAAATTAATACATACCATTAAAATATTGTTATGAGGGTACTTAAAGTATTTTTTCAAATTATTCATTGAAAGTAACACGAGTAAAAAATTATACATACTGATAAGTATTTGCTTATGTGTATAGTGTTTTACACGTTTCAATTTTTAAGGGTTAATTATAATCCTCATCTCATTAATTTCTCCTAAAGATTAACCAGTTTCAAGTTTTCATCAAATCAAGTTCAAGTTTTCAATTTTCGTCAACGGAAGACTGAAAGAATATTGCCCAATTAGATATTCATTGAGTCCATTGTCATGTTATTATGTATTTTAAGATCTACTAAAATAATATCAACCTTGACTTACTGATGCAGATGTGAGATCATGTATGTGATTCTACAGTGTTATCTGCATTTTTATTCCAGCATTGTTTTCGTAAATAATGGACGCGTTATCAACGAAAATGAATACCTATGTATAGTTACATTCCACAACAAAATTTTTGGTTTATTCATTTTTCTCATAGGAGCATTGGCATTTACTTATCTGTAGAGTAGCATAATTTTCCAGACATGCGTGTGGCACGAAAGTATTTGAAAATAATGAGATTTCAAGTACCCAGTTACTATCAGAAAATGTTGATTTTTTTTTTCTTTTTGAACTGTAACTATAGCTATAATTGACGTCATTGTATAAAATCATTTTTGCAGTCAAGCGAGACATTAGCATCTAAATTTTTGATAAAAAATTCGTCAACACGAAACGATAAAGAATTTAGTGTGGCCAATGAACCAATATTTCACAGATGATAAAAGAAAATTGCATTACGAAATCATATCAACCTCGTCCGATGTGGGTATAAGTATATCCATACACTGTGTATGGACCAATGAACGAATGGGATCGAGAAAAAAAAACTGCAGATTTATGTTTTGAATTTAGTACTTCATGGGCTGAATGACAAAGTTCTGTCGCAGGAATGCAAGTGTTCTTACGTCAAGGCATTGCTTCTGCAAGTGCAAAATAGAATGGCACTCGTGTCTACAACAATCGTTTTACATTTTTTATTATTAAAAAACTGATTGTTTGTCAATATTGAATACGGTTTCATTGAAATTTCCGTGTACCACACCGAAAAGAAATTGTTGAAAGGGAAAGAAAGAATAAAACAATTTGAGTTACCTTGATGATTCTTATTAGCAGTTTTTTTCACATAAATGCAGAAATTCAATGTAAGCTATATGCAGATTTGAATGACAAAAAGCTTCCAGGCATTTTTCCTTTCAATTCCGAATTTTCACAAATGTTTTCCAAGTTTCCACTCGCATCCTTGGGAATCCGAGGGTTATGGGTTATAAGAGGGTATAAAAGGGGGATAGCAGAGATTACGTAATTCATGGACGTTATATTCGTTGGGTTAGTCATTAAAAGTAGACTTGGACCTACTCTTTTACTCACCTCATACTGTCTTTCTAATAATTAAATAATGTTTACAATTGAATAAACAGTTTTTAATTCCTATGGCTCTCCCTGGGAGATGTGAAGCTGAACTCCACCTACTTTTGCAACGCCCACCTCTGTCAAGTTTCGTTTAATTATTTTTCATGTACTTTAATTATTTCAGTTTCGTATTTTAATGAGAGTATTTTTACAGAATGTACATAAATATATAATAACCCCATTTTATCAAACATCGAGTTAAACTCATTGAGGTTCGAATAGCTAGGCGCTTATTTTTTGGGTAAATTCAAAAAGGTGAAGTCAAGTCTCAGCAGATGATCTAAGTTTTGAAAAGATAAATGTGCTTTTATTTACTCGAAAGTGACATCCGTACAAAAGTCTCCCTGTTCTTTGTTCAGTTTTTAAGTCTGAGACCAAATCTAGAAAATGTGTTTGTTTTCGAGAGGGTGGGGGTTACATTTAAGCTTATTGAAAATTGTGACATCTCTTTCTATAATTGCAAAGGTTAAATAATTGCCTAGTAAAGATTGCAGGAGTGTTTCAGATACTTAGTGTTTAATTGAGCCACTGGCGGAAATAGACCTGGAATTTTGGGGGGCTATAGCCCCGATGAAGATTAGTCGTTTGTACGTATGTTTGTTTGTAAAAAATTTTCACACGGTCCTACCTCCCCTCTCTCCGAATAAATCTAAAAAAATCGTAAATAAAATTTTTTTCAAAAATTTTTGGGGGGGCTAATTTTAATTTTGGGGGGCTTGGCCCCCCAAGCCCCCCCCTATTTCCGCCAGTGATTGAGCTGATAGCAAAACAGTATTTCATGAAAGCGAAGAAAAAAAAGGAAAAACTGAAAAGCTAGCTTTTGTGCTAAGGGGAGATAAAATCTATAAATCCAAGTTCATCAACTAGGTGGGTAATATCTTATCTATTTTTTTATTTCTATATTTTCCAAGTCCGTGGGTTTATGTGTTTGTGTACAAAATCTGATGTTTTTTTTTTCTTTTTTATACTTCTTATGAAGTTGATTTTTGTTTTTATAGTGACAAGCCAAAAATTATAATATTTTTCATCAAGCTCATTGATTTTTATCACCACGGAATTCACTCATTACAATAAATAGGTTAGGAAAAATATAAAATGTAGGTAGGCGTTGAAGGTGAAAAATGAAGAAAAACACCAACAGGAAAAAAAAATAAAGGTTAAAGAGTGGTAGGAAAAATTCAGTCATGTCCGAAACCTGTGAAATGCCTCCTTCAGATAAAAAGAACCAATTTTGGTTGATGAGTTTTGCAAATGAACGTGGCCTTTTGTTAAAACGAAACCGTAGTAAGTGGAATTTTCAAAAGAAAACGTTCCCCCGTCGTGTCACCGTCTTTGTTTATTTTTTAACCAGCTCGCTTTTAATTTTAAAACTTTATTTGCGAAACAAAATTACTGTGCAGACGTTATCGTAAATAACAACCCTAAATAAAATCAATATGACAACCGTTGCGTGGTGTAGGTACCCTGGCTTAGCAGTGATTTTCGACTTTTGAGCAACATTTGTCCGAGCTTACTCCATGATGCTTATAATCGTATCTGTTTTCTTTTTCTATCCCGTTGTTAATATAAGCTCAAATTATTATTATTTTCAAACAAAGCGAAAAGCTTGATTTGGTAAAATAGAAAAGAAACTTAATTCGAGTAGAAGTAGAGTTTTTCTTCATTTTTATTCGAAAATTTCCTTTCCTCACTATAGAAATGGTTGTCCAAAGATAGGCCCTCGGAAACTCCTGATGCGGCTCAATGTACTGCTAGAGCATCCTCAAAATAAGTCTCTTTAAGGTAGCCAATTACACCGGCAAGAAGAGGAAAAAGACACATAAGGCTAAATCAAAGCTATTATACTCGTCTGTATATGTTGCAGTTAATATTAATTACCAGATATTATAGATAATTTCTAGTCATTTTTTATTTTGCCGGGATTTTTTTAATTTACGATTTTTTCCTAATATTTCCTTGGCCAAACAAAGAATGATCCGATTTTCAATGCCATATTAATAATGCCAAAATAGATTTAAAAAAAACGGAAACGGAAAATACCTAAGATAATTTATATTTTACCTAAAGAAAGAGTTAGGCAAAATACATTATACATGAGACATCTAAAATCGGATGTAAACTTAGTCATCATTATGTAACTATTTAGACCAATTTAATAATACCTAGACGAAATAGACAAAACCGAATTTTACATATTTGTTATGTAGAATACCTAGACAATGTAAAGAATGACCAGTCAAAATTCAAAATGTATGGAATTTATGAAAATACGAGACAATATATTTTAAAAAGAAATATTGAAATTGGATCGAATTTCAAACATTATCACAATAAATGAACAAATCAGAGTCCAGATAGACGAGAGAACGTTATTAAATTGTAACAACTACCTCCCCACCCGTCCACCAAAACATAATAGGTAAATTGTTCTCACCCACCCCACCTCACCAACCACCACATAATAAATTCTCAACTACCACACCAACCACCACATTCTCTTCAAATACACACCTACCTCACCAACCACAGGCAATATTAATATTAATTATAGGTCATATGACAATCTAATAAACTGCCCTCTGAATTTTGTCTAGCTGATATAATTTTCAACTAGGTGTAATTGAAATTGACTAGATACTCTACATAAAAAATTTGTATGATCCGTTTTATGAATTTTGTCTAGGTAATATTAACATGGTCTAGATAGTCTACTCTACATACTCATTTGTAAATTTACATCAGGTTTTTTTTATTTTATACATTTTTCATTTGGACTATATCTTACGGTTGGCAATATGTATAATGGCTAGACAATCATGACCTTCCAATTTATTATCAATTTTGACCACCGGTTCAGGCAGGCATTGTGAATATGGCTAGGCAAAACATATGGTATTTCATTTCGACTAGTCAGTTTGGAAAAAAATACGTACGAGTATATATCAATAATGCCGACAAATTAAAAAACGAGCCAAAATTATATATTTTGACTAGAAATCAAGATTGACTGCGACAGACTTGGCAATACCACGATCTGTCATATTTTACCGGAATTAACTTATTTATGACTATCCTTTGCAGAGGTGCATCCAGAATTTTGCTACAAAAGGGGCTGAGTCATTACAAAAAAAAAATAGAAATTCCACGGAAAATCAGCACGGAGTGTGGAAAATATTTTGTTTTTTCAAATGATGCCTGAGAGGGAGGCTGCAGCCTCTCTAGCCCTCTTTAAGTTCACCCTTGGTCATTTGTTCAAATTGCATGGTCTCAAATTTTGATACCCATATCCATATAGTGGCAATGTGGCATGCTAACTTTGGTGCATATGACAGTGATGCCTTGCGGAAATTTAGGCTCTGCTATACTTAATTGGTGAAAATCACAAGACATGATAAGCATAACATTTTTTAAACCGTAAAGTATCTTGTATCTGTAAATTTTTGTAAAAATTTTATAGTAAGTAATAAAAGTTAGACACGAAACACTTTCATCTCTTTATTCAAGGTGTAAAAATTTCAATATACTTCACTTTGGCAGTTTAAAATACATGTGTCCTCATTATTCAAGGTACGTTACACTCAAAATAGAATAATATATAATATGTCTTTATAGTCTATAGTTTATACTTTCGCTAGCTCATTATTTTTTGCATGCAAACCTGTAGTCTACATACCAGCACCCTGGCCATTCTGTGCGCTGAGCCCGAATGTATCCTCCAAGCAGCGAAGAAACCCTTTTCACAATAAAAGAGATTTCTTCAAACACATATATATCTTCTACAATAATAAAAACAAGGATGCAGATGTTATTATCAGTTTAGTCGATCATCCTTACATGAACGGTAGCAGATATTTGTAAATATCAGCACGAAGAGCATTTTTAAGGTAGGAGGCGGATTGACATCACAATAACGGTTCCGGAAGTTGAAACAAAAGGGATCGTGTTCCTTAACCTTCATACGAAGAGACCATAAAAAAAAGAGGAATTTGAAAATACGGTTTCTATAAATGCTATATATGTACTTACAAAAGATCAGAACGATGTGCGGAAGCGCTTATACCTCTTCAAAAGTATAATGAATTTTTTCGTTTTCATTCTTTTGGGTCTGCTGAAGAAATGAGAGAGTGCAAAAAAAATACCTTCTTAACGGTTTGGCACGCGACCGACTTTTGAAAGACAGAAGAAAAGGTGCACACGCGCCTTATGGGCGTTACTGGTTTTCAAATTTCAACAGTGCCTTGAAAATTCACTATAAAGATGATGCCTTTCGAATTTGAAAATTACTGGTAACAATTGACAAAAGTATACCTCCTTGGCGTGCCTCCTTTCAAAGGAGGATTGTTGCCAGACGAGTTCAACTCTGGACCCTAGTTTTCGTTTTTTCTAAACCTTGAACGACATTTTTGAAACTTGCAAAGAAAACGAAATCCAGTCTGAGATTCGCGTATTTTTTGTGACCGATTTTAGAGGAAATACAGAAAAAAGGAGAAAGGTGTTTGATCGAATCTGCCAGACCAGCATTTGTATTAATTGTCCCGTTATTCTCAAACAGCTGATGGGCTAAATGCTATGCTTTATGTGGAGTAAACGCAGACTAACTGCTGCCTTTGAAAACGTGGTGTGACGATAGAAAAAAAGTAAGCAAGTATTTTAGGTGAATGTCGATGGACTTACGACAGGTTTCTCGAAAATAAGAGTGGTCTTCAGATGGGAGTAAAGTGAGAAGAGAAGAGTGGTCTTCAGATGGGAGTAAAGTGAGAAGAGGGTTGATCTTATTTTACTCCTAAAAACTCTTCAAGGATTCTAATTTAGAATGAAGAAGTATCTCATAAATAATTTCAGCTTGAATGTATATGATTGAAGGGAGGTTTCTCAAAGGTCTTAAATTTTTAAATTATTGTTTTCTATGCAGATTTCTGTATTACATTTTGAATACATTCAACGTAAAATACTGAATTAAGTACCAACCTTCTTTTTAAACACATAGAGCCTTTGCCAAAAAGGAATTTCAGTTTTTTTTGTCTCGGATAAAATTTTATTAAACAAAGTCTTTCGGCCAGTTAGGGTGTAAAAAGAAATTTTAATTCTGAAAAATTAAATTCTGTATAATTTTTTACAGTTTTCTCTCTTTTTCATAATTATCGCAGCAAGGGTCTTACACAAAGTCAGCACTCTGTGAAGCGACTAAGAACTTTAATTGCCAAATGAAAAATTATTCTACGTGACAAAGACGTAGCTTATATTTCAGAGTGGTGGTACTTTGCTATTATCACGAAAAAATAAGAACTTGGGTAATTTTCCTGAGTACCTAATAATTGAAACAATGAACACGGATTTATTGTTGGAAATGATTCCAAGCTGACTTATCAAAATTAATATTGAGAAGCTAATAATTGTTTGCTTTGTTTTCGTTTTTCACTTCTACTTTCCTCCTCTCTGCCTTCAGTATATCACTTTTTTTCTATACTCCTCTTCGACGTACATTCCAAGAATTGAAACCAATACCAGAGTAATTGCGAAGTAATAACAATAATTGTCACGGTACACAGGCTGCATCCGTTTGTACTTTGACAGGCGATGCAGCTTCTTCATGGTTTAAAAAAGCACGTATCGCCAAGTCAAATATACACGGAGACGACCGTTATCGTAAATATTTTGTTTCGCCTTTTGTCACGCGCACGTGCACTTTTCAGCAACGCTTTAAAAGTTATTTGCACTGTCACACTAAAAAATTCACATTTAAAAAAAGTGACAAAAAATGAGAAACAAAAAAAACAAAAAACGAAAAGCTGAAATATTGTCATTGAGCAATTACCTATATGTATTTGTCAGTAGGAAAAACTATTTGTAAGCTGCTCCATAAAAACGTATTTTAGGAGGAAAAAAAAAACAATCAGCTGAAGTATTTTAAACAGCCAAATTTTCTAACTAATATCTATTAAATGCAACTGAAGCACTTTATGTACTTCGATAGAATAAAATTATCAATGAAAAATTAAGCCTCTAAAACAATGTTCATAGCATTTCTGGTTGAACAATTAAGTCAGTAAATGGCTAAAGAACTTGCTTTGATCTTTTTGTCTTGCTCCCAAATGAGAAACAGTTTGCTCTTCCTGCTAAGGATGAGTTCAGACCTTTAAAATTTAAGTAACTCTTCATGCTATGCAGTTCAATTGCGAACATATGCCCAGTTTATTTGGAAAAAAAAAGTTCATACTATATTTCAAACAAACCAGCACATGGCACGATTATACTAAGTATAGAAGAAGAAAAATCAAATTGATTTAAATATTTTACCAATCTCTACAACAGATTGAACACAAAATCAAAAGATTACTATTTGAGATACGACACCTCGAACAATGGCGCCTCCATATTGTATATTGACCGAGGGCAACTCTCAGAAAGGAAGAAGAAAAAAACGTCGTGACTGTGATAAAATCACTTACCTCGTAATAGATAGTCCACTTTTGGTAGTTATCAGGGAGCACTACGAAAAGCAGAAGGAAAATAAGGAAAATGTGAAACGAAAAAAAAAGGAAAAAAAGAAGAAGAAAACATTTCAAACTTTAAACTAACAAAAGGAGTAGTTTGAAATTCTAAAGTTCAATCTGCACGTTTACATTTTTACCAGTCAAGAAGAAAGTAGCTCAAATAGAGAATAGGAAAAAAGACGTTGAGCAGAAAGAGAAAGAAAAGAGGAAAAAGGAAAAAAAGGCAATTTCGTTTAAAATTGGATAGTGAGAGGAAGAGTAGTCGCTCCCTAGTGATTTGATATGCGAAAAAACCGACGGACCATTGTTGGGCAACTGGAACGACACCCTGTGGCCAATCTTCGACGTCCACAAGACGAAAAAAATTCCTTCCAATATTCTTTCTGCTATTTTTTTCACGTGTAACCCCATTTTCTTTTCATCCCTTTACTGTGTCTGACTTTAAAGAATCTATTTAACGTCGAATGTAAGTAGCCTACACAGAGAAACCGTAGCTCGGTTGACTTTCTTTACTTTTGTTGGCATTCTTTTTCCTCTCATTTTACAAAATAAAATAAAAATGAAAATGTTATATCTTTTAAAAAAAGAGAATCGAGAAAAATAAATGAATTCTTGGACTTCAGGGAAAATTACCTGTCGGTTTTCTATGGTTAAAGCAGAGAAAAAGGACGGTAAAAGTCATATTTTTGACAATAGTCCTTCGGAATCATACAAGTAAAGGTGAAAGTGGTTATATTTTATATGCAAATCAACTTTGAAGGTATGAATTATACTTACACTCACTCTAATTCATTTTAAAGATGAATTCTTTGAAAAAGTTATCTGTAAATTATATTCATGAACTATTTTAGGGTGTAGACTATATTCGTCAAGAAACAAACAAATACGGAAACCCCAATGATGACGTCATCAAACAAATAAATAAATGAGTAAACAAACAAACCACAGATTTTGGCAGTTGTGGCTATTTATATTTGAGTAGTGTCTACAGTGGTGTGCTTATCAACTCAGGCCTGTAGTTAGGTGGGGCAGGGGGCAATGCCCCCCGATAGTGCTCTAAGCCCCTCCTTGGTAAAATTTTCAGTCGTTTTCCTGGATTTAAAAAAATATGAAAGAAGCCTATTTAACGATGATTTTTTCCACGTAAAAGTTATCTCTCTGCTCCCATCCCCCGGATTTTACTCTGGCTCGTATATGAATCTTATGTCTTAAATGAGTCGGATTATATGAGCCTTCAAAAGTAGAGTCATATTAAATTTGACTTGAACTATATTCTGCGTTTTACTTGTTCATTTGTATGCGTAGCAGTTGCGATCTTGCGGTGCCCAGTTACTATCTTACAGCCATGTAGATCCGAGCCACCCACTTAGTTTCTTCTATAATTTGGTGCTTAATTATTTATGTGAGTGCTGTCGAAGTTATCACCACTGACCCACTTATTCGGATATAGGCCCAAACATGTTATTGTTGACCAGGTGCTGTTTTGTAAGGTGGGTCTCGTCTTAGCATTTTATTTTGAGAAAAGCTACAGATAAATCATATTAAATTGAATCCTAGTTAAATATGTAAGATATATGAATGACATGAGCTCAGCCAGAGACTAATCATTTTTCGGTCATTGCTCTCGTAAAACAGTACAGTCACACTTGTATCCCACGGATTCGTTTAACGACAATCATTCTCCAACACCTCACACAAAAAACACATATTACAATAAAAGAAAATAGTGAAGAGAAAAAAAAAAGAAGCTGATCCTGGCAAAACAGAACTGCAGTCAAAATAAAACGAACCAAAACAAGAACATACAAATATGACAGAGAGCAAAAAAAATGGCTGTCACTGGACAAAGAGGGTGGAGAGGTATAAAAAAATCCATCATGTATGACTGGTTATATTCATGTCTAAAAAAAAATCTTTCTTCGCGAAAAATTATCGTAAATCACAAACGGTGGAAAAGACGACGTTGCACATAAATGCAATAAAATTGGTATCACAGAGTGACATATACAAACGGATACACAAATATCGTCATGGAGGAAGGCTGCAGGCAATAATCTACACAAGCAATTATATAGACCACAGGGTACTAAATGCAGTATTATTGCAATGGACCGGAGGAATGCAGTTTTTGTCACGTACTCGTCGTATCTTAAAGTTCAGTTTTTAGAGTGCAGTCATAAGATCGGTTCTTCATATAACGACTTTTTTATCGGACAGCCGACAATCTCTGCTTCGACAGTTACTCCTTTTTTTTTTCTTCCAGTTCCTCACTTTTTCCATCTAATTTTTATTTCTTTTCCATGATAATCAATTTTTTGGCCTTTTTTATTTCTTTGTTTATTTTGGAGAACCGAAAATCCGGACAGGGGCTATATAATTTACTGCCAAAGTTATTTGGGAGAAGTCATTAACCCTTAAATGTAACGATGGGGTCTGGTAGACCCCCATGACAGTTTTTATGCTGATCTTACTTTTAATACGACTGTCAGCGATTTGAACAAGTACATGGAGGTTCACCGTTTCATAAAGTAGTACACACCAACCCGTAGTTCTACCCCCTGACATTGTGTAGCTAATAGAATATTTTGAGATGTGCAGGGTGGGGTTTACTGAACCACAGAGCTGTAAGAATGTGAGTAAAATTTTTCTATAAAAATCTTGATTTTATTTTACAACAATTGGATTGAACATATAGTGATAAAATAAATAAAATCTTTATCATTCATCAAAGGAAAAAATTAGACTTATTGTAAGTCTGTATAATTATGTGAAAAACTTGAGAAGATATTAGTATAATGAAATTATATTTTGATATTTTTACTATTTCTTATTCTTTTAAAACTGACAATTCATTTTTATTTTTAAAGCTCCCAAAAAAGTTAATTCAGTTTTTTTTTTCAAACTTTGGTGCACTGAGCAATAAAAAGATTGGAATAAAGTTTCAACATATTTTTTTACAATTTGTATCAACTATAGTTGTTTGACAATATAATAATTGGAGCTTAACTCAAGAAAAGAGCTCCCATTATTATACTTCTTAAAATAATATATGTAATGTCCCTTTGACCCTTTGGCTCGATGCCTTAATGGAGTCCAAAAGACCAAATAATCTAGACCTAGGATGAAACTTGTCAACTCTTTTAACCCATGTTCAGTCGTTCCAACGTATTATTATTGTTTTCTATAAAAAAAAATGTATATATATATCCGAGCACATAACCCATTCGGTGGAGTCTATTATGGTCATTTGTGTGCACATTGTCTTTTAATCTCATCTTCTAATCATCTTCCCACGTTTCAATGAGGATTCTTCTCTGCTTCAACCACATCTTCATTTTCTAGACATTTCCGGCGTTGAGAAAAAAAAAAGAAGGTAAAAACAAAAAGAAGACCTCCTGGGCATGTCTTATTATTTCAATTGAATTTGTTTTATTTTTTAGAGCATCTGATGACAATATTAGTACTTACATAGGTAAAAAAATCGTAGCAGATATGAATTAAGCAGTCGTTTTCTTATATTTATGAGTGCAAAACATTACCTTATCGAGCTTGTTACCAGGTTATGCTGCGTAAGAAGATTAATTTATTTCTATTGCCAAGTCCATCCAGGGACTAGGGTCACTGTCGCTTGTGTGTCTTTCTGTTACTTGTACGGGTATGTTTGATTTTGTCAATATCTTGAGTTCTTGAAAAAATTATTGAAACTTGATGACACGGGAATAGAAAGGAGAGCATAATTTTGGAGACTGAAAAAAGCTAAAAGCCGTATTTTTCTGGGTCTTGATGCTGGACTGTAGCCAGAGAGGCTGGGGGCAATGCTCCCAAGCAAAGTCATTTGCTCTTCAAGGAAATTCCCCCTAGAACGGATGGGAGAGGAGTCATTTTGCCCCAAGGCATTTTATGAATATCTAGCTACTCTTATAACTATACACAGATCTATTACGTAGCCTTTTAAATCCAATATTTCGAGGTCTATAACCGAAGAAAAGTTCGAAAAAATAAAAAATGAAAAAGATGCTCTCACGATAAATACATTTGAGTTTGACACAGACCATCCCCTTGAGAATATTCCCACTAGTTGCATCTGTTTACGCATATTTCGAAGACTGACAGCGTGATTTTAGCCACTTCAGAAGTCGAGTGCGTTTATAAACTCATCTTCATTGAAATTCTCCCCTCAAAAATCTAAAAGAACCGTTTTTGGTAGACCCAAGTCGGTGTAATTCGCTTTTATAAAGTGTGGATGCTACTAGAAGTGCACAGCTCGGGGTAATCTTGAAAGTGATCTCTCAAAAGTTGGTTTTATCGATTGTGTAATAGAAAGTTTTATTTTTTCATTCTGCATATGGGGAATATTTTGATTGCAAACTTGAAATATATGCTTTTGATGGTCATGGTCGTGAAATTTCTATTAAATCTCTGATTCATCCTACTTGCTCTGAGGAAAATATTTTTCTACAGACCAATTCACTCTTATGACGAATGAAACATCTTGGCCTCATTTTGTAGAGTGAATGTTATTCGGTTTGTTATATTACAGTTCAGTAAGCGTAAATATGGTGAAGGATATTGAAGAATATTGTTAATATTACCTCATTATGTGTTTTTCGCTGCGAATGCTATGGAAGAATTTGATTGTTTCTACCCACCGACAGATTTTTCTTTGCGTGGTGTTTTGGAAAAAGACATAGAAGCCATGACCTTTTCCTTGAAGGCAAATTTTTATTATGAGATAAGTTTACCATTTTGAGAACTGCTATTTTTGATTCATATTTTTCTTTATGTTTATTTTTCAAAGAAAATATTGGCAAAGGGAAATGACTAAATGACCTTTAAAACTGAAATAAAAAGACCTAATTTTACTTAAATCATTGTTGGGTGTGACGTAATTTACAAAATCTGGCATTTTGTTTTTTAGAAAATTGGAAATTTGATATTGGACTGTTAAGCAAAAACGTTGAGTCAGCAAGTTTTCTTTGTAGTTGCTGCATTTCTGACAAAGTTCGAATTCCAAAATTCTTATTCGTTCACATATCATAAATATTTTTTTGAAAACTTTTCATTTTTTTCACTTGTGTAAAAAACTATAAATAATTCAGCAAAACAGTGTAAAAATCAAATAATACAGCAAATCAAAACTGGAATGACCTTGTTTCAGTCTTTTCTCCACAATGAAAGCACAATTTACTAAAAAACACAAATATGAGACACAAAAATCATAATATGTAGTAGGAATGTTCTAAAAATTTATCCAAATTCAGCAAATAATAAAGAAATTTTTTTCTTTTTTTTCTTTTATGGAAATATTCCTTTTTAAAAATAAGTGACTCGGCTTATAGCTGAGAAACTAGCCCAATATTATTGTCAAAAGTATTTTTTGTACTTAATACAAATGCTAAAAGATAATTCTTAAAATTTTCTCATAAATTAAATTTCGAATGATGGTGGCTAGCTGAAGGGAGCAAAAGCACCTAATTATTGTTTTTATTTGGGTTTATCTCATTTATTCTATTCTCCACTGTAGACTAAGCCTGTTCAGACCAGCTTTTTTTGCAACGCAATGAGGAAAGAATATAAAAGTAAGTGTCCGTCTTGCTCGTCTGGACAAAGTTTTACGCCTTTTAAATATCAGTGAACCTAAAAATAAGGCGTGCAAAATAAACCCAAAAGTCGAGTCTGAGGAAATATACATATAGTTGTTTTATTTTATCTGTTTGGTATATGAAGCGTTTATTAGGAACAGGAAACGGTGGTCATCGACGACGAATGTGGCAGAGTGTTCGTTAAATAAATGATTAATGTGTTACCGGCATATACACACGCTCCAAGTGAAAAAATGGAAATAAAATCTACACGTGAATGGCCAAGAAGGGTGGTCAGCTCTACGTGTCAAAATGGTTTTACACGAGTCACCAAATGAGAGCATCTTTTCGGATGAAGAAGAGACGATTTACCTTTCGGTAGATGAGGAGACATGCACACGTGTTGAGAGGGACTTGAAAATATTTTTCTTTAATATTATCGACACGAGAATTCTTGCACCTTTTCTCATTTCCACACCTTTTATGCTCATCTTTTTTAACATCTTCAAAACAGATGCTCTTCCTCGATGATCATATATTGACTATATACCAACTATACTTCTATAAAATATTCTTGTAGGTGGAGGAATATCTAGATGATCCTAGCGAATCAATATCTTAAAGTCTGTGAAGGAAGCAGCCTTTGAGCATTCAAGTGGGTAGGTTATTCTCAGATTCACAATGACCAAATTGTTTTTCTTTATAGTTTTTTCGAGTGCTTTGAAGTTTTTTTTTTTTTTCCCAAAGTTGAAGCATTGTATCAGGTATCAATGGTTACGGTACATTATCCCGAATCCGTTGCCCCGAATGGACAATTCCCCGAATGCCTTTGCCCCGAATTTTTTTGCCCGAATCCATTTCCCCGAACGCTGTTTACCCGAATGACAAGCCCCCGAATTTCTATTTTTATTTCCTCTATTTAAAATGATAAATTTAGCAGCTGTAATTTTATTCGTAAATAAAGTTTCTACTTGCAGGTGATTAACACTAGAAATATCAGGTTTTACTAAATTACTCAAAGGACCAGGTGGTGTCATATATGACACCACAAGAGTAACCTCAACGGACCAGGTGGCGTTGTATGACATAAGTCAGGGGTTCTCAAAATATTAGTCCTTTGAGAAGTCCATCTCAAAATTTTGAGTGGTGTCATAATATGACACCACCTGGTACTTTTTTTAAAAAGTTTTTTTTGTCAAAAACCTACTTAAAATAATGCGTTGAGCATAGAAAAAAATTTAAAAAATTTCGGGGAAATGGACATTCAGGTAAATGGGCGTTCGGATAAATGTCCATTAGGGCAAATGATTCGGGCAAATGGCGTTCTGGGAAATGAATTTGGGCAAAAAAAATTCGGGGCAAAGGCATTCGGGGAATTGTCCATTCGGGTCAATGGATTCGGGACAGTGACCGGTAACCGGTATCAATTGTGTATACCAGTTAATTCATATTTTGGCTTCACATAATTTATGTAAAACGGTTTGTGTCTTTGGTTTTGAAAATATTCACTATAAGTTGTTCTATGTTACATTTTATTATTATTTGGAGCATTTGATGTTCTTTTTTGTGGTATGGAAAATGGATTTTGCCTCCACGAGGCGGATATGAATTATATTCGCCAATTGCTGAAAAATTGCATAGAAACCTCATTATAACTAATTTAATTGTTTTTATTCACTCTATTGAAAATACTTCAATCTTATCGTCAAATTTTATGCTCGAGCAAAGATGTGAAAAACCTGAGTATCCCAGAACCGCACGTGTGAGTTCTTCGATCTTTCGGATCCATGGGATTCTAAATGAATTATCAGTTCAATAACCAATAATAATTACTCGTTATCGGTACGTGCAAAATACTAATTTTTAAAATATTTTCTTTACCTACATGAGAATTTACGAACGCCAGAGTGATGACTATTTTCAGAAACAAATTTTCGTCTTATCGAACCCAACTTTCGAGCCAGACTGGGTGTACCTTTTTTTCTCTCTTGCAAAATTAAAGTGTGGCGATGACCCTTTTCCAGATTAGACAGTTTCCACCGAAGGTCGTTAACCTGACACGAACTTTTTTACATTTTCTTCTATTTTTCCCTTCCATCAATCTTTTGTACCATTTCTTATCGTTAGCTGCATTGATTCAATTGGCACACCAATCGTAAACTCATATATGTATCAACAGTTTCTTTCCCATTCTCTTTCACGTAGAATATAACAGTACCTAATCCCAAAGAATAATGCAAAATAAAATGCAAACTGATGGATATTGTTTCTTTGGTATTGTTTCTTTCCTTTTGCCCTCTTACTCCACCATAGAGCTTTACTTTTTATCTGGTAAACTCTTTTACAACTTTTTACATTAGCAGAAAATTCCAATAATACGACACTATTCGCGTCATTTATCGATTAAATGTTGAATAATAATTCTTTTTTTCGCTGCAACTCTATAACCTGTTGCCATACGATCGGAAAAATTTTCTTCTTCTTTTGTGAGTAGGTACTGTTTTCCACATTCCAATAGACATCCAGGTTGCAGTCAATGAATAGAAAAATTCGAATGATTTTCTTTGCATCGGTGCCACCGTCAAGTTGAACTGAATAAAACAAAACGTGTCCATAAAATATCAAAATTTTCCTAAAACTTGGATAAATAAAGGCATTGAGTTTGTCATCAAAACTACACCCCTCTTCTATATTTTTGCTGATTTTATTATATTGTAGGACCTTAATCAAGCTATAATTATTAATCGATCAGTTTTTTTATTTCTCTATTCTTATAATCATTCGGGGTCCACTTTTCTTTACCTTAAATTTTTTTGTAATTTATTTTTTTCAACATATTAGACTTTTTAATGCAACTTGGATACAACATATGCTTAATATAATTGGATAGATAGGTAATTAATTCTAATAATAATATATACTTTCGAAATTTTGTTTAAAATATAACTCATCAATTTCTAGTAAGAGTTAAATGAGTGAAATGAAAAGGTTTGAAATGGCATAAAAAATAAGAAATATTATAATCAAAACCCAAAAACTCAAATAACGGTTTTGATTTTGGTTTTAGTTTTACTTTTTGTTTTCAAACATTTTCGTTTTAGGAAGGCTTTCAATGTCAAGTTTTATGAGTTATTTGTATTATTGTAAAGAAGGTAGGAACGGAATTGAAATTAAATCCTACAGAGAAGCCAAAATAAATAATTCTTACCTATACCTCATGTCAGCTTCATTTTGATTACTTACCTTCGAAATTTTATTCCAAATTTCAAAGATAAGTAATTTTTTGTGACGTAAATTTTTACCTTGAAATTTTCTCAATCGAATAGTTATTTTTGATTACCACCGTTGAATTTTATCAACGTGAATTCGCTAGTATTTCATTCGTGTTTTTCAAAAGAGAGAAAAGTAAATTCGGTATTTTGAAAGGTATCAGTGGAGAATGAATAAGTATCTAAATTTGGAATCTGTATTCAAAGAAGAAAAATGTTTTGGCTGTTGAAAATCTTCTAGGGTTTCTAATGATGTCATCTTAAACTAAAAAATTTTAGAAAATTGTAGCGCAGGTATCGAGTTATTTTCTTATTTTTTTTTGTTTGGTTTTCACGTTTCAAATGAAATGAAGTGACAAAAAATGGCTCATCATTCTCGCATTTCACGGATAATCCCCCCCCCCCCCGCCCACAGGAAAACTACAAAAATCCTGTTATAGGTGATAAAAAGAGATGAAAATCACAGCTCCAAAATGAAACGAATGAACTCGAATAAAAATCATTTCGAAAGAATAACCCCTCTACCTACTTCATCCACCAGTCTGAATATACGAATTATTAGATTTTTGTAAAACCGAATAACGGCGAAATTTATACTTATTTAGGGTGTGTAGAATTGCGACATATTTAATAAAGACGTGTGACGATCATATTTTACACGCGAAAAAAGAAGGAAAATATGACTTTCTCGTGCAAAGGGTTGGCGCTTAGATGTAGAAAAAACGAAGGGGTATTCCATCTTGGCAGTTAGATAATTCAGAATGTTATAAAAAATAGGGTGTCTCCTGTGAAAGAGTTGATTACGTTGCCTGTACAGCAGATTATGGATTGAATAAATTGTGTGTAGAAAAAATGGCAAAAGTGAAGCTAAAAGAGAACACGCAGAGAGGAAAAGCGAGTGTCGAAAAGTTCGAAGATCAACCCAGCAAAACACGAAAACAGAACCACTCTCTGTCAAAAGCGCCAAACTGATTTTCTAATTTTCGCGACAAAGTTTTATTAACAGTTGGGTGTGACAGCACTTTGCATATATTCTTCCCACCTACCTTTTCAATTCCACAACACCTCCTACGTCGCTGCAAATTTTCTATAACATAAATCCCTTAAACACCATAAATATGTGTTAAGCTAAAGCCTTTTTATCCTTTGTTCCGTTTGTTATTGGCAGTTTGTTCATCTCGCTCGTTTGATCTTGCAGACCGCACCAGAAACAGTATCTGCAAAGTGTGTTTTTTTTTTCACCCTTCTTGTTTATTAACTATAGTTTTCCAAACTTTTGGTTATCTCATTTCTGTTTGTGTCTCGTTGTGTTTGCTGCTGCGACAACCGATATATAATCGATGAAGTTTTCTAAATAAAAGCATTTTATCATTAATGCTCGAGTTCCTGTATGGAATCGCATTAAAAACAATGAAGTAAAATCGAGGTACTGTATAATTATACTTACCTGTAAGTTATCAATATATGACTCGAGGTTAACGTAAACTTCAGAATTTAGCATGATTTTTGTATTATGAGGTAAAAAAAAGATGAAAATTGCAAACGATTCCACGTACAAATAACTTATGGTCTGTCAAACTTCAAAATTGGGGTACCTAACTACCTATACAGAACTTAGAAAGAGACTCTGGAGTTTCAAACTTTTCTCTAAAAGTTGGAAATTTCATTCAAAATCCGTGTGGAGAAGTTTTTTAATACGTTTTCTCTTGACGGAATTTGATGCCTAAGTGAAGGGATTTCAATCCTCCTGGTCCCCCGTGGCATGCGCTCCTGGTTAGTTTCATTTGATAACTCCTTGAAAATTGCTTAGAAAAATGCGGCGTAGATGGAAACAGATTAACAAACACCCACTATCTACTTAAAAAATCATCCAAGTTATCACCTCCTCCTTTCCTTGTGTTGGTTACTCAAATCGCTGTCAGCACACAATATACAAAATCTTGGATAAAAATCGTCTTAAAAAGATTTCTCAATGTAAACCCTTCGATGGCCAGAAGATAGCACTGCTGCGTAAATAAAAACTCGAGCATTTGAGGGAAGAGGAAAAATGAAAAATTAAGAGGTGAAAGAGCAGGGGGGAAAAAGAAAAGAAAATTGCAATAACAAAATAATAAAAAGAAAATTAATTTTGGTTAGACGTTTCGTTATTTACGAGTTAAGAAGATTGCCTCCGGTTAAGAGGCTGGGGTTAAAAGTTAAGAAGAAGATGACGACGCATGGATGAAAAGGGTGAGAAGGGTACACGAAATATGAACACGAGCCTTAACATCAGCTCCAGATGTTCATCTACCCTTAGATATGATTTATCTCTTGTTATCAAGTTGTAAGTAACTCGCCACCCTCTGTTCGTCTTCTTGAACAGCGAAAAGCCCTTTTTACCAACCTATTAGCTCGCCTAAGCATTTGTATCTGCTTAGAACTATGTTTATGTCATGTTTATAGCAACATCTTTTACTCCCGCTACGTTTAAAGAAACTTTTTTTCTCTCGTTCCACCCCTTCGACTTTGTCTGTCTTTCTTCCTCTATATTAACATCGATTATTTGCAAGGATATACAAACTTTTTTTTTTCAACCCCTATTTTTGCTCTCACTCTCTTTTCATACCTCTAAAATCCTTTTTTTCTTCTCGCTTTTTTTTATCATTCTTCTTTTTTAAATTTTCCAAAATCTTAATGTAACGGAAAATTCAAGGGTGGTTTTACTCGCATTTTTCGACAAATAATCGTGTCTTACTTTTTATGTGTACGTGTGTACACGTTCGTACAACTCAGCTGTATGTAATGATGGTAAAATGAATTATTTTAAAATTTTTAATGTCACTTCGAGAACTTTTTTTAAGCAATTATTCTGTCTATGAAGTTGGCATTTAAGGGGTGTTCAATGGTGATATCTCATGCTGGATCTTATTTTACAATGAATAAAGGGTTAAAGTTGTTTTATGTTCCCAGTTAAAATTTTAAAGAATGCGCAGTTGATAATTATATTACTATTAAATTTAATTATTTAAGTAAGTAGAGATAAATTGCAATTTTCATATGGATTAAGCATTATATCCGGTGACCCAGATGTTATGAAACTAAAATATCTCAGCTCTACTTTTGAAGAACGACAGCCAGTCACCAGATAAATAGAAATTTGGTAGTTAATAGATTACAAAGGATTCGAGAAAGGTATAAACAACCAGGAATTATTTACTATTATTAGCAGTATTTCCCTTCAAACTCCAATTTATTAACAGGTTTGCACTTTGAAAACGTGTTTGAACTTTTTTTTAACTTTCACGCTTAAAATCTCTGTTTTGCAGCATTGTTTTGTTGCTTTGAAAATACCCATTTGGTTCATAATAAAGAAAATTTCATTTCTATTATCTTTGTCCAAGTCTTTCATATCCGAAAGTGTCTCTTTGTTGAGGTTTTACAATACTCATTTGCAACTCTTACCTATTCTGCCTCTTCCCCAAACGACAATCGTCTGCCCGGGCTACTAGCGGTGGAAGGGAGAGAGGAGAGTGGAAAAAATACAAATTAATCAAATGCATTAGCAATATTAACATGTGGGCATTGATGTGAAGCCACAGCTTGTTCGATTAAAGTCAAGCAGCCATATTATGTGGCACAACTGGATGGGTGACAATTTACCTTTCAACAGAGGGGGTGGGAGTTTGACCCCTCCCCCAGCTGAAGAAAAGGCATAATGAACTTTAATAGTACATGGAAATATCTTCTACCCCTTTCCAAAATCTATCGATTAGATCCATAATTTCTTCAGTCTTCAAATCAATTCAGGCTAGCAAAGGCCTGTCTCTGCCTTCGTATTAAAAAGAAAATAACCCGAAGCGAAAGTAAAAGTGGAAAAAAGTACAAACAAAAATCACAAGACACACTTTTCGTTAATAATTTAACGCAATTCCGCGCAAAACTAGCAAAGATTATACACAACAAAAGTTTACCCCAATTCTTGGCGAATCGTTCAAAAATTAAATTCAGATTTCACCCCCCTATAACGAAGTGTATCGTAATTCTTGAAGGGTCGTCGGCGAAAACACCCCATTTATTACTTTTCTTTTATCACGACCCTTTGGTCTGCGTTTACCAGACTGAAGAGAGGATAGACGGAGTCCTCATTTTGGTTAATAATTAAGTGTCGCGGATACATTTTTAATTGATTTTCTTATTCTATTTTCGTCATTTTTTGGACTTCATTTTTGTTTTTTGGCAAGTTGAGAGAAAAAAAAAATCGAAGCTCTTTGGTAATTTATTTAATATCAGTTTTATATGTGTAAACGCGGTTTTCGCTTTCACTTCTATTTTTTTTTCTGGTGGCATGCTAAAAATAAAGGCTCGGTATCAAAAATTAAAATTGTCGTCGTAAATCAAAGTGCGAAAAATGTGGAAGAACGGCTAATATAAGTTTTCTTTGCGCAGAGTATGAGAGAGAAATGAGAAAAACAACTGTAATACCGTAAACGATCATAAATAACTGGAATTGAGCCTAACGACAAAATGGAACAAAACCATATAGTTGTAAATGTCGCAAATGCACCCTTTATTACAAAAATTTCACCGCTGTCGACTCATACAAAATTTACCACCTACGTTTTAATATCGCATCTATCTGCCATACATAAATATAAATACCTTATCCAGTCGCTCTTTCACCCTTTCTATGCTCTTGTTGACCTTTTAAGGGATGAAACCAAAAAGAAGAATACGAAAGCTGTAGAATAAGAAAGCTGTAATGTTTCTTTATTGCTGCTATATAGTTTCACATAACTCATACAGGCTAAACTTTTGAGGCCAGAACTGTACATACAGTTGTTTACAAAATTATTTTTAGGTTGACTTTTGCCTTCGGAGACATTTATTTGTTAGTACAACATTCCAAAAGAAAAATGCTCCGATATTGTAGTGTTTTAATTTTGTTCCCATTGGACAAATTTATATCGCGGTACTATTGGAATTTGAAAGTGAATCAGAGAGCAGCACTGTCGCGATTGCAGTAAGATACGAGTATAAGTGTTCCGGAGGGATACCAATAAGATGTGATTCTCTTTGGCTGAAACTCATGTAGACCATTGGAAGTTGATCTAGCTAGGGCATCTTATATCTATTTTTACTTTAATTACATGCAGTAATTACCAAGTCTTAAGTCATCGTATTTCAGTAGAAAAAATATTTGTTTACTTGAACATTGCTTGAGTCCATTAATCTACTAAGTCTCCCAAAAAATTATCACATTGTTCTTGCGTTCAAATGATGTTATTGGGTCCTGATTATTCTAAATTGATCAGAAAAAAAGTTAATTATTTTTTAGGGACTTAGCAGCGTATGTTTAGGTCTGAGAATTGTTTCTTTTTCTTTAATGTAGATGAAGGCTTCGTTTCGGAAGTGAGTAACGAAAAAACAATTGAGATGAATGAAAAAGCTTAATTTGTTGATTGTTCAATATTGACGCCTTATACTCCACATATCGTCGTTAGCCCTTTAACAGTAGAAATTATAAGAAAGTATAAGAGTAACTCAAAAATTTAAACTGGCCATGAAGCTTACTTGGTGGAATAATTAGAAGATCATAGGATAAATTGGCTGGATTTTTTCGTATGTAAATGAGAATAAACTTTGAAGCCCGTAGAAAATGACAGAAAACATTTTTTCAGTTTGGTTAACTTTTGTTCCTCCCGAAATCGAATGCAAGGAAGATTTTTTAGGTCAAGGTACGTCCTCCACTGCCATCACCTACATTGCTGGACTTTTTTTTTTTTGCAAAGTAAAAATTTTTGCATCACACGACGATCGTACTTTGCCACATAATGATCGACGTTAATCACAATTCTTTCTTTTCGTTTAATTACTTTGTTAACTAATTAATAATGATAAGAAAACAAGGTAATAAAATCGATGTATCCGTCATTTTAATTACTTTTTTCGACGAAGCGGAATAAACTATTGATTTGTACTTGACGTTACAAGCGATTCTGCCAACATATTTCAAACGCTCGATTGAAATAGCCTATCTAATTAATAATCTGCACAATTTTTTTCTATTATTTTTGCAGTACTATATAGTATTTAAACGTGTATGGAGATACGTCAGCCATCTTTTTCTTCTGCTTTTATTTTCCTTCTTATTTTTTTACGATATTATACTCACTTGAGGACAACTGAGTAATTAAAATAACACTAATCAAGTGTTATCGAACGACTGCAGAAGTATTCGAATTTTAAATAGAAAAAAAAAAGAAGAATATTGTTGCTGTAGAAAATAATGTCTAGGCTTATAGAATTTATATACGTTAAAAATCATCTTAAGCAGTAACTAATTCAGTGCAAAATGCTACGTAGGTACTCGTATTGATGATAATTTCTGCTTTATAGAACTTCCTGTAGAAGCCCCATGAAAAGTGAGATTCTTCTTGAAGCAGCCACCCTGGTGTGAATAACCATCTGCTTACGGTATTTTGCGTAACTGGCTCTCCTTTTCCCTTTCTTCAGCCTTTTGCCCGATTGGTGTGTGACTTGGCTGTGGCTTTTGTTCTGCACCGGTCAAGTTAAAGAAATCATTTCGTAAAGATCATTTGGTTCACGTGCTCCTTAAAGATGCTGTCAAGGTGGCATGCAGGACCCTTGAAACAGTTCATCAGATTTCTATATCCTTTTATAAAGGCCAGGAAAATGAAGGCATATGAATGCGAAAAAATTCCAGCAAAAATAGTAGGTATCTACTGCATGCAGACATAGAGTAGTGCCTTGAATAAACAGCTAAATCTTCATTAAAAAAAATATCTTCACTGGAACTCAGATCCAGTTTCATTGACCAGGAAACATCAGGTGAAAGTGACAATCAGTTTCCTTATTAATAAGTAGTTAACTTATTAAGCTTGAAGAGCAACCAAATCTATACAAGATAACTTACCAACGGATCCACCCATATGGTTAATTCCACGCGGACATATATAGAAACTAACAACTCGTTGCACTTGATAAAAAAAAAAACTCCTCTTTCAATTCTCATTTTAAAGATCTTGAATAATTTATTTCGGGGCTAATTTCAGCTCTGGCGGGCATAGCCCCTCTAGTCTCCCCTCCCCGCCCCATATATCAATTATTGACAAAGGATGAGGTTTCATCCTCTTCCCTCTGCACCTATCTACTGGTACAAGCTGAAATAAAATATGAAACCTTTCAAATACTTTTGAATTTTCCATATAAGTCTTGCAAACCGGCGGGAAAGAAGAAGAAAAAGAGGGATCCTATAGGCTCGACAGTTTCTGAAAAAGTTCGACTAATTTTTTCCCCATATTTTTCCCATCGATTTAAATAAACCGATTAGTCTACATGTTTATTCACATTAAAAATGTAAATTGTTGTTATATTACGGCTGTTTGTAACGCTCGTTTCTCTTCAACTCTTGTCAATATGCTCAAGTCGAATAAAGAAGAGAGCTGCAAAAAAAAAAAACTCTTTTGATAACCGAGTAAAAACTTTAATAAGATTAAATCAGACATAAACAAGTGCCATCGAAAAGCTAACCGGTAAGTCATTTTTGCTCGATAATAATTCGCGTCCGTCATTGAAAAAAGGAAAAAAAGGCTGAAAAAAATTAAAAGAAAAATAAAGAATGAAAGAAAAAAATGAATCGCGAGAATCCACTTTTCTGGTTCACCTAGTCGATAAGTGGATGTCGATTTTTTCCCTTCAAAATCAGCTGCAGCTAGTACCCTTAAAAAAAGTCCTACAGATAACGTAAGGCATCAGTCGAATCCACAACTTGACTTTATCCGCCCGAGTGCATTCTTTTTCTAAATAAACGAACTTTTAATTCCCCTCATATTGAAAGGATAGAGAGCCACGAGAAAAAAGACTGTAAAGAGAATGAGAGGCAAAATATGGTATAAGTCCAATAAGTTAAAAATTTTTACCAACTCAATAACAGAATCAGAGATGAGGAAGAAAATCGTTTGTTTTAATACACATTTTTAAATCGCTGAAGTACTGACACGGGTAACTGTCACACAAGAAATTCCCAAGTCTAAAATCCGCCTGGATCAAGTCTGTAGTTATAGTGTAACGTTTCTCAGTATTGCTTGGAAAACAATGAACTATCTGAATGAGGAACTGAAAAATGTTCATAAGAAACGTATCATATTTTATGAGTGTCATGGACCATGAAAATCTCGACTTCTGCCCAAGTTGGTGAGAAAATTTTTTAATCAAAGTTCTAAGATGTTTATTTAAAAAGAATTTATTCAAGAAAATATAATTTTGGGGTATTATAATTTCCAATGCTTCCTATCAATTATATGAATTATGTACGAGTATAAAATAATAAGGCGATTAATTACCAGTGACGGAACTAAGGGGATGGGTCGTGAGGGCCACGGTTCCCCAGAAAAAATTTTAGCCCACCCAAAAATTTTTCAAAATGAATTAGAAACTAGTAAAAATAAAAAATTATTGAAAAATAATAAAAAATCAGCTTCAGTATCAATTTTTTGGATGTTGTTTTCGAATGATTTTTCTTAGCCGCTCCTGGCCCACCCTAAAAAAAAAACCGATTTCGCTACCTTTTGCACTTTCAAGTTCTGTCAACTTTTGCCAAACTTTGCCAAGTTCTGCCAACACTGGAACTACAATTATATTGTGAAATGAATAATAATGTAATACCCCCCTCCAATAGCTAGAGAGGAGAGACTCATTTTGCCCCTCTAGGAATTCGATTTGTCTCCCAAAGTAAACCGATTCTTTTATTTACAAAGGCTAAAACAAATTCACCTCGCATATGTTATAGATGTCCATTGATCACAGCTTCTATTCACCATTTACAGATCTACCTTATCATTATCAAAGTTTGCAAGTAAACTTTCTGTAATTTGAGTCGACATGGTTAATTACAGTGGGCGAAAATCTTGTCATAATTGCTACTTGTTGAAGTTACCCCTTTCAAATATACTTCCTAACATAATGTATACTTGCCTTTTACACATGACACTGCCTATAAAAATCAAAAGTCTACCTAATTTTCAATTTTCCAAGGTGACGTACATCCGTACACCGATGGGAACCAAAATCAAAGTTGAAGCTAGCTCTCCCCACAATATGAGAAAAATAGTGAGAATAACTAGATATGTATGTTATTTGTGATTCGAGGTAGGCGTCAACTTGGAACATATTTTTTTCTTTTCCAATTTTGACATTAAGATTTTGTAAGTTTGATTAAAAAATCCGTTATAAACCGGAAGCGTCGCACAAATTAAGGGTAAGGGCGGCGGATAAGTCATCTCCGCAACACCGGAAATAGAATAATAATGCGGCGAAGTAAGTGTAGATGGTTATGACATGAGGACAATCGCTATCTGACCCAAGAACAATGATTCCAACTGCAGGGAACTCGAGCTATGGGCGTTTAGATGTGTACAAGTCCCTCGACAATGAGCTCGCTTTTTACTTATTGACTGGCCCATTGTTCCTACTGAATCTTTTCGGTTACCTACTGAATAATGGAGTCACCTTTAGTTTTTACTATTTTTAAAATGCTCTCGATTTTCATCCCTCCCCACTCACAACCTTCCACATCATATCAACGATGAGACGAATAATTTACACCATGTTTATCGTTTTGTATTTTTGTACCTTCTTTTTGCACCCCTTCAATTGGAGAGTGGTGACTGAGTCATGTAAAAGACTCTGCAGGATTGTACTATCAAATATGACGTTTTGTGTGTGGTGATATGAATTTGTTGATGTGAAGTCTCTGTATACTTTTGTGTTGACAATACGCAAAAACAAGTCAACTGTGTATGGATATCTTCATGGGGTAATGTTTTCTAAATGATGTAGGTATTTGCAGCGGCATATAAACCTCGTCTTGATACTACAAGTCGAAGGGAGGTGATTCAAAGTATCATATTTCGCCAGCAAGAATTTTGAACAATTATTCTATCCTCAGGAATCGATTATTTTTACTTTGATTTTTCAACTAAAGTAAGAGCCAGAGTGACATTTAAGTGTTTTTTTTCTTCAAGTTTTAGGTATGTGAAAATTTCTTTTTTAAATAAAAATGACTGAAGCATTATTTACTACGAGTAAATAAATTTTAGCAGTAATCACTATATTTTAGATTGCAAGACAAAACAGCTAATTTCAGAGGAAAAGTGTTATTATTACAAACCTCGATAGCTCAAAACTGAAGGGCAGCGAGGATTTATTCGACTTAGAGGTTCGAGTTATAGAGAGGCTGGTTTATTTCAAACTTTGAGTTATACGCAGAGATTTCGATCGCCAACAAAAAAAAATAGTTTTAAAAACTAAAAAACATAAGTCTCAGAAACTGATAATGGAGTAGAATTCGAGTTATAGAAGGCTTTTTGTTTTTCACAACTTCGACTTATATAGAGGCCGGATATTCGACTTAAAAATGTGACTTTTTTATAGAAACGAGTGCGCAAAGAAATATTTTATTCGAGTTATGGAGATTTTCGTCTTATCATAGTTCAATTTAAAGAAGTTTGACTGTATATATGAAAATCCCAAAGTTGTCAGCCACTCTACCTGAATCGTTTTAATCTGCTAACTCATCGTTTTACTTTGCCAAAGTCCAAGTTTTTAGTTTTGAGGTATTCGAAATCGAGTAGATATTTCAAATACTAACAATTCCTCTTAGATGAGTTTCTTATAGTTTTGTTTTCATTTTAGAACATGACTAAATTCAGACTAGGTATAGGATCTTTTTCGCTCTTATGTCTAAATTTCTATTCGATCAGCTTCTCAGTTTAGTTATAAATTATGAAAATAATTCATTTGATTATTGTGACTTTCAGCGTAAACTAGGACAAACCGCTTTAAGATCAAAACCTGCTAAGTTCTGAAATAATTAATCATCAATTTGATATTTTATTGGTGCTTCATGTTTAATACAAAATTGGCGATAATGTTTTTGGATTTCGCAGGGTATAAGTTTAAAAGCTAGCGAAATAGCTTGAAACAGGTTTTTAGAAATAAATGCCCTAATCATTTTTCGTAGGTACAAAACTTGATTTAAAAAACCATTCTGGCATCCAACACTTTTCAATATATATACACATAGGTTTCACCGTTTCATATCTTTCAAATAAAACTGAATCGTCGTAAATGTGGTCTGAACTGCATCGATGATTAAACATGCAATTGAGAATTCTGTAGATAATTAATGCTTTAATAGGTGTGTTTACCGATGTTATGGGGTATTTTGGCTTCCATTTCCTACGAATTAATTGCCTAAGTAGCGTTCGCAACCGCAATTATTCGTTCAACGATCCGTCGAAAAGGGTCATTTACTTTAGACTATCACATTTCCCTAACAACTGTATATAGGTACCTTCACTTACTGGCGGATCTAGGAATCCGTTAAGGGAGCAGATCGTATTCTTTCTCAATGAGAAAGTGAGACTGTATTTAGCCTATACTACAATCTTGAAACTATCCCAGCTGTCTCATCGCAAAATAGTGAAGATTATTATTCATTTTTTTCAAGTATAAGTATAGATATTACATCGATCATGGAATACTCCTATTGGGTTCCTGATAAAACGTTCAAACATATTTCAGTTCCGAAGAATAAAATTATTCAATATGCAGAATGGGGTATCGCTTTCAGAAGAGGAAAATAAAAGGGGTGGGAGGAGGAGTAGTAGAGGATAAGGGAGCAGCTCACGATGATCCTTGAATGAACCTCCTTCCTCAAATAAAAAATATCCCAGCAACGAGCCTGGTATATAATTTCTCCAATTTTTCAATGTTATTTATGGACCAGAAAACCAAGAAAGATCAAAATAAAAATTTAGTGATAATGGGATGTACTGTGTACTGCTTTAATTCTAAGAAATCAGCTTGAAAAATGAAAGTTTATTGTCTAAATTGAAAACCATAAGAAAATAAATATGAATTCAGTTTGAATTATTTAGATACTCACAATCAGTTGAAAATCTGGCTATAGGAATAATCTGAAAATTGATAATTCTAATTGGAATCATGAAATCCATAAATCCTTGAGTGAAACGTCTTTAGAAAATCGTCGGAGTATATTATTCTTTTGGATACTTTGGGGTAGTTTTGAGGTTTCTTCAAGGAGGGTAAATAAAAATTACGAATTATGAAAGAAGAAGTCGGAAAAAAAAAAAAAGGTTAAGTACTTGATCAAACGGGTTGAAAAATTTTCATTTCTGCAAAAGAAAAAAAAAGACACAATACGATAAAACGTTATATCTTCATTTCATTTCACATAAAAAGCAGAAAAAATAGCGAGATATAAGGGGTGAAAAAATCCAAACTGAAAATTGAAATACGAAATGGTTATAGGTAGTAAAAATGCACTGAAGGAGAAGGAAAGAGAGGACCTGTGTCAATCGAAAGGGTTCAAAAGCATGCAAAAAATGAAGAAAGGTTTACAAGAACTTTGAAAAAAGTGCCACTATTATTTTAAATAGCAAAATAGGGTAATGAGATGTCCTTTTGTTTAAAAAAAAAATTCAGAACCACATCTAAAATGACAGGAAAACCCATCTGATTGAGTTATTTGTTATTGAAATTGTCTACATTATAGTATAAGGAAGTATATTCGTACCTTTTTTTCTCAAAAGAATAATTTTAATTGATGACATCAATTTATATTATTCATGATCCCAGAAAATTATTTTGAAAATGTCAATTTTTGTGTTTTAATTTTTATGAATGACGACATTGCTCGGTTGTGTGGTCCTATTCTTTTTACAATGAGAGAATCATTCACTTGGTGGTATTTTATTGGATAACAATGAATTATCGAATAAAAGTCTTTTGACAACTTTTCAAAGCAACAGAGGGGAAGGTATTGTTTGGAGCTACTTTTTCATTATCCTATATTTTTAAATACTCGATTTGTGTGCATTTTTATAGAAGTAAGTTGCAGATAATTGATTTTAGATTTTCTTACTCGCGATTTCACACGGTGGTCTATGAATCCAAGTAAATATGAGAGAGTCGTAAGAATTTTTGTTTGCATTATTAATGAGTAGACCTACACTATTATTGTTTCAGACACAGTGGGATATTTAAGGTGAACTACTACATAACATCAAGTGCACGGAGCATAGAGGGATCCATAAGGTGGTGAGATTGTGACCACCCTTTTAGCCAACATTTTTGCATCAAAGAAAAAATGAAGACTCATACTCGAGGCTTATATATATAGTACCTTTATACCTCGTCTGTCATTTAAAAAATCTTTCTTGTTTTACACTGCTTATAAGTGTTGTTTTTGTTGTTCTGGTTTTTTGTAATAAACAAAAAAGTTATTCGTTCCCTTCTCAAACTAATACATCAATGCGATGTGCACCTATGCACCTTTCTATCAGGAAAGGATAACTTGTTGGCTGTCCAGTCCAGTACCACATGGTTTAAAATGAAAATAATTATTTCAACTACGTATCTTAATGGATGAGGTATAAATGAATAATTTTCGGGGAAACTATAAATTTGTTTCTATTCAATAGCTGTGCTGGACGATGAACATCCTTAACATGAAATCAATTAACCACGAAAAAATATAAATCGAAAGTCAAACTCGATATCTTTTACAGTTGATGTGTGTATCAGACTAAAATCGCATACACACAGATACATTGGGGTACAGAAAAAGTGAAAAAAAAAACTTATTCAATATTTTTCTGTCGCATGCATCCATTCGTTGTCGTTCGTAAACCGTAAAAAAACCACCGTAAAATTTTTAACCCATTAATCCCGTACGAGTTAAAAAAAAAAAAAGGTCTGCGAAAGGGTAAAGTATACACTTGTTCACGTATAGGTATGGAAACAAAAATAAAAAAGAGAAGGAAAGGATATTTTGGTATGGAAAAAAAGGTTCTTCGAATGTAATTAAAATCTTTTCATCGAAATTCCAGAAAATAGACAGGAATTGAACTTTTTTTTTCTTCTTTTTTTCCTCTTTACCAGATAGAAGGGTTTGCCAATTGTAATTTGTTTCTCACGCCTTTGCAAAAGACAGCAAATGACGTCCGGGTTATTCCTTAACCCGTTGACAATAATCGAACGCAGAAATTTAACCACAGTACTCGGGTCGTTTTTTATTCTTAACTAGATATTTTTTTTAACCTTTTATCCACTTTCAAGTCGACAGAGATAGAAACAACTTGAAATGTTGGTTGGTTTTGAGAGAAAAAGTTAATTTTTGAGGCCCAGAAAGGAGAAAAAAAGAGGATTTAACCCGTTATGTGCGTTACCCAGTTTTCAAATTATTGTAAAGAAGCGTAACGGACATTTCAATTCGTGTATTTTTACCTTTTTTTTTTCATACTTTATTGTACACACATATGTCATCGATTTTTTTTTTTTTTAGTTGTACTATCCTCAGTAATCAAACTCTTTTCATCTAACCAGAAAATATCTCATTTTTTCATTACTACTCGAGTAGAAAGGATTATTGAGTTGTTGATTAAATCTCAATAATTCAAGTCTTATTTCCACTTCTTTAAACTCTACCAAGGCCTATATGTGAATGGGAAGTTATACTGGTGGATGTTCTTCCAAAGGGTTGACAGGTAGGATAGGTACTATGATTTATTTTGCATGTGATTTTACAGGTCTAATAGCGGACTCCATTCTGCTCAAAATATAATTGAGAAATAAATTAATCAATAAATGAAAATAAAGCACCTATACGTAAGATTATTCCACATATAATTTTTTTTTTAAACTACAATTTGAGAACCTTCTTCTTGACTTGAAAATTGTTTTCATATTGCTAGAAGTAGTACGTAACCATTTTTCATCAGCATGAACTCTTTGAAATTTCACATTTTGGCAGAAATAATAGACTTCAGAAGTGCGAGGAAAGTAAGCTAATTCATACATGTACAAGTGTGGAAAGCTCGTAAGTACAAAATAGCTTGCTAAGTGAGCGAGTTAAAAACTACAATAATAATATTTTGCAACGATGCTGTATAAGAAATAAAACAATAAGATGCACTCAAAAAGTAATCCACTATAAAATAAATAAGGTAATCCACTATTAAATGAAATAAGTGATACACTTTTCTGCCCTTGTGTGAAAAATTAGTGCTCACAAATGCAAAAAAGTATCAATTAAATGGAAAAAAAATATGGTTACGCAAAAATATTAACAATAATTAGTGCTGAAAAAAAAATAGACATGCCAGCTTTTAGGGCTATGTCAAAAAAAGCCAATAAAATTTGGGGGGGGGGCAAATGCCAATTTCTGCGCCAAAAACTTGTATATTTTCCCTACTTTATGAACATATTATATATTGTGTTGTGAAAAAATTGTTGTCACTGGTCGAAAAATATAAGTAGATAGACTACCTGCAGTATTCTCTGTTATGTAAATCGACAGTATTTCGAAAAAAATGAAATTAAAAGAAAGAATCATTATTTTCAACATTTCCAATGCATGACTTATTATAAGCGGCAATATTGCGTACAGAGCGCCTTTTATTTTCTAGAATACTCCAAGCGGTACACAATATTCCGAAAATTCGGAAAAAGAAACGCATAGTTAGATCGTTGTCTCACGACTCGTTAGCTTTTTCTTGAACACAAAAAGTCGTGTTTTAATGCAATGGGCGTAGTTAGATATTTATTTGTCAGTTTTATAATGACCTTGAAAAACGACGAAGTTTTCGAGGCTTTCGTGAATTTTTAGAAATTTTTTGAATTTTTCAAGTATTCATTTCTGAGTTTTTGATGTCTATACCTACTCAATGATATAATAAATCGCATTATAATTTATTCAGAACATACCAAGTCTTTTTCAATACAGAATTTTCAATTTTTGAGATTAAACAAAGAGCTGGTTTTCTGCGAAAACCTGCTCAAAAGTTGGTGTGTGAGAAGGTATTTTGGGAATATTTTCAGAATTCTAGTACGTATTAGTTAATTCTGAAAATAGTCTCAAAGTGTCAAAATCACTGCAGCAGTATCTATGCCGGCTCAACTTGAACTTTGTTTAAGTTTAGAGTTCCATGACATCACAACTGAATGAGATTAAGGGGTAGAGGTTCTGAATTTCATCAAAATATAATATGACGCTGCGGCTTTCTCACCAACACCAACCAATTATTGATATAAGCATTCAAGAATTTATATAATTTCCACTCCCCGCTTCTCCAAAAAAAAGTCATAAATTAATATACCGTTGGAAAATCGAAGCCCTTTGGGTGATATTAAAAAAAACATGAAGGAATTCAACCTTCCCCTACCACCTACCTCATTTGTGTAACCCCCCCACACAATTACTTGACCCATTACTTAAATTACTAAGCCACCATTTTATTAAAATTATATTTTACCTTTGTATGAAAAATATCATCAGGAAGAAAATAGCAAATAGGTACTTTCCCTTAAATAAGTAAACATTCTATTCATCCCTTCGTACGAAATTGCAATTCCAACATTTCCCTTTCTTCAGGGAATTTCGATTCTCATAATACAAGTAAATACAGAAGTTGGCATCATCCTTGACGACCAGTTCTACTGTCGGCGGAATTTATACGATGCTGTATTTTGCTGTTGTACATTTTTTTTCTCTCTCTCTTTTTCTTTCTGTAGGTTTCTTCTTTGTACAGAGAAGTGGGGTTAAAATACATTTAGGTCGAGGAGAACGAGAAGGGAAAAATCCCGCCTTGTATTTTAAAACTCCGCCCAAAATCACTGTTTGAAGCTGCAACAAATTTTTGGTTTTTATCAGTCTCATCTGGAGCATTATCTTCGGTCGATCACGTGATAAATTACGTCAGTTTTTCACTGATATGCAATTTTTATGTTTTTAGTTTTTTTTTCCAATTTCTTTTCGTTTGATTCTAGTTAGCTACATTTAATTAAAATTTTTTTCTAGTTTTGCTCTACGTGAAGGTTTATTTCAACATTTTATATTGTTGTTGATTTTCAACTCTTTTTTTTTAAATTTTTTAAATGTATTTTAGTTTTTGTGTTACCTAAAGTTTTGTTTTTGTATCATTATTTTTTGAAAATTCGCGAGTTTTGTTTGGGTGACTGGTTGCTTGTTACATTGATAATGTAAAATAGTTATTGCAAACATGATTTGGTCACTATGAGTGGTGAGTACAGCTTTATGGTATTTTATCTTCAGTTATGATGAGAAACTGGTTCCTTAATTATGGTTAATGTGGGGAGGTTTATTGATTTTTCTTCCAATCGGAAAAGAAATTGAAAAACGCAGTCTTGAAAAATTCAAAATATAAAAAAATAATTTTGTACCCCTGTACTGAGCCAAACTTATCTGCTTATGTCTGAATTCTGGAATGACTGCACCTTCTTGGCTGACGGGTTCTCCAGCTGTGCCTATTAAGATTCACAGGCACTGACTAGTCCAAATTGACATGGGTGAGTATTAAAAAAATCTTCTATTTGGTACAGAACCCTTAGTCTTCTTCATTCATTTCCTTCCCCTCGGTTCCCACCTAAATTTATGAGAGGTAAAGTACTGAAGTACTGAATTTGTTTGTGGCATTTTCACAGAAGTCAGCCCATAATATGTTACCATATTTTATTATAAAGAATTTCAAAATATGGGAGGATGAAAAGGTATTGAAGTCAGTTCCGTCCACTCTGGGGAGAAAATCAACTCAATTTTCAAAATTTGTTTGGTACTATACCTGCTTGGCTTGTTTTATGATTCAACTATTGGAGCTGACTTTCTTCATGAACTGATACAAAAAGGAATAAGTAAGAAAGCCTCAGATGCTCTCAATGGCAAAGTGCATACAAATTATTTATAATTGTGCAGATAAATAGGGAAAATAAGCTCTAAAGATTTGAAAAATTGCAAATAATGAAAGTGAGCTCCGACTATTTGAGTAAACCATTATTACGATGCACATCCTGAGAGGAATCTATCTGGAAATTTGTAAAAGTCATCTCCTTATGCAATCTACGGGCACATGCGAACTTTTCCAACTTTTCAATGTAGTTTTCATACTTGGGTGGAACTGACTTTTATGCCTCTATAATTGCCAAGGAATAAAAACTAACTTAGCTCGCATAAAGAGAACAACATTACCAGAAAATAGGTATTTTTAAAAGGAAAAAGTGAAATTCTTCATCTTATGGAATAACAAAAACTGATCAACTTTTACCAATAGATATGACAATTTTCAGGAAAGTCCTGTAAAATTTTAGTTGGTAGAATTATTCTTGAAAAATGTTTCATGAGAGTTACTAATGGTAAAACAGGTACGTGATTTTCTTGGCTAAGGTTCATTTTCAAAATGAATTTTTTCCATAAAGGTTTACCTGTTCTGTTTTGTGAGAAACACAAACTAGTAGATGATTCTTGGGTTACACTGGCTGAAAGTATTCATAAACTTCCCTGCTAGAATAATGTCTTATTTTAATGCACGTCTATCAAATTCATCATAATTTGTCAATTTGTATTTAAAAATTGTAGAAAATTATGTTGCACTATAGTTATTTTCAGGGCCAAACCTTCAGTTTCTTTATTGAATGATGTAAGTTGTGGGAACATGCAGCAAAAATTTTAAAAATAATATCTGTAGATCGATTTTCAACTTGTTTTCGATTCGCAATTTCCTTTTATACAAATAATTTTGATTTTTTGTCGCAACTTTTTGAAATCCTCAAACTAATTTCATCTTAAATTTTTAAACTCAAAACTTTTTTTTTCTAGAGATTGTAGGCTATGTATTACACCAAAGGCTATTTAAGTTGTGGTCTGTTTGGCGTAGTGGATATACGTACTCAGCTTTGTAATGAGAAAGTCAAACTTATGTTACCAGCCACATAATATCCCATTCTTATTATCTCATATCTCTACCCATTCTTTGAATGCTAAATAGGAAAAATAGCCATGTGGCTAGAGCTCATTGTGGGAACAACAACCGTCGAGTTTCCTCGAAGTTCTTCAATCCTTGGGCATTCTTTCATAAAGTTCAATATTTTTCCTGCCACTAGTTTGTTGCATATAAAACCAATTTTTAATCACGTTTACATCCTGGTCTACAAAATGTGGGAAAATTATTTTTATGTCGAAAAAAATTTATATTATTTCATTTGGAAATATCAAAGAAATAAACTGACATAGGTACTTCAAGACCGCAATAGAAATGAAAAATCGCAGAAATTTTTTTCTTATCTGCCATCAACATTGAGAAAGTTATTGCAATAGACATAAAATATTTAAAAACTTTTAATATCTCACCTTCAGACCTTTATGGGTACGTCAATGCAAAGATATTCTTCGTTTGCAATATAAACTCTCTATTAAGATTCTTTGTTCGATGATTATAAAATATTGGCTAATATCTATAGCAGATTCTAGGAATATTTAAAAGAAAGTCTTCCATAATTTAAATTATTGGAATTCGAAGTATATACTCAAACATTGAACATTTTTATTGTTGGATGAAATTCTATCATTTTAAAGAAATTAATGTCTTTAGAAGGGTACGTAGAAGTTTAGAAGAGGCTGAGTCTTTCATAAAGCTTCCATTTTTTAGACGTAGCTGAAAAGTAGAAGTTTAAGGAAACAGCGAGAGACAAAAAATGAGAAATGCATTTTAAGGTCACCATTAGGTGGAAAGGATTTAAACCAAGCGCAAATTAAAATTTTATTCTGTACATCGGTACCATTTCGAACCGAACTCAAAATTTTGATTTTTATTGTTAAATTGTAAAATACAACTCACACCGGAGTTAATATCTGAATTAAAATATCGTGTAAGTATCTAATATTTAAAAACATTTATTTATTAAAAAAGAAATTTCGTGATGGGTCATTATAATATTATAATACGTATAGTTATTTTATGTAGCTAAAAATAAAATTTATTAAAAATGAACCAGCTCAGAAATGGGCAATCATCCTCAAAATCTATAATCCTTCGAAAGCTACAATATTTGTTTTCCACAAAAACTCAAATAGAAAATATTCATCACAATATTATTTAGATATTATAACTTGAGAAATCCATATCTACCAAGTGATTCATGAATTCTGTGAACATTGCAATGGACGAAATTTCTATACTTGAGTAAGTTTTTTTCGTCTTATCATTTGTTTTGTAAATTGTTTTGACTTAATCATCCATATTTTTATTCTTTGAGTGATGTTCATTGCTCAACATCAGATAAAGTATCCAATTGTAGTCTGTGAACCACTATAACATCCATAGGCTAGTTTATTTGCCATAATTTGTGTCGAACAACGTTTTTTACCAGTTTTAAAAATTTGATAAAATGACAAATTTTCAACATGAAGATTTTGTCATTAGTCTATTAGTTACTAGATTTTGATAAAACTTGCTTCAAGAAAATAATTTCAATAACTTACGATCACAAGTGCTCTGACCCCCTTCACTCATTGACGAGTCATCTTTGAATAATTTAAAATCATCACCCTCCACCCCGCCTTCCTCTCTCTCCTAAAATTGAAAAATTTATTGACTCGTGACCCTGATTAAATAAGTATATTTTTGAATCCAGATCGAAACAAATTCTCCTGCTTTCCCACCAACTTTCAGGACGATTCAGTGTTTACTTGAATAATTACTCAAAAAGACACATAAGATTTCAGTGTGTAACGCTCAAATTTTTAACATAAAAATTAAATCTAATTTTGAATATTTTATACCCATCATTAATATTTGTTTACTCCGTTTTAATGTACGAAATTATAAACATTTTTTCACAGAATCTTGAATTTTCTTCATGTTGATAGGGTTATTCTTGAGTTGATTTTGAAGCTTCATAAGAAACCTTTTTTTTAATAAATAAAATATTTGGAATAATTAAGCCTCACTTATACCATTATTCAAGGGGTAAATTTTCCATCGAAGGGCAAATTAAATTTTTTTGAGAGGGTAATGTACCACCAACACTCCTGATTAGGACCCTGTCAACTCTTATAATATGAATTTATTGACTTCACTAATTATATTGCATAAAACGTATATCAACTTGTGATTTTCAAATAAATATTTTAATTTGAAGAGGGAAAAAATGATGGATGCAGAAAGAATGAGCGAGATTCGATTCTTGTATAGTTTCAACTACTAAATAATTGCTTACGCAGTGCATTTGGGTAATAACACGACCTTCTTCCTTTCTTCTTGGTTGCAAAGTTGCCATTCAGAGGGTGATCGTGACCTCATTATTGCGTGTTTTACCAACTGTTTACATGAACGTTTATGAAGTTTGGTTTTATTATTGCTGATTACATTCTACATATGCCTCATGTTGAGGAGTGAGAAACGTATCCGAGGAACAATCTTTCTTTGAATTTGTTTATTAACTAACCTTGTTACAAAAAAATTGATGGACACAGAGGAAGTTCTACTGAAAATTCATTTTGAATTTTATTATAATTTTAGACTTGTTGAACTAATATTGATTGCGGAGCATGTGAAATAAATATTTGACGATTTGAGTGGCATATTTTTGTGTGTATTTTTTTTTCATTTAACAAGCAGCATTTTTACGAACAGAAAAACTAGAAGAAAATAAGAGTTTTAGAAATCGAAACTATATCTTCAGTTTTTTTCAACATCTATTTAAATTTCAAAATTTTGTCAAATAAAGTTTTATCAACAGTCATAGCTAGAATTTCAGATAAATTGATTCGGAACTGAGTGACTGATTAGTGCTGGTGCGTCAAAACACTTTTCCCTTAGAAAATTGAAAAATAATCCATTACGAAAATTTTAGTAATTTTCTTTGCCAATAAAGCATTAGAGTTGCTTTATCTTGCCTCTACTCAAATATAAATTCATTTAAATTTATTTTGATTGCATTTTCATTTTTCTCAAATGTTTAGTTAAAATTTGAGTCACTGTACATCCTTATAAGAAAGATCTGAAAAAGAAATTAATCATCCGTCAAAAGATTTTTAGTTGAGGTAAAAAAGTTGAGTTCGTTAAAAATAAGAGAATAATGAGAAGTCACAGAAAAATTGACTTATATTTTGACTGTCTGATTCCAAACTTCTATGCCTGTCGAACGTCAAATTTATTTTCTGTCCAACGAAATTAAGTAATTTTGAAAAGTATTAAATCTGCGAAGTCACGCGTTTTTGCGTCGATTAACGGAGGAAACGGGTGGAGGGTATTTGATGCTGAGCAAATTGCATACCTATTTTATTCGTCACACGGCGCAACTTCAGCAGCATAATGTTAGTTCCCCTTGTTGCATATGTGTCCCTTTTTTCGTAGAAAAAACTCTTCAAATTGATTTATAAAAAGTTGAAAACTCAGAATCTGAAAAACGATCAATTTTACAAAAAGATTTCTGGGCCGAAAAAGAATTATTTTTTTGCATAAACTCCCCTCCGACTCAACAAGACTTCAGTTTTAGAAAATATTTTTGGTGGATTTTCTGTTGGGTATAAGTGTTTTTTAAAATCTTATTTATTATTTTTATGCCCATATAAGCATTTACGAGCAAAAAAAAAGCTCAGCTGTTCTATTTTCTCATATTCTCATCATATCGTTTAATGAGTCACTATACTGAGTCAACGTTATTATGCTGTCATCCAAGTGAATATATCTAATAATCGATGATATTTTTTCCAATGATGATTTCACGTAAAATATATGAATTTAGGACGCATATATCACTGATAACTAAAAAATTAAAACTGGATTTCTTATAAATCCCAAGTAGGGAAAGGATATCGTTCTATATAAATAGATTTGTTTAAAATGGTTGGCAAATAAAAGAAACAAGCTGTAAACGACGAACATTAAAGACGAACTAATTTGTAAGATTAGCTGTTACAGTATAATTTACAATGGGAAGCAAAGAAGATAACATCCTTCTTTTTTTTTTAAATGGTAAAAAAGTGTGCCTTTACATTTGAATAGATGGTTTTGACGAGTAAATAAATTCTCTAAACTAACTCTACGTTGTTACGTCTTTTCCATAGCTATTCATGATTTTTGTATCTTTTCTTCCCTCTTTAAACATCCCTTATCTGTTGACAGTTTACCAACACGTAGTCTTTCTCGTACGAAAAATAAATCTGTTTTTTTTTTCTATTGAATAAATATTAGTCCTGATTCAAAATGTGTTAACCTTAGAAAAAAAATCAGACTAATTTTTGTGAAGAAAAAAAATATATATATATAAAACGGATGTTAAACATATTTTTCTACTTCTTTATCAAGCTATTTTCTGTGTACACACATAAACTGTCTTTCTTATGAAAATATCTTCACAGTTCATGAAAATAATACACGAATTACATAGATATTATTTTCTTCGGAACCATATATGAAAACTGTTTGCGATTACAAAATTGATCTTTATTTTCCTCTTGTTGTCTTAGTCATCGATTTTTGAAATCAGAGTATGTTTTTGTATCTTTTTTACTCTTTTTTTTTTTTTTTTCTTCATTATTAAATGGTTGACCTACGATATGTTTGTATTAAGAAATTACGATCGTTATTGCTGACCGCGTGACAATTGTTGCTAATTTATATCGATGATATCATAGAGAAGAATCTGCCTATGTTTCGTGAGAAGAAAAGTCGTGTTAACAGGATCTTCTGTATTATGATGTACATGATCATTTGAGATTATTTTAGAAATAAATTATGTCAGCAAATAGCTGGTGCAGTCAGAGCAAACAGTAGCAATGAGTATAAAGGTCGCAGACTGCCGACTGATAAGAAAGAGGGATAAAAATCACTTTCTTTTGTCCTTAGCAAAGATGTGAAAAAAATGGGTACTTTATAGATAAGTGCTTGAAAAATGTAGTTCAACAGGTTAAAAAAAATTGGGTTTAGATTATGAATTAAGGTTTCTTTGATTCTAAATTTTCAGATATTTTGTAGATAGTCCAGTCAAATGAGCGGAAAACAATAAAAAAACAAAATTAGCACACGATTCTTAACCCTCTAGAATTATTGGGTAAGTCATCCAGCATAATCTTCGAAAAGTCTCCAAATAGCTGATATACCCTAAAATTCAGTTTTTCACTTATATCTTCGCAAACATCGATTGTAGGAAAAAATAAGTTCAAACAAAAAATGTTTATATAAGTAAATTTTACACAAAAAAGATGATCACCTAAGAAATTTCTCTATCTTTCACAGTTATATGTAGATATGGGCTAGCAAAAGTTGCGAAACAGAAAGTATAGATATGAAAAATAAATAAAAACCAAAATTTTGATAACATTTCTTGAGACTTGCACTGAAAAAAATTTCAATGGTAATTCTTACAATTTGGATAGGAAAACTAGGACAATTCATGATTTGCAGCCGAAAATAGAACAAAAATAGTATTATGTATTATTTAAGACAGTAAAAAGTACTAAAAATATTAAATTATTTACAATAAATAGTAACGTGTTCAGAATCTTGTGCTAATTTATTATTTTTTGTCTCATTTGTCTGAACTAAGAATTTAGAAGTGATTTACGAGTACTTTTTCAGAATTTTGAAAAATTACCTGCTATTTCTGTCCAAATAAAGCGTGAAACCTGTTGTAGCACTCCTTTTTAAACTTCCACTTGAAACTGCACCCCTTGAGCTTTCCTCCAAGCAATGTATTATGTACCTGTAAAATAAATGAAATTTTCAGATTTAGCGTAGGTTTGTAGTGGCATCATGGAGGAAATCCTTACCTAATTTTTCTGACAGTTTTATGAATAGAACTGATGTTTGGAGTTCGGACAGCATACACGCTTGCGCATTGTCCCCCCCTAACATTCGACCAAAAAAAATTACTCATTAAAAAAAAAAAGTCAAACCAAAAGACAGTTTTGCAAAATTAATAAAATTCCAAAAAGTGTCACTTATCTCCTTTTTGCAAAATACTGTCCATATGAAAATGCAAGTTAGTATATTTTACCAGAATTGATTTTATATTAATCTTTTTTTTTAAACTTTTTGTCCCGAACTTTATGGAGTTATAAACCTTTGGAACTATACCTTCAATAGATCTCTATATGTATAATATCAAGAGTTTCTTTCGAGAAGTTAAAATGGCAGGGCCACCATTAATAAGTTTGTTTTTTTCTCGTTGTTCACAGGCAGTAGTGAAGATGGGGAGATTGGGTTGGGAAAGCAAGAAGTTAATGGACGAGATGATGATTCCGAGATTATCAGAAACGTAAACGGATTTGTACATTCGATTGTGGATCACGCTGCTGCGCAGCTGAAAAACCAATATGAGCTGCTAGTACCTCATGAACTTGAATTGCGTAGTTCTGGTGCTGAAGGTGTCTGGACAAAAACCACTATTCCCAGAGGAACTAAATACGGACCATATATTGGAAAATGGTTGCAAAAACCTATTGATATGAGATTTGCGTGGGAGGTAAGCGTTCAGTTTTTTTTTTTTTATATGCCAAGTAGGAAATCACGTAACTACTTTTTTGTGGCATAATAGTGGCTTCAAATTTTAAACTTGTTTAATGTTATCACGTTTCACATCCTTTTTACTGCTCGCGTAGGGAGGGCGTAATTATAAATCCAGATCTGAGAACCAGAAGAGTCTAAATCAAAATTATCAGTTTTGAGATTCTAAGTTCAAGTTTTCAAACTACAATAATAGCTATCCTGTATTTAGGCTTCTAGTATTCAAATTGTAAAAATTACTCTAAATTTATTTCACTGAACATTTAAGTATCATGTTTATTGACAACACACAGGCTACTGTGTAGTTCTTTCGAAGGCCATATCCATGTTGCAGCGCCAGTAGTCATTTTTGTTGCGTTAGAGGCATCAAGCCTATTATAAAAGCTCGAGTTATTTGAAAACATTTATTTTTTTGTGAAGCTTGTTTGATAGTGAAAATTTGTATTTATCTTCAGCCTTGCTTTTAATAATCAGCCATGATAAGTTCGAACAAATTTTATTTCTGAAAAACTTTTTTTCTCTCTTATTGTTTATCAATAAAAATAAAAACAAAAGACAAAAGCAAACTTTCATTGTAAACCAAGACGAAATTATTTTTCAATAAATTGATTTTATTCTGATTGAGATTGGAATTTTTGGAGCTACAGCCTCAAAGACAGTGACATAGCTATTTTGCAAAACAGAGTTCATAAGAAGTATATATGGATGTTCAACTACAAGCAAAATACTGACTATCTCTTTATTACTGAATTTTGACACAAATCCTTTCTGTTCTCAGGCCCAGATATAGGTCTCGTCAAATAATTATTCATGTCTGTTGTTGTGATTAGCTTTAATAGTTTCAGCACACGGAAATTTAAAATCTCTTCCAACTTTGCCCTGAACGATTCCAGGCAAGTGTCAACGAATTTGGGTCACTAAGTTACCCTTATTTTCTCTTTTTAAAAATTTATTTTCTGGACAAATATGGACGATTAGAGCTTATAATGAGCGTTATTTTTGGCAATTGCCACTATCATTCATCATTAATATCCAGCATTGACAGTATTTTGTGTTTTCACTCGGGTAAACGTGGCATTTAGCAAAGGGTGTAAAATGTTTGACACGGGTTATTATTTGGGAAGGGGTAAATATGGAGTAATACGTCAGGACGACAGCTGGACGTGATCGTCTCTGGGGTCACCCTACATTTATCTGTATAAAATACATACAGTCTACAATATTCTTCATTGCTTCTTTTTTTTTTCCTTTTTCGTAGACACACTCTGTCTTTTGAACCATCCACTGTGCTGGAGTCTCATCCCTTCTATCATTAAAATATAAAGACAGTTATAACTCATTAATGCGCCACTTGCCTTCAATGGGGTAGTCGTGTGCAATATTGCAAGCGATTTTCTAAAATCGTTCGTCACCTCTGTAAAATTTTTGAACGAAAAGTCAATTTTGAATATAAGCGCACGGGTAGGGTGAAAAAATATGGTGAAGCGTCGGGAGTGGAAAAAAGGAAAGTGTGAGCCAGTATAATTTTCTATATGAACGATGAGAATTTGATGTCAACTCCAGATGACGAGCAAAGAGGGTAATTATTTTTCAAAGAATGTTTTTATCTGGGAAATATACACAGCGAAGATATCGTTTATTTAATTTTTGACTTTGGAAATTCACGCTATGCATGAAAGTACTGAAATGGTGGCGAATAAAATGAAAAGAAATATATTTCAGAAATAGTGGGTGTTTTGAAGGATGCTAGTTGAGGCAAATGGTACTAAAATTTGAATTAATTTTTAGTTTAACCACGAGTTGAGATAGTCCAATTTTCAGAGATTACCCAGAATAAAAGTGATTCATTTTACGAACATGAAAATTTGCGTGAGGAATTTAGTTTGTATAACATTATGCGTTTATTCCCCCTTGTTCTTTTATATTATTTTAACCTTACAGTTTCTTTACGTCAGAAAAAAAAAAGTAAAAATTTTTTGCTGAACTAAAATTTCTAATAATGGACTAATGTGCCCAAAACCAAATTTTACATAGAAAGAAAATCACTTTTATTTCTCATTATACTTACTTAAACAACACCAGGACAAAATTAATTGAGTTGAAAATATTTAAATTTTAACCATTTAAAGTATGGTTTGAGAAAATGGGTCCTAAGGTAAACATTGACATTTTTTGACAAGCGAAAAATTAAAACAATTGAGATAGCTAAAAATTGGTGAAATTGGAGTTCAGCATCAAATTATGTTTCTGCTTATACTTTGGGTGATATTTCATTGACCAAGACTTCTTTTGATAAAACTTTCTTTGGCACTAAATTGTAAGGTTCTTCAACATCGTATCAACAAACTGCAATGTCTAACCAGTTTTGGAGACAGGCAACCGCGATTTGCATAACATTGGAATTGGCTAGATATTTAGAATATTTGAAACTTAATTTTTGGCCCTTCCAAACCATGAAGTTCATTTCAAAGATGAATTTATTCTTTATAAGAAACGTTTAGTCTAAAATTAGTCCGTAAGTCTGTGTGTCCGTCATTTAAACTATATCCATAGACTATCTTGGTATTGAGGCAAAGAATATGAGGCTTAATCAAAGTTTTTGATCGAATTGAGGAAAATCCTATGACTCTTCAGCTTTACAATAAAACACAATTATATGAAAATGATACTTGTCCCGTGTGTTATATAAAGCTCTTCATAACAACATTTGAGTACTTACAGTCGGATACCCCTATGGAAACAGATTGAAATCATCAACTCCCTCCAAAGAAGTTTTGAATAAAAACGGTTGACTAATCAAATCATCTGCATATTTATCAACTTAGCATGCACCTAGCCAAAAATAAGAATAATTTTCAAAAAATATCTGTTACAAAAATTGGGAGAAAATCGACTAAGTATATTATAATATATTTAAAAAAAAAAAACATCTTCTTGCCAAGCATCGCGATAACCTCTCTCAGCTATGTATTTTGTAATAAGAGAGCTGAGAAAAGGGCAAAAAAAAGATACTCATAGGATATTTCTAGTTGCAAGATGTCAATCACTGAGGAAGCGAAGCATGACGGCATCGTTTGCAGGACAATGTCCTGTTTTGACCGTCGTGAATTGGCACCATTTGACTCGTTGATTAACTATACATATATTCGACATTGATATTAAAATGACAAGAAAAAGGAAAGAAGTGGAAGGACTGAAGAGAGGAGATATGACAACGTCGACAGAATTGCATTTCAATAAACTTTGATTATGATTCTGTCACTTCATTCTGTATTTCCACAGATACAGGTTTATCTAACGAAGCAAGTATTGCAGGCTTTTACAAAAAAATATTAACTGTTTTTTCCTCTCCTCTTGAATAATGCAGTTTAAGTTGAAAAAAATTAACATAAGTTTTTAACTCTGGAGGGTATACCTACGTTTAATATGCTACCGTTTTTACACAATGTACGCGATGAAACTAGAACTTACGAATTTGTAATTTGCGGTTAGATATCATATTTCTATTCTATGGAAGATACAAATTTACATGATTTTGTGGGATATGATTTCCAGTATATTCTCAATTGACATTGAAGTGTTCATTTTTGAAGTGCATGTGAAACTAGGTGAAGGTTTTTAGCAGAGGGATTGATATTTTTTCTGCAGACATGTGTTAACTTCATCTTTAGTTCTAATTTTAGCATAAGGATAAAGCAGAAATTTATTTTTCAACAGGCGAGTAAAAGCTAGCCACTAGAATCTCATTACTCTAAATATTCTAAATTTTGTAATCACGTGGTGGGCTTTAAGTGAGACAAATTCAACAATTTAAGGGTTGGTTGGAGAAACAATCGTAGTCGATGCTGGTATAAGCTGCAAAAGCATTAATAAAAAAAAACTCAGTTGGGACAAATTAATGGGGTTTTAGGACTTCCACTTTTATTCAATAGATAACTCATCAGTCTTTCTTGAATTCTAAACATAAGAAATACAGAAAAATTGGAAATAGAATGCCTAATTTTCAGGTTTGTAAAAAAATTGTTGGCTCATCTTCGATGCTCGTATAGATTCTCAACGTGGAGAGGTTCTTTGATGTTATTTGAAAACAGTTTCAATAACTGTGAAAAGGCTCATCTATGTTTCTATGGAACCAAAAAGAAGAAAATTGAAAAAATTCAGCCTCGCAGGTACAGAATGAAGCTGCTTTGAGTATTGGAAGGATCCAACGAGTGGCTACTATCTAGTGAATTTTTGTAAAATAAATCAATCGGAAGCCTTTCTCCTTAGACAGCAATTTTTATCGAAAAAAAAAAAAAAAATTAAAATTATTTTCCACATTTTTCATGTTATGTCTTTTGGTGATAAAAAGACTCAGTCCCTCCCTTAGTAAATTTCTGGGTGCGCAATAGGTAGAGGGGAAAATAAATAAAAACTCATTCGCAGTGAAAATGCATACTGTCGAGAGATTCAAATAGTTAGAATCAATGAAATTATTTTTCTGATAAGAGAGTATTATGCTTTGTTGAAGTGTGGAGGCATCTTATTGTGCCTCGAATTGCAATACACACACACACACACACACACACACACACACTGTATTATATATACCTAGTGCAAATAAGAACAAATTGATTTTTCTTTCTACAAATCCAAAATGGTCTTCTAATTACATCTCAAGTTTTCTGACTAAATAAAACCATAATATAAAATCTGACGACCAATTGGAAAAAATGTAGTAGATGAAATACTTAGCCAGAAGCAAAAAAGAATCAGTCAGATCTCTCAGACGATGAAGAGAATAAAAGCTAAAAAAAAAAAACACTAACGAGGAAGCAAGGTTTGTAGCAGTTGTATGACATATACACATTTCGTCGGTGAAAAAAGAAAAATGTATTTGTGTACAGGAAATTCTTATGTCTCTAGAGAAGGCATAAAGGCGTACAACCTTTGAGTCTTTCTTGGCTATTTTTTTTTTCTTTCTACAAAGACACACGCTGGCATATCTGCTCCAGTCACTGATCAATCATAACGTATTATTCACTCGAATGATTTTAACGTTTCTTTTTTCTCTCCTCATACCTTACCTTTTTCCTCAGTTGTACAACATATGGCTTTTTTGAAGCGAGTAATAGTTTTTCTTCGTTTTTCCACCAACGATTGGGTTTGGCTTTTCTTTTTTTTCTTTTTCATTTTCTTCTTGTTTCCTTTAAATTACTCAATTCTATCGTTTTTCGAATCCTTCGGCATCATTCCAGCTTTGTCTTACTTACATTCTGTATACTGTCTGCTGATGTGTATGCGCTAAATTTGTTCCTCTCTATTTGGGATATGTCAGTTTTTCCGAGGGTACCATACATTTTGGTATAAATCGTAGACAGATTTCATTCCGCCTCGCCATAAATCTGTATTGCTTCAGCAGAAGAAAATTTCGATACGTCATAAAGCTTCGGGAAATGATTGAGATTAATGAATGCGAAACGTTAGCATTGTTTTACAGATTCGTTTTCGTCGAATATTTTAGATATATCTTTTTTGCACAAGTTCACGTCGGATGTTGGTGCGCAGAAAAATATGATTTCGTGAACTGACGTAACTTGTCTACCATATCTTTGCCTGCCACCTTCCACTGATGAGAAGAGTGAGATTGAGAACGATTCTTTGATTAATTTGAAGATACTTAACATCAAAATTATTGTATTTAGAATTTTTGAGGAAACTAGTTGCACATAGTCTAAAGAACATTTTGGAACCCCTCAGTAACCAATTGCATTGTTTAAGCCATATCCTAAAAGGGTAAAATAAAATGTAAAATATTTTCAACTACAAATCCTGTTTTTCTCAGCAATTTGCCAAGACAAGTGGGACTTTCAGTTCATCAGGTCTGCATGGTGTAGGTATAAGTGACCAAGTACCAGGTTGACACAATTTCTTTCCCTAGGAATTGATGAATTTTTTGAATTTACAGAAAAAGCAATTTCAGATAATTCTCTGAAGTTTTTTTTCACAAAATTAAATTTTTACGTTTTTCAATTTCTAAAACCCATCTACATCACACCCAATTTTTGAGACAGAGAGTAAGAGAGATACCTCTTGGTTCATTAGATTCGTCATTTAATACTGAATAAAAAGAATGTAATTAAAAATGAGTTTTAATTCCCTTCACACGAAAATATAAGATTTCTCAGATTTTTTCAAGATATTTTATCACATACCTGCTTATAATCGTGATTACCATTATTCGAATTGTAACTTTTTTTGAGAAAATATTATGTTTTCACAACACATGTACGAAAAGTAATAAGGGAAGATAATTATGCAAGTTTTTAATGCAGAAACTAAAATTTTTCCACATTATTTTTTTTCACACTTTTTATTGCAGAGCGCTAAACACTATTGCACATTACGTATAATTTACTGTCGCACTTTATTGATAATATTTTTAGGTGGCCATATATTCTCATTCATTTATTGATTAACTTTTCTGTTCTGCTTTTCCAGAGCTTTTCCGCACTTGTGCTGAAAAGTTCATCACTTATTTCTCGAATGATGCGAAAGTTTATATTTTAAGTGCATTTTATTATTAATTTAAATCTAAAAAAAAGTATGTGTTGTGAAAAATAGCATTCCCTACTCGCTTGTGTTTTAAGCTATTTCATATTTGTGCAAAAATTTGCGACAGTCTTCTTCGGCTCATGCAACAATTTTTGCACTCTTTTGAAATAGCTTTGGCACTTTCCTCGCTTATGAAATATTCAATTTTTCACTGCTAATATGTGTGTAGGATGTTACAAATGGATTTTTACCCTGCTTCTCCTCATTTCCTACCCTATTTAGCACTAAAGGGATATCCTGTTGATACATTAGTTGGCTACTTCTTATACCTATCAATCCCTAATGAGTTGTGGTGAAAAAATTTATTTCTATTAACTAGGTCCCCCACGGGTTTTAAAGGGTTTATTTATATTAGATGGTCCTTATTTTGATTTGAAATTTTTTACTTTCCACCCTGCAGAATAGTTCAACCTCATGAAAAAAATTTTGCAAAAATTTATTTAATTTTCGAAATAGGTAAATCTCTTTGTCGAAAATATAATAATGGAGCTTAAAAATATTTTTAATAATTTTTCTTTTGCTTACCACTTGCACCATCAGTGGCATCGATGCTTTCATGTTCGAATAGAAGCAAAAAAGTGACTTCTCACTTTATCAACTTCTTCCCCTCGTTACACAGTCGAGTATATCGTGATTATTTCTTTGGCAACGGATTATATAATTTGCATAATTTTAAGTAGAAGGAATCTGTTGAAAAAAAAAAAGAAGACCCTAAAAAAACAGAATGAGGATCTACATGTGTCACGCGCGTTTCTTGATCTTCACCCTTTTTAGAAGGTCGCTGGAGACGGGTGCCCAGGGATATGGGGAATCCGTCGCTCATCAATGAAGTTAATAGAATTAAGGGGTGAAATTGGCTCCGACTGATATTACAAAGCATTTATCATGTAAGTTAGAAGGCCGTAGAGGAGTTAAATGAGCAGTATCACACAAGCCATATGCTGCTTGCGCGATCCTTTGTTGACAAAAACCTATAAATTCGTACCAAATACGTCCGCTCTGCGCACATTTTCTCCTAATCGGTGGCCATTTATTTATAAATTACACGCTTATAAATTATTATAAATATAAGTACACGAGATCGTTTTGTTGTGTGTCCGGGAAATATGTAGTGGCTAGAAAGAACAAGAGAGAGAGAGAAAGAGAAAGAGAGAGAGTGAGACAGAGTGAGAAAGAGAGACAATAGAGAGATTAATTATTCAAAGCTGTGTAATGGTTGCTTTCGCTGACACAGGTACTTCTCTATTCTAATCCATGACGAAGAGATTTCTGGCTCTTTTGTTTCCTATTTTACTTTATTTCTTTCTCCAGTTACAATTAAATATCTTGTCCTTATTAAGTCCTTTTTTTGTCAGCTTTTTTTCTTTTAAAAGAAAATAAATTTGTGAAGTCAAGGTCAAGTCTTGATATATAAGATATCGATACTTAAATGTCAAATTTGTTGAATACTATTATAGTTGTAATAGAAATAATATGCATATTAAATTTTAAATTTTTAGTACAAATATATATTACGTTGCATATTTTACAATTTTTTACGCATATAATTAATCTGGCCCCCTGCTCATCAAGAGAGGCAAACACAAGCTCCTGACAGAATATTTTTGAGTGCACGTGTAAGAGATATAATTTGTAGTCAGAAATTTACAGAAATATAGCTGAAAATATCTTAGTTTGATTGAATGATGTAAAATAATACGTACCTATAATAACTTATATATGCTGTTATATTGATTTCTCAGAATCATATATTTTCTTCGGATTTAATTTTTATTGAAGGTTCCAAAAAATAAGAAATTACTTTCACATCTCTGGGGAAAAGATGTACCCTCTAACCAGACAAGTAATCTTCTTGTAACGAAATCTCAATTGAAGTTTCAATTCACAGATGAGAAAAAGTTTTGACGGATCAAGAATTTGAAAAAATTACTCGAATAAGTTTCGTCTCTTGATAAATCCACTTTTTTCATTTTCCCATTTCGAATCTACTAATTCGACCCACTTATACAAATACTGTCGCACGTAGGCCATAGCACTTTGCCCTTAGTGAGCATCGAAAGGCAAAAATTAATGAAAAATGTGGAATAAAAAAAAAGTAAAGTAAAAAAAAAATGTTTTTAACCTCCCCGCGGACTTGAAATCGTGTTTGAAAAAAAATGTCGTTTGTTATTTAAGATAATACAAAAGTTTACGAAAATACGAGGGAAAAGTTTGAAAGATAATTTCATATTCGCATATTGTAAAAGTTTGGAAGCATTTTACACGACGAGGAGGATGACGACGGTGTCGAGCGAATATTAAATTTCCTGAACTTCAGACGACTGTTTTTGAAAGGTGTTTGAATACAGAAAATGATTACTTATAAACGGCGCTGTAAGAAAAAATAAAGCAACTTTTCAAAATTTTCTAGAAGAAAGAACGAATTTCGTCTAAAGATTTCACGTGGTAAGGTTATTCTTTTTGTATCTACTTTGAAGGTCGAGGGAGTGAGCCAAGTTAAATAAGATATTCAGACTGTTGCTAGGTCCAATCTATTAATTTTATCTAAATTAAATTTATTCTTAAAAGGATCTTGAGATCCTTTCAAAAATAAATTAAATCATTCACCAATCAGATTATCAAACTTATCATCCTATCGAGTTATGCACCAATTATTTCGAAGATAAATTCCCATCAGTGAAAAGTAAACTATACAAATAATTTGACGTCATTTGTGAATATATTATATTGATTTATAATAGAAAAATATTAAATATTGTCCTAATAATACACCCACATATTTTTCAAACATTTCAAACATTTCTGAGATGGTCTAGACCTTTCTCCAACCTTGCATATGTTACATACCATGCTTGGACATTTTTGAAAGGAAAAAGGAAGAAATGAAAAAAAAAAAAAAAAGTGAAAAAGAAGTGAAATTCCAGTAAACCTAATGAAGCGAGTTAGCCGAATCGTTTGGATAATTTTGATGTAACATTAGGACCACAAAAAAAGGGTGCCGAGGATTTTTGCTGCAGTCTTAACCCCCTTTGTTGTGGAACAGCGGTGAAGGAAGAAAAAAAGATGAGGGTGTTGAAATCCCTGCTGTGTTTTGAAGTGATGTTGCTTTACATGTAGTTAACCCTCCTCGGTAATACATATCCGACAGATAAACTGGCTGTAAAATTTAATAATCGCTTCGAAAACGCTTCGATACTTCCGTTCAAAAATTATGTCTTCAAATTGGGGGTGAAAATTGGCACGGATTGGAAATTTTTTCAGTATCGCGATAAAAAGAGCAGCTTTTTGTTATTCTGTCGACTACACGGTGAACAGTGTACATTTTGTATAGAAGTAGATATGTCATGCGTACTTAAACGTATTAACCTTTTTTTCTCATGTCCTATACCTTTTCAGCCTTATTTTCTTCTCGTTTTAATAGGTTACCTGTGTTCAGAAGCGGGTCAAAGTCTCGATGAGCTTATAGTTTGCATAACATTGGGGATGATTTTATTGACGAAATTTTTGGATGACTTGAGATTTATTTTGAGCACTGAGAACTATATATATATCACTGGATAGCAACCGTCGAGAAATCTTTAGAGAGAGGCAGCACTGAGGTACTGGTTGGAAACTGGTTAGAAGAAAAGAATTCTTGGACATGTCTCTGAAGCTACTTTCCCTTATTAAAAACTTTTCTACACATTCAAACAATAGTTTACCAAAATATTTTTCATAATTTGTGAACAGTTTTATTACATGTAAGGGTTGTCCCATCAGTAGTAATTTCGCACATTTCTTTATTGTAGCCATTAATGGTAACGCTGGTGAGACGATTTTACTTACAATTATAGCTATGTTACCGTGCCTTACCATAGTAATTTCAAGTCTCTACTGTTGTAAATCTTGTTTTATACTAGGTACTTTAAGTATATGTAATGTGATGAATCAGCCTTCTAAAAATGAGATTAGGAGAATTTATAAAGGGAACCCATCGAGTTAACAGTTTATTCACTGGTTCATTCTTCGGTCCATGTCTGGTGAAATTGACCACAATCCTTTCGTATTATATCTGCACTGTAGACTGTAGAGAGGCGGGAATGGATGCCATATGGCTTTGAATTCAAAATTTTCTGAGGTAATTTTAATTATTCTGCATAGATACCTCATTTTTTGGCTGGCTGATTCATCACATCGCACATTCTTAAATTCTTATATAAATAATGAAGTCATTCTACAGGTGAGACTTGAAATTTCCATTGTAAGGTTGGGTAACAAAGCCAAATATTTTCCGTGAAAATTGTCTCGGCAGTGTTGCCAGGGGCCAAAAAAATTTGCTACATTGGTTTTGGGACAGCCCTCAAACTAAGAAGATTTTTTACTAACTTTCTATTTGAAACTTTAATGTTCAATTGCTCTTTTTTATTTACTTATATTCATAAAAAATATTCTGCAGTATTTAAATCTGCGAGTTTGATGAAACGATGATGAAAAGTTAGTAACCCCCGAGAGAGTTGAAATTAATTAGCTTGTTGTTTTTCATCTGTTTATAAAATTAAGTTTGAAAATACGAATATTATGAATCTTTCTTCAATCAAGTGTTCAAAAAAAATTTTCTTAATCAAAAAATGAATTTAATAGCGTGGTAGTTGGTAGCCAACTCCCTCAACATTTTAGAAGTTTTTCGCAGAAGACCAGCTCTTTTATATTCAAAAGCTAGTCATCATTCAGTTATGGCATCAAAGATCGTACAGATCTTCCAACTTTTCTCTCCCTTCAGATATCATTGACTTCTAATCGAATTTCAACGGTTTATTAATCTTAGCTATTGCATTATCAAGCCTATTTCTTATTTTTGTAAACAACAAATTCGAGAACTGGGTGCATTTTTTCTGAAATTCTTTTTCTTCTTTGCTTTCCAGTTTTTTTTTTTTCATTTCGGATTATAGGTGCAAAACCGATGAGGTGACAATATAAGAGTGCAAAATAAAAACGAGATTGAGAAGATATTCTTGAAATGTCAATTCGTAACCCAGATAGCTGCTAATATTGACAGATGCTTCTCCAAAACTCTAAACAGAGGCCAAGAGAATGAAAAAGGAAGAAAAAAAGGAAGAAAAAAAGTAGATTCCAATAATAATGATTAAGAATTACAGAACTAGAAAATAGTAAGAAAAAAAAATGAGTGATGCGAATAGGGTGATTTAATATCTCACCAATATAGATAGGGTAGAATGTCAGTATTGTATAAGAGGTGCTGTGAAACATGAATAGGATTTCACCTTATAAGAGGAGTGAAGAGAGAAAAAAAATCTGTGAAAATGTATCGAACTGTAATGGATAGATTAATACTTCCATTTACAGTCAACTTTTGTACGAATCCCTATGATCTGTACAAAAAAAGAGTACTACATTTTCCAATTGAATCATTTGTCGACAATTTTTGATCGACACGAATGGGGTTCGGTTTGTTGTTTTCAAATTACCCAAAACTGCACAATATTGTTTACACTGCATTGTCATTGTGGCATCATTGGAAACTGAGTAACTATACAAAACGAAATTGAGGAATAGCAAAAGCGGCTGGAAATTGGCATTTCTAACTGCGCTACATTTTTTGTTGTGTTTGATAGCAATGCACATGCCCATAGGAAGGGGGAGCTGTCGGGGGCTTCCTCTGGCCAACGTCCTTTCCGGAGAAAGAAGAATAAAGAAGATGTTTGAAAATGAAATGCCCTTTCCTCCAGTGCCAAAGTTGTGTGAGCTCTTTATGACAAAAATACCTGTTCATGGATCTGAGAATAAGCTAATAAAATTTCAAAAATGCAACTAACTGAACGTGAGCATATTTAACTATTTTCACAAATTATATCATCAAGTTTTTTTGTGTTTTTATGAAATTAGAAGGCTTAACGATTATCACTGATTTTTCAAAATTTACATATCATGAGTGAATAAAAATAATTTTAATAAGGAATACTGAGTATTTTAAAGCTTCTTTTTTGAAGTAGTTTATAATATGCACATAGGTAAACTTTGCAGGAGTTGACACGAGGGCTATGCCCCCCTCCCCCTAAGGCTGAGTTTAGCCGGCTCAGAGAAAATCAAATCAGCCTCCCACAGCTAGTTCAAAAAGTCAAAAAAATCTTGATTTTTTTCATTCTTAAAAAATTTTACTCATCATCTTATGAAAGGTTTTCATAGCAGGTTTTAGCAGATTTTCGACTGAAATCTTTCTTTTTTTTTCTAGTGAAAAAATTTCAGCCCTCCTCACCCAAAACAAATCAAGCAAAGTCTGCCTATGTTCATGCAGTATACTTCAATCAAGAAGATTCGTCAGTATCAATGGGAAGAGAATTTATAATTTGCAATAGAATTAATATTTTCCTATTAATAGAAACTGATGCATTCAAGATTGAGGCTGAAGAAATTCCTATTAATTTATTACCGTATTGTACTCTTAAACAGAGCATATAATTTCGAAATACATTGTTAATATAAGGATTTGTCCTTGTTTTACACTTCCTTAGTCTATGGCAAGATGTGAAAATTAATTTTATTCAAGAAAAATTGGATTTTCATCGAGAAAAATGGAGATTAATCAGACTGCATTGATGTTATTCAATAAAGTTGCATAAATACTTTAATTTTGGACATTTGAATAAATTGTCGGTTTTTTTTTTGAACAAAGGCTATTTTGGCTTGGCCTTATTCTACTTCCTACATTCTCTTCCCTCTAAAATTATATTTCTTATCAAACCTTATACAATTTCCATTCTAATTACACCTTCAATGCTATTGTTGAGATATTCCTCATAATGCGAGTAGCCAAATCGATTTCCACCACCACATTAAGGTCAAATAATAAAGCAGAGATCAACGCATCTTGTCCACAAACACCAAATCGAATAAATCTACCAATTTAATTTTTTCAGATAAAATATTTCCGCATGAATAAATAAAATAAATTATTCCTCGTTTGTGAAGTGCACACAGCATGTGTGCATCAGTGAGTAACATGTGGCGACGAATTTTGAATTATATAGGATTTTGTAGATTTTTAAAAAGACTTGATGCGTCCGATATTCTATTTTGTGTGCTCGAATGGTCTACTATACTGGGTACATGTATGTATTATAAAGATAGATATAACAATGATTATAAAGATTTTTCACCAAAATTTCGAAGACGAGTTATCGGGGTTTTGCAAATCGATTTTGTATTAATTTTAGGGGTTATCCTTATGAGTGAAAGACAGATTAACAATGTCCAATGGAAGGATGTATGAATGGGGACATTCGTACGAAGGGTTTTCAGTTGAGAAAAATTTTTTTATAAGGTTATGAAAAATTTTAGTCAATGAAAAAGAAAGGTGTCCGTGTCTACATCATCATCAGACGAACTCCTGGGTTGTATGACACTATATTTGACGAATAACATAATTAACATGCATTGTTACTTTATACGTTGATTCATTATTTTTATTATTTTTTGTATTTTTATTTTAATAAAAAATAAATAGGTAATAATTTTGGTCCGCGGAGGGGGGATGGTGACCTACATTGATATACTACGTACGTTAATTCCTTTTTTATTTTTTTTATTTTTATAACAAAAATATATTATGTTTTGCCCACGGGGTGCTTGTGTGGAAGAAATATGAAGTATGTTTCATTGCTTCTGAGGTGACAAAAGTTGTATAATTACTCGAGGGTAACATATCTAGAAAAATTACCTTACAGCAAAATGGTTAAGAATTTCAAAGCTATATTCTTAACATTAATTCATTTAAGGCAAGCCCGTTGTAAGAGAGAGGCTGTGGGGGACTGAGTCCCTTTTTGACAAGGTTTAGCCCGCCTTTCAAGTTCAAGTGAAGAAAATAAGAGAGTATGTGGAGGAGGGATAGAAAGGTGAGAAGAGAGAGAGTGATAGCCCCAGTGTAAAAAATTGCACACTCATAAGCATTTTGCTGTAGTGTAATTCTTTTTAAATGTTACCTTTTACGAGTTAGACGAGCTTCTTCATCCACCATTTCTTTCTCATATCTCCAACAGACAGAAATGTACAACATAATAAGCCAATGACTAAACAGACAATGAATTCAACGTCATAATCTGAACAAAAATTTGTGATTACACGTTATCTAAATTAGAGAATAGTATTCTGTCATTAGCTGTGGTAAAAAAATCCCAGACAGTTCTCATCGACTTTGCAATTTATCGATTTCTATCTATGAATCATGAACATGTGTGATCTGAAATGAATTTGCCAAGTTATGAAATTTTTCCAAGCAAATTATCATCGAATGCTCGTAGTTTATGAGATAAATTAAGTTTACAGATCTTTTTTTTTTCAAGAAATTTAATTCTCAATAGATAAGAAAATGACTATCTTAAAATGCCCATAATTATGTTCTATTTCACCCAACAAATCCATTCGAGACCCTTGCTAAAAGATTAAATTCTAAATGTCACACCTTCTTGATAATATGTGGCTTTAGATGCAGGATTTGACTTGTTCGTGCGTGAATTCATGTAGGGGCACAATTAACAATTTTTTTCATGGCAGAGAAGCTGGGGAATCTAAAGAAATCAAATCATTGTTGAGGAAAAAAATTACATCATTCAAATAACGAAAATGTACTCCCTCCCCTAACTCTCTTTAAAAGGTTTCTGGTACCAATGAATACATTTTTTTGCACCACCTCCTCACATTCATTATGACTTTAAAATTTTCTCCTCATTCTTTCTATTTAGATTCATTCCCAGAACAATTTTTCGGCTGTTTGGGTGGGAGAGGTTTTGAATTTTGCTAGAGACGTTTTTGGCTTCCCCTAGACATTTTATAGTTCCATTTAATTTAAAGAACGAATGATTCTATCTCAAGTCATTTCAAAGTCTTCCTTTTTTCAACTTTCATTATCAAATACATGGATTGCCAAGATACTTGTACTTAGACTTATTTGAGTGTCAGACTGTCCAGTTTATAAAGATGAGTAATTAAAAAACATTTTTTTTGAGGAACGGATACTGTTCTTAAAAAAAAATTTTAGAGGAAAAGTCCTCAGGCTACCCTCATAATTGGAAAGTTACTTTATTCATAATTTCGGTTCCATACAATCGATAAAATTTTGAACTTTCAGCCTTTTCTTAAATTCTAGATCTTCTTTGTTTTCTAATTAACTATTTTCTTCTCGATCAGTTATTTTAAAGAATTTTGAAAATTCTTTGGGACATCATTTTTAGTAAACCACAAAAATTCATCATTCAGACAGCTACTGCAGTTTTTAAAAAAGAATGTCGATTTCATACACGTCTAAAATTTCTCGTTTGAAATTATGACCGATGAATAGAATTGATCGTGCTGGATAAGATCATTATACGCACTGGGTCAGTGTCATCTGAAATCTATTTTACTTTTTGTACGATCTGTCCTCATCCCATTCACACCTTTTATGAATAGAAAGAGGCTACCAGAGAATTGAAAATCAGTATTCGTATCGTCGGGGATTTCTTTTTTGATCGTTTGACATAAATCGGCAATCGGCTACATCTCTATCATCACATAACAGCCGGCATCGCCTTCCAGTTTCTGCCAAAAACTTCTCTCTGTCGAGAAGTTGAGAACAGAAAAGTGTACCAACTACACTATACCCCTTTTAGGGATCTCCTTGAAGTGTAAAAAAAGTACCAAAGTATGCTTTTCTCTTTGAAAATTAGAAAATGCAATAACACATTTTTATGTCGAGCTAAAACTGAACCGCATGAAAAGTGCTGTACCCTTTTTTCTTAAGCTTATACATACTCATATAGATTTTATGCTTCATTTTGAAAATAACAGTTGGTAGCTATAAGTCATTTCAGGTTATTTTACAGTTTCTCACTTATCCAAATAAAAGAGTAATCCGTGGTGAGATGGTCAAAACTACTCCCAGCTCAACTGGCCCATCAAACACATACACCAAGAGTCCAAGTTGTTATTAGTACTATGTCGTGGCTATAAGCGAACGTCTTCATCTTAGCATAAAGATGAGACTATCAGATACCTGAGTAAAGGCTCAGAAGTACCAACACCGAACTTTGCTGCATTAACTCGATTTTATTGCACAAGGAAACAGTAAAAATGTTACAACATTATAAAAATACAACATATTGCTACCAAAATAGATAGTCGATATTATTCATAAAAATATGAAATGATAATTTCTACTCGATAACTCGTTATTTTAGTCAAAATTATTTCGCTTCTCAATTCGTATTGCTGAGTGATGAATATTGTATAGAGACTTAAACACCACTCTTTTTTAAATTGATTATATGACTCCAGTTAATAAGAAGCAGATACAAAATACTAGCATACGATACTTAAACTGAGGGTAAGAGGTTAGAATTTTAATGAAATTTTTAGCTCAAATTTTAAAATTGCAGATCAATTGAGAAAAATCCTCGCAATCCAGTATAGCTTTATGAAAATTCAACATATTTGGATAGTTGATGGACAGCCTAAACATAGCGTTGCTGATGGTACACCAATTTTCCTCTCCAAAGCTACCCTAAAAAGTGCACTCGTTTGAAGGGGAAGAACAGAAGTACTAATATAAAGACATTTTTCACGGTTTACGATTGATCCTCTGCGTTTATATCTATTCGGTATTCAAAAAAGATAAATCCGTTCTCTCTTTTGTAAAAGGTGTGAATAGTAAGGTAACAGATAGTCGCAGTAGGTAGCTCTCCCTTTTTTAATTCTTCCTCTTTTTTCCCTATTTTTCGTCGATATCATCCTCTATAATATGGTTACAACAATTTTTAGGTGCATGTGACAATGCGAATGTGCTGAGCCTTATTCGCACTTTATGCATCATGGAAAAGAGACAAACGATGGCAAATAATTCAACTTCGAATTTCGAAAACGTGCGTTACTTTGCAATTTATGTGTTTTCTTGTCCCTAGTCCTTCAGATTTACACATTCTCATTATTTAAGCGCATGGACTTTACATGTTGCAGACTTGCAGTCTTCCTTCTTTTGGCAGATAGTGAGTCCAAATCAGTACAATTTTCCAGACGGATGTGATGTGGTACTTATCTACAGTCGACAGACATATCCATGATCATGTATATCCCTAAAAGGGGGAAACTCTTACAACTGGGGGGCTGAGATGGGGGTTTCTGGAAAAGAATTTATAAAAAAGCTCAGAAATTGTGCTTGTGTTGGTAGAAGCGGAAGGTAGATTCACACTATTCGAATAAATCGTAATGTCTTACATTTCGCATTTTATTCTAAGTCAATCCCAAATCTGTTGAAGAGAAAAACTTCAGACCCTCAGTTTTTACGTTTTTTTTTTTCCTCACCCGCAAATGGAAAAATAATTGCAAGTTTTTCTATTTTTTCACTCTCACCCAACCTCATTCCACTCTCGCAAAAGTATTTTTTTATAGCTCTGATAAAGGTGCGAAGTGTGAAAGAAAAATTGGTGAAAAACAGAAAATGGTGGATTTACACGAGATAAATTGCGATGAATGTTCTTTTAAAGGGAAGAGAGATAAATATATATACAGCGCTGGTTTTTGTGTTTAATGCTGGCGCAAGAGAACTTAAAGTGGTTTTCAATGAGATGTGGAGAGAAGAAGGTTTGTAGGTGAGAGGAGGGGGCAGCGGTTGCGCGCTTTTGCGAAAATAAAAGCCAAAAAAGACGAAGGGAGCTTTACAAGTTTGCTCGAATCGTACATCTACTAGCACACACACACACACAATTTGGGGGATGGGGTTATGGAGAGAGAGAGAAAAATAACACGGGACAGATAAAAATGGAGGAAAAGTAGAAAATGGAGTCTAAAAGGGTTAGGCAAGCGGAACGTTATTGCGAAGGAATCTTACAAGAAGAACAGCCAAGTTAATGGGTTTATCAGATTCCACCCAATCTCTCTTGCTCTTTTCTCTGCATGTGATATACAGTAGTTACGGTTTCCCGCATTACAACTTCATTGCTTTGTGGTGGTGTCTCCCCCAAACCACCCTTCGCAACCCCTGCGTCAGGCCACCTTTTTCTCTGCTCCTTTGCCAAACAGAAAACGCGAATTCTCTTAAATGCTTTCCACTGGCGTTGGTGGAGCATTTTCAACCATCCGCCGTAGTTTCAGCGCAAGAGCAAGGGATGAGCGAGCAAGTGGCAGCAAAAAGTGAAGCTACGAATAAAAGATTCCTTTTGTATCCTCCTCGAGTGTGCGGAATGATGAATGCGAGCCAGGATAAAACGAATTTATGGAATCCTTTTTTCAAGAGAGGGCATCTTAAGGGTTATGTTCTCATGTAAATTTTGTACATGATATATACGTCACTGTCTATGGCCTGTTATCATTTATTTTCTTGTTTGTAAACTTTTGAGGATTTGAAAGCTCTTAGTTGATCAGGAAAATGAAGGTATTAGAAAGAAAGTAGAAAGAGGGAATGCCTGCACCTAATTTGAAAATCCAACCTGCAATTTATTAAGAATAAAAAATATTAAATCACGTTGCGCAGCTGAATACCTATCTTGGCGACATCTCAGTTTTTGGTGTCATTTTTGAAAATAGTTTGAAAACATTTCGTCTAAGATGTTTTCAATCTCTGGGTAAATGTTTTACCAGATTTTAATTGTTTTGGTCGAGAATATTCAGAATGCATACACTGACAGAAATGGATAGTATTAATTATAAACGGAATTGTAACTTTTCTCATCACAGTTATGAAAATTACTGTTTATTGTACTCAATTATTCCAATATTTGTAGCACTTTTTACCATCTTCGATAACATTATTTTAATATTTTGGTAGTAATTTTTGCTACAAATTTTGAATTGTCCCAGTTGTCGTAGCCAAATTGTAAAAATTATACCATTGAAAATTTTCTCAGTGTAGGAATCAGTTTCTTAGAATAGCTCCCCGTAAAAATTCTTGTTTTAATACTAAGATCTCCCAGTTTTTGACGTCGAAGTTTAAAATTAAGCATGTTTGAATGCTAAATTTATTATAAAGACATGGTGCTGTATCAAAAAGGTGCAAGAAAGTAAGCTTTTGTTTAGTCCTCAATACCAAAGTAATGTATGTTACCTGTGATTTATTTACACATTATTTTAAAGCCATATTCGCCTCAAATATGTGTAAGTTGTCATTTGGTCTTTCTTCCTGTTCTCGTCCACATGATCAGAGAAAACTCTATACTTAGCAACTTTTGTATTTTGACACGTCTTGTTAACGAGTTGTTATAACAAATACGTCCTAGCATAAACCAAGATAATAAAACCGTCTTCATAAAAAACTTGAAAAAATATGAAATATCCTCAACTCTCACTCCCAGTCTGTCTTTTTATTGGCTCTCTTTTCTTTATGATTTACATTATTTTCGTGACGGTTTCAAATTCTCGTCACAAATTAAACGGTTTTCTTAATGTTACCGATGATTTATTTTTAATTTTTATTGAAAAACGTCTACGTTCTTGGAACCATTTTAATCACTTTGCAACGTTATTTTATGAATCTTCAATTTGTCCCTCCCTTCGCAGTTATGGGTGTCTGCGAGTAGCTCTTTCCAAACGAATTATCTTGGACATGCATCGTTATTAAGATGGCATTTACTAGAAAATTGCACGCTTAATTGAATTCGTAGGCGGAAACTAGTTAGAGTTGTAAAATACAATTTTAGATTATTTTTACAGACAGCAGATTGAAAAGATGTGAGGTGTTGTTTTTCAACCGCATGCCTATTTTGTTTCGGTTGTTTGAAAATATCAATTTTTAGTGCAAAGCTTTTAAATTATTTCTGAAAAATTAGATAAAGGGAGGGAGCTTTCAATAGTCTAAGTTGAAATTTCTTCCATATGTAGTATAAGTCATACATCCAGTACTAAAGGCGGGTGTAAACCCACTTTTAATCCTATCATAAGGGGAAGAGGTCCAATTTTGGTAACAGGGTATCCCTGACTATTGCACCAAATGATACGAATTTCAGTTCAAATTATGACTTTTGATGAAACCAAAATTCATACGAACCTCATAGTAAATGAAAATCCTATATTTCTGTCAAACAGAAAAGGTAATGATGCAAATATTTTCTCTTTATAAAAGAAAACATAATTTTATTCATTTTTAAAAATTTGAGTGAATTCGTATTTTCAGTTACAAGCCCACAATTAAAGCTTCAGTTTAACATCTTTTGTTATTAATATCAAAAATTGAAATTTTCACAAATCTGAAATAATGGACCAAATAAATAATGGTCTCTTATGAAAACAAAAATTATTTTCGCTGCCAGCTAGTTATAATTTTTAACACCAGATCGCGAATTTTCACATTTTTATTTTCATACCTGTATTTTCATTGAATTTGCAACTTCATCTGCCAAATGAATCAAATTTAATAATAATAGATTATTAGGTTTGAATAATTTCAACTTACTTTATTTGATTATTTTAGATGGAGCAAAGAAGATGGCAGTTCAGTGCTTGTCAAATGAAAAATAAATTTTAAACTTGAAAAAAATGTATAAAAACCTTAGAACAGATCTGATTTTATGTAAAATTAGTGCACAGGAATTTGTATAAAAATCAGAATAAAAAAAGACAGCTAACCTGAGGCCATTTTGCAATCAATTTCATCTTCAATTTTGCCTCTGAAACAATATTGACCTATTGACGTACACTTGTACAATACAAATAGCAGTCTACCTATTCGCAGGCATTTCGATGCTCCGTACGATTTCGTGATCAAATCTACAGAAAAGATTAATTAAGTCTCCTTTATTTTTGCAGAAGCAAAAAGCAGGTATGAAACTTGACACATTGTGTGTGACATCTTCATAAAAGGAAAAGCGTCAAATGCTGTGCATTTTACAACCGCAGCCTTTTTTTCTGTCTTGCTCACTCTGCCCATTCTTCGTAGTTCTTTCTCTTTTTCTTTCACTAAGTTTTGGGTCGGTGGCTAGGGGGGTGGCAAATACCGCATACAAAAACGCAAAAGGGGTTAATCGTGAAACGAGAGAAGGGTTTAAGTAGTCTTTCATTGGTAAAAGGCGAAAACACGCAACAGCGACATATAAGTGAACCCGTTTACGAATTTTCAAAAGGCAAACGAATGAGCGCATTTTCACTTTACGAAAAAGAGAGACAGAGAAAGGCGAAGTGAAAGTTGAAAATTAGAAAAGCGAGAATATAAAACGAACTTTGAATCGTTTAACGTCAAGATACAGTTGAGAACAATTGTCTGCACACGTTTGTCAGTGCTGTTAGATGAAAAAAGGCTTTTCCATTTTGCCTTTTCAAAGGACGCGGAGACGTTTTAACAAAATAAATTATTATCGGCGAACCAAAGTTTTCTATCTAATGACGAATAGGTGTACGAAAACAACTCGTTGACAATTTCGCTTTTTATGACGACGAATTGGATGTTTGCCTCAGAAAAGTGATTTAAATTGATGGAAAATTTTGAATCTGAAAATTAATGTATTCTTCGACATAGAGAGACAGGTCGACTAACAGACAAGTGATAAGAAAAAGCTTTTTCATTTAAGACTTTGTTGTCACTCTTGAAATTTTCTCAAAGGAACTATTGACTGCTTGTAGTTTCAGGCCCGTATGCAAAAAATCACCTAAGACATTAAAATAAGTTGAGAATTTTTAAAGGGAAAATTTAAAGAAAAAATGGTATGCTAAAAACTCTTTGAGGAGATACATTAAAGGAATGACTTAAGGTTGGTCAGGAGGTGCCTTAAGGTGAAAATTTGTTGCGGTATCTTTAATGAAAGCCTCAATAAGGTAATGTTTGGCATACGGTCCTAAGATTTTAGTAAAGCTGACATTAGTAGTAGATTTGAGTTGGAGAAGAGAGTACCAGTGAATTACTTTTAGAGGCCAAAAATTAATTTATGAAGATGATGTAGGGCTAATACTACAGTCTTACCTCAGAAATTGAATCCATAGTTCGAGTAAAGATACATTTCGAGCTCGCCTTGTAAGACTCACCCCCATAAGATAGCAGGATGGCCAAGTCTTTGCATAATTTTTAAAAATTGGTGAAAAAATGTGACATCTTTTATTTTGTAAAAGATTTTTTTGCATTGAATTGCAGCTGATCCGGAAATATCTCTATTAGCTTTATTTTATTTACTTACAGCAGAATTCCTTCAAAATTTTAAGTTATGATTCTTTAAAATAATATAATCTGACTTAATATTTTCTTTATGTTATTTTATTTCTACCTAATAAAATACTCAATAAGTGAAGATACGAGTACAATTTTCTTTGAAAAAAACTTATAATTTTTCGTTCATCAATTTTGAAAACTATTGTTTTTTTTTTTTTGCAGGTTCACGTGGCAGAGAGAAGAGGATATTTAGATGGAAGTGTAGAGATATTTAATTGGTTAAAATTTATTCGCACTGCTAAACAGAACAAGAAGCAAAATATTCGGCCAGTTTTGTTAGCCGGTCAGGTAGGATTATTCTTATATTATGCAGATAAAAATATTTCATAATAAACCGAACAAATCTAGAATTCTTCCCATAGGTGAGAAAATCGTTTTTGTTTCTTTTCTTTAATATTAAAATCAAAACCTTAGCGATGAGGAATGGATTGTAAATTTTTTCAGTTTAATGCGAAATGGAATGCAAGCCTCTGAAAATCTATTTTTTCTCTCTTGAATTAAAAATCACAGCCACTCACGTAAAAAAAAAAAAATCCTACAAATAAAGAATGTATAAGTAGGTAGATACTCGAACGATAAACGTTGATATTTTCCAAAATAATATGAATAATAATAAATAATAAAAAAAAAACCTAGATACTATAAGTTTACTCATTCCAAATACTGATAATATGATAAATACTAAAACAATACTCTCTAGATTAAAATTATATTTTTTACTTGAATAATTATAACTTTTCAGGTTTACTATGAAACTGTTCAGAAAGTAGAAGCCTCGCAAGAATTATTATTAGGAAGCAGAATGCCCTTACAAATGGATACCAATGGCAATAGCTTATCTTTACCACCACCCAAATATGAGGAAAAAAGTGATCAAGAATCATGTGGAAAAATTGGTAAGTAAAATTTTTAATAAGAAATGTAAGCTATTATCCGCAGCAACTGCACATCAATTCTTTTTTTCTGATATTAGTCTATTAGAAAATTTGTCACCCTACATAGCTATAGATAGCTGAAATTAGTATCATTCTAAAGAGATTTTATTACTCTGTCAATTTGAATGATTCGATTTTTAAAACTTCTGTAACTTCACGCAGTATTAAAAACCAACAAAATCATTACCTCTGAGGACAGTGCTTACTGATAAGTTTTGTTGAAATATTCCTTTCTTATCCAACATGTACGAGTAGATAATTCCAAAATTAAACCTTATTTTTCCATTTCAAAATTCTCGTAGAATTTATCAGTGAGTGGAATTACTCGGTAGGCTACTTATCTAAAATATGTTTTTTATTTATTATTATTATTATTATTTTTTTGGTACATGATTATTAGTTTTCTTCTTTTTTTTTGTCATGTTCAACATTCGATAAAAAATGTTGTTTTTTTTTCTTTTTGCGGAAAAGGGTTTTTACACGCAGTAACGAATTTATTTACGAATTCGAGGGGGCTGAGTCGTGCGCCTGATGGCAATTGCCGGAAGTTGTGATTGGCGCTCTAGAAAAGTACAAAGAGGTGGTGGTGATCTTAGGGATACTACTTTAACGGTAATACAACCGAAAGCAGATGGTCGAATTACCAACAACCGGAACTTATCTAACAAAAATTGAATCGATGGTTGGCATTTGCAAAAGTCATAAAAAAATAACAAAAACGAAAAGATAGAGAAAAGACATCGAGATGATTCTAGTTAGTAAATAATTATTTTGTTTTCTTTTTGTCAACGTTCTTTTGATATCAAATTTTCTTTATTGCATCTTCATTTGCACAGGGTGTTTGAGTTGGAGTATTTTGAAACTACATCTTGTAAAATACGATTCAAAGAAGAAGGGTTATAAAGCTCTTGGCAGGACTTCTCCGAAATCCATTATACGTCTACTTAACTGGGTTCAAAAATGATCAGACTGGAAAGGTCATTTTTAGCATCTTAGGTAATACCTTTCCTACATAGAGAAGGAAAAACTTTATAAAAGGTCATTTTTTTTTCTTTCACCCACGTCACATCTGTCACGCGATCACCGATTTTTCCACGTATTTTTATGACACGAAAATAACATCAACATCAACAACAACAACGACGACAATAACGTCGATGTATCACGTGCACGGAAGAATCAAGGGTGTGTTTTCTCTTTTTTTAACCTAATGACTTAGGGGTTAAAACTACTGATTAGTGTTGCAATTGAGGCTAAGTTGGTATTTTATAGAGATAGCAGGTGTTGTCGTCGTCAGACCGGAACTATCTCTCTTTTTTTGGTACACTCCAAAGGTCTCTCGTTTTTTCACCAGTATTTTTTCCCTCCTTGCCTTGCTTCTCTACCCCTTATGAAACTCTTGATTATTAAATAAACTTACCCTTTCTTCGAACCTGAAAATCAGGCTATCCACGATCAAATGAAATTTGTTTCGTGCCTGATTAAATTGTTTTTACACGTCGACGCGATGGAGTTGCTTCGAAAAAATTAATTATTCGCACGATTGTTTGACTTGTACTTATTTCTAGGTTAGGTTAAAAAGTTGAGAGGCATTTTAAAATTTCATTTTTGTATTTATTACCTACGTCATTGAACTTATAAGAATCATTTCAGTATAAGAAAGATTTAATGTAGAGGTGCGAGCATGGGAATAATGACCTCTCAATGACTGGCATTTGAAGGAATAGGCATTGAAGTTATAAGTAAATAGATCTATAGCAGAGATTAAAGCAACCAAAATATTTGAAAAATTAATATCATTTTAGTGTGTCAATAGCTGAGCGTGTAGTGTAAGGTCTGAAATATAAAATACTAGAAGACGCTGTATATAAATTTATACAGTGCAAAATGTTATCCATAAGTCATAAATGTTATCCGTTGCATTATTTCCCAAACGAATAGGTAAGTACATAATTTTATCCGTCAGCTAACAGCAAAAGGAAGAAGTTCAAAAAGTTATAAAATACTATAAAAGTACCATTTACAGAAACCAATAAATTTAAACATGTACGCTCCTAGGGTTTAGTGTGAAAAAAAATTCTCATCGTTTATAATAAAGTCCAGTCTTTAAAGTTGGCTGCAAAAAAAATATAGTCTTTACGAAACGAATGTTGTTTTTTTTTATCGTCCTTCGGTTACAAATCGCCAAATTTGCTGCCGTACTGCGCCATAAGAATTATAAAGTTTAAAAGCATTTTCACAGCTGCAATTCGCTCGAAAATAAAGTCAAATGTAAAACTTTTCACTCGTTGTATAAATGTGTGAAACGTGCGCTCATGATAAAAAAGAGAACACGAGTCGACGAAGGGAGTAGGTGTAAAAGCAATATCAATTTTTATTTCTTTTGATTCATCTCGGCGTAAAATTTTACACAAAAAAACATCCATAACTTTGGTAGTTCTGCCACTACTACCATGCTTTGTTATACGATACCAACTATTTAATGATGCTATCGGATTGAAAAAAAGAAAAAAAATTAAGTCGAACCAAAAAAAAAAAAAAAAAAGAAGAAAAAAAAGTAGAAATTATAATCTTATATTCAAATATAGATGCCCAGCTTTACATTGTCTGATATAGCTGCCTATATATTGTCACGTATAAAAGTGGGAATCGTACATTTGTAGGAGATAAATCAAAATAATAAATAATAATTATTAAAAATGGGACGAATACACGCCTCCCCACGATCGAGGGATGCAGAATTACCTCCTTTCATAATAGAGACGTAAAATTTGATCCGTTATCTGGCGACGGATGAACAAAAGATGTGAAAAATACCCTTCTGCTACCGCAACTGCGTAAAAACAACTTTATTAATACGATTGATTTTGGGCTGGGCGAGGGGGAGGGGGTGAATTTTGCACGCGCTCCAAAACCTCCTTTCGTTTCAGGGTTTCTCATTGCTGGCAGCCTAAAAAAAAACACATGCACACACAAGTAACAACTATATTTTGTAGGGCTACAGGGATGTTGGTGATTTGTAGACTAATGGGGTATTTCTTTATAAATGGGTCAAAAGTAATCAGGTTGGACTGGAAAATGAGCGTTACTTAGATAAAGGGCCCATTTGTTATGTATTGAGTTAACACCATAGGGGTATACTGTAGGAGCTATAAGGAATCAAATGGAACCACAACAAGTTTGATAGTTATAAAAATGGTCAACTTATGAAGGTTCGAAGTTGAAATTTCAAAAAGCGCCATTATCAGTCAGCAGCAAAAAACGAAAATAAGTTAGTATCAAGTATAAGTTTTTATAAAATCTTCGTAGTATTCTAGTGGTATGAACATGAATTAGGCAAGCATCCAAGTATAATAATGATGCTGCAAGGTATGCTGAAGCATAATCAAGAAAAAATTTATAATTGAAAATTTTGATCCTCCTTAAAAGCTATACTGCATGGGCTTTTTCCCTATGCAACGTTAAAACTGAAATTAATTGATAAGAGCTGAAAGGAGTCAAGTATTTTTGTAATTTTTCATTTTTTTCTCAAATCGCACCGAATTCCGGTAAATCAGAGGTATGTTGGAGTAAGAATGGTTTATACACCCTGTATCAGATAATTATTTTGAAAGCCCTACAACACAAACATTGCTAATATAGTTCAAGTCTTAAACTTGCCAAGTTCCAAAAAATATATTTCCTTTATATTGCCTTCAAATTATATTTTTTTTGAAGCATGATAATTCGAAATCAGTCACAAAAATAGGTGATGCGATGTTTTTAGGACTTACTAGATTTTGGATTTAGATAAATAGTAGTCATAGAATGAAGTTATATAGTCTCAAAAAAGTTTAAATTTGATAAAAAGATTACATCAAAATTTTTCAACCAGCTGTATTGCATGATTATTACTTAATTTTTAACAAATCAGTGTTTTCTGAAATTCACGATTTGTCATACACTTATCTTTTTGAAAAGTTAGAATGAGACATCAGGCAATATCTGATATGTCTGAGAACACAACTAACATAAATTATGCTCTATTCCGAATTCAAAGCCATCTTTTCAAGAAGATGTAAAACGAGAAAGTCTATGCAAAGCACAAATTAAAACTGATTAAATAATTCAAAATTGGGAATTGATGCATTGCTTGCCACGTAAAAAGCTGCTACAAAGGTATTCCTCACATACCTTAATTGTGCGTTTTAGACAATGTGTTTCAACCCTCCTCCTTTTCCAGCACTCCAAAAAATTAAGAACCAAAGACTTAAATTTTCTCTGAGAAAAAATTCATTTGGCTGTTATATTCAGAAGATTGTTTCTCTCATAATCATAATATATTTTTTTGTTGAGTAGTCAATACTCGATATTGCTTTTATAATGTCGTCTTCAAAATAATAATAGCTGGGCCAATATAACAAACCCATTTCAATATTACGAACCCCTCGCTTCGTAATCGGTAATGATATAATTTAATTCACGCCGCATTTTCTTCATGTCCTATAATGAAGCAGTACAAATGTAACATGCACTGACAAAAAAAAAAAAAAAAAATAGAAAAGGGTATTTTTTGTGTGAATAGCCGCATACTACTTTCAGTATATAGACCTACTGTTCATCAGTAATGGATTCGAACGCATGTCTTTCTATTGTTAATATTTGTCACATCGTTTTTGGCTACAGACGTGTGAGGCTCTGTGGCTGAGGGTGTTTGAGGGATGCTCGCGGCTGATGATAAATTTTTCTTTTGGCTTTCCATTCATACGAGGAGTCGAAGGTTATTTTATAATTTTTCGTCACACCGAAATATAATAACGCCCATCCGAAGATTTATCGGTGGCGTCCGCCATAATGTTTTTTATTCATTTTTTTATTAATTTTTTTAACCACTGCCTGATTCCGATAAGACGAGAAATACAACATTGATTGGCTCGAATTTTATGGCTTGTGAAATTAATCGATATGTTGGAAACGAAAAAATCATTACAGGTCAATAGTTTTGAAAAATTAGGTCTAAATTTTATATTTTACATTTTCATCAGTCCATAGACCTATGTTAGATATGAATATGAAACTAATTCAATTGTGAGGGTTATAGTCGAGGAAGGAATCTTTGTCAGGACTGGAGAAGAAGGTAATTTCGTCGATTATATTTGGAAGACTTGAAATTTCTATGCCTGTTCTATTCCCAAAAGCCGCATGTAAATGTTTATTATTTTATTGCTAGAGTCATATCAAAAGTAATTACTCGTATTTTTTTTCTCTCCTCCTGGTAATACTGACTGTATAGAACCTGCAGGAAAATGTGAAATAGGTTTATCTCAGGGTCTCATAAAAATTTCATAATAATTGGTATATGTACCTATTTCGTGAGCCATATTTATTTTAGACGAAGTATGCCCTTCATGATCAATATTTTTTAATTGCTATCCATTATTGACATCATGTAAACAAAATATTGATATATTGTCAATACAGTTCAGCAGAACATTTTGATTCTGTCAGTATATTAATCATTAAAATTTTTCAACATTAAAGATTCCAAAAGTTTATAAGGGTCTAAACCCAGAGTAGAAATATTTGAGTTAACTTGATGTACAATGACTCAAGTCATAGAAAAAATATTATAAAACAAATTTAAACAATATTTACGGTTAAACTGTGACTTGATTCATTAATTTATCCTAATTTAGTTCCAAAAAATTAATTTGTGAGGTGGAAAATTTTTGTAAGTATTGTAAATTAATATTTTTTATTTAAATAATTTATTTTTTTTGTAAGTATATTTTTTTCTTTACTTTAGGATTAATTTTTTTCTATACAATTTTGAAATCGATTGTCTTTGAAAAACATTATATTGGAGTGTAAAATTTTGTGCAGAAAAAAAAGCTCAATCATGAACGCCAACTTCCCATGAAATTATTGTCTGTGACATAAAGTATCATTTTAATTTATTATATCCGCTGTAGTAGCACTGTGATGGGGTGAAATATAAAACTTCTAATAAAATTATTTGTTTTTATAGAAAATTTTATCTCGATTAAAATCATTTTAGATGGCAAAATAAATTTTTGAATAATAAATTATCAACATTTTGAAAACAGAATTTTATTTTGATTCAAATATTTGTGAAGTTGATTTTTTTTTCTCTCTATACACCCAATTGTTTATTCAGAAAACTGAAACTTATAAGAATGAACAAGGGCCAAGTGACTAAGCGATTATGGAACATCTGAAGTAAATAATGTTTAAAAATCTCTTGAATACCCTCAAAATAATTAAAAGCTGGCGTTTACTTAGCATATGAAAAATTGGCCTATAACCAAGAAAGATGAATAAATTTAGTAAAATGCGATATTTAAAATGGAAAGCTAATGTCACTCGGAATAAAACGACGGAAGAGAATTTTAGAAAAAAGGAAATCATGAGGAACAGAAAGAGGAAAAAATGAGCAACTGTGAAAGAGGGAGACATTGGAAGAATACTTAAAATCATAAAAGTCTACGAATCTCAATTAACGTTTTCGCGAAAAATACATTACCAGATTTAATTAAAACAAATTATTAAGATTTTGGACGATTATTCCACAAAGACGATGTAACCGGGGTGTAACCATTATGCACATCTGACTTTCTTAATTAAAACGACAACCCGTGCTTTTTCTTCAAAGGGCAAAAAAAAAACGTTTTTATTGTCTGTCTTTCTTCGGGTGCGAAAAACATTTCAAAAGTAAATTAACGCCATTATTATTCGACACGACGATGCAGAATTTTGCCACTTTTAAAATGCTACGTTGGTACTAATCGTTTATATTTCAAAAAATAATATTTATTTATAATGAGGGAAAAAGTTGAGAAGTTAAAATATGAAACAATTCAGATAGTTTTAATTTTTCTGTGTAATACCCTTTTTTCCAGAATGTGTCACTTTATTGCAGAGTGTCAACTTTAGAGAGAGAAATAAAAAATTTATTCTCGAATAAAAGCAGGGTCATCATTTTTAACGACTTAAAGTTCGCTTGCCAAGAAAGGACGAGGGGTTTTGCAAAATTATGTTGGGAATGCATTGAAATTCTATGTGGGAGGAAAATAGAAAGTCATCTAATTTCATAGGAAGCAGAAATATTGGGAAGGTGAGGGAATATTTCAATTTAGAAACTGAAAAAATTATTCTTAGAAAAAAAAATTAAATTGTAGTTTGAACGCATAAGGAAATTGTATAAGTATTCGAAACTACTTACAGAAACAGAAACAAGCACTCCATAATCTGTACGGACTAGAACATCTAATATGGTACACGTATTTACAATTTAAACACTAGCATATTTTGCCTCGAAATTAATATTTTTCAAATTTGAATTCATTTAATAACGGTAACTTTAAAAACTGATAGCAGGATAAAAAGACTTGAACGGATTACAGCGTTGCCAACCCAAATTGTTTTTTAAAATCTCAATGTCGAGACAAAAAAAATCGCTGAAAATGTTTTCTTGAATATCGTCCTTGTTCTTGTAAAACCGCCTAAGTCGGAAAAAGCAAATTGTTGGGAAACTGAAAAAAACTGTTAAAAAATTTATAACGCGGTATTTAATTAAACTTTTTGGATTGTTTTCATCGTTAGGTGAATAGAGATCGAGTCTACTCAATTGAAACTTTTTTTACCCCTCCACTATCTATATTATAAGGGAATTTCACAAAATTTTCCGACTTACGTAGGTTGTTTTTTGATTTGCTGTTTTTATCGAACGACTTACGTGGTTTTCATGGTCAAAATACCACGTAAGTCGGGTTTTTTTAAAGGCTTTTCAAGTTCGTTTTTTTATTTTCGGCTGCTGATTTCTCGATTTTTTCTGCCCAAGAATCAACAACAATAAGTAAATCGTCCAATATTGGACTTACGCGGTTTTACAAGAACAGGGACGATATTTTAGTTCGGTAAAAGATGGCCTTTATACAGACTACTGTCAGGCATGCAGCAAAAAATAACACTAGAAATACCAGATTTTATTCGATTACTCAAAGGACCGGGTGGTGTCATATATGACACCACAAGAGTAACCTCAAAGGTTCTGGTGACGTCGTATGACATAAGTCAGGGGTTCTCAAAATATTGGTTTTGAGAAGTCCATCTCAAAATTTTGAGTGTTGTATATGACACCACCTGATACTTCTAGTGATAATGAACTTTGTAACAACCATACAATAAACTATGAATTTTAAATTTTACTGATTATAGTTACCTAGGAAAGGAACTTAACTAGGTATATTGTAATTTTCGGAATACTTAATATACCTACAAACTAAAATGTTTTTTCTATCTCTTCTTACAACTAGTTTTTTTCAAAAAATGGACTCAACCTTTTGATTCGAAAGGAATCTAAGCCTGTACTTCACACACTAGTTAGGCAGTGGTAACTTTGCTAAAGCAGGAGTATTTTATTTGATAGCTGAAGAATTTGAATGTACAGTTTACAAGTGCTGGGAGATAAAAATCTTCAGCATTTTAACGGTCGCGTATCAGTGCTCCCTTCGTATTTTCCTTCTGAATAAGGCACAATAATCGCATAGGTGAAGAGGTGTACGAGTAAATCAGCGATGGGTAACGAATAGAGAGGGGGCTTAAATTGTATCACCTGACACAGCTACTTGTTTACAATCGTATATAATTATGGTATATTAAATTAGCCGTCTCGGTGACGTATCGTTTGTTGTTGAAACCAGATGTAATATTTACTCGAAGTCAAAAACGTTATTTTTCTCCAATTTTTTTTTTGTATTTGTAACGCTTAGTTGATCAAATCCGCACAGATGGTTCAATCGTTTCTCTCTTCGTTCACAAATTAAACCTTAATTTTTCAACGAAGATACCGATTGTGAAATTACCTTATTTAAAACTTGGGTATTCAAAATCGTGGGTCTCATTCCAAAACCTGCTTACTTTTTGTAAATTTCAGAAAATAACCAAAGTATTTGCACATTAGCATCCATTGGCTTAGGCATTTTTTTTTTGTTAAATGTCATTTTGAAGGGGTTGATTTAACTTTTAGGTTTTTTTTCGCACTAGAATGATACCTATATTAAAGCCTTTTCTTGCCAAAAAAAAAAAACAAATTTTTATTTTTGAGACTTGGCAGCTTTTACCTTTAGGTCGGCGAACTCTCTCTAAGGAAGGAGGAGGAAATTTAGCTTCAAAGAATTCTAGACAAAGATGTGATGACCTTCCCTTGGGAACATTGACATTGAGGGGAGGTTGAAATGAAATTTACAAAAAAATTTGAGATTAGATACGGTGGTGCAAGTTCTCTTGATAATGTTACAAAAAAAGTTTTGAAGATAGAGTAACATTATGCCAAAAACCTTCAAGGTGTAGTTTCAAAAGTTGCAACCTTTTCTTAAGAAAATTGAAAAAAGTCAGTGAAGGAAATTTGGAGCCATATTTAAAGTCGTACGACGCGACGCACAGGGTTCTATAATAATATAATAATAATAATAATAATAATAATAATAATAATCTTTTGTTTTCGCAAGTAAAAACAAATAGCACATGAAATAACTAAATAACTGATTGATTCAAGATTTGTCATCTAAGAGAAATTCTACAGGATTTTCGATCATCCCCGGAGTTTTGATCCAACTGAATCAAGCTCTTCAGATTATTTGAGAAAGTGTTTTTTCAAAATGCATTTTTTTCGCGTTTTCATTATAAGTTCTTTTATTATTTACTGATGACATGAAATAGCATTTTACTTTGTTCATAAACCAAAGTAATAATACTTTTGCATCAAATATAAATTAAAATGTTTCTTTATATTCTGTAATTTCAATCTTTTCTATTACTTCAAATGAAAAGACATGTTTTGTTGCATTTTAATTAGAGCACTTGTGTGCAAAAAATTTGAATTTCTTGATTTTTATCTCAAGGATCATAAGTATATCTCTGGTCCAAGTGTAATCCTTAATACCAAAAATTATCCATCAATTTTTTAAGCTCAAATAATGATGTAATACCAAGCATTTTTAAATCATCGAAAAAAAAGGTGAAAATATTTGTGGGACTTATAGCAGGTTTTGAAGTTGAGCTGGCAATATAAAAGAAAGGGAAGGGCATGAGAAGGGTGATGAGATGGAAGGAATTGTTTCTCTAATAATACCTATTTTCCTCCAAATTAACAAAAAACAAAAATTTTGAAGCCATTGAAAAAATTCCAGAGAACTTGAATTTGTCGTCACTATTTTTTTTTTTAAAGTAATCTTCATTAATCCGCTGTCCTATTCTTCTGAAAAAGTATTTTTCCATTCCAATCCGGATGATTTGATGTTTTTTAAAATCTTCCAAAAAACCCATGATTAATTAGGGGTTCAGGAAGGTGTGGGGGTGTGGATCAGAAACGGTTGAATATCAGTGAGTTGAAACACTTCGCGTGTCCAAGATTCACTTTCTCATCGGACGTTCTGCTGCGTGACTTTTGAACTTGGTAGGAAACTTTTCGATAATGCACCCTTTTATTGACCTGTCCGTGGGTACGTTGATACGGTTGAAGGGATTTGAACATCTGTAAAAGTGACGTATGATTTAGACGACCAATGATAATTCGTTTTTTTTTTTTCACTCTACCTGCTTCCGATTTCTGGTTAATGCTTCCTCATTTGGTTGAAAAATAAACCCTTACTTCTAATTTAATATCCTCAATTGATTTCATTCTCGAAGATGAATTGTTGATGCATTGGTTAAAATTGTGATGTCAGTAGTTGGTGTGATTTTTTATGGTTGTTTTGTATATTTTATGTGAGGGATTACTTGTGTTATTGAGATTTTTTCACTTTTTTTTTTCATTTATTCAAAGTGTTCTTAATTACAATTTTCGGTGGTGACTATTCCAAAAATTACGTACTTACTGTAAGTAGATGCTTATTATTTTATCTGTCTGAGTGCAATGTGTGTGAGAACTAGGTCTCTTCTTCCCAGAAATCAGACATAATTATTTATTAATCCAGGCGGATAATTCAATTTTGAATATTTGAAAAAAAAAACCTAATATTCAAACATACAAAACCTACAACCTCTGTTGATTCAATAACTGGAAAATTTGTTTATTTAATTAAATTAATTTTTTGCAATTTCAGTCTTGATATAATATTTTGTCAAGTTAATGTCTGTCTCTCAAAATGATTTTTCAGCTCAAAATAGATATCTAATAATAATCTTCTCCCCCTCCTCCAAATAAATATTTCTTGAACTTATTTTATCAAAATTTATTCAGATATACTGGCATAAACCCGTCCTCATTATACGTGACAAAGTCTAAAAAAAATCACTTCCAAGTGAAATGAATCAAAGTTAATTTTATTCCATTTTTTAATACAGCACTGAATCATAAATCCAATGTTCTAAGAAGCTCAATGATTAAGGTTTCGTGGGCCCCCGGGGGCACATTGTCTGATAGCCCCGCCGGTCAAAAAATATTTCTTCCCAAATTTCTGTCCTTGAATTTAAAAAATGTTAGTCTAGTACTTATTTTATTTGCAATAAAGTAACCTACTTACAAGACTACTTTAAAAAATTTTTCGTAATAAAAAATTGTTGATCTTTCTTTGGGCCCCGAAGCTTGGGTTCATCGGGCTCATACGGTTATCCGTCACTGAAGCAGTTTCTCATCTCAGAAATTGGGTGTAATATATGGACTTAACGGCTCAATTTCAAAAGAAAGCTGTCTAATTTTGCTTTTCAGAATAAAATTTTATATAAAAACATGGCTTAATTATCAAATTTGACAAATCTACTCATATCACCTACATACAAAAAAAAAAAGTGAAAAAAATATTTTTCAAGAAATTCCTAGTTCTAACCCCTCCACTATGCCAGTTATGCAACCACTTAAGCAGCAATCATTCAATAATATTTATGGAGAAATAAAAAGTTTTGCTATCTACTTTAGTGAAGGATTACTCGTTGATTGGTGAATGTTTGTAACAATGAACTTCAGGAGTGTAACCTGATGCACAACCAAAAACTCACAGGCATCGACACTCCCCTCCCCGGCACTTGCATACCATATAAAAAATCTCTGCTATTTTTCAAGCGGTCCTAACCAAAAATTTATAACCCTCTTAAAGGCGCATTTTAAAATTTTTATCTGGTTACATTGTTGATGAAGTCAAAAATTTCACGTTACAAAATGCTGGCCATTCTTGCCCAACTTTTGTCTTTAAAACGTCAGCCTTCGTGCAATGCATCTTTGAAAAAATCTGTTTCGTAAAATTGATACCATTTCTCCAAGAATTCACAGTTGACAAAGACAAACAATATTTCGTTTTGCGTTTCTCACTCATTACATGCCTGCTAAATGTGTTTTCTAGCTGCGAACTGCGTTTCATTATCTCAATAACTTCAATCATTTTGAGTTTTTGTTTTTGGTTATTTTGCTTCGGTTCGGTAATATTCTCTTTTCTGTTAAATGAATTTGAAAGTTATCGGATACTTGACAATTTGTTATTGCTACCGATTGTAATTTCGTTCGTACTCATGGGCAGAATAAAGAAACGTTATTTTGATTTACGCAGTAAGTTGTGCACCCATTTTTTCACCATGTTGTAACAGTATCACTCAGAAACGAGGATCAGCTCGTAGCATCTATTTCAAACCAGACATATCGAGTATTGACCAGAATACCGTTTTGAGATCTTATATGAGTGATTGTTGAGGACTGCATCTGTAATCGTGTAATTTTTGCTTGAATATTCGAATGAGCTGGTAATTCATTTCGTGGAAGAAAGCTGCTGTTCAGATGTCGGTAGAGTTCTGTTTTTTTTCAGTCAAATGAATTGAAAACTTATAGTTGATACTTGGATAATTTGTAACTACTATTGATTGTAATTCAGTTCGTACAAATGGGAAGAATGAAGAAATGTCGTTTTCATTTAGTCATAGTAAATCGTGCACCCGTTTCATCTCTCATGTCGCATCAACATTCCTCGAAAACGAGGACCAGTTCGAAACTCCTATTTCAAACCAGGGACTTTGTATTGACGAGAATGCCATTTTGAGATCTGAGTGATTTATGAGGACTACATCAGTTATCGTGTAATTTTTGTAAGACTTCGAGTGAGTTGGTAATTGATTTTAGCTGGAAGAAAGCCGCTGTTTGGTTATCGATAAGATTCTAAATGAAGAATACTCGTACAGATTGTTGCACTATGAACGAATTTTGAAGGATTGGTAAGTTAATGTTGACGAAAAGTTTGTAGTGCTGATATTAATAAGTGTAGATTTTAGAATGGAGTATGCTCCAGAATTCTGAGAATGATAGTGTAGTAAGAAACATTCATTCAATGAAGCGTCATTTCAAACGAATGAGGTTCACCCTAGTACCTGAACTTATAACTTGTAATCTGTAAGGAGCCCGAGTATTTGTGCATTTTGAAAATACTGAAGCAAATTACCATATTGCAGTTCGCTGCAATCCGTAAAACTGAGTTTTCGATGACCCAATCGAATCAGTAGATGGCATTTGTGTTCCATTAATATCTTCATTCGACGTAAATGAAGTTCGTTTCAGGTGGTTTCCACTTTTCAATTATCTGCTAGTAGAAATTAAATCAATTTTAAATAACGAATGCCTTTCAGATTTTACATTTACACCCATTTGATCCTTGAAAATGAGAATCACTTTATTATACTTAACGGAGCCCTATAAAAAAGAAAGTCTAGACAGCTACAGTTGGGTTTGGTGAAGGACACTGACGTCACAAAATTGAGATAGAGGTACCCCAAACGATACAATGGCTTCATGTCATTCTCACCGCATCAGCTGATTATATTGTCACGGCATATTCCTCTTTCGCGCTATTTTCATCGCTGAAAAATAATTTAGTATATGGAAATTCTTAGTAGGAGAAGATAACAGATAATTCAATATTTGTATTAGAAATTACTACAAAAAAATTAGAAACTAAGACGGTAAAAAGTGCTACAAATGTTGAGAATATCTGCAATAAATCTTGAATTATCCTTGTTTTTCTGTTCAAAGTAATGACTATATTATTATTTATTTCTCAGGCTATTCTAATTGCCACATGTAGAATACTTTGTTTTTTATTTATCGTCCGTGAAAAATTCTCAAATACCATTAAAATGAAATTTATGTTGTGGGTGATTGTTTTGAAATATCTAGTCTCAGTTTCTGCACTCAAAAAATTATTCATTTGCACATTTGAAGAAAGAGGAAAAAAACAGCCAAAATAATTTATTCCAAATTTGTTAGCTCAGTTATATGACCACTATTCTACTCTAAGTCTAATATAGGGTAAGTAATACCCAAATTCAGAAAAATTTCATGAAAACAATTAATTTGAAGACAAAATAATTGATTTGTTTTGATTTCGAACATAATTAGCAATAATATAAATTTAAAAGTCTGTTCCTGCGCAATTAATATGTGTCCAATTCTTACAAGTCTTAACAATGAATTGCTTCTTTTAGCTTTTCTACCAAAGAGCAATTAAATTTCTTTCTTAAACAAAATGGTTAGTTCTTTCCACGTAATGAATAAAAATTAAAAAACTAGCTAATATTCTCCCTCTTTTTAGTGTTCACTGCTACTCCTTATTGAAGGGGGAATTCTTTCAGATTTTGCTGAGGTGTAATCCTGGATAATTTATACTTGACTTGTAACTACTAGAGAACCCAATAACCAATTTGAGGATTTTGACCACTCACCCATCGCAATTCATCAGTAATAAAGGGAGGGGTACCATTCATTGCTAATTTTTGAATTTTTTTATACTAAAAGTTATCGTGCAGATGTATTATTATTTTTAAATAAATAAATTTTAATATTTTCCATATTAAAAATTAGCATAAATGAAATGTTGATAGGTATCTTATATGCATTTTTTTAAATATTTGAAACTCAATTTTCAATGAGTACATGTATATTTATTTTTAAGGAGATATACTAAACAATATTCTTCAATAATTTTTCTAATTATTTATTCAAAATATTTTCTATTAATTATTATTTTACTGTGACTCATTATGTAAAATTGTCATTTCAGGAGCACAGCCCACATCTGCAAATGATGAAGAAGACTACAACGACGAATTACGATGTTTCGTGTGTGACAAAAATTTTACCGATATAGATCAGTAAGTACAATCACTCCCCTCTTTTCGTCACAAAAGGGTCGTATTGTTATGCAAAAGCGAAAAAGTGGACAAAAAATTTCTTGGTCACAATAAAAGTCAAATCACGTTTTTATGGAGATAAATTTATTGGCGACGAAGAATGATTTCCATGAATGAAAGCAAGTCCTTCTTGATAGAAGCTTTTCAAGCAGCACAGACAGGAAAATGTCTTGAGAAGATGGAGCTTCTGTGTGGTATCGTAATAGATAGCTTTTTCAATCGCAAAAAGGCAACCTTTTTTCCCCTCTTTTCACCATCGATGGAAAAAAATTTTTAGGGTTATTGTTGCCGCGTGAAACCAAGTATGACGGAGAAAACATGCCATTGCACTCTTAAAGCACGGCAGGAGATGAGTTCAGATGAGACGTGATGGCTTTTAACGTCTCTCCCTTAGTAGCTACTGTCATTTAGATTTTCTCTCCTTTTTCCATCCTTTTTTTTTTTTCGGTAGAAATTTTTTCGACGAACGACTTTTAGTGGCTGACAACGATCGGGAACATGGGTTATTAATTCGAAAGGTCTGATAGTTTTTAGAAGGGACGACGAGTGTGTATTATGTGGTAATGATAATGTAGTTTTCAAGTGTAGCGTTTATCTTTTGACTATTTTCACACTCTCAGTTTCCCTTTTTGGTTATCCGGAATTGACTGGAGGGTAAGACTTTTCATTTCTTTGAAACCAGGCTTTCTGTCCGGAAACTGGGACAAAACATTGATGATCACCTTTAATCTTTAGAGTGTGCATTGATGTAGTAATTTTCAAGATATTATAGTTTCAATGCTTAAAACGTAGCATTTTGCAGCTTTAAAAATTGAAAGATTATAAGAAAAGGAAACTGAATGAAAAATAAATTAAAAATTACCTACTTGTAAAATTAAAATCCTATGTAATAAATTAATGAATAAAATAAATAAAAAAAATAAAAGAAAAAGTGAATTTTTATAAAGATTGAATTTTTAATAAATTAAAGGAAATGAAAAATTGAAAAAAAAAACAAAACAGAAAAGTAGACAAAATAGGTGCCCAGTGTATCAGGGTGCAAAACAATGGAATATTATATGCAAAATGAATTCAAAGTTTGCTTTTTTTTTTAATGGAAAAATCTTTAATTTCAATATCAGATGAATCTAAATTTAGTTTATTGTATTTACATTCTTCCAAAATTTGAATAAGTACTTATATAATTTTGGAAATAAACATTCAAAATAAAAAGTCTTGTTAGTATTCGTAAAACTTTTAGATTTTTAAGAATAATTTTCTAAAGCTCGTGTATTTATATTAACCTTTGCTTTATATTGGTAATTATTAATTTTAGCAAAACTGAAACTAATGAAAATGTATGTTTTCTGCCTGCAGATTAGATCGACATTTTGTGACGTCACACGATCGTCCGGCAGACCAATTTCCGTGTAACCATTGCCCGAAGAAATACAGCTGGGAAGCTTGCTTAACCAAGCACAAATTATTGTCTCATCCAAGTTACCAAAATTTTCCTTGTGAAAACTGCAATAAAACATTCAGCGACCCCAGCAATCTTCAAAGGCACATACGAACCCATCACGTTGGTGCTCGATCACACGCGTGCCAAGTTTGTGGCAAGACTTTTGCCACATCCTCTGGTCTCAAGCAACACACTCACATACACTCCAGTATAAAACCATTCAGATGCGAAGTTTGTTTCAAGGTAAGACAGAATAGACTTAATATTCTAACCAAATCAAACGAGAAAATAGTAAAGATGTTGACACATTAAAAATATTAGGGTATTACTTAATTTTGAGACTGGGGGGTTGATGGCTAATTATTGTCTCGATATGATCTAAAAGTAAAGTCGTGAAACTAAGTTAAAAATTCATACCATGAAGTGCAAAGGTCTTATTAATTTATTTGTGATGTAATGTATGAAAGAGTATCTTAACTTGGAAATTTTATTTTTGAGCTGATTATTGGTTTTACTAGAGCAAGACATTCTGAATATTTAACAAAAAAAATAGGACTTAGGTATGATAATTTGAATTATATTAAATTTTAAAAAGTCTAAAATCAGAATTATTATTTTAATGTGTAAAATACTTTTATCAAGAACTACTGAATTGATTACGTACGTATAATCAAATCAAATCAAATCCAACAGTTTTATTGGAAAATTCAGTCGTATTACAATCGTATAATTATATACCCTTCGTGACCACACCAGAGTGAAAGAAATCTATGTTGTTATATGCATAACCTTCTAGTTAAGTGCAATTAGGTGAAAAACAGAATAAATGCAAAAAATCCTGCATAAAACATTTTTGCGCCAAAACGTGAAGAAACCCCCTAAGAGTCCTTTAAAATCCACCTGCCGCAACCACTTCAAAAAGGGGGGGCAAATATATCCACAGTTTTGACTTTTTTTCTGGCTATAACTCGCAAATGGTACATTTTATGTAGAAATGTTTGAAACAAAAATTTTTTTAAATTAAATTATCTACAACTTTGCTTTCTACTATTTTTTTTTTTTGTATCTGTCATAGAAGCAGAGATAGAGAGTGCTCAAGCTAGACACTTTTGGCATAAAAATAATTTTTGTATAATGTAAAATTACATAAGTATACCGGTGTTTGCGGTTATTTGTTTCAAAAACTTAAGGTTACTTTAACCTCGGAAATAAAAAAATGTTATTAATCGTAATACCCTTCTCCCAATCCTCTTCTCTTGTAATTTACATCATTAATGAAGATTGTGGGACGAGAGGTATTTCAAGCTTTGAATTCACTTACTGTTCTTAAAATTATGGTTTTTCGACTTCAATTACATAGCAACATGTGCTTTCTGAGCCATTGGGTTCGTCATTTTAATAAAATTTCAAGTCCTTTCACCCGAAAGTTGAGATTTGGTCATACTATGAAGTAACTTATTATCTATAGAAATTTGCTTTGAATGGGCGTATCATATGACTTTCTCTAACCCGAAAAATTGATATTCATCTTTTCTTCACAGGCTTATACCCAGTTTTCAAATCTATGTCGTCACAAGCGAATGCACGCCAGTTGCAAAATGCAAATTAAGTGCGTCAAATGCAGCCAGTCCTTTAGCACCAACACCTCACTGACGAAGCACAAACGGTTCTGCGACTCAACGCCCAGTACCAACCTCCCACCTCCGGTGCCGCTGCCCAACATGCCGTACATGCATCCGCAGCTATCTTGCAACACCAACCCCTACCTCAACTATTCTCACCCCTCAAATGCACTGCCCCTTTACCCACCGCTGCTCTCACATTACCCGCAAATTTACAACAGTGCTGCAGCTGCTTTAGCTTCAGCTACTGTCACTGCTGCCCGCCATATGCCTCCTCAATTTCTGTCAAATTCTCTGCGTAATATGTTCAACGAAGGCGGTGGCGTTGAGAAGCCTGCCCCTTCACCGCTGTACTTGCATGAACTACAGAAGCACCACCGTCGGAAAAGCCACACACCTAGCGACGGCGAGCTCAACCACTCGTTCAGGGATAATGACGTGAAAGAGGGATCTAAGTCACCAGCCGATGTTAAGCCTTCAGAGAACGGCGACAAAATGACAGCGAATGGAGAGAACCGATTGAAAAGGCCACTCGAAGAATGCAATGAAATGTGTACCGGGTCACCCCGGAAAATGTCTCCTGTGAACCTAAAAACAGAGCTACCTGTCAAATGTGCCAAAATTCGATCCGAGTCTAGAGGTCAAGAGGCTGATGAACAGCTACTGGCGAAGGGTGCCACAGTTAAATCTGCGCCCTGTGCTAAAGAAGTTGACGAGCCACTCGATTTGTCTACCAGAAAAGAGATTGAAGAATGCCCTGATGAACAGAGTAGATGCAGTGACAAAGAAGAGTCTGATGATGAATTGGTAGACTGCAGCAACGGCAGCGACGATGATACCAGCAGTGAAGTCAATGTAGCCGAGTCAACCACTGACTCTAAAGAAAGTCCTCCACAGCAACAAGACCCTGCCAGACTACCAACTCCACCGTTGCCACCAACCTCGAAATCTATTGATTCCTCGATGGCCTATCCACGACCTATCCACCCGCTTCTTCTGGATAACTTCTACCGGCATACATTACCTAACTTTGGCCCTCCTCTCAACACGTTCAGTGGTCGTCACCTACCATTGCCGAATTTACCTGGCAGACCTTTTAATTTTCTGGGTCAGTTGATGAATGGTCTCCAGAATGGGCAATCGTTAAACAGCTCCTTTGAACAGCTCCTGCGGCCACCATTTGCTCCCTTCAACAATAACACGAAGCCATTCCCAGAGCTGCCTCACGTGGCTGCTGCTGCTAAAATCAAGGATCGCTACGCCTGCAAGTTCTGTGGCAAGGTATTCCCCAGATCAGCCAACCTCACTCGTCACCTGCGCACTCATACCGGCGAGCAACCGTACAAGTGTAAATACTGCGAGCGCTCATTCAGTATCTCCTCAAATCTGCAACGCCATGTGCGCAACATCCACAACAAAGAGAAACCATTCAAGTGCTCGCTGTGTGACCGTTGCTTCGGCCAGCAGACTAACTTGGACAGGCATTTGCGCAAACACGAAGCTGGAGATGCTGGCGGTATAGCCTCCACAGCTGATAGCCCAGAAAGTGCCAACGAAGCTGAGCCAGATGCGTACTTTGACGAGATACGTTCGTTTATGGGTAAGGTGGCGTACTCTGGTGGTAAATTCGGAAGCCCTCCCAATGTTTACAAAGCTGAGGACATGTCATCCATCATAAATCCAGATGAAGAGTCTGACGATGAAGAAGATGATTTGAGCGATGAGGTAGCCAGCCATGATACTTCTTCGCAGTACCAAGAGGATGCCAAAACGTTGGCCCAGTCACCATCACCTATATCCTTATGTCTGAACACTAAGATGGAGAGTAATGGAAATATGATGAATAATAACTCTCAGGAAGCTATATCTACTAATATTTAAGGTAGATGAGCCATCAAACTGGTTCTCAGAAGATTAAAAGGAGCTGCTTCGGGAGGAGACTATTTAAAGCAGTCAAAAGATTAAATGGAAGATTGTGTGGCAAACCTAGTCTCTTTAAAATCTATAAATTTGAAGCTCATTTCTTTAGTATTTTTATATAAGTTTAAGATAGCCACCTTTTTTTTTTTTTGTCAATGAATGCAATGAGAATTTCAATTATTGCTTTTCTTCCATATTGTGAGCCAATATCTTTTGTTAGGTACACATACCGTATGAATTTAATGGGGGTGCTAAAGTAAACTAATAAAAATTAAATAAGTAATGTAGGTAATTGTTTGCTACCTAGTCTCTTTGTGACATTTTTGTGTAATTTTTCATAATTAATTTTTCATAACTTATTCTAGATTTTGGCTAATTTTTCGAAAAGATTAACCAATTCTCATGAAATATTCTCTTTAGCCCTGCTAAAAATGATATCTGCTCAAAGTATTCAGGTACTTCGAGTAGATTGAAAAAATAATTTAAAAAGTGACACGACATGTATAAATTTAAAATTCTCAATCGTGGGTTTCAGTCAAGATAGAAAAAAGTATTTTCTGGCAGAAATAGTCACAAGTAAATTTAACGAGACAAAAAATAAAAATCAACCAGCCATACATTTTTTTAATGGTGAATTATTTGAGGTTCTATATCTAATTCAAAGTTGATCATTCGGGAGAACAATTTTTAAAAAGTAGGAACGATATTGCGATATTGTGTTTGAAAAAGAAAATTAAAATATTTTTTTGTTATAGCACTCAGCCTTATTATGAATTCATTTTCAGAACGCTGAAATATTTTTTGAAACTATAGAGTATCAGATTTGTTAGTGGAGTAATAAGAGCATTTATAAATTATTTTAGAAATTATATTTCCATTTGCATTATCACAATTTGCATTTTTATAGCTGAAATCAGTTGACATTAAGTTATAAAATTATTAATAATTTTAGAATTATTGCTCTTGAAAAGATTTTCTCGTGCAGTGGTAGTAAAATACATTAAAGGTACAGCACCATTATTCATTTGATAAAATTCATTCATCTCAAATTGACTGTAAATTCAGAAATATTCAGGATTTTTATTTCGAGTTCATTTTTGAAAAATCCCCTGGCATCCTACTGAAATCAATGAAAATATTATTCCAGAAACACTGCATTTCAAAGTTATCTTTCTACGTTAATTTACTGAAAGAAAAAAAGAATAAAAATAAACATTATAATAAAATAATCTAAACTGAAAATAAATAAATAAAAAAAATGTATTTCGATTTAAATACGGATTTTTTCATGAAAGTACGGTATGTGTTTTGTATTCGGCTTGCTAATAATAGAAAAGTTGAAATAAAAAAATACATTTTTAATCTAGACTTCCTTTTTAAGATGTTAAAAAATAGATATTTGCATTTTTTTCATTGTAAATATTTCGTTTACTATATGATAATTTGATGAAAAGTTTTATTAATTCTATTTCTCGTTTCTCGTATTCCAAAAATTAAATCGAATGAATATTCTGCTAAGAAAAACATGTCAATCAAAATCTATTTCATTATATTTTTTGATGTTTAGTTTAATGTGTATAATTGACTTAGCACTTTTATTTTTATCTAAATATCTACCAACATTTTTATTTGTGTACATTATATTTTGTGAATTACTTTCAATCTATACGCGCAATAACGAATCGTTGAAAAATTTTTTGTGCCTATGCCAAATATTTACTAGAAATTAATTTTAGTAAAATCGTTGCTTTTTTTTGTACAGTTTGTTATTTTTTTGTTTGATTTTCCTAATGATTAATTATAATTTCAATAGAGATCCAAGTTTCATTAACGATGAAAAGTTTATTTTTTGCTTGATATTGAATGATAAACCAAATTTTCGTTTATTTGTTCCAAATTATGTTATTAAGAGCAAATATTTTGCGCTTTGTTTATGTTCTTCTTGATATAAAAATTAGACTATCAACCTATATTATTAAGAAATTATTCTTGAAATATTGAAATCTTGTTTTAAAAAAAATAAAATCTGATCATTTCTCAAGATAATTTAATAATTTGAATTATTTGGAATTTGGGACACAGTAGAATTTTATCAATATGACTCGAGATTATTAATTTTCTGTACCTTTTTTAAAATACCAGAAAAAACAAAAATAAGGTAATGAATACCTACTAAAAATGAATATAATGCCATTGGTATACTATAATTGATAAAATCTGTCAGAATTGTGAAAAAAATAATATAATAATAAAGTAGATGGGAACTGATCACACTTTAATTAACTTGTTTTATCTAATTCTTATGCTGAATATCGAAACGAAAAAAATGAAGCTCATCAGCGATACGGCTACTACTATAAAGTTATAATAATGCCTTATTAAACTGTTTACATTTAGTTCATGAAAGACTACTGAAATGTAATTTATGTAATTTTTTTCTTCTTTTTTGTGATTGATATTTTGAATTAGTTTAGATTTGTTAAAATTTATTTTATTTGATCACATTTTTTTTATTGTTACCCTTTTAATTTCAAAATAAACAATTATGTATTCTCAGTCTAGATTCAAATTATTATTTTAAACATAAATCTACTGAAAGTATCAGTTCTCACAGAGAGAATTAATAAAATTGTATACTGAAGATGGTTCGTCAAATGTCTGGAAAAAATTACCATAAGAACTGAAATTTATTTCAGTACACTCGTAGGTAGCCTATGTATTGCGATGACTATGAGATGGAACGAAAATAAAAAAAATTACTCATGATCAATTTTTAATAATTATGAGCTTTTCTATGGGTTAGTTAATAGTTTACCAAACATAAATTACTGGTAGCTCACTCAGTTCTTCTCATAACTCACTAAATCTTGAAATATTACAGATTAAAAATAAATATGTAATAGTAATATTTTTTTTTTCAATCTACTCAAAATTTTGAGATTGTCAAAATATTGAAGGAAGAAAGAATGAAAAACCTGGAACATCAACCCTGTTGATTATAACCAAAAATATTATTTAAAAAGTATTTCAGGAATATTTTTGTTGAGAATTAATTTTTTCAATATTTAAGAAAAAATGTATATTTTCAACAAATTATCTTGTTTTTTCGAAATAGCTTTTCCAAATGTTAAGTAATGAAATCAAAGTAGAATATCCACAAAATATTTTCAGAAAATTTAAAATAATAAGATAGATTTTTTTTTTTTCTAGTAGCATAATACTAGTATTTCCAAGAATTATTTGAGAATATTCTCAAAATAATAATCCTCGTGCTATCAAAATTGAGCTCTATTCAAATTCATTATTGAATAATTTTAATTTTGCTTTATGATAATAACACCTAACTGGGAGTGTGAAACGTATTTCTATTTGACACAGGAAAGTTATCTATTTTTAGATCCCTCGAGGAGATGAAAGCTACATTTTATATTCAGTTTCATCAATTCTCTATATAAGTGGTCGATATTCAAAAATTTCTGAATTTAGTTCACATAAGTACAGCTAAATGTGGTTGATCTTCGAATCGAAAATTTCTGAATTTAGTACACATATAGCTATATTATGTGGTCAATCTTTAAAACTTCTGAATTCTTAAGGATTAGATTATAAAAAATAGATCGCAGTCCGTAGGAGTCTGGGGGGTGGAGCAAGTTGCCATTCACAGAAAATTTCAGCTTCCCATCTCTTACTTGCCCTCCAACATTCAAGAAAAATCTAAAAGAGCTGTTGACCTTTTCTTTTACGAGTAAAATTTCAGTAGCTTACATTCGTGAGTCAGCCTTGAACTTTTTTACTATTGGAGTCAGTCAAATCTACTGATGTAGTATACTTGAGTTTTTCAACTACTTCAATTTCTATATCATTGCGCCCTTACGTAGTTTCCCCAAAACTTTGATAATCTTAAAAACAACATCCTCATTCGTTTTATTCGTTTTTTCACGACTGCGCATACGGCATTGCGCTAAATCAAGCGAATTAAACGAGAGATGGCACGTCGAGTATCTGATTTCAGGATGCGAAATTGGGCCCAATTTTCCACGTCTTCTCGTCGGCTGCAATTTAATTGGTGCGCATAATCGACTGCTAGGTCGCTCAGGTACTCGACGGTCTTTCCCATTGAGCGCAAAGTTCGTCCCCCTCGTCGTCGCTGTCGCCGCTGTAAAAATAGTCGGTCGACGTGGCACTTCGAGCTGCGCGGCGCCTATAAGCGCGTGTTTTATTACCACTAGCGCCACACTGGCGCAATATCTTGACAGTGCGCTGCTCCGTATTTCCGGCTGCGTTCAGCTGTAACGAGGTGGATATGCGCACGTTGTATGTGTAGTTGGACAACGTCTCCTCGTCGTCATTCAGCTCCTCTTCAGAGTTGCTGGAGAACTCGTCGAAATCTGACGAGTAGTCGCTGTCCAGCTTCAGCAGATCTGATCCACATGGCTTATAGCTGCGCTCGTCCATCGAGTCAAGCTCCGAGTCAGAGTCGTACATCAGAAAGTCCCACTCGCTGCTGGCGCTGGACGAGGCCTCTGATTCGAGGCCATCGTCGATATCCATCGGCGTTTCGGCCGAGTCAGCCGCAGATTCACTGCGGTTCACCGACTCCATTACCAGCGAAGCCTCTCGGCGCAGTGAGTCCTCGTCGACGCTAGCGCCGACATTTGTGTCGCCGACATTTACGCGACTCATTAGCAGCTTGCGACAGTGCTGCTCGTAGGAGAGCTCGCGCACCCACGTGTTGGTTTGGCAGTCGCAGGAGCCATCGCAGCCTTCGCCTTGATTGATATGCGGCTCCTGGGGCTCGAGGCGCGCTGGCTGTAGCTCGTCAGTGGCGCTGGTCAGGTAGGCGAGGATGTGGCGCATCCAGGCGTGCAGATTATCGTCAGTATTCTGCAGCCGGATCGTGTAGTAGAGCAGCTGGCGACTTAGGTCGATGCTGGCGCTTGTATTTTGGGTGGACATTTTGGCTCCAGCGTCGAGATGTGAAGTGAGTGGAAGTAGTGGCGCAGTGTAAGCTGTGGCGTTTCGCAGCAGTTGCTTAACATTCCTCGTTTAAGCCTCGCTTTTTGTTCGTCTCTGTTTCCTTTACGATGAACGTGTTTGTGTTCCTGCGTGAAAACTTTCGAGCACACAATGAGGGGGAAGATGGAGGCGGCGCATTGGCGCATCGGTGTCCGAACAATTTTTTACCCTTTCTTGGCAATATTTTTCGCCGTTAATCTTGTTTAGGTAGGGTGAGAAACGTTGAGCATGCTGAATTCATTCTTTCGTATTTTGGCTCATTTTTCTTGAAAATTCCGGAAGGCTTATTTTGGCTTTTTTTGTCGAATTGTTACATACTTATTGCTTTGTTTCTCAAAAATTCGGGTGTTTTGGCTCTTTTTCTCGAATTTTCAGGTATTTTTGCTCTTGGTCAGCAAAAATTCAAGTATTTTGGCTCTTTTTTTCAAATTTCCGGGTATTTTTGCTCTTTTTCTCGAAAATTCGGGTATTTTGGCTCTTTTTCTCGAAAATTCAGGTTTTTTACTTTTTAGTCTTTTTCTCGAAAATTCGATGAAAATCTTAATTCCCATTTTGCCGGCCGGAATTTCAATTTTGGTGTCGAAAACTCAAGCTGAAGTATAAGTAGAAATATTTCTACTATAATGAGTTGTCAATAATTTTTAAAAAATTACAACCATATTATATGTTGTAAATATCGTGTGAGTATTTTATATTAAAAATTATGATATAGTTTGTACATGAGAAAATGAAAGAACAATATTTTTTACAATGTTGAAAGAATGATAGAACAATTTAAATAAAAATTGGAAAGAGAAAAATTGATTATGCCACTTTTGTCTCGATTGCTGGAGTTAAATGAACATAGAAGATATCTTTGAGTAAGTCGCTAATGTAAAATGGACATAATCTGTAAAAAAAAAATTAAGAATTAATTCGATAAAATTATAATAATATTTGTAGTAATAATTTAATACAATTAATTAATACCAAAATTTTCAAGCTATTTATAATCATTCACAGTCATGTTGATTGTCAACCTCGGTGTTACTCAAATGATGAGTTTGGTAATTTATCTTACAATTCTCATACTTATTCCATCAGTAACTCACCTTAAAAAAATAGCCAATGAGAAAAATGGGCTTGGTATTGATATCAGTCTCATGTCTTGTCTCATTCCTTTAATGATTGAACTTGCAGCTTTATCTACGGACAATCCGGGCATTCTGCGAAACAATTTCAAAAAAGATCAAATTACTAGATGAAGAAACTATTTTTTTAGTTAGTCAGGTCTTGAAAAAATATCAAACTCACCTGATGTCCCATTCTCTGATGTATCTTGGGTTAGTATAAATGAAATAAGGACACACGCAAGAAGCTTTTACTTTGTTGTTGACTCGCTGGTTAAGCTCTAGCTGTATTGTTTCTAAATAAGCTGAAAAAAAAACAACTTTTTATTAATTAAAAATGAAATTTAAAGACAAAGGTGTACAAAAACTTGTATCATATCTTTGGGCGTTTCAATAAATTATCACAGTATTAGCGAAGATTCAAATTGCGGTCCCTTTTCTAATTTTTCACTTAGTTGCAGCCGCTAATAAATTTAGAAATCCGTACATGGGACCTCTGCTAATTTGCCCCTCGACCACACTGACAGAAACAGATTATCAAAATAATTTTTCTTATTTATCACTGTACTTTTATTTTGTGAAGAAGTCTGAGAAAACCCATCTTAAGGTGGAAAAATCATTTTCAGGGGACCCAAAAAAAAAATTTGGAAGGTCAAAATTGTTGATTTTGGATTTGGTCATTAGTGAGACGAGTTGGTCTAACAAAAAACAAATCATAGAAAAATATACCCGAAATACGTAGGTATAGGTACATCGCAAATAGAGAGAAAAGCTTATTAAACTTGAAAATGCATTTTTCTTTAAATAATATTTTTCATTTTTCAACTTCATGGGTCATATCTCAGTGAAGTTTTAGATTAGAGAGTTAAATCTTAGACATGGATTCGTTCGGATAGGTATCCTTTTTTTACCTCCACCCACTTGTTTTTCAGACGCAACTTGGATCCAACCCATTAATGTTATACTTGAATTGTCTATTTTCCTATTTCAATAAATATTTTTCAACAGATCCACTCCCCACTCTGCTAACGAGTATTTAAAATTTCATTCACATTACTCAATATTATCGAAATCGGTCGAGTCAATAAGCTAATTTCAATTTTTCCTAGTCTACAATCATTTATCCATGGCATACAATTAGTCACACGAGATATCGAGTTTTCAAGGCGATTTAATTCCCAGAATAAGCTAAACCAGGTTTGCGAATTTATTTTCGAATTATTTTCGTCAAGAAAAATTGGTCAATAAAATTTCATTTCAGCGGCCAGTACTTTTCGCGAATGAAGCTATTAAAAATTTATACAGGCTATCATTTTCCGATTCCTTCATTTTAGGTGCGCTTTGCAATGATTTATTGTAAATTTTAGAAAACACTCGTGAGATTAGTAAACTATATATACCTGGGTAGATAATATGTTTTTGATAATACTGTACCTATAATTCATCATTGTGATCTTCAAGTAGAAATAATGAGCGAAGATGTTTCGAGTGTGATACCTGAACAATAATGGTGTGCTTTAAAGTAGTTTTTATTCAACTCACCTAAAACACCATGTTTTGCAGCTGTGTAGATAGAAAAGTTGGGGGCAGTGAAGACACTAGCTAATGATGCAATAGCTACGATATGTCCACTGTTGCGTTTCAGCATCTCAGGTAGGAATTCTCGATATATCTGAAAAAAAAAAAATAAATACTTAAATAAATTTAAATGAAATTATAAACTGTACTTTACACCTTAAATGCACCTATGGATTGATAATGAATAACTGAATTTGTTAACTCGATCCAAAACCAGTATGTTAAACATAATTTTAATTAATGACATCAACCTATATAAAAAAACATCAAGTAATTTTTTTTTACAAAATAAAATTATTGGCACTGGGCCCATCAGAATTTCACGCTTAATTCGTATTTTCCTGGGCCAGATGCAATATCTTATGAAATTTTGAACATGTTGTTTGCTACATAAGGTGTAATACACAGACTGGAAAATAAGTAGAGTTAATAGAGCAACATTAATTTTTTCTCTGCGTAGTGCTGAGAATCCATCCTTCTCAAGTCTGTGATTACTCCAGCATCAGGGAAATATACCAGTCGTCACTACTGCCCTGTGTTCTCCCATTGGTATTCAACACATTGTCTATCGCTGAACTTAGAGATTGATTTAGTTGTTAGCCATACTATTTGTTTTATTAGTGCCTGAAGATACAATCAGACCAGGTAGAAAGAAGAATACAAAAATATCTAAACTGGTATTTTTCGTCAACTTTTTCTTTATTCTCCATTTCATATTCTTAGTTGTTTCACTGTCTCAGTAGTTCCTAGAAAAAACCCAAAAGATTGTCTAGAAACCACAAATTATGGGACTGAGCCTTAATGATTATGGTAAAATAAAATAAAATGAAACACAACTTAATGAATGTACCAGTAAAATTATCAATTTTAATGGACGTACTTTTTTATGAGTCAGATAATTCTGTAAGGGTTGAATTTGTCTTTGATTTATACTGATATAGGAATCATTACTTAGAGAAGTATGAAACTTTTTACGTCTTTAACAGAACTATTGCAAGAAGAGGATTAGCACTAGAAATACTAGGTTTTACTCGATTACTCAAAAGACCTGGTGGTGTCATATATGACACTATAAGAGTAATCTCAAAGGACCAGGTGGCGTCGTACGACACAAGTCAGGGGTTCTCAAAATATTGGTCCTTTAAGAAGTCCATCTCAAAATTTTGAGGGGTGTTGTATATGACACCACCTGGTACTTCTAGTGTCAGTCCACTTTTTCACATTTTTAAGGAGAGAAATAAACACTTACATCTCATAGCCTTCTTATTGTACAACGATGGTTGCATTTTGGGAAATACTTTTACTGTAAGTTCGGCCTTAAACTTTTTAGAACTCAATTTTCGAAAAAAGCTAGTGGACTTATCTCCTTCTAGCATATCATTGTTCTTATTTATAATAGTTAAAATCTCTCGAATAATTATAGTTATGGGCTCAAGTAGAATTATAAATTCGTGGCGAATGATTATCTAATTAAAAAAAAAGAAAAAACAGACGACATAGAATCAACATAATTATTTGAACAATCAATTGAATGGATTAATTATGAACTGTTGAAGCTACTTAATAGAATTTCTCATGAAAACCTACCTCACTTTACCCATTATTCTCATACAATTCTCATTTATTTCAAATTTTCTAAAATGCATAGAAAATTCTTCCTGATTGTGGTTTCAGATATTAACCAACATTCTCATGAAAAACCACGTTTTAGCACTACCTGGTAATCATAATTATTCAAAAATTTACTTATACCAGCCAACTCGACAATAGCAAGCCAGACTTGGTGAGAAATTTTTTGCTTTCAATCTTTACTGTTTGAAAATACGAGTATAGTGAGAAAAAAATGAGCGCAAAAATCTGTTTTTTTTTTCTTTATTTTTTCAAGAACCAATTTCTTGAAATTAAGATACCAATTTTTGGTATTGCGAGTAAAAGCCCTGATATGGTTCTTTGCGTTCCTTGGGAAAATTTTATCATTTCACCTCGTGCACTTATGTCTCATTTTTAAAAAGTATACCTCAAGTTATTGTGTGTATAATTGGATGGTCCTTATTTGTATGGTGAAATTTAAAAAATAATAATTCCCACTTCCACCCACCATATTCTACCCCTCACTAAAAAGGGAGACGTGAAGCTACCCTTTATTGAAAATTATAGCAAAATTCGAATTTTCAAGCAGATAGGTGGGGAGGTTGACGCAGGGAAAGTCTTCTTTTAAAATATCATTCATATTTTTGATTTCACCCACTCATAATGATAAATAAATCATTTTTTAATTCAACAAACAAAAATAGTGATTTATTAGTTACCTTAAGGGTAGATTCATACCTTCTAAAATATTTCGAACAATTTTCTCATCACCTCACTCTCAGTTGTAGTAATACTATGTTAAAGGAGAAATACGTATTTCTACATAATGCTATGTCAATTATAGTAAAATAATGATAATTTTTGCATGTACGGATCTCCAACCACCCTGAGGCACCAATTTCTTTCAGCATAGGGGGCTGAAATGTAAATAAAGACCATGACCCTAGTGTAGATATAATAAAATATGTTCATTTGAGTATGAGAAGAGAATATTTCAAGCCATAATTTTTTTCAACTCATAATTTTTAGCAGATTTTTTTTATCTATGCTATTTCAGTTGTCATTTGCAAATTTCTGATAACTATTTCTTGATATTAATGAGTCAGACAATTTACTATTAAATTACTTTAAAGCTTTGGGCACGCTTTTAGAGTGGAACAGAGCTAAGTTAGAATTCTAATTGTCGGCTCATTAAATGAATGAAACTCTTATGACATTGAATTACCTAAATCATATAATGTCCATTAAACTTCAGGTAAAACATTGTATACTCCGTTGCTAGTGTTTGGTTGGCTTATAAATTCGAAGCACTATTACAACCATAAAACGCACAAGGACACACATAACTAAGTCCCATGCCCTTTCTTATATTCGAAAAGTGGTATCATGTGTCCGTTATGGAGCAGATTTTCACAAGCAGCAACTGTTGAATATCATTTAAAAAAAAGAAATTTTCTTCGGAGTATCTACCTATAGTTAGTCTAGAAAAGTAGTTCTGAGAAAAATATTTTTTAAAGTTTGCTACTTATCTCATGCCATGTAAAACAATTTCTTGTTTTGCACTGATGCTCATTTTAAAATTAATGACTACTTAGATACATGTATGATGAAATGTCAATTTTTCGATCCTTCGAATGTCAAAAACGTACGAAAATTTCATTTTTTGAAAATTGTAGACACAATGTAATATGTAAAAAATGCTGAAACTCTATTTGGAAAAATTTGGAACACGTTACCTTTCACTCTGAAGTTACGATAAAGCTTTTTCTCTGATTCTAAAATATTGGACCACCTGTGAGGTCAATGAAACACCAGTATTTGACCCCTGCAGGTGATTCCTTAACCAGCGAAATCACAAAAATTGATGTCACAGTTTGAAGGGATTTCAAGTGTAATCTTTTATCAAGACCAGGACCACTTCCATAATTTTAGCCTCTTAGTGATATGGGCGAATGTGTTAATAAAAAGACGGATATAAAAGAAGGCCCCGTGTAGGATAATAGCGTTTTGAGACATAACCAGTCTAAGTTTTCGACTTTTAAAAGTTGAGCATATCAGCAAGTTCGCTAATTTGTTTAATAGAAGAATATTTATAACTACTTCCCAAAATATCATATTTTGATCTATTAAAAAAAAATGGGAAGCAATATTTTTGGGACTTAGCAGATTTCGGAATTCAGCTGGTAACATGATAAATAACCTCATTGACAATAGTCGATATCGCTTCATCACTAATTCGGACTTGGATCCTTCTAAGGTCCAAATATTGGTATTTAAATACATTTATTGCTTACCCAAAAATGACTTTTCAGATTCAAGTCAATCATATGATCGAGGTATTTATCATCGAATGTGGTCATATATTGGGAAGTGACTTCACCAGCATTGTGCACCAGGATGTCGACTTGACGCAGATCCTTCTTGACTGCTTCGTGTAACTTTTGTATATCATCCTTTGAGCGTACGTCACAGTGATAGGAAAATGCAGAAACACCCGGGAAAGTATTTTTTATGGTTTCCACCGTTTCGCTGCTAGCCTTGTCGTTTATGTCCACGCATGCAATCGAGCACCCAAGCTCGGCGAATTTGAAGCACAGTTCACGTCCTAGACCTTGGGCACCACCCGTAACCTGCAAACAAGGTGAAGATCGTGAGAAAAAATTTCGATTCTACAGAGAATGCCAACTTTACAGCCTTCAGGTAAACGAACTCATTGATGAGTTCACAGTTTTACACGTTTCTTCATTTTTATACGATTTAATCATAAAAGTAATGAACGCCTGATTGGCGATGAATAAATATTTAAGAACCAGTGTGAATGATAATACAGCGAGATGTACAATTAAAGTTGCGTTTTGATGTAAAGTGTAGGCCAATTGCCAGTATACAGTGTGTTCTGCCTCGTGTTCACCACCAAGCAACTGTTGGTAGAGCAACATGAGTTACATTTATTTATGACGGTTTGCCTACTCTCCAATTGGTAGGGGTTGATCATGATTTTGCTCGTTTATCTTCATGAGGATTTTCCCCATTCCGACCAGGAATTAGTTTTGATTTAGCCCTCATTAAAAAATGAACCTTCTGGTTAGAGAGTGTCAACCAGCCTGGAATTATTGAATCCTTTTTAATTTTTCAAAATTTATTATTAACTGAGCACATCCATACCAACTTTAATACAAGACTTTGACTAATTCATACGTACGAGTATGTCTTAATAATACGACTGTTTTAACTCTTTACTTGAGAAAAAGTAGGTACTTACTAGTGCTACTTGTCCTTTCACTGATTTTTCTGAAGCAAAAAACAATTTCCATGTTGACCAGAGAACAACAGGAACAAATATTGCAATCACGTACGCTAACTGAATGAGCAATTTCAGCGGTTCTCTGATTGTGGAGTACTGAAAAGTTATCCTTTCTTTCTCAGTAACACAATGCCCATTTTTACTAATGTGCCCATTTGTGCTGACGTCACCATTCTGATGAGTCTTATTTGGGCTGACATCTCCATTCTGACGAGTCATATTGATGTTTGAAGAATACAGAGGAGCCTGTAAAATGAAGAAATATTTACAAATTACCGACAATTGCTCGAAATTTGTGTCATGGAGGAAAATGTGTTAAGCAGAATAAATTTCTAGGTTGATTAAGGGAGATGAGAGAAAAAATTTTATACTGGTAGTGATTTGATAATATTTGTCTGACTAAGAGGTATAATTTAGAAAATTTTTTAGAATTTACTGCGCGCGTATTTTCATTCTATACAAACATGAAAACATTTTTCATGTTATTCTAAGAATTAATTGATTTTCCAATTTATCTGCTTCATTATGATTCACCAACCTGAATTCTATTTTCACAATTTTGCCTGTACCAATGTGCCCAAAATTTGTAAAGCTGAAAAGACGAATCACACGGTTAAAATAATTTTTAAAGCTTATTAATGCTGCATAAGTTGAAAAAAAAACCGACTAAGAGGACTCTACATTCTCTGAAATCTGTTACTTGAAAATGTCTTTTCTTTTTTAGGAATTCTCCTATTGCTAGCATTATAGGTAGGTATACGTATATTATTTTTTTCAACCAATGACGCAAGATTTAAATAGTTGATTAAACATTTTCAGGAAAAATCAATATTCTATCTTGAAGGTCTTGTGCATATGCGTTCCAAATTTTCAGCAAAGGAGTTGTCAATTTTTTTTTGCGAAATCCCTGGAGGCGGACATTAAATGTGTAGTTCCAAAAATCCGAAACTAATCATTTGTGGAAAATGAAAATGAAAATTGGGAAATTTAAAATGAAATAATATTTAAATCGTGCCAATTAAAAGCCACTCTAGTTCTTAAATTTCAAAAAATTTGGTACTTATAATTTTGCATTTCAATATGAGAAGGGGATGAGTCCACTTTTACAAATTTTACAGGAGACATCAAGTCTATTTTCTCACAGATGGTTGCATTTTTGAGACATAATATTTTTATTGTAAGTAAGGCTTGGTGTATGCAATTGAACCGTAGAAAGACTCAATTAAAAAAAAAATTCACTTATGCTCAGCATTCTTGCATATTACTGTTCTTGAAGAAAAATTAAAATCTCGAATAATTATTAGTGATGTGCTCATGCAGAATTACATACTCGAGAAAAATTTGCATTTTTCAAAACAGAAGAAATAAACGAAAAACAAACAAATAGAAAATGAGGGGAGGTGGAGAGAATTTGACATTATAACAACTCATTATGGAAAAATGTTTATTTCGCCAGAAGGAATATAATTTATCATGCTTTGTCATACATATATTAACATTCTTATAAAATGGGGTTTTTCATAAAATTTCGAATATTTCAGTCCTGTTTGATTTCAACAAACAAAATACTCTTACGTGCAATATAATTGAACTGAAATTGAAAATTTTATACTGCGCTATGTCAATATAAAAGTGAAAATGCTGGCAGTTTATTCTTTTTTTTTTTCATTTACGAAGACTTATACTTTTATACCACCTTATTTTTCTGAAAAACTAAAACTGGGATCCCCTTAACTAAAAAAGCAGGAGGGGCTAACCTCTCAGAACCAGTTAGTTATGACATTATAACATATTTTATTTTCCAAGCATGACACGCTCTTGATGAAGAGAAACACACTCTTCACTCAAGGTGCAGAAGAACAATGATATGCAAAAAGCGGATAAGTCTATTTTTTCAAAATTTTCAGGAGAGCAAAAAAAAACGTTTAATGTCACATAGCCTTCTTATGTATAACTTCAACTTTGAAGTCTATTTTCTCAGCGATGGTTGCATTTTGGGACATAATATTTTTACTGTAAGAAGAGCTATTGGTGTATACGATTGAACATAAACAAGAAAAAATCAATTTTTGAAAAATTGCATATCACTGTTAAAAATCACTTGCAAAAAATATTGTCATTTCAGAGAACAACTTTCCTAAAAATTGCAGATAAATATCTATGTTTTTTAAAATCACTCACCTGTAAGCTATTGTTTGCTCGACAAATTATAATGCGTGCTCAAAACATATAGCACACAAAATTCTTTTAGCGGAAGAAGAAAAAAAAAATGTTTTCCTAATTCTTGCAGATTTAAATTAACGACCAAAAAACGTCTTGTTTTGTCGAAATCAACAAACACGTTGAAATTCGTGGCCTTGTGTGGCGTTTTAAAATACAATCTTCGAAACCGTACTATTTTTTTTTTATTGTTAACAAAGCAGAAAAAGAAGAAGAAGTAATAAAAAAATACACGATTTTTGAGCTTACAGGTATTTTTTATTTTGTTCACTTTTTTTCTCATTTTTATTAACTACTCGTAATACCTCTACAAGTTTGATGAACTCACCTCCAATTTCATAGTAAACGGTCATTTTATTCCAGAAATGTTATTAGATCTGATTATAAAATTGTATAACAAGATCAGCTAGATAGCTCAAATCAAACACGTGTTTGTAACTTACCAGATTTTTATATTGCTCAAAAATAAAATATAGTAGAATTTAATTCTTTTTTTTTTTTTACTCCTGAAATACCGACACGATGAGAAGGTTGTTATAATGGTCTGCGAAATTTCAAGGTCAGTGTCATGGTCATTTATATATGCAGTTACGTATCTACTTATTTGATAATAGGTGTATTAGAATTCTGATTCTGTTATAATACATGAAAATGAAAATACTTTCACTCTTGTCCTATTTCATGTATTGTATAATCGTATCTACTGATGTATTACCAATGCTCAAGCCTGAAAACTGTATCTTCGTGATTATCTGCTCTTGATTTTATGTAAATGAGATTTTGAAATTCCTACATTATTGAATCTTAAGATAGAGACGTCATCGCCCAGTACCCTGATATCGCCTACCCATCTTCTTCCTCCATATCTAGCGCCTCACCGGAAATTAACAACTGTCTGTTATCTGGTAATTAAAATAATGCCAATAATATTTCGCTATGGTTTGAAGAAATAGAAGTGATTGAAGATGAAAATAGCTGTAGCCTTCACGAAGAGTTGTGATTGTGATGATTTTTGTAGCTCAATTTATAAGCTTAATTTGTGACTTGATTTGTAAGCTCAATTTGTAGCTCAATTTGTAGCTCAATTTGTAGCTCAATTAGTAAACTCATTTGTGACTAAATTTATAAGCTCAATTTATAAGCTCAATTTGTAACCTCAATCTGTAGCTCAATTTATAAGCTCATTTTGTAGCTCAATTTGTAGCTCAATTTGAAAGCTCAAATTGTAGCCCAATTTGTAGCTCAAAAAAAGCTTCGTTTGGACAGACGTCATCGTACGATAACATTAACAGTGGACATACACGGACACACAAAATTTTGAATAAACGTCTAGTAAAAAGATTAAAATACGACGGTTTTTGTGAAATGGCATTTTCAAATTTTTTTTCATGGATAGGTATTCTCACTCATAATTATTCAAAATCTGGAAGCAAAAATGGAAAATAACTAATGAAACGTGCAAGAGGTATATTTTAATAATTTATTATGTTTTCCTCGGTTTAAATTAATTGAAAATCTGTCTCGACGTAATTTCTTTAAATGCACAATTTGCCTATTTGCCTAATATCCGTCCACCATAATCCAAGATGGTATATGCTAATAGTTTTCAAATATGATGCATTATTACATAATATACATATAATTCAGGGCTTTGGATCCAAATTGTAAGTCAAATTTCAGCTACCTACCTACCCGGTGGCTGCAATGAGGCTGAAAAATCATTGAAATATGAAATGACTTGCTTGTCAAGTGTGATATACGTATATCAGAGGATATATGCAGATTTGAAAGGTGCTGCTGCTGAATAAATTCACGATGATAATGTTATGTACTTATTTAGTTTTTTAATTCCGTCTTTCAAATTTCTAGAACTAAATTGAGATTCTATAGTTCAGTCAAATGAATATTTATGAGACCAGTTTGCATGTGTACATTCTCATCGAACTTCTTTCCTTCAAAATTTACAGTAATCTACAAAAATCGGATAAGTACACTTCTTCAAATTTTACAGAAGAGCAAAAAAAAAACACATTTATGTTACATAGATATTTTCTCAGCGATGGTTACTTTTTGGGACATGATGTTTCTACTGTGAGTTCGGCTTGGTGTATACTCTATACATTTTTAACCTTAGAAAAACTAAATTTCTGAAAAAAGAGAATTTATCGCCTTTTTTTAAATCACTCTTTAAATCATATCACAGTATATGTGTATGGATGATTCTCCCAATAAGTCAAAAATTGATTTTTTTTTTTTTTGAAAATTTTAAACTTGTATTTTTTAATATTTTTTTATGTGGAAATAGTAGTGGGTGTGTCCCTGAATACGTACCCAACATTGGTTGAGCTTGATTCTCACTACAGAGGGCAGGGGGGATACTTCGGGCACATTATGATGAAATTCCATAGTAGTGACTTGAAATATTACACATTGCTTTGATCAAATGAATGTCTTCTTTGACCATTTTTCAAATATTTTTGGTGTTTTTTATAAACTAATTAAATTTTAGCAAGAAATTTTTTCTACCTAAAAATTATTTTGGTGAAAAAATTTTTTCTGGGGGGTGGGGGTCAAATTTTTTGCGGTGGAGAGGTATTGCCTCACTAAACATCCTCATAGTTCCATCACTAACTGACAAGTTGACAAAAATATGCATATTTTCTACAGTGGCGTCACATTTTCCATTGGGGTGTTTATAATAGCAGGATTTGACACTACCATGGAAAAAAAATCTTCTCCACACCATGGACAATTGACTAGTATTTTAAATCTGAGAAACCTAACATAACTAATCTGAACAAATCCACTCTGGATTTGTTGTTAGGGGTGTCAATCATTATAGAAAAAATGTTTATTGGACTTATCAGATTTTGGCTCTCTGCAGTATCAGCATCCACTACCATGGAACATTAAGCTTTTATAAGACACATTTTTTATGAAAATTTATTAATAGCTTCTCAATATTCTAAAAAAAGTTTTTTTTCTTGATTACTTTTATATGTATCAAAATAAACCACTTAGATTATAATTCATCATTGTAAATATTTCAGTGCCATTATTCCAGGATGACTTAAATTTTCTCCACTACCATGGAAAAAAACTGATTACAAGACTTTAACTCTCCCCATATTAATGTTCAAGCATCCTAAATTTTAACCAATACCATTAATTTATTTGGACAAGGTATCTCTCCCTAGGAATCATTTGTTCAATTTGAAAAAAAATTACTATACCATCAAAAATGTGGATAATGATTGAAAACCAAAGTGATTACATCCACTACCATGGACATTTTACCCTGTTTGAGTGCTCTCCTTAATTTTGGTGAGGTGGGGGGAAAAAAGAAATTACAAAAAAAAAAAAATAGTTTGAAAAGGTTTATTTATGGAGCACAAACAGTGATTTCAGCAATTTTCGTGTTATTGGGAGAATCACCCATATGGGTAAGTACAAAAAAAATTTCCTTGTTTACACGCCCTTCAAATGCAGGCTGGTAATATCTAACGATTCTCAGGGAAATTATAGTACGTAATTACGTATCTTGAAAAATAAAATTAATGAAATTTTGAAGATTCAATAATAAGCTTAGACAGATACCTGTGAAAGATAAAACATAACTTATGCGAATGCGCTTCTCTTTTGATCTTGTTTCTGTAAATTTTGTCATTTCTGTATCCCATATTTTAGAACCATGTTGCCATTATCAATTTTATATGATCAAATGTAGTCACGAGCATACATACGTAGCTTCATATTTAACAAAGTGATGACGAAAATCAGAAAAATAAAATATAAATCATGTAGGTAGGCTACCCAGCTACCAACAAACAGATAGGTAATATACCGAAGTTTAAACAGAATTTTTTTTTTTGGAGCGGGGAGGATTCGTAGAAAAACAAAATACGCAAAAGATAATGGAAGGTGTTTTTAGCAGGTTTTCGACAGAAAACCTCCTATTAATTTTGGTCTGACTTTCACAAATAGGCACCAGACCATCATAGTTTTTCGTTTCATGATCTCTAGATTCCAAAAATACCCATCTCGCATTTTAGTGTTTCTTTCTTTATTTATTTTATTATTATTATTACTCGTATTATTATTGTTTCTCCCTCAGCACCCATATATTTCTTTGTAAAGCAAAAACAGACGAACGGCCAAACCAATAGATCTGAAATTTGCACCAAAAATCAATCTGGACTAGATCTAAGTCTGACAGAAATTTCAAGTCAACTGGTTCAGCGGTTTGGAAGAAATTAGCAAAAATGTAGCCAAAAATCGATGCTTTTCTTAGGGTTCATAACACCCTGTATACTACCAATCAAAAGCCTGCTTTTCTAGCGGGGCTTGCTGCGCTAGAATTTTTTTTTGTATTTGGGAATTTGAGTTTTTCTGCTTAAATTAACATAGCTTGTAGCAAATTATTCGTATGATCTATGTTTACTTCTTAACTGGGGTCATCCAAGGATACGACTACAATTAAATCTTAAATAATCCGCAGAAAATAATGATCCCCAGAAAATGTTTTTCTCTTTAACACACATAATTCTTTTCTTGTTATTTTCACCATTGTTTTTGTTAATTTCATCGTGTTTCATTACTTTTATCGAGTGCCATACATTTTTTGCTGTGCAATGTAGTTTCTTATTCCCTAATCACAATATTTTTATTTACAATGAAGTGTAAATAAATGGTAATAATCTGTAAATTACCTCCCGTCAGTGACTTATCGATTTCCTAAATTAATTTTCACTAACGTTATTGAATAATTGTCTATTTGGAAGTTGGAAAAAATATATTATAAGTAGATTTTAATGACGATGGCCTTAAGCTTTAAAGGATTTTAATCGTCTGTAAAATTGTTTTCAGTTTCTTTTCTTGAACACGATGTTTCATGAAATTAGCAAATTTATTGTTTCCTCTTCAAACTGTAGCTATAGGCTAAGTACCTAAATATTTTTTGCATTAACCGAACTGAAAATGATTCCAATTTTCATACTCTACCTTTCCAATAAGCAGTAAGTAGGTACACACTGTTTTAATATTATAGATGTACCTATTTAATAAATCAGGAAGTATTTTGGTTGCTGCAGACAGAATAGAATTGTTTAGGGTAAATCAAGAATTGGGAGTCCTTGAGTTAGTAGCCCACCCAGTGACCTAACTAAACCAACTTAATACCCTTTACCTCCCAGCACAAAACTAAAAATAATGACAATACAAAATGAGGAACATATAAAAATAAAAATCTGACATAAGTACTAATGTAGTAGAGTATAGTCCATTGAAAAATTTAGGGATTTATCCCTCCCTAGAATCCTATACTTTTTTTTTCAATTATTGAAGTTGAATTGAGCTGCTGTTGTGTTGATATTGTCTAGGTAATTATTACTTCAAGTATTGAGTAATAATATTAAATAAAGTGGGTACATACACATTGTTACCACACGAGAGAAGAATGTAAGTCCAAAATAGAAGGAGTAGAACAATAGAATTTATTAATAGAATATGTTTTGCAATTTTAAAAAAAAAACTTTATTTTCAGACATGTAACTAATTAATGCTCTCGCAGGATTCTGTGGAATTCGAAAAGACTGAAAATAAAAAATATTTGGAGGGTTAAAAAATAAAATTATTTTCTTTCACCTACTCATCCTAATTTAGCTTTTCCACTTTAAATGTTTCCTGCAATTTGAACTTGATCATATTTCTTAATGCATCCAAAATTACTAAAAATGAAGACACTATATTTTATAATAAAACAAGAAAATTATTTTTTAGCATTGAATATTACTTATTTATTTAGACTGTTAGATGAGATTATTGATAATTGAAAAATAAATGCCTGTTTCAAAGTCAATATAAGTAAAGAGAAAAATTTAATCTTACAAATTAATCAGATAAGTCATCATGATAATTTTGTTAGAAAAGAATGCGTAAATTTTTTTATTTTTATATTTTAAAATAAGTTGGGTATAAGTATATATTTTTATTTTATATACTTATTTTTTTTAGGTAAATTTATATGGAGGCAAAGATACCTAATATGGAACTTCCGTTTGTGTCCTTTACTCGACTAGGTACATAGGCTGCATACTGCAACAGCTCTGGTTTATCTGCCAACTAAGTGCAGCAGATAAACCCCCAGGTGACCTTGGTCGTCTGTGGGTAATTGGCACAATTATCACAGTAATTAGTGTTTTTACTATACATTGAATAGACGCACTGCGTCTGTCAATGAGTTCGCAGAACCGGTTTGGTTCACGACTGTGACGCAGCAATCCTGCCAAAGTGGCGGACAATTTATTTGCTATGTTTCATACATATTTATATGCCAATATAATACTGTCCCCACATTTTTCATTTAATTAACCGATATATATGAACTTAGATGAAATCATTGAAACTGTATCTAGAAGACTTGTGGATGGGCTCCTATATTTTGAAAAAAAAATTCATTTAATCCAAATACATCGTTTTAAAATTTTGGACCCAACCCAAGCAGAGATTTTAAAGCTTTCCTAGAATAGGAAAATATTTTCATACTAATTAGAAAAGCATCAAACAAAATTCAAACACGTAATTTGTACAGAATTTAATGAAATTGAGACGATTTTAAATGATTATTTCACCATTAACTTGCTCAATACACTAGAAGACGAATCACATGAATTTTATACCTACTGGTATTTTGCCGAGAGGATAAATGCAGTTTGTTTTACGTTGTTACATTTTATTTTTTGATCAGTATTCAGAGCTAAATCAAGTTATCCTTGCAAAAATAATGAACAAAGAACAAAATTTCAGATTTTTCATTGATTAAGAATGTAGTGCTGGGAAATTTTAAAATAAATGTCTATTAAGAGGTTATGAGCATTGTGTAGATACATTATTTTTGCATTTAAAATTTATAAGTTAAACGATTTTTCTTTCGCCTTCATTATTTTTAGTTTATTGTCATTTTTTGCAAATTCCACTTTTTTACAGATAGGTATTACATTTTTCAACTTCGCTTTTATATAATCATCATGGGCAGCAATTTTGTTGCTAAGATTATTTAATGTAAGTATGACTAATTTGACATAATTATTTCTGGGTTATAATCTTTATGAGACTGGTTACAGTGAAAAAAATTTTAAACCTCTAAAGTCCAGTATACATAATATTTGAATTGATAAATTGATCATTATTGAATAATTTAATTTTGATGAGTAAGGATCCGGAGGCAGATGTTCGAATAAAGCACATTTTTGAAGCTGGAGTTAATTTTTAGATGGAGGTAAAAATGAAGGAGAAAATATCTATGTGCATACAGGAGTGTGTAGAGCAAAATATTGAACAAGCAGTGCTCTAGAGCACTCTGAGTGTTCCGGAGCATATATATTATCATGTTCTTCTACGAAACACTCAGAGTGCTAACAGAAATTTCATAAAAGTAACATATCGACTGCTGCTTTATTCTTTAACCTTGTAAACCCACAAGAACGAAATTTTTCAGTATTGAAGAAAAACATTATCAAATTGTTTAAAGTTTAGAAGTACCTAAGGTTAAAATGGATAAATCTTTATTTTTGGACTTATAATTTGATATTTCTGAAATTACTTTACAGCACTGATTTTTTATGGCTAAAATGTGGCTTACGAGAATTGCTTTTTCAAAAATTTCCAAATACCCCGATGTGTTATGAGGTATCATATAGACGAGTGGCTCACGAGGTACTGGTATAATATTTTTGTGACTGACAAGGTATTGTAGTAATACTATGGTGAATTAAACGATATTGGTAGAAACTTTGAAGGTGATTAAGGGTTATAAGATTTTGTTTTTCACGTGAAATTTGGGGAAGATACCACCTCTGAACTCTAGACCTTTGGAGGTCAACTATCAGATGCAGCACCTCATAAGCCATCCATATCAATGAAAATATCATTTTTGTTCTAAGTATAAGTTACGAGATTTGAGAATAAAACTGTCGATATAATTTACTTATTGGTTTACAGAAACTATGGAGTCTTTTTAACTATAGCTCCAGAACTGTTCAGGAATTGATGCTGGAATTGAGCTATAAAAATTTTTTAAGTTATTTTACTCTTTTTGGCTAAAAAATTTGATTTTATTGTATACGGGAAGATGTATTAGCTGGTGAGAGTAAAAATCAGTTAGCTGAAAAGTTCTCACTAAAACAATAGATCAAGAGTCTAATCTTACCAATAATGACAGATAGACTGAGTGGGTGATTCTCCCAATAACACTAAAATTGCTGTAATCACCGTTTGTGCTCCATAAATAAACTTTTTCAAACAATTTTTTTTTTGTTAGATAGCTCATGATCTCCTTTAAAATATACAATAATTTCTTTTTTTTTCCACCTCACCAAAATTAAGGGGAGCACTCAAATAGGGTAAAATTTCCATGGTAGTGGATGTAATCACATTTGTTTTTTAATCATTATCTACATTTTTGATGGTATACCAAATAATGTTTTTTCAAACTGAACAAAATGATTCCTTGGGAGAAATACCTTGTCCAAATAAATAAATGGTATTGGTTAAAATTTAGGATGCATGAACATTAATATGGGGAGAGTCAAAGTATTGTAATCAGTTTTTTTCCATGGTAGTGGAGAAAATTTAAGTGATCCTGGAATAATGGCACTGAAATATTTACAATGATGAAATATAATCTACCTAAGTGGTTTATTTTGATACATATGAAAATAATCAACCCAAAAAAAAAAACTTTTTTTCAGAATACATGTAAGTATTAAGAAGCTATTAATAAATTTTCATCAAAAATGTGTCTTATAATTTCTTAATGCTCCATGGTAGTGGATGCTGATACTACAGTGAGCCAAAATCTGAGAAGTCCAATAAACATTGTTTCTATAATGATTGTCACCCCTAACAACAAATCCACTGGATTTGTTCAAATTAGTTATGTTGGGTTTCTCAGAATTAAAATACTTGTCAATTTTCCATCGTATGGAGAAGATTTTTTTTCCATGGTAGTGTCAAATCCTATTATTATAAACACCCCAATGGAAAATGTGACGCCACTGTAGAAAATATGCATATTTTTGTCAACTTGTCAGTTAGTGATGGAACTAGGAGGAGGTTTAGTGAGGCAATACCCCTCCACCGCAAAACAATTTACCCCCGACCCCAAAAAAATTTTTCCACCAAAATAATTTGTAGTGAAAATTTCTTGCTAAAATTTAATTAGTCTATAAAAAAAACCACAAATATTTGAAAAATGGTCAAATAAGACATTAATTTGATCAAAACAATGTGTAATATTTCAAGTCACTACTATGGAATTCCATCGTAGTGTGCCCAAAGTATCCCCCTACTCCCTGTAGTGAGAATCAAGCTCAACCAATGTTGGGTACGTATTCAGGGACACATCCACTACTACTCGTATTTCCACATAAAAAAATATTACAAAACACATGTTCAAAATTTTCAAAAAAAAAAAGTCAATTTTTGTCTTATTGGAAGAATCACTACATGTCAGTGTCGTGGTACTAATACAGACTTCTTTTTGTTTATGAAATATTCGAGAATATAGAAAAGAAAATTATTCGTCAATTTTATATTATTTTATTTTTACACTACACTTTAATTTCGACCTTGAATTATTTTTTCCGAGAAATCAAACATAAGTTTTCCATTCTCGGTGTATGTATTCTAAAATATATAGGTACTCATTCAATTTTTAGTAAATTGAATATTTCCTTGTTAGATGAACACTTGACTTCATCTCTAAACCACAAAGCAGTATAAAGGATTGACCAGCAATAATATCACCAGTGACGTTCGTGTATGATGAGATTTTTTTTCGAAATACCATCTGTGTAAATGAAAACTTATTATTTGAAAGCCGAAAAACAGCTTTTATAAACTACCTAATTTTAAATACTTAGTAGGTACTTGTGTCTCGTGGTCTATCGATGATTTTACACATTTCATTCTATAAATAAATTTTTTGCTTCCTACTGCAGGTATCTACTAGGTAGGTCTTCTTCAAAATAATTTTCATACAAGCTACAGAGACAGACATTTAATCAAAAGAAATTGTTTCTTAAGATGCTACAAATTATCATAAAAAAACGCTTGTGGACTTATTTTGGGCTTTAATAATTACGCATAATTTAAAGCCCTAATATTATTTCAACGAAATATTTGACGATAAAAGCACTGGGATACCTGCTTCACTTTATATTTTAAGCTCAAAATTTACAAAACAAACAATTTTGTGTTTTTCTGTTGGTTGTTCGTGTGGTTCAAGTTACATTACAATTTATTTTGTTTTTTTATTAAAAAATTGCTGAAAAATTAAAATTACGAAAAAGATGCTTACATTTTCCAGATTTTGCAGATTAGGGCCATGATTTTATTGAAACTGACTCGCCTTGATTTATATTTCATAATAACTTGAATAACTTTTTAAAAAAGGTTTTTTTTTTCTAAAGTATTAAATTTTCACTCTTCTTGATAAAGGAAAATGCTTTCATTTAACTGAAAGATTTATTTAGTTCACCCCATATCCGGAAGTATGGTTCTAAGTTAATAAACAGGTTTCCGAGTGAAAATCAGCTAATAATCAGAACAGGAATAGCTCATGATGCAATTTTTCAAATATTAAATGAAAATTATAAAAATTTAAAGACAAACTTTTCGACCTTATTTGCACAATAAAGATAAAAACTTAGGTGTTATGTTGTAATGTAACTTTTTATCAGTTATTAATGTCTGTATCACTGATGTTTATTTGAAATAACTTCGACCAATTACTCGATTTGATGTTTCTTGCAGGTTCAATGAGCCCGAAAGATGCCATAAGATGGAGCTTATCTTCTCGAATGGGTATAGAAAAGCTGTGTACCACTGATAATTCTCATAGGCACCTTTGTATTTTGATAATCGATTATCTTTCGTAATTGGAGTAGACTAATATATAGAGCCATTATGTTGTTCATTTTGTTAAATTAGGACATTAATATTGCGTTGATACAGAATTATTTCTAATTTTAAATGGAACATTGGAAACCATTCCTTTGTTTTTGGTAGTAAGTAGCCGAATTTACATACCTACTTATCGAAATTCCCTTTGAACAAAAGTTGTACCAATTATAAAAAATTGGTCTTTCACTTTTTGATGGTAAATAATCAAAAACAAAGTTGAGAAATCTAAGGACGACTATATAATATCAGCTGTATCGCCATCATTTTTAAATTTCAAGTTATTTTAAATTGATTTCTAAGCTTTTGCCAAAGAGCATACTTGATTATTCTACCTATATACTTACTTTGAAAAAAAAAAAAAAACATAAATGTGATTTTATAGAAAAAGTAATTTGGCTTTGTATTTTAGCTTTTTCATCCAAAGTGTGGAATTAAATTAATAAATTTGCAATAAAATTAACTTTTTATCATCATCAGATCAATAATATTGGCATCCTGCCTGAAAATAAAAATTTTATTTTTTATTTTTCTAAAATGTCAGACTAATTCACTGCATGAATGAAAAAATTCTATCGCCAAAACCCAAGCCTTACAAAGCTTGTTTTCCTGGTCTCTTATTAGTGTTCAATTTGAGATATATTTTTTAGCGTTATCAATAAATACACCTTTCAAGCTCGGTCTGCACTCAAATCTTGTGATATCTTAATCGTTTTTGTCTCTGTGATTTTATTTATTCATTTACATACCAATTAAATAATTATTTTTTTTTGAAAACTAAAAAACTTGAAAGGCGTATTTTACAGTCTACGTTTTTATGTTTTCTAAAATCTGAGCTAATATATATTCAAGTCAAAGAATATGTTACCCTTGAATGTACTCTTCAAGTCCGGATAGATTTGTTTTTTGAATTCTAAACTCTAAGGGCTTTTTTCGACTGATTGAGAAATAAAAAGAAGAAAGTGAAGATCGTAAGTCAGAATGTGGAATTGTGGATGCTTTGATATCTGAATTTAGTAAATTACAAAAATAACTGATTAACTAATGTGAAGTTCAGTAAGAAGCTACAAGAAACATTCACAGCGAAGCAAAAATTCTTGGCTTTCCATTAGCCACTTTAGTGTAGGAGCTATAATAATTGGCCTTGAAAAAAGTTGTATAAGCCTACTCTATAACCACTTGCTACTACACTTAAGATTAAGTACTTGATAAATATTTAAAAAACCGAATTTAGTAGACCCTTGTTTTGGGAAAATGGAAAATAATCAATATGAGAGGTACCTAGTACCTACTTCCACATGCTTAATTAGTGTACATTAAGAAATTTGTGAAAAAAATTACAAGATTCTGACAAAACGACAACAGAAAACACAAATAATTAATTTGTTGGTACATAAAGTATCCAGTAGTACCTACCTTATTAGTACTCAATGAGCCATTTAGTACAAAGTAATGTACCTATTAAAAATTAAAACTTTTTTTATTTTCATTCGTAAGAAGTGTCTTAGTATAGGTGCATTGTAGACCATTAGTTTTTTTAAAGCATTTTATAAGGGAAGATAGAGCTGAGTGGCCAAGTGGTGAGAATAATTACCAATAAAATTATTCTGATTTTGAATATTATTCCTTTTTTAGTCAATTATTGCCCTATAATTTCCCTTTCAATAAAATACTGTCAATTTATTTTTTTCTTTGCCGCACAATCCAAAGATTCTGAAAACCATGAATTATTTTACCCACACTAAACATCCTACCGGTAACTTATTATACATTTCATTGCTCTTTCAATCGAATGATTAAAATTTTTCATTAATTTTAATACTTCCTTACCTTGAAATTACTTGGCTTTGAAATAAAAGAAGAGAAAAAATATAAGAAACCAGCTCATTCTTACTCTGGCGTCTAATAGGTACATAGGTTAACGTCTTCATATTAAAATCTTGTCTCCATAAAAAAATTCTCCATCCGACTTCTCATCGTCTAATAACTTGGACTGTTTTACAATTACTGATATTTTTAGTCTATCATAATTATGCTAATGAGCATTAACTCACCTTGTATTAGATTCAATGATTTTTTTTTTTTACGTAGGTACCGAAATTCAAATCCTATATATAATTCCAAATAATGAGTTTATGATGAAGTTTACTTTGAAAATTTATTAATAATCAAACAACAATTTTTTCAAATTCATCTCTTACAATATTAGTGAAAGTGGAGAAATTATTGAGTCTGTGCAACCGTATTAAATAAATTTAATTTTCTTAATTCTCGATGAAACTTTTTTGCCAGCCATGCCGATTTTCATTTTGAGTCCAATAAAATACCTACGTACTGAATAATTAGTATTTTCAAATTTAATGATGATGATTCACTTTCTGTTTTTCAAAAACACTTGACGATAAAAAAATAAATAAATAATCTAAAAAATTGGAATCTAAATCGTATCAATTGATATTATTGCATGTTTGTACAGTCAACATTTATTTTACGGATGTTTTTTTTCTCAACACTTTTCCATTCCTTATTATACTTTTCTGAGCTTTACAATTGAAATTATTTTCAATTGAAAATTACCATCCAGTTTATTAAAAAAATACCATTCGTGGACTAAATTATATTTTGTTTTTGAAATTTAAAACTAAAAATATTATAAGTACTAGTATTTTTTAATGTGAATTTTTTTCGTATTGACCCAAAAAACGAAATTCATACCACATGAAAAGCATACTATGGTAGTTTCTAATTAAAATTATTTTCAAATAATTAACTCGATTATTATCAAAATTAATGCGATAATTATACGTTTATAGAATTACGCAACTTCAATATCGCAATATTTTATGGATTCGTAATTGGGTGTCATTATAGAGAAGGGAAGCTGTTATCAACACGTAGACCTTTTTCAAGATCAAAATATGTCAACATATATTTGATTATAATACATGACACACTGAAATTATTTTTCATATTTTATCATTTCCCTGGCCTTACCCTTCTCTTTTATCAATTCTTCCTTCCTCTGCTTTTCGGAAGGCTTTTCGCCTCCATGAATTTCGATTTGTTGTTTAGGCTAATATAAATTGTTGCCCCTACCAGCGCCTCAATATTAAATTTACGTATCAACTACTTTTTTGCACTTGGTTTTAAGGTTAAAAATTGTCTATTGGTAACAGAATTATGATTTTCAATCAAAAAAGTATTTTTATTTTTTATAAAATTTTGTAACTTTTCACATAATCTCCATTCAAAAGTAACCCGTTCATTTGTTGTCTACGTTTTTTCATTATTTTCCACATACATATATTTGATATTGTCGATAAGACAATGTCATTATCGATAATATTGATAATTATCGATACTTGATTTCATCACTACAATCTTCGACACACCTTTTGGTTTACAAAAGTAAGAGGTGTGCCACTTCAATACTTTCCCACCACAAGCAGCCGCTGACAGATGCGTCACAAAAATGTTATACAAGGTGAATGGCAAGTAGGATATCTATTTGTAGGTGGGATGTAGAACATGCTGAACCCCTTGTTGACAACTACCTCCCCACCATCTATCATTTATGAGAAACTGTCTCCAAATTCAAAAGAAAAATTTTCACATTTGTACTTGTTCGCATTTAGGTAGCTCTCACTTAGAATTGTAGTAGTAAACTACCTCAACTTTAGGCATCATAATTTTTTATTTACGGTGCAAACATCACAAGTGCATGGTAAATGGAATTAATGAATTTATTTGTCATAATTGAATGTAGCAATAGGCATCAAATTTTATCACCGCGTGGGTTCGCACATTATATACCATGCATCAGCATCGTGCATGAATCAAGAAAAGTGAATATTGGAGGCAGGTTAATTATGCCCCGATGAAAACAAAAACCAAAACAAAAATCAAGTTTTTGTAGCATTCACAGATGCATCTAACTTCTTCCTCTGAACCGGTATTGCATTAAGTATATAAAAAAAAAAAAAAAAAAAAAAAACAGTAAAAATGTAAATGTCGATTCTGTTACAGACATTGAATTTTTTTTTTATCTCTGTGCTTATCATAGACTCGTAATACCGGAATTGCAAAATCAATGTCAAGTTCAAATTAAAATTATAGAGTAGCTGGTAGTAGTTACCTATGCATATGTATTTAGACTGATTCAAGTATATAGAATTGTTGCAGAAGATTTTTTTTTTTCAAATTGTATGCCGGAAGAAAACCACTCATGAAGAACTGGATGAATTGTAAGTACTCACTCGAAGAGTTCGATACAGAAAAAATTATAGCATATTTTAGAGCAGCTAAGAGTGGTGCTTAGTAGGGAGAGGGGTTGGAAAAAAGAATCCGAGGCTTAAAACATGAACTGCAATGGATGATTGTGTCAACTACTCTCCTAAGTTTCAATTCTAAATTCTGAGTCCTCTTTTACACTCGTAAAATATAAATTGACAGAATTTGTTCATGTACCTATATGTATGGGTATATTTATTCGTATTTTCTGAGAAATTATATTATTCTTTATGACCTGGTTGAATTCCAAATTATACCACTGCAATAATTAACCCTAGATTAAATTCGTTCCAGAAGAAACCTTGACGTCATTAAATTTGACTGTGAAGGTTTCCTCTGATACACATTACCAACTTATAAGATATAAGGAATGACTGATTAAAAATTTAACATGAAGGTGAAAATGAAAATTTATCCACTAATATGCTCGAATTACTCGTAGGTACCTTTGCAATTAAAGCGAACGGAAAATCGAGTGAAAGGTTTTTTTCAAATGGCGACGTAATTAGACTGGAATAATCCAAAATCCTCAAATCTAAAGAAAAACTATTTTCCGTCGATTCCTTCTTTAAAGGAAAGGCTTGAATATATCCAAAAGGCTGTTTATATCACACGATTTAAGAATCAATGTTTAGCAAAAAGTAGATAAGCCACATTTCTGTTGAAATATATGTAACCTCTGTCATACTTGACCTGCATTTAACGAGCCCTCTACTTACAAAGATATTTTAAAATAGTGCTCTAAAATGCAACTTTGAATTCTTACCCTTATAAACTCAAGTAATTTATATATGAGGTTAACAAGCATGTACATTTGAAAACTCTTCTGCAAAATGTTTAAAAGTTACTTTAAAAAATATAGTTTTAATGTTAAACTCAGTTTTTATCAATTTTAGTCTACCATATTGAGAAAATAATCGATGAAATTTTAAAAGCCTCTTGTCATAACTAGAGGAGGGTTGGACAATGGGAACCATTTTTTCAAAGAGTCTTATATTTCAGGAATTATAACTGTTAGAAACCTGAATTTGAAACCTTTCTCTATTTGATGAAATGTGGTATAAAGCTATTCCTTATATTTTTCTCCCCCAAAAACTCAATATTCAACACCCTTTTATCTTTCAACCCTCTTATAAATATCTGTGCAAAAGGAATCAGGGACTAGGACAAAAGAAACCACACCAGAAATTTTAAATTTCCACAATAAATTGAATTTTTGTTTTTATAGACAGGTTGCTTCTCTTTGCACAGGACTGGATGTAATTTTTTGAAAAAATGTATCCCTAATGAACGTTAATTACGTCTAAATAATTATTTTATTGAATAATTTAAGTAAATAAAAATAAAATTACTTACAATTAATTTTCCAAAAATCAATGAAGAAAATGACCTCTTGTTGTCAGACAAAAGTTAATAAAAATGAACAAATTCAGGAAAATATTTGCAATAACCAAGTTCACAAATTAAAAATAATCACTTAGAACGTCTGCATATTCGGATGCAGCTGAAGGCGAAAAACTGATATATCAGAGAATACGAGAAAATGAAAAATAGGAAAAAACAAAATCAGCCCAACCCACAACCGATAATTTTCCTTCTTTTATAACAATTCACGAGCGAGTTTTCACATTGAATCCATTCGATTTGAATAAGTTCGTTTTTAATTCTAGATATCACTTCGACCACTCCTATACTATTCTGTTGTACTTTGTCGGATGAGCGAAATAAAATTGTAGGGGCAAATTCAACACCTAATCGCATACACAAAACGAAACACTTATCGTTGGTGTAAAGCTCGTTTTTGTTTTATTCATTTATTTCAAAGCTTCCAACGAATATACTCGTATTTTTCAAAACAACACGATGTTCGCCTTCAAATCATATAGCAGCAAATTCCTTGTCACTTGGGGAGAAAGATAGAAAAAAATAAACATTGTGGTTGTCCTTCATCAAAACAACCTTATTGTTATTTATAAATATTCTTCTCTATTCTTTCCATCGATGCTTTCTGAAATATCGACTTCCTGAAAATTGTATTAACTTTAATTGTGAAGTAAGAACATGAATATTTTATTCACTTGTTATTTTTATTTTTTTGTCACAAAAAAAATTGAGGGAAAATTTTATTAATCTGTTTCCAACAAACAGAAAAAAGAAGAAAATAGCTTCCGTGTACTAACAATAAGCAAATACATAATTTTATTTTATTGTATTTCCTTGAAATTAAAAAAAAAAAAATTTTTCAAAAACTAATAAATTGTACGTCCACAATTTTTACACATGAAACTGTTTTCTATGCAGTATTTTCAAGTGAAGGAAATATGTAATCTTGACTGTATGTACACAGTCTTATTTTTACTGCAATTCGTGTATACTTACATATACATAGTCACAGACTGGGGTGGTCCTTATTTTAATAAAGTTTTGAATTTTTAAAACAATTCTACCTTGCCAAATGATTTCATTTTCTGAAAAACAAGCTCAAGTTTCAGTTGCACTGTTAAATTTAAGGTGTTAGCCTTGCAACATGGTTCGATTTCATGAAAAAAGAATCTACAAAAATTTCAGCCACTTAGGTGGAAAGAAAGTGGTCCAAGCGGATTGAAAATCAGTTCATGCCAAAATTAGCACTATTTTACTTTGTCATCAGCATTGCATAGAAATATGTGCATTCCTATTTTCTTCTCTAATTTTGCTACTACAACCCAGTGATGTAATTAGAAAATAAGTCAAGGGGATTTTAAAGGATTTCAGGTAAGCTTAAGTTAGTATTAATTTATTGAGTCGGTACCTACTCACCAGATCACTTAGACCATTAACGAATTTTCAAAATGCACAAAAATTGTACTGGTAAGATGAAAAATTTTTTCAAGTTGTGTTACACAAAAATACGTTTCTAATTTTAATAAAATTTACTGCATCGTGAATTAATTGACCGAAAATTTTCATTAAAAAATATTTAAGTACCCATAACAACGTTATCCAAGGTACCTATATATTAAATAGAAAATGCACCACGTTTAATTTAAGTGCTACATAAATAAAAATATCTACGTTTCTTTCGAAACTACATATTGATAATAAGTAGTATTTATTCACAAAAATGATTTAATTTGTTTTTAATGACCATGTCAAGTCGCTGTTATACGTGATGTCTATAAATAACAGCTAAAAGAATGAAGGAATTCAATTTCCAACCATTTATTTAAGTACTTTATCGTAAAAAAAAAAAATTAGACACGATTTTCAGATTGTTGAGGATGTTTGTCTTTTTTTGAATGCTCTTCACCCACTTTTCTCCTCCGAATACGTTTCGATCTTGTAGTCACGTAGCATCAGGAGACAGAGGAAAAGGACACTCTAATTAAGGTCAAATTTTATTATTCATTCATACATTGGAACCTATTCGAATGAGTATGGTAGAAATTTGTTGAGTGTGAAGGGACGGAATTTTTGAACCGTAAAAATAAAACAGATTCGCAATAATATATTATCTGACGTAGGTACCTGAGAATTTACCAATATCTGAAAATTAATAAAAATGGACTTACCATATTTTGGAATGAAGCCTCTCAATTGACAACATATTTAGTTCAGAAAGGAACATCAACGTCCTTCAAGGCTCACTCAAATGCAGAGAAGATGTAGAAAGAATCACAGACACAAGTGTTCTTGAGATAATTATGTCTTGATGTCCCCCTCCAATTCTTTTAAAAAAACATTTTTTATGGCAATTTGTCGATTTTAAAAAATCAAAAATTTTAATACTGAATGAATGATGATCTATCTGTATAGTTTCAAGAGAAAACTGCCTAGATGACTTGTATTTTTTTTCATCCTTTTCTCACATCTTCAACCCTACAACCCTTGTTTTGCTTGGTTCAAAAAAATCATACACCTCCTTCACCTCCATCTTCTCATCCTCCTTCTCGTCTTCTTCCTCCTGTTTCACCTTATCTTTATGATTGTATCCCAATAAGACAGTATATGTCATAAAATAAGATAGATATTGATCTTGAGTAACATCTTCATTGTAAGATTTTCAATTATGCTCGGGCGGACCTACATTAATGTTAGGGAAAACTTTGCATGTGTGTAATTTTTTGCAAATTTTACTCACTGCGGGTAAAATAGATTGTCAATGAAATTAGAGTGTTGAAGAATATGTGTAAAAAAAAAACAACTAAGTACAACATTTTTGTTAGACTATACACCGTACTATAAACACATTCAGCGGAACTGAAATTTTTCAACATTTTTTTGAGACGTCACTTCGTGGATCCACTTCATTAGGTAGTCAGATTTTGAAAAGTACCATGGAATTAATTTATCAAGCCGAGACTGCCTTTCCTTCCTGTTGAAGCCTTCGAAAATCATATGGCCGATGGCCTAAAAAGCTTATTTACGATGCAGAATGGTTTCATTATCGTTTGAAGTAGGTGAAATGGTTCTCGTAAGACAAGATGATGGATTGCTGTGGCCAGGTACAATTATTAAATTCGATGCAGCTGATCTCGTCGCAGGAATTACCTTCATCCGTGACCCAGAATATGAAAGCTCGCTGCGATATTCAGCTCGTCCTACTGGTGGTGTAGTCAAGTTAGAGCTGATTTACAAATTTGCTTCGAACGTCCACCGTCTATTGCAAGAAGCAAGACGAGCAACATTCAGTGGAGGGAACAGGGGGCACAAGCTCCATTATATTCGCATTTTAGAACGAGCTATTAAGGACTTCGAAAAAACAGAAGATGTGGCCAGCTCATCATCGACAAAAACCAGCCCCATTGCAGTGCTGCCAGTCCTAAATACTCCATCACCGGCACGCATACCAGAGATGGTCACTGAAATGCCCATAGTCGATCCACTTCCAAGACCAGAAACATATGGAAGTAATATCTGCGACGCTCTGGCCAAAGGCTTTCGAGAGCTGTATTTTGTGAACGATCTAAATTCGGCTAAAAAAATTATTTATCGCCTCCCATCTGAAAAACTCCCGCCAGAAGTAGGTATCGTGTGTGAACACCATCCGCAATGGGTGTTCGCAGAACTCACAGATTGCTTGAAGCACTGGTATTACGTTCATTACATACCCGGTGGCTATGATGACCCCACCAACGATGAAGACGTACCGGATTCGGATCAAGAAAATGGAAGGGGTCAGTAATTCGACAAATAAATTATTTAACCATTTGGCATTCATTCTTCATTTTTTTCTATAAGGAGAACATAGATAGAAACTATTCAGCTAATTTTTTTAATTATGACATGCTGTATCTCAGACGCTATAATGCATAGTCCAGTAGAGACAGATTACAAAAAATCCTACAGAAAATGTATCCATATTTTTGGTTTTTTCACTGTAAAACTTGTAAACAACGCACATACGAGTACGTTTACGGAAAAGATATTTAATAAAAAAATATTTTCCATTAAATTATCTACTAACCACTTTTGTATTTAGCATTGTTTTTGTATCTGTCTTATAAGTAGAGATAGAAAGCATAAAATATAGTCACTTATTATCATTAAGGGTGTAGTCTATTAGCGTTTTTTCGTGTGACTCACGATTTACATGAATTACAGATTACACACATCTTCTTGTCAATTTGAAGATTAGAATCTGATGCTATTTTTTATCCTGAGATTATTTTGAAATATGCAATGTCCCATTAAACACTTTTTTCTTTAGCCGAACTCTTTTCATTATTCATTAGCTTACAGAGACTGATGAAACTTTGTCCATCTTCGTCCAACTTCGGTCACTTGACTCTTATTTTGTATTAGCGAACTTTTTATCCATTCTATGCCCTGAATTCAATAAAAATATTTATACTGTTGACCTATATTTAATAGCAAAATTAAATAGACATGCGTCGTCCATTCGCACACCCTCTACAAAACTGCTACAACTTGCAAAAATCAAGTTTTGAGTTAGTAGTGAAAAAATAGTCTATAAGGGTCCTACTTTGATCCCCCATATTCACCTTGGCGAAATTCCACCCCCAGACCCCTCCAGGACAGTTATATCAGTTTACAATTTTAGAAATATGCTGCTATTCTATGGACAAAACTGCTACAACTCAACTTTTTCAAACAAACTGATAAAATTACTTGACAAAACTGATACAACTCAACATTACTATACTAAACTGATACAATTCGCAGTTCTACAACCACGTCATTAATGAAATAATAACACTCAAATTATGTACAAAATTGATATAACTACAAAACTGATACAACTCAACCATTTTCTTCATTATTGGCTGGACAAAAGGGATACAACTTGCATGGGGGCTATTTGTTGACCACTGAAGGGGAAAATATTATTACATTTAGAAACTAGATCACAATACAAGTCTTTTGACGTTTCAACAAACAAAATCCGTTAAAAATTCACTGATTACTGACAGTTTTAAGATTCAAAATTTCAAACGGCTCTCCTGAAAAAACGGTTTTTGAGAGTTGTAGCAGTTTTGTAGAGGGTGTGCGAATATTACTTCAACAATTCACAAAAAAAAAAAAAAAAGCTTCCAGATGAATCCCACCTCTATAACAGCAATTACAATGCTCCCCGCGCTCGCCCACTTGTGAGCATTTAGGGAGGGGTTACTTGAATTGTATATAAGTATAATTATTATTTTACAATAAAAATTTATTTGATTTGATTTGATTTCGCTCTGAATTTTTAATCCGTAGAAAGAGGAGCTTTAGATGCTCCATTTGACTGAGACATGAGCTTGAAAACTGTTCTACTCTGCTGAGCACTCGTCGAAGGAATCGTCAGTTTTACGGAAATAATTTTTTTTATCAAGGAATTAACTGAATCCGGTAGGAATCTGCAACATCATAGGGCATAAAATAAGAATAGTAGTTGGAATAGTTAGTAAATATAATAAAAAACGTGACGCGAAATGTGACGTAGATGTGGCAAAAATTCAACCAATCAGGAAGCAGTGGCACTTTTGTGACACTAATGTGACCCCATCCTTCTCAGGTGGAAAAATCATAAGTCAGTGTCACAAAAGTGCCACTGCTTTCTGATGGTTGAATTTTTACCACATCCGCATCACTTTTCCCATTCACATTTGTGTCACATTACAGATCGGGAACTTATAGGTACCTCTCTCGATTAAATATTTCAATTTTCTTCAGTAAAACTTACTTCATAAAATGAAGACCAGCATATAAATATAAAGGAATTGTAAAAACTTTTCTTTCTTTCCGTATACCATTGACGGTGGCTTCAACTGCCTCTTCAACGCTCATTGGTGGGATTCTAGTAAACAGAACAAACAAATTTTTTAACGAACATAAGCAACATCGTAGAGTGTATTGAAATTATTGTAAGTGACACCTACATATGTGTAATTCTCAGCAATACCTATGACTCAAATTAATAAAACTACTTAGGTAGGGACATCATAGTACATTGGCTATTTTGCACTGTCACTAAAAAATATTGCTCAAAACTCTGAATTAGGGGGAAAAGATTCACGATCTTTTTATTGTATTTTTGATGCTCCGCATAGTTATTGTTTTTTTTCTTAACCAATTATGACTAATATTAACCAAAACCTTTTAAAAATAACAGTTTTTAGCTTCTTTGAAAGCATGGTCTTGGTCCATACTCTAAAAATCTGAAAGAAAATATGTGTTGCACATTTTGATGAGCTACATATGTATATATGTTACAGGCAAATTGTGAAACTCCAACATTTAATTAAATGCCTAGTCATTTAATTAAATGACGTTTGATTTCAGGCACATTGTAAAATCACGAACAAAATTCAATAATTTGACTAGGCAGTTATTAAAATGACTAGGCTTTTAATAAAATGCCGAACATTAACTAGTCAAATTGTACATAATGAAATCTATACATGAAAAGAATCTAATACAAGTTTGTCCGGCAGTTCTATCCGGCCAATTTGCTTCATTGTTTTTTAAATGAAAGGTATTTATGTGTAGATATGTCATCACCCATTGGAATTCACTCACCTCTGACCTTACTCAAGTTATACTCAAAATTCATGTTTTTTCCAAGTTTTTCCACCACTCAAACATCAATATCTCAGGTTCTAATTAATGTATCATGTTCATTTTGGTTTAAGAACATTCAATGGATTAAGGCTTTTCATTTGAGGTTTTGACAACTCAAATCGGTTGAGTCTAAGGAAAGTTATGAGCGGACATTCAACTTGACCTTTGATATTTTCAAGATTTTTCTTCACTCAAAGATCTATATCTCAGGTTCTAATTGAGATAAGGAATTTGTTTTGCTCTAAGAACACTCAGTGGATACCTTTTACTTGAGCTTTTGACCACTCAAATCGGTTGAGTCTGAGGAAAGTTTTGAGTGGACATTCAACTAGAATTTTGATATTTTCAAAATTTTTCTTCATTAAAAATAGGTATTGGCAGGTAAAATCAGATAAGAAAGAACCAGAATGGGGAGCGCGATAAGGTAGAAACAGTGAACTTTTCACAACCTGCCTAACTGTGTTGCGGCATTTAATTAATTGACTAGTCATTTTATTAAATGACGTACAGTTCACAGCTCATTCGTCATTTAACTAAATGCCTAGTCATTTAATTAAATGTTGGAGTTTCACAATTTGCCTGTAACATATATAGTACATAATATATTTTTTCTACGTGTACATTTTCTAATTTTGAAGATGAATTCTTTTTACTGGACGTTAGGTCAAAATTTTTTTGTCCGCAAGTGTCCTTCCGTCAGAGTCCAATGTTAGGATGACGTCATCATACCTACTTATAACATAGGAAACGCAGATGATGACGTCATCATAATTACCTAGATATAACATAGGCGACGCATATGGTGACGTCATTTATCCATACATGACTGCTCAATATTATACCTATTATGTATAACATTTAAAAAGGTGTTGATGACGTCATCATACCTAGGTATAACAGGATACGCACTTGATGACGTCATTTGTCCGTCCATGATTCCTCAATGATATACATACCTATCTAGATATAATATTTTGGACGTAGGCGATGATGTCATCATACCTAGTTATGAGGTGCAATTGATAATGTCATCATATTCGAAGAAATTTTTTTAAAGAAATACTTATGTTTATATACTACTACTGTAAAAGAGAATTCATCTTTCGCCTTCACGAAACTTCAGTGAAGGCTGTAGCTATTTTTTATGATTTTAAAATACCATAAAATCTTTCCAAATAGAAACATCCGCACAAAACATATTCAAGAATGTATCTCATTAGGTCTATCATTTATTGTTCATTCATTTTCATCAAACTGAATGCTTATTGAAAATCTGAATAGGTATAAGCAGGTTTTTGATTTTTTGACCCATTACTCTCAGAGAAGAATACCTGAGATGTTAAAACTTAGGCAAATGATATTTCTCACAATTATTAAAAATCTCACTCAACCAAATCAAAATCCGATCAGCCCGTCTTATAGGTAGCTCTTTTTTTCTAAAAAGTCATTAAAAAAATTATTCTACATGAATTTAGGTGTCTTTTTTGCAACACAATGACAGGAGGAAAAGTGACTTACGAATATGCTAGGCAGACATGTTGTGTGGTGGAATAGTTGCCTATCTACATTCAGTGAGGCAAAATATTGCACCGGCGAACTGTGAGATGCTTTTTGTCTATAGTAAAAAGTAGATGTGACTCATGTCGTTCCAGGTTTCACCGATTCACTTCAACTTGTTAAAATAAAATAACAGATATGTGTAGAAATTCCAATATTTGCATTCTTTTTTTATGTTTCCTCAATCTCATAGAACTTGGGCTAATAGAACTAAAGTATAGCATAAATATAAATGGAATCAATTAATTGCAAAATTTACTCACGTTAATTCCCATTGTTTGGTGTAATATTCATTCGTATTAATGAACGAAGGGCAAACGACTGTTGATTTGATAGCATTTTTAGGATTTTCATTCAATTCATCGTACAAACAGTCCATTAAGCCTGTTGAACAGTTTACACCAAAAAATAAAAGCATAGTTTCACATGAGCCAATATTAACTTAGATATTTTCTAAACGGTTTAGATAAATTTTATTGAATCGCACTTGAAACTGCACTTTTTGTAGAAACATACAGAGAACTTTCTGAATGACTTTGAAACGCAGCTATCGAAGATATGGCTACAATATGACCTTCATTTCTTTTAATCATATCCGGTAGAAATCGACGTATCATCTAGTACAAAATTATTGAAAACGAAAATAAGCTCAAATGCAAATAAATTAATTAATAAAATTAAAAATTATGATACATATTAAAAAATTTAGGAATCTCGCACGTTCTAACACATCCTTACATATTCTCACACGTACCTACATTCTCTTACTTACATGTTCTTACATATTGTTCTTACATATTCTCGTATTTTCTTTTGTTTCAATTTATAACAATTTAATATTTTACCTCATTTTCTTCTATTTTATTTCATACAATTTTTTTCATATTATTTTATTATACTTACCTACCTACTTCATTTTATTTTATTCGAACGATATACGCTATAACATTTGATTTTATGGGGCTGAAAGTTATTCTTGAATTATTTGAGTATAAAATATGGCTTTTAATTTTAGCATAGGGGAAGGTTGGGCAATATGAACCACCGGGCAATAGGAACCATCTCCATTACTTCCTTGCTAACCGTCCGACAAAAACCGCAACACTGCGCATTAATAGTGCTTCAGGTCCGCCACACTTTGCGGCAAAAAAGTTTCCGTTGCCCAATTTTTTTTTTTGCATGAATAAACTCGATGCGTGTATGTTCAAATTCTTAAAACGAAAAAATTCAAAGCAAAATCATTTTTTACTGGCTATAGATGGAAATGCGTGCTACGTCTTGTTTTATTCAAGATTTTATCACTTTGTCATGTTGCTTAAATGTTTTTTCATTTACTTTGTTTTAAACTCGATAGCAATATAATTTTGCAGCCATCTATTTCCAGGCAATGGGAATGAGAACCAATAGAGTTGTAAAGTGGGTTTGAGTTTTAAATGAGTCCTTGCCTGTGTTTACTTTGGTATCAAACTGGTAGATTGTTTACATTAATCTCAGCAGGTAGGTAAATGTTATTATTTCTTCATAAGAAATGTACGTATCTGGATTTAAATTGATTAAAATTATTAACTTTATTCATTTTGAACACTGGGAAAGTTTTAATTTATTTTAATTCGATACTGTAGAATGTCTTATATTTCAAAATTTTACTCAATTGATTATCTGTATGTACGTATAACTTTGAAAATCAAATAATACGATAAATTATGTAATATCGAAGATTTGTTCGTTACACTACAGATTTTGAATTTGATTCATGAATTTGCGGTAAAACAAACACACTGAAAAATATGTTCACATTTTCATCTAGTAGGAAAATGCGTTGCATACAGCATAACCAAGGTGACTTGAGGTGGCTTGAGGTAGCTTTACGACTCTATGATAAATTTTAATTATGAATTTATATTTTTGTAATTGCACACTGATGTGACCCACTGGAAAAATTATTGGTCACATCAGTGTCACAAAATTCACATTTCTCCTCAACATGTGCCTCACATTGCAGATTGTTGCAGATTGAGAAGTTATTTCTGTCATAAAAACAGAAAATTAGACATGGTTCTTATTGCCCGGGTACCTGGTTCCTATTGCCCAGGCATTTTAGAAATAGTTAAAAAAAAGGAAGGCTTAGAATATTTAATTTTTATAGTGAAAAAATGTCTTGTATAGCCTACTACTGTATATTTATGGATAGAAGAGGGTTTTTTATTTAAAATGAAACTAAATTCATGTTTCTAAGTATGATAGTTGATGAAATACAAGATTGAATAAAAAATTGGTTCTATTGCCCGACCCTCCCCTAACTCAATTGTCTTTGGCATAATATTACCTAGGTCAAGTTTAAAAGTTATCGAAAACAATTTTGGACCATAGTCGTTCTCAAAACAAACCCATCATTTGAACAGGAAAACGGATAAGTCATATTTTTTGACACGTTTTAAAATGTGTTTAAAAGCAATGAAATCCCAATTTAGGAAGGTACTTTTACGAAAGTGGAAATGAAAGTGTAAATTGTCATAATTACACGATACCTTAGCCTTGAATAAGTTGTGAATCTATTACTAAGGTCTTCGTTAACATTCAAAATAATTTGCATTGTAACTCGTGAATATGAATTTCGAAAATACCACGAGCATTAACTAGGTATAGTTCTAATCATTAGGCACATAAAGTGGTTATGTGATGCGGAAGATACGTACATAGAAATGACTTGTCAAATTTACTCCAATAATTTTGTCAATAAAGTCTTCATCCTGGTTAACAAACGATGAATTGGCAATTAATCCAGCATTGTTGATGAGTATATCCACTCGTCCAAAATCTTTTATTACAGCTTCCTCCAACTTTTTAACTTCCGTCATTTTTGCTACATTGCAAGAGTACGCTTTAGCTCGCGCAGGATATTCTTCGTTGATCCTTTTTATTGTGTCTTGGTTGGCATTTTCATCAATATCGACGCATGCTACGTGACTGCCAAGTTGAGCAAATTTCTCTGCAATTCCACGACCTAAGCCTCGACCTGACCCAGTAACCTGCAATCGAAGATTCTGTCTGTAAAACTCTAGAAAGTAAGGTGCAAAGTAGTGAGTACATTATAATGTTAACCACATCCTTCAATTATAAGACGCATTGGTGGCAAAGAGCCGAAAACCCCAATCTCTTACTTCAAGATGGACACAACAAGGGAATCACTAGATCTATCCTACGTACCAATCCCAATGAAACCTCTCTCATAGGCATTGCCACTTGTAAAAAATCGAAAATAACGAAAAATTCAAAATCCAGAAAAAATCCATCCAATCTTCTTTTGTAAGAGGTCGATGGTGTACCTGTGGGGGGTGTTTAACCCTCGCCCCTTGAAAACCCCAAAAAATTTAGAAACTCCAACGCCCTTGGTTTTTAAACACTAGATTTGATATTTTTCCCTCTCTTGATCAAGTTGGTGTCTTTTTTTGCGTTTTTTCATATTTTTAACGCTTTTTCATCAACAAATTAAATTTTACTAGGAAAATTGAAATTTTACAAACAAAAAAAAACTTTTTGCGCACGATTCAGAATTTTGTCGGGGTACTTTATTAGTGCCTCAATTTTTGGGAAATTTTTGACCTGGCATCTCTATTCTGGTTTTGAAAGACAAATTAGAGTAATTTGGTTTCATGTTCCCTTCCCCTCAAAATGTTGGTCTAGGTACGCCACTGTAAGAGGGTAACTCAAAAACTGTATGAAATGAAATTTTTGACTGGAAAAATACTCGTACAAATAACTACCTTCACTATACCCCTGCATAGTTTATTTTAAATTTATAATCATGATCACATGCTTTGATGTATGATAAATAAATTGATGGATTAATTGTTATAGAATCTTGAAAAAAATTTGAGTAAAAACAGTTAACTTACCAAAACTACTTTGTCTTTGACAGATTTCGGCTGCGACAAAAAGTTTGTGACTATGGAGTAAATTATTAAAGGAACGACCATAACTAAAAAATGTAATATTTCAAATATCATTTTTAAGAGAAATGCTTTTGAACGTTGTTCTTTAATTGTTGGATCCATTTGATTGTTAGATACTTTAACGGTGTCATTTACAGTTGACTCAGTAATTGAGCCCGTTTTTGTTGAACGTACTGTTCTGTAATTAAGAAAACGGACAAAACCAATTAATTAAATAGTAGCCTACCTTCACTCGATTATAAATAACTCAAGACGTGAACCAATATCACCAACAAATAAATGAAATAAAAATGTCCGATGAAAATTTAAAATCTAATTTTGTTAAATATAAATAAGTACCTATATCATTCTGGAATGGAAACTGAATACCTACTTAATACTATTTTAGAACTACAAAATTATTGCAAGGAAAATTTTAATTCTGTTATGTGCATTACATAGCACCCAAACTTATAAATGTGTAAGTTAGTATAACGTACAGTGTAAACATTAAAGTCGTTCCGATCAGAATCAAATTATAATTTAACTTTGCAACACTAATTAACCTATTTTCTTTTGTGACGCATGTGTAGATAATCGTTAAAATAATATTCGTAAAATAAAAAAATTTCGACAAACGAAACTTTCTGACGCTACGAAGTAAATAAATAAAGTATAAGATGAGTATTTTTGGAAATCCCGGCATCAGGAATCGAAAAACTGTACCTATACGTCGCATATTTATATTCTGGAGTCGGCCAAAATTAATTGGAGGTTTTCAGTTAAAAACCCGCAGAAAATAACAAGTTTTCAAACATAAAACAAAATTTTATAATTTCTGACAGCTGCAATTTTTTTTTAAATGCTCCACGGGTGCATAATAAAGAGTAATCTACCTGTACTTGGCCAGCTAACAAAAAATATTACTAATAAATTTTCCTCTCAGTCATAAATTAGCGAATTAAAAACTGTACTTGTACTTACTTTAAAATATTCTGCAACAACTTATATTATCTTTATTCAAGTTATTATTTAAAATAACAAGAAACCTTGCACAGTACTAAAAACTACGTTAATGAATTGCCCAAAGCCTGCATGAGAAGACATACGATAACCGACTCTCGAAAAATTCGAAAGTATATTGACTATCAGAATAATAAACACGAAATTACAAGAGCATTATGGTTGGGACGCTGAGAGAAATTAATTTGGTAGTGGGTTGTGGACTGAGCACACTTCTGTGCGAATATTTGCAACATAGGTAATACTTAAAAAGTTTACAACTGTAGGAATTGATATTATTAGTTACCTCTTAGAAACCAGTTGAGTAATGACTCATAAATAATGTAAACTGACGTGAGAAATCAAAAACATTTGCATCAAATTGTAAATTTTCAGTGCAAAAAATTATATTGAGTAACATTGCAAAATATCAAAATAAACCAAATAATGTGAAGGTCGTTTGGTAAAAAGTTAGTAAAAAGATTAATTAAAATGAAACTCATTTGCTGACTTAATCGTTGACTTTTGATTAAATTCATGAATTTTCTGAATACTTAAGTAATTAAGAAACACTAAAATTTAATTACGATTAAAAAAAAAACAAATCAAACAATATAAAATCAATTATTCAACTCAGCTATAGGTACAGGCTACGTGTTGTCACCAATTAAAGCAAAAATGTATAATTTTGTCTGTAAATTTATCTAGGAAGTAGGAATGGAATCATTATTCACCTCAGAATAAAATGTTTTCGAGTTGAAAATCGTTTTTTTTTTCAACTTAATTAACAAAAATAAACTTTGAACTTTTAAATAATGAAAATTGTAATTTCATTTTACACTGAAATTCTGCATCAAAAACTGCTTTATTTGACTTATGAGTGCAGGTCTCATTCAACTTATCGTTCTGTTGATTAAAAAAAGTACAACAACTCTTTAACCCGAAGATTTCTCTCGGCTGAATGTATTATGTATCACGAATAATGGTTCAAAGGCATCAAAAAACTATTTTATATTTTATAAGGTGTAAATAAAAGAAACAAACAAACCAGTTTCACTAAAAACAAAAAGAAATCAGTATAGTTTTTTGTTACATGTCACATATATTGATCTATGAAAGTGAAAAAGAACTAGGTATGTCCATTAAATAATTTATAAGAGATGAAAAAAGTAATGTTCTTATAGGTACATAATTAATTTTTAGAAACTGCTATCTTCTTGGAGTAGGTTTTTAAGCTATTTTCTCGAGATTAAAGTTGACTGTGACAAATGTAATAATATTACAAGTATACTTCTACTAGCCTAGCCCGAGGGGGCTAAGCCCCCTTTCCGCTCAAATTTCCCTCAAATTCCGCTAAGATTTCACTCAATTTCGCTCAATTCCACTGGAATTGTGCTCAATTGCCATTCAATTCCACTAAAATTTTGCTCAAATTCCGCTCAATGCCGCTTAAATTTTACTCCAAGTCCACTCAATCGTGCTCAAATTTCACTCCAATTTTGCTGCTCAATTCTACTCAAATTTTACTCAATCCAGCTCAAATTTTGCTCAATCCTGCTCCAATTTTGCTTCATTCCGCTCAAATTTTGCTTCATTCTGCTCAAATTTTGATTAATTCCGCTCAGATTTTGCTTAAGTCGGCTCAAATTTTGAGTTATCATGATTCATGAAATGAATGAATGAAAATTGCTCCGCTCTGAAATGTTGTGTCAACGTGTGGAATAGAATGCACAGTTTTCAAAAATATTCCCATCTTTGTCAGCGAAATTAAAACTCTAATCAAAAAGATTAATACATCATCATATTTCTAAGATTTTACTCTTTCTAATGAGACCAAATTAGGCTTTCTACGTTGAGTAGAAGCTGGGTAATGAAAAATATTTTGTTTACGAATTTCGAGTATTGAACAGACACCCGGACTTTGGATTTTATTATAAATACTAGCGTGGCCCGAGGGGACTACGCCCCCTTTCCACTCAAAATTCCCTCAAATTTTGCCCCATCTTGCTCAGATTTTGCTCAATTTTGCACAATCCCGCTCAAATTTTTCTCAAATGCCACTCAACTCCACTCAATTCTACTCAAATTTTGCGTTATCATGAAATGAATGAATGACAATTGCTCCGTTCTAAAGTGTTGGGTAGACGTGTAAGAATATAATTCACAGTTATCAAAAATATTTTCATAATTATCTGTGAAATCAAATCTCTAATAAGAAAGATTTATACTTACATCATCATATTTCTAAGATTTCCCTCTTTCTAATGAGACCAAATTCAGCTTTCTACGTTGCGTTGAGTAAAGCAGAGTAATCTCGATATGAAAAATAGCGTGAAATGTAGCAGGAAGTTCATCGGTTTTGTAGAATTTTTTCATCATTAACCACGAAAACAGCAAGTAAAACAGTAATTCGAAAAAAGTTATACAGTGATAGATTTCTGAGAATCTTCTTTTTCTAATGAGATCTAATTCAGCTTTCTACGTTTAGTAAAAAATAATTTGTTTACGAATTAGGAGTACCTACGTGACAGACATCCGGACATTGGATTTTATTATATAAATAACTTACGAGTAAGTAGATAATATTGCAATCTAAATTGGAACAAATTTTTTCCCAGAAATAATTGTTATTTAGTTCAGTGAGAACAAATTTCAAGAGTTTTCCAGTGATAAAAGGAGTCTGTAATGGTAATTTACTACCACCTTCTTAAGTATGCGGCAATATTATAATCAGCTTAAAAATGCTTCTTATGCAAACTAAGGCTCGACACTTTCACCAAGCCTAGTTTAAAAATCAGTCTGAAGTCAAGTCATTAATTTTACTGGAAATATTATCTCCTGATTGAACGTTGGTCAATTCCAAAAAAAAAAACTGCACAGTAATTATTTCAGTTGATACAGAGCATTAAAAATTATGTTGTATTTACATCAAATTATGGAAAATTTTACAAAATCTCATACCTACTCTTAAGGAGAATATTTGATTTAAAACTTGACAATTAAAAATCTGTCAATCAAAATTTACAATTTTTTTTTCAGGGTGGTTAAATTTATAGGTTGCCTCCTAGGCTTGATTTAGGGTGTTGTTTGTCACACACATTGCCTCAGGCTTCCACCAATTCTGCCAACACCCCCTTTAATTATATTGCCTCCAAATATGCCAAAAATGAAAACCTGCATAATTTTGGGCTTCAAGGAGAAGGCTTAGCTCTCCGGCCATGCAACTGGAAGAAACACCAACAAATTAGGTAACAATTCTCTTTGAATTCCTATAAAGGCTCTGATTTTCTCTAGATAATTTACCTATTTCTAAATTTATTAAAATGGTAGATACTCGTATCTATGTTAGCATAAAAGTGGATAATCAGGAATTATTGAAAAATCCTAGTTGATTTAAAAAATGACCTATTTGAATAATTAACAATTTTATTTCCTCTGACTATACTAGTTATACGTTTTGGCGCCATTTTGAATTATGACCAAACATTCCGGTCAGAATTTATTAAGAAATAAGTCAATCTGCAGAAAGTGTCTGGAACCAATAGACATTTGTAAGAAATGTAAAGTAGTCTCGGAAAATTTAAACTATAAAATTTTGGGTAGACTATCTAGATATTTTTGACAAAGACAAATTGTAAGTAGAATTTGTAGATGATGGCTGAGTAAAAGTGGATAGTACCTATTTGGAATTAAATTCAAATTGAGATAATGAAATTGCAGTCAGCAAATAAAGATGATTTTATACAGAGAGTGTATCGCAATGAATTTATTTAGCCAACCCAACAAAAATTTTAAAATCAATGAATAATAATTTTGAATAAGAATCAAGATGTGAGATTGAACCAGGTGTGTGCAATAGAAATTTTGTAGATAAGAAGCAATAGAACAGAGTGAGCAAGCCTAATATATCAAGTCCAAGAATGATGCACAAATTTGTCTGTACTATCTGCAATATGGGAAGATAAGGGTACAAAATGTTGTACTCAAAATAATGAAAGCTAGATTTGTTTTACAATTTTATATTATCATTCAGTTTGTTTCGAGTGTTTCAAATGAATTGTCCTTGTACCTAGTGCATCTGATTTTTGTGTTGGAAACTATTTTTAGCGTTATTTATTCATTTTTCTGCATAATTTAATTTGGCAATTTTGGGCGCGTTTTATGCATTATGCAAACATTTTCAAAAATTCTTCAAGTATTTTCGAGTTTTTGTGCCTTTTTTTTTACAATTAGAATGTCAACTGGTTATTAAAGGGAAAAATATCAATGTAATTCAGATTATACTCATTTATAAGAAGATTGTAAGCCATCAAGCCTGAAGACTGGTTCACTAATTGCAGAAAAATAGTTTTTTGGCTTTTTCTCAATATTATATTCATGATGTTAGTTGCATTTAACTATACTTAACTTCTCAATTAGGAAAAAAAAGTGAATATTGCGCAATTGAACCTACTCACTCATGTTGCTAAAGTAGAGGAAAAAAGTAAAGTTGCCGTCATTGTTAAAAAATACTAGCCAAAACTGAGAATGATGAATTTTTTTCGGAGTGGCTTTCACTGGGGAAATTTTACAATTGGTTGTCCTCCTCGCCCTTTTGGCATACCTTACTTTCCAATTTGCTCGCCAAGTTTACTGGTGCGCTTCTCCTAGACCAACGAGGCAACTTTACTTTTTTCCTCTACTTTAGCAACATGAGCAATCTTGAGTAAAGTAATAATTTAATATGACTCTTTGTATCTCTTCAACTACTTAATCAAATATTGCAAAGTTCGTGTAAAAAATAAAGGCTTTTCCCATGTATATTAAGAAACTAAAAATTGCAAATCCCTTCAGCCTATCTGGAGTAAAAATTTTTAAAGTTGACCTGCATGTGTATTGTTTGGCGGGTATGTTTGTAAGTCAGTATCTAATATATAGAAATAAGTTCTTTTTTTTTTTAACAGTAATCTCAACTAGTTGTCAAGTATTGCCAAATTTTTATAATATATAAAGGGTTTTCCAAGGTATATTTGGAGACAAAAATATTGCAAATCCCTTCAGCCAATCAGAATCAAATAACTTTTCAAAGTTGACATACATGAACGTTAGTGTGTGAATCTGTATAAGGGTGGAACACATGGCTTTATCATGCATTGAGAGAAATGGATAGTAATAAATAAAATAGTAATTCATCTCATTAGTTATGAAAATTACTGTTTATTGTAATGCTAATATTTGTGGTACTTTTCACTGTCATATGTAACATATTTTACTATTTTTGTAGTAATTTCCGCTACAAATCATGAATTATTCCAGTTTTCCTATCCAAATTGTGAAAATACTTTTGAAATTTTTCTCAGTGTGACTTATTTTCAAGATAAATGTACATTTGTTTTTTTTCTTCTAGCCATAATCCACAAAGGGTTGGATTTTACAGCACAGCAAATAGAGATAGTTAACACAGTGGAAAAAATTTTATCACAGCAAAATGAGAATCCCACATCAAAAAGAAGAAAGCATAGCAAAAAAGTACATTGAACAGCAAAGTGAGGATTGCACAGCAAATAATAAATAGAACCGTAAAAAATAATGTTGAACAGCAAAATGCATTCATTAAGCAGCAAAATGCGTCAATTTAGCAGCAAACTTCTAGGTAAAATAAAAATGATCGAATTATTTAAAAAAAAAAGAAATTTGTTACTCGTAGATTACAAAAATTACTGCGCTTTCTTTGCCGCTGCTGGGTGCCTGTGCTTGCATTTCTGCCATAAGGTCACATATTTTGCCTGAGGAGGCACATCACAAAGCCGGAGCCAAATGAGCATTCCCAGTGAATGCTTGCAGGTCAAATGTTTTAAGAATAAAGGACAAAAACAAAACAAATTTGAAGTATCATTATGATCAACATGAATCTCCCAAATCCCAAACTGATACATTATTGAAATGATAGAAATGTACGTAGGTATTGTGGAAAATATTGTGAACTGAGTCGCAAACATGTTTAGATTGAAATAAAAACTGATGAAGAAGTACAATCGACGACGAAAATATTATCTTCATGGGCTATCAGCTTAATCGTTAATTGAGTAGGTTTTGTATTCCATTGAGGGTATAGTATACCGATGAGTTGCAGAATGTAATTTTGAAGGAAAAATCTGCAAATTTCTCATCATTTTGAGCTCCTGAGGTAGTATTTCAATGTGTTGAAAAGAAGGGTTTTTTCAGTTGCTTGAGGAAAGCCTTAAAAATTTGAATTTCAAAACAAATGAAAAATATTTTTACACTTTTGATGTGAGAAAAATTTAATTGCTGTTCAACATTAACTGTTCATTTTATTCTTGTTTTGCTGCTGAAAAATTTTTACTTTTGATGTTCCACTAATTCTTTCTGCTGTGCAAAATTTGCTGTTCATTTCATACCTTTTTTTACTGTTCTCACATTCCTTTTTGCTGCTTACTGATTTGCTCTTCAAACATTCTTTTTTGCTGTGCTATTATAACTACCCCATTGACAAATCTGTTTTTTTCCTAAGCCATAATCAAATTTTAGCTTTTTCCTAGCCATAACAAAAAATGGCTGAATAGTCTATGTCAAATTGAATACTTTACATGGTTGTTTACATACTTTACATATTCAAAATGACCATTCAATCCGGGACACTTTCTAAATAATTTCTAGTTAAACTGAATTGATAAAAATCATATTCCCGCAACTGATGGGCAGAGTGTAAAACGGCGCCATTTTGCACTGGGACTAATTTTGGGCAGTCAAAACATATAATTTTTTTCTATTATTCAAATAGCCGTCATTTTTTAAATTGACCAGGATTTTTCAATAATTCCTGATTATCCACTTTTACGCTAGCATCTGTTAGAAAGTGTGTACCCATTAGCAGATACCTGTTGTGTTTTTTTCAGTAGACATCTGGAAAATCTGTTTTCCTTTTCCCATTTAAGAAACATATCTTTTACTGTTTATAGTCGATGCTTACCTTGCTTCACAATACTGCCACTGGATAACGCAGGTCTTTATGAAACAAGGACAAGTTGAATTGATCTCTCTTGGTAATTTTATTCATTTTTCGTCATGCTTCAGAGCAAACAGTCTCTAATAAATATAATATGCTTATGGGGAAGAAATGAAGGATTCACTGAGTCCAATAAAATAAGTTATGCAGGCGGCTCATGAAGTTATTGAACCTTTCTGCATTGATTGGCGAAAACTTTCAGCTGATTTCTTCAGATGATGAAAAAGAGGATATTTTTCTGTTTGCTCCTTCGATTTTGGCATGGATACTTTTGCATAGAAAACTTTGAAGAACAAACGTAAATAATTATCCGGTAGAAATCTGAAAAAATTTAGATAGGTAAGCATTTCACTCTCTCGAAATCGCTGAAATCCTTTAAGATCAGCTGTTATTAACACTAGAAAAACCATGTTTTACTCGATTATTCAGAGGATCATGTGGCGTCATATCCGACTCAACAGTAAAGGAACCTCAAAGGACCGGAAAATGTCATATATGACGCCACCTGGTTCTTTGAGGAGTGACGCATCCAAATTCAAATGGCGTCGTATACGATACTTCCTGTTCTTACTAGTGTTGAAAACAACTTTCATTTTTACTCTGCGCCAAGATATGTGCGTAGCAATGCGCAGTAAGATTACCGTATGTGAAAAGTGCTAGTAAAAGTGTAAGAAGATAATTGACCTCGGCCCCATAGCCAAGATATTTCATTAGGGGGCTCATCGAAGGCTTCTCCCTCGCCCTTTTCTCCCCTTCTCCACACCCTCATTCACTTTTTCCTTACCCAACCAAAGTTTCTGACTCCTGTTTTTCTGACCAGAACGGAGGGAGGAGACGCTCAACAAGTTTAAAGGGAGGTTCATTCTCCCATACTCGCTCCCTGGCTACGCCGTTTAACCTTCTTCATAGACAAACTGGGTTACATCTCTGAAGAAGATCTATTAGTCTCAGACACATACTTACTTCAAAAAATGTGAAACGTAATAGAGATGGCCTGGTATTGTAACAATTTTTCTATTTTTCAGAATTCCTTCAACAGCTGCCTTCACAGTGTGCCGAATAGACAATTCTGGCAGCCTATAAAAGAAAATAGCGGTTGAACGTAATAATTGAATTACCTCGTGTAAGCATCAGTGTCAGCAATTTTTTATATTTTCAACAATTATATGAATTTGATATGTCATTTCTTTGTGACTCATGTGTTAACACTAAAGACCAAACTGCTAATAAGATGGTAAATAATATTTACAGTAAGTACCTATAAATATACACAGTTGGGTAACTTTTGTTAATCAGTATTTAGAGAAGTAATTAAGGGTGTGCATACTGTACACCCTTAACCGAAATGGAGGTGATAATTCACTGCAGCGATGTATTATTATATTTCCCCTTCCATTTCTCAAATGATTTATAGCTCATACCAATATTTTTGAGAGTTCAAATTGTTGGTAGATTTTTTTTAAATACAGCAACTGTAATTTTCTCAGTTTTCTAAATACGAGTATTGTAGTAAGTATCGTATTATTTTATTTACAATATTTACTGTTCTAAAATACTTTGTTTTCTAGTAACGTAAAATTACCCCCCCCCCTTCTTTTCTATATTACTTGGATTTACTTTTTATTATTCACGTTTGATAAAAACCATATTTTTTTAATATAATTGAAGATTAATGATTTCGTAATTTTATAATATTCATTTTTTTTTACTTTATAATATAAAGTTGGTAAAAGGTAAAGTTCGTCTTTATTATTCGAGTTAAATTGTTGTCCTAATATGCAGCAAGTATTTTTATTTTGAGCTTTGTAAATTAATATTATGTTGTAGGGTGAACTTGTAAAATAAATTTTCTGCTCAAAATTATGCAATTGTTTTTTTGTTTTTGTTTCAATGATTACTATCGAAATGATCTGGGCAACGAACCCTGTACACTAAAATAAAAACTCTAGTATTCATGGTAGACCAAAACCCTTTCTAGTACATGGAGATTACACGATACTCACCTTATACTCCAATGCTTTGTGTAGAGTGCGCTGGTATTCACAAAATAAGGGCAAATAAGGGTTCCTTTAACTTTATTATTTGGATAAGATTCTAAATCATGTTGTAAGCTATTCATTAGACCTGTAACATAATGGGAGAAATTATTAGTTGAACATTCGTTTGCAAGAACTGGATAAGACACATTTTTCAAACTTCATAAGTGCACGAAAAACCCCTTTCGTGTAAAATTTTATTGCACTAGGCTGAGACACTTCAGAAAAAAGATAGAGAAAGCACTCAGAGTCAGTATTCTTCATTAAAATATAATTTATTCTTTACATAAATTTTGAATAATGAGCGTCCATATATCTTACCAAGTAGACCATGTTTAGTGGCAATATACAGGGATGCACCCTTCATAGCATTGAAACAAGCTAGTGAACCAACTGCAACGTAATGGCCTTCGTTTCGTTCAATCATATCTGGCAAGAATTCACGCAATAACTGCAAAAATGAGAAGCTCGTTAGCTGATAATGAAGTATAGCACTCTTCTCCCAAAGCCCTGATCGCAACTTGATCTTTGAAAGATAGCCATTCTTGAGAAAATTTGCTCAATTCATTATTAATTGTGCTTTACTCACCACAAAATGACTAGTTAAATTAATATTGATGACATTGTACATATACATATCTCCAAAATCGCACATTGCCGATCCTCCCACAATGGCTGCATTATGCACGAGTATGTTCACTTGACCAAAGTCTCTGATCACATTTTCTTTCAGAGCCTTTATTTCAGCAACCGAGGCCACATTGCATTGGTATGCTTTTGCACATTCGGGATATTTTTCGTTTATTAGCTTCACAGTTTCTTGATTCAAATTCGGATCAATGTCAGCGCAGGCCACCTTGCATCCATGTCGTGCGAATTCCTCCACAAATCCTCTTCCTAAGCCACGGCCTGATCCGGTAACCTGTAATTATAAGCACGCGTTATTTGAACAGTGAAATTAATAACATGGTTTTACCGTTGGAGGAAATGACTGTTTTGCAATAGACAAACAAAGAATAATTTTCGTCATTAACCACTTTTTCATTTCTGGCAATATTTGCTTCGGAGGAAGAAGAAAACGTGGCTTTGATAAGAGTCGTGGGCAGTGGGGCAATGCGCCCTAAGCAAAATCAGTTGACTCCCCCAGGAAAATTTTTCACTTAAGTGGCGGACGATAGGGGTCCATTTTGCCTCCTAGGCATTTGCTTTACCCCCTCCAAAAAATTCGATTTGCCCTTCGAGTATTTTGCTCTAGCTATGGCAGCTACGTATAATGAAGAAACGATCTTACTTTGTCCCATTAGGAACAGAATTTAAGCTATTTTTCTAAGTTAGAATAAGAAATACAAATGTATATAGAGCTCAGTTACTTTGGCCTTTAGTAAAAAAAACGTATGGTCGTTCTGTACGTCCATTTCAGAAACTCTTTCCCATGTCCAGGAAGATTATAAGTCCACAGGTCAACACATTAATTTACAAATCTTGAATTTATACACGTTTAAAAGGGCAGAATTCAGCAAGATATACTATTAAAGAGCTATATATTGTACGAAAGGCTATAAGGGCCAAAAACACGAATTTACGTAAATTCCATTTAAAAAATGGCCGGAATGTTAAGTGGCTCTAATAGATGTCGCTTATACTTTCAACTGACTAAAAATACCAGTTTTCGATCGAATAAAGAAAAATCTATAGATGATGTAGGATTTTATATTAAACACGTTTTTTCAAACAAAAAAAAAGTCATCAGTCTTCAAGATCTAGTTCCCGTTAAAATATCATTGCCAACCACAAGACCTTGAGTAATTTTGTTATCTGATTACTATAATTAAGACCTCGCACTTGAAGCCGCCACTCTGTTAGGAACTTTCAAAACAACCCTAGTTTTGCTCGGATCGAAGGGAGCCGCCCAAAATTATCTTATAAAAATCAAGCTTAAATATCAATTTTTTTTTTAGAATCACCCATATAGGTAAGTATATTAAATACTCACCAATACAACTTTTCCTTTGATTGATTTGGGTTGTGTTAAAAAATATTTGATAATTGACCAAACTATCATTGGAATAAACGCCACAATCAGAAGAACAATTTCAAAAATAAGCTTAATCGGGTCTGTAGGCATTCTTCTATTTTTTCCAGGAGCTTCTATAGCAGCAGGTGGGATATCTTCTTTTTTTTCTGCATCATGATCAGTTTTTTCTTTTTCGACCGTGTTCATTTTTTTCCAGTAAATTTCTGCGAAGACAGATATCAAATATTAAATTAAATTATTATGAACATTTTATCATGACTATATAATTTAATCATTTTTTGCTCAACTCTGCCGAATAGCATGCTACCTGGTTGAACTTATATTTTCGGTTAAGCGGATAGGTAAAATCTTTCTACTTTATATAACTTACTACTGCAGTCTATTAGCTTTTTTTTCCAGAAAACAAATTTTCTTACCTAACGTATCTGGCAGCGCTGATAGATAATTAGACCAAATGGTTTATAATTGTCAGTAAAAAAGTTGTTTTCATGGCCTTTCAATAGTTTTCAAATGAATTATACGTGGAAAGTGTGTATTGATGGTAATTAACTTACACTCAATATCTAATCACGTATTTAATCCGAGATAGATTTGTTTAAACATAGGTAGAAAGTAGAAACCCCCAACGACAAAATTGCCTAATGGATGTACTTTATACCTACTTCGAAGGCTGTAAAATCAATATCTACCCAGAAAAAAATTGTGTTGAAGGCACGCTGTCACCTCAAAATTAATGCCTAAGCACGACATTAAAAACGTATTAATCATTACACAGATATTGGTTCTTCTTATTTCGCAATTCTCTGTTTACACACCCACGATGACAAGATGTCTGCTGAATATTAAAAAATTATCCGAAACGTGATGCATCACTCTTTACTAAGCTGCATATATGCCGAAAAAAATGCATAAAAGTATGTAACGAATAATTATTATACGTTTCTCAAAGGAGAAAAAATTATCATTCAATTTTATTAGTTGAAATTTTTCAGGGTTCCATTTATTTTTTCGAAGTGAATACGAGCTATTTTTTGAAAAAATTCGATTTTTTGTATTTATTCCGTACCCAAGATGCCTCTAGAACTGGGCATTATGAAAATATTACTCTATCACACTTTTTTTTTCTAATTGTGAATGATGAAAGTATGATTTTGTTTTAAAAATATTATAGGTATTGAATAATAAGGAGCGTTCATTTATATATATTTCTGTCATAAAAGTGATTGCAGCGTAACCCCTCCCACCCATGGATATACGCAGAAATTTTCATTATGTATTGGCACTCTGTCAGTAGGATATAATAATATGCTCGAAGGTTAGGAAATTATTTTTTAATTTAGCCTGCAGTTTATGCATTCAAAAAAAACATACAGGTTAATAATGAGTTTTTTCTTGGACGACTACCAAAGTATATTTATTCGGATGTTATAAAATATCTAAAAAATACCTACTTGATAAATATACTATAATATAAATTCGAACGTCTTAAAATTTTCTTACGTGAAAAACTCTTCAAATATTTTTAACGCAAGTACCTTCTTCATGTCCTGCATCAACAAGTTTTTTTATGCTTGGGAAAAATACTTTATTCGTGGAATAATATTAACTGATAAGACTATGATTTCATCCGCAATTAGGTAACTATCTCAGATACTTTTTTTCAGAATGAAGTGGCTGATAGTCTAACCTAATTCATTATATTGAGAATTTTTCGTAGATATTATGTAGAGGCTTACGAGGGGAAAAATTAAAAGAATGACAAACATTATAATCAAATAAATATGATGTAATTTGAATACAAGTTGATAACTACTTTGATTCGAATCATAAATTATTTCAAATGTGCGAAACCCTTGTTCCAAATTGTTCAAAAATTCAAACAAGCAGGTCAGCCTAGAAGTAGAAATCAGACTTTTTTTGTTTCGTCTGACTCCCTCGTGTTTTGGCTTTATTGTGTTCTACACTTAATTCTCTAATAAAAAAAACCATAATATAAAACTTTTTTTCACCCTGAGGTCAATACTCTCATTTCTGAAAGTTCACTCATAAATTAGTGCATATTATGATAAATGTCTAACCAGCTAAAAATGTAATTAGTTCGTTATTAAAATCAATTTTAGTAGATTCAAATAATAATTTCTTATAATTTAAAACATGTTTTCAACTTTTTTTCTCATATTTACAATTTTTTTCTCAAGTTTGCAATTTTTGTTTCAAAGTTGATTTAATAATATTCATGAAGAATGAAAACCTGTTAATAAATTAACTCGAGTGAAGATTGGTACAGTATTATAGGTACTTAAATTATTAAAACCGTACAAACCTGTAAAAATTTATTCAGTTATAGTGGCAAGAAACAAAACTCTATAAACTGTATGATATTATCCAAATACAATACAATGTACACAAAAACGAACGAAATACGAGTTTTCGTGTCCGTTGAACTTGAACCAGTAACAGATAAAATTAATTTTTAACAGTGCAGTGGGTAGAATCACAACCATTGAGGTCAAGTCCACTAACCACGAGTGCTCGAGTACAATGAAACTGAACGAACACGAATAACTCCCCTACGCTAAAAAATTGTTCACTCGTATCTAGAAGAAAATGAATCATCCCCTCTCACTATGATAAGTGATGCAGAAACATAGATGACAGGAGAAAAAATACTTTAGCTCTATAAAACTGACTTTCACTTTTTTTTTTTCATTTATGTAAATGAAAAAAGGTCTACTCGTACTTTTTCATAATGGTTAAACTTTTTAAATGGCTCGTCTAGAAAATTGGTGTTATGATACGTTGGTTGTTGTTTTCTCCTGATGAGTCTCAGATGCTGCTCGTTTCCTATTCACTAGCTCAGTGTTCCTTCTACCTTCGCAAAAATTATTGAAGGAAATTTCATTCTTTTTCAAATAACGCTATTATTATGGTCAGCTAATATACATTTTTTCATTATTACATAAAAGCAGCCAAAAAATCGAGAATCCTTTAAGAAGGGAAGAGGAAAGTGAGAGTACATAGAAAGGAAGAGGACTAGAGCAGTCTTTATTTATTTATTATTATGAAAAATATTTTTTGTGATCCCCACTCCAGTTCGCCCAAAGGGGGTTACATTTCATGAAATATAAAACGCAAGTTTCAGTTAATCACTGTTATATCTTTAATGTGTTGACATCTGTCCAAGAAAATTAATCAAGAGATTCTACATATTATTTATAAGAACCATTCGATGACAACTGACAACGGCTCGCGCATCGTAATGTTTAATCGATTTCGACTGTCGATTTTTAACATTTTGTTAAATTGCCAGATTTACTCCCGTGCAACGAAATCAAAGATAAAATATTTTCTATTTAAGTTTCACCCTCTATGAGGATTTTCACTGCTCTCTCCAGGAGGGTAAACTCTAAAGATATTGACAAGAAAATGTTTTGGTCTATCCAACAAGCCTTTCACATCGCTCCTACCTATCCTTCCAAAATTTTGATTTTCTCGAAGAGGTGGGGGGGGATTTCATTTCTAATAAGGCATATGCCTTCCTCATCCCCAATAAGCAATTCATAGTCTCTACACTCTTGAATGAAAAACTTCAACAATTTTCCAAACCTCTCCTAACAGTTGGAAAATCTCAAAGTTACTGAGGGACAGCAAATAAAATCAAATTATTAAAACACCATATTCGAAGTTATGAAAAATAGCTGTAGCTACAGCAAAATACTAGCGAGATTTATTGAATCAAACTTCAATGGTCATGGTCGTCATGAAAACTCACACTCACAGTAGTACTATTCATGACGATTCGAAATTTTTGATTAGGTTCTAAATCAAGACTAAGCATAAATTAATCTTCGAAAGTTTATAATTCCATTTCAACTTTTTGTATCCCTTTAAAAATAGCTTTTTTGAATTTTTCAAAAAAAAATATTGAACTACATTATCAAATAAAAATCAGGAATAAATTATAATGTATATATTTAGTAAGCCTGTTAAGTTAGTTTTTTGGTCGAACTTCAAATTCTAATGGAAAATTACAATTTTCTAAATTTCTTACCTCGTTTGGCTATTTCTCCGCAGCAGTTGCGAAAAAAAAAATTGATTATATTATACGAGTTAATGACCACTCGTTCACACAAAATCACATATGAATCCAAACAGTTTGAAAGAATTTCACTGAAAATAGATCTGCGTCCTACTCAAAGCTAACAATGTACTATTAGCAAGTGTTGCAGCAAAATTAATTAAATACTCAATCCGATTGCTTACGTCCTGATAGAGTTTAGTTTTTTCTTTTAAATCAACACGTATAAAAAATTTGACCTTAAAAAAACATGTTTTGGGTTTAAAAAAAATTTTCTTGAAATTTTGATAGTTTCACTACATTGATACATTTTTGAAAACAGATAAAAGGATATTTCTTTTTATAAATTTCTCATGGAAATATTTTTAGTTGAAAAATTTTATACTAAATTTAGTTGGGGCTAGAGGGCCTGAAATCTTCCCTCAGGCATCAAATTTCATCAAAAAGTTTATGAGTTAGAAAGTTTTTTTCGCTTCGCAGATTTTTACCTTCAACTTTTTTTGGTGTTAAATTGAGGACGCATCCCCTACCTCGGCAAATTCTGGTTGTACCACTAACTAAAATCAAAAATCGAACACTTCGAGTGCGCTTGATAAAATCTGGCAAAGTATGACTTCTTTGTTTTTGTTTTTCTTTAAAACTTGTTGGATAACTAATTTGATCTGTGAGCCAAAAGATTTCTTCATTTGAATGTTTTATTCTGCATAATTATAGCAATATATTTATTCTTTTTTTTTTCTTTGACGTTACCTACCAGTCTAATTTTTTTTTTTCTTCTTTTTTACTTCTCCTATACTTCATTCCAGTTAAGAGTTCCATGACGTCACAAGATTCAACGAATATGAGAAGAAAGTATTTTCGATTTCAACCGTGTTTCAACCAATCGCTTTCTTCAAATGCTTGTGACGTCACGGAACTCTTAACTGGAATGAAGTATATCTGAAAATGGAGGTTTTGATGAAAACATCAGTTGGCCGGAGGCTTTATTGTCAATGTCAAGCAAGCTTCAAATTATAAAGGCTGAATATATACCTACATAAAATCAGTGCATACGAATATATCAACTTATTTCATTATTGCTAAGCAGAATAATATACTGTATATTACAGTTTAACATGTAAAATAGTATAAATTTAATCGATTCTACTTGTTTTCTCCACAATTGCTTATCAATTGTACTTTGAGCAAGTTTTCGATAAAAAACCAGTGGTTTTTTTTGGATTTGTTTTAGCAACTGAGAAAATTTTAATAAAAGTTCAACAAAATAAATACTGCTTCCGTCAACTTGGTTAGATTCTACCATAATCAATTGCATTGATGCCAGTTGATTAAAATGCGAATAGTATTTCTACAAAAAAAAAAAATGTATTTTATACTATTTCTCTTTTCACATCTTTTTAAAATGGTCATAGCCAGTTTTGACTTTAAGGTGTCGATATGGAATACAAAAACTGCTTAGCTCAAGACAATGCTAATTTTGGGTTGTGACCGGAAAATCAGCACAAAATATGTCAATAGTACATGCCAGGAGAGGGAAAAAAAGAAAGAAAATAAAACAAAAACTAATAAGTCCAGTTACATGACTATTTAAAATAAGAAAAACGCATGGCTGGTTAAATGATATGTTTGAGTAAACATTTTTGAGTCATAAGTGACTATCCTTAACAGCGGATCTAATATGTGCTTGTTGGAGTCGAATTGTGTTTTCTTGCTCAAAGATTATAGGTTTCAGTAGCTTTTCTTATTTTGTCACTTTTTTCGAACCTTCCGAATAATATTTATTTCTGCCACACGCCTCAGTATCATAATATTTTGTTTCGAACGCCTCCACGAAAATTGTCGATTGCGTGAACTCTATTGTGGAAATTCGGCAGGTAGCCAAGCAGCATATAATTATAAGGTCAAGATGATTAAAGTAAATTGGAAATTTTTTTTTAATATCAGGTATAGTTTCAGATGGAAAAATTGCAAAAATTTAATTCAATTTTGTTTCAGTAAATACGTATTTTCTTGAATAGGCTAATTCTAATTTAAAAAAATTGGCAAAGATAGCACTAATATCCAAGCAAAGTCATTCACTTTGGAAAAAAAAAAATTTCACCTACCTTTAGTACTGCGATCGAGGGGGCTCCATTTAGGCATCTTCGAGTTTTGTTTCCCTCCCACCTAATATTTCGCTCATTCCAATGACCCTGCATTCATCTCCACAATCCACATTTTTAACAGAATTTCTTTCTCTTGAGGACTCTTGAGTAATGCTTAGTCTGCACATGAGTAGTTCAAATTTCTACAGTTTTGATGTTACATGAAAATTCATTAAGGGCTTCGACTTTTATCTATAATTAAATCTGACTATACATAAGCATCAATACATATTCACAGAACTTAATGAAATCAGTCAATTCAGAAGTTCCTGCGTTTTGCTATTTTGAAATTATTTCATAAGCTTGATTTTCGCTATAAAACATCTCAGCGTTGTGAACTGGGTAAATTTATCGTGGAGCAAAATTGAATTAAAATTTTTAATTGGGGCCCATTGGAAGACCATTGCATTGTGAAGCAATCCGGAAAATTAAAGGCTCAGTGTTTTAAAGTTATACATTATTGATCTGTGTATAAATTTTTTACCTACTCTCTTCTTCCTTAACATGTAAATCAGAGATAGGTACCATGACTGCCCACATAGTCCCTTACAAAACCACATCCAATTACATAGATTTTTTGTTTCACTTTTTTCATTTCACACAACAAATTATCAAATCATTTATTTCTGCTTTTTTGTCGAATGTCAGCTAGGTATCGATGATTATAAATTTTTTTCTTCTGTAAATACCATCAAGGGACATCCTTTTTTCCGTCATCCCTCTTTTCTGTTAAAAAAAAAAGGAAGAAAAAAGGAAGAAAATAGGAAGAAAAAAAGGTAATTTAAAAGGTACCTAAGAAATATACCTTTTTCAATTCTACGCTCTGGGATATTTTTCACTTGATACGGCGTATCCCCCCTTGTACCCTTCATCGTCACAATTTCGCATCATCCACGATATTAATTTCGACGAAAATCTCGACGACGAGAAACGGAATTAATTTATGCGACCAACGATCCTTTCATGGGTAGGCCTGCAACCCAAAAAAAAATTCACCTTGTCTTAAATTTATCATCCGTTGGCGTCATGTTCGACAATTTGTCGATTTTGAATGAAAACCCCGGCTAAAAAGCAGAGATGAGAAAAGCTTTATAAATTAAAATATTTTCGGATTATAGCAGGCAAGTTAAAAATATTATCTTGAGATTAAGGATGGCTTTGGGGATAACAATTTTTCTTCGCTTGGAGATCCTTCAGGCTCTGAACTACAATTGAGGCACGCTCAGGAAACCCATACCTCAAGTCGCTAAAAAAAATTTCCGGTTTTTTAGTAATGGTTGTAGAGCACATCAAAAGCTTTCATACAAAAAAAATGAAGCCGATCCAATCAAAATTCGCTGTTCTAGAACGAGTAAACATTGAAAAATAAGAAACTTTGAAAATCACGAAAATTAGCTCATTGGAAAGAGCGGGAGAAATACATCAAAAAAATGAATGAAAAAAAAATTTTTTTCATTTTTTTGCTTTTTCTCAACTTTTCATAAGGTATGGTTTCTTTGAGCGCGCCTCAATTATTGTAAGTAAAACAAGTAGTACCGAATAAGTTCATTATTATTTCCTTCAAAGGCTATAATCAGCATAAATCGACAATAATTCAACTATAATTCAACTTACGAGAAGAGGGACTAGCAGAAAATAGAAATCGAGAAATCAGGTTTTTTCTCATTTCTAGAGCAGAACATACAGAGTCTATAGCCGGAAGTTATAAGATGATTTCCTGTATAAGAACCTTGAAAGTCATCAATTTTCGAAGGTTTTATTTGATTTGTTACATTTTTTAATTCTATGGAAAATAAACGTAACGCTATCTTGCATTCGAACTCGATTAATAAAATCCAACATTTCTTACTACATTTTTTCTCGATTATAATTACATTATACGAAGGTCATCCATACCAAAAAGAACAACACACATTTTGTTACTCCACTTCTGGCAACACTGACAGCATGGAACCAGCGCAAAAATGTGAAATAGGTTCATTCAAATGCCTCATAAGAATTTCAAGACGATTAGTAGTTCAGTATTTTTGGAGCTACATTTACGAGGCGCGTTCCAAAAGTCGGTTTGCACCCCCCACCATTTGAAAGCTAATAGAGATAGAGACCTGCAATTAGTTTCATTGGAAAGAGGAGACTTCAGGCTACTTTTCCACACCATGCACCAAGCAATCAAGGCAGCTATTATGGGGCAGTATAAGTTTCTAAATGTAATCTTGATGAAATGTCCTGTCCAAATTATAAAAAAATGTTGTTCTTTTTCCCAAATAGCAATACTAAAAGCAAATTTTCCTCTCAAAATTCAGCTTCCAATGGCTAGAGTCGATGGTAATTATATGGGGCAAGGTCAGTGAATAAAGAGGGATGGTAAAAGGTCGCTCACATCAAGTTTTTCCCAAGGCGCCTATCCAGACTGGCAGAATAAGAAAAATATTGCTATGCAAAAGTTTTTATGGCTAATATTGAGTAAAATTCACGCAACTGTGAGCTGGTGTACTGCACTAAGCACGTAAAGTCTGCCTCCAGTCAACACCAAGTGCGCACACACACATACACACACACATACACCTCTATTTCGTCGTCGTAGCGCTTGGGCTATTGGTTTGGTTTTTTGTGGTAATATTCTCCCATCCTCTTTCACACTGTTTCCTTGATTTTTGAGCACCGCGCCTGGCCAACAATTTCTCATATTTGTACACATTCTGATGCATGTTGACAACTCTGTAGCGGATCACTTTAAACCTTTTAATTTGGGAAAATATTAGAAATCCTGCATCTCATTCTTGGACAGTGCTTTTATTCTACTCTTCATTTTCAAATTATCATAACTCAAGATTGAAACATGATAGGGCCATGAAATTTTTATGGTGATGTGTCATGCTGGTGCTGATACTCCAGTTAAAATTTTGTTGCATCAGTGTTACCAGGGCTGGAGATATGAAACGTGCGAACGGACTTTTGGAATGCGCCTCGTATTTTTGCATGGCTGACAGCCCCCTGGGGCTACCCAATTTCAAATTTAAGCAATAATCCAATTTTTAAATTACAAAGTTTTCACCAGCCACAAAATTCCCTGAAGATTGTGTACAGCAGCGTATAGGAAAAACGTATAGTTGTAATATCATTGAGCATTGATTGATTGCCATGCCTTGATGAGAGAGTGACGCTATTAACAATTTTCTAATTTAGAAATTTAATTATTTCCCAAATTTCAAAATTAAGGAAGCCCCTGGGGATAGTTAGCCATTCTATACAAAAATGTGGTTCACGAAATACTTTTATCTTCAAATTATTTTGAGGTTCTGAGATAAATCTATTCCACATTTTTCTGCATGGTTCCACACTGTCAGTGTTGCCAGGAGTGGAGAAACAAAATGTGTGTAGTTACTTTTGGTATGACCTCGTATATTGTTTGAAATGTGAGTATAACAAGCAAAATTACTGTACTGAAGATGAATTCTTTGTACTGGACCCTTGGTCAAAATTTTGTCCGCCAAGTTTTTTGTCCATCCGTGATAGCACAATGTTATACCTCAGGTGATGACGTCATCATACCTACTTATAACATAGGAGATGCAGATGATGATGTCATCATACCTACGTGGCTACGTATAACATAGGACATGCAGATGATGACGTCATCAAAGAATCACAAGCAACACATTGGAAAATTTTACAAACAGCACTTCAGTAACTTCGACGATGACCAGCTTTCCTGACATTTTTGATGAGTTTGTAAGAAAAGATTCAGGAGAAGAGGATTTAAATTATTACTTGATTTGTTGTAGAGATAATGTTTGATTTTTCTATTTAATTTTTTTATGCATAAGTTATACAATGCAATTATTGATAACTAATTAATTTAGGATAAATATTTCCTTTTTACTTTTTTTCTGGTTCTTTGTAAATACGAGTATGCTTAATCTGGAAGAAATTTGTTTTCAAAAGAAAAATATCTGGGAATTTTTTTATGCAATGCTGTTGTCAATGAGAATTCATCTTTCGCCTTCACGATACTTCAGTGAAGGCTGTACCTATTTTACTTTAAACATGATTGAAGTAAAGAGAGTATAGATAAACTTTGCAGGTGTCCAATTTAAGAAAATCTCCTCGGGCAACATTATGTAAAATTATGAAAAAACTATCAAAGTACGAATATAAAGATACGATCAGATCATTTTTCGTATTCACGTTTCCATGCACGAGTATATTAAATACATAAGTAGGTACCTATTTAAAATGTAAAAATTTTTAATGAGACATTACGATATAGAAGGCAATTGAGATTTGTATTTTCAATATACGAGTACATTAATTAAAATTTCCTCACATTTTCTGATGGCTAATTTTCTTACAAGCTAAGTTATTTTCGATGTAGATGAATACGAATATCCAAAAATTTGGTTAAAACGCGGCTTTTGTGAACGCATTCCTCCGGTGAGTAAATGGAAAATAAAAATGTAAGTTTGCCAGTCGCGTCAATAGGGGTAGGGGTGGTAGTGAGCTTGAAAATTCATGAGATTACAACGACATTGGCAGTGGACCAATTTATCGAGTTTTGGTTTAATCTTACCGTAAAATATAGCCGGGTATACTATTTTTTGTTGAAAATTTAGTAAAAATATACCCTCAGTGTTCTTGATGGGAAATGGAGCAGTGTGAAAGGATAGCACTGGATTTGGAAGCAGAATAAGAATTCTAAGTAAATTAATTGCTGGGTTCGGAAATGAAAAAATAATTCAGAGAAAATGTAAATAACTATCTAGTCGTCCTTATCACGAATACACCTGGTAAATGCCATTTTCATCAGGAATTATTTCATAGAAGTACGTCTAACTTATTTTGTTTTCGTTTTTTTTTTTGTCTGTGTGTTTTTCTAATTTATACCTTTCGCATATCTGACCAAATAGGTCCAATTATTGGGAATGTCACAGTCAACTAGGAGCGCCAATACCTTGCACGATTATGTGATGATAAGAAAATTGGATTAGAAAAAGCATATTTCGTTGATGAAAATGTTGATGTTTGTGAGTAGGGGCCTACCGAGAGGGGGGTAGGGGGGGGTGAGTCACCTCCCTAGCCAGTTTTCAAAGTCGGCAAATCCTCCAAAATCTTCATCAGTCGGTAAATTGAAAAATTGAGAGATAGCCGCCACCAATCCACAATACAAAAAAAATCAAACTGGTGACGTCTGGTTTTTTACAAGAAAAATTTTTTTATCCATTATTACTGTACTCGGCATATGTTTGAAATGTAGTCGGCATTTTTGCAATGTTCACCCCCCCATTCGAAAAAGGCTCGGTAAGCCCCTGTTTGTGACACAGTTCTCCTTAGAATTTCACAGTGAGAGAGTTTCACGAAAATGCGAGTATCAAAACTTTAGTAAGCAAACTTTGCTCGTCTTGAATATGGACTGGTAGAGACGAGTAACAGAAAATTTTTCAATTTGGTTCCATTATCCAGAAAAATGATGGGAAAAAATAGAAGATCATCCCAAATCATCGAGACTAAATCAATCTCCCATCCAATCTCGATTCCACCAAACTGCGAACGAATTAGGTAATGAAAATTGGGATGTTTTTGAAAAATGATCATGCCTGTCAAAGGTCAAATTGTAATCGATAAGACGATTTAAAAAGTTTTTTTTTTTTTTTTTCATTTCTACTCCTATATAACTATAATATCTCAGCCTAGAACTAGGCCGAAGTTGTCGACATCTTTTTAGAAAATTACGTTTCAGAAATTGCTTCACCTTTACGTCAACTTTTCACATGAAAGATGAAAAAGTGGAAAAGAGGAGGAATTGTACAATGGAGAAAATATGTGACCAACTATAATCGGCATCGGATATCAAATACAGGTCGACATAAGATTTCGAAGTTATTATTCGCATCAAATGAATAGAAGCACAAGTTGAGGAGTTAGTAAAAGGGAGGAAAAAAAGTCAAATAAACGACAACGAATAAGCGGATAAATGGGTTTTAGGAACCAATTACTTTTCTATGGCGAATACAGGAATTCGTGGCAAACTCATAAATCACGCGGAAACGAAATTATATAAAAATGGGTAGTGTATGCTGAAGAAAAGCACCTTTACAAGATGTAAGCTTCTTTTTTTCTTCTTTCTTCGTTGACTTTTTTCGTCCTTTTCTTGGGAAAATTCTTCTAACAATATACACCACCCCTACAATGATACCGTCCCTTCCAGAAGCATCCACTCGACAATTTCCACAGAAAAAAAGTATTCCACGCCATATTTTACGGCTAGATTAGAAACTCAATAAGTTGGGCCATTGCCAATGTCGTCGTAATTTCATAAATTTCAAAAAACTTCAGCTTCGGTACATTTTTTTTTGCGGTATGTAAAAATACTACCTACATAAATTCGTTGTTACCACAAAATGTGTAAAATTATTACAATCCGCTCTTGTAATATTTTATCATTTTTTCTGCAGTTTATGACAAAAGTAGATTTTTAGAAGGGGTGATCAAAAATAGTGCGAAACAACTTGAATCACTTTTTCCATTTTTTATATCAGATCAATAAAGATGTTTCACATCTTCATTCTTCGATATCCACTTTCAATTATAAATAAAGTAATAAATATACTACGAATAAGTGAAAGGTCAAGTATAGGTGCTCATAATAGCAGATAAATTGAACATATCTGAAAATCAAAAGAAACACTGAAGAAAATCAGTTCGATGCAAATTTGGAAAGTCAAAAATTAATTTATCGATTCTGTGCAAGTAAAATGAAACTATAGCCATACTGGGGAAATTTTCGAGCAAAATAACAAATTATTATGATAGACGTCCTGAGAGGCTCATCGAGATGATTTTTATCTTATGCTTATGAGAAATTTTAGCCTGAAATCAACGTATCATTACTGTGGGTTGCAGTTTGAGATAAATGGAAATGAGATTTCAAATTTTGCATCAATACAACCCCATGCTGAACATTTTTCAAGAAGATGAAATTTCGACTTCACATTATAATTATACCTTTGCTCGAAAATATTAGTACCTGCTCAAAAATGACTTGAAAAATCTAATAAAATTTTACGAAGGTGGTAAAAATGAAAGTCAGTTTGAAACAGTAGTCCGTTTCACAAATCAAAACATAAAATATAAACTATAACAAATCCATTTACGAAATGCGAAAAAAAAAAGAGGAAGGAGATAAAATAACAAAAGATGAAGTGTAAGAAAAAAAAATGAAAAACCCCAACCCCGTTAAATAAATCTATTGTAATAAAATAACATGTAAACAGCGGAGAGAGGTGTAAGAGAGAGAAAAAATGGAAATGGTGAAAATAGTAAAGTGACAGATACAGACTTCACATTCCAGCCAACAGAAGCGAAAATGAAGATAGAAGTGCGAGGGGGTGGAAAAATACAGTCGGCAATAAAAGAATGAGTTCGCGTGGAAAAATTCTTTTTGACAAGTACAAGATACAAAGTGAGAAATATTTCGTTTGTCTACCGATATGACAGTAATAAATGTGTAGGAAATAAGACATCAACATGCCACTGCCTTATACCATATTTGAAAACTACAAACTTTTTTTTTTCACTTTTCCAAAAAGTGGAAAATAAACAAGCAGATAAAAGTTGTGTTTTTTATACCGCCTATTCCATGAAAAACGTTTAAAGATTCTAAGATGGGCCCAACAGTGTATTCAGTCAAGAAATCTTTTTTGTAATTGTGAAACTTTTCGTAGAGAAGGAAAAGTCTGATAGGGGTCTGACAGTTGAATATTTGTTTAGACGTGCTGCATGAAGGTGGATGTTGAGTGCTCTGAACTGAAAATTTGAAATATTGAGAAAATTTTCAGATTAGATACTGATTCTAAAGTACCTATGGGAAAATATTTAACCAGTTAACTGTATTCCTCTTTGTAAGCTGCCTATTGCCAGTAGATTTGTGCGATGAAACACACCAGGTTGCCTTATGTAAGTCTCCTAGAGTGTAATTAATTTTTTGACTTTATTAAGGGTAATCTGGAGTTTACCAGATCCCTTTTTTCTTCTATTTTTCATACAACAGGTTATACTACTGATAGAGGTATTGCTTAGTACCTCCAAAATACTGATTACTACTCATTTCCCTCTCTCGGGTCACTGAATGTGTATATGAATAATGACAGATGCGCCTAAGTACTGCCAACAGGACCACAGGTCCTACCACTCCTGCCTCTTACAAAAGCTTAATGGAGCCCTTTATGCACTTCTGATAGGACAGGAACTATTTTCAATTAAATCAGTGCATCTAGTTTATGCAGCGCAAAAAAACTTTTAAAAAAGTTAATTTTAACCAAGTTTAAGTAAGTAAAAGTACTTTCAGAAATTCATCAGCAAGATAGCACGTTGACATATCTGTGGATAAACTCTATCTTATTACTTTGTTCAAGTTGACAGATCCATGACGTTACAACTGAATAAATACAAGTATTCATGAAAGTAGAAGAGACGGTTCTGAAATTCATAATATTCAAACAAACTCGAGCGACGATGTTTACTTACATCTTTGACGACTTTTGCTTAATTTTTCTACACAATGTGGACGGATGTTATAACGTCATGGAACTTTCATCTTAAACAGACTGTAGATGGGTAAATCGAAACGTGAAAAGTTCAAATATTGAAAATGAGCATTTGTCGACCTTAACAAACTTTTGACTTAGCACGTGACTAGGGGCTTTTGGAATTCGAATATAGTATGCCTTTTAAGTTTTATACATCAGATAAAGAAAGCACTGACCAATAAAATGTTTTCTCTTGTAATCTATGCAAATAATATACTTACCTAACACTCAATTATCTGAGCTTAGAACCAATTTTTCTTAAAACCAATGTCGTATATTATTTTCTAGTTCATTCGAAATAAGATCACAGTTTTGCTCCAATTTTATCAACCACATTTCTGCACTCATCTACTTTCTATTCAGTCTTGCTATAGGTATCCCTTAATTGTAGTATCGATTAGCAATATGAAATAGCATCACGTCAAACTGGAATTTCATACTCGCGGAAGAACGTTGGAGAATATGAAATAAAATCGTTCAATAATTAAGGACCAAAACAGACGACAAAGAATAGGGAGCGGAAAGCACAGGGTGCGAGAGTAAGGAAAAATGGAAGAAAGCGAACTTTGGTACCAAAAAAAAAAATGTTATCGCGCCTTTTACACGCATCAACGAATCGTTCGACAAAATAATAAAAATATAAAAAAGTCGTTGATCCACATTTCAGTTTTCTTATCTTTAGAAGAGTATCCAGAAAAATAAAAGTTCATTTTCAAACTTTTTACAGAATGACGACGGAAATTTTAGAAATATGTACTTTATGCTTATTTGGAATTCGAAAGGACGTAATTAACGATATTAACTTTATTTTCGTCTAAAAATAAAGGAGAAAAAATTCATTAATATTTTGAAAACTACATAGAAAAAATTTTTTAGCCAAAAAAAAAGATTTTATTTTGTTAAAGTTTAAGCCAGAATTACTTGCTGGGCACTTGATTGTGATTTTTTCCTTCTAATTTTTTTTTTTTTTTTTTTGAACGAAGTTATTATAACTATTTTATCCCAAGACACCACTCTGAGGTCATTGAGCTAAAAGTTGAGCCGTGTAGCTAAAATATCCTGATGTTAACTACAGCTTAATTTTTTTATCGTCATTAATGCTCAGTTACATCAAAATGACTTTATGCATTGGACATTTCAGGCTTAACAGTTAATTGCAAGCTTCATAAAAAAACGTGAAAAATCAACAAACTCTTTCTCTGTGATGATTAGATAAAGTAAAAATACACGCAATCAGTGGATTACAAAATGCATTGAAAAAACGTAGTAGCAAGTGTATTCTTGATTTCAAAATTTCTGATGACGACTACATTGTCAGATTAACCCTACTTGAACTTTCAAAAAAAAAAAAAAAAACTACATACCAACGTTAACCAATGGATCCAAATTACAAGCTAAAATGATTTAAAACTTTTTTTTATTTATTTTTTTTAAAAAGCAGTTTAATTAAAACAAATAATTTATTGTTCGCCACTTAAAAACACTGTTCACTTCAACAGGATATAAAACAAATGAAACAATTACGAATTTTTCAACAAAAATAGGTATTACTCGTACGATGTACTCGTGCACGTCCATCTACGCATGAAAAATACGAGAAAAACAAAAAAACGAAATGTTAAATGCAAGAAAAAATGGTTATCATTTCTAAAAATTAACATAAAGAATGGCAAATTGGTTCCTGGGTCAAAAATACTTATGTAAATGAAACTAAACTTCCTACTGATTAGATTTCCACGAAAATAATATGTACTCGTATAGATCAGAGAAATATCAAATTGAGTCCGTATTATCAAAAATGCTCCCTATTTGCGTGTGAAAAATTTTTTATTTATTTTTTTGTAGAAATCTTAATAAATTATTAATAAAATCTATTTTTTATGAAAAAATACAAGAAAATGAAAAACAAAAACACTAACTTGATGGCGAGAGGGAAAAGATAACCAAACCTGGTGTTTAAACATCAAGACCTCCAGATTTCGTATACCATTTTTTTTTTTTTTTGTTGCTCTGAGGGAGTTTCAAACCCCTTTTTAAGAACGCCACTGAATAGCAGCATTTTCTTCTAAACCTTAGTGCATGATGGAAATATTGAAAAATGGAAGTAAAGTGAGGGGGTAATTGGATTTACTCGTAGTTGAAGCGAGTAAAGGAAATTACATGGGTGACAGGTTTCATTAGCATATTTTTGACCTGATACTAGTTCAACTTTTGGAGACCCAATTGCAACAGAATGTCTGAAATAAAAACTTTGGTACTTAGATAAATAAACATTCGTTCTAAATAATTTTCTACCGCTTATAAAATACATAGTAGGTATTACTAAAATTTATTAAGTCAATAAAACATAAAATATTTTGATAATATGTACAGGTGTTTCATCAAATACTTGTGGGGAGGTGTTTATCACAATTCAAAGATAACATTTTCATTAGATTTATGTACTCAAATTGGTGCGTTTGAGTAATATTTGACTTCGCAAATTCCTGTAGCACCCAACTTATCAGATAATTACAGCAAAATCCACATAATTATAGTCAAAATATTTTAGTATTGTAGTATAAATTATCTGCTCTATCAAGTAAAAAGATAGAAGATTTACAAATCCTCATTATCTCTTTTATCAATCTATACTTACTCAAAAAATAATAACAAGTTGTGGAACACCATTTACACATACACCTACAATATACAATGTAATTTATCGCGATAATAAAATATAAAAATAAGAAACAAAATAAAATTACAACAAAAAAGTACTTCTCTGGTTGCATGTAGAAAGAGCTTTCTTTTTTCTTTTTTTTTTCTTTTTTTTTTGCAGTTTCCATGCTGGAAAATGGACCCGGATTTAAAAGCATTTGCATCTGTGTAAAAATTATTCACTGGGTATTTAGACTTGATTTATACACTATACCATGCCAAAGGGTGTATTTTTTTGGCTCTCCCTTTCCTCGGCAACAAAAAAAAAAGCTCCTTACACCTTTCGTCCTCGGCAAACACCTTTTACAGCATTATTATTCAGTACGAAGTCACAGTATTATACGAATAATCAAATTCTATGCGGAATTTAGCCGGCAGTATTTACATTTTCTATCTACTTCTACAGAGAAGTATCGTCGACCACAGTATCACGAAGTTCGATACACTCGTACATTTGGCTAGAGGACAGAAAAAAGGACACTTCAATTAAGACGCTGTAATTTTTCTCGCCTTATTGATTTGATTTACAAAGGCTGAAAAAAAGGCACGTGAGAAAAAAAAGACTGGCGAGAGAAGTGTGAATGAAAATTGGATACGGATGAGCGCATAAAAAGGTGGAGAAACTGGAAGCACACTCGCACAAAAAAAAAGAAAAAAAAGAGCAACTATATATCTGCGAGAGTTTGAATTTTAGAAGCTTATCTATCTTAGTTGGCGTAGTGAGGGAAAAGGATACATGGAAGTTTTAAAGGGGATGAACGGGTATATTACAGACGGGAAAAAAAGAGCTAAAAACTTACCATCAGATGGTGTAGGACTTAAGACGTGAGCTAACTGTGGCGTATCGTCCACTATTTCGATCTCATTCGTTCCATTGTAAATTGAAAAAAGTGTCGCCTGGCAAAGTAATTTAAGCTTTCCGTCTACGAAAACACCTCCCAATGACGGAGACGTTATTTCTAATTTCGACTTGGACGTTTCCAGCGATCCTAATTCCAGTTCAATCAAATTCGTTATTTTCTTGAAGGTGTCGTTTTGGGCCTGCAATGGATACATTGGTTACGAGAATAATTCAAGCAAGCCTAATTTGCGTCATATATGATGTCACGTGGTCTTCTAAAGTATGTTATAAAATGGTGTCATAAGTGACGCCACCTGGTCTCTTTCTACAGTCGAGCGAAATACGGTTTTTCTAGGGTTTGAAGTCATTTTAAAAGAGGCCCTAAAATTCATGACAATATTGACAATTGAAGATTCCTTCATTTTTTTTAAACACCCACACAGCCAATTACAATATTTTTCGCAGTAGAGAAAAAAATTTTTCATGGATATGTCTTACGGCATTTGATAAGATCTGTTAGTTAGATTGTTTGATGACGTCATCAATAATAAACCGTGACATCGTGTTTGATGACACATTTTTATATGAAATAAAGACTTTTATCGAATTAATTAATGTACTTACTCTTCTTCCATTTATATACCACGTCAAATTTGTGGCAGGATAACTTTTTGTAGAGACGCAAGATGCTTCAATTTTTCCACTTTGAGAAAAATTTTTCTTTTTTGCGAATATTCGAGGAGAATCTCGAGGAGACTCTATAAAATGACCAGACAAATTTTTCTTTAAAAAATTCTTCGATAATATTACGAGTATATTGTGTAAAATAATATTGGACACGTAAGCATACTCAAGATTTTAAACCATAATTATATAGTAGATAGACAGCTTACAGCCATTAAGTTATCCTACTATATGGTCAAAGCTCAAGATTAATAAGTAATGTTTTTAGGTATAGGTACTTAATTGAGTAACATTAGCTCCAGAAAACATTAATTTGCTTTCTAAACCACATATATAATGAAAATCCGTGTAAAAACTTTTCGCTTTGGCTAAATAATTATACCTACGTAGGACACAGAGTGAAAACCTCCAAAGGCGTTCTTTCTCCAAAATTAATAACTCATATCCCCACACAATTTTTCTAAAAAGCTTTACTTTATAAAAATAGTTAAAAATTTCTGGAGTACCGATATTGTTTCAAGGCAGGTCTTCTTCGCCATGTTATAGCAAAGTCATCTCTTATTCTACCTCACCCTTTCAAAACAATACAAAGAGCCTGTGAAATATCTAACTGATACAAGTCCTTGTCGAACAGTTTTCAATTTTTCACTGTTTATCAAAGCTAAATTCAAACTTTTCGCCAAATACTCAAACGATTTTTGCTTAATCACAGTTTCCATATAAACTACCGCAGGTATAGTAATAATCTGTTCGGTACAAAGCTTAAGTCTAGCTGTTATAAAACTTTTTAGCCAAAAAATCCTTCAATCGTTATAATATACGAATTTAGGTATGTATAATTTCAATCTAAATTCAAAGCAAACCCTTAACGCTCGGCTAATTTCGCCGGCTCATCCTAGCAAAATGCTCTTTTGAAAAATTTCTCTCTGTCGAGGCATGTTAATAAACGAAAAAGCGTTCATTGTGAATCGAAGTGCGAATAATTTTAATCGAGAAAAAGGAGAGTCGCACTTTTCAAAGCAGTATAATAGTAAAATTTTACACGTACCTACGACGATAATTAATGCTTTTTTCACGTCTGTGTGGAATAAAGGAGCGTCTGCCGATACTTCGCACGCGTAATATCCCGTTAAATTTCTCTGAACATTTTCCAAATTTACCACACGATGATCGGATTTCGTTAACTGAAAGCATAGAAAAATTACACATATACAGGGTAGTTGAAAAGTGTTCCTGATTAAAAATTGTTTTAATAGTTAGGGTGGTTCTTGTTTGTATGCATGACCGGATCCGGAAAAGTGAATCAAATGTTGGCCAAATTGATTTTGAGAAAATTGAGTTCAACATAGACAGCCATATTGGTCCATTTTCTTGTATTTGTTATTGTACTCGACCAGAGGGCAAAAAAACCAACTTCAAACTCTAATAGGCATATAGGTACGCATATCTGGACTTTGTCTCGAACCCAAGGGTGAGGGAGGGGATAGTGAAGTTAATCACGCACGCAACTAAGCCACAGAATGAGCCTGTTTAGCTTTAAGTGATTATTCATAGGATATTCAAATATCGATATTCCTAAATCAATATTACTGAAAAATCCAAAAAAGGATAGGAAATTACAGGCAATAGTATTTTGAAAATTGGATTTGGATTCTCATTATAAGTATATGCGATGCGATCTGAGATACCATACACAAACCCCGGATTCTTGATTTTGAGTTTTTGATTTTATTCTATAGAGGAGACAAATACGAGTATTAAAAAATAAATCATCCAAAAAGATCAATTGGACGCCGAGTTATAGCGTCTTTACGTTTAAAAGCTGAAAAAGCTCATTTTGAGAAAATCGACTTCAAAGTTTCTTTAAGAAACTAGTTAAATTCCAACAAAGTAATGATAAACTTTTTTTTGTGAACCGAGCAGTGTGGGGGAGGGGGAGAGAACTAAAAAACTGCCCGAAGAATATTTTTGATTTTTTGTAATTATGTTGCCCAGCACCGGGTTTGTGCATGATTTCTTATTTTGCGATGTTGTACAAACAATTCGACTGTATTCAGCGTAGAACACACGTGCGGTTCTACCACATTCATAAAAATTTTGCTGGATAATTATGCTACAGGGGGCTACAAAATTTTAAATTATAAACATAATAATATCTTTTCTCATCACAGAAAATGAAAATTATTATTTATTGTAGACATTCATGCAATTTCTAGTATTTTTTACAATCTTAGATAATATATTTTACTTACTCCTCTTTTTATTTCTCTCGGCGCATAGAAAAACGTGGCCTTTTAAAATATAAAAAGCTTCATTTTATTTTTAAACATTTCAAATTTCTTTTGGTAAATACTTTAAAGACACCCTGTTGAAATGTGTTAGCGTAATTATTTTCTCATACGTAACGAATAATACCCTGCCACATCGTACAGATGGATTATCGAAAAGAAAAGATATTTCATTCGATCAGAAAAAATGGAGGTTTTAAAGATGAAATAATGGTACATATATTTCAGTGGAAATCTTTCAAAAAACGAGGGAAACTTGAATTTCAATGCAATAGGCGTTAATGCATCCACGTATTTGCGGACTGATACTACTCGTATATACGTATTTTGAAAGGTATAGGTGATACAATAAAGCTTGGTGTGGTGATTTACGAGATATTAATGTGTACTTCGATGTTTTATTCATTCGAAATCGCCAAAGTATTGATGAATTTTTCATTTATGAGTGAGTCAGGGATTTGAACCGCCTATCGAAAATGACTGGTGTTCAAGTATCTAGAATCGAGTAAGGTGCTGATTACCTCTATAATACTTTTAAAATGTTATCAATAGCTTATACTTTTTTAACGCAACTTATTGTACATGGAAAGTGACGAATGAAAACCTTAAGCTATACTGACATCAAATGAAAAATGTTTTCTCCTTTTATTTTCTAAAATACGGTGTGGCTTCGCTATCTGCTATACATTAGGTGAAAGGCTAAAAGCTCAAATGTTGCGAACATTTATCATTATGGGTATTTCTGAACATACATCGCGTGAAATTTCAGTTTTTAAAAATATGTTTAATATACCATCAATATTAAACTGGTCACAATGCTAAGTTATATATGTATGTAATTTCAAGGAAATGTATGTGAAAATTACATGGTAATCATGCAGTTTATTTTAAATTTTGGATACGTAAGAAGGTCTTTGATGACATCACGCAGGGTACTCTAATCATAGAGAGTCATAAAATCCAATAAACTTTCCTCCATGCAGACTACATGGCTGATTGCAATATGTATAACTATGCATACTTGTATAGAGATGTTTTTGTCACTTGTGAGACCCAAAACAGATATTTCATAACACTTGCGAGACCCTTTTTGACAATGTGAGACCCTTTTGTGGGTCTCGCATGTCCATGAGGCGTATGTATAGTTTTTCTTACTCCCCCTCCGCAGACCCCAAATCTGCATTTTTTGTCTGGGACTCGCAAGTGCCCCAAATATCAATTGTATGTACACTTGTGGTTCCCTCATTTCATTTTACTCCCTATAGACTGTACTGTACACCTAGCCAATAGCTGTGGGCTTCATTACATAGCCTAAGGCATCTACAGATAGTCACCAAGCCATGTGAAGACGAAGGTTTCATTTCTGAGTATTTATAAGGGGGGGTCTCGCAAGTGTCATACTTTATCTTGGGTCTCACATGTGACGTAAAATAACAATATATACATATGTATGTTACTACAAGCAATAACTTACGGGACAATCTCTAAAACGAATTTCGATCTAATGTCTTTCGGTTGGCGTGAGTAGAGGTGTGAAACTGTAGTGTTATATGATAAATTAAAGTTATGCAGTCATATTCTGGGAACCTAAGGACCGTACGTAATTCGGTTGGCAAGATATTTAGTCAGACGGAAAAATCAACATTCTAGTACAATAATAATTGCTAAAGGGTGGTCCTTATTTCGAAGTTTTAAATTTTTTACCTTCCACCTAGTAGAAATCTACAATTTCACGAAAAAAAAATCAACAAACATTTCAGCTTCCTGGGTTGAAAAAAGTGGTGCCTCAAGGGGGTTTAAATTTGTACATTCAAAAATTAGAATTATTTTATTTTATAATCGATATTGCATAGAAATTTTCTCCTTTAACTTACTTCTACAACTCGGTGAGGTGATTAGAAAATAGATTGGGGGAATTTGAAACAGGTTGGATCTACTCTTAACGTAACCAGAAAATACCCGATGGGGGTGTGACGCAGTTAGTCCGACCCGATTAGCTCGTCGACCTTACAAATATATTTGCGAAAATATTTGCGAAACGTTGGCAAAAAAATACGTTACATTATTAAATTTATTACTTTATTATTTTTTTTATTTGATCTGATATACTTACATTAATTGGTTATTAAAACCTATTTATTTTATTTTATTTTTATTTTCTTATTGTTTATGACAATTTTCTTATTTTATTTAAGTTTTATTTAAGTTAATATATTTTTTGTTGTTAAGGGTTGAATTAATTTTTTTTTTTTCGATTCACTTCCCTCACTCTTTTTCCATTTTACTCGTCAGCCGAACGCGCTGAACGATCCTAAAGAAGTATAATTCTTCAATCTTCAAAAGTGATTTATATTTATTATAAGCGGATATATAATCCAAAAATGAATTATCTTTCAAAGAAGACTTCCCCTGCTCCAATTCCCTCTAAAAATTCCAATTTCGCCATGATTTTCACTCACAATCAGATGAGGATTTGATGCACCACTCTACTTTTAGTGAGGGAGTGAAACTTAGGTAGACTGTTTTTCTCATGAAAAGGAACCACTATAGGGGGTGGGAGTGGGAATTACCAAAACAAATTCCACCATAATATATAAATAAGGATCACTCTTATAACTGCCCCCCATACACTCAATAAACAACCCTCGCAATTAAGGCGACAATGATGAATTGAGAAAAGTTCCTCTCCAAATTGCAGTTACAGAAGTGATAACAATTTACCTGACGAAAAAAAATCAATACAGAATTTATTTCATTATTTGCCAACAATAAATCACTAAAACGCCAAGGTCATACCCTACAAATTTCATGATTCTGGAAACATTTCCGTCAGTAGGTCACTTCTGGATTTTCAGGACCTGTTTTCGCGCTTGCCGATTGATCTCTTTTCCATTTTCTTTGGACCAATTCACGAGCCACATTCCTATCACGTTAGAGAAAAACAAAGAGTTATTACGCCAGCAATCTAATTAATGTCATAGAAAACGGTACCCAGGGGGATACGCCAGCTATTACAATTCGAAGCTTCGAAACGAGCCACACCGTTAATCCTACTGCGAATTAATTGCTTTTCTAAAATCGTAACCAAGCTAATCGATATATAATGACTTTATAACCGCGTTTCTTCATTATATAGTGGAAACCGCTTAGACGAAATTGAACTTGCCTATGCTCTTCTGGTGTTCATAGCATTTCCTGTCAACCCCTTATAATATTCACGTTGAATGAAGACTCTCTAGGGCTCTCTTCCTGCTTCTGTCTCTCTCGCTCTCTACGTCCGCATCGTTGCCCCTCTCTCGTTCCATTTACTCCCTTTGACGTTTATTTTGTCTTTTGGTTGCAACACCAAATTACCCGCTTTGTTCTTATGCCCTGCTTGCATTGATTAAATGCAAAATTCAAGGGGCGTTGGGCACTGCTTATTTGGAAACAGATATTTCGCTGTAACTCGACGGTTGGTTAAGTGGAGAATATTATTTTAGAATTGTTATGGGCTTGTCTTAACTATTCGGTTCAGCCTTCTTTTATTAAATTTTCCTAAATAAGATGTGATCTATGAAGAGGCACCTTATGTGGCCAACAACTTTTTGAGAACTAGGTAAAAATTGATTTCAAAACATATCGATATCGATATACATATACTCGTAGTTCCAATTAGGCAGTATATATCGTTATTCTGGCGAATAGTTATGCAGTATGTGAGACTGGCAAAAATGAAAATATCATGTTTTCTATTTATGTACTTACCTATTTTTTTTTTTTTTTATTTTTACTGTGGTTTATTTATAAACGTGTTATAACATCAGAGGTCTTTCACGTTTTGGGCGGATGGTTGGGGTTTGAAACTGTAGGTTTTTGTAGGTGAGGTGGAACTCGTGGTAGGGGATGGTGCGGGCGTGATTGGAGAGTCTCAGACGCACAACTTCTCAGTCATGCGCCGAGCACTCAAGTCAGTCCACCGCCATATCTCGGTAGGTAGGTCAGGTTGTGTCGGTGATGAGTCTCAAACCCAGGACCTTTCAATCGCAAGGCTGAGCACTCTATCACTACGCCACGCAGACCTCTATTCATGTATTCCACCAGGGGCGGATCCAGAGGGGAAATTCCCCTCCCCAATCCAAAAAAAAATAGACCGATAATCCACCAAAAATCAATTTTCTTGAACCCCTCCCCCTTTATGCTGAAAAAAACAAAATCTCACCATTTTAGCATTCACCATGCTTTGAAAAAATTCAGATTCCCTCCCCCCCAAATGGAGCTTTGGATCCGCCACTGAGTTTCACACTACTAAATTATATTATAATTCCTATGTTACGAGTATGCATATTTTGTAGAAAAATGGACATATTGTTTTTAATTTCTTCCAAGTGTTTTAATTAAAAAATATATATATAAAAAAATTAGGTACCAAAGTTACTTAATCAATTTTGTCAAAATTTTGCAGGATTATTTAGGGTACAGATTCAAGGTACCTATAACATTTGTAAATGTCATTAAAATGAATTCAGCTATTTTTGAAGAAAAACATTTTATTTTCGAAAAATACGATTAAAAGTTTGAACTTGATTATTTCAAAAGTAGAGAAATTCTGTGTCATATCTCAGTCAATTTTCAAACGATTGAGAGGATATCTTTTTTTTGCAAAATGTTCACAAAACCTTCCTCCATAGAATGCATTCATCAGCTTGAAAATGACATTTCCGACTAGAGATAACTTTTTATACATCACATCACAAATATTTAATTCCAATTAATAAATGGTCACTTTGCGTAATTAACATGATAATGAGTTTGATTACTCTTCTACAAAACAGATGAGATTTTTTATTAATCAAGCCACTCAGGCCTTCAAGTGAAAAACTAGCCGAACTACAGTAACTTCAAGTTTTTAAATTTAAAAATGTCTTTTTAAGAGGAATCATTTCTAACTATCAGTCTATGTGAATATCTCACTATTTAATGATAAAAAATCAACGATATTGAAACAGAAACAAAAAAAATAAGGAGAGACAGAGGAGAAGAAACTGGAGGCTGAAGCTAGTGGTAGTGAGGTGTCATCTGGTCTGGGTCGAGTATCCTGTACCAAGAGAGAAGAAGAGGAAAGAAAACATAGAGACAGCAGGTCTGAAATGTGTTTGAGCGCAGTTTTAAGGGACACCCGGTATAAAAAAAAGTCTTCAAGATAAAAATAGGTACCCTATTGAAGCCTGTGAAAAATATTTTCCAATTTGGAACGCTCTTTCAAAGGATTATTTTTCGTATTTCTGTATTTCTCGTTTGCACAGATCGTTGGCTTTTCAAAGTACGAACGAATACCAAAAATGAAAAATCCTCTTTGATCATAATATTATAAACAGTTGCAGGCTTGTTTTCCATTCTTTAGTAAAACGCTTTTCTATATTTCAAACGCCTGCTTTATGAGGAATGAAAAAGTAGCATCATTAAAATTTCGCTTTATAACAAATTAAGAAAATAAATGAGTATTTTAATTAAATTTTAACAGTATGATGCACGAAACAAAGTGTACATCGTTGCCTACACGCTGGGAAGGAAAAGTAAAAGGCAGTAAAAAATGAATAAATATAATTCTGGACGTAGGTTCATCTTATAGCCCTTTCATGTTTGTATGATTTTGAAAAAGTAAATTATTGTTTTGAGTAAAAAGAGATGAATGATTTAAAAGTTCAAAGAGGTCAGACTTAAATTTAATATTACGAATTTTAAAATCGATAGATGTACAGAATTGCTGATAATTATTGAATAAACCCTAAATTATATTTTTAATTTTAAGGCTCTCTCAGTTTTTTAACAGAGTAAATTTGATCAAGGTAAAAGATCTACTAGATTCATACGATATTAAAAAATTACAAAAAATAGTAAAAATATCTAGCTATATACAATAAATCTCGAATTGTGGTTGTTCTCCTATATTGAAGGCAGTGAAAATTACTACTCATATTTTTCTTTGTGTTACCTACGCTTACTCAGCTTTCCACCATTTTATTGAAACTAAAAATTTTTTTCTTTTCAAATTTCTGAACTGGCCAGTGATGGCTCATGGTCATAACCTAAGGAATGAAACTAAAACCAAAATATTTGATTAAGGAGGCATGTATCTCAATATTGAAGAAAACTGAAATAAATGTTTCAAGATAATAAATAAATGTAAATTACAACTGAGGAAATCAATTTTCAGTATTTCAGTAATTATTTCATCTGAAATTTTTTGGTTAAAAGTGGATTGTTGATAGCTATAACGATTAAATTACTTCCAGTTTTCGTACCACTGGAATTCAATCAATTTTATCCTTTGAAACTTTCGTATTTGCTCAGATTAGACAGGCTAATGAAAAACCAAATCGTGTCCTACATAAAGGACCCAATAAACAAATTCGTACGATTTTGCAGTAAAAATGTTCAAAGAGTATTATCATTTATTCGAATGCAATCCATTTTTTACTTTATATGTATTCACTTTGCTCTCTATAACCCACCTCCCATCATAAATTCGAATTCATTTACAATTTGCGCAGTGTGTTCTCCTATTTCATGCATGATGTTCTTGTATTCGAACACATTCTGTGCATTTGCAGCAGTCTAATGATTTTACAATTAAGATAAAAAGTTTACAGCTGCTGATATTTTAAAAGCTTCGAATGGATACGGATTTTCGCCATCCTACACGCAGGGGTAGCATTTCACCATCATTTGGGAGTCTGAATTTTGAACAATAATGACGCTTTGCCATTATCGAAGTGTCTCTCGAGGAAAAACTCGAATTTCTATATTTTCTACGTAATGGATAACAAGAAACGACCTCTAGAAATGCATTCAGTCACTATTAAGGGTTATCAGTTAATTAATTTGCATAATTAAATTCCAAGTATTTTCCTTACCGTTCGCCTCACCGAGCTTTGGTGTGTAAATATTCGCTTTCAAACGATTTCCTGTTTGTAAATATTTAAATATATCATCATCCAAATAAGTCTTTCGAATTGGTACAACCATTTTGGTTGAACAAAAAGATGCTTCAAAGGCGCGAAAAAATAAGTGGCTGTGCGTTCCAATAAGATAATTGCAGCTATCAAATGTGGTTATGGTGAAAAACTTTTTTTTATTCTCAAGTTAAACAGAGTATAGTATATTTCACAATGTGAGAAAGCAAGCAGTTTCATGCGAGTGTAAAAATTATACTGCACCAGTCGAAGGGGAAGGCAACCAATTTTTTCAAAAGTACATATATGAAATACATTTATTGCTGAACGAGCGAGTTGACAACTGTATTTTTTCTCAACACATTCTTTTCAAATAATAAAATGCAATCAAAAAGTAACCCTTTACCCTCAAATAAATAAATAATTAACTTTTGCGCACTAGTGTGGAAGAATTATCAATGATTTCTGGGGCCCTCTAAAAGGGTATAGCTCCCAAAGAGGCCCTAGGGCTTCCCTGAGCGTAACGTAGAATTGTCAGGACTTGAATCCTTCTAACAATTAAATAGACTAATTATTTTTGTGAGAGAGTTTCAAAATGTTTTAATCGCCAGCAAAATAAATGAGAAACGTTCTTTAGAAGAATGCTTAATGTAAAATGAAATTTGTAGATACTTACATCAACAACAACCCCCGGCAAAGGAAAAACTCTAGTAGGCGGTGACTCTTTTGGCACAAAACGATAAAATTCGTCGTCCCCAAAATACCATTTTATCGAATATAGTTGAGCATTTTCCAGATCGTAGTCGCATTCTAATCGTAAAATGTCGCCCGATTGGACCGCAGGATCAGCCTTTAAGCGAACATTTTTCAAACCTTCGTTGCCTGGAACAGAAAAAAAAAAAAGAAATAAAAAAGTCAACCACGTAACAAGTCAATTTTATATTCGTTTAGAATTCTGAAACGACAATCACGTTTTTCTCCTTCGTCTTTTACTTTGATTCGAAAAGGCAAGACATTTTCTCTCTCCCATTTCTAGTCGCAAGAATAGGTAACAATCGAAATTGGGGTATTGGTTTGCTCTTTTTTCTCCTTTCAACACCTTAGGCATTTAATAAAAAAATTCGACGTGGATATTTATCTTGACGACGGTATGAGGTGAAACATACTCGACAAGTTTAAGATGCTTCCGCGCCATTTGCTAAAAGGCCTCACTTTTTCTTCTTTTCAGCCAAAAGAATAATGGCAACTGGGGAAGAAAGAGATTACGTAATATGCAAATAAAAAGAAACTTATTATAAGAGGAAATAAATGGTAGAAAAGAAGCCAAAAAATCTGTTGTTCAAGAGGGGGTAAGTTTTACGTAATTTTATATTTTTCGAGTAAAGTATAAAATTCCTTGCTAAGAAAAAACAAAAAGTGTTCCCAGTGAGGTGGAAACGTGGAAAATGATGACGAGACGACAGTAACTCTGACCAAGTCGACCAGTATTAAGATACCCTTTAGGTCTGAGCAAAAATGTACCCTTCATTTTCTCATCTGCCTTCGTCAATGTCGTCAATGTAATTTGTGCTTTCTCAGAGCTGTTGATCAAAAGTGAATCAACTGCTAGACCAAGAAAAAAGGAAAAGGGAAGGGTAGCAGGTAGAAGAGGGAGGAAATTAATTTTGCATATTTTCACTTTGCCTTGAGAATTTCTCGTGTTTTTAATATCGCTGATAGATAGCTTTTTCAGGCCGGGTATGTTCAAAATAAGAAGCTCAAGCCGCAACCAAATATAAATTTTATTAAATATTTTTTCATAAAAGTTAAGGTAGGTACGAGTATATCCAAACGTTATAGCGTCAACATATTATTTTGTTTACAAAAAGAAATTTTATTGGCTACCAAACTTTGAGTATTTTCAACGCGCTTGTTTTTCGCAGAATTTTTGTTTTCTGAAGATAAAATTCAAGACTCTGTAGTGTGCGAAATTGAAATCCTCACAATTGCGCCACTATTTACACAAGAGTCCGAGGTTAAAAGGTTTAGCCGAAAGTATCAAGAAAATTACACCAACCACATCGATCTAATTGTCAGGTCGCACAGGAGGGATATGAAGAAAGTTGTTAATTAAGTTTCTGCATATTCCTACTTTAATTCAGCCCATGGCGCAAGTCCCTATGTTCCCAGTCTCCTCCTCAACCCATATTAAAGCTCTAGCAAATCATACTCATCGTGAGTTAAAACGTAGCGCAAAATTAAATACGTATGAACTGACACATTCAGACATCGTATGAAAAATGTAACCGAGAATTATTCACAATGGGGTACAAATTGGAATGAATGCAAACCCATCAGCTAGCATCAGGATCAGGAACAACCGTAGGAAAACTGAATAAAATAAACAGACTCCAGCGTTGAGAAAAGAACCGATGTATTCGCGAGGTCAGTCGTAACAAGAATGAGCGAGAGTAAATTTAGGAAAAATACAATAAGTTGGACAAAAGGAAATTTGCGCAAATATAACGATAGCCAACAATAAGTCTTTATCGGTCCGAGTGAGTGCCTGCCTTCGAGAACATTCCATGCATATTGCAAGGAGGTCAATCGAAGGCAGAGCACTCCACGAGCCAAATATAGGAAATAAAAATAATAAAAAAAAATAAAGAAAAATTTAAAACTAAAGTGGGATTTCGAGTCATTGTAAATCGCACTTTACAACTCAGCCCCTCCCTTACCTATATTTTGCCTGTATTCAACATTTTAAAGCAATTTCTTAGATGTCGGTGTTGACTTCACAGCAAAGGTAGTGTACACCGCGAGAGGTTCGATTGTGCTGATACTCACACCTGTACCAGCAACCACAATTTAGTCAAATAAATCAGTTTCTTTTATTTTTCAGTTTTATAATAATTTATTATGTTTCAGATTGGCTGCTCGGAAGCGTGTCAATTGATTTTTACAAACTCTTTACCCGAATCTCCTCTCAAAGCACGTCTCCCATATCTTGGTGCTGAGAATGAAATTTTCGCCGGCATAAAAATGATTATGTATAGCAAGTGAGAAGAGGAAGAAAAATGCGAAAAATAAATCCGTTTTCAAAAAGTCAATTTCCGAAACAAAAAATAAGAAGGGTAGTTTCATACAAAATATACAGAAGGGGTTGGGAAAACAATGTTCAGACTGCTACTCGTTACGTTGACAAGAATTGTAATTTTCTTAGAGGGTGAACGTTTAGATGCAATATCCAAAATTGAAAACAAGGGATTCTGGCTCCAGCAATGCAATTTTAGACCGACGAGAGACTCGCTGTTAATCTTGCAGATACTTACAACTGTGTATTTATTGTTAGAAGAGCAGGGGTTTGATGATTTTTATGTCTGAAAAAATTTTCAACGCCTCAATGTCTGGATGAGATTATTAATGAAGATTATAGCAATGTCAACATCGACAATTCGTTAGCTTACTTACATATATATACAGAGATACTAAAGAACGTGGAAGAATTATCAAATATCATGTTCAAGTGTGTGGGTGGCACCCAATCCTTTCTGGGCTTTGAAGGCGAGAAATGGAAACAGTACTCAACCAGCAAGGTTTTTTTCATACTTGTACATACTCGTAATTATTTTGAACGCATTAAACGAAGAACAAAGAATTGACTTTTATTTTCAATCAACAGATGGTTAAATAAAGCACAACAAATGTAAATTGTGATCGTTGAAATGAAATTTTTCCTTGGCCTTTTGTTGGGGTGACTTTTTTAAAAATATGAATAGTTACTCGGTCGTCAAGGAAATGGAAAACGATGCTGCACATTGTTCTCCATTTTGTTGCTACATCTTTCAAATTACTTGCAAAAATTTTCTCACATTTAGTTTTGTTTTTTCCAACCATTTGTCATTTTTTCTCCCCTAAATATAAAAAAAAAAACGACAGAAGGCTACAAATTTCAAACTTGAAACAAATTCTAAAGTATAAAACCAAGAAATTATTTTCTGACACGATGTAATAACATTTTCATTCTTAAGATTTGACAAAAAAGTAACTTTTGAATTGAATAAATGTTTTATTTTTATGGTCAGGATCTTTATAAATTATTCAAATGTGACAGTTCAAAAGGCTGCATTGAAAGAAATTTTCACTTTTTTGTGTATGTTTTGTGTACTTTCTCCCTATTTATGGGTTGAAAGCTAAAACTTCATAATTTATCTCACCCTTACCTTCCCCTCGCCTCTACCCCGAAAAAAAAGAATATCGCAGTTAGAAATGAAAACTTTGACGAATTTTTTCTAAAAACAGGAAGTTTATAAATAAAGTAAAACCCGTTAAGCTTTATAAAAATAATTTTTCTTTAGATAATTTGGATTAGGTAAATACGTACTCGAAACCGAGTATAGTCTCAAAATTTTTCCCTTGGATACTTTTTTTTCATTGTGGCTTTAATGGGAGTTCGCTACTTTTTATTGTACAGCTGTTTTATTTAGTTTAAGCTTATTGTATAGTAAATTACATTTGAGCATTGTAAAGGAAATCAAAGGGATTTAAGAATGTAATTATGAGATACAAAAGAAAGTATAAAATTATAAATTCTCTCTCGGACTAATGTGGATAAGCAAGTAAGTACATGAAAATTAGGATCTGTTTGTAAATGCAGTTGCATGTTTTTATTGCATTATGTCTCCTGTAACTCAGAGTAAGTAAACCGTCAGCAAGCTATTCTGTTCTAACGGAACAGCAATGTCAGAATCCTATAATCAACTACGTTAGTGAAAGCACGCATGTGCAGAACCACATAACAGTTTGAATCAGCTAATTACTTAATTGGAAGTGCAACCAACACTGGATTGGTTCATTTTGAATCAATCCAACAAATAGCATCCAAAATTAAACTACTGTATTTATGTTTTCATACAACTGCGCATGCGCATCGGAACTAATTGAATCATCCTGACCCAGGCATTGCTGGATATCCAGTAATGACGGGTTCAAGTCGAAATTTTCAGTATCGCTATTACCGATAAAAAATTGCCTCACTATTGATACTATCGATAATTACGATTATTTCTTTTTTTATGGAATTATTATGTTCGATAGTGGTTTATTATCGATAGTATTGATATCTGAAGGGCTTTTTTGTGAGTAAGTAAAAAAAGAATTTGAAGAGAAGAATTTTAACCAAAGGAATAATAAGAATTAAATACCTTTTCATCAAGAAGGTAATGGAAATCTACTAATTAGGTGTACATCCTGATTAGGACTGAATAGAATGAAATCTGCTGTATCGAGAATATTGCCGATAAATAAAACCAACTAAGGGACGTTAAGAAAAAAACAGACACCAGTAAAACTTTTGCAGTCTTTAACGAAGAAGATACGTGAACAAGGCATTAGATAAATTTTACTACACTACTTATATTTAGTTTTAGTACCATCGTATTATTCGTATATCCGATAGAATCTGCAAGCTCGAAAAAAACGTTTTAAAATAATGACCTCTACCACTCGTAAAACAGTTCTGGTAAGTAAAGTTTTAAACAATACTATTTCAGAAGTCAAGAAAAAAAGTTTTTGTCTTTCGTGAAATATTGTTATAAATAGGAAGTCCAAGAATTGGGCTTTCTTAAACACATAACAGACGCTGTAAACAAGACAAGAAGTTTGATATTCTCTGGGGTACCATATAAATACGAGTAAAAAAATCTATCGAAATTGTGCACGACGAAGTACCACAAAATGCGAAGGAAAATTGCTAACCAACGACTGTACAAATGATAGAATTCTTAAAAGGTTTTTGGAGGAATAAAAAAATTACATACTCGTATTACGTGCATTTAAAAAAAAATTTCCCGCGTTAGAAAAATATAGCAAGCCCAAATCTCATTTTTTTTTAATTTATTAATTCTGTTTTTTTTTTGTTTTTTTTTTTCATTAGGAAAAACTATTTTTGTAGATAGTAAGTACGTATACTGTATAGTCAAAGAACTAAACGTCTCAAACAAAGAATTCATCTTAAATATTCACCCTTTTATCCAACATTTTTTTCTATTTTATAGCTTTTAAAAAGTAAAAACTGTCACAACTAAGGCGGAAAAATTTCATTTTAATGTCTCATAAAGTATATGGTATACCTATATCCATATCTACTATAGTACACTGAGAGAAATGGTATTACTTATAAGCAGAATAGTAACTTTTCTCAGCACAGTTGTAGAAATTACTATTTATTGTAAATATTATAATATTTGTAGTACTTTTATAATATCTTAGATAACATATTTTACTATTTTTGTAGTAATTTCTGCTTCAAATTTTGAATTGTCCCAGTTTTCCTATCCAAATTGTAAAAATTATCATTGAAATTTTTCTCAGTGTATTTTGTATCCAAAGGTAATCTTTTGCAAGGTAGTTATTTATTTTTAAGCCTCATATACATTAAAAACCCACGTTTTGGGTGAAAGAATCCCTCAACCTGCCCCATTCAGGTCGATTTTGAGCCACTCAAATGATACTGCTATAGGCATATACTTGGTTGCAAATCAATAATAGTAATAAAATTGAAAAAAAATAACCAATACTTAGACGATCTACAAAAATTTATTGAAATGGTACGTTACTTTTTGAAGAGCTGGCATGTTACTTATACAGTCACAGTTTCTTTTTTTGTTTTCTTGAAAAATAGGTTTTACTATAACCACAGCAAAAGAAAAATCAAAAGCAGAAATATTTTTCTCCACTATGCCGCTTATTTTTAAACAATTTTCTTCTTTGCCAAGAAAAATGAACTAGAAAAGGAAAGAAAAAAAAGAAGGCAAAACTAAATTTAAAGGATTGCGTTTCTGCCTGATTTGAGTTCCATATTCAGAAAACGCAAACGAAAAGTTTACTGAACTATGATATTGGGTACCGCTTCGTGTATTTTGTAAAATTTTGTAAAAGCGATTTCTCTTACGGTAATAGGTTGAGATATTAGTTTGCAATTTTATATAAAAGAAACTTTTCCATGATTACCGGCCTTTGCGGAGACAGTTTTGATAAACGACACTTTATTCCCTTTACCTGCGTCGGTCTTTTGCAAAAAGAAAGCCTTTATCGAAGTTCAATTTTGTCGCTGCTTTTACTGCTAGCCTTCGTATAGATTAGTCTTACAAGCAGCCACGTCATATATTCGTCTTTTTTTGTAACTTTGGCTGCTTTTGCACGAGAGAGTGAATGTCAATTATTGGTTTGTGGCTGCCTGAGGTGACAAATAATTTCATGTACGAGTATTTAGGGTGATTGATAAAAAATGATTAACTAGAATAAAAAAATCATTGTTTAAAAGTCGTTCACAGACGATTTGATTTTAGTTTAAAAATTTATGGCATTTAAAATTTAGACAGATTTTCAACTACTAGAAAAATATTAAGGTAATGCATTTAAATGAGCTTTGTACACAACCCAACACTTAGTTCAAGTCTCAAACGGTGGATTAGTGTCCCCAGTGAAAAAATGTCGGTAGTAATAATTCTTACTCTTTTTATAAAAAAACAGGGACAGTTTCAAATTTACAGAAGAAATTAACACAAAATTTGATAATATTTTATGTAGACATATATTATATTAATTTTTCACATAGAACCTGAATTGTCCCAACGTTAGTATACAGCATACCTACTAATTTCTAATCTTTTAAAGATTTTCAAATTATCTAGAACCAGTCTCAGTTCTTACTACAAGGAAGCGATCCAACATGGCTGACATCTGATGGATTTTCATATAACAAAACGAATGGGGTCCTCCGGCAGTTTTTTTTCTTATCACGTATTTTTAAAATAATTTAATCATTCCGTGAGGCATATGATGATTTTCGAAATATCCTGTGAGTGACCCCACTTTGATAATAAAAATCCAAAGGGTAAAAATTACTCGTATTAACAACACACTATGGCGTGCCACAGCCGCGTAGTTTCTCAATAAAATGCCTCAAAGTGTGTCACCAAAATCCAGAACCATAAAAAAATTATTTTCTTTACACGAAGACGATGAATGAAAAATGGTTGTTTCGACGATAAAGTTAAGAAGAAAAATCTGTCTCTCATAAACTTAAGATGAAGATTCTTCGCCATTAGATCTACCCAAAGAGAAAAAAAACTTAATCCCTAACAGTAACGGATTTTGAACGTGAACTACCCCACAAATTGATTACAGCTTAAAGTTATACTTTCTTTTCTTCTAGAAATTTTATCGCCTCAAACTATAATAAACTTCTAGTTATATTTTTTAATAATCTTGAGAAAGAATAATGAAGATGAGGAAAGAAATGAGAGAAAAGAAAGTAAAAATAGTTACTGGCGTGGCTTTTTAAATTTTAAATGACAGCGAAAAAAATGTATAAAAGTAAAAACCAAAGAAGTAGGTTATGGGTACAGTTTTAAAGAAATCATTAAATGAGAAAAAAATATAATAAAATTAAAAAAAAAAAAGATTGTTCAGGAATTTTGGAACCATTACGTTCAAACTTTTTACTTGACACCTGAAATTATTGGAGAATTATGAATTATAAGAGGGTGAAAGACTGGTATTCCTATTTCTTTTAATTTTTTTTTCTTTTTTTTTTTTTCCAGTAGCCCACTAAACTAAATAGCTGCAGCCTTCACTGAAGTTTCGTGAAGGCGAAAGATGAATTCTCTTTTACAACAGGAGATTATAAAAAGTATCCAAAAATGTTTCTTATAAAAACAAAACAATTCATCTTCAATAACTGTTTTAACTCTATGACGTCATCAAAGAATGACAAAATGTTATATATAGGTATGATGACGTCACCATCTGAGGTTATTATGTTCTATCTGGATATAATGACGTCATCATCTGTATTTACTATGTAATAAATATATATGATGACGTCATCAAGGAAGGACAAAAATTGTAGAAAAAATTCCTCTTCAATTCATCTTCAAAGAGTGTATGATGACGTCATCAACCACTTTTCAACATAGGAACCGCAGATGGTGACGTCATCATACCTAGATACAACATTTTGCCCTTCCTTGATGACGTCACAGATGATGACGTCACACAGTTAAAAAGCGGTTGATGACGTCATCTTTTGATGACGTCATCAAGGAAGGGCAAAATGTTGTATCTAGGTATGATGACGTCACCATCTGCGGTTCCTATGTTCTATCTGGATATAATGACGTCATCATTCTTCTTCAATTCATCTTCAAAGAGTGTATGATGACGTCATCAACCACTTTTTAACTGTGTGACGTCATAATCGATGACGTCATCAAGGAAGGACAAAATGTTGTATATAGGTATGATGACGTCACCATCTGCGGTTCCTATGTTTTATCTGGATATAATGACGTCATCATCTGTGTTTACTATGTAATAATTAGGTATGATGACGTCATCATGCTATGGTGGAAATGATGACGTCATCAACCGCTTTTTAACTGTGTGACGTCATCATCTGTGACGTCAGAACAAAATGGGACATTATGTTATGGTGGGACAAATGTTAGAAGGGCATTATGTTTGAAACAGGAACGCCCAGTACAAAAGAATTCATCTTCAATAAAAATACAGGCATTCAATTGAAATTAATCCTTAATTGATTTTTTGTCCTTTCTCATTTTAATATTTTTTCACAACCCATCCATTCGGATGGATTTTCCAGCTTGTATACTAATAAAAATGTTAAAATCCATAAATAATAGGTATAGACTAGGAACACAAAAAACATTTTTCTAGCGTCAAGGTGTCAAAATAAACTTATGTCATCAAAGAGAAATATTATGTTTCTTTTTTAAGCCTTCGTATTTTTTTTTTCTTTTCATCCTAAAGAAAATGCTTCTAATTTTTCCTCCACATATGTTATCTCTGTGAATCTACGACTTCAGCATTATACTTTGGGTATTTTGTGTGTTTTTCTCCTTTTTTTCTGCTTATCCTTTTCCAAAAAGTTATCGTGAAAATTTCGCGTCGTCGCTTTTATTTAATCGTATCAGTCACCGGATATTTTACTCTATCGTTTACCTCTTTTTTCCCTCTATACTTCAACAACCCTTGTAATCCTTTTTATCCTCGTCTGTTGCTGACTCCCTATCTCTTCTCTTAGACGATATAAGTTATTCGAGCTTGTTAGTGTCGTGCAAAGAAAGAAAAGAAGAAAAAAAGTTCAACCCACTCATTGGAAATTGAAGGTAGGATATGGTGGTCCTGTCGTGTCCATCCAAGCTAACAACATTTTGCCATAAAAGTCAAAAGTTTTCGCCTTATTAGATGCTCTTTTTTTTTATAAACGCTCTTTCATACTCGGTGTTTTAATAAAAACGCGATATGAATTTTCTAGGTATTTAGTATACCGAGTTCACGTGAACTTTTCCAATTTTTTTTTTTGCTGACCCCCTAAGGAATGACGTTGAAAATAGCAGCTACTTTTCTTTCTCTCCCTCTCTCCCAAACTACAGATTTTGCTCGTCGATAACAAGAATTAATTTTGTTCGACGTTATTTGAGACAAGTGTCATCGATGAGAAAATCTTGGCTATTTCTAAGTAGAGAAGATTAGGGTTACATAGAAAGGTACGTCTAGCCACTTTGACTCGTTTCATCGTCAGTGACAAAGGAGAAGGGAATTCTTTCTTCAGCTAATCTAATAATATATGGAAGAATGTATATTTCCTATATAGGTACTTCTCAACATTGAAAAAGGCGAGTATTAAAAAATTAAATTTATAGGAATCAACAATTCACATTTTCAAAAGTTCAGAATTTTCCTGAAAACAAATAACATCTTACAAATGCACATACAAAACCGACAAAGAGAATAGAAAAAGAGACCCTATAATAAGAAAATTTTCACCAGCCAAATACACTCTCTTCACTCTGTGCTGTTAACAGAAAATTTTCACCAGCCAAATACACTCTCTTTACTCTGTGCTGTTAACAGAAAATTTTCACCAGCCAAATACACTCTCTTTACTCTGTGCTGTTAACAGAAAATTTTCACCAGCCAAATACACTCTCTTCACTATGTGCTGTTAACAGAAAATTTTCACCAGCCAAATACACTCTCTTTACTCTGTGCTGTTAACAGAAAATTTTCACCAGCCAAATACACTCTCTTCACTATGTGCTGTTAACAGAAAATTTTCACCAGCCAAATACACTCTCTTTACTCTGTGCTGTTGACAGTGACGGATAGGACTGGCGGGAAACTGGGCAAATCCCGGTGCGCCTTTTGGGGGGGGTCAGTACATTTTGACGCTCCACAGCCTCAAATTTTGGCACCCTAAAAATGATTTGCCCAGAAAAAAAAATTTGTCTATCCGTCCCTGGCTGCTGACCACACGGTTCGGACTTAAACTGGCGGTATTTATTTGTAATTTATATAAAATGTTTCCAAGGTGTTCAAAGCGACCATTACATTTCATTCTTGTGCTACACTCGTACGGAATGGAATTCTCATATCAAAATGACGAAGCTCGGAAGACGTGTACTGCAAATTGCATAATTGGTTTGCCGTAAATACGTGAAGCTGTACTCTGTTCCATTACGATGTATAGTGACAGCTAGAACGTTGCCAAGTAACTCGTTCTTATCGTCGTTCTGGTTAAAATACCTCGTAAATAAAAAAAATCAAAATTTTTTAAGTGATATAAAAAAGTTAAAAATAAATAAATTCTTATATGAGCAAATGAAACGATGTTTATGAATTAATTTCAATCTCTACAATATTATCTGCAGAGTACTCATGGGCGAACTTTGCTTAGTATGTTGAGGGAAGAGAGGGGGAGGCTAAAAATAATAAAAAGAAAAACTAATACCTAATTAAAATGAAAAAAATGAAAAAACATTAAGATTTTGGCACAAATAAATTAAAATTTTAGATATTTCCTTTGAACGGGGGTGGGGGGGGATTTACTTTTCTGTAAGGAAAAGGATTTGTTCGTGAATTCAAAGTACCTATGGACAGACATCCTGACAACTGAGATTTTATTATATACGAGTAGATAACTATACACCTCCATGCCTTAGGTTGTCAAAACAATTTACGTACTTTCATCATCTTAATGAAAATCAGACCGTTTCAATTCCCCTAAAATAGTTGATGAGATAAATTTTTCATTTGCCAAAAAGTTTATATCAAAAAGTGCTACTCGTATTTGCGAAAATTTTTCAATAAAAATTCAACCAAAGAACGTGACAGGATCTTGGTGTAACTTATATACGCTCGCAATTTAGATTATATTATACTAAAATAATATAGTACCGATAACATAAAAAATAATGGACAAAAAATAAAAAATTGTAATTTAATATTTTAAGGAATTCAAGCTTTGAAAGTTCTCTACCAATCTAATAATCAAATTAAAGTATTTCATTACAAAAGTAAACATACGGAATCAAAAGGAGGAAAAAAGCGTTGAAAGAAAATTGGTTAGAATGTTAGAAGTTTGTAAGTTCTTTGAGTAAAACATCAGATTCTGTGGTATGATTTACAGTTATTTTCTTTCTTTTTTCTTTCTCTATGGTTCGCCTTTTTTAAAAAAGTCATTTTACGGATAAAATTTATCGGTTTTCTTTCCAATAACGTAAATAGGTTTCCAGAAATAAGAATGTTGAACCGTATTTTGTTTGTTTTTACGATTATTTTAGATAAAAATCAAAAAGCTAAGTATCATCTGAGTTTAGGGTTGTTACTTTATTGGCGACTTGGATTTCTGTGAAATTGCTTATTTCAAATGGGAATTTTCTATTTGTAAAATGGTGTACGTTCGCTAATTTGAAAGAGTTTTCACGATATTTTTCATTCAAAACTTGTTTAATTTTCAAACCACTTGCTATAAAAATGCATTAGCATAATATATAATAGTTAATATGTATAACAAAAAAACCTATAGTTAACCATCATTAAGAGGAAGTGATAACTGCCTTAGAATAAAATATAGATCAGAAGAATTTTAACTTGTATATAGCCCATAGTCAAAATTTTGCTAAGAAGCTCGTTTGTAGGATAAAGTTGTCAATATAGAACTCACATTAACGCCATCAATTCATAAACACCCCAGAATCAGTAGCTACCATGTCGCTTCAACATTGTACCTAAAGACAGGCTAAAAAGGAGTTGCCAAAAGGGCCCATCCTTATTAATAACTGTTTCATGGTTTATGAATAAAAAGTTTAAATTCTTACCCGATCTGCAACGATCTGCAATGTGACGCACATGTGGAGGAGAAATGTGACTTTTGTGACACTGATGTGACCTATAAATTTTCCAGTGGGTCATATCAGTGTCACAACAGAGTCACTGCTTCCTGATTGGTTGAATTTGTGTACACATTTGTATCACAAAAGTGCCACTGCTTCCGGATTGATTTAATTTTCGCCACATCTGCGTCACATTTCGCGTCACATTGCTCTTCCACATTTGTGTCACAGTTTGCTGATCGGGTATAGATATGTTTATGCTTAATTAATGAATTCAGGTTTACATAGAATTGGATTCTTAATTTTTGATCTAAAATTACTTTTATAAATTTATGTTGCAGACTTAAATTTGGCGCTCTGAATGACTGAAATTTCAGTTCTTGGGAAGTTGAAATCAAAAATGTAATATTATAGAACTTCAAGTTCAATATTTGTGCACCTACAGCATATCTAAAAGACTGTCTGTTTAAAACTAAAGCCACAAACAGTCGGTAAAATTTTTTATTTTTTGCACAGAATTGGACTTGATGGAGAATATCCTTAATCGCTCACAGGCTAATAGAATTTTTCAATACCACATTACTGACAGGCGAGAATACATTCGCTCTTCTTAAGAAACTGATTAAATAAAAAAATCTGAAAAGAAAATATTCCACGATATAATATTTCCAGATATTTTCAAGTCGAGACGCAGTTTGTCCAAGTCTGCCGGAACACGATTTTGTTTCACTTCGAACACACTTTGCGAGAGTTGCTCTTCAATTTGAAACATTATCGATACCCTCCATTTACAGAATTTACACTTTCAGTTTGCTAAAAGAGAAGATATTCTTTGAAAGCTAGCAATTTTCAAGATTTTTTTCTCCAGCTTTCTTTTTACTTTTCTTCTCCCTTAAGACCTCCCAGTTTCCAGTGTTTTCCCTTTTCCGGTACACTCATTTGCAGAAATAATGATGACCATTTCCTGTTTGTGACGTTTTACTTTATATATTAGTCTGGATGGCGTAAACAAATCAAAAACTCAATTCGAGTAAATTTTTGTCGTTGATTTTTTTCTCTCGCCATCATTTATCGCAAAGTTTCTTGTGCAATTGAATTTATTCGAAATCGGAAGGAGAAAAAAGAAAAATGGTCGAAAAAAGCTTCGCTCCATTAACACGTTTGTGTGGAAAATTACTTAAATGAAAGGACTATTGTTTTAAAGTGAAGCTATAACTGACTTCCATTTAATTCGCGACGAAAAATAAGATGGCGAAGACGTTTGAGAAAATTTCTATCTTTTTTGAAAATAATAATTCCCCATTTCTTCTGTACTTTTTTTTTTTCTTAACGAACGTCAAAAAACCATTTCTCACTTTTGTAGTCATAGAAAATTGAAACGTCTTGTCATTTAGGAACGAAGCTAGAGTTCAAAATGGTGGCTATTTTTTGAAAATTGCGAATGTGTTTCTTGTGCTGTTCTCTACGTTAATAGTTCTCTATACTCTTATAAGTGATGTCAAATGAGGAATGTTGTTACGCAATGATACCCAGCCTTAAGACATGTCCCATGTCAAAATAGATAACTGCTAAAAAGAACAGATCAACATAAATAGACCTATTCTGCGAAAGTGAGCAAAAAATAATTCCAAGCTTTTTCGAAAAACAGACTACATATTTTACTGAAAATGCAGCAGAAGACTGCCTCTCATTGCCAATTTTATAAAATTCTTTATACAGGGTGATTCAAATTTCATCGACGCACTATAGGAGAATAGCATTTGGTGCGTCAAAATTTGAATCACCATTTGAAATGCACACTCGATTCATTTTTCTATGCACAAGCCAAGAACACAGCGTGGACAACGCAGCAAATTGTTTAAAATCCCTATTGTGAGCCAAATAAAAGTCCCTGGAGGTAAAAAAAATCTCTAAAATCGGTTTTTTCGGTGAAAAGTTGAATTTTGGACTCTAAAAAAATTGAAAAAAAGAAAAAAAGATTGGTAGAATTTTAACCATAAAATTTGAAATTTTAAAATACAATTATAAAAACCAAATAATAAAATAAAATCATCTTTTGCTTGGTAAATAATAATTGGAAAATTGAGACAAAAAATCCTCTCAAAAATTCCTAAAAATCCAAAAAAATCTTTCAAATCCCTGAAATCCAAAACATTCCTGGTTTCAGGGATTAAATCACGCAGTTGGCATCCCTGCAAGAACAGGAGTTTAACCAGGAAAAAATTTGAATCACCCTGTATAATATAGATATGAGTTTGAGATTGCCTTCCGAGGTATTATTGCAGCTTACTTCAAAGTAAACACGCAGTCATTTCCTCAACAATACATTTTTAATCATTCAGTCATTATCATTCAGTCATTATCATATACTCGTAGATAGAAAGACCATCAACCTCAGAAATTTTGTTTTGCTTTCAACAGAAAAAAAATCCCAGACACTAGAATATAATTTTACGAAATGACAAAAAAAAAAGTTTTTAAATTCAAAATAACTTAATTCTCAAGAGCATCCCATTCACAGGAATGTTTTATTCAAATGGATGCCTAAATGAAGATGAGTTTAAAATTCTCTTCCAGTTTTCGATCATCGTAATGGTTGGTCGGGGGAGGGGGTACAGTTTCCACACCAACCTTCTCAACCTTTTGCGAAAAAAACAAAAAAAACATATACAGCCACTAAAATTATCCCAAGAATAATAATTTTCGTGGAATGAAGTTGTTCGTAATTTTGGTCGCGCGTGTAACGCTTGTAGTATTCCAAACGTATTTACGGCGTTACAACCCAATACAATAAAGAAATTCAATGTTTTCGTACGATTTTATAAACCTATAATGTGACAGAATTATTAATGAATTTGAATATTTTTCATTTCGAAAATAGCTTTTTTTCAAAATTTAAATGCAATAAATGGATTTTCAAGTGACAAAGAAAAAAACAAGTTTCCCCGCGTGGATAATAAGTTGAAAGCGAAATTTAAAAATTCGAAGTCTTTTTCAACTAAATAAATTTGTTTTATTCATCTGTTTGTTTAGCATTTGGAGTCTATTTGCGAACGAAACTATAACGGATGGGCGTTTTTCCCAAACGTAGTAAGTCCAATAAAGTGATATTTAGAAAATGTAGAAAAACTGTTTGAAGTTGGGTCTGTGTGAATATTTATTCACGAAATTTTCCTTCTTGCACTAATACTCGTTAATATACAAAATGTCTAAGTTGAATAAGCGAGAAGAAATGAAAGTTTTAATATTAAAATTCATAGGTTTAATCAAGTTTTGAAAGAAACATTTAGATAAAAGTGCCTCTAAATGGATAGTATTTACACTTACACAATCAATTCGTTCCATTAAAGGTAGTACGTGTGTAAAAAATTACATATGAGCATTACTTATTAGTAGGTACTTAATTTTTTAGACATGTTACCTTTAAAGAAATGACTTGATTTATTTTTCCTTAAAGCTAATGAAACTTGTTATTTTTTAAAGGTTAATGAACCATGAAAAAAAGTTGAAAAAAATTAAATCAAAAAAACAGCTTTGTGCGAGAATAGAAAACATGTTCAAGGATAACACATCTAAATTTCAGCATATTGGTGCCAAACTGAACAAAATAGTAAATTGTGAGAGTACTTTGAAACTGAAAAATCGTGAAAATTTTTACTTCGGCTGCCAAAACGCAAATCCGCAACACACATAATATATGTCAAAGAAATTTCTTATATCATTTTTAAGCAGTTAACGTAGATGTTGACTTTATGGCAAAGATAGTGTACGTACGTACACCCCTGATCTGCAATGTGACACAGTTGTGGAGGAGAAATGTGACACTTTTGACACTGCTTCCTGATTGGTTGAATTTTTGCCACATCTGCGTCACATTTCTCCTCCACATTTGTGTCACAGTTTGCAGATCGGGCCCCACGTAATCTCTTAAGATATAGTCTATGCTCAGACATGAATACCAATTTATTTGTCAAAATGTCAAAAATAGAATACTCACGTATACGAGCATAGACTTATTACATTTTTGGAAAAACGCATCTTGAGTCCCAGTAGTTACAGACTTCAAAATACTTGCCAGTTACAGAGCTCTTTGTCAAATCCTCATCCAACCAATTATGAGCACATTTCATTTATATTCTGTGTTACACGGGTTTGTCACCGTTTTCACGTTATATTTTGCCAACTAAAAACCACCACGAATGGGTAGAATAATGTTTAAACACGGGCGAGAAAGAACGAGAATGGTGCTGAACGAGATGCAAAAAAATATACAAATGTATAATTTTGTCAAAGCTCTAGCATAAGAAATGAGGAACACAGTCACGAAAGTAACAATGACATTTGGGAGGACCGAGAGAAGTTAATAAATTTAATTTCGCATAACTTAAAACAATAATATAACGAAAATCGAGGCAAAAGTATTTCACAGGCGAAAAGTATAGTACGCGGAGTATAAATACGACGATGGCGAAGGCGTTTTTCCATGGCTAAGCCTTTAGAGTGGAGGCGAGGGTTTGGTAATGGAAAAGAAAAGGTAGAAATCTCTATACAGTAATAGGGTTCGCGCGTATATAATGAATTGTTTTTCTGCCGCCGTTTACTGAATTTATCATTGTGTGACCAACAATGGCGAGAAAGAGCGTGTAACTCCATCGCTTTGCTAGCTGGGAGGGGTAAACCTGTGCGTAAACGCGACAATATATCAGACAAAAGGGTTTTACAACTCTTACATAAAGCAAAATTTAAATTTTCTCGGATTTAACGTATTCGTTAAATAACAACCACCTATCTCAACATTTTCACGACTTATGACGACGGTTTCGAGTGCCATCATCGTCGAGCCAAATCGAAAACAGTCGTAAAATTCTATTTCACGAGCTAGGAATGTTCTTTGTTGATAAAATAAGGGCTAGGTATACACCTATGTTCGAGAAAAATCGCATTTTTGTTTGTTTTTTTTTAATAATGCAGCAATATTTAGCCATGCCAAAAGAGAATCAAGCATTAGAGAATTGATTAAGGTTATGATTTACTGGACAATTTTTTTCACTAAAAATACCCCAACTCATTATAAGCCATTTCTCCCTCAATATATGAGCCAAATTTTATAGTTATTTGGCATGTTATAGGTGAAGAACTATAACATATTTTCCAGTTGTCAGTTTTTTATAATTTACTAAACTTCTAATGTTTTATAATAGCTGAGGACACAATTTTAATATTTCATTATACATTGTTTCATTTGACCACATATAACTTCCAGTTGTCAATTTTTGATGATTCAAGGAAGCTTTTTTATGTTTTAGTTTCCACACCTGAAATACCCATAATAATAATATTGTAATCTTATATAAGGTTTTTAATACCAGAAAAACCATGTTTTACTCGATTACTCGAAGGACCAGGTGGCGTCATATTCGACTCAACAGTAAAAGAACCTCAAAGGACCGGAGAATGTCATACATGACGCCACCAGGTCTTTCTAGCGTTAATCATAAAGAAATTCAAAACTAACTATAGGCACCAGAAAATTTCAAACATTAAAAACTAAAAATACTTCTCTCTGACGTAGGTCCTTATCTTTGATATCCAGTTTTTTTTTTTTTTAATAAAAAAACCCTAATCTATATCAGATGAGATGGGATAATAGGTTAGTATAATATATTTTGTATCTCCCAAAATCTGATATTTTGGACCTTCTTTTTGTTTTCTGACTTGTTAAAAATGCTTGGGTAGAAGGGTATAAGGAACCAGCGATACTCCGGTTAAAGGAACTATGACAAAGATTTCCCAAAGTTACCAAAAAAATCTTCTCTCTGTTTCCACTGTCGAGTGAACAAATGGAAAGTTTCTCAACCAATTGAAATACATGACATAGCACACAATATGTCATCAAATTAGGGGATGCAAATTAGTTATACAGGTATTCTCGAATCATAAAACGAGAAACGATACTTCTGCACAATTTCTGCAATATAGCCTCTCCTCTCGCCTCCTTCGCTGCCAGTTCTACCTGAAAACTAATTGATAAAAAGTAATATCCGAATCCGCAAAACGGAGAAACTTCTCTAAGAAACTTTACTCTAAATGAAAATATCTCTACCACACCTGTCCAAATATGAGATCGAACTCACAACGGTTCGAATGTTTTTGAAATGAATTCTGGTTGGTATTCGCACAACTTTATTCCCGAAACGTAGCGAAACTTGTGCAACTAAAGTTCTCTCGAAGGAAAGCCTAACTCCCAGCCAATTTATATCTTCGAACGTAATATTTACCCGAATAAAATAACTCGTGTACATCAACTTCTACAGAGGTTTCTTTTTTCCACCTTATAACTTCTTCTATTATATACCTCTTCGGTAAGTCGGTACAGCCAATTTAGACGACTGAGTAAGTTGAATTTTAAAAAAAATAGCAGTTTGATTTCAGTTTTTCAGAATGATCAAATAAATTTTGAAAGTTCAGGCTTTACACTGGCTGAAATAACTGAACAATCTTTTGCAAGAGGGTACGAGTCATATTTTTATGGGCAGTTTTAAAAAAGTATTTAAAATCGACGCAGTATAGTAACTTTTCTCATCACAGTAGAGAAAATTATTATAAATTAGGGTACTTTTTTACTACTTACCTTAAATGATGAATTTTGCTATTTTTGTTGTGATTTATGCTACAAATCTTGAATTGTTCCGGTTTTCCTATTCGAAATGTAAAAATTACTACCTACATTTTTTTTCACTCTCAAAACGTGACTGACAGTTGCATTTTTGTATAATAAATCTACTGTAAATATTTTTTTTTTTTTGATGTGCAGAAATTTGACTTGTGCCCCTTCGATTAAAAAAAATCTCAAACTGTTTGGAGGTTAATATGCAGATGGCGACATTTCTAAATATTATAAAATTCAGTCATTTCATAAAATTCTTACATTTATTCAGTCTGAAAGCAAATGTAGTATTTATACATTTAATTTTAGTTGAGTAACAATGAATTAAAGTGCATCTATCCAAAACGGCCTTGGCGCAAAAACACAACCATTGATTAATTATTTAATGAATTATGACCTGTTAAAGAGTACTCTATATTGATACATTATAACGACTCCATCATGGGAATTGCCTGCAATGAAAAGTGCCGAACGCACTGTTGGCAAGAGCAAGTGGTAAATTTTTGCATGGCTTTTTGCGCTTCCACCTTCAATTCAGCAACTGGTTTCTGGTAATTATAGATAAATGAGAATTTTTCTTTTTTTGCAATACTCCATAGAAACATAAGAATATCCCTCTCCACCCGCTAAAACTGCGTAACGGGTGGCCAATCTAGAGATAGCAAGACCCTTAATTCGGCACGGGCACTGAGAAAAATTTCGATAGTTTGGATAGGAAAACATGGACAGTTCAAGATTTGCAGTAACAATTACATACAACAAAAATTAAAACGTGTATTAGAAACTAGCCAGTACCTAAAGTAGTAAAAACTAAAAAGTATCACAAATATTGAGAATAATATCTATAATAATTTCCATAATTGCGATGAGAAAATTTACTGAATTATCCATAATTATTATGCAAGTGCTACCCATTGCTCTCAGTATTTACAGAGAAATTCAATTAAAATTAGACAATTTTTTAGATGAATTCATAAATGAACCAATCCAGAAACTTCTGTATGGAATTTCTCTATCTCATTTGTTATATGTACAGCTAATTCCGAATGAGCTGCATCACTAAGGTATTATTTTCCGACAGCTACTAGGTATACATAAATCTTTAATCAAAATAAATAATTTTTGACAAATATTTGTGTTTTTCGAGCATATATCACTCATAAATTTGAAATTAAAAACAAAATCAATTATTTACCGCGAATTGTGTACAGCAACAAAAACAGCCACCACAAGTAAAACATTTTCTGATCCATTGCAAGTTTAGAAAAGAATCAATAAAAATTACGTTGACACTTCTTCAAAAAAATAGCCGAATAAAAATTCAATTATAACCAACCATATCGAAAACCAACATTTCTTAAATTTTGTTAAAACTCAAAATTAATGCTCATATTTTTTCGAACTGTCAAGAATTAAATAACTCGAAACAAGTGCAGCAACTATTAATCACGAGTAAAAAATGATCAAGGGGTCACGAGAATTTACGAACAAAAAAAATTTATTGGAAATATCACGAAGTTTTGGCCATGTGATCAACAATGAGTTAGTGGAGATAGTATGATGTTAGTCAAAGAGAGGATGCTTTAATACTAAAAGTTCGTTCAAAAATTTCGAATAGCATGAAAAAAACGCACACTGTTGAATTTCCAGTGCCATGCGCTTTTCAACGCTTTTCGTCGAGTACAAGTCTTTGTATGCATTTTTGTTGGATTTCCAATAAAAGCTTTGATGGGGAGAGGCGAGAAGAAGAAATATTCAACTTACGATGAGACTGATAGATGATACTTCAAGGGTAGCAGAACAGAATTGTAAAAATACATGCAGTGGTTAAGGAAAGGAGGTTGTGAGTGGAATACTTTCATAACTTAAAATAACTATAAATGAACAATGATATGCAAGAAGGCGATAAATCCACTTTTTCAAGTTTCACAGGAGAACAAAAACTTTTACTTTGCATAGCCTTCTTATGTGACACTTCAACTTAAAGTCTATTTTCTCAGCGATGGTTGCATTTTGGGATGTATTATTTTTACTGTAAGAAGGGCTTGATGTATACAATTAAACCTTATAAGATTCAATTTTTTTATAAAGCGAACATATCCCCTTCTTGCGTATCACTAATTCAAATACAAAAAGACTTGGGAATCTCACAGTCAACTAAGAGCACTAACACCGGGTACGATTATGTGACAATGAACCTTCAAAGATAAGGTAGGTATAAGAAGTGATTTGAAAATTAAAAGTTCATAGTAACCCCCTGGGAGAGTTCAAAGTTTACTTTCTTCCCTAAGCTCTGGAGGGTGCAGTTTTGATTCGATTGAATTGAAACTTGCTTAGGTCTCATAAAATACATGATTCTCTTCTAAGTTTCAAATAAATCTATCAAAAATTTGATTTTTTAATAATTGATTTTTTCCAATTTTTTTTTTGAAATTTTTGCAAGCCCACAACTCTGTAACCGAGAGAAATGGATAGAAACTATTTGTGACTTGAATTTCAGCAGAAAATCGTGATTTTTGGATATGTTGTGAACAAATGTTTATTGTTGAACTTGAAAGTTCTATAGAATAACATTTTACATTTTCACTCGCCCAAGACTAAAATTTCAGCCACTATCAGGGTTAAATTCAGCCTTTAGGTCTAATGTTTACATTTTGTAAAAGCAATACTAGATAAGAAATCAAAAATCAAATTCTATAGAGATCTAAGTTCAATATTCAAATAGGTACATAAAAAATTTCCAGAAGTCACAACTTCCTATTCATAATTTGAGCGAGAAACGGTCCGAAAAAATTTTTTACTTCATGAAAATATTTGTATTTTTGCTAAGTACAAAGTAAGATTCACATCTTGCTCTAGTTCATCATCAGAAATATACTACCTCAATTACGCCTATAGAATTGCTAAGTTGCAGAGTTTGGGCTTCTGGAAAAGCACACTCTCAATAGTATAAAAATAACTCAAACCTAAATTCTATTGGCTGCCTGGGAAAAACTGTTTCAACTTTTACCTGTACTATATAGTGGTTAGGTAGCTTTGAAGTAAAATGAATAAAAGAGAAAAACTGATGTAACCTAACGAGCTACTGGTATAAATCGAAACGAGTTCTTATATTGTATTGGAAGAGCAAAAAATCTCAGAAGCAAAAAATTTATAAACGAATATTCGAGAAGAAAAATGAACCGAAGGTGAAACAATTGTAGCAAATAATTCATACTAAAATACACGCAGTCGACGAGTCTTTCAAACATCAAAAGAAATTTCATGTTTTTACATACAGAATGCTTGGGTACCGATAAAGACGAGCAACATTTTTCTGGCAATTTAACATAGTTGTAATAGAAAATCTTTTGTTTTCCCTCCCTTCGTCCACTCCTTCTCTTTCGAGTTTTTAAGATAGTCAATAAACGAGCGAAAAAACATAATAAGTATAAGGTTGTTCCATTTTTTCCCCCATTTTTTATGTAGCTACTGACAAATTTCACGTACGAAATGATATAAAAGAAAAGTATGGATAAGCGTCGTCGAATTTTATATATATAGGTACAGTGCTGTTCGCAGCGTCTTATGTTCTACTTTATTTTGAGAATATTTTTCAATTACTTGTAGGGTACTAGATTGTGTGCTCTTTACGATACCGCAACTATTTTATCTAACGATGTTTACCGAGAGATTTTTTCTCCTTTGTAATCAAGATGCTTATTTCACAAAAACAAATTGCTAATACAAGATTATTTTTTATAGGTACTCGTAAGCAAACCGCGTGGAATATTTCTAAACTGTCTTTAATTTCTATTATTTAGAGGAAGATCAAATGAAATTTTATAAATCATCATCAGAATTATTCAAACATTTACTACAGCATTCAATAAGTCAGTCAATTCTTGTTATACTCATTTGTATTATTGTTGAAAATTTTGACCCGTAACTAGCGATAATCAGAAGAATTGTACCACATAATGAAAGACTAGAATTAGTGAACACCTGCTCACAGTCCACAAAAATTTATAACACCGCCTGGGACAAAAAAAATTAGAAGCCTGAAGAAACACTAACAACCTACTAAGATAAAAATAAATCAAATTGAGGTACCTACTCGAGTAAATATAACAATCTGCTATACGGTGAAAAACGCATGTTTTATAAAAAGAATGTTTTTCTAGACGTTATTCATCAATGGTGACGGTTTTAAAATTGATTTAATCGTAAACTTTTCATTAGGAAATGAGTTCACAAAATTAGGAAAATACGGAAAGTTAATCCGATGTGAAAAGTCAACCAATGCGACGAGAGAAACTTTTCTTAATTTAAGTAATCAATTTAAACTGCGTATTAATGAATTATTTTCAATTTAAGAATAGACTGAAAGGGTTGTATTTTCTTCCTTACTTGAATGTAAACAGTTGGAAACCAGCAAGCCAGTTGATTTATTTCCTATCCAAACCAAGATTGATTACTAGGGGATTTTTCAACTGCAGAATATAGACTACTTCACAGACCTATTGAAAATAACGTATATGTAAGTACGTACTTTACAAGTGTCAAACGGATTAGGAAAAAAACGAGATAAATTCCCATTACATATATAAACCAAGATTCAAGGAAAAAAAATCGAAATATAACCCTTAATTGGACAAACATATTAACACACACATACATACATACATACATACATATAATATAAATAAAAGAATAGAATTTCCATTAATTACCTGTTTCGATTTAAGAATCACAATTTTAATATTGAATATTGGCGGGAAAAATAAAATAGAGATACCTCCATTGTCCACGTCCTGAGCCATCATCAGAAGATTTTCGTTTGGATCCGGTAATAGCGTTGTAAAAATAATGACAAACACGCGAAATTTTCAACGTAATGACGAACCTCTGTATTTAAACGAACACATCGAAAAAACACAAACCATAATCACGAGAACGGAAAACGATTAAAAATAAAACAAATAATTGGAAATACGCTAAATCAAATAATTTTACAACTAAAAAATAATCAACAAGACAAAAACGTCAACATATTATAGTTTTAGTTTGTATTCGTATTTTGTACCCTCGAATCTCGGTATCACCGACCAAGAAAATAATTGAATAAATCAATTCCAAAACAAGTTCACTTTCCACTGAAATTTTTCTAGTCAGCGAACACATATTTTACACGTTCCGTAGGAAATACACCAGTAGCACGTTCAAATTACCACACTTCCGCACCAGAATGATGAAAATCAACGGATCGGCGCGAAAAACTAAACAATTTTAATTAAAATTCTTGCGTAGCTTATTTTAATTTGATCACCAATCATCTAAAAATCATTTGATAAGAAAAAAAAGAAAATTAAACAAAAATCAAACTGGTAAAAGGGTAATAGTGGCTGTGATTAAGGGTGTAATCTACCTTTACTTTTTTCAAGTGGTTCACGATTTACCATTTTTTTCCCCCAGAATTTCACACCGAATATTTGAATATGTTCCTATTAAACATTTATTCCATATGCCCCCGACGAAGCGCTTTCTTGATTATTTTTCAAAATAAGGCATTTTTTAAAGATCTCAATGACCCATTTTTTTGAGCTTTCAAGAAATGTGAAAAAACAAAGAAATTGAAAAAAACAGCTTCATCCGGGCCATAGACGAAAAAAGTATCAGACTGCTAGTCCTATTGTTGTGTTTTTTCGCAGATGGGATCCAAAATTCTTTTGTGAAAAATGGTAGAAGGAATATGCTAATTATAATACGAGTAAATACCTGCTGCGCATAACGGTAAAAATATTATCTGGATCTCGGATTCCACTTGGCGGACAAAAATAACAAAAGGACTGGCAAGTCTAGTATAGTTTTTTCATCTATGATCTGGACGTAGAGAGCAATACGTTCAAGGATGATAACTCAAATTTGGAATCAAACTCGGTGAAAAATATGATGAATAGTCAGGGGTGCCGTGAAGGCACAATCTTGAGGAGCAACTCCTCGTTAACGATTTTGGGGTGGCCGATTTTATTTTCAAATTTAAAAAAGAATTTTAGAGAAGATCGAATACCAAGAATTTTTTTCGCGCACTGCGGGGGGGTTTCATCATTCATAATTGACCTAGAGAGGGGCACTCCTCGTAAGTCTTGGGGAATCACAGCACCCCTGTAGAATAGTAAGTGTACTTTAGAGCTATGAACTAGTGAAAATTGTTATTTTGTCTGCCAAAACGCAAATCCGCTACACATGCGTCGAAGAAATTGCCTACATTTAATATTTTCAATCAGTTTTTTAAACGTCGATGGTGACTTCAGTACATAAGTAGACGATACCCTGAGCGAACCAAGCCTTTTTCAATTATGTGAAAACGTACTTTGTATAATGGTCGGCCGATTAAGAATCGGGTAGGAGATCAGCTGTTCTTGTCGGATGCTGGCGGCCAGCGATGATCCGTCTTGAGTATGTGCTACTTGGGCCATCGTGCAAACTGGTGGAATCTGCACTGGTGCCATGGATACAGCTGCAATCGAGACAGGAGTGGCAGCTACTGCAGCTAAACTGACCGGAACGGTGGCGACGCTCGCAGTGACCGTTCGCAGTACTTGGGGTTGCTGCATATTAACCTGGCCTTGGGCCAGCGTACCCGCATTTGTGATGGTGACAGCCGGAACCGTAACTGCCGTCAAACTGGCTGTCGTTTTTTCTCCCATACGCAAACGTGCATTTTGCTCCAATAAGAACTCGTTTGTAGCTTGCAAGTCGCAGTTCTTTTTCGCTAGCTCGGATAGCCGCTGACGTAGCATTTCGTTTTCACTTTCCAACACCTACGAATGAAAACAGAGTATTAGGTCCACTATAATAAAAGATACACTGCAGTCGAATTATCGACGAAAATAGAAACCAATATTTTTGATTCATTTTATGCTGGAACAACTTTTATACTCATATCCACCTGAAACAAAAACATTAGAGCCTTTGCACGAAGATATCGGAAAAAATTCATACTTTTTAACCTTCCAAAACGTTTCTCACTGAAACCAAACGACAGATTCGCTTGAAAGTGATGTGTATTCAAGAAAGTCTGTTACGCTAAATATTCTAATACAGTACTTCACAAAGCAGAAATTTTTTAAGCTACCGACAAAGAGAGATGTATTTGAAAAAGAAAATTTTGCGTATCTCCACCATTCGCACCCACCTTCAAGTTTGTTAATGGCTCCAAACAAACTGGCAACTAACTTCGAGTAATTTTACTCAAGATGCCTCTCAAGACAACGAATTAGAAATTCCCTATGTAGAATTCTATATCGATTCATTAATACGTCGATATTAAATTAATTTTTCTAAAAAGTTCTATATAATGCTTGCCAACAGGGGTTATACGAATCTTTTTCTCAATAGTCTGATTCTTACACCTACTGAAATTTTACCATAACAACAAAAATTATAATCGAAATTTCAAACGTTACCCATAATTTACAAGAATCGTTGGTATCACAATTTCTGGAACTTATCTCTGGACCATAGTTATATAATCGACGACGTTTACATTCGCAACCGCATTCGTCGTAGTCTTTAGTGCGACAATGTTTAAGTTCATTCGTGTTTTGACAGCAGTTTCGTTCCTCAACATTTCTGCCAATCATTTTCATCGGAGGTCTGTTATTTACTTTGTCCATTTCAAACCTCTCCGCATCGGTCAAATGTCGGTATTTACACGGATCTCGTTTGCATTTTCCTAAAAAATTGAAAAAAAGTGAATTCTTCCACTCGTCAAAAATATTATAATCTATAACCAAAAATAAACAAACCTTTTGAATAATCTTTACACAATGGTCCAGTTTCATTTAAGCAATCAATTATTTTTCTATATGCCTCATAAACATGAGGTAACAGTTCTCCTGTTTTCTTATAATGATCTTCGTCTTCGGCGGAGCAATGAATGAATTTGCAACCAATTCTTGAACAGTTACCATTTTGAAAATCATGACAGAATGCATAAACTTCTTGACCATCTTCTTTTAGCGGATGAAAATATCTGCCTGCAAATTGGAAGAGATCCAAGTAAAACTGGAACAGTTCCTGGGTATAGTAGGAGGGTTGGTTTTAAGAACAATCTAAGTACAATTTTCCAACGTTTTTAGAACAGTTGCCAAATACACAGCAACGAAAGATCAAGCCGGTTATACTAGCTGTAACCAATCATAAGCTATCCTAGAGTAATGGCTCAAGCTCAAACTTAGTTCAACTCGGTCAAATTCTTTACGTCAGTCTGCGCTCAAAAATGATGTAAAATTTTCGACTGGGTTCAGTTCATTTTCAAGACCGACACTTCCATTGGACCAGGTATCAGACTTACATTGGTCTCCACGTTTACAAAGGCTACGAAGGAAATCACGACATATCACCAACTTTTCATGAACTTTCTCCTCTGTTTGGCATTCAAATTTTCTGCCAGCAACTTCGTTCATCCTTGGAATTAACATAACATATGATGCAAGTGAAACAACGATCTTCTGTAACAATACGAGAGTAGTAACTAAACATAAATATAATCGATAAATGGAAATTAATAAATAATTTGAAGTTGATGGCTCACAAGCAACAAATAATTACCGGTTCAGTTTACAAAATATTGCAGTAGCTCATAGTGTTCCTCGATATTGACTCAAGAATTTAAGCTACTAAAATCAACAAGTAGGTATAAAATGAAAAACCGTTTCTTTTACCAAGTTCTCAATTCAGTTCTCATCTTTTGCTGAACAAACGAATGAATATTCTCAAGACTCACAAAGAAATAACCCTTTCTAATTGTAATTAAAAGAAAAGAACATACGAAGGGTTGAAGAGACTTCTTTTTCTCCAGCGATTCTTCTGCGATTGCAAATGATAAGAGAAGATGAAAATTTCGAGCGGATGAATTACCACACTTGATTATGTGGATCAGTGCAGCCAAATCAATGAGCCAAAATTCCAACATCTTTCATAACACGTGATAAGTGATAACAAAATACTTGCGCTTCAAATTTTGAAAAAATTTTATTAGGTATTAAAAGAATTTCATTCGAAAGTATAATTTTTGTTGTTTTCTCATAGAAATTATTGATGAGTGAAACTAAAAGCAAAGAAATACAGTAGAAATTTCATTGGTGAAACCACACTATCCAGAAAACCTTCCTAAAATGTCAACAAGCAATCATTCAGGTACGAATTTTGCTCGAATTTTCTGAATACAGAATAATCTAAACTCCTTTCTAACATCTGTCAAACATGTCTCCTTACAGAAAAAAATCTAGATTCCATGAAAAATGGTGAGAAACCTTCAAATCCTACAGATTTATTATCAGAAGAAGATCTCTTCGAAGGCCTCAAAAGTACACCTTATACAGAAGGATGGCCAGAAGACAAGTGGAGAGAAGTAAAAACATATTATTTATTATTTATTCTTTTATAGTCTATGTTGAATGTCAATAACACAAATATCTTCACAGGAATTTGAGAAGCACCCTTTTTTTATGACAGAAGCTCCAGACCCAAGTAAAGAGTTACCACCACTAATCGATGGATTGCAGCAATTGAAATACAGTGAAGATGAGAATACTCCAGATGGTATTTCTTCTATTTTATGACTGGCTTGAGTAGGTTCAAATTTTAACCGGATTTAATATAAAACTGAATGTTGATGATTTGAGGTTGAACCCGGTTCAAATTTAAAACTCACTGTAGCCAATATTGTACCGAACGATGTTTTTCATCACTTCAACTTGGTTTTAATATCATTTATTTTTTAGAGCTCGCCAAAACCTACAAAGACGATGGTAACTTCTATTTTAAATGCAAAAAGTATCGAGATGCTATTTTGCATTACACAACTGGCATAAACTTGAACTGCTCCTGTGAACTGAAAGCACAATTATTCAATAATCGATCAGCAGCTAATTACTTTCTTCAAAATTTCAAGTAACGCAAAGCTTTTGAAAGTTCTCTATCCTTGAGAACTTGTTTTTAAATTTAATACGTAATTTTTTAATATTTGAAAAAACTGAGGAGGATAACAAAAAGTATCTTATTCATGCTCTCTAAAATTTTTATGCATGGTATACTAGAAACATGTTTGAGGTACAAAATTGAAAAATCAAAAACAAGCTTACCATAAGATCGTTCCTCTGTCCATTGAACTTTTCAGTTTATACAAGCATTGTTCTTAGATCTGCATTAAGTGATTGTGAAGAAACGCTGAAACTGGACGCTTCCTATAAGAAAGCCAAAATAAGAAAAGCTCAGTGTTTATTTCACCTCGAAAAGTATGAACAATGCATTGAAACCTGTGATGATATTTGTGGTGAAGGACCAAATACTGAGATTATGAATTTGAAAAAGGATGCTATACAAAAAAAAGTATTTTTTAAATATTTTTTATACCAACATTTTACAGTTTCTTTTCTTACTTTTCCTAAATATTCTATTTAATTGCAGAAATTGAAAGATCGTAACAGTCGTAAAAATATAACGAAAGAACATCAGGAAAAATCCAAAGAAGAGATTATTTTGGACGCTATCAAAAGCAGAAAAATCAAAATTCAGTTAGCAGGTTTGTTCTTTCTTTGCAACTTCGACCCTGAATAAACAAACATAATCAAGTATTCATTCAACTCAGTGAACTAATTGACAAATGTTTCAGGAAATAAAAAATTCAAAGGACTTTCCGATTTAGAACCAGAATTTGTTTCGTCTGTCAAACTGGATAGAGTGGATCTGAAAGAGGGCAGACTATTTTGGCCAGTGCTTTACAATTTTCCCGAACTCTCTTTGAATATGCCTATTAATGAATTTGACGAAGACGTTACGTTTGAAGAACTACTGTATATCATATCCGAAGGAATGACCGACTATGATCCTGATGGCAAATTTATTTCAAATAATGTTCGCATTTTCTTTTTGGACAAAGATATGAAACTTTTTGAATTTCACATTAACCGTACTTTGAAAAGTGTTATGAGTGATAAAAAGTTAGTCATTTCTTATTCCATAGCCAAATTGAATTTTGATGATTTATTCATAAGATTTTTAATGCTTTCAGGTTTACAGTTTCTGGTGGAATTCTCTTATTTACCCTTCTCCTTAGAGGCAGTGATTTTACAAAAGAATATTTACGTCGTACTGAAACGTCATGTTTGTTGGAATGAAATTAAAATTTTCATATTATCTTGGGGCCTCCATTATTACTTGAACCTATTACTTTTTAGTTTACCGTACAAGTTTTGATTCGAGTATGGAAATGCAAAAAAAAATAATAATTTTATGAGAAACAAAATACAAGCACAATATCTTTTGTGAAGAACCATCTCTAACTAAAATTTCAATATTACCAAGGACATAATTAATAACCTAAAACATTACAGCTACAATACTCCAACTTTTATTAGATGAAATCTTCGTTTTTGTTAATATTTCATTCAAAAATTTTTTTCATGTTCCAGTGGGAAAAACCCTTAATAAATAAATCTCAAAAAATAGGAAAGACTCATTTTTCACATTTGAAAATCTCGCATAAGTAAATTTTAATAATGTTTTACTCTTATCAAGTTCTCGAAGTCGAGATTACGATTTACGAGTGGAATGAACAAAATGTTTCCTCTTCATTTTCGCAATTCTATTAATTTTTTAACAAAAACAAAGATCTCTTCAAAGTTCAATTTGGTTCACTTCCTCTCGTCAAAAATTTGGTATTTTGAATTTTCATCCAATTACTTTTTGTATCTTTTTTTTTTCTTTCTTTTTTGTAAACTTTTGTATCATATCCAGATCCACTTCCTTTGGCAGCACTGAACGAGAAAACAAAACAAGAAAAAAAAAATTGAAAACAACTTTTCTTATCATCCTCCAAGATGAAAGTTGATTGTTCTCATTTCTCTAAATCTCAGTTTTTAACTGAACTAAAAGTTCATCTACTTCCAAGCTATACTTCGGAGACAGAATTTTGCAAATTTCGGTGAACTGTTTCTACTTGAGAAATCAATTATCCTGAAGAATTACTCCTTACGTGTCTTGAAAATTGAAGTAACGAAGAACTGATCGATCTGTGTTAAAAAAAGAAGATCGAATGGTAATTTAATTTCACTATTATTTGATACTTACCGTTTCTCAACACGAAATGCTTTTCAGTTCTTATTGTTTTTTTGATGCGAAGTTAATTTGGATACATTTCGTACTTATAGATCAAACGTTGACTTGGATAATTCGCATCATGCCATCATGAGCTCTGAACGAATATTCTCCAGATTTCATCCGAACCACGGCGAACTTGTAAAATTCGAAAATGATGGTTCAGTAGCCTACCGAGCCAAAAAATTTCACAGTGGAGTAGTATTCAGCGAGAGACGACTTCATCCTGGAGAACTATTCGCCGTAGAAATAGAGCAATATGAAGTCGGCTGGCATGGATCGTTAAGAATTGGCTTAACTCATGTGAATCCGTCGATTTTCTCATCAAATCACGTGAAAGTACCTAAATACGCCCTTCCTGATCTTATGAGATTGGGTTCTACATGGCTATATGCATTAAATACTATGATAAATGCATTATATGAGCGCGATAGCTGCACTTGTAGAGAAGTAAATTGGCCAAAAGATGGAAACTCGATCGACGAAATCGCATTTTCTGATGACACTATTGAAACTTGCTGGGGGACTTATCCTCGTTTCTGTTTAAAAAGTTTGAATCCTTCAGACAAGCTGAGCGATGGAAACGTTGGATTTAAAATTGGAGTTTTGTACCTACCAACCGATGATACGGTCGCAAACTTATATTTGATGATCAACGGTGACGTGCTGGGTCCTTTTGCTACAGAAATACCGTATAAAGAGCATCCTTTGTACGCAGTAGTGGACATTTATGGAAAAACTAAACGAGTTAGACTGCTTCAAATTCAAGCACGTAAGTTGAATGTACTTTATATCGTATGTAGAAGATATGATACTATGAAAAATCAGCTCGTAGATTCGATGAATAAATTATTTTATTATTTGGCAGATTTTCTCCTCCATTTCCGTTTAGTTTTTGAAGAGCAGTTGTTACGTTCACAAATTTAGTTATATAAATTATTCGGCAAAGAATGACTTATTACCAAATACTTTGTTTAAAAAAAAAACAAAACGTTTTCTGTCTGACCGAACGTTCTTTTCTCCCTCATTGAAATTTGTCAAGTATTATATGTATATATTTTAATCATAGGAGTGTCTAATAGTATGAAGGAGCATTTTTTTAAATGAAGTTCATTTTTAGCATTTCTACATAATTGTTTGGGTATGCTAAATCATTCTTGAATCTTCAAAATGACAACTTATTTTCGTTCACGAGTATTATTGCTCTTAAAATCATTTTAATTATTCAATTCAACTTTTTTAAGGTCGCTTATAATATTGAAAGAAAACTCCATTACTAATTTTATTAATTTTTTCAATTAATTTTTTTGAACGTTTCACCTACGAGTTGTTGATATGCTGAGTTGTTATTCGAATTCCTCCTTAAAATCTCATTAGTTTTACTAAAGGGTAGTCTACCTTTGCTACGAAGTCAACATCGACGTCTAAAAAAAGTAAGAACTGCATGAAAATATTGAATACAGACAAAATATAGACAATTATTTTTACTGTTGTCTTGCGGATTTGGGTTTCGCCAGCTAAAATTACAAGTTCTTAGCAAATTTCTAGCTCTAAAGTACACTTACCACTCAAAATTTTTATCGCTGAGTCTTGTACCAAATTTATTTAAATTTGTATTTGTTATCCTTGAACATATTTTCTATGCCCAGACGAAGCCGTTCTTTCAATTTCATTTTTTCCCAAGTCCCAAAAAATATGGTTTGGAAACCTTCAAAAAATACCCTAAAATGTTGAAAATAAAGATAGCGCTTATTCCGGCATAGAGAATAATGTAAGATTTGAGCCAATACGATGCAGAACTCAGCGAAAAAAAAAAAGTAAATTGTGAATCACTCGAAAAAAGCAAAGGTCTACTACACCCTTTAATAGCTTTTTGTAATTTATCGACATCAACTGGGTATTATAAATGATATTTTATTTTCTGCAGAAAGATCTCTCAAACAACTTTGCCGAATGATTATCTTGAAGACACACGACATGGAAAAAGTTCACCAGCTAAAATTACCAAAACAAGTTCGTGACTACCTGAATTATGGATCCTATATTTTGTAATTAAAGGAAACCAAAGTTTATCTTAAATTGTGAACGTATAAATCACTTTATACATATTATACTTTTTCAGTAGAATCATGCGTACTGTCCGTGTTCCAATGTTATTATCTAGTTTTGTGAAATTTTTTTATAGAAAATTTTACAGTAACACATTGCGTTTGCTGTGCAAACTTATTGAATTTTCTTGTTTTATATCGTATTTGTGAAAGGTAATAATCAATTAATTATATTTCAGTATTAGCTTGTAAATATGTTCTTGTTAATTTTTTCTTTGAATTTAAGTCAATAGCTCGGCTCAAAAATAAAACGCTCACTTTGCTTTCAAGTTTCAACCATATTTGCGATTTCACATTAAGCTAGGAACCGTAACTCTGATACTGAAAATGAGCTTACAAAAATGAAAGGAAAGCAGCTACACCAAATAATCCAACAACACTATTTGGCCAACTAAAAATGTAAAAAATTAAGCTACCCTTCTTAAACTCACTTCACCTAGGGGACTCAGAAATCATAAAATCACTAATTCATCCGTCTTCAAGTTTTTGGATTAGAGATAAACTTGCATTTGAAATTTTGAGGAGGGTAACGTTTATTGTTCAAGCAGGCATCAAAAAGTATACCAACTGAAAGCCTGGTATCTTCTTTTCTACCACCTAGTTTTAGTATAGTTGAAGCAACTATTTCAACGATTTCAATTCGACACAGAAGTCGCCCACCGCCAAATAAATATCTTTTCCTCAACTAAGTCTTTTTACGAAATAGTTAAATTCGAATTTTTAGGCGACTTAATCGAATTGGAACAATGTTTCGAATCCTGCTCGCTGTACACTCTCTTCATTCCGTGCGTTATTTGTATGATATTCTTATTGACCGTATTCTGCATTTCGATTGATTTAACCTGCGTCTGTGTAAGCGTTTCCAACTTGTTTTCCAACTCCTGTATCTTCATGTTGCTATCGTGCCGTATATAGTAAATAACTTTATCGTAATCGGTGGTCTTCTTACGCAAATACTGAACGCTCTTCTTCAGCTCTTCGTTCTCGCTAGCTAACGACTGCAGCTGGTGCCGCATTTTCTCGTTGTCCGTTTTGATGGTCGTGACTGACGGCTTTAGCTCCTGATTTTGTACAGTTTCGATCATATTTAACGTTGCCATCACCTGATTCACATTGTGCTCGACGACCATAAAATTCTTGTCGCACTTGAGCATGCCTCTATGCAGGTCCATCAGCTCCCGTTGCACATAAATGTTGGATTTGAAGTCTTCATAATGCTGGAACTCGTCACTGCGAAGACTGTCATTGAAGGCGTGCCGGAAGCGCGTATCCTCGGTAAATGACTTGGCATACTCGCGATGGCTGTGGTCGTCCTCTATCTCCTCGATGATGGCCGACTTGGTCTCTGTGGGCACCTCCTCCTCGTAGAATTCAAATACATAGGTCGTCGCGTTATTGTAGTCGCCCTGCTCTGAGGGAATGTTGTCGATATCCGCACTCTTGGCCGCGTCCGTTTCAATGTGACTTTCACCATCCGCTACCGGGTACTCAATGGCCTGAGTTTTCGGCTTTCTGGGGGGCGGCGGTGGCGATGGCAGCGCTTCCTCGCATTCGACAGGCTCACAACTGCCCGCCAAAATAGATAGCGGCTGCTTGCGTTTAGGTTGCTGTTTGGAGGCGGCGCCACCAGCTGCGCCGTTGACGTAGCATGGAATATTGTAGCGGTCCATCAGGAATTTGGGTAGCGAGTGGTGGCCACGACGCAGGATCTTCTCAGGGATCTCAATAACATGCTCTTCTGTCTTAGGCTCGGCGTTACCATTTTTGGTCGTGTCGTTACGCTGCACCTTGATCTTGCACATGAGCTTGCGCTTACCAGCTGGACCAAAGGTAGTGCTGCGCAGCGGCACTAGCGAGTATTCGCCCCCAAAGGCAGCGGCTGCCTTTGGTATCGCCGGTTTCACCGTGTCCCAATCGTCCTTGTAGTTGGTGCTGGAGAAGCCATTGCTGCCGCCGACACCATGCTGGCTATTAGTCGTCTCGACACTGTCCGCAAACGATGTGGCCCGGGTGCGTGGCTCGTCGCGGGTCACATCGCACTGCGGCAACAGGTTTTGGTATTTACGTTCCTTGGGTATGTAAGTGATTTTGCTTGGTGAAATCATGTCACACAATTTAACTTTACCCTCGATGTAGTCCTTGAGAGGAGGTCGGCGGACCTTTTTCTGGTAGTCGGTACGTACCTCGGTGCGCGGCGGCTCATATTGGTAACCCGAGTGTAGGTTGTATTTACGTTTGTCAATTGGCTTCGTGTTGACGCGACTCGGGTGCATAAGACTCTGGGCAGATATTTTGCCCCGAATGTAGTCGCCGATTTTGGACTTTACCTCCGATTTGTAACATGACCTGTTGATGTGAGACATAATAAATCACTCGGACGATTTCGCTGAGGAAATAATGGACACGGCGCACGAAAATTGTCTCATAAGCAGCATGGCTGCAGCAGAGCGCCCATTTAACCGGCTTGCTAGGCAGAATATATTGAGGAGCGCTCGAAAGCCGGTAGCTTACCATTGACTTGCAACTCATCGTCGATGAAGATTGATAAATAATACCGATTAAAAAGTTCAAACTTATAAGCGTGCATATTCCAGCTATCTCAATTACACTACCTGTCGTAAATGGTGGATGAGTTTCAAGAAGGCGGCTTCCAGATTTGTAGCCATTCGTGTTCCAGTTCGCCTTGAGATATTACTAAAACTGAAGCGAAATTTCAAGATAATTGAAAGTTTGATCATAAAAGCAATTACACTCTTTCAGAATTGTTACAACAAAAAAACAACTAAAAAAAGTCAGCTAATGAACAAAGCAATGAAAAAAACAGAAATCTGTGTTTCGTTATACTCGACTTACTCGAAAACACCAAATCTCCAGATGATAATGTTATTTTGAAAATTCACACGTTGAATATAAATTTTTTGAAAAGTAAAACCCCCACAATCGCCCCTACGAGGGCACGTGGGGGTATGTATACTTGTAATTGTTGTAAAAAAAACGGGAAGTAAAAATGTGTTCAGAAATAATGCAATTTCAGAATCTTCTCTTGAAAATTGAAATGTTGGCTGGAAATTTTCAAACTTAAAAAAACAAAAACAGAATTCTACCTTATCAGATTAGAATAAATATCTTCAATTCTTAAAAAATAATAGTAAAAATGGCAGAATGCAGTTCATTATCTAAAGGTCATAACATCGGTGGCTTCTTAAATACCCACTGAGTGAAAGAATTTTTGAAAATTTAATGTTCGGGCTTATAGAATTTGTTTTGAGCAGAGAAATTCAACAAACCCAAACACATCATTTTCAAAATTTTCAACACAAGAGAAATTTTCACCAAAGAGATCAAAACAATTTTTTTTAAATCAAGAGAAAATTGGAACAATCGAATTCAGTTAGAACAGCGATATTTTGAACAAAAACTTTAATTATCTTTATTATTTTTTCAAATAAATTAGGAAAATCTTGAAAATTTAGTATAATAATGAAGCACTCCTATAAAAATGATTTTGCTCTTCAGCCAAATAAAATCAGTAAAATGAAAAAAAAAACTTAAAATTGAATTTTTAAAAACACACACATTCAAACAACTACATTCAACTTACACAGTAGAACAAAATAAGGAATCAAATTCATGTTCCGAACTCGAAAAAAGAATAAAAAATATGAAAAAGGAACAAAACACACTTCAACATCAAACCTCAATCTTCGTCTTCGGAATTTTGTTCGACAAATTTATAGGACAGGGATCGAGCGGTACACTGTCTCTGAGGTCGGTTAGTATTCGCGACCGATGGATCAGGAGGATCGATGGCACGTTGAGAGGGAACGTTCTCTTCGACTGCATTTGCACTACGAACGATTTTGCCTCCACGTACGATCAACACATCGAGTCTAGGATGAATTGAAAAATTAAGATGGATTTTTACAAATAATTGCTAAAGGTAGATACAGTGGAGCCAAACGCAAAGATGATTAAACAAAAGTTTTAATGAAGATTAAGGAGAGCTGTGAAAGAGAAATATACTGCAACTAGAAAAAAAAAGAAAAAAAAAAGAAAGAAAACGAACAGAAAAACTCCAGCCAAAACGTTTATCACAACAATTAATGTAAGAGCAATTGGATCTCAATTCTCAAAAGAAGTAAAAAATCGGTTACGTAGAAAATCTGCATCACCTCTCGTGGTTCAAAGATTATTTTTGAATGACTAATGAAGGATGGAACACTCAAACATTATGACCACTGATCAGCGATGGAATAAAGCAAATACCAATTCTTGTAATATTGAGCATTTTGCAGACAAAATTCGAAAAAAATAAAGCTTCGTGCATAAGAGAAACACTGAATTTTTCTGCAATTTTTTCAAACATTTAGTATAAATAAATGCTCGAATATTATACGCATGTAATAAACAGATTATCCGATATCCTGTACTCAAAGCTCAATAATTTCAAGTACGAACATTCGCCAAGTGTACTTGAGCATTATCTTAATTAAAATTAGAAACTCAAGCATTTTCAGCACGAACAGCACTGCGCAAATACTCACCCACATCAAGTCCATAGTAAAAGCTGGAGCACTTTTCATCACTTCATCGTTATCTTCATGAGGAAAAGTAGATTTTCAAAATTGAGGCTACTGCTTTTTGAATTCTTAGAAATCTTAAAATCAATTTTTTGTCATCGCTGGTCTAAAAATGAGTATCAATAGCCGAAAGCAGCCAAAAGAAGAAAACATTTTACACAGAAACCTTACGAGAGAGCAAATTTTCAATTCTTCGAGCATCACTTGAAATTCATGTTAAGGACCTTCGTAAATGATTCACACAAGAGTTGTGACATGAATTTTCAGATGTGTAAACGTAAATGGAGAAAGGAAAGAAAAACAAAAGGAAAATTCAGAAATTCAGAAAAAAAAACAAAAACGAAGAAAAGATAGGAAAAGCACACAAATGTCATTAAAAATCGATTGAGGTTTCGATCTAAAATTTTGTGGGAGGTACTAGATAAAAATTCTGAATATAAAATGTTACCTTCAATTATGCGTTTGGATCCACTGCATATCAGCCAATACATAAAAATCACACTTACTTCGGAGTTTTAGCTTTTTTCTTATAGACGTGTTTGATTCCATCCTCGGCGTGACTCCTGCGCGTGCGAGCAAGCACAAACAAAAATCATTTTAAAATCAAAATAAAACACAATACAATTTTCATAAGAATAGTAGCCCTATTCGTATTTCACTCGAGGAAAAAAAATTTGTCTAACCATCACTTTTTTAGACAAATTTATTTATATAAAATACCTTTTAAAAAAGAAATTAGAAAAATATTACAACTTATACTCGATAAGGCATACTTGAATGACTTATAATATTAAAATTTTAACGACTTATTTCGTCACTTTCCTAGAAGCAATTTAACAAATTACTCGATAATATTGTAAACTTAATTAACATTAACCCGGGTTGTGATCGCGGTACAAGAAAATTTTTTTTTTTTATAACAAAAGATGCCGGTGTCGAGGGCGAGAACTGCGCTCTTAGCTGTAAAAAGAAGACAACAAGACGTTTTAATTACGAAAGACTGAGACGCTAAATATCAAAAGCCAACACCAAGATCGTGGACGATAATATGTACATAGGGTGATGAAATGCTATGGGTTAATCGTGCAAATGGGAGACGTGAGTTAGCAACGTTACACAATATTGGAAAATGGGTAGATACTATGGCGAAATTAAGTCGATGGGATAAGAAATCAAATCGCCAGGATTTCTTTCCCCACCTTCTATTAGCAAGATTAGAATATAAATCGAGAAACAGGCACCATGACAAGGAGAACACAACCCTTTCGAATTAACATAGGTATTCTAATACTAATAATTGGATGATACTGCTAATTAGAAGAGAAAATACATACCCGTATTCTTGATCAGAGAGTTGTTCATCATCTTCACCTATCTCATCATCGGCTATAAAACACAAAAATTAGGAGAACATTTAAATAAACGTATACCACTGGCTCAAGTTCAAAACCTGCTGATTCTAAAAAATGAAAATTCATTTTTTCGCCGCTGATTTAGCAAGAATAAACTCTGATGGACCAATTAAACATGAAAAGCACACTCAAAAATTGAATTAAATCAGTCAAGTTAACATTTGATAGAAAACTACCAAGTTGAAAAAACCTAATAATAATTTTTGGTCGGTTGCTACTTTGCTCTCAGAACGTCTTTCAAATCAACATAACTCCTCTTATTTTTCATTTTATCGTACTCAGTAATGACAAAAGGGGTTACATAGACTTTCCACAAAGTTCTATGTGAATATACTGGGTAATATGTACTGGCAGTCAAATAAAATTTACAAACTTCCAACCAGCAGGTTTTGAACTAATTTTGGCGATACATAAAACACAAAATAAATTAGTGGTTTGAAAAGTGCCTTTTCATTACACAGAGGCCATCACCACACATAACATACATTTGATTTTTTTTTATACCAAATGTTCGGGCAATACCTCATGCAGATGCTCGTGCCACACACAGAACATATAATACACTGCATACCACTATATACGAAGTCAGTGAGGAGAAAAATAAACATGAGCTACATTTACTATAGTCTGTTTGATTTAAAAAGTATGAGAAGTCATACGGATCTGAAGGTAAACTAAGAAAACTGAGTCCTTAGGACTTAAGGAGGTTGATATTTTTATAAGTAATCCTAACGAATGAATTTTCTTATAAAACGCTAATAAGTTTTACGTTTCACTTCAGAATGTATAAAAATGAAAATTACCTTCTTTCTTCTTACGAGTGTACGCCCTCCTAGCAGTCGGTAAAGGTTGATCAGATTCACCATGTAAAAGGCTGTTACGATATAATAGCAAAGGCTGCCAATCTTCTCCTTTGCTCGACGGCATTCCACATGAAATTCTTCGATCAAGATAATTCAATCTGCAAAAAGACAATTTACGATTCTAGCACTGACATACGTTCTTTTCAATGGCATAATTATTTTGAAAATTCATACATCATTCTTTTATCTTGCTTCAATAGCTTGTTGGTAAATTCCATCAGTATTTCTAAGAAAGGTAAATTTGGTGGAGCACTAGCTGGATCATCGAACGTTTCCGAAACAGCAAATAGCACACCTTCTCGATGCAGTGCTGTTATTGCTTCTCTGTTCTTAAGGGCATCCAAACCGAAAGAAAGAGCGAAACGTTTAGCCAATTCCTGAAGAAACAAAAAAACAAAAACAAAAAAAGTTACATGAAAGTGTTCAAAGGGAAAATCTCAGGAAAGAAACTTCGCATTACCTTCAAACTGGAAAATTGATTCGAATTTCTAGAAATAACGAGTCCACCGTTTTCATCTTGCAGTTCTTTGAACAACGATATCAGACTAGATACCATCGTTCTCGCACAGTTTATTTTATTCAGCTCCCTTGCTTTGGCAACCGTTGCTTTGATGATATCTCCGTATTCGTTGTACGACTAAAATAAGTCACGTCAAATTAAAAACTGTCGCTGTAACTTCAAATGGACCACACAACTGAAATACATACTTTTACGTAATGCTTGAATACGTCAGCGGCGCAAGAAGTTGGCATTATGCTGTAGACAATTAGTTTACAGTAGGATGCGAGAAAATTACGTCTTTTGTGAAGAGCTTCAATTCTTGAATGGTCGTCGTTTTCTTCTGCCGCAAAAAAGGAGAAATTAAAACCAATTACAACAAAACGCCGAGACAAACAAAATCATCACTACCTTCCTCTTCGTATACGAAAACATTTCCTTGAATGAAATCGTTCAGCATTTTCTGCAGTTCCTTGTCCGGCTCGTACACCAATTCAGCCAGCACTTTATACGGACTCGTATTCAGTTGGTTACAAAATACAATCAACAAGTCGCAAATGGCTACGTACGCCTATCAACAAAAATTTCACAATCAATACCTTGCAGTACGCTCGATATTCTATCGAATAGATAATTTACCTCCTCTCTGAAAATTAAATTCTCATTTAACAGCATCTCCTTATACGTTTCCATCAGCTGCGTCAGACGACTTTTCACTTCACGAACTAAATTCGCGATGTTAGCGCCACCACCGTTCTCTGCTAGGTCTTCCAAGTGGTGGAGATCCCACATTGTACCATAATAACAGGCCCACACACTTGATTTAATCACCTTCGAAATATTCGATAGTAAAAATAAAATACTTCAAAAATACAAAAATGCATAGTCAATGAATGCTCACTTCAGGAGGAAGATACTTTTGACCAGAAATGGCATTCCTAAAATCGTTGAAAACGACCAACCAGATATTCCAATGACCTAAATTATGGCATGCGTAGAATATCGATATCTTTTTCATACAGGTGATCACTTGGAACATTTCATCATCGTCTGGTTCTTCACCCTGCAGTCATCATGACGAATATTATTTATTGGCAAACTTTAAATTAATTTTAATTTTTTAAATTTCATTTTAATAGCACTCTTACCGATTCTATGACTGCGTTCCAGTCATCCATTGCTTCTCGATATTTCTTCACGATATTATCGATCAGGGTACTTCGCTGCACGTCGCACTTGGTGCAAATTATAGCATTATTTTCGTTACACAAAACCTCCAAAGTTTTCGCACAAGTTTCTAAAACTTCGGTGCCTTGGTGTTTGTCGGCGACGACTTGCATCTTTTTCAGTAACAATTCTAAATTCTGAAATTACAGATTAAGACTAGTAATAATATTATTCGTAAAAAAAAAAACATGTTATAATTAGTTCATGGTAAGTCTTGCTCCTTATTGATATTTTAGTTCTTTCTACAACCTAGCATCTCAAGGTCAGGATAGTATATTCTTTTTTTTTTAGAGACACACCATTATAATTTCACACTCATAATCTTTTGAAGAAAAAAATATTTTCGATAAAAAATTTTGACATCTAACTAAGACCAAAGAAACAGGATTTTTTTTTCAACTGTAGCATTCTACATTTGAACAGCAGAATTTTAATTATGTATGTATTTCTCACTCTCTTCGGCATTCAATCTTGAACTCATAGGAACCAGTTACTACATCAATATACTCATCCAAAATATTACTTTTTTTTCGATACAGAAGATTGTAATAATATGAAACTTACCGATTCCTGACGAGATTTCACATACATTTCAAGTTCGAAATACTGAGGGAAAGATAGTAGATTCACTAATTTATCAGCATCCGCCCTGTACTTATCCAACAAGAGTGGCAACGTCTTTATAAAGTGTTCCGTTAGTTTCGCTTTATCTTCTTGCACTTGCTTTATTTCTTTGACGGAAGCAATCTAGAAGAAGAAAAACACCAATTACCCATCACAGATGAAAAATATCACTCTGTACGATGAGACTATACCTTTCGATTGGAACCACGTCCAACAGGTGCCTCCCCTGTGGCAGCTTGTCGTACGCAGCAAGTCATCAATTCGATTAGACTGGTTTCTTGTCGATCATCAAGAGCCTCTTCACTTGGTCCAGGCTCCTCGAGTAACAGATCTGTCATGCACTCCCAGTCTTTCATCATGTCGTTGGATTCAATCAACGAGTCCACTAAGTAGGCTCCATGTTCGTGTAACTGAAAGACAAATCAAATTTGAATTTTACAAATCCCAGCACACGATGATACCAAAATAACGGAGCTTTACTACCTCAGATTCTATGAAAAATTGAACTAAATCACGAATAAGCGGAGTGTTTGCTAGACGTTTCTTGCCACGTTTCGTTCTCGTATCCTGCATCAACTCATCTTGAACGAATAAACGTTCGTTTAAAAATTCGCCAGCAGCCTGTGCGACAGCTCTATGCGACGAATAAACCAATTCGTAGACGTGCTCACAATCCTTATCAGTTAGAATATCTTTATGGTGTCTGAAAAAATTGAATTCAATTATAAACACAGTTAAACATTTTTTTTCTTTTTATAATTTAACTCACTTTAGGATGCTAATAACTAATCTCACGGCTTGCACTGCGACTTCATACTCTTTATCCAACGTCATTGCAACAATGCGATCTTTAAATTTACTCGTGAACAGCTCTAATTTCCCTTTCAGCTCTTCGGAAGCATACAAAGGTTGAAGTGCCTACAGGATCAACGAAAACTCATCATTAATAGAGTAAACAGGAATGAATGGGACAAAGTCAATAAATTAAAATCACACAACCTGAAGACATTTTAATCGAACTTCGCCAACTTTGTCATGCAGCGTCCATCCGATATATTTCAGATAGGAATCATCCAAGAAATTCTGATGGAACTTTTTCATCCAAACTCCTATTTCGGCCATGCAAATCGCCCGAATTTCGGGTAAAGTATCTCGATAACGATGCACGAAAACTGATTTGAACAGATATGTCAACATGTTCTTAATTTCATCCATATTTTCTTCTAATTCTTGTCTTTTGGACATTAATGATTCGAGACGATCGCTGGCTCGTCTCTCTCGATTTTTCTGTCGTTCTGCTTCGTATTGGCGTTGAGTGTTATCCAAATTTATGGAGACTAGTAACGCTACTTCAACTAAAGCGGTCATTAATTTCATGGCTGCAAATAAAAACTAAAATTAGGTACACAGGAATTGCGAGCAGAGAAAAAACAGGATACTGCGAAACACAAACCTGCTAATGTAGCGGTATGACGAAATGCACGAACTTGAGAATCCGATAAACCGGTAAGCAATGATATGACATTATCCATCAAATATTGGTCATAAATTATTGAATATTGACACTGCTTCACGAGTATTGCGATGAAGTCGCAGAAGTTTTGTCTGAATTTCTTCCACTGAGGCCCACTCATAATGAGAGGGTATTCTCCACTTTCCTATAATCAACGAAATTTAATTTTACACAATCCGATTTTTGTAACCAGTCTAGCCAAAAATATTCAATACTTCCAAAAATTTATTCCTAAAAAAAAATGAAACGTACGCAAGATTGATATGCAGAAATAACTTTTAATAAAAAATCTAAATAACTCTCTTCGGCACGATATAAATTAGATTATTTTCTCAAGTATTCTTCGAATATATTCTGCTAAACTAACATTAGTGGTTATAAAGTTTTGTGTTAGCGAGTGAGTAACGATAATAATAAATTTTAGTCCAAAGCATTTCAATCAGAACAATTTCAAAAACAATTAATGTAATAAAATCTAGGATACTTTCCATGTTAAGATTTTCTATCACTTATTCATGAAAAAGTCAAACTTATTTCAATTTTCAAAAACAGTAAACTAGCTTCAAAATGCTCTATCTCTCATGATGCGTCATAATGTAAAGGATCAGAGATCCATAATTTTTCTCTCAACATTTCACGATTTTTTTCAACAATATGTATTTTTGGCCAAACTTGAAACAGTCAAAAAACAATCATCTTGTACCTCATCGAATTCTTCGGTCATTTTACGAATAATGGCAGCATGCTCCATGTTGGCCGCCATAATTGATGTAATTTTACCCTTACAACCGGAAGCATTAATGAAAAACTGCATTAGTGACAGCAAAGCCGTATCGCGATTCACCTTATACTCGTCAATCCACTCGTCTACTAAAGTCTGCAAGAGTAAAACCAATTTAAACATTACTCATCGATCATAATACAATTTCAGCATAAATAGTCTGGCTTACAGTCAACGAAGATTTTCCATTTCGGACCAAATCATACAAGCAAGCATCTTTTTGAGAAACTGAATTCTCTTCCTCTTGGAACTGCTTTCGAACTGCCGGAGGCCGTCCAGGACGTCGAGCTCGTTCTTCAGGAGGAGGCCTCTTTGATGTGTACGTTGTTGTCGTTCCTGCACCTGGCTGAGCACCTAATCAACAAAATAAAATGAGACAAAAATACTTCGCAAGTATTTTATGACATCTCCACGATATTTACCTCGCAGTCTCGAACGTGTTATTCTCACATTACTTCCAGGTGTTTCTGGACGTTCTTGAGGCACCTGCTCGCTGATTCCAGACTGAGGCATCGGTGTTTGTGGAACAGATTCTTCCATTGGAACAGGATGCATTTGATCTTGGAATGGTATTTGATTCTGAGCAGGCATTTGGAACATACTAGAATCTTGTAAGGTATCTTGCAGTGGCATTTCCTGATCTTGAATTGGCGGAATTTGGGGGAAATTATTCGACATAAACTGATCTCCTTGCTGGTACTGCGGTGGCTGACTGAAAGGAACGCCAGGATTAAACTGATCTGTCGGTGGATTATCGTAAGACTCCCAATACATGGTAGAACTAAAAAGTAAATAAAAATTTGTCAAACATTAGTACAACGAATGACAGATATTTTAGGATACATCTTCGCAAAATGAGTAATACCAAAGAAATTGATGACCATTAGGATTCAGCAAAAAGAATAATTATTCTAAACATATGAATTACCTCATATTGGGGTCCATGACGGGACAAGTTCCGGACAGCGGTCAAGGTATTATCGTTTCTTCAATGCAGAGATTTCCAATTTCATTAGAATATCGCGGGAAATGATATCGAAAAATACATTATGGCATTTTGTGCTTTACCAAAGATCTATAAACTTCCAAAGCTTCGAATACATACAAATAATCGTAATAGATGAAAAGTTATGAAATCATCTCGCGTAAAAACATTTTCATTTTAATTTACATTCAAATAAGAATGATTCAAACCCAAACTAAAATACTTGCGACAAAGCAAAGACGGCACAGTGGCACACTCCACAGAAATCAAAATGATAAAAGAAAATGGCAAAAATCAACAAAACAAACTCAAAACAACTCAGATACAAAACGCGTACTTGAAAATCGATTCAATTCGATTTTCACCATATCGATATACTCTTACGATTCCTATTGAGATCCCCGCGATTTCCTCACCCAGCCGGCAGCCACATGCCACATGCACATATATAGTCATGATCGTCACTCACACGCGTATAGGTAGACGTTTACGTTGAGTGGAAGCCTGGTGGAAGCCCTCACAAAGATGGAAGCACTGGATGGAAGCTGCGGAGTATTCCGAATAATTCCGAAAGAATCAAGAAAATCAGTAATATTGATAGTATCAGACTATCGATATAATAAAGTTCGAAATTTTATATTCACAATTTTTTTCATGACTTGAAAATTTTGCAATTTTTGTCAGCAGTTTTCCATTCGTTACACCAGCATTATACACGAGGGACAGAAGTAGAGGGTGCGTCCGTGCAAAGAATCCATGGCATCGAGACTGAAGTGATTTTACGTTTCACGGTTGTGTCAGAAAGAAATGAATCAATCCCTTTGATCAATCCTTTACTCTCATCTCAGTATCTCTTGTACTCATTAAAGTTATACCCCCAATCACCTGAATTATGACTAGTTCGAATGCTGCGAAGAGTAAGTATTTCCCTCTTTATTTTCAAATGTAAGCCAAATTATGAAATGAGAATAAATCTGATCTTTTTCGACTTTCAGATAATAAAGTTCAAGTAAATTCAACTTCAGCATATTTTATCCTTGGGGGATTGTTCTTGAGTTCTCTTCTTGCATTTTTATGCATATATATAAATTTTCCTCAATTAGAAGAGTAAGTAATACTGAATATTATTCTTATATACCTCATTTTGAAGAAATTGAGTTGTTTGATTTCATTGCAGGAATGAACGACGTCATATTAAATTACCCCTAAATATTGAAGATGCTAAAAATTTAGGGAGAGTACTTGATCGCTACAAAGAGAAGTTTTATTACCAAGTATTGTCAACGTTTTTGTTCACCTACATATTGTATCCTTTGAATGATTTTCTTTTACTTTAGTACACCACTCAGCCTTCATTTTTCTTGACAAGTAACTTTCAGTCTTCAAACGTTCGCAATCCCTGGTTCCATATCATTATCGGTGCTGTCAGGATTTTTGTATCCTTTTCCATTGGCAATATCTTTAGTTTGTTTCTGTTCAGCGACTGGAGCTTCGCTGTGTTACCTATTATCGTTTAACATTGGAAGACATTTAGTCTATAAATTTTTCCCTGATCGAATAGCCTCTTATGCCCAAACTGTGAGTAAACTATCAACGAAATAATTTGTTCTAGTTGATAAAACTTGAATTACATGGTTTTTTTGACAGGTCCAAGAGCAGAAAGATAATTTGTTGTATTACATGATATTTTTGAGAATAACTCCTTTCTTTCCCAACTGGTTAATAAATATTGCTGCTCCTGTGGTTGAAGTACCGTTCATGCCATTTTGGCTGGGAACGTTTATTGGTAATATTATCTTTTATTATAAATAATTGCCAAAAAATTAATGATGTACCATTTAACTTTTTTATTGTTTTGTAGGTGTCGCGCCACCTTCATTTGTAGCAATCCAAGCAGGTAAAACGTTGCATGAATTGACTTCAGTTGGTGGAACCTGGTCTTGGAATTCGATGATCTTATTGGCAGTACTTGCCATTTTGTCGTTGTTACCCGTCTATTTTAAGAAACGATTAAGAATCAAACAGGAATGAAAATTGTATATTCGTGTGTTACTATAAATTTGACCTGTTATAAATATTACTTGCCAACGACTGTATATGTTGACAGTTACGATTAATTTTTAGGTAGTGCATTCCTCAATGACTGATTCTCTCCTTTTCATCAATTTTCTTTTCAATATTGTTGCGTTACATTTTTTATCCATAAAATTCACTGTTCTTTTACTTATGGTTTGTACCCTGAGAAAGTAATTTACTGAAATTTCTTGGCACAGTGGCTTCTCAGTTACTGCCATTTTTGGTGTTATTCAATTTCGTATACAGTGAGCAAAGTTATTCAACCTGGTCTTCGGATGGAGTTTTTGGTTTCTAGTTTCTCATTTTCTTATTTTTAGTTAAGGTCTTCGAAAAATTTATCGTTTCTCTTGTGAATATTCATTCATATTTCGGATAACTTGTTTTCTGTAGTTAAGTACTGTAAAATTATTAAATTATACTGCTTCGAATTATCAAGTCACGTATTCAGTTTAATGAGTTACTTTTTTCACGAAAAATAGAAACTGTGATATTCGTTGGAACATTCATGTTTGTGTTTGCATGCTTCATTTGTCTTTATTTTGTTTGAATAAAAGTTAAGAAACGTAGTTGAAAATGTATTTTTTTTTCTTCTAATGAATCAACTCACTAACTTTTATTGTATAAAATGAAAGAGAAACAATCCATCCAGTTGAACGAACAATACAATAAAAACTGTAGGCGAATTCAAGTGAAACAAATAATATATTGGATTTAATTTAATGTTATGTAATGTCAGCAATCAAGAATTTTGAGAAATGAAAACAGAAAAATTGGATAGAAAATTTTAATATAGTCTTAAAAAAAGAAGTATAAAATATAAAAATTCTTAACGTAAATTAGGCATATTGTGACGTAGATAAACAGAAAAATTAATGTGACAACAGCGATGAGGTTACAAAACTAGGTAAATCAAAATTCATATTACGTTCAATATCATAGTCACAAACATCTACATTATTTTCAGTAATATATAGATAATTCTAAAATAATCATCCCATATCAAATTTTAATGATGGGTATGAATTACTTTCAATCAATAGAACTGCCAATATTTATCTGACTTTCAGAACTGATGCTTGCACGTACAATTGATAGACGAAATAACGAAAAATGAAATGGAAAATTCAATTTGGTATCTAAAGCACAAGAATGTAACAAAACTCATTTATAGCTATTGATGAAGTAATTGGGTAACAAGTCACAAAATAATCCTTACCAGCTCACATTCAGAATAATTATCATAATTTCAACCAATACTTAAAACATTTTTTCCAGAAATAAAAAATTCTTTCAGCCAAACTGGATAAGGCGGCGAAATGACTCCTGCTTTAATTAATTCTTCTAATGAAGAATGAACGTTTTTAGAGCCGATTTTCATGGATATATCAAATTTCTCCCCTTCAGCTTCGGGCAAAGTGCGAAGTCCACGCCATTCAGAATTAACCTACAAAAATATTTATTTTTTGTCAAAACTAAAATGTGCGAGTGTATTTGAAAGAAAAAAAAACAGTAACAGCAGATTTCTTAAGAAACCCAGCTTGAATGAAGAATGAAAACCTACGTTCACGACAAGATTTTCCAGCTGAATAGGTTCATTTCCTAAAATTTCTTTCGCATGATCAGATCTCATTTTGTCTTGGCAAAAATCGATTCCTCTTGATGATTTAACGGCGACATTATCTAGAAATTAGCCTTCTCAATTAAAAACTAATCCAAAATCGTTTTCAAAAATTTCAAATGCTATAAACCTGTTATATTTTTCAGAGCTAAAGATGTTCTAACTCTAACTTGATCAGCATTTTTGCGTCTTTCGAGCATTGAAAGTAACGAAGGAATGTCTTTTCCGTTCAATTTCAATACTTTGTGAGTATCATAGCCGAAGGCTTTAACGAGAATCTGAAACGATTAAAAAAACAAACGAGTAAATATTACAATTCGAGTTCAAACTTGAATGACAGTTTAAATTTGTGTAAATGTATAATTCAAACCTCAGTTCAAACATAACTTTAACAACTTAATTAAAAAGAAAAAGATTACTATTTTAGTGAAAAATATATTTGCGTGCCTTCTCTTCCGTGAGTTTAATTGAACTTAATTTTGCACCAATTTATCAAAGTGTGTAAAAAAAAGTTGACGAAGGATGCTTGTAGGGCTACCGTATGATCGATTTTTGATATTTGAAGTACCTAGTTCATAAGCTGTGGAATGCCAAAAAATATCATTTTTTACAGAGAATTGTAATAAGTAGTGGAAAATAGATCTTGGAGAAGAAATTTGAAATCTAGATTATCAATCTATCTGTAATTTTTCTAACTTTTTTATAAACAATTGAGAATTCCACTTCCGTATAAAACTGTAACACGTCACTAGTAAATTTTTCTCAATTTTTTCAGAATTAAAAAAATAATACCGCCGTTGTGCAGTGAAAGGGAGGAACTCGATTATTTTACTGCAAATGCAGGGAACTAAAATCCATTGAAAAAATCCAACACCACCTTATATGAAGTATCAAAAAGTTCTCGAGCTATTAACATTAAATAAAATTTGTTTCATGACTATTTTACGTTTTCATTACCTGCAAAAAATCAGGCGTAGTTCGTGACGGCGAGTAGAATAAATAGGATGTATTTAAAGGGCGAGCAATATAAACGGGTCTTTTCAGCGCAATATCACCATTTCTCTTCTTCTGACACACAAGCAAAGCAAACCATCTGACATTACCAGAAACATCTGTATGTATATTCTACAAGACATTAAATCACAAATAATAACAATCTGGAGCTATAAAAATGACAATGTCATCGACAAAGCAATTTGTTCTCACCATTTTAATCTTTTTTTCGAGAAACTTGCGTTTTATATTATCGGCTAAATCGCTATCAGGAATTTGATTTTCTTGACGCATACTTACGGAATACCATGTTTTTTTATGTGAGTAGAGCATCAAATCTGTAGAAAATAAGGCGTTAGTAAATCGAATTTGCTGAATAGAAAAAAAGAATATCAATTGAAAAACTTACCAAGAAGTACTAAATTGCCATAAATTTGTTGTAATTCATCAGTCTGCAACGACTTGTTTAAAAAATGCATAAAATATTAATACAAAATAATAATATTGCAATATAAAATATTGTAATCAAAACTAAAAACCCACTTTGGTATATTCGACAAACAAACGACCAATCTCGTTTTTCTTGGTAGACAAATTATATTTTAACAAAGCTTTTTTAATCAAGTCCCACGTAAACTCTTCATCATCGAATGCTGGAGGTACCGAATTTTTCAAATCATTCAGACTGAATCTCAAAATTATTCTATAAAAATCGTCGTCCAATGACTCCCGAACCGCTGTAAAGATAGAATCGAATGAAAGAAACACATTAAACACTTCTCATGAGAGTCAACGTTAGTTTGATTAAATATTAATAGTAAGAAGATAGATATGGGAAAAATGATATCTTACTTTTTGAAGTAGGTGGCATCATACGAATCCAAGTCCCGTTCACAATTTCGAGTATTCAGAAGTAGAATGAACGGTACTAGCTTCGAAGATTTGCATTGAAAATTGAAAGAAGAAGATAATATAAAATATACAAGCGCTGAAGTCCTGAAATTGAATTAATGATGAACGACGAAAATGAAAAAACTCATCCATAAAACAAAAAATTTACAATGGTCATTCTGCGGACTTACACAATAATTCCACGGGATTGAACCTCAGATTTCTGAAACGGAAGAATCTGGAAAGAATTTTCAATTTTAGTAGAAAATTATAAATAAAACTTGGTTAGATAATTTTTACTTATTTCGTAAAAACTAAAAAATATTACGTTAAATTTCAAAAATTTCGGATCTTCACGGCCGGTAAAAAAAAAATTAAAAAAAATCTTTAGATAATTAGATTTGTTCAACATTCGATATAAGTTACAATATTTACAACATATAATTGCAAAATGCATAGACTTGCAATATCATCTGTCAAAACTGTACTTTCTGGGCTAATTTAAACTGGACTGATAAATTTATATAAGCTTTTTTTTTTCCTTTTTCCTAAAAATTTTACTTTTTTAATTTAATTTAATTTCCAATTCATTTTATTAATTTCATCTAATCTAATTTTTGTTTTCAAAATGAGAAGTATTATCATTCCTCTGTCGACAGAATCTTAAATTCGTTTTTCCAATTATGAATTGATCGTTTTTATTATTCAACTGAGTTACCTAAACTCAAACTTTAATTTCAATCATTTATCGTCAGCTTTGTCTATCACCGGCAGTCGCAACACCTGTCTCATAGTCTGATAAGCAATTCACAAGTTTATATTTCAAAATGTGGCGAAAGAATTTTACAGGTTTCAGCTTTATTAATTTAAATATTACTAATTAGCCAAATAAATTGTACTATAATCATTAATCTACATTAATCTAACACAGGATGGAACAATTTTTCTACCCTCTTCCACGTGTCTCGAAGAAACAAAAGCGTCAAAACTGGTATTGTCATGTTAAATATGGGAGGCCCACAAAATACCGGCCAGGTTCATGATTATTTACATCGTATAATGACAGATACTGACATGATTCAGCTTCCTATACAAAAGTAAGTATCTTTCTACTACCCGGCAGTTTCTTGTTCATTTATTTGTTCTAATATACATCTCATTTTCAAGATTCCTTGGTCCATTTATCGCCAAAAAACGAACACCAAGCGTTCAGAAAAAGTACGAAGAGATTGGAGGAGGTTCTCCTATTTTAAAATGGACGAATCTTCAAGTTAGTAGGCATTTTGATTATTCTATGACTTGTCTCAACCAGCAATAAAATCTTTGAATTTTTAGGGAAAACTCATGTGCAAAAAATTGGACGAGATTTCTCCAGAAACAGCACCTCATAAGCACTACGTGGCTTTTCGTTATGTAAATCCTTTGACTGATGAAGCATTGCAACAGGTTGAAGCGTAAGTTCTTCTCGTAAATTAGCACCGTGAAAAATATAGTCTTTGAAATTAATTTTTTTTTACTTCGCAGCGATAATGTAGAACGAGTTGTGCTATTTTCTCAATATCCTCAGTATAGCTGTGCTACTTCTGGCTCCAGTTTCAATGCTATATTCTCGCACTTTCAAAACAAGTAACTTCCATTGTTTTGCTTTACATTATTATTTAGTTCTGTCTCTTTCATACTGCAATACATTGAAAATTTTCCATTTAATTTACATCATCAATGGGATTGGTTATTGAACAATCTTTCTCGATTCACAATAACTTGATACTTCCTTTATTATATTTTCAAAATTGAAACTATGAATTTCTTGAAATAAAGAATGGGTAGTGCATTTTATACGAGAAATTATTTATATTTAACTTGCAAAAATTTATTTGAAAAATATTTTTTTTACCAAGTTTTTTGTTTCGAAGAGTTATTTTATTTTGTTGCTGTTTTTTCAAAATTTTGAGTTTTACGCGCACACCGAGACCAGCATTTCTTTCTATGAAAGTCTAAATTATTTTTTCGTAGTTGGAATTATTTTTATTTTTGAAAGTTTTCTACAAAATCATCTACACATTTTTCAGTGTCATTTAATTAAACAATCATGTTTTTCAGACCACTTCCATCATCCATCAAGTGGAGTATTATCGATCGATGGAGTATTCATCCATTCTTAATAAAAACTTTTGCTGACAACATTGCTAAAAAACTGAAAGAATTTCCGGAAAACATTCGTTCTAAAGTTATCATAGTATTTTCTGCTCATTCCTTACCTATTAAAGTAAGACTTCGTGTATTTAAATGCATTATCAAGTGCTCCTCGATATTAAAACATTATTTCCTTTTACAAATAAGGCTGTCAATCGAGGAGATCCTTATCCATCTGAGGTTGGTGCCACAGTCCAAGGGGTTATGACAGAACTAGGATATCGAAATCCTTTCATATTAACCTGGCAGTCGAAAGTTGGACCAGTACCTTGGTTAGGACCGTTTACGGATGAAGCTATTGAAGGTAATGGTTCTGTTTCTGTCTCCTAAACGACATATTCCCAAATTCCAAATTAACTACGCGTATTCCTTTACAGGTTACGTGAAGCAAGGATTAAAAAATTTCTTGTTGGTTCCAATTGCTTTTGTCAACGAACATATTGAAACTTTGCACGAAATGGATATTGAATATTGTCATGATTTGCGAAAAAAAGTATGTATAAGACCTTGAGAATTGGCGAGTGACTTCATAAATATTTATCTAATTTATTCATTCGTCATGTTCAAGGTGGGAGCCGAGCTTATGCACCGAGTAGAAGCTCCTAATGATCATACTTTATTTATCGATGCCCTAGCGGATATAGTATCACGTCATTTACGCAATAATGAGCGAATTACTCCAAAATTTCTTTTGAGATGTCCACATTGTACTAATAACAAGTGTTACGATTCGAAGCAGTGGTTCCAAAAATTATGTTCGGCTTGAGTGCAATTTTCTTCTCTTGAATTTTTTATTCCTTGTTAAATACATTTATGGCTCATGATCATATTCTCATAGAAAGAATTTTTTCAGCCCATTGAATTTCGAATACAATTAAAAATCTGTATTTTATCATAAAAATAATGGAAAATATTTTCACATTTGGTTTCAAATTCATTTCCTATAAGTACGAAAAAAATTTTGGGTAAAATTTACAAATTTAAAATTTTATAGGTGACGTAATTTTAATTTCCTGACCAAGTCTTGAAAAGAACATGTAAAAGATATCGATGAGCTATAGTTTTTTTTTTTACTCTCTTAAATGCTCTTTTACAGTATGATTTTCGCGAAATGTGAGATTCACTTTTTATTCTATTAATACAAATTTCTCAACTTGGACTAGAGCTTCTGTAACAAACACAGATACAAAAACAGCAAAACTGGGAATATAGGAAACAAAAGAATTCGAATTTAATTCCTTCGTTGAGTCATATTTAAACACAAATTGTGGTCACGAACATCAGCCCAGTTACCATTTTTCACAATAGAATCGGCAAAGTCTGAGATATAACTGGTCTGAAGAAATAATTGATTTGGATATTGACGAGCTGAAGATGATAATATCAACTTCTTAATTTTTCGTAAATCATTTGTATCATTACAATTTTCTGAATGATGGAGACCACTGTAAGATTGAAGAAAAAAAAAAGTAAATTAAATTCTCCTTCGAAAAACTACTGTTTAATATGCAAAATTTCAATCAACCAACCATTTGCCAATATGAAAGACACGCGAAGCAGTCAAGACCATTGTGGTAGCTCTTGGTGAGAAACATTTAGCAGAAACTACTTGTAAAGTCCAGTCCCAGTTATAGTCATCGTAGGTGCAAAATGTTTCAGAGCAGGCTTTCAACTGTTTCCACACAGATCGACTGAATGCTAAACCCAAATTACTAATCCATTTTGTAATTTCAACCTGAAAATTATAGTAAAATATTTTTTTAATGAATTGTATTTCGAAGGAAGTTTTTGAGGTAAATGAGAAACATATTATAGATATTTTAAGGTTCGTCAAATAGAAATATATATCACCTTTGCAAAATTATTCTCCGAATAATTGTCTTTTTTGGAAGGACTTCCCAATGAGAAAATTGAGCAATGAGGGCATTTTGACTTTCTAAAATTATTCATTAAATTTAGCATATGAATAAAGTCAGGCAAAACATAATGATCTTCTTCGATGAAGACAAACAAACCTATAAAGAGAAATGTGTTATACTGAAACGTTGAAATAAATTATCAATTGAAGAGTCCGACTCCAAAACGTGCTAAGTGTATTTTGGTGATGAGAAATTATGCCTCTAATGACGTTCTATGCAATTTGTCATACACGCATGATATACGTTTTGCTGGTTTTGTCATAGTTTCATCCACCCAGAAGTTATATTTAGCAGTTTTTGGAATCTAGTTATTATTTGTATTTTTATTGGTTTTAATTTGTTTTTTGCCTGTTTTCAATTTTACACTTAGCACTTTGTAATCGGAGACTTCAATTTTTCAGGTCAGGTTACTTTTCAAACAGAGGTTGAAAACTCCACGATTCTTCAATTTCGAACAACTACTTGATTATAATTCAAAAAAATACCTTCAAAATTCTTGGTCACATTCAGCTGGTCAAAAACATGGTTTGCTTTCCACCACCAGTGGTGCTTCGTCTGCGATAATCTAGCATTTCTATAATGACCATACGAATCTGGATACAGAGCATTATTGCACTTTATATTTATTGCCCTAAAATCATTTTCGCTGATTGAAAAAAGCTTGGACAATTTTTCTACCACATCTAAAATTCAAAGCTGTACATACTCTGACTTCTTTATATTAGAAGGACAATCACCGGGTGATTGGTCAGGAAACTGATTCGGATGCGTTTGAATTGAAAACGGATAAAATATTTGCATTACTTTGCAAAAATTCAACTTCTGAATAAAATAATTTATTTCTTCGTCATAATAATCGTGACTGAAAATTAACAGAGCATTTTCAATACCCCTAGCCTTAGCTAGACTAGCAACAGTATGTCTTAAATACGTTAATCGATCATGTACCTAAAATAAAAATAAACATTTTTTCAACATTAGCTTACCAGACAACAAAACTTATGCGCTGATTCAAATTGCCCAAAAACCTATTTTTTTTTTTTTTTTTTTCAAAAACCAATCTCTCCGAAGGATTTAAACCCAGTAACTAGCATCGAATGCTATTGCTACATCGATGCATCAAATGGAAAAGGTGCCTACGTTCATTTTAAAAAATTTACGAAATACCAAATAGAAGAAATGAAATTTTCAAATGATAAAATTTTCCAACAGAATATGAGAATAACTGGTCTAGACTTGAAAATAAATACATACCATTACAACAATAACTAATGAATCATTGTTTAAACTTCCATATATATCGTCATTCAAAACAATCTGCAATTTATTATACTGATCAATACGATACTGAATTTCGGCAGGTTCAAGTGTTGAAAATAATGGTTTCACTTTAAAACTGTCAACTTCTGCGCGGATGATATGAAGTTTTCGGTTCTGTTTTAACAAACAGGAAAGGAAAATGTATAATAAATATATTCGCAAATACCTATACGTCTTTGAATAAAGCAAAGAGTAAATTCTTAATTACCTATTTTTGGGGGGAGGGGAGGTAAAAGCATAATAATTAATATTTCTGGGCTCAAACTGGTGAAAGAGGGGCTCAGCCCCACATAGTCCCACCTGACTGCGGGGCTTGAATTATCAAGGCCAGGTTAGTAATACTTTCGAATTATAGAGATTTTTCCAAAAAAATAAAAAAAATAAAAAATATGAGTAGGTAAATATATCTACGCGTATGTATTTTGGACAGAATATATAAAATTCTAGTAATAGAGGCCTATAATAAACAGAAAATTCGAATTCCACAGGCAGAATAAGTTGTGAAATTCGAAATTATAGAGGTTTATTTTCTTCGGAGGACTTCAACTTGTGGCGGCTCAAACTTCAAGTTATAGAGGCGATTTTTCATAGGTGGGTAGTGAAAATGTGCAGGGAAATTAGAATTTCTTTGAATTATAGAGATTCGAATTACAGAAGTTTGGCTTATTGCAGGTATGTAGCCGGAGTGTTCTGATAGAGGGGGGGAATAAGATTCTTGGGGGGAGTTAATTTTCAAGCCCCCTTATTTACCATTTCTTTTCGAAGTATAGGGGAGGGGTCTTCCTCGGGGGGGCAAATTTTGCTTGGGGGCGAACGAGAATTCCGGGGGGCTAAGCCCCTCCACTCCCCTGGCTACACCCCTGACTTATTGACATTCGACTGTTCTTACAGATAGCAGCAAATCACACACAAATATGAAAATGGTAATGAAAAATTGACCTGACTATAAAATTGCAGTTTCAATAAAAATTGACTGACGAGCTTTTCTTATTAATCCGAGTATTCTTGTATTTATACAATTATAGTGGAAAGTATTTAAAATAGTATAAATAAGTTGAAAATTAGTGTGCTACCCTTTATTAATTTTTTAAACCAAGATTGAATTTTCCTCTAATTTTCTCCTTTTTAGTGTACAAATATTAATATAGCGTTAGCATGACAGGTCTAAATGTAGCAAATTGGTTTACTTGTGTTGTCACATTCAGCCTAAACACTGTGGAAGAATTCAAATAATCAGTAGCACGGGTGCTGTGTTGTTCTCCATTGAATAGGCGATCAGAAGTGAACAGAAGAACTACTATCCAAGTCAGCAGTATTACGAGAAACACCCTTTGATACTGACATTTGTGGCACCCTTTGTGAGATGTAGCTACAGGTGCAATAATCATTATATTGTGTTGCTTAAGTCTGCTGACATGGAAAAAAGAAATCATTACTCCCATTACTCAATGGTGCACCGAGGTAAGACTAAGGGGGATTGCAGCAATCAAACGATTGTTTTGGACATGAGAACTACATTTTAGTGCTAAGGTGACTGCATATTTTATGCTTAATTGTATTTAAAACTGAACACTATACTGTCACTGGGTTGTTATGCCTAAATATCACGCAGTCCAAGCAGGTCTACAATCTGTGCCTGCGGAAGAGACAAAATCACAAAGACTTGTTTCAAGTCTAAACAACATAATGGAAAATCCACAGTCTATATGACTATGTAGGCTATTTAAACAAAATAATGTTCTCCTTAAGAAACCAAATACATATTTTAAATACATTAGAAAACTTAGCATTGGGGCGAATTTAAAAACTATGTAAAGATAGTAATAAAAAAAATAAAAAAAATTGACTTACCTTGAAAAAATTTGAAGATAATTTATGCAAATCCTAGTTATTTCAATCAAATCAATAAAGATTTCTATTATGTACTTTGCGCAGGGGAGCAATTGACTACGCAAGAAGCGACACAATTTTCAATACAAACTCATACTATGACTCATGCAGAGCCGCGGAGACCTACTCGATATTTTCTATAGTTTTGTTTAATTAAGGTAGGTATCTATATTGAGCTCATATTGCACCTTAATTTTTTTCTTATCTTATCTAGTCCACATAAAACTGAAAAGGTTACTCAGAAACACTTACTGAAAAATTGCATATCATTAAGTCCATAAATTAAATCCAAAATGTATATTTCTTTCTTTTTTCTTCTTTTTTAACTAAGTTGATGAACATGTATTTTTACTTTTTTTTTTTTTTTTTTTTTTTAAAGACCCGTAACTTTTTTTGAGTATTATTTCATGTTCTAGTTTTAATGACAATTTGGGTCTATATATAAAATAAGTACCTAGTTAAAATTATAATAGATAATAATTGTATTAGAGAAATAGGAAAATCATTGAAAGAAAAGTAGAACTTGTATTTTTAGTTGCAAAAAAAAATTGTCGATGACTAAAACCTCATTCTATGAAGCCTCGTTAGCGCCTATTGATACTAACCTTTTGCAAAGCAAAACACCTGGTTGATGTTCAATACACCAAACAGGACCAAATAAGAAAGAAAATGAATAACAAAATTTTTTATTTTCTTTTGAAAATAATGCATGCAGAAGATACAAAATCATTTCGCATGGCATTGAAAAAGGTAACCATTAAAAGAAAAAAGACTTGAAGTTGGACAAACGAATCATTACATCTATGGGTATATCTCAAAGAGGAAAAATTACAATTTTCAACTTACAAAGATGTGCGAAAGTAAGGTCGGAATTTTTAAACGTCGTTAATTCATATTAATTTTTATTTCTAATACTTCAAGTTTCTTTTCCATTTCATGGTTGTGAATCTTAATAAGAAAATTATCACACTCGCAAATTACAAAGAACAAAATATTATGAATTTTTCGTAATCAAAGACGATTTTTCTTTTGATTACCAGTACTTATCGACTAAAATTTGAGAAAATATAAAATTTCATTCAAGCATGAACAGTTTTGTTCAGTTTAAATCTGATTTACAGTTCTTAATTTAAGTAAACTCGCTGTAACTTGAAGAAAGGTATAAGTTAACTAGATATGCTAAAGCCTAATGTGCGAAGAAAAAATCACTCAGAATACCTCTTTTATTTAGCCAATAACCAAAATACTTTTATGAAAATTAATCGAAATGATTGTAACAATTTATGTCAAGTAGGTGTTATGATGGACAAAGTTTATTCTTATTGGTCAAAAATAGATCTTTGACACTAGGGTAGTACAACAAAACATGATTTTATTCATAAATAATTTAGTAATCTTTCAGTTATTTGGCTGCTTTTCATAACTGAAAAAGTCTGAAAAACAAAATTTTCTTTGTTACAAGCAAATTAGCTGAATTTCATTGCAAGTCACAAATCAATTAATAAATCGAGCTGACCAAAGTATTCTAAACTGATCCACACAGGAAAGAAACTTTTTGCCGCCTTCAATAGGGTGCTTGAAAATGAGAATGATTGCTCTTACCTCAACTGATCACTTTCAAACCCATCCCCCCCCCCCCCCATTATGGTACTAAATTAATCTCACCCAACTCCTTCAAAAAAAGTGTCCACGAACTAATATTTGTAAAAAAAATTTGTTCAAAAGTCGTAATAGACATTTATGACTTCATCAAAATTATTTTCCGTAAATAACATTCTAATGAAACAATTTTCTTCGCACTACAAGCAAATTATGAAAGCAAAAAAGCTTAATAGTTCAAAGAATATTCGATTACATAAATTTTATGGAAAAAATGATATGATGTTTGGGAGAGATAAAAAAAATTATAAAACAAAAACCTAGATAACATCAATTATTTAACTCCTGACTAGTCAATTTTTGTTATCAAATATTTTCATAGGTTTTTAAAAACGCTATTTTATGAAGCTAAGTAACAATAAAAATCAAGAATTTCGAATTTAACGACGAATCACGATCTGAGATCGTCCAGCTAGTAATAAAAATAATATAAAATAAAAAATAAAAAACGTTATTCTTATTCTGTTAAAATCAAAAACAAACTAAAGAAAAAACTTATTTGAAACAATAAATTGTTTTACTTTTTTGTAATAAAAATAAAATGGTAACAAAATTTCATTAATGTGCGGAATGAAAACCGAAAACACATTTTAAAAAATTTAAATAAATTCTACTAACTTAGCGAAAATGTTTTTTTTTTTTTTCTTTCTAAATCTAAGAAGATTCAAAATTCTAATACGCTATCATTTTTCACTGTTAAATCTTAATATCTATAATAAATTAAAGTGGTTAGGTATAAATACGTATTTGTACTTTGTGAAATTTTTAGCCACTGTCGCAGAATAGCATTTTAATAACAGCAGATTTATTTTTAATCTACAAAAAATGATTCGCAAGTAGACATTAATAAAAGATATTTGAGATCTTAAAAAATAAAGAAAGTAAAAAAGGAGGAGATAAAGTGAAGAAAAACATAAAAATTCATGAAAAAGAGAATGCAACACTTAACAATGAGAAATAACAAAATAAACAAAACGATATCATTTAGGAATGAAGAAAATCAAATCCCAACTTAATTTAGAACATAAATGGAAACGTCGAATGAACGTTGCAGTGACCCCTAAAAAGTTTGCCTAAGGACATCACAAAAACCTTCTTTTTTCACAACATGTTAAAAATAATGCCAATCAATGGTGACTTGATATTGACAAAAATGAACTAGGTAAGCCAACGAATATTTTCCTGAGTCTTATTGGCGGATGAATTGTCAATCGTCCGCAAGCCCGTATTAGAATCTGCTGGGTGCCGATTTTTTAATTCATATTTTTTTGTGAATCGTAACTCATCCTCCAACCTCAGGTCACTACAACGTTACCCTCTCATTCTTTGAAAAATGGGAGAAAAAATAAAAGACTATCTTTTTCGCTTCATCATTTGCAAACATAAACTATGGTCACGTACATCAGCCCAGCCGCCATTTCCTTTGGTCTTTTTCACGAGTTTTTTGGAAACGGTATGCGTGAGAGTAAGTTGCTTGGGAAAAAGGTGGCCTTTAGCTGGAGCTAACAACTTTTGCACGCGTCTCAAAGCAGCCGTACTTTTACAGCTGTTTTTATGATGAACACCACTGAAAACATACATAAAAATATTATTAGCAATGGAAAACTTGATATTAAATGTGAAATATTTTTCAATAACATCTTCAGATACTGATTATAAACATTATATTAAATATACTTTAACGCTGCAAAGGGAGTGCTCCATAAGGAAAATTAAGCACAGTAGACTTGTTCAAAAGGTTGTGCCTCGAATTTTGAACGAAAAATCTAAATTTTTGAATATACGTTTCACTTAAATATATAACTGAAGGATGGTTACGAACAGCACATTCTCAAATTTCCTCTTCATTCGGGCAAAATTATTCAGTTACTGTTGGGGTGAAATGCACTTCACTATTCCAAGACCGAAAATCAGAAATCTAATTCTACGTATAGCTTCAAATCTAACTACGAACCAATATATATTTAAAAATTACAAATTTTCTTTCAAAATCAAGGTACAATATCCGAGGAAAATTTCTTCCAAGATGAATAAAATTTCATTTAAAAAAAAAAAGCTCAAATTTTAGCTGGTATCGGTTAATCACAAGCATAAATAAGGATACCTCATTCCACCCCACCCATCCATCCTCCATCCAGCTAATATATTTTTAATATTAGTGGCACTGGGAGGGGGAATAATTCGGAAGAATAACGATGAAGCTGCTCGCTGAGCTTCTACTGCGGAAATATTTTGCTAAAAATTTTTTTTCAACCAAATTAGTAATAAGGCGTGAATTTTTTTTTCTTCTATTTTTAAAATAATTTATCGAGTACGTGCAGTTCAAATATAGGTAGTGTAGTCAGTTACTACGTAAATGTAAACACATCACTGGCACAGTTCGCCGTATTTACACTTACCATTCACCAATATGAAAGACTCTAGGAGCACGCAGCACCATAGCGGTTAATTCTTGTGAAAGACATTTTGTAGAAACTACCATTAAACTCCAGTCCCAATTGTAATCGTCGTAAGTGCAGAAGGTATTTGAACACGATTTGAGCTCTTCCCACACTGAACGATTGAACGCAATACCCATATTATGTTTACTGCTAATCCACTGTGTTATTTCAGCCTTTAAAAAAAAAATTAAGAAACAGTAATATTGATAGTGAAGCTGATAACAAATTATTGTGAGATAAAAGAAATAAGTGGAAAAAGTAAAAAAATTTAAGACTCCTGAAAGGGTCTTCTCAAATCCTAGTTATTCATGTTTTGCAACACAGAATCCACAAATGTACTTATAACTAGTAAAGAGCTATACCTATGAATTAAGCTGAAATTTCCTGCCTGAAAACCTCTCAGTAATTTTTCTTCATTATATTCTCCACCGAAAAATGATTCTTTCAAGCCTCATCATAAAATATGGTAGTATAGCTTAGATTATTTAAGCTTAGATAAAAAGTTATGATGAATATTTTGGTTTATCTTAATAAGTTCTACCTACTGACATTGGCTTGAGAATATACACTAAGGCACTGGCACTTGCAAACATAAACTAAGGCTGTTTTTATGAAAATGTTCCACAACTAATACAGTTATACAGGGACTTACTGGAGTACTTGAAAATGACTGAGACAGAGGTTTGTGAAAGTAAAAGCTTAAATATGAGGTACGTGCATATGGTGTATCACAATATTATATCAATATCTATAATTTTTCTCACCTTTTTAGTATCTCTGGCAAAATCGACAGTCTTCAAATAAGTTCCTAGAGACAAAACTCTACAATTAGGACAATGTGATTGTCTGGCACGATCCATCAACTGTAGCATGTGAATAAAATCAGGTGCTACGTAATGATCTTCTTCAAAAAATATAATTAATCCTGAAAAAAAAAAAATGGAAAAAAAAACTAAGTATAATCATTTTTTTCGTTTAAAAGACAAAATGTGTTCTTCGCAAATAAATGTAAATGAATTCTATCAGTCAAAAATGACTGAAAATGATTTTTACTGCAAAAACTAAAATTTTCTTTACAACTTGAAAATATTTTACATTTGACAGACAAGAGCATCGAGAATAATAATTTTTAAAAAAATTGAATATTTTACACAAGTACGAGTATAAGTACCATTATGATTTCGCGTCACATCCAGCTGATCGAAAATGCGATTCGCTTTCCACCACCAATGATGTTTTGTCTGGGTGAATTTTGCTTCTCTATAATGACCATACAGATCTGGGTGGTAGGCATTGTTGCATTTTTTTTCGATTGCTCTGGAAAATGAATGCAAATATTTGGATTTAGGTACATACTTGCATCATTAATATAACAAGGTTTTGGAGACTAGGAGTAATTTAGGGAAGATTTTCCACCCTGCTCAATTACTTTTTTTCTTCCACAACATTAGGAAGTTATACTGTTAGCCAAACGCTTTCAAAAAAGTCCTGCCATTTTTGGAGTTCGTCACCCATTATATGACTGGAAAATGACAAACTATATCCAATTTGCATTTCTGAGCAAAATTTTTTCTACTATCGAAAATCACCTATAGCTATTTACACAAATTACAGCACTAAACCACCAGGCATTAGTCACTTGAAATAATTATTACATTTTTCCAAATATGCCATTTCGCTGGCTCAAGTCTAAAACCTGCTAAGTCCCAAAAACTTCATCAACTTTTATTTTTTTGCGCTCAAATCATTTCTTGGAGATTGATGATGTCATAGTGCTAGCCAGTATTCTCATAAAGACAGCAAAGTAAAAGTAGCTTGAATCATTTTTTCAACTGTTGAAAAATGATTTAATTGATGATAACAGCTTAAATTTTCAAGGTTTTGCGAATGCCTGAGAATAGACAAATTTTAAAACATTAATGACAAAGATCTTCTGCAAACGAATGTGCAGGTCAATGCTCAACAAGTCCAAGTGTTGCTGACAGAGTCCCCGCGACTGATTTTCTTTTCATTTCACCCATACTCCTCCATCCCCTAACCGCTCGTATCTCCATAAGAAATAGCCTCTTTTATACGAAGATTGTATTGTATTCTAAAAATTACTCGTTAAAAAAAAATACACGTGCGATTACTTTTCTAGATTATTTTCCATTTCAAATGCAATATTGGTAGCCAATATAAAGGTACTCACTCTTTTATGTTAATATCACGGGGACAGTCGTTTGGTGATTCACCAGGAAATTGATTCGGATGCGTTTGAATGGAAAATGGATAAAATATTTGCATTACTTTACAGAAATCGATTTTCTGTACGAGCTTATTTATTTCTTCGTCGTAATAATCGTGACTAAAGACTAGTAAAGCATTTTCTATGCCAGCGGCTTGAGCAAGACTAATTATGGTATGCCTTAAGTACATCAGTCGATTGTGTACCTGGAAGGAAGCAAAATACAAACATGATCAGAATAAGATGAAATTTTGCGAACGTATAAAATTAGAAAATAAATTTATTTTACAGAAAGGACAAACGTCAATATTTTCAACTTAATTGAAATGCAGTACAGAACACTAAAAACCTAGTTAATAAAAATAAACGCAAATGTCACTGTTATATTTTTAATGTGTTCAACATCTTCTTCATAATGATAAATTATCAAATGAATAAGTAAATAAAAATAAAATAAAATAAAAAAAAAAAAAACAGAAAAAAAAACAGAACCTCAACGCATACCAAGAGTTAGCTCATAGTTACTTGATTTGCGTTTTGGTTATAACTTAATCGAATTTCGCCCATCGATTTCACAAATTCCCAAATTTACCCCTACAGTGAAAACGAAGATGTTATCACATTAAACATTATTCAGTATATAGAGTTAAGGCATAAAGTAATAATTGGTTGAAGGAAAGATACCTGTACGATTCAATTTCAAAATTATTCTAATAAGTAGATATATTTTTGTAAGTATAAAATAAAATAAATTCTAGGAATCAACTTTTAGAATGAAAGAGTGGTAGATTTTAGAATGAAATTTTCATGTAGATACCCAGACAATTTATTAAAGTAGCCGCGAATGTTGTGTATATCGAAATAAAATATTTGTACCTGTATAATAATGACTAGAGAATCGTTTTGTAATGGTCCGAAAATATCTTCGTTTAAAATAGTTTGCAAACTATTATATTGATCTATGCGGCGTTGAATTTCTTTGATATCGAGTTGCGAACTTTCAGTTTTACCCGCATCTACTCCTACACTCGTCGTAGCAATAGAAGCATTTTTCTTTTCTGCTGGTAAAAATTTATGATATGCCTAGAATAAAAAATAAATTAATCATGCAATATTTTTTCAACCGTAAAATGAAAAATATTTCTTAATATATACTCGGCTAAAAATAATTTACTCATATTTTAAACAATTCAAACCAAAAAAAAAAAAGAGTTCTCTTAGAAGTAAAAAAAAATCTGTACAGAAAATAATTGGAATTCTATTTTACTTTTCCAACAACAGCAATATGAGCAGTAGGGGGTGAAATACGAAAATAATTTTTCACTGGATCTCGAGAAAATGAACAGTGCTATACCAAAAAAAGGATACATAAGTCCACTTTTTTCAAAAATTTAGTTCTTCAAAAGGTTCGATTGCATACATCGATGTCCTATCTACAGTAAGAATATTAGGTCCAAAATGCCACCATTAGAAAATAAAATTTCAAAATTGAGGTGCTATGCAAGAATCCGATAAGTCCTTTCATTTCAACAATTTTTTATATTTCTCCAGTTCCAGAAGTGAAATACAAACAAACATATGCCAGCTGGCCAGTGCAATGAGCTTTCACATCACAGTGTATTTTTGCTCTCCTGTAAAATTTCAAAATGTGGACTTGTTTCTTTCTTTCATGGCGTACCGTTCAAATATTATGATAAGATTTGAGACTATTACAACATTGCCATTCAAATGATTACGTCCCTCAAAACGATAACTTGACCTTTGTATTTGAACAGTGATATGCAAAAGGAGAGGAGTCAACTTTTTTCAAAAATTGAATTCTTCTAAGGTTGAATTGTTTACATCAACCCTTATCTACAGTAAAAATACTATGTCCCAAAATGCAACCATCGCTGAGAAAATCGACTTTAAAGTTAAGGCGCTACATATAAGAATAAGGCTACGTGACATGAAAGTGTTTTTTGCTGAACTGTAAAATTCGAAAAAGTGAATTCATCCCTTTCTCGCGTATCATTGTTCAAAAATGTAAACATGATTTTTGACATAATTTCAGAAAGTACCAAGTCACTCCCATAATTCAACGATTTTTTAAACATTATTTTATTCATATTATAGCCATCTTTTTCCTCGAATCTTTCCAGAATAAAGGCTCCAGTTTTGCTGTATTAAAGCTGAAAAAAAATTATCCAGCCTATTTTTCTCATTTCCCTATCTGAATGACGTCACCTCACAAAATGATGCTATAGAAAATTGTATAGCTGGAAAGAAAAAAAAGTAACATTAATTACCAGTGGCACCATGCTCATTATTATGGCGTTTGTTACAGTGGAATTCTCTTCAACAGGAGCATCTCGCAGCGACTGTTTGGTAAATGCTGTGGAAATAAGAATGTGACACATGATCCAAAAAGACATCAACACAATTAGAATGAATCCATTATGAAACCGAGGTACGAGGTTCCTTCGACATACTGTAGCTATTGTGATCATTGCTAAACCACCTGCGCAAAAATTAAAAAGAATGAAATTAATTTTTGCCCATTAAGCATACGCATAGTCTCTGTACCTCTAAAGTACACCTAAATTAATTACACATCAGAACGATCGTAAGTCACATCGGAGGAAAAAAATACTACAAGACGAAAGACCAAGCAAAGAATAGGCAATGATAAGTTTAGAATAGCTGGATACTTAAGGCAAATGAAAATAAATGAATATGACTTATTATTATAACTTCGGGCACATTGGGTCACTACCATATACATGTAACATCCTTTACAAAAGTAGAATCTTCCGTTATATCGCTTAGATTTTTTTTTTTTTTTCCTTCACCGCGATTTAATTTATTGGTAGGCATTCTTTAGCTGGTTTTTTAATTATACCTACTTCGCCATTCGACGAGCTGGTGAAAATGAAAATTATTTTTCGTTCATAGGCACTTTCAATCCGCATTATAACAAACACTGAGCTCATTTTTTCGAAGACAAAAGAAATTATACACGTCACGAATAATACGAACTCTGAAAATTATTTTCCATACAGATGTGCGAGCGCAGAGACTGAAAAGTGATGATAACGTACAGATGGCATTGCAAATAAAATTTTTCTCAGCGATTTTATCCATTCATCAAAAAACATGAAAAAAACAAGCCATTTTTCAATATTAACAATCAGGAGGGGGTGGGTGTTTGATAGAAACCACTTTCATATTTTAGTTCTCAATATAAGATTAAAGGACCTGTTTTAAAAAACAACCATAGTCCAATTTTACAACATCTTTATAAAAGCAGTTACAAAATCATTATTTTCCCCATTCCTGGAGTCAAAAAAAAGAGGTGTTCGATGTTACCCTAACAATGTAGGCTCTCTTCGACCCAAAACTCCTAATTGATAGTAATAAATTTAATAAAAAAGAAGTATTCCATCTTACTCTATTTACATCATTCTTAAATTCTTATCTTCGGTAATTTTTTTAACCCACGGATTCAGGTCTCAACATCTTCTAGGGTACTCGACACATTTTTTTTTTTTTGCCTTTGACTCAAGTTCCAGTTCCAGCCTCTCCAACCAAAATAAATTTTGAGCAACTATCTCTGTTTTCATACTTTGAGGTTCATGAACTTTGAGGACTCTGTTAGCTTCTTCTCACTTATCATATAATATGTCTTCCATGTGCGGATGTGTACGAAGTTCATTCGCAAATTCCACATATTTCCCGCGATATTTTGCCAGCATTTACACTCATTGATCAACTTTTCAACTTATAATTTTTCATTCTTATAAGTCGTGCATTTAATCTGAACCAAACCCATTAGTCTGGCATGTATCACGAATACATAATATTTATCGACACAAGAAATAATTATTCAGGTATTGAGCTGAGCGAAGAGGAGCACGAGCATCATTTACAAACAAACAGGATGCATTATTTTATTATATATGGACAAGTTTTATTTTTTCTTCCACGGAATACGAGACATTGTATTTTCCATTCATTAATTTTTTTTTTTTTTTGTCAACAGTATAAATCCATTTAATATAAAAATGCAACCTTCAATAAGGCAAAATTCAAGGGCACGGGATACAGTATAATGACAAAAAAGCAAAACTTGATCTATACCTAATGCTCGATAAAATTAAAATAAAGGTTATTTATTATTTTATTAATATACAAGAGCTGTATATATATATTGCTTTAAAACTCGATGAAATTTCATAGGAACCCACAATCAATTGTTGGGTGAATTTAGGATGGAGTTAGGTACTTGGAAACTTAATTACTCAATGAGTTTCATTATTTGAAATATTGATTCTTCTTCTTTTTTTTCGTTTTTTTTTCTTTTCGTTCAACTAGGCGAATTAACACTAGAAGTACCACGTGGTGTCACATACGACACCACTCAAAATTTTGAGATGGACTTCTCAAAGGACCAATATTTTGAGAACCCCTGACTTGTGTTATACGACGCCACCTGGTCCTTTGAGATTACTCTTATGGTGTCGTATATGACACCACCTGGTCCTTTGCGTAATCGAGTAAAACCTGGTATTTCTAGTGTCAACAGAGTTTTATGTAATTGTATAACTAGGCTAATACTTCCAGCTCTCATCTACAGGGCTACAATACCAGTAGTCCAGTACCGTCGTATGGGGCGACTTTACACACTTTTTTTATGTTTTTCAACTTTGTCCTTTAATAACTCATCCGATTTTTAAGCTATTGAAGTGAATTTGATTTTAAAATTTAGGTCTAACATTTCTCAACACAATTGTAAAAAAAAGTTTGAGTTTGCAGCCTTCCTTCTATTTTTTATGATTTTTCAAAAAATTTGTGTAAAGTCACCCCTCAATGGGGCGACTTTACCCATCCATTTGTTATTGACGGGTTATTGATGGGTGGGGAGGCAAAATTTGAGGATGTTTGTACTGAGACATACGATTGAAAAGAAACTAGTCAAGTACAAACTTCAACCGTGTGAATCCGAACTGAATATTTTGAGTGTCTGTGGTGAAAAAAAAAAGACGAATAAGAAAAAGGAAAAAACCATATCGCCGCTTCATTTTCTTGTTCTCTTACTGGGTGAAGTGAGGTAGGGGCGGCGATCTTTTTTTTATTTTCCTCCTTCTACCTGCTTCGATCCAAATCGTAATTCGGTTTTGATTTTTGCCAGGCAATTTATTTATTGGGCTAAAACGAAGTGGGTAAAGTCGCCCCTTGAATGTAAAGTCACCCCCGTTCGACGGTATAGTAACGAAGTTGGAAACGGTATAATACCGGTTAAATTGCAGAAACGGTATAGAAACAATAACAGAAACCATAAAAATACCAGTACCAGAAACGGAAACATAACTAAGTATGTATATGTTACCGTTAAAGTGTTACTATCGTTATTGTATGAAATAACTAGTTAATTTATAAATTAACGGCAAAACAGTTAAAGTATGAAAATTTTTCACAGTCTAACTGGATAATGTATGAAATACCTAGTTATTCTATAAATTAACGAGATACGATTAGTTAAATCATGAAATGGACCATTTATAAAAAATTTCATCACAAAAGTACGTTTACAAGTGCAAATAAATCTTAATTTAAAAGTACTAAAAGCAAAATTAGGGAAGACAAACCAAACTTGTCATTTATTGCAGCAGCTGTTACTTCCATGGCATTTCGAGTTACATTTTATTCCTTGACGCACAAACAACGCTTATTTATGCACTTTTGCATACAGTGACATCTCACAAAGCCTTGACCATTACCTGTAGCTTGTGAGGAAGCCACTGATCGTAGCGAAATAGTGGCAGAGGTGATGGGTACTTCATCAAGCTGGACAAACTGTTTGTGGCTGAGAGCAAACTGGGAGCGAGCGTACAGAGAGTTTATGATTCCTTCTCTAGTTCCTAATCTGTAAAACCCATCTTCAGTTTTTTCAATTACGCATGCTAAAATGCTCCTTGCGTCTGTTTTACCCCTGTCGACATCAGGAACTGTGGAGCACATTTCCGCAACTCTATGCGTAAACTTAATTTTCATAACGTTACTACCACTCTCTACACTCATATCGAATTACGTTTACGAACAGAATAATTACAGCCAAATATTAGAAAGAGTTGTAGGTCGAACAAGAAAATGAAAACAAATAGCGGTCACAAAAATAGTGTGTATTAAAAAAAGATCAAGAACCAACTGAATGCACGTAATATAGGTAGGCTAAGCTATGTCAAATACACATAACAACAAGAAATGAACGAGTCTGATTGTCAAGATAAGATAGCCAGTCTATTTACAAACATCAACGGAACGCACTTAGTTAATGTATGAAATAACCAGTTAAAGTATAAAATTATCTTTATTACACACCTACCCCGTTAAAGCATGAATTAACTGGTTATTTCATACATTAACTAGAATTAATACTTTAACGGTAACATATATCAAAAACCAGAACCATAACAGAAATAGAAACAATATATTGTCCCTGTTCTTGTAAAACCGCGTAAGTCAAATTTTGACAATTTTCATGTTTTTGTTGATTCCTAAGCAGAAAAAATCGAGAAATCGGCCTGGACTAACATCAGCAGCCAGAAAAAAAGTACCTAAAAAGCCTAAAAACAATAAAAAACCGACTTACGTGGTAAACGTGGTGTTTACCCCGTAAATACCCGACTTGCGTGGTAACTGGTAAATACCACGCAAGTTGGAAAATTCCTTGAAATTCCCTTATAATATAGTTATTGGGCAGATAAAAAAATTTCGAATTGATAAGACTCGATCTCTATATACCTAATGATAATTAAAAACCCAAAAGTTTGATTAAATACCGCGTTTTAAATTTTTAAAATGTTTTTTTCAGTTTTCCAACAATTTACTTTTTCCGACTTACGTGGTTTTATAAGAACAGGGACGATATCCACTAATACCAATACCTGAACAGAAACGGAAACTATATTATATTTCATAATACCATAACAGAAACGGAAATATAATGAAAATATACCGCTTCTAAAAAAAATTTGTTACAATTCTCTCTCACCAGTCTATACTGAATCCCTAATCTGTATTCGAGTATTTCCATGTCATTTAAATTTTAATTACTTCAATTTTCAGTTTTCACTGTAGATAATATTAAATATTGGACGTGGACCTCATTACTTCGATATTCTATATGAAATTTATTCGAGTGTCCATTATTTTTTTTTCGATCTTTATAAATTATAAAATAACAAATTATGAATAATCGAATTATAAAGTCAGGATTTGATTTAAAAATTTTACATTTTTTTTATTTTCATTTAATTGGTCTTCAAATTTGGAAAAAGTGGTATTTAGAGCCAGAAACGGTGTGGAAATGGAAATGTAACAGAAACATAATAAAGGGAAACGGAACCTAAAACTTTTTCAGTACCAGAAATATAACAATAACGAAAACACAACTGTAGATAGAGACATAACACTTGAAAATGCCAGTATAGAAACGCAATCAGTTCAGTGGCAAATAGTGGTATAGTAACAGTATGAGAAACAATATCATAATGGTATTGCAGCCCTGCTCATCCACACCATCTGACAAGCCAACATCGAAAACAAAGTCAAATCAAATAAATGTTGATTTGAATAAAACCACTTATGGTAGCACCATCATGACTCAAAGTTTCAATCCTTTAAGCTTTTGAACTAGCAATCGTTTGCCCAATCAAATACAACGGACATAAAAGCTAAATATAATCCCTTTTCAACTCCTACAATTTCTCACTTACAAACAGTGCAACGTCTAAATGTAGAGCAGTTATACAAAATGCATGTACAACAATCTGGTGCACATTTCGCTGTTACATCTGTAAATGATATTCTCGAGCAATTACATATACGTTGCATTTACCGTTGCTCAATTCGCTCAATTCGGTATACTGAATGTAGATAAGCGAAGGTAATCTAATATGTCCATTTGTCTATATATATACAGCTTGAACACGAATTCGTTCGGAGAAATTATGCAGATATTATTTTTAATATTATACCTATTATTAAAGTTTGTTTTCATTATACAGAATAACCACAGCATTCGAATAATACAGCCACCATTTTCGAATAATTCAGTAAGCCAGATTTGTAAAAATAATTAAATTTTGATCGCTTTATAATTGCATAGTTTCTGTATATGAATAGGTATACCTATATACGAGTATATTATACAAAATGCAATACCAACCATCATTGAGGTTTTGCTGCCAACATATTTCCACAATATGAAGCAAATTTGCGACGAACAATATCACGTTTCGAATTCAGCCACTTTTAAAATTAATTTTCAAACGAAAGAACAGAGTTGAGAGTGAAAAAATGAGAAAGAAAAAGAATAATATTATTCAATCCGTTAGAATAAATTTACACTTAACTCGGAAAGAGACAAATAGAGCTATAGAGCCTACATAATTATCTATATACGCCCAATATTTATTCAAATATAAAAACCTAGAAATGAAAGGGTGAAGAAGAAATTGAGAGTTTATTTCTAACATCTTCATCGAGCACTCAGGTTAGGTCAAATAGGAAATTTTTGTTTTGTTTTTTGTTCAAATATCAATTTTTCACAACAGTTGCCATTTAAATTTCATCATTCGAAATGGTAATCTTCTATAAGAATGACTGTAAGGAACGATCACTTTTTGAAAAAGTGACATTATGAAACGGTCAAAAGACACAGTAGTTTTAGCTATTGCCCTGCGTGGGGCTGGTCCTGAGACAACCACAATGCAAATAATATAAAGATTACGGTTTAAATAATTGGAAGAGGGGGAGCGATAAAATTCTTGATAAATTTCCGAACAGAAATATATATGTACCTCAAATTAGAGTAAAATATATACCTCAAATCAGAGTAGGAACACATGTGAAATTCGGCCTTGCAACCTAATCTGACTTAAATTTGTTTGATATTCTCCTATTTTGGAACAGTTAATTTCTGAAAAAAATGACCAACAGGAAGATTCACCCGAAAAAGTGACCACTTGGAATGGTCACCTAAACAAAAGATAATTTATAATATTAGTTTTTGAAAAAATGACTTCTTATTCGATTCGGAACAATTATATATTCTGATAAAGTAGTTAATTGTTAGAAATAACCATAATAAAAAATGAACATAATTTTTGAAAGATACTCCTGCAGGGTTCCGGTTCAGTTTCCTGAATACATTTTCCTGACATGCCATCCACCCGACATGACATTTTCCTGAAATAACATTTTCCTGACATTCATTTTCATGACATCTGTTCTCCTGACATTCTTTTTCTTGATATTCATTTTCCTGACATCATTTTCCTAACATCATTTTCCTGACACCGTTTTCCTGACATTCATTTTCACCAAAACCGAATTAGTGCGGCTGAACAAGTTAAAAACTCGCCCAAGCCTAAGTGGGTTCAGCTACAAACACGCATCAGGTCTATTGTATTGGATTACACATATGTAGAAAATGCTGAGGAAATTGAGAATCTGACGACATTAGCCCACACCATAGTTCTGTCATAAGAATGTTAACAAATGAAAAATAAAACAAACAGTTAGAAAAACGGTGTCAGGAAAAGAATTGTCAGGAAAATGATGTCAGGAAAATAAATGTCAGGAAAATGAATGTCAGGAGAACAAGTGTCATGAAAATGAATGTCAGGAAAATGTAATTTCAGGAAAATGTCATGTCGGGTGGATGTCATGTCAGGAAAATGTGTTCAGGAAACTGAACCGGAACCCTCCTGCAGCCCTGCCCCTACAATGAATTCGTCAAAATAAGTTCAGAAATTGATACTGTGAAAAGGGGCAACATTAAAACACAAACGGTGACTTTGAAATTTACGTTTTGCAATCTCAACTCATAGCTACAATATTCTATGGTGTTTTTCAAAAGTTTATACAGGGTGTTCCGCTTCGAGTTGACCAATAAGCAACTACAGTTAGAGCAACACAAGTTACATTCATGTATAATAGTTTGCATACTCTCCGGTTGATTCAGCCAGTTAAATTGCATTAGCTAAGGTGTCGTTATCAATCAGTCAATGGTCGCTCATTAATGCAATATTTATAAACTAATTCGTGGATTTATATAAGGAATCGAAACATGTTATTAATTACAATCGATATTTTATACATCATTGATATTTGAAGGCGTTTGACATTCTCATATTAAACCAGAAATTTTCGTTTTAAAATGATTTGAAATCATCAATTTTGGGGCAAATGCTTACGTTTGAATTCAAATGTGTACCACATAAAATGTTTCAGCCTGCAAAGACCATGCAGCTCGGTTTTTCATTTTATCTCCCTCTATTTCTCTAATTTTCATTTTCCTAATTATGCAAGATGTAAATATTATAAATGTGTTGATCCTTATACACTTATCTCCTACATAAATGAAAATTTCTGCGTACATAGGTCTAGCAATCACTTGTGAAATGTGCTATTTTCGTCGCTGCTAAATGATGAAAAATGAACATAGCATCTTTTCACATCAAGGTAGGTATCCAAACAGACTTGGTGGAAGAAATTAATGACTTGAAATTTTGAAACCTACCTACCTCGCTAATCTCTATATTTATGACGTATCCTCGCACTGACCAAAGATTTGTTAGTGGTCGATCGAAAAAATATATGGCAAAGAAAATATTCAATGCCATTAACGCGCGAATTAACCGGTTTTGTCAGTTAATGGACCAAATATTACTCTTGATTCTGTACACCTTAGTCAATTTTCATTCAAATTTTTTGACACCAGCTTACCTTGAAAATGTTACAAAAATAGGTATTTCTCTCTTCAAACATCGTACATATAAACAATTTTTTTTTTTTTACCAAGAGTATAATAAATGGCATTTCATTCCGAATAAATATTTGGCAAGCCTATATGGAAAAGTAAATTCTCTTTCTGCTTGGACGCAAAATATCGACAAACTGCTTTTCGAAGCCATTCAACAAAACCACACCTTGCGTGTTTACTCTCTTCCTTCTCTACAAATGAAACGTGTTTAGATTTTATTTTCCATCTTCCTTCTTGAAAGGAAAGTCGGGTCGAGAGAATCGAAAAATATTAGAAGACGCGCGGAGGAAATTAACAATTTTCACACTCGACGAAAAAGGTGAGAGAAATTTTGGAGTAAGCAAGCCTATTTTATGTATCCCTGCAAATACGTGAGAGTCATTTTTATTGGAAATTTTCGATATTTCGAACCGAAAGAAAATCTTGATAGCGGAAATGCGTATCTAATTAACTATTTCTAGGAAAACGAAAGTCCCTGAAGCAGAAAAGGTCTACTCGTAGGATGCCCATGTTTTGATATGTGTAGCGTAAAAATAAAAATAAAAAACAAATACAAAAAAAAATAAGTTCACGGAGACAACCCTTCAAACTTTTGTTGTTCAAGAGCTTAACAACTAATTAAGTACAGGCGAGAAAACTTTAGTCGAACGATTCTTTGCCTACAATAATAGCTATCGAGAGTATTAGGGGGTAAAAAATCATACATATTTTTCAAAACAGATTTTTCTAAGTTGAAATAAGATGAAATCTGAGAAAACGTACCACGAGGTGAATGAGGTCAAAATTGATTTTTTTTTTTTGTTGTAAATTCTAATTGATTATTGAATAACAAATCCAGCAATCCAAGATTCAACTGCCTAACCCAAAAACTCAAAAATTTGCTGAGATAGGGAAAAGGTGTCACAGGGCAAAAGGAACCGCACTTTGATTACTTTTCATAAAATTACTTTACACAACTGGTAACACTGCAAGATGGTAGCAGCTATGACTATGCTACCATGAATCGACTGCTATTCGATTTAAATTATACGTATAAAATTTCGTTATCATTGCTCAAACACAGGGCGAAAAAGTTGAAGTGCTTGAAAATGATTTCCAGTTTTTTACAAATAAAAGAAGCCAAAAGAAGAAATAAATGGCTGTATTTGCGCAGGAAACGTAATTACCTCTCCCTCTCCTACTCTTCTCTTTTACCAAAATAACCCATGGCCATATCATTACCAAACACCTTAAATTTTTTGTTCTATGCTTTAACACCATTCCTAAGAAAAATAGCAGTCCATGTCAACGACGTATATAGTCAAAGGGTATCAGATCCTAGTGCATTATCTATTTTGAAAAAAAGAAAAAAAAAATTATATACACGAGCAGTGATATGTAAGAAAGGGATAAGTCCACTTTTTTTCAAAAATTCAGTTCTTCTCAGCTTCCATATTGACCGAGCCCTACTTACAGTAAAAATATTAAGTCCCAAACTGCAACCATCGCCGAAAAAATATATTTTTAAGTTGAGAGCTGCTACCTAAGAAAACTGTGAGACATACAAGTGTTTTTTTTTTTTTTGCTCTCCTGTAAAATTTTAAAATGTGAACTCATCCTCTTCTTGCATGTAACTGTTCGTATGTACTATGTACCAAATTGAAAATTTCAATTTAATGGGCTCGCCAACAAATCGATGTACAAGTAGATTAAAATTACCTAAAATGAAAAATATATTCCAAGTGTTTCGTGTTTCACCTATATTTTCGAATTTCCACGATTCACGAATAAATTCATAAACCAATTAAAGGCTTGTCTATAAAATCAACATTTTCTGTTGGTGCTAAATGGTTGAACTTGGTACGAGCTCATACTCGTAACGAAAAATACTTTCGGAAAAAACACGTTTTTCGTGTCAAGTTGAAATTTTGAATAATTATTGTTTTATAGTATAAGCGCTGAACGGAGGTCCGCAACAATCTTATAGCTTTACACGTATTTTTCGTCATCACATCGAGGACTTCGGAAACCACGTTTTTACCCACGAAAAATGGTCACTATTAGTAAATATCAAGTTGAACGACCCGATTAGGACCAGTTCTTAAATTGGAAGCCACTATACCTTTACAGCTGTATCCATACTCTACAGAGACAACGGATGGTCTAAATAAAGGCAGTAAGACAATTTTATGAATGCGGAACTTTCTCTAGGAAATTCATTTTATTAAAACCGATATAAGGAAATTCAATTGATAAATAAAATAAAAATTACCAAACAAATTCCTAAAATGAGAGCATTTTAATTTCAATACTTGAAATTCACCGATTTAAAATCAAACGAATGTAATTGAAGAGAGTTATAACAAAACGACCAATCAAAAAAAGCAAAAATTCAATCTCATTTACCAACGTCTACCAACCGTATCACTTATTCAATCGTAAGTAAAATCAGGAGAAGTAGTGCATATAGGTCATCAAAATATCATGAATTTCCAAAACGACTTAAAAGTTTTATAAATTTTGAGAGAGACTTTAGATTTTCATATCTATGCTTCTGACAGTCACTTATTTATCTTTACAAAACAAACTTTGTAACAATCAAAGTAAACTGTCCCCCTATAGTTTTTTCTTTATTTTTCTTTAATTTTAATTCGTTTGACAATAGGTATTGTTTTGGCGTAACGTTTTTCAATATTATATACCTACCCTATGGGCAAAATATTTTGAAAATGGATCCGTTTTATTCCGGGTTATAATCCGTTTCTGGATTATAACCCGGGATTTTCCTGTTTTCCGGCTTCTAAAACGGATTTCGAACGGATTGTAATCAGTCTTGCCGGAAATGAGTCCGGATTATTTTCCGTGAAAGCTGTTTTATCATATTTGTTGGCCCGGGTTATAATCCGTGAAACCGTTTTACAAACGGATTTAGAAAAATTGCCCAAAAATTATCACTGATTATAATCAGGAAATCCGTTTTACAAACGGATTTGGAAAATTAATCAAGATGACAAAAATAACTGCAAATTTTCAGATCCGATGATCGAAAATAAAAACGGACTGACAACGGATAAAATTCTCATTTTACGGATCATTTTCTCATTTTTTGCCCATCGGGTACATAGCTGCGCAGATCAGTAAAGTATAATTTTTCAAACAATTGGGGAGAAACCTAGACTGCAGTGAGTAAAATTGCAAGGAAACAAGAAAATGATATTTTAGTAACATAGAGTGAAAATAGTTGAAAAAATTTCTCTTAACGCAGATTGAGAAAATAATAATTCTTAATTAACGCGTAATCAAATTTCAAGCTCAAAAGAGTACTGAAAATTGAAATGAAAAATTAAATCACTGATAAGATAATTGCAAGTAAAATACTCGTATTATGAATTGAACTCTTCCGAAGATGAATAATTAAGTAAGAAGTAAACCCCGCTTTTTAAATCTTGATTACCTGAAAATAATTACTCGAATAGGCTTTCTCAGAGGAAATGAATGATAATGATAAATTTGCATCGATGTTGGTTTTTTCTTTCATTTACAACCGGTTCATCTTCACTAACTGAACCTTAAATGTTCAATTGTATTTATCATATGTACAAATTAAAGGGAAACCGGTTATGTAATGTAATTATATTTTTGACAAAGCAAAAAATAAATCTACAAATTAACCCCAACCGCCAAATGTGAAATGATACCAATGTAAAGGTAAATGTGAATTTATGGAATAAAGAATTTATTGATCAATCAGAAACGTATTTATTCTCCTATTACGCCATGATCGCCATTATTGGTTGATACAAAATTTTCATGAAAGGAAAAGGATCTGGAGATATAAAAACAGCGCATTGTAGTATTTTTGCTTGCCAGTTTATGCATAAAAAATCAAATACTTGGGTGACTTTGACTTGGTGAAGATATGCGGTGCAAAAGGTCAAGTTCGAGGTTATTCTTAGCCTATTGGCGATAAACCAAGACTGTAGAAAGATTTTGAACCCAGACTAAAGGTAATTCTTGTGTTTCAAAATCTTCATTTTAATTCCGATTTTATAACTTGAGCGAGACATAATTCTAGCATACCAGGGAGAAACGGTATCAGTTGAAAGAATTACCAGTTTCAGGAGATATTTTTCAAAGTTGAAAAGTAATTCTGTTACAGCAGCTGTTGGTGCTTTAAAAATATTTTCAAAATTTCAGAAGTGTTGGAATTCAAAAAATATTCCTCAAATACTAAAATCTGTAGGGTACAAACTTGACCATTTTTTCAGTCTTGAATAATGTGGTTTTTGAATTCCACCTGCACGCTATAGCATTGTACAGTAAGAAGGAGTACGAATTGTACTTGGAATCTTGGATTTGTTTTTCAATAATCAACTGTATAATTTACGAAGTATAGACAGTCTAATAAAACTTCAACAAAAAATCTCTTTAGTAAGACATTTTATGAAAGTTATAAAAGTTTTTTTTTTTAATTGATTTCAAATTTATTGATAAAAGCAGAATCCATTAAAAAGCCAGTGAAATTAGGTACCTACATTTATATTTAATCGCAAATACTTTGCAGTTCTCTTCTTGCCTCTTTTTCGAGTATACAGTAAAGTTTGAATCTGAAAGGTTAAAAAAAGGAAGAAAAAAAGGCCGCGTAAGCAATATGACGTTTTACTCCACCCAAAATTTGCATTAAAAAACCATAGACTGCTAAGACTGCTCATTTTTCAAATAAATACGAGTATTTTAATGTTGAAAAAGTAAATTACTATTTTAGAAGCAGAGACAAGCTTTTTCTCGACCAAAAAAAAGCGGATAAAGAGGAAAATAGCTTTAAAACGCCTTCATATTTTCTCAGTGGAAAAATAATGACGGAAAGAAATTACGAGTACGTCGTCGTCGTCTTCGTGAAAAACGGCTCGACAAGTTAAACGAAGAAAAACAATATTAAAAGGAAGGATGTCTTTAACTAACACTTTGTATCGACCAGCACTTTCGAACAAACAAAAAAAGAAACCATCTAGGAACTGCGGTACAATTTGAACACAGACTGAAATCATCCTTTGAAGGAGAACACGTTCTTTATCTTTTCAATTAGTTGACAAACCAGCAGCAGCGAAAGAACAACCATATAACCGCTTTAAAATACATCAGCATCGTGCTGTAAAAACAATTAACTATGGCACTTCAAAGGACAGATAAAATCGATAAAAACACAATGCAGTGAGAAGTGAGAACTTTTAAACGAACCGAAAAGTGACAGAAATTCTTACAAAAGAAAGCCGATTAAAAAAGTTTGTACCATATAACTACACTGAAGAAAAGGTATACATATGGGAGCACTTGAAATTCAAAAACTCCCGTCATGATAGTGTATTCTTATATTCATTGAAAACGCCACCTTATATCAGGAAAAATTTTCAACAAAGAAAACCAGCATTCTAAAACTACTGCAACAAAATGAAGAATAGGTACTCACTAGAAGAAGTATAAGCATTAAAAGCTTAATAGTGGAGCAATATAGATATACTTACAAAAAAAGAAATGAGAAAATCTAAGTACGAGTAGTTACATCAACTGGAGGTAAAAAATTAATTTTTATCCAAGAAAGTAAAAATAGTATACAGGGTGAGTCGTTTTGACACGCCCCATAGGGAAACCCATTTGGTGCGTGCTAAAATGACTCGCAATGCAAAATTGTATGGAAGAAATAAACTTGTACGCACCAGATAATAAAACTTTTTTTTTTTATTATGATTTGATGTTTTTGTTTGATTTTTTCTTTTTTTCTTATTGGGTTGTTGCATTTTCTTCATTTATTTAGGTTAATTAAATTTAATTTTATCACCTTTGATAATTATTCATCTTTATTTTAGTTTGATCGATAAAATAGCAATATCTGCATGGTCGTGGTCAAGATATCGATATTTAGCTGCTGACTATGTATTGAAGATGAATTCTTTTGTACTGGGCGTTCCTGTTTCAAACATAATGCCCCTAACATTTGTCCCACCATAACATAATGTCCCATTTTGTTCGTACTTGATGACGTCATCATACCCAATTATTACATAGTAAATACAGATGATGACGTCATTATATCCAGATAGAACATAGGAACCGCAGATGGTGACGTCATCATACCTAGATACAACATCTTGTCCTTCCTTGATGACGTCACAGATGATGACGTCACACAGTTAAAAAGCGGTTGATGACGTCATCATACACTCTTTGCAGATGAATTGAAAAAGAATGATGACGTCATTATATCCAGATAAAACATAGGAACCGCAGATGGTGACGTCATCATACCTAGATACAACATTTTGCCCTTCCTTGATCAAAAGATGACGTCATCAACCGCTTTTTAACTGTGTGACGTCATCATCTGTGACGTCATCATCTGTGACGTCATCAAGAAAGGGCAAAATGTTGTATCTAGGTATGATGACGTCACCATCTGCGGTTCCTATGTTAAAAAGTGGTTGATGACGTCATCATACACTCTTTGAAGATGAACTGAAGAAGAATTTTTTCTACAATTTTTGTCCTTCCTTGATGACGTCATCATATATACCTATTTATTACATAGTAAATACAGATGATGACGTCATTATATCCAGATAGAACATAGTAACCTCAGATGGTGACGTCATCATACCTATATATAAAATTTTGTCATTCTTTGATGACGTCACAGATGATGACGTCATAGAGTTAAAAAAGTTATTGAAGATGAATTGTTTTGTTTTTATAAGAAACATTTTTGGATACTTTTTATAATCTCCTGTAAAAGAGAATTCATCTTTCGCCTTCACGAAACTTCAGTGAAGGCTGCAGCTATTTTGAATTAAATATCGATATCATATAAATAGTTATTGGAATTTGACATTGATCAGGATGATGACGTCATCAACACAATATATACCTGTCATAATTTGAGGACTGAATAGCCAGGATGATAACGCATCATCGAGACTATGATATGCCGACATCTAATATACTGGGCATATAATCCAACTTCAATGCGTGACTGTGATGAGAATATCATCATTATAACATATCAGAAGAATACTATTGATAAGTATGTAAATAGTGAATGCGTAGGATACCAATTTTCATTCTTAGCTATGACATATCCATGATCGATCATTTGCTATATTTTTAAGAAAAAGCTGTCTGAGAATTGAAAATTTTTTTTTTGAGACAATTAACTTTCTCCTATAAATTTATTTTATGCCATTCTCTTTCAAAAAAATTGTTTATTTACCCTCTAAAATAACATTTTTCTATTTTGATTTCAAAAAATGGAAAAATTGAAGATATTTTCTACCTTGAACTTTTCACATTTTCATTCATTTTTTTTTTTTTTTCGGTTGATTCGATTGCTCCAATATTACCATAGTTTCAAGTGTATGAATTTAAAAAAAATAATCACCTAAATTGGTCTGGAGGGAAAAATAATTTCAATTCCTACCAACCAGAGAGAAGTCGACAAACCATCATACATGTACATAAATGAATGTAACTCATGTTACTCTATCTACAATTGTTTGAAGGTGAATTTAAGGCGGAACACCCTGTATATTCATTTTCACGAATGTCTGGCATCATCAGAAATTAGAAAAGCTTCGAGGGTAATTCGAAGAAAAGGAGCAACGTGAGACTTGAAAAGTTTGACAGCTCGTCGACCGCTTTACCACAAAATGCAATTTCCTAACATCACTCAAAAAACAAAATAATTTTATCGTACAACGGAAATCGAGGTGTCACATCTAGGTGTCATTGCAAAAAATTAAAACAGACATTGGAACTTGAACTAGACAACAAAATCACAATGCTAGATATAACAAATTTTACAAGCTGTTCACGAACACGTCCTTTCACTAAGGCTGTATCACCGTATACTGAAATTTTTTCGAAATAATAAATTGTTCCGATTAATTAAAGTCAGACGGTGAAAATTACAGCCCGTAACACGTCAGAGCTTTTTATTGAGAAATTTTCTCATTTATTCCTAACATTCACGGCTCCTTCGCTTTTGAAGAGGACATTTATAACACTTATCAAAGCAGATATATTCATTCCGAGCAAGACATTTTTCATTCGAAAAATTTGAAGTATTTACTGCTCGTCGCATACTACATGCAACCTACGCAGCATACCTACATAAGAAGAAAATTTTCAAAATTTTTTTAGCTGAGCAAATTACGAGTATTAAATCTGCACGACAAAACTCGCCCGTCGTAAAATATAAATTAATAGCAGCAAAAAAATGCCCTTGGACTCCTTCGAGTTCATCAAGGATAAACGTTTTTCACATTTATTGACTGAAACACCACCCCATCATCTATGAACTTTTCTCGCTTTGCTTTTGATTCTCGAAATACTTTTTAATTTATAAATTATGCCGTACACTATAGAACATCACAGAGGTAAGTCCTGGGGATTTCTTCAGCCCTCTATCATTCCTTAGGACTCTGGGAAGATTGGGACCTTTTTGGTTCAGAAATGGCCGACAAGAGTTTTCTTCGGGATTCAATAAAAAAACTCGAGTATCCAGAAGACGAATTGCAACGCAAAAAAGGCTTCTGACCAAAAGGTCGAGCCACGACCTCTAACTAAATATTTTATTTGAATGCCAAGTTCAACATTATTTAGTGTTGCATTTTGGAAACTATGTACTTTCTTAATTTAACTGGAATTTTACTCTTTTGTAGATTATATTATGTAATTCAAGAATGGCAAGCTGACTCATTTTGACGAGTCTCTTAAACTACAGCTTCTAGACGAGAGCAGCTGTTCTTCGTTCATCAATAATTTTGAAGAGCCACTTCTGCGTCTGCTCTTAAAAATTAGCTAGCCGAGTGATTCTCAACTCCACTTAATAAATTTTGATGTACTCGTATGGTATGATGTTACAGAATTTTCAAAAGCTGCTCACGTTTTCGAGCTCTTCCAAAAGCGTGAGCCAATCATCATAGTAAATTAAGGCCCTGGCTCCAACTTTCTAGCTCTCAAACAATTGCTGGAAAAAAAAATCTTATAGTGAACTACATTAATCAAAATTTTATTACTGAAAATTCGATAGGTTTTTAAATGACCGCAGTTTCGAGGGTTTGAAATTTAACTTCAACATGTTCGTTTGAAGGTGCCTTATTGAGGAGCATCGAAATGTTATGTACAATCTTAAAAGTAACACATTTTTTAAACTACCAATACACGAAATCCTGGCTTCTTCATTCAAGTTTTTCATTTAATGGGGAAAACACAAATATTTGACGAGCTAACTTGCTTTTAAACTTGAGAGAACATAAACTCATTAGAAATTACCAAATCTGGATTCAGAAGGTTATTTCGTGAAAACATATCTCAAATACCACTAAATATTCTGCAAAAACTAACACTATCGGATTTCAAATCTTCGTCTCCATTTCTTTTCTAGACGTATGCGAACCGGTTGTAAATAACTTTTTCAATATTAAATATGCATGAGATAACATATATTCTTCTATCGAAGAGCTCTAATTGATTAAATTACCAGTGCTACTTCATATTCAAAACCAAAATTATTAGTTAATGTTTTCTATAGTCCTACTTATAGGTAAGCCTACACCTTTCTGTTGGAATTAAAATGAATATGTAACAAAATACACCATCAATAAATAACTTCAATGTCATGTCTAAAATTATTATCAATGTAGTCAGTAGCTGGGATAAAATTATAAAATTTATGGGGTTTATAGATAGTATTAGTATTTAATTAACTCTATATGAACTGTAAAATATAAGGGATTTTAAATAAGTTAAAGTGAGATAACAATCGCAAAGTAACTCCTCAGCTACAGCCAATGGACGCGAGAAGAGGCATTTATGTATAAAAGCTGGATATACTTAAAAAAAAATCAACGTCAATAGCTATATTAACCCTATTATTGCCCTTGCAATTTCCCTACAGCTTTTATTAATGCTTCTTCATTATTGCGTTCACTAATAAATGGCCACAACTAATAAGACAAACATAAGATACATTTTCAATAATCAGCTAGAAGAATTGAATGAAAAAGCTCTTACTACATATATAAAATAGTGGATATTTATCGATATAATGTCATCGCATCTATTTTGGTCAAAGTATAACTCATCGCAATTATTGGTACATTCACCTTTGTTTTCCTTCAAATTAGAAATTCAAACCAAGTTGAACCATCAATTTAGAAAATAAAAATAAGTACAATGAACCATTAATGAATGAACAGAACTGCCTAGCCTGATAACTTCACACTTTATTACTCCACTATTGTTATTTTGAATCATTAGACAAGTACAAGAGAAATATCTGTAAGAGGTTAAACAAATTGCAATCTGATACCGTAAAAACATTGCTTCGTAAAATAAAATGTAGAAGTACTCGGAAGTACTGTACCGTCGAATGGGGCGACTTTACACACTTTTTTTTATGTTTTTCAACTTTGTCCTTTAATAACTCCTCCAATTTTTAAGCTATTGAAGTGAATTTGGTTTTAAAATTTAGGTCTAACATTTCTCAACACAATTGTAAAAAAAAGTTTGAGTTTGCAGCCTTCCTTCTATTTTTTATGATTTTTCAAAAAATTTGTGTAAAGTCGCCCCATCAATTTGTTATTGACGGGTTATTGATGGGTGGGGAGGCAAAATTTGAGGATGTTTGTACTCAGACATACGATTGAGAAAAAACTAGTCAAGTACCAACTTGAACCGTGTGAAACCGAATTGAATATTTTGAGTGTTTGTGGTTAAAAAAAAAAAAACGAATAAGAAAAAAGGAAAAAACCATATCGCCGCTTTATTTTCTTGTTCTGTTACTGGGTGAAGTGAGGTAGGGGCGGCGATCTTTTTTTTATTTTCCTCCTTCTACCTGCTTAGATCCAAATTGTATTTTGGTTTTAATTTTTGCCTGGCAATTTATTTATTGGGCTAAAACGAAGTGGGTAAAGTCGCCCCTTGAATGTAAAGTCACCCCGTTCGACGGTACATTATTTGTATATTCATTAACGCCAATTATCGAGTCATAAAGTTTCAATTTTTCAGAAATATAATACTCGTATGTTTGCAGGAAACCTTATCGAAAAAATAAATATTCGTGTACTTGACACGTTCAGCCAGGTAGATATACTTGAGCACTTGAGAATCAAAATATTTCTAGCTTAAGAAGTTTTTATAAATAGGCACCGCAACATGTTGCTTCGTCAGAAAAATATTTCGAAAAATGGATAAATACTTTTCACTAACCAGAATATAATTAACCTAATTATTTTACAAAATGACTACCAAGATTTTCTTCGCATAATTTAATTACAATAATTTGATCTTGTTCTATTAATTTTTTAGGCAGAAAATTTTCAAACTTAACGGAGAGATATTACACTTTTTGCATGAAAACCATCCATGAGGATATTTTCAAACATATATATACATGACTTCTTTGAATTTAACTTTAAAAAAATGAGACTAATCAACTTGAAAAATTCATATGAAATTTTCAATTTTAAGCTATAAGTATGTGCAGATTAAACCAGTCAAGTTTTTCACAGAAAAAATTGTCAACAGTTTATCGTCGAACTACATCTAGTTCGAGTATTAACCATGCTTGTCTATATTGATTCATAGTTTCAAGAAGAAACCACTAGAAAGCGTCTTCATTTTTTCCATTTCATATCAGTCGAGTCATTTTTCTCGAAATTTTTTTTTCAACCCCACAGGGAAAAAATCCTCAGAAACATATTATAGCTACATTCGACAGAAACAAAAATCAACTCATGATACTTCACTCCGAAGCTACAGTCAAAATCTGCGGGAAAACAAATTCATTTTTGGTTTCAGTGTATTACATGGTGAAAATCATTTTCACAAACAACGCCAGAACGTAGAATTTCACTAGTCTTCCTCTTTCTGTCAAATAGTTGGCGTTGATATGGGTATTATAAGGAAAAAGGTTCCAATAAAAAGATATATGCACTCGTATATACGATGAAAAAAACTTGAGTAATATTTTGGTAATATTTTTCTTTTCTTCTAGTTTCTTAAAATTCAAGCATTTAGTGCTAGGATCAGGAATTTTTGCTGAAATTTAGTTACGTTTAGGTATCCTGCTTCTTCCTAAATCCGTATAGACTTCTATAAGTCGAAAAAAAAAGTTATAAACGGTAGCTCTCCTTCCCATTCAGATGCAATAAAGAAAATACCAAGCAGAGTAACGATTTCTTCCAAAATATATTTTGTCGAAGGTAGAATCGACAAAAATAAGACCATAAAATAATTTACTATACTTTCCTCCAAATAATTGAATCGTCAAGGTAAATACAAAGTTTCATTTTAATTCATTTGATACAGGCATAACCTCTGAAATTGTAGGAGGGAGTTTTACTCGTATTTTATAAATAGCTGCAGCCTTCACTGAAGTTTCGTGAAGGCGAAAGATGAATTCTCTTTTACAACAGGAGATTATAAAAAGTATCCAAAAATGTTTTTTTTAAAAACCAAATTGTTTGAATATGAAGCGCATAGGGACTTATAAATATTTCTCATAAATGTATGAAGAAAATGAGTATGTGTTCTATGTTATAGGTAGGTATGATGACGTCATCAGCTGAGGTATAATATTGAACTATAACAGAATCTTATAAGTGTATGATGACGTCATCATTTGCATCAGTATGATTACGTCATCACACCTATTTATAATATACAAACTGTAGATGATGACGTCATCAGTTATACATAGGTATGATGACGTCATCCTAACATTGAACTCTGACCAAACGACAAAAAACTTGGCGGACAAAATTTTGAACTAGGGTCCAGTACAAAGAATTCATCTTCAATACACAAACCGTAAATTATGACGTCATTATTTCTACATATGTATGATGACGATGTTATAAGTAGGTATGATGACGTCATCATAACATTGGACTCTGATGATGACGTCATCCTAACATTGGACTATCACAGAATCTTCAAATCCTATGTTATAAGTAGTTATGATGACGTCATCATAACATTGGACTCTGATGATGACGTCATCCTAACATTGGACTATCACGGAAGGACAAAAACTGGCGGACATTATGTTTTGAAATTAACTAACGCCCAGTACAAAGAATTCATCTCTTCAATAATTAAATAATGCAATAACTCCGAAAGTAATGAATCAATTTTCACCACCCAAATTTAAAGCGGACATGTTATACAAAGTCAAAAATACAACGAAAGTAGAGGAAATCAAAATATACGACTGGGAGAAAAAAAAAGTAAGATGAGGTAGAAAATGAATGTTCTCACAGTGACATTTTTCATCGAAAATAATCAGTCGCAGAATTTCGAGTTGTCTGCACCATAGAACTCCTGCAAAATTGATCCGTTTGTTCTCGATTTACAGGATTGAATAATTTTTTTTTTTTTCAAGAAGCCTGCCACTATATACCCTGTTACTCCCTACTGACTCGGTATCGTTTCACATTAACTTCAGCGAAAAAACTATCTTCTTGTAGCATTTTGGCAGCATTATCAATTTATAGTTCAATTGGCACAGCATAAAAGAAAATGTTGTAGACAATCAGCCGAAAAAGATTATGTAGCAGCAGAATAAACCGTTCGAATCGCGTTTATGTACACTTTATCGACAAATTTTCAGTTTTACAAGGTCAAATTGAAAGAAAGAATTATCGCATTAAAATAAAAAAAGAGCCCATTTTACCTGGAAAATTTTCACAAAAAACAAAAACAAAATATTTTCAAAACAGAAATAAATGTTGCATGAGCATTATTTATTCATGCAGTCTCTTGTTCAGAATCGGTCGTTAATTATTCATTTCACACAAAAAAAACTAACGTACGTTCCAACCGCACACAACTTCAAGTCAACACTCACTGCAATATGAAATTGATTAAGGTTTTACGTCAAACTCCAAACAGCTTCAAACTGATAAGGCGGCATAATTTTAAAATTAATTTGTGTTATCTCTGCAATATGAAAATAAAACATACAAACGATGGAAAAGGGGGGGAGGACAAACAGATAATAACTCGCTTATCAAGGAACCATCGTTAGAACACCCTCGTGGTAATATTCAATACACATAAATAAAGAACTTGGAAGCTTTAGTTCTTCTAACATACATCATTAAAAAAATATGTATATTTTATTATCATAGAAAAAGAGCCTGCGACCATTAATTATCATTATTTTGTACAAGTAAACTATCCATCAAATTTAATATTATGACATGACAGCTCGAATCGAAATTGACTATCGAGGGTCACATAGCATAAATATTCAATGAGCCAAACACAAGTCACACAAATGAGAAGTTTGTACAGTAAAAAAAAATACTCAAGTTTTCATCCAAAAAAAAAGTTGGAACAAAAGCACTTATTCCAACAAATTATAATAACGTCACTTTTCTTGTTAGACATAGAATAAAATATTTGAAATTTGAAACCAAAAATTAATAATTTTACATTATGATTCAGACAGACTTCATGCACAACTCACAATTCCCACATGACCCAGCACTCATACTACTCGAACTAGTTTAGACACCCTGTCGTAATTTAATCCTGAAACTCATTCTATCAACTCATTAAGAAAAAAATTCTGATAATTTTTATTCTTGGTTAGCAAAATGATCTTTGCTCTTCTACATGTACATGATAGTTTTCCAATAATTTGAATATGGTTCAATGTTGAACAAAATAATTTTTTCTTTTTTTTTGTGTGTTTGCGACTAATCAGTAACGTATTTATCTAGGTACCAATTTTAATTCATTACTTGAGTTGTTCATCTATTAAAATACTGACTCAACTGATAATTTGGTATGTTCAAACACCATCTTGATTTGTGAGGATGTAGACAATTGGATTCAGGGGGAAAATTGGAAAATAAAACTTTTAGAAGGGCGAAGCAACGGCTATTTAATACTTGATAAATAAAAAATGAAATATACAGGGTGTCCGTCTAATTTGAGTAATTGACTATTACTTGGCGGACATGTAGATTCATTGAGACAGTCAACAAATTTACACATTTCAAATTATCTTGTGCGCTGTACAATAGTGGACAAATTATCTGCTATCGCTGAAAATTAGTAATTTTTCTTTTTACTTAAATGAATTTTTTTCATAGAAAATGTCAGGAACCATGATAAAAATATACACAGAGAATTTCAATCCAGTCGGATTATTAGAACTGGTTTCAGAAATTATTCCAAACTTGGAATTCTGAGTTATGTTTACCGAAAATATAATTATTTACACAACAAACTCTAACGACCCCCATTGGGCTGAAAATTTTCATGAGTATTCCTCTCATATGTCTTAAACAGACTCCATGAAGAAATTTAGTTTGAATAAAAAAAGTTTTCACAAAGAAGGCATGAATTTCAAAATTTGCTCTCTTCTGGGGAGTGCATAAGACACGAAATAGGCAGTTTTGGCAAGTAACTTTTTTTATTGTCTCGACGAGTTCCGCATTTCTTCCAAGTACATATCTTCAAACTCAACACGGACACCCTGTATAATCTATATTCGATGTATTAGACATCCCATTTGGAAAGTAATGACGCATTCAATAAATTTAGAATTAGATATCACACGCGAAAAAATTCACACAAGAACATTATGTAGTTATATCTGAAGGCAAATTCGAAAAACTTTCAACTTTTTTTTTAAATGCCTTCAGTAACAGGTGATATTGAATGGTTGGATTTTGAAATTGACTATATTTTTTTCATCATTATTTTTTGAAAAATTAAATAAACAAATTATAACGAATATGATTAAGCTGGACTAAAATTAAGCTTCAGAGTTCAGATATTATTCTGCGTTTATTCTTCGTAAATAAATATATTATAGCTGTTCTTGAAAAAGTTGTAAAATTAGATTAGACTAAGATCGTAATTGAACCCAACCCTTCAATTTCTGTCAAAAAAACTAATTTGATGCAACTATTTTTATATGCATTTAGAAACCAAAAAGTATAGGAAAAAACCAATATTTAAAAAACTATTGTTCATAATACTGTGAGACTATTTTATTGTACGCATACGCATATTTTTCTACCGACATATTAAACTAAGACTTGAAAAGTCGGAAAATCCGGCCATCTTGAAACAAAAAGTGCGCAAGTATGAACTAACTAACAAGTACTAAAATAAAATTTCAACTCACGGCAAATGAGCAGGATTCCAAGAGTCGCATTTGTCTAGAGACGCCCAATCCATTAAGCATAATATTTGAAACTTGTCATCCCAAAAACATTTTTCTTCTTTGGCACCTGTAAATAAGAAAAAAATTACTTTTTTTTTTTTACAAAATGGAACACCAAATTTAAACGAACAATAAAATGGGGACATTCGAAAATATTGACGTATTATATTATTATGAGCTAATTTCGATAACAGCAGTGAAGAAAAACTGAAAGTGAGTTTAACGACATTTGTTTCATTCCTTTGGAGCGCATTCAATTTGGAATGCATCCATTAGAAAAAAAGAAAAAAAGTGTACCGTATTTATTAAATTTTGTTAGCATTAGAATGCACTAAATTTCCGAAGGAAATGACATTAATAGAATTAGTTACCATGAAATGTTCATTACCTACAAGTAAGTTTTTTGAAGAAAAAAAATCTTTTAAAAAAAATCACACGTGTGAGTCTATGGTTCAGACAAATCAACTTTCATATAGAGTGGAAAAAAAATTAATTTAGAATTTTAAAAAGGAAGTATCAATTTATTAACGTGTTAACATTTTTACTTTATTAGTAATCTATATCTATATACCTACTGATTCCTATTTCATGCATTTGATGCAATACTAAGTTGACTCTTCCTACCATAAAATTTTTCAAAACCATCACATGAAATTAGTAAATAAAGTGAAAATAAAGTATGTATTATAATTCTCAATATATTTTATCAACACCTTTCTTCTCTACACTCTTTCCTAGGGCAAGTACCCATAATATCACTATTAACTTTGTACTGAATCAAGAGTATATGAGCGATAAAAAATATAAACACTGCTCGAATAAAACTACCGATCGAGATTAGAGAAAAAATTTCGATTGCATAATAATAGAAACCTGTTAATTTACCAACTCAAAGACGATCTACTACACTGAATTTTGGAGGGGGGATTGAAATTAGCGTTGTAATGTTTTTTTTTAATTATTCCTTTTGGCATTCTACCGAAGTGATTCCCACAAAAGTAGTTTTTTCGAGTGAAAAAAAATCATAAATCAATTGATTCGAATTGAAATTGCTGTTTCAGAAGAAAATTACATTACACTACAAAATATCGAATAAAATTCATTTCAGATGCAAAAATATCGTTATAAGTAAATTTATTTTAAAAAAATTTCAATAAGCTGATAAATGATATGTATTGGAAAACTAATTATATCTATTTTACGAACACTATTACCAAGGTGACATAAGGTCTGTTGGTATAAGTTCCGTTGATATAAATTACGAGCATGTAAGAAATGAAAAAGATTAAAAAGTGCATGCATGTTGAGCAAAACTGTCATCGAATTTCTAACCCGAAAATGTGAAAGGGTGTTTCCATACTTGGAACGTTTTTCCTTCATTATTAATCCATAAACGATCGGTACCTGTTTGAATAGCAAATAAATTCAAGGTAAAATACGAGTAAGAATCCTTTATATACTTTAACGAATAACCAGATTGATAAAGTCGAAAAAAGACATAAGGAATCGAAAAATTTGAACCATAAAGAGTGATTGCATTGCATGTAATGAGTAGATAAACAAAATTCATAGTGATTAAATGGTGCAACCCTTCGGAAATATCCTTCCACCAATTGGAGCTGGTATGAACATTTTTAAATGGTATGTTCTAACTGGTAGAAGCCTTTTCTAGTAGCATAGCGAGGAGTAAAAAAAAATGCAAGTTTTTGTTACTGTGGTGGGGGTTCAATTTGTTGAAGGCCTGACAAGTAACACCCTATAAATCAGAGCCTAACATCGATAAGTCCAAAATAATTCACGAAGTCCCATAAAATCGCAAAAATATAACGAACTATACCTATTCCATAAAGTTATTTCCGTTTTTCAAAAGTAAAGATAACGAATTAGTATAAGACGCGTACCTACTCTTGACACAAGCAATGACCTTTTTGGGCAATTTCTTTCAAATATACGGTTTCAAATTAATTCGTTTTCGGTAATGCATTTTGTACACATTATTTTCATAATTATTTGTGGCTTTCCAACCCACTGCGCAACGAAACTACCATTACTTTTTCGTTTTTGTTGAGTAATTTTCAGTAATTTCTAAATGGGTGTTCGTACATTTATTTGAGCTGATAAATTGGTATGAAAAAATATTTTTATAACGACGTTGTACATCGCAGCATTTATATTCATGGCGCTCGAAGTAGACGCCAAATTTCCGGAAGACCTTGAAATGTGAAGAAATTAACATTTTGTGGTTCGAGATTTGATTTTCGCATATGCTGATTTTGACAATTAGTTGCCAACCAAGTAATGAGCAACCAAGCATACAAGTATGGGTACCGTAACTTTTGCTGTAACAGCAATAACAGCTCTGCAAAACGAGCGCATTTTTGTTGTACAAATTGGTGTCAAGGGGCAATTTAAGTATTCCAGCAAATTTTCAAAGGACTGATTCAGATAGGAGCAATTTTCTATCTCAAAAAAGTGTTGGAGCAAAGAGCCTATATCCCTGGTTGTGATACACGTCTCAGGAGCCGTTTGTACAATCATCTTTATATTACTCATCTCCAAGTTGAAAACAACACGAGTAACCATTGAGAAAGTTTATTGAATGGGGACACATTGGAATATTTCCACTCGGCCACCCTCTGGTAACATCCATGATAACAGAAGCGTTTATTATCAGCCTCCTCATATGGCTACTCTGATAACTACGTTTACCCGTTTACCCCACAAAATCAAAAAACCAAGACACGTCTTCTTCGCTGATTTGACTTTTTTTTCATGTCTTGCTCTTACACTCTTCCCTAGAATGAGCTTCGTATACTTCAATCCATCGGATGCAGCAAAGGAAACATCATCATTTTTTTCGTCAACCACCCCATTATCTCCAAAATATGATTAAAAGTAATTCAGAAAAAAAGCTGGCCATTCCATAAGCTTCGATAAGAAAATGGTAAGCCATTTTAATTTGTTCGACTGTTTCGGTAAGACCATAGACTTTGGATCGCATATCTGCTCAATTCACACGTATACAGTAAAGAATAAACTGAGCCTATATAATTCCTAATATAATTATAAGGCTCGTGTGCAACATCCGCAGGCCTAAATTTGTATAGTCTTATATTCTAATCATTCACGAGGAGAAAAAAAAAATCAATCATCATATTATTTTCTATCTACTATACAGGTTACTATACTTTTTTTTTCATTTTCTTTCATTTTCCGACACAGGAACTAATGCAATTCAAACCGGAGGTTCAAAAAAAAAACTAATTATGATAACATGGCTATGGCTCCGACATATCTAACGGTTCATTATATCGTATGTAGGAATATTACAAGATACCAACATACATATAGCCAATACTATTTTTCCACGATCCATAATAACCACGTGTGTTCGCACATGAAAGGAATCACCAAACGTGGCGAAATAAAAGTAATTTCAGTTTAATTTGATAGTCACTCAAACTACATATTTCTGTCCCAAAATCCATCGAGAACTATAATTTCGAATCACACTGTCCATTGAAACCATCACAGACCAACTGGAAAGAGTTGAGGTCACCTACTAATTTAAAAAACATGTCAAATATTCAGTGTTGTCGTCGGCCATTATTTTCGCATAACTACGCATAAATTTCAAATAAAATCGGGAAGGACATAAGAGGTAGTGTAATAAAAATTTGGACTTCTGACAATAAGTCATTTTTTAATACATTTAATGGCACCCCAGTCTTCAATTTTTCACTGGGTCAATAAATATGGAAGTTAAGCGGGTGCATAAAGAAGGATCGTGAATATTGATTACATTTAACAAGAATATGACTTCAAGTACAAATAAATTATTCCATTTTTCTTAATATCTGCACTTCAGTTAGATCATTATAGAAAAGTAAAATATACAAAATTATGAAAATAAATGAAAAATAATTTGTAGATTCACCTGACAAAAAACCATGGAAAAAAAGTTTGACATTTTTCCTTCTCATCTCACTGGAAGAAAATATTCAGAAAATGCAATCTATGACAACTTCCATCTAAGACTGGTCCTTTTAAATCGCTAACCATAAGACCTTTTTGATTTTTCATAAAAGCACCTCCTCCTCAAAAAGTTGGAAGCATGCGTTGGTATTAAGTGGCATTCAAAAGAAACCCGAGTGCAGTCGTTAATGACTGATCAGTAATTGGTGGAATACAAATACTTCCCACAATAATATACATAGATAAGTACTATTTTTCAGCTCATTTTCATATCCGGACTTTGAGAGATTAGCCCTCCTTCCCAGTTTAGTGAAAATTGACAAAATTTTGATTTTTTATTCGTGACGGACAAAAATCTTTTAGCCTCCCGAAAGCAAAGTCTCCGCAGCGCATTTTATTTTTCCAAGTTCCCCAATTTTGAAGTTCAATTGAAGGCTCCCGGCAAATGTCAGCCATTTTGCTTTCGGACGCTAATTATGATTTAAATATCCAGTAATCAGAATTGACTTCAAAAGAAATAAGCAGAAAAGAATTCTAAACTCTACTGTAAAATTATAATTTATAGCGAAAAGGATTAAACGAATCTCTCCGTTCTTGAAAGTATATGGTTTCAGTTCTATAATGTTTTTATGACAACAGGTTTTACCCAGCTTTTACCAATCAACTTCATCAAATCGCACAAATAATTAATCTGCGCAACATTATATGATGGTGGGTCGACATATTAACCTACCAGAATGAATTTAAACAGAGTTTCAAACGTGTTTTTTATTTTTTATTTTGGTCGAGAAATTTTACTGATAATTTTTAGTCAAAAAATTTTACCGAAATATTCAAATTAAATAGTAGCGATATGAAACGGTTTCCATTTCTAACGATTTAAATCTGATCAACTTGAACTCGTTCTCACGAAATAAAAAAATTGAAAAAAATTTCTCATGGGAAAATTAATAAGATCGATAATACACAATAATTGAGCGAAGAGATTATATACAAAATTCTGAAAACCAGCTTATATATACATTTTTAGAGATTATACATTATAAATGAACCAATCACCAAAAGATATGATAGTTTCACAGAAGGGAGAAGCGAATAGTATATCAGATAAATTTTCAAAAAAGAGGCAGACCACTTGGACATACATTTCGCAAAAATATTAGGCGTGTAAAAAAATCAAAATTCAAATGTCACCAAGTGCATTACGGATATATGAGAGGGAGGGCAATGGGAACCTTTTGCTACAAAATCTCACATTTTACGCATTATAGATACTACACTTGGACACCTGAATTTGGTTTCATTTGGGGGAAAAAAAATCCTCCTCTATCTGTTAAGATGTGGTCGGAAGCTTTTCCTCATAAGGTTTTCTCCCGCAAAAATTCAATATTCCACATGCCCTTTTTTTCAACCCTCTTGAAAATGCCAGGGTAAAAAAGAACCTTACCTAAAATGTTCATCTTTTACCATAGACTAAACTTTTTTCCAGAATTTGGAAGGACAAAATCAACCGCAGGCCAGCTCAATTTTTTCTCAATTAATTTCTCACAATGCCTATGTAATCTATGATTACCAAAGTCTATACTTCAACTAACTAATTGCTGAGTCTCATTTCAGTCATTTGTAGCGAATTTTTGAAAATTTAATTAGAAATAAATGGAAACTGTCGATCAGGAATGCTTGCGGTTAACATAGTATTACCGCAAGGAAGATTCATCAAACCATTATGCTAATATTGACAAAGCTGTCAGTAGAATAAATTGGAATAAACCAACCCAAAGCCAGCCATCCGTATTCACAGGCTGTCAGTTCATTCGCCAGAGCGAAACGAGTTTCCCAGCCACAACACATCAACAAAAAAAAAAAAAGAACAAAAAGACTGCTAAAAAAATGAGAAAGAAAACCACAACACGTGAAGATTCAATTCTTTCCAATTTAATTTGAGATCGACAATATTAAATCAAAAATTGTCCGTATTATTGGATGAATATTCTCAATTACGTTTCAAATATCTCCAGGGTGAAAAAGGTTCATCATCGTATTGACAATTTGCAATAGCAGAAACTCTCTCTCGTATTTTCCAGACAAAAATTACATTCATACATACCAAGAGCTAGCATGTCCGTCCATTCGTAGAAAGATATAGAATTTCAACTCATAAGCAAAAAAAGTCTGTGTAATCGACAAACAAAGAGAAGACATTTTCATGATAATACATTGTATATGATACAACGATAAAATTGTTGATTTTGGTACAAAGTAGACCATCAGTCAGCATTTTTAATCACCACACGTGTATATCAGGCCCGTAGCCAGAAAGGTTATAGGGGGCTTAGCCACCCTTGAACCAGATTCTACCTCTTCTTTTGATGTTTCAGCGTTTTCATAAAATTATCGGGGGAAAAAAATCAAATTTTACTACGAATTTTTACACACGAAAAATAACGAAAACAGAAAAAAAATTTTCACATTATTTATATATTTCACATCTACGTATTTGGTTTTATCTTGGTCTTTATTAGCGTCTATTTTTTGGGAGAATTTTCAATATTCAATGCTTTTTTCAATTTGGCAACAAGGTACTCATAGTCCCCCAAGGAGGACCCCCTTACCAAATACCCTGACTAAGGGCTTAACTTACACTGATCAAATCCTAAGTACCTACTTACTCAATAAATTACGACAGTGCGAAAAATAGAAAAAAATGTCATCACCAGTAAACTCAACGAGCCCAGTTCGCTTTCTTCGCATACAATACATAAGAACCGCTCAAGATTAAACGCATATATAGCATAGTTCATTTCAAATTATGACGCTTAAAATTAATCGATCACGTATTGTTTCGGAAAATTGGGCAAAAAAGCGAGGTTTTCGTCTACAGCATATCTTACGTCCATAGAAAATGAGGGAAAACACAGGCAACGGTGGTCACAATGTCGGACCACAAGGTGTCAAAGTAAAATTTCGTGTGGACGACGCGTGCCGAATTGCACAATATCCACGTTACGCATTTAAAAACACGAAGCCGCACAACTTCAACAATTAGTTACTACAATTATTTCATCAGTCCAACTCGAAGAGGTCGTCATAGTCAAGTGGACAAGAACCAGCAGACCTGTATCCAATTGCGGACGCCTTGACGTAAATTTCGAATTAGAAGTTTTTTAGCTGTTAAGTCTTCAAACTAAAGTATAGGACAGCCAGTAACTTTTTTGAGCATACCGTCAAACTGGGTGAACGCAGGATCACTTTTTAACTTTGACAAGCTATATCTCTGCCGCTAATGAAGATTGGAATCAGCACTTTGAACTAAATTATGAGTCCTGGCCTGTATTTTCCCTCATAGTGAACCTCTCATCCTCTTCTTCATAGGAATCTCAGAATTTTTTCCCTCCAAAAATATCTAAAAATATGCTCTTATCTTATTCATCAATGAGATGGGGTCGATAGGATTACCCCAGTAAATAATACGTGGATTTTACCTAGCGTTTCTTATTTTAAACGAAGAATAGGTACCATTTATTATTGTCCCTCGCCCCTTACAATCGGATGCAAAAAATTGTTTTTCTATACTTCATTCCAGTCAAGAGTTCCATGACGTCACGCAAGCATTTGAAGAAAGCGATCGGTTGAAACATGGTTTAAATCGGAAATACTTTCTTCTTATTCGTTGAATCTTGTGACGTCATGGAACTCTCAACTGGAACAGACTATATGTTTTTTGTTTTTTTTTTTCTTTTAATTTGGCAATCTTTTTATTTTTTTGACAATTCAATGGACGATTTTTGTGGTTTTTTCGATAATATTGATTTTGAAATTTTGATACCAGTGTGTTTTTCTCGTTGTAATTTTGACCAAAAGGTTGAAAATAAATAAATAAATAAATTCAACTTGAACTCGAACAATACTGAGACTCTGGAGTCGATTATGACTACTTTTCTCAAGACAAGTTTTGATAAGTAACTTTTTCATATTATGTTGATTTAATAAAAATTCAAAACATTTTTATTATCAGTATTGCCTCTTCCACGGGTCTGAAAATGTAATGACTCAAGTCTCATTAATATCAACAATAATTTTCAGCTGGTTGGTATCTTTTGTAACCAACCAAAACAGAATTACAAATTTTTTTTCTGCATGAGTTTTGATCCTATTTACCAACCTGATCCTATTCACCTCATTTGACAATATATCAGCGCCGAATTAAGGTTTTATGGGCCCCGGATCCCATAACCTAATGGTCCCCCTTCTCATAAAATTTTCTTTCTATTTAAAACAAAAAAAAAAAAAAAAAAAAACAATCACAGCAAACTTTTATTCTACTTCGGACCAGTACATATATTTACAAGTCTACTTGGGATATTTTTCGTTCGCAAAATTTTTTTCCTTCATATAGCTGCCCACCGCTCCCGGGACCACGGGCCCTGGGTCTCTCAGGCCCATAAAGTTGATTCAAATATGGTACGTAGTATATGGCTGTTCGAGAATCTCATTCCGTTATCAAAAAGCCATCTAAAATATGCATACCCATTTCGAATATCCTTCAGTAGCAAACTTCATCACATCAAGGCACTAACTGCGACATGACCCACATCATTCATCTGTCGTGGTGCCACACTGGTGTCGCGATAAAAGCAGCAAATTTGTGAGTAAATTCAAAAGATACTTTCTTTGCACGACTAGGAAAATAAATTTCACCATTTTGAAAAGAGACGATACAAAAGAATTAGTGGCAGTCATTTATAAGCGAAGCTATATATATTTTTTCCTTTACATGTCGACATCAACGACATAGACATAACCTATGCTAAAGTAACATAAAATGTAGTTAATTGGATTACAGAGTGTACGTGACCCCCGACAGATTCGAATGAGTATATCTTACTGCGCTCACTTGTCTACTCGTTGATTAGATGGCAATTTTCTCTCCTTTTTCTTTTTGGTGACTATTGATTCGAAGCATAATACAATCAATCGGTGTACTACTGTCCGCCATAGTAATTTATTAAATGATTATACTGAATTGAAACGATGAACGTACTCGTAAATATCATGTGACAAAAAATCTTGTAATGCTTTGAAAAGTAACAAAACAGTAATTTTCTGAGAGTTATTCTGCCTGAATTTGCTGGATGTAGGTAAAATATTCATAAAATATATGAAAGGTACGTGCTAAAGAAAATACATTTTATTATTTTACACAAACCATAGGGTTGTTTCTTTACATGCCTTTAATAACACCATAGAACATTTCAGATAAAGCGACTATTTTCTCCTCTGCCCCACCACTTAATGAAAATTTTTACTTTATTACTCGTATCATAGTCCCTTATTCAATATTAGAGAAAATTTGCAGAAAATTAGGATTTTTAAGGACACGTTTACGGAACTGACAAAGACACAGGCCTGTAGCCAGAATATTTTGTAAAAAGTATGGCTCATTTAGGTCATAGATTAGGAGTTACTCCTCCCATCTCTCACTTATTTAACACGTTGAAAAGGGGAGCATGGTTGATAGCAGAATGGGTACAGCACCCTAAAGCTACCCCTTGGCTACAGGCTTGCTAAGAATACTAAAAGAATAAAATCTATGGTTCAGTTTTTTCCCTCAGACTGCCTTGATGCTAGTTACGAGCCTATTTCTTTACGTAAGTGTGCACATAATTTTCTATAATATAGTACGAGTATTTTAACATAAAATAATTTAAAGTAGTTTTAAACCCATTTCGATCATAGTTGATCGTCAAGAATAGCCTACTGTACCACGGTGACTTCTGATTTGGAAAATTTCGCATAAAAAAGAGAGAATAAACGGCAGCCTGCGCCATTCATAAAACGGCAAACACCAGTACAGAAGAATAGACGCGTATATTTATCGGTAGCTACTTTCATTTTCCTCTTCCTCATAAAAGCACTGGTGGAATTTAAAAAATTTTCAACGAAGCACCTGCTTTCAAATTGGCCTACATGCAAATTAATGCTGAAAGATACAAATTAGGTACCATCGATTCAAAGTGTTGAAAAAATCCGTAATCTAACAATAAGACATATACACCAAACACACTTTCCTGATGAAAATAAATAAAAAGTTGAAATCACAATTCCTCGCTTCATAAAATAAATTTTACCCAAAGTTCTTGTATTATCTGTGAAAATAATATTTTTTTGAAAAAATTTAACTATTGCTACAGTTTTACATCGCCTACAGGTTAAAATTACAGTTCTATTTCGATAACTTTTTGTCAACCTAAGCAAGTTTTCTGAACCGATTTTCCATCCACGCTTTAACTTTCTCATGGTGGCAAGATATCACCTAAGCAGAAAAATTTTCGACCAACACATTCGTTAGCAAGTCTCGGCAAATCAACGGTCATTAGTATACAAAAATATTCGAAAATTGATATAGCCCAGCATCAATACAATTAAAGGTACAATGGCGAGCAAAACAACTAACAAGTCCAGCCATCTTTAATCCGCACAACCATTCTTAGCTTACAAGGTATTTACTTGATGAAATAATAGTCCAAAAACTAACAGGGCCAATAAAACTAGGTAGGTGCCCCATGTGCAATTATAAAATACGATTTTCAAACTACGCCGTATTTTCAACCAGGAATAGAGAAAGACGTCAATAAAAAATTAAAACAGCACCCTTTTTTAAAACGTGACTAGCAGTTGCTATCGATATTGACGGACTACGATGACGAAGCAGTTTCCATAAAAATACCCTTCTTGCATTCGTGGAACTTTCCCTTTCATTAACGTCCTCTATAATCGATCTGTGCCTTTGCCCGGCAGACCATCAGCAATTGAAACGAAGTTATTAAATGGCGTGATAATCCACGTTTCACACATTTTGTTGTCAAGAGTAAAATTCGCGAGTGCTTGTAAGCATGACAAAATAATTATTTTCGTTGATTGTCGAGAACTAATCTGCCAGTCAAAACCAATTAGTATGTTTCAAGTTTGCCACAAAAGGTCGACGAACGTAAACAGAAGATAGATTTCCAGTACGATTTCTACACCTTCAAGGAATGAATTAAATGGATGAAAAAATTAGGTAGCAATTTATAAATAAATTTGAAAAATTAGGGTTTCGATTACACACGTGATGTAGTTTCGCTTTTCAGGGAGAATTTGGAGACCTTCAAGATAATCGACGAAAAAGTAATAAACACTGTAATAAACTTTCTTACGATATTCGTGAAGTAAAATAAGCAGTTATTAAATGGGTACCGACAGTAAAATTGTATTTAATCTTACAGATTACGTCGACTAAGCGAGGAAATGACAGTACCATCATGTTGTTAAAGTTAGTTCACAAGAACTTAAGAAGAATGGATTAAGTTTATTACCGATAAGAATAAATATTGGAAAAAACTTGACAGAATTTTACAAGGAAAATATTTTTCACATTGACATTGAAACTGATAAGTTCTGTTAGCAAAGGTCAACTTTTAGAGATATTTCTAAAGTTGTACATAATTTTTCTACCATGGTATAGTACATATATATTGGTACGACTGGAAGACTTTTGTCATTTTGGTCTGAAGTTTTTTGCTCTCGCTCTGTTCAAATAGTAGAAAATTAATGTCTAAGAATTAAAGATTTTATGCATGGAATTTACTGAAATATGTTGTAAAAAGTCTCAGCCCCCATCAGCTGCGCTTCCTCGCATTGGCGGCTCATAAATGTTGAAAGTAGACGTTTTTCAGCTACGAGTATATCTCGAAAATTATGCTAGCTATTCATTCTGAAGTTCAGTAAAACTTTAATCTCCGTCAAATTTCCTATTGAATTTTTGAAAAGTGACGTTATAAAACTACAAGTGCAGTAAATGAAGATTGAAAATAAGTATGAAATGTTGAACAATGATACTTTTCAAGTGTTTTTCCTCAATAACTCGAAAATTATACCTATTTTCAATCTTCATTTTCTGCACTTCTTTGGGTCCAAATGAGGTCATATTTTTTCATAATTAAGAAACATTGATAGAATACAAAGTTTTACTCAACTTCAGATAATGGATAGCTATTATGGTTTTCGGATTATTATCGCTGGAAACCGCCAAATTTCAACACTTATGAGCGTCCAAAGTGGGGGTGAAGAACAAGGGGTAAGGGTGGAGACTTTTAACCACAGACTTCTTGTACCACTACCAACTCATTTGAGGCATAAAATCTTTTGACCAATTTTTTCTTTTTTCCCCAACTTTCAAAACCGATTTTCATGAGCTAACTATAGAGGAAGAAACCAGACACGAAATTAATTATTAATAAAAAGTTACTTTTCAGAGAGTCAAATTACAGAAAATCTTCGAGTGCAATGACATGGAAGGTCGTAGTATTCAAGAGCCTAATTAAACCACAGTTTACAATAAACCTAAACCTTGATCACAAGTACACAACCTGGCAAAACACGCACGAACTTCGTTCAATAAGATACAGAGTGATACGGTCCAATTGATAAATGTATACAGAATTTCGAATAAATAAGTGATAGTTATTCCCACAGACGACCTGAACACCACAATGTCATTATTCATAATGACATCTAATTATTGGATGAAAAGGAGATGACAAAAAAAAAATACATAAATAAATACTATTATTCGCCAACGTGTACCTATTCGAAACGACGACGAACATTTTATTCAATTATAAACCCCCTGCCTCCCCCGCTTCTTCTGAGGCACAAAATTTCGCACATATTGCATTACAAATGCTTTCAATGTGCCATCGTCGCTAAAAACTGTATACCGCAATTGAAATTGACAATTCGTTAGAAAATTTACACGCTTCATTTGATAAAAGACGACTGCCAGCCACAAAGATGTATTCAAAAAATTAAAATACAAAGAAAACACCAACATCAACCGAAATGTTTCACACCGTGAGATGAATGTTCATTAGTTACGTGAATGATATGGTATAGGATAAAAAAAAAAATTTACAAAAAATATCCAGCAACTTTTTAGATGGGCGAAACGAAATCAAAATTCTAGAAAGGAACGTTCCAAGTTACTATAGAATAGTAAGTACAGCGTACTTCCCCAAATCAGACATGAAAAATAAAATCCACAAATGGAACTATAGGTCCCGTGTCGAATAAGCCACATTAAGATTTAGTCTTAAAATTAGGAATTACAAAAAAATATTCAAACTGTGTATGCTCTTTTAACACTTTGTATCAATTTTTTTTTTTTTTTGTTTAAATATGAGGCAAAAAATTTTGAGTCTCCCTCCCATTCAAATACATTAAGCTAAGTTCACAAGTCGAAAATATTCCTGGTTCTCAGGTCCAAAACTGTTTCTGAAAAAATTATAAAAAATTATAAAACATAATCCGATAGAAGGTTTCTAAAAATTTACTATCAATATCTCTTCAGCTAGTATAATTCCGCAAACTGGAAGTTTTCCAATTATCATAGTAAAGAATTTATGAATTTTGCAGAATAACTACCTGAATTGTTCAGGGGAAAGAATCATTCAAATATTACACAGCCCCTATCAACCGGAGAGTATGTCAACCATCATACGAGTACATGAATATAACTCGTGTGGCTCTATTTGCAGTAGCTTGATGGTGAACTCGAGGCGGAACACCCTGTATTTAACGCTCCATTTAACCAGTAACTATAGTGTTTCTGATATCAAGCCTTGAAAGTTCAATGCTCAAACATATTTTATATTGGCCACTGGCTAGTAACAGTATTTCCAACAGAAAAACATTAATCGTAAGTTAAGAGCACTAACTCATTATCATCCATCTATCCTTCTGCTAGCAAAGCCACTCATCAATTTATCAAGCTACTATTGTTTTACTTTCGTATAATCAATCAGTTGAATTGAAACATGCTAATGACAGAAAAGGAACCCAACTTAGGGCCACAACTTAACCCTCACCTGTAGCCATTGCTCACGTACATATCATGCATAAATATCGATTAATAAAAGAAGTTAGACACAATTCGAATATCAATAATATTATTTCGTCCGGGTTATGTATAGCAATTAATGCAAAATTCACGCTGTAAACCTCTTTGACTTCTTTTCACCTTTTGTACTCTCTCTCATAACTTTTTTCTGTGACTCTTCTCGAACTTCTGCAGTGGTTCCACTTCTACTTCAAACCCAGGTAACCCCTTCCCTAAATCGCGTCTCGCAAGCTTCTTCGGCTTCTTTGGTCACCATCAGGTTTTCTAAATGTCGGCAATGAATGAGAGAGAGCTCCATGTTCGAGTGGATAATTGCTTGACAACAATTCAGCATCGAATAAACGGTCATATATGTATTCTTTCATTACTAAATATATTTTCCGATCATTTTTCAACACCATGTTCTCCAGCTCGCAATGTCATCGGGCATTTAGATTTTATGAATAACGGACTAGGTCTTTAGGAAAGAATAGAATGAAAAAACCACTTTTCTTAGAACCAAAACGTCGGATTATTATTACATGATTATATTCCCCTCTCGTCTGCAGTCTCTTCTTTGTCATTCTTTACCATCAAATTGACGTCGAATAGAATCTATAGAACTCCTTAGCCTGTGCCTGATGACGTACATAGACAGTAGACACGTTTTGCGTTGTTTAATAAAGAAATTTAATTTTGGCATTTCATTAAAATTGTAATTAATACAAGTATTGTAGGGAAATCGAGCAAATTCTCAAGTCTTCATTACCATAAAAGAACGCCATTTATTTTTGTCCACCTAGAGGTACCTATTTTCGGATAAAAAAAAACATCGAATTTGATATCCCTAATGGAGCACATATCTCTGCAAAACTTACACGATTTTATTAGTTTCTTTAAAATTATTTCAAAATTGTCAAATTTTTTACAAATTATTTTGATGAAGGACCAATTTATGGTATGTACACTGTATGTTCTTTAGACACGTTATAATTTTATTAGCATATATTAGAGGTCCCCAAACCAATACCTGAATATCTATTATGGAAAAGGGTGAGTCCATCAACCTTTTTTCGTCTTTTTTTTTTCGGAACTGAGCAACAGAAACATGAAACCTTCCTCGCACACAGTCTAAAATCAGTTATATTTAGCCGGTAAATTTAAGTTCGAGGAATAGAGATTTGGAAATTATTCTTTACGAATGATACGATAGTAATCTATAAAAATTATCTAATAGAAATAGATTCGTCAGAAAATTCGCTTTCTACATACACTCATCCGCGAAATCACTTCGCAGAACACCTCGGAAAAAAAAGTAAGGAAATGAAATTTCCGTCTTCTCTATATCAACTTTACAATAAACTCTCTTCGGAAGTCTAATGTAAATCAAATAGTAGGTAAACAGTTACTTATCAAAAATGCGTGCGAATCCGAGAGAAAACATTTCCAATTTTCTGTGTTCGTTTCTTTCTTACGGAATTGGGAAAAGGTCTGAGTTTTAAACTCGAATAAACTTAGGCGGAAAACAACTATAAGACCGTATCCTTTCGTATAGATATATTTTAGACTAGAGAGACAAAATGAAGACGGTTCTCCTTAATGGACTCATCAATAATGAAATTATTGCAAACAATTTGATCCTACTAGCATGGATGACGACGATATTTCAGAAACTTTCGCATAGTTTCAACGACTAAAAGCCATTGCAGACCAGTTTTGGCTAAACAAATTATAAAGCAAAAACTTCCAAGATCTTCTCGTTTAAGTTAATTAAAGAGGAATATAAAATTTGCTGAGCACAATCGTGAAAAGAAATAGTATACAAGAACCATTTAAATATTATGGCAATTGTCAAATACAAAAAGTTGAAAATAAAATTCAAACTGATTTTCTCAAAGATGAGGTTTGATAAACACCACCCTCACTCGCTGTAGGTACGGAAAAAAATGAACAGGCGTATTATAGCATCATAAACAGAGAAAATCTCTGTTATCTTTTTTATTGTAAGTTCGAAAATCGAAACAATTATAGCCAAAATGCTCGGCACTATATTAAATAGTTTTATCAATTTCACTATCCTATATGTTTTTTGGTTAAAATTTAGACCGAACAATTTTCAATCATTAGAATAAATTAATTTGAAAAATGCAACATAGGATGTCTCAAGTTTTTAAAGGTTGACTTCACCATTATACGTTCACTCGATTAGCATAATCCAGATTTATGTTTTCACAAATTGAACTTTTATTCCCAGCACAAATTGCTTTGTCTCCTTGCAAGTGGTTCAGCTGAACGTTGAAGACGATTATCATATTTCACCAAACTAATAGTATTGTTCGCAGAATTATTCATATTAATATTTATGACAGTTTTTTTGCTATTTCCCAAAGAAAATAGCTGACCCAGAAGTCTCTTTATTGTATAACGTACCACGCATTGATTTACTAGAAAGCCTATCTCTAAAACTTACAAATTGCAATCTAACAAAAATTATGGCCAAATGTACGATTTACTTTCGTAAGGAAGAGAGGCTTGTTTTAAAGAAGAAAAACAGGACAGTTACATATTAATAATACTCGTATGTTGAAAATACTTTTGCAAAAGTACCCCTCAGTGACTCAGTTTGGCACGGATTCATTTAAGTTTCCATTTTTTATTTCAACATTTTACTTCAATTTTGAATGACATTTTTTCGAATTCATAACTCGGGATTTAATTCGGATTTCAAAATTTTAACAAATGGGACCCTTAGATGCATTCTTTGACAATAATTTACCTTAATTTCCAACAACTGCGTGCAAAGCTGAGTCACTGAGGAGTATATTTTCAAAAAAACACATTTCACATGAAACATTTTTTTTAAATCGATTACAAAAGTTCTGATCATTTTTTCCACTAACCTGACATTGCAAAGGAATAAAAGTTACAATTAAGGCAAAATTACTGCGGATTAACATACTTTCTGTTTCAAATAAAAAAAACCAACCCACTTCTACGGATTTCATGTTGCTGATTCTCGAAAAAATTTTATGAAATTACAGTAAATTGTTCCTGAAGGATGTTTTAAGGTGTTTATGGCAAAAAGTTTAACTTATGTTCATCTGAAATCACAGCACAAAGATATCTCAAATTCAAATTGAAAATTCAAACAAAGTAGCCTAAATAAATTTTCAAAATTCACCTTCAAAGACACTCGCAAAACATTCACCAAGAATAACTTACGAGTTTCAAAACATTTATTGATAATTGGCCAAGTAAGCTGATGTTAAAGATGGGTCGGAATTTACACATCAAATTCTGGAGTAAAAACTCGTATCCTTCAACTAAAATTTGGTATGCGGTAAAATTTATTAAAAAAGTAAACTTACAGGCCATTCACGGTTTTTCTTAATTACAACCTTCGTAGTGAGTAATAAAACAGGAGGTAATATTGTCAAATTTGAGCTTACAGCGGAACCACTTGGGACCAAATGATTTGTTCCTTCTAACAGACAGCAGGTTCTGCTGTATTCAGAGATAAAATTCATTATCAGAGCAATTTGGGAATAAATAGAACATAGACTACCCATCGGACGATCTTATTGGTCATTTTTATAGCTAACAAGCCATTTAAGGCCAATGAGCTATTAAATGAAATTCAAGGCAATATTAAACTTGAGTCAGGTGAACCAAGATGAATGATGACGTGTTATGCTTTTGCAACTTAAACCATCACTGGCTGGAAATCTTCATTATCAAATGAAATTTATTCCAGCAATACTAGACGAAAAAAATTTGTCTTCTTATAATCCAATCGTCACCACATGGGCGAATATGGTGGAGTACGGTACTTTGTAGAAATTAAATAACTAATAATCATTCCAAAATCTCAAGAAATCATGATGTTTCAGTAAATAGAAGAAAACTATCACCAGCTTTTCTATTCTTATTTTACAAAGAAGACAAACATTCAAACTAGACTTCTGCGATACTCCATGAGACGTCAAAATGTAGGTACGCCGTATATTTAGAGATCGAGTTATCTTCCAGAAGGAAACACTGGACTATAAAAGTTGAAGATAAACATTTACCCTGTTCCACAGTCAGTAACTTGGGAATAAGATTGGAATATAAATTACAATTAGCCAGCATCAGTTCATCGCAAAAATGTCTACAAAATGGAAAATATCAGAGTTGATCTTTCGTAAGAAGGAAATATTCGGTCTTCAATATGATTTCACGATAGTATTGAAAAAACTGTCTAAATAAATAATTGCTGTCATCAACACAATGACTCCAGGGAATCCAGAGTTATAATATGTGCGTGAGCTAAATAATTAAAAATGATACGCGTATTTACCTCACATGATGTTAGACAGCAGTTTTCAGCAATAGAGAGGTAAAAATTGAGTTAAAAATTGAAGAAATTCACCAAATCGACACAAGAAATGCACCGGAATATTTAACACTTCGTATCGAACACCAAACTTCGTCAGAACGGCTAAAACTATTACACTGTGTAGTGTATCCACACGTTCAACTGGAAAACATCTACACACAAATCCGATCAAACACATACATGCGTAGTACAAGTTTGGTGAGTTTCTTTCATTTCTTCGAAGCCAATCCTTCCGAATATGTTGCAGTGTTGCCATTTATAAAAATCTTTTAAAAATATTATTTCTCGAGAGGCAGCAGGAATGATTTTTTTTTTTCTAAAATAAATAATTATAATTTTGAAGATGAATAACAGATGAATAAGAATAACTTATTTGACTCATCATTTGCATCGATTTGCATTATCTCTTTCAGTGTTTTTTATCAAAGTTTATAATTATTTTTCAAAATTCGCGACGCAGCAGATAAAATTAAGAAAATTGAGTACAACTTGTTAATTTTTTGAAATATTTTTCATGTGATAACATTTTTATTTTTATTATTCAGTTTATCTATTTTTTTAAATTATTAATTTGTGTAGCTTTTAAACCTCATTTTTTCTGTTGTATTTCATTTTCTTATAATATTATTTCGAATTTCGATGTTATCAAACGGTGACTCTTCATAAAATCCTTTGAGACATTCTTTTTAATTCGTTTGAACAATGCCTGGTGACATCAACATCAAGACAGTTCTTCTTGGAAGCTCCAAAGCCGGCAAGACAAGTCTTGTTCGTAGGTTTGTTGAGAATACTTTCATTGATTCTGATGATTTTGTGAGTGTAAGTATCTGGTCCTGAAGTTTGATTTCATCTTTCCATAATCCACTAGTCCATAAATGACAGATTTGATTACCTGTCTATTTGATGTGCTTCTACTTTTTAGACGATTGGTGGAGCTTTCATTTCCAAGGAAATTGGTACTTCATATTCTGGAAGAGTCTTACTATGTATTTGGGATACTGCAGGAGAGGAAAGGTGAATATAATCTTTATCTACTAATATTTCCCACGAGAAGGTTACATTTAAATTGCTAATTTTTCTAGGTACGAATCAGTAACTCGGACATTCTATCGCAATGCTAATGCTGCCATCGTGTGCTACGATGTTACCAATCCTAAATCGTGGATCAGAGCCAAAAACTGGGTCACTGAACTACGACAGTTTGAAGAGGTGTGTATTTAAATGAGAATTATGTTGGATTATTTTCATATAAATTTCTAATCAGTATATTATGTGCTCTTCTAGAAATGTGTGATATATTTATGCGCAACAAAATTGGATCTTGTCAAAGAAACGGCTGCCTCTCGAGCTATTCCTGAGAGTGTTTTAGCTACTTACATAACAAGTAATTTATTTTGCTTCTGTTTTTAGAACTGTTCAGGTTTCTATATATGAAAGCAGTTCTTAAATAAAAATATGTTGATTATGTCAATCACCTAAGTTGAGCTTTTTCTGTGTAGGTGCCAACATCAAAAAACATTACGAAACATCAAGTAAATCCGGTGAGAATGTTGGTAAGGTTTCTTAGAATCTTTCCCAGCCCATCAGTTAAGGTAATTAGGATTTTTTCTAACAACTTGAATCATTTTTCCAGTTTCCTTGTTTCGTAACATAGCTTCGGATTACCTAGAACTGAACAAAAATTCCATCGCCAGATCTGAAAATACGTCGTTACGAACTAACGAACCAAGAAAAAGTTGTTGCTTGCGATCGTAATGAATCGTGTCTTTCAGTAAAATATTATCATCGTTTTATTAGTGGCGTGCCTTAAATTATTGATTCATTATGTGATAATTTATTTCCTTTCATTTGTATTTTCCATTTTTAAAACAATTATTTACTAAGTTAATTTATTTTATGACGTTACCAGAATTGTTTTGTTTTTTAAATATCATTTTTGTGTATTATAATCCCTTCTTCTAACTACATTAATTTACTGTATGAGAGATTTCTTCTTCAAAATGTTGACTTAAGATACATAGAACATTGTTGTTATTGATTTTTAAATGTGTTCGCATTTTAAAACACTATCTTCGTCATGTCCAAATTTTTATTTTCTTTGTAACCTTTAAAATCTAAGCTTGAATATAGGAGAAGTAAAGTAGAATGTTCTAGCTGCTGCTCTACATTACAAAAATCCAATATTTTATTCAAGAATAGAAGTATAAAAATATTCTAAAATATGAGAATGCTTTGCGATGGCAGGTTTGGTTTTTATTACGAAAAAAAAAAGAATGAGAGAATAAGTTAATCTATTTTTGAATTTTTTCTACGAAATTAAAATATTTTTCAGCCTTCGTTTTGATTTTGAATTAATAAAAATGAAATCGTACTGTGGAAGGAAAATAAAATAATAGTTGAACCGAAATGAATCAAAAAAATTCAAAAGTTGGGTGAACTGAAAATATGTAGTCTGAAATGCTTCATTCTTCATGCTTCAAGAAAGATTGAAGAAAAGGGAAGGCCGAAGAGGAAAATGAAAATTCAGGAACCTCAATGAACTTCGAATTTTCAGTTTGGAACCAGACCAGAAGCTGATTGTCGTTGCCTTGCCTTGCCCCCTGCCATCTAACAAAATCCAAAAATCAAAATGGGTAAAGTAATAAAATCAAAATAGCCAAATATATCGATGTTCGAAAGTTTAGTCAATAATTTTAAAAACTCGAAAACATTTTGTTATCACAAAGATTCACATCACAACTCTTCTAACCTGAATCGAATCCATGCTTTTTTAGCTTTTTCCAACTAAAAAGTTAATTTACACAAAAAGTATCGTGAGAAATCATCAATCATTTTGAAATTTGCTGTTTTTCTCATTTGTACGATTATTGTTTGACTGAAAAAGATATAAACTATACAATAATTTATTAATTACTCTTACTTTGTCATGAAGTTCAAAAAAAAGTTTTCCAAGCCTCAATCATCGAGGCAACCTATAGAATCTCTGAATGAATATGAAGGTAAGGTATTAATATTAATTCATCTCTCTTTATACTATTTTTTCTAATTTCATTTTGTTTTAATAGAAATTGGCAGTGACGATGATGAATCTGACGGTGTTTTGGATAACTTGAGTGAAGAAAGCGATGAGTCTTCTGAGGTATTTTTATGATTCCTCTTTCATATTCCTAATGCCAGTCATGTAATACGTTAGATAATGATTACTGCTTGTAGGAGGAAGTTCTAGCCTTGCATTCAGACGCTAATAGTTCAGATGAAGAAATTGACGAAGGGAGTGATATGTCTGATGGAGCATCCCAAGAAGACGACGAGGAAAATAGAATATCAGACAGTGATCTGGATCAGCCCAATGATAATCTTCCTAATTCCAAAGCTTGGGGACAAAAGAAGAGGGCATTTTACCATGGTGATGCCTTGAATGACAAGAGAGGTATTCATCTCTAAATTTTACCAAAATGTATTACATAATACCCAGACTTTTATTACACGTGTTTCAAAATTATCAATTTACAGATTATTTGAATGAAGAAGACGAAGAAGCTGCAAAATTAGAAGAGGAGGAAGCTAAAACCACGCAAAAAAGATGGGCTTCTGAATTAGACAGTGCTGATTTGTCATTAGACCTTCTTGCAGATGATATTGTAATAAACTTGATCTGATTTTATGTGATTTGTTGAAGCACGTCGTTCAATTTATAGATCTGTTGCAGGCTAAGAAAAAAGAAGAAAGAGACGTTAAAGAAGAGAAAATTGTCGTGGATTTAAGCCAGATGAATCAACAAGAAAAATTAAAACTATTAAAAAAAGAATCGCCTCAATTTTTGACATTAATAGAAGATTACAAACGTAATTTATACATTTAGTTTCTCTGAATCCTTAAAAACTTTTATTTTTTTCTAACATTATTGTTTTCGTGGTTTCAGGACTCATGAAATTTTTGCAAGATGATTTACAGCCAGTAATGAAACATTTAACTCCTCGTCAACTAAAAAATTCCTCAGCTGGAACATTTTTGAAAACTTATTATAAAACAATATTCAAGTAAGATATCGAGTGATTTTCTTATGCTGAATTATTTGAGACAGCTAGTTTTTCCGCTGAAAGAGGGCCTTGTAAAGAAATTATAATTGTTTTGGCTGTTCTTAGTTTTTCATTTGGTATTTTTGATTATATCTAAATTTCTAATAGACTTCGACATCATTTGGAAGGTAAAGGACTTATTTTCCGTACATCTCTAGAATACGATCCATCATCCTTGTTTTGGACTTTTTACTGAAATGAATTTTCATCACAGAGAACTAGTTTCCATAATAATAACTAACGACATTGACACATATTTTTAAAATACTTTAAATTTTGACTTGAAAATTTAAAAAAAATTTCAAGTAAGTCTAGAAAAGTTGATTTTTAAACGATTTTATTCATTTCAAAGAGAATTTATCCTGTGTTTTCCCTAAGAATTTAACTGAAACTTTCCATTTTACTGGGTGAGATTTTTGGTTAGGTTGTTATTCACAGCTCTAGTACTTTCACACTTAATTACTACGCATGGCACGTTAATAAAATAAATGTTGTATAAGCTAATATTTCTCAACTGACTGACCGATGATCATTACATGAGATGAAAGAAAGATTTTTATCAGGATTTCGTGAACACTAATGTATATGCCCCGTTTGTTTTCTAGCTATTGTACCAACATTTCGTTTTATATTTATTTGAAGTCCCAGCGAGCTGATCCCGAATCCCATCCTATCCTCAAATGGATTTTACGTTACCAAGAAATGTTACGTAGATTAGAACCGACTTACGAAGCCCAAATCAAACCACAAATTGAGTTGATTTTGAATGGCAACTATGATTTTGGGAAAATGAACCGGAAAAAGTAAACTACATTTTCTATAATAATTAATTTCAAAATTTTTTAAATAGGTCATAAAAATCTGTTCTCTTTCCCAGGAATGAAAAATCTGTATCAGTAAATTCGAATGGTGTTGAGGCGACATCTAATCGCGAGAATGTTAATGGCAATGTGGCTGCAAACGGGACCAGAGAATTAATATCAGACGACGATATGGACTTTGATGGTTCGTATGATGTTCAACGAATCTTTCAGTTGGTATCTTACGAATCTGATTGAGATTTTTTTCATTATAGACGAGGACGAAAATGATGGTAAACGACCTATTACGTATCAGATTGCAAAAAATAAAGGCCTGACGCCTCATCGTAAAAAAGAACTGCGTAACCCTCGAGTGAAACACCGTATGAAATATAGAAAAGCCAAAATACGTAGAAAGGGACAGGTAAATTATTTTAAATGATTTCTTTTTTTTCATGTTGCTCCATTCAAGTTAACAAAGTGTTTATGTGTCTTTCCTGGTTGGCATCCGTATATTTGCGCAAGAAATTTACATTTTTTCGTTATTTCTTTTAATTCAACTTGAATCCTTTGATTTTTTCAACTTCGTTCTCAAAGCCAAAATAGTGACAAAAACAACGAATTTTTCAAGTGTTTGGAAATAAATCAATTTCTTCTGTATCTGGTATCGTTCAAAATTGCTCAATTTCTCCTCCATCTTAACTTTTTTCAAATTTTCGTTTTCTAATCTTTTTTATTCCTACCACCTGGATCAGAGTAATTTAGTTTTCTAAAATTTCATTAAATTATTAAGAACATCATAATATTATTATGATTTCTGATCAAAAATGCAATTAATTTCAATCCCTTATAGATAGAATTTTTTTACTGCTTGGATAATTTATGCGTGCGATTTTTATTAAGCGCTACAAGTTTTTAGAATTATTTCAACTTTACTTATGTTTACTTTTTGTAGATTCGTGAAGTTCGAAAGGAATTACAGAAATACAGTGGAGAAATCTCTGGTATCAAAGCTAGTGTTATTAAAAGTGTTAAATTGAAAAATTAAATGTTTTTTTTACTCAAACAAAAAAGTTTAATTTTTTCTCACTCTTCGTCTATTATTCTATTATTACTTTCGATATCTTCCAATTGACACTATTAAAGATCGTCAAGTAGTACTTTTACCATTATTTATTATAATTTATGTGCTTTGTACATAAAAACCAGAATTGGGTACAAAATATAAAAAATTACGTTTCTGGATAAATTCGTTACTGTGTCGGAGCTCGTATATTAGCATACATTCCACATAAGAATGGTGAATCGTAATTCGTAACACGATAGAAAACGGTCAGAATTTGTAAATTTCAACCAGTCTATCGTGTTTTTTTAGCATTTTACAATGTAAAGATTGAAGAAAGCATGAACTGACAAGAAAAAAATTTTTTTTTCGCCGAACACCCATTTCGTCAGACGAAATGAAATGCACTCGGAATGCTGTTCGTAATTAAAATAAGCCTAGAAAAATGTTTGCCAAATTATATAAGTTACGATAATAATGCATGCAAGTAATGCTAAGCGATGAACGGAAACAAATATTTCAAGTGAAAGACTTTGACCCTCGAGAGATGTTTAAAACGTTTTTCTGTGAATGGCTCGTCGTCCCTCCTCTTCGAATTCTTTTTTCGATACCCACATCCGTTTGAACGTGTCCAAAGATGCTAAAATCGAACCACCAATCCAAGTGGAATATAATCGTTCTTGCGGAGCAGATATCTGTACAAAAATTGATGAATCAGATTCAATTGGTATATTTTTTAAACGTGAGAAAAATTTTTGCTTACCCTGATTTTGATGTCTTTAGGAGCTAATTTTCTAATTTCCGATAGAAGACGATCGCCAAATCCCTGAATGAAAAAAATAGGATTTCAGAAAAAAATTTGCACAGAAAAAATATTGTGAACATGTTATTAATACCTTGAATAATGTCGAGCCACCGGATAAAACTATATTTTGAAACAGTACCCTACGAAGATCTAAATCAGATTTTTGAATAGAAAATAACAGCACTTCGTGAAGACCTTCGTATTCTTCTCCAATTAAATCTGGTCGGAAAAGAACTTCTGGAGCTCGAAACCGTGCAGGTCCAATCTGTTGAAAAATGAAATATGTGCAATCATGATTAAAATTGAGATACTGATCATATTTTAGAAAATATAAAAGGAAAATAAACAATATCGATGAAACCCAAAATACTCCACAAGTAAAAATCAAGGTTTGAAAATAAAACCCTTTACTAACATCCAAAGTGCTACCATCCGGAAGAATATATTGGAAGGTTTCAGTCTCGGTTGCAGTTGTTTCTTCTTTTTGCGGATTAATTGCTAAATAACAAGCTTTTTCTTTGATTGTTCTGACAATTTCGAATTCAGCAGTCGTTTTGAAATTGACGCCTTCTTTTCGTAGTAATAATCTGAAATTGACATCGAAACAAACGCTGAGTTATTCAAATTAAAAGTAGATTGAGGCAGATTTTAGCAACGATTGGTTACATGAGCTGAAAGAATTTACAGGACAACTGAGTGAGGACAGTATATTTAATATTATATCAACTAAATTACTTATCTCTGGCCCTGAGAACTAGCAGTAGAAAGATTCAAGTCAAACTTCAATAATACGGAAATATTAACTACTTTCGATGTAGAAAATCTGTGAGAAATAGTAATTTTCCTGTCCAATTTATTCATCGAATAAATTCATTAATACTTGCCTCAAATATCGTGAAACATCACGTCCAGCTATATCTACCCTCATAATACTGTGAGGCATAGCAAATCCTTCATAAATAGGAACAGCATGAGTAACACCGTCTCCAGAGTCTAACACTACTCCAGTGGTTCGACCAGTGGCGTATCTAAATAGACGAATCATAATTAATAACAATTTTATGACGAATAAAATAACATAATCAATTTACTCACAAACTTAGAACGGCTTGCATCGATATATACAAAGCTGGTACGTTGAATGTTTCGAAAAATATTTCGGCAGCTTTTTCTCGATTTTTTCGAGGATTATGAGGAGCTTCTGTCAACAAGACAGGATGCTCTTCAGAAAACGTTTGCAGCTGGTCGTTACTATAGATGTACTGCCAAATACGTTCCATATCATTCCAGTCAGTAACGATGCCATGTTCCATAGGATAGTGAATACTCAATAATCCTCTGTGCTCTTCAGCTTTAGGTCCAACGAACAGATCGCCTTCTAAGGCACCTGCCATAACACGAATATGCTTGGGACGCCCGATACTGCAATATGAAAATATGATTTCAAGTAACAGTGTATTTGATCATAAATTACTTAAAAAATGACATACTAATTGGGGAAGCAACATTTTGGGACCTGGTCACCAGCAAATCCGGCTTTGATAACTCCAGAACCCTAAAAGTAGAGCATATTTCAAATGATTAGATTAAATATTTAGTGAAGTAATCGGGGGAATTGGATCATTACAGTTGAGGGTAGAGTAATATAGCGTAAGATACTTACATTGTCTATCACTACCGGCTGATTGACGATAACATCATAACCCTCCATTGGGAGAGTTCAAAAACATCACCTACGAAGGCAGTCAAATTAAAGCTTGAATTAATTCAAGTACTAATGCAAAACACTTGAAATGATTAGAAACATTAAACCAAATATTGCAAAAATTCGGCAGACATAAAATAAATTTTTGAACGAGAAATCAAAGAAATGGCCGAGCAAGATTTATTAAAATTTTTTGGAATTTTCCTGAACTTGTGGAAGCTGAGCTGAGCTGATGAAGAATTGTGTTCGTGTTGTGGTATTGGTGGAGCTGGAGTGGTGACTGGTGACTGTGGTGGCCTGGTGGGTGATGAAAAAAAAAATGATGTCATACGTCGATACAAATCGATATTGTATGAAAATTTTGTATCGATATTAAAACAATTTTCATGCACGTGCAGCATGACGAGCAGTAACAGCAGTAATTCGTACTCGTCATCGTAAACCACTTCTTGATGTAAAAGCTTTGAAAGTTTGAATCAGGTTTGAATAATATTTGTAATATTATGACTGTGAGAAAAATTTACTGTGAAAACCGAAAAGAACCAGTTATTTAATTTAATAATAATAATATGATTTTGAGATTTCTCCTTTTCCAGTGATTCTAATTTGACAAAGTTCAAAAAAAATTCTTAATTTTTGATGACTGAGAGAATGTCAACTCTTTTCTCTCTCTCTTTCAATTTTTTTCGTGATTTTTTAAATTTTCACATCAAAATGCTTTCTTCTGCTACAGCTTTCCATATTTTCATTCATTTCCGACCCTGAAGTACCTCTTTTTCTTATCAATTTGATTCTTTTTTACAGCCTCAATAATCAACATCTTCAACTTTGCCTACCTTACCTCTGCTAGACCTAATCTCCGCGATTATGTCATCGAACTCGCGAAAAAAAAACAAATAAGTCACTCTTACCATCATAGAGAAGGAACTATATTATGCTCTCGATTTCAGATTTCGACAAAAAATATTTTATATAAATTTTTCTGTGAACATTTTGATTGAATTAAAAAAATATGTATGTAGTTCAGTTAACATAGGTCTATGAAGTATTAGAACACCATTAATTTATTTTAAAGATTATTTTTAAATTATTTGTTAGGAAGAAATGATTTCGCTTTCCTGCTTCTCAGTATAACTCGCTTCTACGCCAATTTATTGAAAACTTTGGAAAAATGTAGAATTGTATGTGACACTTAGCTTGCCGAAGTTCCAGAATCCAGATGACTTGGTTGAAAATTCATTTTCAGCGCCAATATTTAAGGGTGTACTCTATATCTTGGTTTTCAGAGTGGTTCGCAATTTTCCATTTTTTTTCCCGCCAAGTTTTGCACCAAATTGGCTCAAAGGATATGTTACTCGTGAGCATTGATTCTCTAATGCTCGGAAAAAACCCTTTTCATGACTTTCAAAAACATGGAGCTTATTTTGAGGGTCTCAAAACATCCTTTTTTGGGGTTTTGAAAAAAAAGTGCAAAACAATAAAATCGAAAAAATTATCACATCCGAGCACATTAAATGTGTTCAAGTTCAAAAATAACATATCCAAAGAGAAAATTTTGTGTAAACCTTAGCGAAAGAATTATAGATCGTGATTATATATATTTTTAAGCTTAAAACTCGTGAAAATTGTTATTTATGACTATTCAAATGCAAATCCACAACACATGTGTGTTAAAGAAATTGCATTATACTAATATACTTCTGTATTTCCTTCTTTGGTTTTGCCTTTATCCAATATTTTTTCAAGAAGTTTTCTATAGCCATCAGTTCTTTTGTTTGATATCGTCACTTCATATTTTGAAACACTTGTCCAACACCTGATTTTTATTGTTGCAAAGAGTGAATCTTTCATAAAACTTTGCTACAACGTCAGTTATAAGGTTGCCTTGTAGGTGACGTTATATGTAAACCTAAATCGTTGAATATATGCAGACAGTCCAAAGAATTCAGATAATATGTCAGATATACGATACAGCATAGTGAAAACAAAAATGAATATCGTTGAATTTATTGTGACCGTTAACACGAGTACAAAGATAAAGTTAATTTTTTTGTTAATTTTTATTCAACAAGTAGATGCAGGATTCGTTGAAACATGTTCTCCATATCGTAGTGATGCAGAAAAAGAGTTTACGCGCATGATAGAAGAATTGCAGAGTTTTAGTAAGATCCAATGCACACATGTTCATTATGTTTTTAATCTCTCTATACGATTACGTATTAACTCCTTTGCAAAAATTATAATTTCTGTTCATTTATTCAAGATTGCCAAAAACAGATTGCAATTTGTAGGGCCCCGGTGACGTGGGGGGGAATAGGCAAACGTTCACAATTTCACATTCACTATTAAGAAACAGCACGGCTTCCAATTTCCTCCCTTTTCCTTGTCTTTTTAGTTTTTTTGCCTATCAGTAGGTATCAATTATATCCGAAGCAGCTTTTTGTACCTAAATGTCGACCAAGCCCACAGCTAACGCCAGGTCAACCAAAGCGAAGCCCTGGCTAGCCAACGTACTGACTGGCAAATTTTTTTTTGAATATGCAAAATGTTAGTCATTTTCAACCCCCGCCCTTTCTGAAATATCATATGCTCTGGCACTCACAAACGCTTAGCTAATAGCTACAGGCCTGACGTCGACTACCAAAAATAGATCCTATTTCAATAAAACACTGACGGAGGCATAAATATGTTGATAAATGTGAATTTCATGTTCCGTTTTTGGCAATCTTAAAAATATGAAGTACAGAGTCTTTTAAACAAGTTTCACAAAATGGAATTTGGTCTAGAAGTCTGCCCCAAATTCAACACTGGAAATATCAGGTTTTACTCGATTACTCGAAGGACCAGATGGTCCTCAAAGGTCCAGGTGGCGTCGTATGACACAAGTCAGGGGTTCTCAAAATATTGGTCCTTTGAGTAGTGTCGTATATGACACCACCTGGTACTTGTATAGTGTTAACTATTCTTTGAATTCGAGGAAATTATTCTGATTGAGCTGCGGTACTTCACCAGTTTTTTCCGTCAAAAAGATGAAGGTTTGAAACTGATGTGTAAATTGCTTCTCAAACTGATTAAGTACATGTAAATGGAACATAGACAAAATTGATTTCGACCCACCTTCTTCGTTCCATATGCTTTAACCATGAAGGAACAATTTTCCCACGTAAATGAAAATTGAGTCAGATTACTGGCTAATTTCGTAGAAATTATAAATGAAAAATCTAATTTAAAAAAAATATATGTATATCGCTGACACAAGTTCGAAACCTGCTCAGTCCCCCGCCTCATCCAAAAAATATCGTCCAATTTTTAGTGCTCAAAATGATGATAATACAAATGCTAGTACTTTGTCTTTTCAACATATACCTATAGTTGAAAAGTTACTGCCTACTGTTTTTAAGACTACAGTGCCAGCATACTCCGTTAGATTTATTATTTGAACACCCAACATGTATATTTTATGACTTTATAATTTCTACTCATTTTCATTAAATATTGGTACAGGTTATTTTAAACGATTTTTACGGATAGATTCATTATGTGGTATATTCTCAAGTGGAGATAAACGTAAAAAGAAATGCGAAGAAATATCTCAGCTGGTCGGATTCAAACACTCATTCTCAAATATTATTTACGATGTAGAAAATGCTAAAATTGCTGAGAAGAAGTGCAGTAAGCATGAACCGGTAATAGAGAACGAAGAATATTCAAATTCCTTATCTGGTAAAAATACGGCGGTCAAAATGTTTCAGTGCCCATTCAAGAACAAAGATGGGTCTGGACAAGGAGAATATTACGTTTGTCAAGGAGTTGACTCTAATTTTTTTTTTTTTTTTCACAGTGATAAGAGTAATTTGAAAAAGCTCATTGGATATTACTCCAAAACTGTAGGTGAGAGGTTGCCAAAAAAAGCTCAGCCAACCGTGGATGATACTTTGTCCCCTAGCGAAATTCACAACCCGCTAAATTTTCCCCCCCATGACCCACCCAATACGGAGCCGAAGGAATGAAGCCTCATTCAGGCATTAAAATTAATAAAGATCGAATAAAAACATTTTCTGCGCTTTTCGCGGAAGAATAGGTAATTGAAAAACTAATTGCCCCCTCCATATAAAAAAATGTAATTTTCCGCTATTATACTGAAGCATTTTGGATACACTCCTGCATACGGCTAAATGATTGAAAACTAGTCCACTCCTTATCAGTTGTAGCACCTAAAAATTCCCTCAAAATCCTTAAAAAATTGGAATAAGTTACGATGAAATTCATTTTTCAGTTTTTTTCGAGTTCTTAAAATCAAGAAATTGGACATTGTCACCGCAAGTCTAAAACTCGTAGAAAATGATAAAAATTTACTTTTTAATCTCATGACTTTACTTTCTAAAAAACTTGTATAAAGATACATTTTTCAAACTTTAACAAATATCACCATATAAAGAGAAAAATTCAAGACCAGTCGTAAATTTCACAGTGAATGATGAATTAAAATGATTCAACAGATACTTCAAATTTTTCTCTGCAGGTGCAAAGACTGTAACCTAAAAAAAAATAAAATAAAAACACATTGAGCAACGTAATGTTTTTATTTACTTTTGTTTTCGTTTACTTTCGAATGAAATACACCCAATTAGAAATATAGAATCAATAACGTACAAGTAAAAATCTTTCCAGCATAATCCACAAACAAAAAAGTAACAACAATTTTTTTTCATTAAAAAAAAAAAGAGAGGAGAAAAAAAGCCAATACAAATATATTATGTATAAAAATTGAAAAATAAATATTTTTGTAAATGGCTTATATATAATTTATACTTAAACTGAGTATGTTACATAAAACACAGGAAATATAAAAACTAATTTGGTGAATGAATATGTACTGTCTGAATGGTGTCACTCACAACACTGGCAATTCAGAGCAATAATTTTTACCAAAATTTTCAAGATTACCGAATGATATATGCTTTAATTTTGGACGCAATCAAGTGAATACATACTACATAAATTATAAAAATACAAATGTGATTCTTTGCAAGCCAGATATCAAAAAACTGCTATCAAATATCATGCATTCAATTCGTTTCAGAACAAAAATTCAAGACAATAAAATATAAAGATGGTAACGAAAACATTTCAGACAAAATTAAACGATCGCAAGATATTACAGGCATTACTACGAGTGTATCTGCAACCCTCAAAAAAAAAAAGACAAAAAAAATTTTAATCAGTTATTACCATACTGATGCGATAATGCGATAACAAATGATATTTTATATTGAGTAATTAATAATTATTCATTACTTAGCAGAAATTCCAAATTCAATTGGACTCTATGACACCTCTTTCAAAACTGATCTCACATATTGGTCAGTTGGCAACAATGAACTGTCTATCATATTCTGGATCGACTATTTACAAAGTCACCACTTCCTCAATTAGTAGTTGGTGAGGAGTGGGGGGCTTCACATACGACCTACTGATGATGGAGAAAAATAAAGCATGTGTGGTGTCTGAATATCTGATTTTACATAGTCACAAGTCACAACCTGTTTTTTCTTACTTTTGTTCGTCTGCTTCAAATTTAGGTTTTTTTCAACACCCTAAACTTGGAAATTGTTGAAATACTTCGACCAATTTAGTTTAATCCGCTAATACTCGTACAACTTTTTTATTGAACACCGTGCCAAGCTAATTTAGACTATTGATTCAAGCATTTTAATTGAACGCTGATATTTGAAAATAACACAAGCCCAAATTTAAAAAAATATGAATAAATTAGGCGAGAAAAAACTGTCCGGCTCCAAATAAATGATAGGCAACACGGACACTATCCAGTACTCTGCGTGTACTGGAGATAACTTCTTCGTGAATAAAAACAGGTTGAAATCTTATCAGTGTTACCTATTTTTAATGCGCAACAGTTTCTTCTTCATGTTTTACCTCACAGACAAACTGCGAGAATTTCCAAAAAATCACATATTTGAGCCTCCATAGTGGACGCACAACTTACAAAGTGGCGCTGTTTTTCAAAACTACATTCGTGTCCATGTACCAACATTTTCCAACCTTAACTCGATGCTACAAAATAGAAATATTTTCGTCCTCAAACTCGTAATTTTTACAGCTAATTCTGAATAAAAACTGAAAAGAGCACAATTTTTTCGTAGGTACGATTAAGTCACCTTATTCAAAAATGAGGGTTATACCCACGTGCATTTCGGAGATTAATAGCGACGTAACAGACCAACCAAGAAAAAGACTAAGCTGTATAAGGTTATTGATGCTTCTTCCTATAATTTCCATCCATTATACTCTTCATTTTTAGATATTAAAAAAAAAAAAAAAAAAAGACGAACTACCTTGCAATTATTTTTTTTTTCTCCGTCACTGCGACTTAATTTCTTTCACATTTTGTTCAACACAGAGTGCTCTTTCCAGCTTCTACTCGTATACAGTTTGCTCAATTTTTCTGGCTCGTAAGGTGCAATAAATCTGAAAATCTGAAAGAAGTAATCTCAGATTTTACGAATACTTAACGGAAACATCGTCCCATTAAACGGCTCCTAAATGTGTAAACTTATTCTAAAAGTTAAAAATTAGGTACGGAAGATCGGTAACGCGACATAATGCAGCATGCAGGTGAAGAGCCCAAGTTGATAATGAAAATCGAATACTACTTTTAAAACCACCAATCTTCGTAAGGCATTTTGCACGATAAGTTTTTCCAAAAATAAATTATTACAATACAGCGTCTTAGATACATTATCGATATTCACACGACTATACTGGACGACTGTACAAATACAAAGGGTACAAAAAAATTAAGAAAAAAAAAAAACGACCTAAAGAAAATCACAACATTCTGATTAGCAGTAGAATACCATTTGTTTTCTTTTCAAGTATTATATAAGAAAAATTTTAGAGATAAGAGCAGATTTTTTTTCCTTGAGACATAAGCGACACAAATAACTTGCAAAATTTTTTTAAATAAGTAACAAAGTCACTTAAAAAATATGTAATATTCATGATCGATAGAAGATATTACCTTATAGGCTGAACGTGTTGTGGTTGGTATTTTTTTCGATTAAAATATTTCAAAAAAGTAACAAATATCGTGTTGATACACGAAAAACCCTCCACAGGTACGTCTAGGCTGGTTTTCAATTTTTTTAAATATATTTTTCATGTTTTTCATGAATCATTTACCAAAATTAAAATAAATCGATTCAACACCTTAGACATATAAAATAGAGATTTACTTTTACAGTAGTGAAGTTTGGCACCCGAGTGTAATGTCAGAGCAGGGAGCATTTTGAGAACCACGAGCTGGGCTTTCGGTTCTGTTCGACTGACTTCAGCTGGATAGCTCCTCCTTTGGGCGGATTGGATGCTTCCTGCAATGAGTGAAAAATGAAAATATTATTTTCATTAACGAGAATGTCAATATATTAATGAATACACGCTAATTTCGGATGAGTCATGGGTCGGCTGATTTACATGCAGATGGAATGGAGTGAACGGAAAATTTTGATCGCTCGGAGGAAACGGCTAAATACAAAATGTTTGGTATATAGTCTCAAGCAGACCGAGAAAGTGTAGCAATGGTTTTTTTTTTTTTTTTTTCAAACTATCGTTGAACAGTGCGGTGACGAGAAGAATTAGTATAATTTTAAAGACAGGAAATTGGGGCAAATTATCTATAAGATAGTGAGAAGGAATGTGCAAAGAAATTCGCAAAATAAGAACAAGCAAAAAGCGAATCGGCAAGCAGCATTTGCAAAACCAACCAATCGTAATTGAATAATAAATAATTACGATTTTTGGAACAGAGTAGGTGTTACATACTCTGATCCAAATAAGAAACATCAAATATTGGAATGAATGAATGAATGAATGAATGAATGAATAGTATTTGAAAACCAAAACCAATAGTAATTCAACTTTTGATCACGTATTTTAGGTTCCTCTTTTGGAACAGCTATAGAGATAGTACATTCCAAAAAGAGCTGCACCTAATCCACCTTTGACCAATTTGATGTAACCCAAAGGAAACAAAGTGCACAGCAAAATAAAAAAATCTGCTGGTTTTCAACTCAATAGAATTGAACTACAAGTAAGTTATCTGCCATTTAGTTTGCACAGCACCTCCTACCAAAATGTAAAGAAACTTTGGCCCAAGTATGACAACACCCCCAAGACCCGGTTCAACAATATCAAAAGCTATATATTTGATGGGATCTATAAAAAGCTACCAATAAGTCAGCCAACAACTTTTTGAGAAAAATGTAAAAAATGCTTGTCAGGACAAAAGATTAAAGAATCATTTTTCATTTTATGTTTTCTTTATTTATACAGGGTGTTCCGCCTCGAGTTCACCACCGAGCAACCGCAGATAGAGCAACACAAGTTACATTCGTGGATGATAGTTTGCATTCTCTGCGATTGATAAGGGCTGTATAAAGTTTGAATCATCTCCACCCCACCCTGCCCCGAACGATTTTCTTAGTTTAAAAAATTAAAGCAATCGAAGTAAGCAAAGAAAAATTATATTTGAAGATATGAAAAATTAATTCTTCATTTTTCTGTAATCGAATGAAAAAAATGTTATTCTACGGGCTACTTTGAAAATTTACTTTTGAAAATAGCGATTCAAACTTGGTACTAACTTGATTTTTTTTAAAGTAAGATTTTCAAATTCAAAACATCATATCTCATCTCAGTCAATTTTCAACCGATTGAGATCTTCTTTGTCGAATGCTCACTTTTAACCTTCCTCTATCAAAAGCAATCATCAGCTCGAAAGTGAAATTTCCGACTCGAAGTTTTTTTTCATAGATCACATTACCATCATATTTTCAAAATAAATTCTTGTACAATGAAGAGAGCGTAAGTTTGAGGGGGAAAAAAACGTTGTTCCATTTTCGAAAAGGCAGACATAAGGAAAACCAAACGGTTCAATCGGGTAATACTTTGTAAACGTGGAATATTTAGGCGATAGTTTAAATCAATTCGTGGCAATCGTTAACGTTTTACGATTCATTATACTTTCGATAACCTCAAGTTCATGCAATTTAGGTCAAAGTCTATAGTATTGGAAACATGTACAATACATCAAAATTAATCAACAATTTTTAATAATTATATAACCCAGGTAAAATTACCGAAGCAAAAAAATGATTAGGATAAGGTTGCGAAGCCCGGTGAACGAAGTTCCTGGTAAAGTTGAAGAAAAGTTGACATCCACGATCATCTTAGCTACGAGTACATTATTATTGAAAAATATACTTAAGTTCACTTTCAAGGGACTATTATAATACTTATAACAATACTTTAGGGATATTTTTTATTTGTTACAAATTAATAACGAAGGCATTAGTTGTCAAGGCAACCTGAATCTTGATCTCTTTCAGATTAAGGAAATAAAAATAACCCTCGCAGATTATAACAATCTAAAGAAAGCTCTCTCAAAATTTCGTTTTTACTATGAACATAATAACTTCTGGACAAAGCGTACACAATGTAATGGGAAACCAGTAGGTTCTATAATATCCTTTATGCCTACTACCTATATTTAATTTGAGCAATTTCAATTAATATTGGAATAATAATAACTCGTTTAGGGTAAGAAAATATTATTCACCCACATTATTTTTCTCAGATTTCGTCGGACGTCAGCCTCTATTTTATGCGCATTCTATATCGGTCACTAACACTGGTTTACCCAACCGAAGAGTACGTAGCAAACCATCATAAATGAATGTAACTCATATTGTTCTATCTCCATTTATAATTGCTTGGTGGTGAACTCGAGCCGGAACACCATGTATAAATTTGGATCAACTGCTGTAGCATTGGACATTCTAAAAGTCCGGAAAATATACGTATGTGTATCTTATTCATTGGGTAGATATTCTTCAGTACTTTATATTCATTCACTCACTCTCGACCATAGTGTAAATTTAACAGCTGCGTATTAGAGGTAGAGAAATGCTTGAAAACGTGAATGTTATTCGTCAGTAATGTTGAAAGAATAGTTACGGAAGCAAGCAAAAACTAAGCTAGTGAGTTAGTTAAAGAATAATTAATACATAAAGTAGTACCTTTACCTTCTGCAATTCGTTCGTAATCCAACCACCGAAAAGCAAGGAAAAAGAAAATAAGCATACATCATAATAATATTAAATACGGGTATAAAATTGTACATTGAAGAAATATTATTTCAACAAAATTATTCAATGTCAGTCGGTATGTTCAAAAAATTCGTAGGTTCTAGGTAAAAAAAATTGTAAATTTTCAATGTTTCTGTGTGATACTGTACTGTTTCTTTACTTACAATTTTTTACATGAAAATTTCAAGTTTTCAACATCGTCCTTCATTAGATCACTTTTTCGCACTAGCGTAACTCGATAAACAATTTTTATTATTATACAGTAGAAGGACGTTTCATTCGATTAGTCAATGGAGACTGTGGGAACTTTAAATTAAAACTAAAAACATATTTTCATTAAATTCGTAAGTTTCTAGTACCTACTAGTTACCAGCTGAGGGCAAAAAACATACTCCACACTCAACTAGTCGCAGGCTAATTATCACTGGGAATTTGAGATTAGTCTTATTTCACCACAAGATTTTCGAGGTCGAAATAAATGGAAATGAAATTGAAAAAAAATAATTTTCGAAAATATAATTGAGAAGATATAAAATTATTTTTCCGCACGACTAAATAGTGGAAACAGCTGATTACGAACCTGCAATCAGCTTTCCAGATTCTTTATTACCATTGATTATAATTTTTATTCATTTATTTTTTTTAGAAGTGTAAGATAATTAGAATTGTTGAATAGTGTTATTCTGTCCAAAAACAATATTAGATTCCTTCACCAGTGGAAAAAAAGGAAAAGTCACGTATCGTTCAAGTAGTACTTCGATTTAAATAGAATCTGGCAATTCTAGTAGCACCCGAACAAAACTATCTTTTTCAAGGTCTTTTGCAAAGAGGCAATGGAAAAATATCAGAAAATCTGTTGAGAATTGGGATCGAAGTCACGTAGCATAATTAGACAATTTCAAAACTGCGTATCTATGCTGTAATGAGATGAAATGTTGTATAAACTAAGTGACAGGAATTTTGTGTCACTTTTAAACTAGTCTGCATGCAATCTGCAGATCTTATATAAAACACTTACTGTAAGCAGTCTCTGAATGTATCAGAGTAAGCTTATTCACAAAAAATTCATATGTATAATGCAGCCTCTGGGAAGGTTATTAATAATGCATTATATTGAAACGTTTAAGTAGCTTCAAAATTCTTTATAACAACTAAATAAATAAAAGAGAATCAATCACTAAGACATTTTAGAAAAGTACTTGACTGGAAAAAATATTCTTTTTGGTCTTTTCAATTTTTGAATAAAATGATTTCATTCGCAAGGTTATGAGCGTACTTTTTTCTACCAACGCCTCAATAATTTTTTGCAAACTAGCACAATTAAGGCTGTTACCATCCCCCGCCATTAAACCATTTCAAACTAACTTCATGTAGAACCGTTTTCACTTTAAAATAAAATATTCACAAACGAATATAAAATTAAATAGAGAGTAAGATAAATACCCGAGAGACTGACTAACTTTTTTTTAAATAGAAGTGGGACGTTTATCGAAAAAAAATAATAAAACATCCTCACCGACAAAATTACTTTACATATCTGATCAGATAATGATTCCGTACAAAGTGAAGAAAGTTTATAGATTCATTATTCATTTCCTTTCACTCGAATAAAATTTTTATTGGCAGTGCACGTAATTTAGTCGACAAATAACTGTATTTCCTGAACTGAAAGAATAACTTAAAATGTTTTTAAAAAAAGAAAAAGGAATACGTTGAGATGAAAATAAACAAGAAAAAATTAGGGAAAAAGAAAAATAACCGAGAAACGATAATAGCTAGAAAATGGTAAAAACGTTCATCTTCGAAATAGCAGATGACTGAAGGTATGTTAACAGACAGATGACGTAGTCATCTGCGAAGGTTACACCGTGATAACCAGTTCTACTTTCGGCTACACTAATTCTGTTTTTTATGCCCAGTATTTTCTTGGACTTGAGCAGCAAGTTTTGGAGGACGAAATTTTGCAACGATCATACACGAAACAGGAAGTAAGCAGCTGCGAGAGGCATTAATTTCTTTCTGATGGAATTGAAATATTCATATTCTAGGAAAGCTTAGTGACCACTCAATAGCCATTATACCAGTTTTTCTGTATCCTACCACTGAATTTCAGAAAGGAGTTTCGAAAACACCGTAGAATACTCTAATGTTATACGTAGAAAAAATAATAACAGAACGTACCAATTTTTTTTCGGTTTTCGTCTTAATGTCACGAGCAAGGGTCAAAAAGGCTTCTTCTACATTGGCTCCTGTTTTTGCGCTCGTTTCTAAAAATTTGATGCCATGTTCTACAGCCAATCGTTCACCTCGTTCTTTAGTTACCTGCAATCCAAAATCAATCAGAAAAAGAAACAATCTTTCTAGTCGTTACAAAAAAAAAAGTAAGAACCTGTCTTCTATCTTCTAGTTCGCACTTATTTCCCAATAATATCTTCTCCACATCAGCTGACGCATTCTCTTCAATATTCCTAATCCAATTTTTTATATTTTCGAATGTTTTTGCATCTGTCACATCATATACGAGTATAATTCCCATTGCTCCACGATAGTATGCTGTGGTTATGGTACGAAATCTTTCTTGACCAGCTGTATCCCTGCAAATATAGCAATTGTTCTGGTTAAAAGTTAATAATATACACCTGTCGGAAGAGAAATATAAATGGTGAATCCTAGAACGGTATAAAACAAAGTCACTTTCTATATTTTCACTGTAATGCAACAACGACAAACAAAATCGATTAATCACGCTTCTGATAGCAATTTTAAGCATCAATAAACATAATAATAGTTCTATAAGTATTAATTTCTTAATAGAAATCGTAGATATGATAAAATGTGTAGCTAAATTGAAAGAGAAGCATATTGTATCATTGCAACAAAATGTGTTTTTATACAGAAAAAGAAACACGGTGTTGGTTGACAAAATGCTGAAAGACAAAAAATTATTACCAAATTTGAAGTTTAATCCGTTTGCCATCCATTTCTATGGTTCGGATCTTGAAATCAATACCTGAAATCAACGATAAAATAAGATTATGATGAGTTCTATGGTACTGTAGAAAGGGTCAAACTCTGAATATCAAAGGGACAACACACGAGAAGAAAGAGCTGTTTCAAACTTGAATAATATGAAGATAACAGAGTGACAAAATAAAATGAAAAGACTTGAACAAATAGGAGTATGAAGTATCTGACCGAGAAGGAGATGGAATTTCTGCAATTCTTAATTTTTGATACGTTCATATCACAAAACAGAAACTTACCAATAGTGGAAATGAAAGTGGTGTTGAATGCATCTTCGGAGAATCTGAATAAAACACTCGTTTTTCCAACACCCGAATCGCCAATTAATAATAATTTAAATAAGTAATCGTACGTTTTCGTCATAATTCAACGTTTAATAGAACTGAAATTGACAATCATGAACTAATGCAGATTGGGCAACCGTTAGGAATACTTTATTTTTAGCAATTTTATAGCGGACAAAATGTAAATAATTCGAAACAAGGTACCAATTTGTAGCTGGTAGACGGTATTTGGAAAAAATTCTTCGGTAAAATTGAATTAGCTTATCTACACTGGCACAACATAACGAAACTGAACATGAGAATGATAAAACGTCAAAATCACGAACCAACCAAGCTGCAGGGAGGGAATGAGGGAAACTGAAATGGAGAACTTTAATTTTAATTTTCGAAATTGTGATTTGTAAACAATTGAATAAAACAAGTTCCACTTTCAGAAAAGAAAACACGAACGTTAAAAACTTTTGTAAGTTTTTGTGAAGAAATTTTCGATTTGATGAACTTCTTTCTGGTAAGTAAAATCCTTCTCCTCTTGTGAATTGTGATGGGTATTTTTTCAATGCCGAAGGAGTAGATTGATCAATACGACACGGTCCCACGATCCCTCATTTAGTATCATTACCACTAATTACCACATTCATGCTTCATTCCATTTCGCTCTTTCGAGAACACGAACCCGACTGAAAACTAAACTTATTGAATTGATTGCGAATTTCTGAAAATTTAAATAGTGCGTAAAATAAAATTATCTAATGCAAATTGCAATAATTATTAATTATTAGGTAAAATTTTGTCTATGTTCGAAAAGTTTTATTTGCACATACTTTCATGAAGTAGCAACACTGGTCACCATTATTGATCAGTATTTTCATTTTTCACAGAAGGTTACATTGATTGTGAGTCAAAAAGACGTGAATGTGCAAATCGTTACGTGCTTGCACTTGCATTTTTGATTTTACCAGCATTTTTTTATTTTTTTTATACTTGCATACTTCCTATTTGCTATTTTTGGTTCTCATGGATCATTGCTCGCTCTAGTTGAATTTAAAATAATTATAGCTCAGAAATTCAATAATTTTACATTCAATGTTTCTAAATATTATTAACTGCATACTTTCATTTCAGACCTGAAATATGAGCGAAAATACCATGCCAAACAAAGAAATAGGACAAGTAAGAAGCTCAATTCACTTATTACATATTCAAGATAAAAAAGCACTTCTATCACTGTTTCAAATGACTAGATTCTAATACCATTTTACCTAATGTTAAACTCAAGTCAAGGCATTCCATCTGCATTAATAATTATTGCGTCTATCCTTAAATCCACTTGGTAATAGATAATTCATAACATTTTGAAACATTTTTTAGGAGAATAATCAACAAGAAAGAAGACATTATTTGGAGAAAATAAAAGCGGAAGAAGAAAACCTGAAACAAAAGTTGAATACACTTCCACATGCTGCTGCAGAGAGAACTAAAATTATGGAAGCACTGCACGAGTATAATGATATAAAAGACGCTGCGCAGGTTGTTTTAGGACAACTAGCAACTTTCCATAATGTTACAGTAATGAAAATGCATGAAAAGTATGATCTTCATGATGCCAGTTAACTCGAAAAATTTCTTTTAAAACAAAGAATGTGATTTTCGTAAATATTCTTTAATTTGAAATTGTAAAATATTGCATTAAAAAATTGTAAAATAAACTTTCACGGGGCTTTAAAATCTTGAATATTTGTGGATAAATGTATCACATTCACATAACATAAAAGTGGAAAAGTAGTTGAATTAATTATTATTGAAACTAGTTTTGCATTGATTTTCCAATAATTTCCTACGTATCTCGGATAAATTTGAGAGGATTCTTTCATCTTTCATAAACTGAGCTCGAGTTTTCTCCGACATGGATACACCAGCAGGAATCTAAAAAAACATAATTTCACAAAATTCACAACATAAATGCAAGCTTTGTCATGAAACAAAATGAAAAATTTTCTTACCTCAGCGTTATCTGTTTTTGGCAAAGCATTAATTAAATTTCTTGTTCTAACAGCAGGTAATACAGGGGATGGCGATCTAGATCTTACTGATGTTTTGGACGCACAAAGATTATTACTCGTATTATAACCATCCTTTATTGCAAGAACATAGGGAGCTTGCACGATTGTAGCCCCAGTTGTCAAGTCCTTTTCTTCGTCCAAAGCATCAAGAAATATGCTTTTTTCCTCTTGTGAACCATCAACAGGAAAACAGTGCATGAGTGCACGAGGAGCAAATGTAACATTTTTAGGTTTCTCATGTACTTGATGGTTGGTGGGATACGTAGGGCATGTCTCAGGTGAAGCAACTTTTTTCATTTTTTTCTGATCTATATTTTGTTTTCTAATTCGGCATAAATTGTCCTGTAGTTGTTTTTCTATTTGAGCTTTCTATAACAAACACAAAAAAATAACCAATAGACCAGTTGATTATGGAAAAGGGAAATAAACATAATACTTTTATTTTACATCACAAACCTGAGTAGCGCGATAATTTCGTTCGGCTAGCTCCTTTTCGTATTGAAGGCGTAATTTTTCTTCTTCTTTTCGAACATTTTCTTCAAATTTTTTTTCAATTTCCATTTCTTTAAGTTTACGTTCCCATTCGAGCTTTTTCTTTTCCTCGATTTGCTTCGCTAAATCTCTTTTATAAAGTTCTCTTTGCATCTTCCTATACTCCTCGTAATTATCAACTGAAAAATGAAAATGGGATATTCAAGAGATACTCTACATGTTCAATGCGTATCCTATCGAAACAAAATCATTTCATGGATTCACTTTCAGGAAAAAAAAGTTATGCAAAAGGTGATTCAGAAAATTCTGTGGGTGTAATTACACCCCACCCCTCCAAATCAAGAAGGCTAGAAAAAGTTTATAATAAAAGTATGATTGTATTAAAAAGCTATTCCACATAATTTACTGTTTTATTAGAATAGAGGCAGAAAAAGTAAAGTATGGTTACCTGCCCAACGTTATTTCTTTCCCGAAATTTCCTTCAAAACGACTGGATTTTTTTCTTTTTGTTCTACCACAACTTTTTACCAACATACAATATTATAATATTAATTATTGCTTAAAATTTTTCACCTGCACATGCTTCCATAGTTGGTTTCAAAATTGGACTTGGACGACATGAGGTGACCTGAACTCGTTGACTCTTCTTGAAATTATGACCTTGACTTGTACTAGGATACTGAACGTCTTCCTGCTTTGTGAATACTTTCGAAGTTTGTTCTCTATTATTCAGCTAAAATTAATGAGAAAAATTAACAACAAATATAAATGGTATTGAAATATTTTTTATAAATTTCAGCTTTAGCATGCATATACATTTTCACTATGAATTCTTTCGCAAAATTTCTTTTCTATACTTTTCATCAAGTTTTTTCTTTGCTTCGTTTCTTGCTGGGACCACATTTCGCATTCTCTTCTCTCGGATTCTTTTTCTGCTAGCTGCTGTTTCTTTTTTTCTTCGATTTGTTGGTCTAATTCCCGGCGGTAAGCGTCTTGCTTACATTTTTTTAAACCTAGAGTCAGTTGTGTAAAATTAATGTAAGTAGAAGGAACCATTTCTTCTTTTTAAGAGTAAAAACCTCTAACCTGACATAATTTTCTTGTCTTCGTGGAATGAAACAGGGAAACTTGAGGTCGTGCGTCTATTTTCTGAAGATGACTATAAAAATGATTAAATTCAACTTGATAATTTGTAAAATAAAAATAAGAAAATACAACGGATCTGAAATTTATTTACTTCTTCAGGTTGGTTAGAAGTGAGTCTCAATTCAAGTAATCTTGATACATTTTTATTATGTTCATTTTCCGATACTCTTCTAACCTAAATCAATCATCAGCGATGAAAATGTATTAATCAGAGGTTTTTCAATATAATAAAAACAAAAAGAAAAAAAAAGAAAATACTCACATTATCATTCTGGAAATATTGCACATATTCTTGTTTTTTCTTCTCCAAAAATGTTTTTCTTAGCTGCTCATAATCACCTAAACCTAAAACTGTTTTATCAGATCTGAAAGCTGGATTCAAGGGTGAAAATTCGCCACACCGAACTGTGGTTTTCTCCTGAAAATCCTGCTGAAAATGAAGGAACTTTTGTTTTAATGCGATTAGATTAAAAACCATCAATAAAATCAATAATTTTCCACTGCACTTACTGTATCTAAAGGTAAATTTTCTTTATTTTCAGTTTGAAAATCATAATTGAAATTTTTTCGACGTCGACCAGATTGAGACTCTCTTTTCTTTCTGCAAGACCAACCAACTGCGTGAGGAGAATTTTCAAATAATTTAGCTAATCTCTCTTTTTCAATTTGACGGTCGAATTCTCTTAGTTTACGAGGATGCTCAGATGAATGGTGTTCACCATGATCTGCATTCGTAGCTATCTCCGAATCTGTGACTGCCTTGCTTTCCTCGGAACTATTTTTCTGATCTTCAGATCTGTTGACTGAATTCTCTTCGCGATGGTCAGTATTTTCAGTTTCAGAGGTCTGCAAATGAATATGGGTCAAGTTTAAAAAAACTAATTAAATTAGGTATGAGATACATTGTCTAGCTATTGACTAAATAAAAATGTATAAATACACGTAAGAGTAAAAGGATGTCTCTTCCGTGTTGAAATTTAAAGAAAACCTGCTGCAAAAAATTAAGTATTAAAATTAAATGAACCCACAAAAATCGATACAATTGATTTTTAAACGACGGAACTAAGCAAGTAATGAGAAGAATAAGATTAATGAGTATACCTGTTGCTCCTCTAATATTTTCTTCAGTAGAGCCGTTAATGATTGTCGGTCCTCGAAAAGATTATTTCGTTGTTCTTCAAGAAAATTGTCGACTGTTTTATGAAGTATCTCTTCGAAGGACATCTTTGAGACGGCGAAGGAATATAACTTCACTCGTAAAGCATAATTTAACTTTGAAAAGAAGAGTATGAGTACTACTTGGCTTGACTTTTTGAAAATTCATTCATTTACGCGATTTTTTACTTTTTTTTTTTAGTTAGTGATAAGACTTATCAATAATATAGTTCTCTGCTCTACCCGCCCGCTCTAATGATAAAAGGATAAAACGTCATTTTTTTGATAATTTAATTTAATGTTTTTTAGATTGTAAAAATGAGCATGGACTGATCCAAAATAATTTTATACTAATTTGTGAATGCTTAATTCTGTCGAGTAAAATATAGCTTGTTTTCAGAAATCATCAAAAATGTTCAGTAAAATGAAGGAAGTTGTAGAGTATTCCATGAATGCGGTAATTGATGCTCTTATTTTCATTTTTTCAGCGGGTTTTCGTTTAGCTAAATTGTGTTGATATTCTAGCTTGCTCCTCCGCCTCCTTTACATGAAGATTTTGTCTATCAGTGGAAAAGATTCATGAAAAACTACATTAATCTTTCATCTGAGGATAAAACAGCTGTAGAATACACAAAACTACCAATTTGTCTGGATCTGTTAAGAGATGTATGTTCATAATCGCAAAGATAATGTTTCTCGTCTTGCAACATTTTATATTGACTTTTTAAATTACAGATTCTGATTCATGAAGACGAGGAAATGGTTCAAGAAAATGACAACATTGATATTGGTCCATGCATGGAGTATCTACTGAAAAATAATCTCTTAGATTTATTAGTATCGATAGCTATTCTCGGAGAGCCTCCAGGAATAAAATCATGCATTTTACAGTTCTTCTCCAAAACATTAACCCAGTTGAGAGCTCCAAATTTAGCTCACTCAGCTATATACTCGCCCCTCATGGTGCGTATCAAATAGTTTCCTTTGAATTTCATATTTTCTAGTATGTAATTATCAATAAGTCTCCTGAAAGACAATATTCTGTTACTTACCAGAATCGAAATTAACGATGACTGATATAACAAATCCTGAATATGTATTCTTTTATCTGTAAGATCCTAAAGCGCAAATATTCGGCAATTCTGTAGTGGCTGGATAGTCAAAATTGTTGAAATCATTGAGTTTGTTGAATAAACTTTCCAATTTTGATTTTCTAGAATTTTTCAAGTATGTGTGTACGTTTGGTTAATGGTTATTTCTTAATTATTCTCTCTGCTCTAACTTTATTGATTCGTTTTCTTTTCAGAAATTGATGAATGTCTGCGATGGATTATTGCACACTGTTTCTGAATATTATGAAATTGATTTTCTGCTACACCTAAGTGCCCTTTTGAGGAAGCAGCCTGGGATTGCGATCATGTTTTTTTCCAATGTACGTCAACGTCCGAATGTTACAAATATTGATGATTTTTTTAATGTTTTTAAATGAGAATTCATCCTTGTAGGAAAGCACAAAATATCTAACTGAAGTTTCAGAAACTGGTGATACTATTCAGTACAAAGGAATAGTAGATTTGGCGTTGACGTATGTGGATAGTGCGGTAATTGATAATTTAATTTTCACTCTCAATTGGCAGTCCTTGAAAAATATTTTAATATTGTAATATCTATTATAGGATAGTAACGTCCGCGTCAAAGCTTGCCAGTGCATTCTTTTATTATGTAGTGTTGATGATGAAATTATTGTTCGTGGAATAGTCGACGATTTCAAATTCAATCATTTTCTCATTGGTCGACTTACGACATTATTTTATGGTATTCCACCTTGTGACTGTGACCACTTTAGGGATATTGTTGCTAGTTGGACGTAAGTTCGGTTTTTAATGCTTGCTTGAGTTTAATTTCATCATTAATTGATTTGATTGTATTTTATTCAGATTGGACATTCTGTCGGGTCCTCAAAATGAAGCCATAAAAACTCGAGAAGCTGTTGTATTTTTTGGGTGGCTTGATTTTTTAAATCAAGTTGGTATTGTTTGATCTAATGAAACTCATGATCTATTATTATACTGAATAATTGTATGCTTCAAATTCTGTGTAGTTGAGTTTGGAATGTCATCCTTTAATGCAAAATCATTTACAACAATGCATCACTGAAAACTTTTTGAAAGAAGTATTCGATGCGAAGTATTTGCCATTCCCAAAAACAATAGCATTATTCCACAAATACTATTGTACCATTACTTCACCTATTTTACACACTGGTACTGGAAGACTATAATTATGTTGTATTTTACTTCTGATTTGTAAATTATCGAATGAATTTTGTTTTTAGGTTTCCAAGAATGGCTCATTTCAGCTGATTTTCAAGCCGAAGTTCCCGAAATTTCGACTAATCCTATCATTCGAACATTAATCGATAATTGTTCCATAGATGATAAATTTGTTGCATCGACTTCTTTGAATTTTTTTTCGGTAATTAACTTGAAGTGCAGTTCCTAGTCTTTGCATTCAAATTGATTTAACATCGATTGTTTCCAGGAAATTTTGGGCAAATGTGAAGAAAAAGTTGTGCATCATCTAGTTCTATGTTATTTGAAAGACAGATTATATTACGATGCTTCCTCTATCGCCTCTTCTTGGAGTGACGAAGAAGATGAACGTCAGAAATATTCTAGCAGTCCTGGTAATTTTGACTTTCCACAAATTAACCATAGTCGATAGACTGTAGATTCATGTCAACGTTAATGTGGTACAGTTTGCGATTCGTTGTCTTGTTCAGTGAACGAACTGCACCATTCAGTTGTTTTTTTTATTTTAAAAATTATAAGAATTAATGGAGCAAGCCGAACTAGAAAGTTCCACATTTTAAACCTCTTTATCAAACCTGTAAGGTTTATTTAATCATCTGGACAAGCCTTGTTTCACCCAATCCAACAATAAATTCTTTGCGGAAATATTTTCCATCTTTCTTTACAAAGTTTTCATCTTTCGTGTAGTAAGCTTTTTCTCTCCTTAAAAGAGGGAAAAAATAAGTATAATTATGTTGTTTGAATAAGAAAAACTGACCAAGAAAATGGATGATGGTATTTTTTTTACGTCTTATAGCAACTGAAAAGAAGGCGTATCTTGATTCTTGGTAAGTTGGTATACGATTGCTGTTTTTATTATGTGAAAAGTAACAAAATATTTTATTTCATTTTGTTACAGAAGCGTCTTCCAGTAGCAGAACGTTAGCTCCATCCACTATTGATAAAATTATCAATTGGTATTTATCAAATCACTTTTGTATTGCTCTCAGTTGACGATTATAATCATTTAAACCCTGTTCTGATTTTTACAGTTTCACTAATTTGATCCCTCCACCTCTGCGTACACAACAAAATGAAGAAAATATTAAAGCTCTGCAGAGTCAGTTCGAAGAAATTCTGCACAACTGCTCGAAATTCAATTGGCCTACTGAAGCTACATCTGACATCGAAACGTTGAGTAACGATTCAAATCCGGAAGTAGATAATCAGAAACGGTTTTATGAAGGACCATTTTTGAACTTGATTTTCATGAAAATCAAGAATCTTCCTCTTTTAGTAAGTTCGACTCGCACTTGTGCTCTCATGGCGTTTACTCTAGAAAAACAAGAACGAATAAGTGAAATTATTATTTTTAGGAGTATGAACAAATGTCTTCGATTATTTCGATTGTTTCTAAATTGGCTATTCTACCTAATCCTTTTCTGCACGAGTATTTCCTCAACCCGTCTTTACCCTTGCGCAAGGGAGTATCTTCGTTGTACTCAACTCTGCAGTACGTCACCAGTGATGTTATATCTATGGTTCAGGTAGTGGTGAATTATCAAAACGAACTGAAGATTATTCGAGAAAAGTTGCACACTGGAAGCAAGGATATTTTGTGCAGGTAATTTGTTTTTTTTTTTCGTTTGTTATCGAATATGTTGAAATTAATTTTTAGTTCAAGGTTTGCGAAAATGACCGTAGTCGAATTCTATTTTTTCAAAAACAATCACAATATGTTTAGTGTCGAACATTTGAACGTGTATTCTCAAAACTTCTACAATAATGCCTGAAGCTTCATTGTAGTCAACCTCAATATTGTTTTTGTAAAATAAAGGTCTGGACTGCGGTCGTTCTTCAAACCAACTATTTAATTGTAACATCTTTATAATCATTCAATTTTCTTTAGTAAAAACAAGATCGACCATTACCTCATAACGTGTGTGTTGTTAGAAGATTTATGTAATGAACTTGCTGCGATTGCATACGTGAAATATGCATATTTCCATTGAAAATTTGAAATTTATCAGAAATGAGTGCACGAAACATTTTATGAATTAAAAGTAATTATTCTTAAATTTATAGTTATCAATTTTCTAGTCATTTTATTGTAACTCGCATCCAAAGAGTTTATAAGTTGTGATATTGTTTTCTTCCCCTGTGTTGTTTTTTATTCAGCAGATGGAAATTCAGTGTTCTCAAATTATTTTACGAAACTTTTTCGAAACATAATATTTAATTTAATGCTAGTCTTAAAATACCTTAATATAATAATTATTGTAATTGGGAAATACAATAAAATGAAGTTTTGTGTTTTTGAATCATTGGTTTGTTTCTTAACTTCGAGGTACACCTATAATGGCCAGTTTTACTTAATTGTATTGTATTATATTTAGTTAGAGGCTCGGTGAATATAACTGCATCAGAATTAGCAATTTGACTCCAGATTAAGCTTCAACTTAGCTTGGTGAAATTGAACCTTAGCGTTTAAATTAAAAATAGGTAGGTACCTGAGTTAATAGAATCTTATGAGAAAATATTATCTCAAATTACATTTCAGTCGTGTTAGTAACTTTTTGTTTTTATTGTTCGAATTCAAATACTAGATTAATGGAATTGATGTGTAATAATTCTTATTCGAAATAATTTTAAAATTTTCTTCTGATCAACGTAGATGAAAACAATGACATAAATGCACTTGAGAATTTTTTTTCTTCAAATTTTCACTTGCCTATTTCTTTTACTCTTACAGCCGAATGCAAGACATAACCATAACTAGGGCCAAATATCTGAAGGAGGTTGAAGCAAATTATATTTCAACTGGGCAATATGGACTCGTCTCCACCGTGGTTGCGAGAAAGAGAAAGGCAAATTGTCCTTGAATAGCAAATGACTGTTTTAAGGCAGTGCCCCTACAGTCCTACTCGGGCCATGTTTCTATATGAAAACCCTCTGATGTTACACCAAATTTTTAAATATTACAGACCAACTTGGAAATAAATTTTCGATTGTTGTTTTCACCGAATATTTTGAAAATATTGACCCCATATTTATTTTGAAAATGTTTCAGCGGCGGAACTAGATTTTTTTTAGGGTGAGCCAAGGGACGCCAAGAAAAATTATTCGAAAATTTCAACATCCAAAAATTTGATACCGCTGATGTTTTATAATTTTTCAATAATTTCATATTTTTTCTGGTTTTTAGATCATTTTGAAAAATTTTTGGGTGGGCCACGGTTCACCCGGAGCTCCCCCCCCCCCTACAATTTGTTCCGCCACTGAAATGTCTCACACAACATAATATTAGATTTATGTTTGAAAATAATGACTATACAATGAGCTATAAAATTATTTTAAGATTATTTGTCATTTGGCTTTTGGCACCTCAGTGTATTTACGATGGTAAATTCAACTAAATGCTTCATCACTTTGGCCGAGTTGAACATGATAGGTGTACGTATAGTCTTCACGATTGGTGCATAGTGCATACCCGCAATGCGCAATGTCTCGAGATCAACGAAAAAGATGTATCCACCTCCCCCCTAGGTCTATTTCCACCATGAATCATCCGATGAGAACTGCATTCACCGCTTCACCGTTCACGGATGCGAAAGCGAATGCGTGCGTACACGGAAACATCTTAACATCTTTGGGTGTCAAGGTCGTTTCCTAAACAAACTGCGTAAACAAATCGCCTTTTTGAACTCGTTTCTTATTATTTCTTTCTCTTTCTCTTGCAAGGCTGCAACAATCAGAATAAACGAAAAGTGAAAAAAGAAACCGTTATATGAGTATAATCTCATAGAAGGCAGGAGCTATGAGCTAAAACCTGCTAAAAAGGACATTGTAGTGTACGAGTATTACCATTTAGGATCGAACAATATATTTTTATTTTTTACTACGAGCAGTAAGCCGTTGAATGTACGCAATCATATAATCCGATTATATAGAAAAGGATTACAGTGACGTAGTTAGAGTCACCTCAGGGCAGTTCTTCTATTTTCACTTTCCCTCTTCTTAGAAAATTTAAAATTTTTTGGAGGAAAAAAACACATTAGACCACAGCGGCATCACTTCTCATATCTACTTAATTTATTCCTTTGTCCATTGGCGGACTTCATGGGGTCTACCTCAGCTGAAGTTAAATCCTCAGAGAAAATCAAATCGGTCCCACGCCCCCTCCAATAACAATGAAAATGTACAAATTTTTGATTTTTCTATAACAGCTTCTGATTTTTTAATGTTTTTTTTTTTTTACTTCTCATATCGTCTTATCACTTTTTTTTTTACCAGGTGTTTGACAGCGATTTTTTTTTGTGACGAATAAAAACTTTTAGTCCCCCCCCCCAAATAAATTATGCAAATCCGCCTATGTCTTTGTCCACGTTTTTGGTTGTATTGAATTAGTCCTTAATTAAATCACCTTGCCATCTCGTAAGAACCAGAGGACTCCAATCCAGAAAACTCTAATTTAATTAACACTTAATTTTTTTCTCCACCTTGACGGAGAATAAGGATGTAGCGACAAGAACAAACTCAAACAGCACTAGAATTTATAAAATTTATGTAACTGGAACACAAATTTTTCTCTTTACGCAATCATGAAAACATAGTTATATCCTTGATAGCATGTCCAACGTACCTCCGTAATAAACATTATACATTTGACCCGAAGTCCCAAACGTGAAACCTCTGACGTAAAATGGCGAAAGACGCGAGGATAAAAAATAAATTAATAGTGTTTGAAAACCTTTTTTATTCTCCTTCTTCCTCTTCGTTACTATTTACTTTCATTGCAGATCGGCGAATTGGTGCAGAAACCTCAAACCTATAATATGATAGTTGATAGAACAGAATGTTCCAAAAATGACGTCAACGAAGTTTAATTCGTCTGGTGGAATATTATCGGTTCCCACATAAAAGAATATTGAATGGCATGTAATACTTGTGCCCTTTGATACTAACCAAAACTTTGTGCATACTCTCACAAGTCACAACACACTATTCAGGACTTGAAAATTTTAATTGATTCTAAAGATAACTTTATTAGGAAAAAGTTTCCCACCCGATGAAATACATAAACCACTGATTATTAATTTAACGATCAACCCTAGAACAGGGGCCTACCGAGAGGGGTGGTAGGGGGTGAGTCACCCCCCCAGTCAGTTATCAAAGTCGGCAAATTCTCCAAAATCTTCATCAGTCGGCAAATTGAGAAATTGGGAGATAGCCGCCACCAATTTGCCGCCTAATACTATCCTCAAGCAACGATGAAAAATTTTTTTATCCATTATTACTGTACTCGGCAAATGTTTGAGATGTAGTCGGCATTTTTGCAATGCTCACCCCCCCCCCCATTCGAAGAAGGCTCGGTAGGCCCCTGCCCTAGAAAATTTACATTTGTTCAAATTTGTTTTTGAGATGACAAAACTCAGATCATTTCATTGAAAGTAATAATATGTGCAAAAATTACACAACGGCTTTGTGAAGGATTTCAAAATAAAGTTCGAACTTAATAGTAATGTAGAATTGTAGTTAACTTAAATTATTCGTGACCATCTTATTGCCCGTCCCACTGGTGAAAAACTCAAACCTGTTTTAGCAGCTGGTCTCAGTCTGTAGATTTAGACAGGAGGGGGTGAAATTGGTGGAAAGTTTTGGTTCAGTCAATCCTATTTAGAATTTTTGAATAAGGAATATTTTACTGGGAATGATCTAGTTAGGTATTTTCTCAATTCTCCAGATACTGAAATTTGACTTCCAGAAGTCCCTCTCGCAAGTCAATATAAATTTACAATTTTACATGGAGAAAAAATTCATTCGATTATAATCTCGTCTATAAGAATTCATTCTTATCTTGATTTCAGATCACTCGGATTGTACAAGGAGGTATTTTAATTGAATATCGCGCAGCAAGCGAATTTTAGAAAATGACCGGGGATGCGACTTGCGAGTATTAAATTGTTTTAAAATTTTATCTTTTATGACAAATATCATTATCTGTGATCCTGCGTAGGTAAAGGAAGTAAAGGGCCTATCTAGTCTTGAAGTCAAGGCCAAAAGAAAACCTGTTTTTACCTTCGATGAACAAAAATAATTGAAAAGGAACAAATACTTGAATAAAATCATGATTTTGAGAATTTTAATGTTGAGTTCTTTGAAAATTATATACCTGTATACCAATTCAAAATATTATTGTAAATAACAAAATAAAAAAAATAAAAAATGTCAAGATCAAATAAATAAATAGGTACGTATGCTGATTGAATTTGGAGGGGATAATAAGATTGAAAAAGTAGATATTGCGCCATCAAACGGAAAAAAAAAACAATGAGCTCTTTGGTTAACCTAGAGAGCTAGCTTTTGGGAAAAAGAAGACTTGGTGGCCAGACAGGGTTGTGAGAACTAAGTGTACAAGTAATGACGAAAACCACACAAAAAACCAGACATGGGAAATAAAACGTATAAGATTCTTGGGAAAAATTGGAAAGAACAGGCATGAGAGATAGAATGGACGAATATTTTTACTGTGGAATGTACAGGAATAAGGGTTGAAAAGGAAAAAGATATAAGGGGGCGGTCCGAAAAGTAATGCAATGTTATGCAAGAAACAAAAAGACGGTGATTCTTCAGCTATAATACTTTCTTGCTATGAAATAAGGGTTTTGAATTTGAAATTTGAAGGAAGGCAATTTTTGGTGAACCGTAGAAAATAAATACGAGTACATATATACAATACAAACTGCAGCCGCCAATAGCAGTTTTTCGTATAAGTTATGAGGGCGCCTGAAGGCACAGAATTTTTTGAGTCCCACCAGGGGCGTATTTAGTGAGGGTCCATGGGATCCGGACCCCCCCCTTGACCTTTTTTTTTAAATAAAAATATTTTTAATTTTTTCAATTCTCCAATTTTTTTAAAGTGGGGGGTATGTCATCATAATGATGGACCCCCTCCCCTTAAGGTTAGTCTAGATATGCCACTGAGTTCCACGGCTACTACACCCCTCTCTTCGCATGTAAAGAGTAGGAAGAATTTTCTAGACAAAAACATATATTATACATGGGAAAAAAAGTCAATTCTTTTTCTTTTCAGTTTTCGACAAAATCCTTGCAAAATGCGCCCCTAAAATTTTGGGTTCTAGAGCCAGGCTTAGTGGCCCTGCTGGGAAATACGGCCCTGCTAAATCTGATACTTTATGCTGGTATAGCTGACACTGACTAGTGGTTACTACTTATCGAAGGCTCTATTCATAATTGGCTTTCAAAATTAGTTTCATTCAGTCTAGTAATTTCTTCGTCCTGATTTTTGACCCTTAATCATTTTACTGATAAAAAAAATTAGCTCTTTCATTATTACGGCCAAATGTCAGTAATTTTTTACCATGCTGCCCATCAATATTATCTTGATTTTCTCTAAACTCCTACAAAATTCGATAGTCAGTCAGTTTTATCTATAGAATAATTTCATTACTCCATGGATACTGGAGATAGCATTTTTCTTTCAGCCTGGTAAGTAGTTGATGTATTAGTCATCACTTAGGTCTTTTGTCAATATTTTTTTCACTGTTTTTTTCATCCAACTCGTTTCTGTATAGAATAAAGAAAAGTTCCAATCAACAAATAATAGTGAAGGGAAGCAGCAACAACGGTTCCCTTTCCTCTAATCTCGATTCCTTGGGATCTTTTTTCGTACCTGGTACGATTGGGTACCAAAAAACCGTTTACAAAATAATGCGACTCGCCCCACTACTTCATCCAGGAGGTTCTTCATTGCTGACGCACGATACAATTCGCTATGGTTCTATCTGAAAATAATAAAAAGCAGAACTGAGATTTACGGTTTATTAAAATTTCAAGAGAAAAAAAGTCTGGTTAGAAGACACACTTTTGACTTTATTTGTCTTCTCTGTTCTTCAAATAAATATATTACATCATGTTATGACCATTCACGACTATACTACAAATTATTTTGCTCAATAGATATTCTAATATTTTCAAGAGAGATTGACTTCTGATGAAGGTACATATTGGCTCACCCAGAAATGTGCTAAAAAAAATGCATGGTTCGTTTTAGGGCCATTCACAATGTACTCTTGCTTTTTTCCCAAACCGCAGTCAAAAAGTTATCAAAAATAAAATTTCTAGGTACGATTGGTCGGAAAATTTTTTCAGTTTAAAAAAAATGAAATTTGATGTCTAAGGAAGGCTTGAGCCCGCCAAGCCTTGTGGGGTGTACCACTGAACTTAAATGGGGACGACCAGAAGTTATGCTTTCCAGAGCTAAATTAGCCCTTATCTAGAGAGGGCTGAGGGCTATGTCTCGAAAATGTTGAAATACCTAACCTCACCGCATAACCAATGGTGTACTTTTCATTCATGCAACTAACAAAGGGTTAAATTATCTAATACTTTATTAGGGAAAAAACTACCTCACTTCTGGTCAGAGGTAGCCTTCTCTTAGATCTTTATTTAACGCAAACAAAGTTTTATTCTAAAAATTTTTTATTGCTTCGCACAGGTTTAGTAAGCTATTTCTAAATTCCAGTTATCCCACGTGTTGAGGTCAGGCCCGTAGCTAATGCCAGGGTAGCTAGGCAGACGTATCACTCTGACTGAAATTAAAAAAAAAAAGTAAAATTTTAGACGTTTTTAGGTACCGTCTTTCCTAAAGTACATATCATATGCCTCGGCACTCACAAGCGCTTTGTTATGGGCTGAGCCCTGAGCTAAGTATCGATAATAATTTAGACCTATAAGTACATAATTATTATTATTGTTAAGCATATTGATGCATACGATTTGAGTCAAATATTTTTGTCGCCGCGACAAAAAATTGAAAAAAAACAATAGCATTTTGCTCCTGTGTGTGGCTCTTGGCAAATGATGAGATATAAATTATGGTATCCCTTCAACAGAATAAATTATAATTGCGTAGTTAGCAGTCAGCGTCGCGTCGGACTCTCAGAGGAATCCAGGATGATGCAATAATTTTCTAAAATGTATCATCCAATGATCCAAGTAAATAAAAGTCGCTACTTGCGTTCACATTACATTAAACCGGTAGCAGGTTTTTTATTTTTCGTCTCATTTTTCTCTCTATTTGTAATTCCATAAGAAAACGTGTAATGAAAACATAATTTGAAGAATCCTCAACCCTGCGAAAAATTGTTTTTATGCAAAGATACATCATACAGGATACAATAAAACTCGTACTTGACCTATTTACGCGAAAATTCTGTCCGTGTCCGCAAGAATCAATTCAATTTCTTTAGTTCAGTTGATTTGATACATGGTAGTATGTTGTTTTGCATTTGCCATCTACGAAGAGAGAGATGGCGAATACGAAAAACACCATAGGAGGGCAAGGAAGAGGATTTTGTTTCAATTCGTTCACTGTTCGTTCGTTGTTCCTCCAGCTGGTAACGTCTTCAACGTTTTCCCCCCTTTACTTCTCGAACACGCGGTGGCCGGCGAGTGAAATGGGACTATGGCAACGTTGTCAATTTACCAAAAAATATATATAGCACATACAAGGTGTCGCGCTTCTGTCTTATTTACAATTTTCGATTTCGTAACAATTTTCACTCCTAAGGTTCTCTAACATTTTTAGTGGGTGACTCGTCAATTATGATTTAGGTGAGAAAGAAAAATTTTTGTGAGAAAAAATTCTAATGAAAAATACTAATTTTCTCATTTTGAAAAGGGAAAGTGGCTTCAAATTTATTCAGAGGACTCGTCAGTGAATAAAGGGGATCAGAGTGCCTCTACTAATACTTACGAGTAGCGCTGCCCCAGAAATCTAATGATAGGCTACTCGATTTGGTGAAATGATGAATCTCGGTTTATATTGTTCTACGCATGCATACCCACATCGACTGCTAGAGTGCCAAGACGCAGATGCCTTAAAATTTCAAACACGGGAAAAATCTTATCCTTTGAGTTAGTATTAGATTGAGAAGCGAAAAATGTTTACTTTTCAGGATTAGTTTTATGAGCGAAGCAAACAACAAATTTTGTGGTACCTGTATATTTTTCTCTAACACTGGAAGTACCAGGTGGAGTCATATACGACGCCACTCAAAATTTTGAGATGGCTACTCGAAGGAACAATATTTTGAGAAACCCCAACTTGTGTCATACGACGCCACCTGGTCCTTCGAGTAATCGAGAAAAACCTGGTTTTTTAGTATTCACACTAGAAAAACCAGGTGGTGTTGTATACGACAGCATATAAATTTGTAATTTGGATGCACCATTCCTCAAAGGACCAGGTGGTGTCATATATGACCTTCTCCGGTCCTTTGAGGTTCTTTTACTGTCGAGTCAAATATGACACCACCTGGTCCTTTGAGTAATCAAGTAAAACCTGTAGTATTTCTTTGAAAAAACTGAAAAGTAAATAACTGACTGTTTGGCCATGTTACCTCGCTACACACGTAATTACTATGGTTCATTCATTGGATTGAAAATCTTCAATTTACTTGATTTTTCAATACTAAAATAAAACCATATTAAAAACTAAAAAGGAAATGAAGCGCGCCTCTCGATTTCTCGTATTTCTGTTCGTCAGCTTTCCTCCAACCACCTGGTATACGAAAAATTAATATTCATCTGCCGTATTGTTATATTCTCTGAAGACAAGTCTGAACTTGCCTTGCGAGTCGAGATGAGTCACTACAGATCATTCGTTCTCCCCACCATCGCAGTTTTTCCATCTCCGAAGTCCGAACGAATGTAGAAATGTAGAAATGCTCGCGTTTGCCGTTTACCCTTTCCCTCTTGCGATAGTTTCTCCCACTATTTCACATTCTTTTTTCTCTTTCTTCTCAAGTTCATCGTTCACTTCACTTCAACTTCTATGGTTCATAAAATTCGTAGAAGGTTCATGTACATGTAATTGGTTGCTGGTGCTGGTAGTTGATAATTTGGTGCTAATGTAATGCCAGTGTGACGTGAACACACAGTAGAGTAGAGGGGTACGAACTGGGCATAGGATTCGGAATCGAATTGAAACACCGACGCATACGTCACGGTCACTCACACAGGTGTCTGCCTATTTGAAGTGCGGTTGTGTTTTTCCAGCTACCCTGTAAAATTTTCATTTCTCTTTTCTCGTCACAGTCGTCAGTCGTTTTCAGTTCGCGTTTGCGGTGTGTATAGTGAACAGTGCTTGTAAACGGATAAAAGCCGGTGTATGATCATTGCATCAGCATTAGTCATTTTTTTTTTTCAAGTGGCAAACAATTAAAAATGGGCATCTTTAGTTTTAACGGTAAGTTATATTTTTTCAATTGTCTTAATTTTCGGTCGAAATGAGTGATTTCTGTTGGCCTATATCATCATTATATTTTTTATGATAGTGTATTTTTTCGGCTGCCTTTTATGATGAAAGTAGTGATCGATTTTCTGCTAATTAAATATTTTTACAATATTTTGAGCTTGGGTTGGTGTAATTTCAGTTCTCATTCTCGTCCGCCCGTTTATGTTGACTGACTTTACAAATATCTTCCGCTTCCACTCGCTCTGTTATTTAAATCAACTACTGTGAGCGCTTATTTTGTTTTTCATTCGATCATTCGAGCTTTTCTACATTTATGTTGAGAAATAAGATGATCTGGAAATTTTTTTGTATAACCCTTGGGAAGTAAAACACGTTACCATTCTTATTTTTATGTGAAATACTTTTTTTCGGGCGATTGAAAATAATTTTGGATTCCATTTTGTTTCAATTTCCTGTCATGTTTTTCTATTGTACTTTTATTGACTTTCATTTCAGTCGTAGTGTCACTAAATCTGCTTTTAACTAAAATTTTAGTAATAAGTAAGTACGTTTGTAGATAGTTTTTTCTCACTCTAACTGCTAGCATCGCCTTCTGAGTAAAAAAAATTTGGACTACTATTTTTGGTGGTTTGTAAAAGCCCACTTTTCTTACGAGGCTGAGGAGGTGAAATTTATGAATTGAAGCTTGTTTGGGTAGAACTGTTTACTTATTCTTTGAATATCTCCAACTAAGCTGAGCCACAACATTTTTTATTGCTCGCGAGTTTGAGCATTTACGCAATAAATTCATCTTACATAATGAGAGAGGGGAAAAAATGTGGATCGGAACTCATGAAAAAAAAAAAAAAATAAAGTTAAGAAAGAACTCCACAAAATGGATCGAAAGTAATGACTAATGAGGATCGATTGAAACCTATTCGAGCACTACACAAGAAAATTGCAAGTTGCCGCCTCTGATATGTTATAATAAATTGTGTTTTAAATAAAAGTCGATTAATCTCTTTAAACCTTTCTTCCAAGCTTTGATCCAAATTACCAACTCAGCAGTAGTTGATAATAATTGTTTTTTTTTTTTTTTTTTTCAATTTTGCTTTTATATCTTCATCGACTGATAAAATTTTCTGAAATCCAATCTCCATTTCCCTTATCGAGAAATTAAATGAAAAATTCTTTTTTTTTTTTTTTTACTGTCCAGCTCTTAAATCCATTAATCCTGTGCTACTTCGGACTCTTTTCTAATCTTATCGAGCAATTTTAAATAGAGAGATAGATAAAAGTAAAATTATATAGTTCGTGAACCACTTGCTCCTTGACGAAATAATCATACATTCTTTTTGACGTAAATACCTACCTGTTTCTCTTTTATTAATTTTATCAATAGTTCGTTCATTTTTGTTGGACAATTGAGTAGGTAATAATTCGTAATTGGAAATGGCAATAAATGTAAACCTGAATGGGAAACCAGGTGACTAAATTTCAGAATTCAGATTAGGGAAGATGTAGTTAGCGCGCCGCGTCATTGACTTCAGTGAAATAGGATGCTTAATATTTTTCTGTTTAAATTGTAGTTACAAAAATAAAATTTTAATAAAATAAATTATTAAATACAAAAAATATTAAATTTAAATTCTAAATCTAAATTAAATTAATAACAAAATAACTTTAAATCCTTTCGTACTAAAAAATTATAAAAATATTGAAGATAAAATCCAACCTAATTTACATCGGTCTAAACTCAAATCAAGTAATTAAAAATAAGTCTTTTTATTTCTTTCTTGCCTACTTGATTTAAATATTGTTATGGTTCTTTTTTAATTTGGACACGAAAATATAATTCCACGAATTGAGAAAAAATGTATTGGACGAAAATGCTGTTATTCTTAAAAGGGATTCAACTTTTCTTGAAAATTGAAATATGTAATGGAATAATAAGATACGAACTGCTCAAAGATTGAAATTAACTGTACTTTATTTCGACATAATCGAAATAGAGACTTATGAAAATCAAGAGAATTTAACTACGAACTCAAACACATTTGCTTATGCCATGTGCAATATTTTGTACACGTTATTTTCAATAAATATGGAGCCCACCTATTTAATTTTATAAGGTATTGAAGTATTATTTTTCACACATTTTTATTTTTACGATCTAAGGATGTCTTAACATTTTTCATTATGGAATTGAATGTATGCAATTCAGTGCGGCAAAGTAACATCCGTATTATGGCACTATAAATTTTTAAATAGAGATAAATACAGTTTAATACAGAAAAATGTGTTCTTCTTAATTAGCTAAAACCACCCCGAAACTGACAGTTTTGCTTAACAAATAGTCCATGGTGAAATACATTGGAATAAAGATTTTTTCCTCCTATACCCAATAAAGAATGAACCTTCTTTTGAATGGAAAGTGGTGAATGCGGCGGTGATCTTTGAATTTGTTGCACTTGAACATCACATCAAATTTAGATTTTTATAATATTATACTTTTGAAATATTTGTCTACTATATTGCCGTCAGAACTTCTCAGAAGTGTGTGTAATAGAGAATAGACGGTAATTTGACCCACAAAACTGTAACTTGAGTCTTCGGGAGGAATAAAATCAAAAATGTTATTCTTGAGAAATTTTAGTTTAACATTTGTGTATAAAAAGCCCAAAAATCACAATCTGTTCTAATTAGACCACGTCCTAAGATATTAGATTGTATTTTTAATCTGGAGTTTTATTTTGTTTCAATTGTAATTTTTTCTTATTAAAACCTGATGATTTCTAATTCTACTTAATTTTTTTGTTGCAGCGGTGCTGTGCGCCATGGCCATTGTTTTATTACCAGTAAGTATTCTTTCTTATAAATTCCGTTTTTTGGAATGTTAATTTTTAGAAAATACCCCTATTTTTCTGATTTTTTTCTTCAAATTGGATTCGCATAATGAACCCGGGCGCAGTGGGTGGTTATAAAAAATGCGAGAAGTTCTCTTTCATGAAAGAAGAGATTAATGTCGCCCTAAATCTTATTTATGTGACCAAAATGAATGTTCTAGACAAGAAATGAATTTTGTGATGAGCTAAATTTCGCCTTTATTTAAGGAAACCGGGTTCCAGGCAGAAAAGACGAACTCATCATTTTTCTCACACCCAGCTCCTCCACCCGTAAATTAAGTTGAAAGAGCTTTCGATTGATGTTCATTTAATTATTTTGGATTTCTTTTTTATTTTGTCAGATCTAGACTTAAGTATGTACTAGTAATTTTGAATCATGTTTCATCATTTTAACTGATCCCCTGTTTTATTTTGTTTTAGGCTTCTGCTACGGATATCGTGAGTATTTCAACTTAAATATCAGATTTGGATTCGAAGAATACAAAAGTTGTATAGATTATAACAATTGAAGTTCAACTAATGGTTTCATAAGATTTGGTTTTAATATTTTCATCACCTTTAATAATGCGATTAGTCTAGTTTGATAGGTCGAATGTTCTAAAATATTGAAAACTCAATTTTTTGCGATACAAATGTTAGAATTCTGATATAGTGAACCATGATCATAGGGTTTTGAAAATGTCACGTTGAAAAATGTTCACCACCTCAATTCGATGCAGAGTTGGTGTGCGTGAAGATTTATAATTAATTAATTATTTGTATTCACAATCTAACACGAAATGGTTATAATATTTTCTGGTCATCCAACTTTTATGTCTTATCATTTTATTACCACAAATTAACAAAATAAAAGCGTATAGGTAAATATGATGAACCTGATTAGTTAGAATAAAATGAAGCTTCTATAGATTTCAACTTTTTCAACACCGTAGTTGAAGGAAACTCTTCGTCAGCTAATCACTTATCAGTTTCACTTACTTAATGATCCTTCGTTATTTATTATCCATTATGTAGCCGCAGTAAATTATTGGATAGAGTTCTTGATTTTTGCGAAAAGTACGATTGTATGGTGGATGGGGGATAATATTATGAAGCAATTTACGTACAGATAATAACAAATTCTTCATCCGTTTGTTAGAATCTTGAAGTACCTATGTCATATTGATTGAAGATTTTAAATAACACTCTATTTTTCCTATCTAGAACTTTTCAACTCAATGTAATACTGATCGAGACTGCGTACCAACAATGTTTTGTTATAATGCGGGATGTTATCCGTGCTTCGACTGTGGAAAAGTTTTTCGTCAGAATCGGCTTAGATGTTCCAAGGAGCCCTCGGACTGTGGCGAATGTTTACTAGGGTAAGTTGTAAAAAGTGTTTTTTTCTTATCGCCAGAAAAATTGAAGATGTTTAGATTAATTATGATATTTTTTGGCCAGATACAAGGAAGATTCCTATAAAACCAGTCATTATCATTGGTGTCGCCTAGACGTGACAAGAGCTGAGCCTCGTAAAACGGATAATCCCGGTTGGTCTATTGTTTTTGTATGAACTAAAACTGTTTGCCCTTCGAAATTATTTTCTTTGCACCAAACATATGTTGAAGAATTCATGAACTTAGTACTACTTGATCGCAGTGCTATTCTTTAACATGGGTAGCACAGTGGCGGATCCAGAGCTCCATTTTTTTTTTTTGGGGGGGGGGTGGGAATCCAAATTTTTTAAAGCATGGTAAATGCTAAAATGGTAAGATTGTGTTTTTTCAGCATAAAGGGGGAGGGGTTCAAGAAAATTGATTTTTTTGTGGATTATCGGTCTATTTTTTTGGATTTTGGGTGGGTGGGGGGAATTTCCCCTCCCCCTTGGATCCGCCACTGGGGTAGGAAGTTTTACTTTTCTCATGCAGTGCATGGTGCAAAACAATTGAAAAATTCTCAATATTTAGTCAAAAATCAAATGGGAAGCTCCTACCGCTTCCCCACCGAGGATAGGACTTTCCGCTTTTTTTCAATTTTCTCATGTTCAAAAATTTTTGATTTGTTGCACCTGCACCTGCACCCTTGCACCCATCAAATTATCACTCATGATGTTCTTTAATATTGGAATTAAAAAAAAAAAACCTAAAAAGGTTTCATTATTTACATTTGACCGAATGAATAGATATGTTCGCAAATTTTAAAATCAATTTGCTCTTGGTATGAAAATCTGTTTTTTTCTTAATTTATTCTGTACATTTTTTTCATCAAGTGCCTACCTATAAAATTATAATTTGGTTGAAAATAATCATTTTCTTATGAATCGTATTCATTTCATCCACTTTTTTTAAATACTACGTCATTTCTTAATTTTATTCTACTGTTTTTTCTATTTTTCAATTTGAAAACGTTTTCTATTCTTAAATAGAGCTTAAAAAATATAGTTCTTCTAATAATACGTTCGGTGATCGGTTTTTCTTCAGATGATGCCAAATTCAAAGTCAGTTTTCAATCCATGGCGATTTTCGTTATCGCTTGCGTTTTTGTATTGGGATTTGTTTCTTATTACTGTTATAACTCAAATCGACATAGTAAGTTGACCAATTTTTCTTTGTGTACTTATTTGAAATTTTCAATGATTGAACTTGATGCACCATTTTTTTTTTCTCGAATTTAGATGATTCTTGGACCGCCAATGTCAGAGCCAATTACCAGTTTTCCAATCCTCCTCCCTCATATAAAGAAGAAGACATTCCTGTGAGGGGTTAGTAAAAATTTACTCCCTTTGAAAAATAGAATATTGATTTCATGATTTTTAATCTACATACTCTGTTATCTCCTTTGTAGATTGTGGCAATAGTCGGCCTTGCTCATTCCAGTTGCAGGTGACTGGAAATTCTGAAGGCGATCAACAAAAGGCAGTGCCTTTTTTATACGTAGAGAACTTAAGGTATTTATCTGAAATTCGTATTTTGAATTCGTAATTTTATTTTTGCTTCGATTTTTTCATGTCGTAAGTTGTATATTATTTTTATTTACTCTCTCATGCTGATAGAATTCGACCACATACGGTCTCATGACTTATCACATTCTGTGCTTCTTATTAGGAACTAACACAGAACTCTATTTTCAGAGTAAGTTTCGATCACCTTTATTATGATTGAAATAATTATTTATTCAATTACCAGATTAGAGCTCGATTGAGTCTTAAGTCATTTACCATCGGTCAATTCTACAGATCTTTCATTCAATTATCATCACGTGTTTTATTTTTCTCTTTTGGAATAAAGTGTACCTTCTAAAGTTCATTCATCAGCCTTCATCCTTGTTTCATCCTTTTTGGGTTGTATTTGTTGTTCTCAAAGTTTGTGAAATCCGTTGTTTGTCAGGTGTATCAACAATTACAAATTTATAAGAATGAATCATGCTTTTTACTTTTTTTTTTCTCTTTTGGAAAAATGACATGTCGTCTAATATGATGTGACCTATAATTATGAAGCTTGAAGCAAATATTGACAGTTGGTTCAAAATAAGACACCTAGGACCTAGGTACGCCGCAACCTTAGATAATATAGCATGGATAGTCAGCGCCCTATCCTTGCCTTATAGAACGACCCTGTCAACATCGCAAAAGCATCTCAGTGTCAACGGTACATTTCATGCGCAGAACAAGAAAATCGAACAAAATCTTCGGTTCGCATACCTTCTGCGCATGCGCGCGATGTACTTTCTGCACTTCAGATGCTTTAGGATGCATCATCCTTTGTTTCATGTTGACAGGCCGAAATTTCATTTGCTGGCTATCCATGCTATATTACCTAAGGCCGCAACCCACCTCGCATTTTTTAAATATTATAATTTTTTTTTGAGGTGAGTTGTAACCAGATGTTATGAAAAATTGTGTTGAATTTTGTTTACACTAAAAAGTCATTTGACTGCACGAACCAATGCTGGATTGCAGCGATTGATAAGCTCTTCTGCCTCTGTTTTATGTATTTGAAACAGGCTGAATGGTAGCTTTTAGTCATTTCAAAAACCATAATTGAGTAGAATTCCATAATATGTACAGATAAATAATAAGTATTATTTTTTATTCACTCGCTTCTTATTATACTCGTAAAATACCGTATAATATAAATTAGGACTGAATTTTATCAATGAATTTTAAATCACTTTCATTTATCTTTTAATCATGACCCAAAGGTGAAACATCATAATTTGTGTTCCTAGTTGTTATATTTTATTTTGTTTTTTGAGTTAAAAGCTCATTTTTGTTTTTCTTCTTATGGAGGAGGCATAAAAAACACTTTTTACTCCTCCACGTATTCTGTTGATAAATTTTACTCTTTGACTTGTAGAATTTTTTTTCATCTGGAGTCGTGACACGTGCATTTTTTTGACACGTTTATTTTTTGACCCGTATCTTTCAAACAAAATGACCTATAGTTCTTTTTCACCTTGACCCGAGGCTACTATTGGGTGTACATGATTGTTACTGGCTCCACTTAAGTTTCCTATGTTTTCCATTTTTATTAATTTCTTAATCTTGAAATTGTTCCCCGCTCGGATGTATTGAAGCTTTTCATTTTTTTAAAGGCACCAAGGATTTATTTCTCCGGTTTTCCAAAATTAGGTAATAATTACTGGTTGAACAACACCTGTAAAGCTCTCAATTTTAAGTAACCTTACTTCACCCTCTCTTTATTTTTATATTAGACTGCTCCTAATTTTTAGGTTAAGTGGCTTTCTCTTCCTCTCTCACTCTCTCTCTCTCACTATCTCTCTCACCCTCTCTCTATTTTATTGTCAGTCATTGACTCATTCTATGCCTGAAGTTTGTAGTCTTGGCGGACTTGTGAGCTAATATCAAAATGTTATATATTAGTGACAGGAATAGTAATTTAATAGATGAAACCTATTAAATTTTTATTTTGCTATGTAAGTAATGCATTTTTCTTCGAGGAGGCTAATGTTTTGAAATTGAGAGTATTTCCACTTGATTTCAGCATGCATAGTGTGGAGTAGTATCTCTCGCGCCTGATGATTTACGAAAATACCTTTTCTATCGTTAGAATCACAGCTTCTAGCAGAGTGTGAGTTTGCTAATTGAAATTGGGAAGGTGCGGTCGAATTTCATTGAATTTTACTTTTTCTGGGGTGGAGCGAATTTTGTAGTTTCGTATCACGCTGCTTCCTACTTCATTCAGTATGTTATACTTGCAGAACAGAATTGCATTTTAAGCGAGTCCTTCCTGTCTTATGGAATGACTTCAATACGCAAGACTAGACTTTTGAATTCGTGTCTCCCTTGTTTATATTGTAGAAGATAAAACGACTTACTGGTTCGTTTCATCTTTTTCAGTTTCAGGCAAATTAAAAAGTTGTTTCAGGTCCTCAGATGCTCTTTTCATTGCTGACTGGCAGATTAATTTTTTGCAGTTCAGCCAATATTAAAAAATTTACTTTGGTTGAATTTCTGGAATTTCTACTGGTAAGGTTCTAATTATACAGTAAATAACCGGTGTATCGATAGTGGTTTTGCATGTCTTCTCACTCAGTGTGTGCCTTTATATTCTAAACGTACTTTTTTATTTGCGGATCCAGAAAGTTGGAAATGTGTGTGGGCCGAAATCGTTTTAAATAAATACATGAATAGAATGAATGAATTGATGAATGTGAGTTGAAAAAATCTCAACTTCATAAAATCTAAAAATTGTTCACTAACCCAAAGCAGAAAGCGACCAATTTAGATTTCTAGAAATAGAAAGTGAGAAATGCGTCCGAAAAGAATCACTTTCGACCAGAAGGGGCAGCCTACAAAAAGCTCTCTTTTTGGATCCGCCTTCATTTTTTTTGTAAATTCACCGATTCTGTGTACATCATTCGTCCATTATTCACTGCAAGAAGCTATCTAATTCTTTTTTTGTTGCTTCTTAAATTGGGTCGAAAACAGCACAATTTTTTTTTCTGTAGTTCATTCCAACTTTCCACTTACCGCACTTAATTGAATGGTCGAAAGAAATCTATTTAGCGTTCCTGAGAGTAACATTATTGGTCAGAAATTATCTTTTTCAAAAGATATTTTTTGAGACGAAGAAAACAGTGCCGTTTTAGTAATTGTTGATACTTGAGGAATATTTTCGAACTTTCGTTTAAAATGCAAAAAATATTTCTGAAACATCACCAAAAACTGTGCAAACTGGACCAATTTTTGTACCAATCTCTATTGAAAAATATGATTTTTGACCGGTATTTTTGCTCCTGTATAATTATATTTATTAGGATTCATTTTATTTTTCTTAAGAATTTTGTCGTTATGAAAGTTGATTTTGATTTTTCTTTTTATTTGAAGGGTGAAAACAAAACGGTTTCATTCATTTTCACAAATTGATGAAAATAATAATTTGAAGGTATTTTTTGAAAAATCACCTCAGTCATTAATAGCGTAAGCTGTTCAAGCCTGAAGTACTCATTTTGAGACAAATTTATGAAGTTTGATAGCTTTACATTTCATTCAATACCATGGCTCTTCCAGAATTTCGAAAATGAGAATTAACTTACTTTGTTCCTTCGGAGAATCATAAGGCATGTAACCAATTTATTCGAATTACAAGGCAAATATAATTTTCTTAATCCTAGCTCGCGTGTCAGAAAACCTTCATGTCCTGAGATAGTGATGAGAAGGTTTTTTCTGGTCCACGTTACAATTTACATGGAGATTAGGTACATGCTCTTAATAAATAAAATTTCTTATGCTATTAATCAATGACGCAGGTTGGTTTTTAAACAATCCTTCAATTGCTATTGCCATGCTCTATTTTTGATATGCTAAGCTGTTTGCAAGTCCTTAGATTCGTGATTTTTGAAATTTTGGAATTGTGCGGTTTTTGATTTCGCTTTTCCTTTTCTTTGACGAGAGTTTGTACACAGAAAAATAGAAAAACTGGTGAAGGTATAAAATAACTTTTTCGAATTTTTGTCCATTTTTCTTTTCCCATTGACGATCTAATTGGTACAGTGTTCTACTTTGAGAATTGAGAAAATGCTTCCTGAACTTTCTAAATTTCTAAACTTCGAGTTAATGTCGTTGGGACATTCTCGCTTTATTATTTCCCAATTTTAGATTAACTTTTTATTGAAATTGATTTTATTGGGTATCATAATTAGTAGTGGTCTGCGATGAGGAACAAAATTTTTTCAATATTATATTGAATTTTTATTTCATGAAAAATTAATTTTAAAAATCCTACTTGCAATTTAGAATTTTTTAATTGTTTCTTAACCCAACATAACATTTCCCTGGCAACTATTCGATGTACCAAGTTCTTCATTAACCACTATTTGTGACCAAATCGAATGAATAAAAATTCTACCAGTCGGTTTCGTCTTGTTTTTGTGCTGAATTTTTCTGGTTGTGTCATTCATTCGAGCATTGATGGTTTCGAAAAAAGAAAACCTTGTGTACAGATGTCGAGTAAGTAGGTAGGTCCATTGTTGCCTTCATCTGTTAACGAAATCATCAAGCCTTTCTAATGTTTTAATATTGCATTGTATTATGACGATTGCTATGTTCTTTCTGCCTGTCTTTATAATGGCTGATGTTAATTTATTCTACGTTCGAGTGTGAGTATAATTATGCTTATGTGCTTTACTTGTTTTCATTTCGGATGTAATCGTTCTTCGTTTTCTGTTTTCTGATGTGTGTAGCAGGCTAATGTGTCAACTTTAGTTAGATTTTCAATTTATTGTTTTAGAGGAATTTTATATTCTCACTTCATCGTGATACTTATGTTTTCTCATAATATTTGATTGTAATTATTTTGCTTTATTTTCTTATAAAAAAAAATCTGATGATACGGTTCTTAAATTATTCCATGCATAAGATACGTTACCTAATATGATCATTTTTTTTAGCAGGTTTTCATTTGTTTTCTAATCGCTAATGAGTACTAATTGTAGTTACCTCCTATAATAATCGGAAAGTGAATGTTCAATAAATTCTCGTCTCAAATTACAAGTCTATAGTCACACGCGTATTTTTGTTGTCTTCTCTAGGAAGGCTAAATTTATCGACAGAATATATTCTGGTCCATTTCAGAAATCTTCCCAGGTTGATTTTGCTTCTATAATAAGACCATTCATTAGTTGACTAACTGCAAGTTAGAAAATCTGTGCTTGGTGATATAATAGGCTCAATACCTATTTTTCTTGCATATGTTTCAATTTTTTTCCTAATCTTCCGCCATCGAGGTATGCCACAGAATACCAACTGAAACTACCTGGTCTATCTATAGTGAAGTATAAAGTAGAAAAATCATTAGCATTTAATAAAAGTTGTTCCTTGACTTTTATAAAATTCACTGATGGTTGATATCTTGCATGTGACTTTATGTTAAATAGGCATCATATGCAGTATTGCAGTTTGTCTGGTTTTTGTGTCTTACATTACTTATATCATGTTTTACTGTTCTATTCGTTATACATATAAATGTACATGGTATTGGTTTTCGTCGTATGGTGTCCAAAAACATAATTTTTGTTCAAAAGTAGTTTTCCCAAATCGACTTTCATTATCATACCTCAACACGTGACTCATTTGATAGATTTTGTACGTACGCTTTCAGGTTGCCTTTGTCTAGTTCTGAGTAGAAATAGTTTTAATATTTATCTTGCAGTGTAGATTAAATAAATAATTTTATTGAATATTATGATTATGATTATGCCATTTTAGTCTTACCAGGAGTATTAATTTCATTTTTTTCCTACAATTGCTGATCATTCTTGAAGGCAGTTGTTGAAAAAAAAAATTGTGAGAGAAAAACTTGATCATGAAATTTTCTGTGTGCCCAAGTATTTTTTATTTCATATTAATTGTGTTTCCCCTTCTTGAAATAATTTTAATTGTAACTTCTTGAATTCAGAAAATTTGTAAAAGAGTCAAACCTTCGTGTCCTGGTTTTTATTAACAACCTTAACTAATTAAGTGTAATCATTCTTTCTCTCTTCCCCCGCGTCTCCTCTTCCCATAATTATGTGTGATTGTTTATATTTTTCTAATTTTCGTTTTTGAAAGTTTAATTATTTAAGACACTGATCTCTGTGATCCTAGCCTGAATGTAACCATTTTCCGCTTATATGGTTGAGCACCTTCTTTACGTTAGTTTTGTTGCGCTTCAAAAACACCATTACTATTATTTCTATATTATTTATGGTTTATGTGTGGGTATTGGTCTAAAATTTATTATTGGAGACTTATGATTCATCATAATTGAACAATTTTAAACTGTGGGTAACGTGGAAGAACAATTCCCTAAATACTTGTCAGATGAGGAGGAAAAAAATCGAATCTGCTGATTATGCTCAGCAGGTAGTCCGGTACAAGTTGCGCATGTTTGGCTAGTAGAAAAGTACTCCCGAGCAGATCTAAAGCCAATGGGACGGAATCACCCTTAAAAACTTTTTTTCCACTTTAAAAATTTTGACAGTATACGCTTAGTATTTTTAATGTTATCGGGTAAAGGGAAGAGCAAGGGCTTGTGAGCTCAACAATTATGATCGTGCTCCATATTCCGTACGTTCACTGATGAATAAGAGAAATGAGTTTTGATTTTCATTATTTTTCGAATTTGGATAGAAAAATTTACAATTTAAAATTTATTGTAGACATTCTCAATACTTCTACTGTTTTAGATACTGTATTCTACTATTTTCGTAGCAAATCTCGAATAATCCTAGTTTCCCCATTCAAAATAATTATGCAAATTACTAAACTACCTATTTTTCAGTGCGGGAACATTTTCCCTCGGTAAATGTTGTGTATTAAAATGCCCTGTATTCATGTTCACTTTGAGCATCAAATTGAACGCATACTTCGGCTTACATATTATAGAAGCAAAAAAATTACTTATCCAGTAATGCCCTTGTGTGTTAGTTTATTTGAACAGCGAATAATTAGTTGAGGTTTCGAGTGATTTGAGTCAAGTCAGCATCTAGTAATCGTATTTTGTGAGCGACGAGGTAGAAGTGAAATTTGTGCTAACAGGCCGAAGGGTAGGTGGCTTGAACAATCGACAGGATTAAACAAGCATTTCCAATTTTCCGCGTGGAAGTGTGTTGGTGTTCGAACGGAATACGAGTGTTGCCATGTAGGCTCTATCGGGACCACGTTCCGGACCCAATAAGTGGCCCTCTTTCTTTCATTTTCACATTTAATGGTCCTGCACATGTGTGAAATAGTGTGAGGAGAATATGAAGGTGAAAAGTGTGCGATATGGATCAAAGCGTTGACTTATCTACCTATGCTTGGAGAGTGGTATGCATAGTGATTGTACGTAGTCTCGAACAGATTTCTATTTTAAAAAAATCATATTGAATGTCAGAGATTTCTGATCGCCCCGCCCCAATGTTCTATACATTCCCGGTTTAACACTAGAAATACCAGGTTTTACTCGATTACTTGAAGGACCAGGTGGTGTCATATATGACATCACAAGAGTAACCTCGAAGGACCAAGTGGCGTCGTATGACACAAGTCAGGGATTCTCCAAATATTGGTCCTTTGAGAAGTCCATCTCAAAATTTTGAGTGGTGTCGTATATGACACCGCCTGGTACTTCTAGTGTTAAATTGTTTTATTCTTGTCCATATAATGCATGGTTCTCCTCGAAAAGCCTAATTAACGAAAATAATTAATAACATACTGTAATTATAGTGTTCTACGCTAATGCTTATTATTTTTACTGACCTTTACTATTCGATTGTTTCAGGACGGAAACTGGGGATACTAACGGTACGATTCAGATAGTACAAACTTCGCCTACTTTGAATTCTGGTAATTACAATATGGTTATATGTGTACTATCTCAAAAATTGATTCAGTTCTCAATATTATTTCATTCCTAATTTGTGATTTCAGTTACGGAGACGGCATTTACTGCTGTTAACATTGATATCCACGACGAAACCACCGTTCCAAGTGCATGGACCCCGGGCGCTTCTTACGGGTTTGTAAAATATTGTTTGAAAATTTTTATTCTTTGTTTCTATTCAAGAAAATGTAAAGTTTTATTTTATTTAAAAAAATTTTTTTCAACATTGTAGAGAAACCGTGAGCGATGGTAAAGAAGTTGAATCTCCACCTAAAAAAAGAAAAAAAAGCTGCCCAGCTGAAGAGATAGATGATCACAAAAAAGAATCTCAGTAGACTACTGGCTGTGATTATTGTAATTATTTATTTAGAGTGATGAATTTTTTTCCTTGTTTATATGTACTAAATTAGTATTACATTATTTATAGTTAGGAAAAAATGTGATCCGCCGTACCCAGCCAAAAGTAATAATGATTTTGGTGTATTGATTTTGTAAGAGCAGGTCTTGAATGTTGATGAAAAGTGATGCTTGTACTATGACTCCTCCAATTATCGGACTTGATTTTAATTGTACGGAAGGTAGGGTGTGGATTTTTGACAGCAATCTCTCTTTCACTCTTCCTTTTTTTCTATCTGTTTTTAAATAAATGCTCAAGTGGGTGAGTGCTGGCTGTTCACATTTTTCTTTTTGTGACTGACTGTAAATTAGTGTTTGTATTTTTTAAGGTAGAGAATCTTCGAAATTAGAATTATTAATTTTAATGAAATCTACTTTTTTCTTATAGTCTTGACGGTTAAAGACTACTTACCTCGTTTCGCGTATTTTTTTAATGTAAGTAATTTTTTGTACGTTTTTCATTTTTTTTTTCCAATAAAAATTTGCTCAATTTGGCTTAAAATTCGCTTTGAAACAAGTAATTTGTCGTGTAAAAATTTGATCCACTGTAGGGATTATTCCCTGAAATTCAGGATTTTTTATTGTCTTGAAAAATGCCTGGAATAAAAGTTGTTTTTTGAAATTTCAAGGGATTTCTGGAATTTTTTCTCAGTTTTTGTAGAGCCTCATTCACAGTTTTATTCTTTTGTGTTTTACTTTTGATCTAAAAGTAAAACCAATCAGTGTGAAAAAATTCAAAAAAAAAATGTAATCACTGATGAAATTCCTTCACTTCATCGGTACAGATCCATAGAACACTAAATTAAAAGCAAAAGGTAAAAGTACTATCATTGCGATCGAGCCTTGTTAATGATATTCAATTGCAAACGAGCGAAAAAATTATAAATTGAAAACGATTGTTATTATATTTTTTTAAATGTGAACGTCTTGTTGGCTCGAACTCGAAGTTGAAGTAGAGACATAAACAATTTAGGTTGGCAACGCCAAAAAACTTCTATTTAGCCTCAGGTGGAACTTGCCAATTGGAAGTGGAACTTATGGTGAAGAGAGTATGGAAGTGGAACTGGATGAAGTTGCAGAAGAGAGGAAAAGGGAGTCGCAGTCGGCACTCTCGGCGCTCGGCTACGGCTTCTTGAATTTTATCTTTCACTTTTCGAGTTTCATTGGAGCTTTTCTCATTCAGCACTCTTTCTTGTCTTTTTTATAATTAATTCGGTATGTTATAATTATGTTGATCTCATTTCTCAGTCCTCCTGTAATTCAAATTCTGATTGATATTTTTGAATTTGTAAAATGCATGTAATTTATTTATCGTAATTGGTAGAGACTTCTGAAAAAATCGTAAGAACGCAAAACAGAAATTTGTCACTCTTCTTCAACCGCCTGCATAATGAAATATTTATTCATTTACTGATAACTCTAACGGGCATTACTCGAACGTCTCGAACGGAATAGTCTACGAAGTGAATTAACTGCCAACTGAGACCAATTTCCAGAAACTTGGGAGTGAGTAATATTTATGATTTTGTATCTTGCGTTGCTTTGATCACAGCTGAACTTTCAGCTGTAGCTGATTCATTCATTTGGCTAAAACTGTTCACGCACACATGCGAGATGGAACGTTAAATTTTATGAATACTTGCATGATCCTCTGTTATGTGTCGAAGTATTTCATTTCGTTTTTTCATGATGATAATGTGAACATTTGAGTCCTGTATCGTTGCATAGATAAGTAAAGTTTCTGCATTTGTTCGGTGGAAATGAAATGTAAGTAGCTTCAACTTTTTTCGAATTCTACATTGATCATGTTTCGAAGTGTTATAAAATTCGTCTGCCAGCGATTAGGTTCTTCGTTGAAAACAAAATTTTTTTCAAAGGAGCAAAAATATGATTTTGTCTCATTAATTTACAAGGAATGGAATTCTACACGGCTTTAGACCGAGATTTATTTGATGTTCAACGTATCTAATTCCAGTCTAACTCCAGTTATGTTTAGTGTTTCAAGCCAAAATACCTTGAAATAGTAGGAATCAATAAAATATGAGTCTTTTTATCGAGGAATTTTTCAGTTTTATGTTATATTTCAAATTCTTGTAAAAATGAATATTGCTAAAATGTTCCTCAGGCTCAGACCTCTCAAGAGGATGATGATATTATGATAGAACCAAATTTCTTCAATTTGGGGTCTAGTGTAATGTGTGGCAAACTAGCAATGCCATCTCGATGGGAATCAATTATTTTTATATTCACTGAAAAACCTCTTTGTATTTTGAAATTTTTGAATTTAAAGGGCATTGAGGTCACTTGTCAAACGCCGACACTGTGTTACCCTTTCCTTTCCATCCACCGTCAAATTCGATTAATCGCAAGGATTAATCGATTGGCTGAATTCAGTGATGCCAATGATTGTTTCGATCGTTGAAGTTCCCTTTTGTTATGTTGTTTTTGTTCGGCGAATAATGAAGAAAAACAGGATGGAGTGACTTGGAGAGCAGTTCGCTGCTTGAGCTAACAGTAAGTGCTGGAGAGTGGAGAATTGTGTAGCTATCGCCTATCAGTAGCAATTGCCAAGCCATAGCCTGAGGACTGATGTCTGATTGTGAATGTGACATGAGTGTGAGAAAAAAAACAATTGCGACCGTAATAAGCCATAACAGGAAAAGTTTTATTTGGGTGGATAAAGATGCTTCCTAGAAATTCAGGGCTTGTAGAATATAGACACGCAGTAAAAATTTCAAAACCTTAAACATTGTGTTTACTGTAAAAAAAAAAGTGAATAAAATCAAGACTAGATCTTTTAACGACACTTCTGATTAACAGGTAGCTGCAAAAAAACATCTGATAAAGAAATTCGGACCTAAGATGGTCTTCCAACTACAACTTTTTAATGCACGAGTATTTACTGATGAAAATCAAATTCCAGAAAATTTTATTACTTATTCGAACAAATTATTATTTGATTGAAACCTGGTAATGAAAGTTATAACTAAATTGTTTTAAATAATTATTAAATTTTCGATATTTATTACTTGTACATTTATCATGAAATTGAACCGTTATCTTCCTCATATTTTTCGATGTCTCCAATTTACTTTCTTTGAGCCCATTGTGGACAACAGCTCTAGCTAGATAACTATTAGTAATAGATTGTCTATTTAGAACATGACTTTTTCTAACTCAACTATTGTAACTGATTACCGAAACTCGAAATCATTACGGTTCTCAGCCCTGCAGGACAGCCACTTTAATAGAAACTTTCGGCAAACTTTGAAAAATTGATAAATAAAGAAATAGAACGGGAGTACTCCAGACTTTCGTATTATAATGTCATGTACAAAACAAAAAAAAAAAATAAGTGACAGTGGTAGTGTCCCGAATTATTTGGTTGAGCTTTTCATTTTTTAGAATTGATACAACAATTTTTTTTCTATTTGTTCTCGTATAAGTAATTTGAGACTTGAAACTTCCTTTTTTTTTTTTTCAATTTTAGAGTTATTTGTGAGAAAAAATTCAGCTGGACAGCTGGATAATCACTCATGAAATTATCAGTATGGAGATATAAAAATGAAAATTGAAAATCAGTTTTATAATCACTGTAATATTTGGAAAGTTGGCCCAATTCATGCAAGAATTTTTTGAAAACCAAAAAAATTATATTATACCTTTATTTCGGATTATAAATTCTATCTGTTGACTATTTTCCTGGCTGATTCACAGGAAAAAAAGATGGTAAAAACTGAGAACATATCTGCAGAGTCTGTGTCCTATTTCATTTTGTTCATTAATAATAAAGTTATATTCGTTATAACTAATTAATCATATTAATATAGTAATGTTAATCTTTATTTTAAAACGTAATAATGTTTGTACCTGTTCAATTCGTTGACTGAAAAAATAATAAGTATGCATTATTCAGTAATGGAAATTTTGTAATTGTTAATTTATAGTGTGCCCCAAATATTAGAGAATCATGAACACGTGATTAATAACTGAATTATTATTATTCAGTTGTTCAAATTACATTTGTTCACTAGAGTACTCAATTACGTGTTCATCCTTTCTTCTTTGGGACAGACTATAAAAGCATACTTTTTATAGCCCTTACTCTAACCCACCGCTTATAATTCATTATTGATATCGTAATTGAACTGTTGAGCTCGGTTTAAAATACGAGTAGCAACAGTTATGTCATTCTCTCTTTTGCTCTTGCTTTTCCCTCACCAACTTAAAAAAATATTTATAAATGTTGAAAGACATTGCTATTCTCAGAAATATATTTACTACTGCTGTGAGTATGCAGTCTTCAAATCCCCTTATTACTCTTAAAATATAATTATTTCATTTCCTAGGTATTGTAGAGAATGATGCGCCACTACAGCGTTTATGATGTGGACCTGGAGTCTCACACTCGTTATTCTAACTACGAAGAAACAGTTCAGCAACTAGACGTATATTATGGAATTGTTAAACGTCAACTTTTACGTTACCAGCATCCAATAACTGGTTTATTTCCATCATTGTCATCAGATACAGAAGTAGCGACTGTCCGTGACAGTATTTATTGTGCTGCTGCGATATGGAGTTTATTTCAGGCATATCGACGTATCGACGACGACCGTGGAAAATCCTACGAACTCGGGCAGTCGACAGTAAAATGTATGCGAGGTATTCTTGAAAGTTGGATTCGACAGGCCGATAAAATAGAGCTTTTCAAAATGAAACAATGTTCCGAATACGCTCTTCACAGCAAATTTTCTCTCTCCACTGGTATGGAGATCTTCGATAACAAAGAGTACCCGCATTTGCAGATAGATGTTGTTTCTTTGTACTTATTATTCCTTGTTCAAATGATTACGTCTGGTTTGCAGATCATCTATACGCAAGATGAAGTCTCATTTGTTCAAACGTTGGTATATTACGTCGAACGAGCATACCGAACACCAGATTTTGGAATGTGGGAGCGTGGTAACAAATATAACGATAATACACCCGAAATTCATGCCAGCTCAATCGGTTTGGCCAAAAGTGCCCTAGAAGCTATTAATGGGTGCAATTTATTTGGTGAAAAAGGAGCATCTTGGAGTGTCGTTTATGTGGACATAGACGCGCATAATCGTAACCGAAGTATATTTGAAACTTTGCTTCCTCGTGAGTCTTGTTCCAAGGATGTCGATGCTGCTTTGTTGCCAGTTCTATCTTTTCCAGCATTTGCATCCCAGGAAAAGATGTTGTGCCAGGCCACTGTTTCCAATATCGTACGAAAACTAAAGGGTAATTATGGATTTCGTCGATTTTTACGGGATGGCTATGAGACCGTGTTGGAAGATCCTAATAAACCATTTTATGAAATTGGTGAAACGAAAAATTTCGAGAACATCGAAAACGAATGGCCTTTATTCTATATTTTCATGATCATCGACGGCGTTTTCAAGAGCAATGACGAACAGATCGATCATTATCGTCAGCTACTGCAAGATATCGTTAAATATGACCACCATGGTGACCCTGTAATCCCCAAATATTTTTATGTCCCGAAGGAGGGCGTGGAACAAGAAAAAACTAAATATGGTAGCCAATCGCGTCTTCCAGCCAAGGAGAATGCTGACGAGGAAAGTGTCCTATTTTTATGGAACCAAGCTCTTTACATAATTGCGCAGTTGCTCACTGCAGGTCTGCTCCATGTAAACGAGCTCGATCCTATCAAGCGATTTTTACCATCCTATGGCAAGCCGAAAAAAACCGATCGATATTCGGCTTTTCAAGGTGCTGCTACTGATTTAGTGGTACAGGTGGTGCTAATCGCAGAGTCTATGCGATTGCAAGCGATGATGGGCACTTACGGTATTCAAACTCAAACTCCACACGAAGTCGAACCTGTTCAGATTTGGTCTTCCAAACAGTTGGAAATTGTTTACAAGCATTTGGGCGTTAATGAGAAATTGAAACTGACAGGACGTCCTATGCGTCCTATTGGATCGTTAGGTACCAGTAAAATATACCGAGTCTGTGGAATGACAGTTTTATGCTACCCACTGATGTTCGAAGTGTCAGAATTTTATTTATATCGAGACATGGCATTGTTGATCGATGATATTAAAACTGAAATACAATTTGTATGCAAATACTGGAGACTATCGGGACGCCCAACTGTGTGTTTGGTTATTCGCGAAGAGCACATGCGTGATCCACAATTTAATAAAATGGTGGACCTGCTAGCTATGTTCAAAAAAGGTTACTGTGATAGCGTGAAAGTACGCATTGGCAGATTACAAAACTTACTTTCGTCTTCGTGTATCGAGCACTTAGACTTTATGAGATTATCCGATAAGTACAATTTTCATTCGCAACAGTTCGAACAACTCGTTCACGACTATATTGGCTATCAAAGCTTAACAGATGTGCCTAAAGCTGTGCATTACATCGAGGAGGTTACCGATATCCGAGAATTTGAAAATAAACAAACGTACGAGTTGCTGGATTTTATTCGTACCAGTTCAGCAATCTACTTGAAATCCCAAATCTTTGGAATACTGCTACGACGTGAAGGTCCACATTATGAATTTGGTGGGTTAACGATTCGTGAGCATTTGCAAAACCTGTACTATTTAGCAGGTTCGTTGCAATATTGGATTGCTGTACGTTTCTGCAGCAGCTTGTTACGTCACACAGTTGACAGTATTAGTCCATTCATAACAAGCGTGCTAGTCAGTGGTAGGCAGCTCACAGTAGGCGTTATGGGTCATAAAGAAACGGTCTTCGATAAACCTATGGCACCTTCTGAAATTCACGCTGTCATGTACTCGACTATACAGCCGTATAATGAAATCCAAGCCGTTCTACAGCAGGAAATTGTTCTTTATTGTGGTAGACTTGTTGCCACGCATCCGCATATGTTTCGAGGCATTCTCAAAATTCGCGTTGGCTGGGTATTGGAGGCTATGCGACAATATCTGATCATCAAGGGTCTACACGGTGAAAATTTGGAAAATTTAAGCCCCTTTGAAATTCGACAGGTGCTTTTCAAGTTGCTCTCTGTTCGTGAATGGGCGGCTAATGAGAATATAAATCCATTGCAAAGGAGAAAATTAGAAGGGTGCTGGTGTCGTGTTCCCACCCATTTTTACGAACAGGTGTGGGACGTTATGAGTCGCACGCCCAAAGGTATTTATATACGAGGCATCATGTTTCCTCATCATTCTGCTCTTCTGAATATGACTAGATCGGAGTTGAATTTTGCATTGTTAATTGAAGAAACTTTAACTCACATTGAGGAACCAGAATATCGTCAAATTATTGTGGAACTTCTGTGTATCGTGTCTACCATCTTGTTACGAAATCCAGAATTGACGTTTGCCGAACAAGTACACTTGGATTCTTTGGTCAATGAAGCATTTGATTTGTATTGTAAGGATCAGCAAGAATCTGGAGGTCATGATTTGTACGTTTTTATTTCAAAAAGACAATCTATTACGACTAGTTACCTAGCCAGAGCTGTTGTCAACAATTTGCTCAAAGAAAGTAAATTGGAGACGTCGTTGTTAGACGTGGAAACATCTGAGGAGTATTTCTGTTCTATTTCGTGATAAATGTAATACATATAACATATCCACTACTCAATTATTATTTTTAATAGTTTTAGTTATAACTTTCATTCATTACCTAGTCTCAAAAAATAACAAATTGTTCGAATAAATAATAAAATTTTCTAGAATTTGTTTTTTCATCAGTAAATACATCAAAAAGTTGCCGTTGGAAGACCATCTTTTTTTGGTCCGAATTTCTTAATTGGATGTTTTTTTGAAGGTACTTGTTGGTTAGAAATGTTGTTAAAGATCTAGTCTTAATTTCATTCACAATTTTTTATACAACGAACACAATGTTCAAGGTTTTGAAATTTTCACTGGGTGTCTACAAGTCCTGTGGCTATATCTACTGTATAATTCTGAAATCTTCCTGATTTTTGGTTACCCGTTTTGACTGAAATATTATCTTTAGTTTTGACGAAAAGAGGAATATCCTGTATTTCTGTTTCTTGGTTTTTTAAAATGACATTTTTCATCATCTGACTGAAAAAACTGAATTTTTTTGTAATTATTTATGTTCATTAAATGGATTCGTTTGTGGGAGAGGTGGGGAAAGAAAAGAAGAAATTCACTCACTCTAATCCAAGTGAATAATCTATAAGAATTGAAGAATAGCTCACAATTTTTAGAAAATGATATTAACGAAAATCAATTGGTAATAAATGATAAATTATTCATTTTATAAATGTTAGTGGTCGAAATAAATTGATAAATAAAAAACAAAATTATGGTCAACAATAAATGAGAAAAAAAACATGAAAATTTGGTGATTTTAACCTATGTTTGAGTAATAGAAGATTTAAAGTTCATCCAAAGCTCCTCAGTGATCAATATTCAGTGTTAATGAATGAAATGAAATATTTTCGTTGCTGAGTAGGTTGTTATATTGTTCGTTATTAACAGATTTTACTGGTCTCTTTTAATGAGAAAAATTACGTTAAACTTTAGCGACATACTGCGTGAATTGCGGCAGTATAAACATTTTATGAATAAAACTTCCCTTAGACTTTTAGCCACCTCGGATAGATTAATGTATCATTTCCAATACGAAGCTTCAAGTAAAAATTAAAAAGAGTGATTTAAGATCAAATGACCAAACCTGGGCAATTTGGAACATTTTTTTGCACTCCTATGGATTATCCCCCTATGCTAATCTGCTTGAATTTCAACAATATGACTTTTTAAATCATAGGAATCATACTCGTATTAAATTTGAAAATAGTCGTTCAAAATTATGTAATGACATTTCATCACCTCCCTCCACCTCCTGGCTCAGCCGTTGGACCGATTTCTATATCAAATCTCATCTCAGTCACTTTAAAATTAGGCGCCCTGTTGCGTTTACAATCGAGTAGGAATATATTATTGCAGCTCCATGGGTCAGTCCCTTTACTATCTACCTTCAAATTTCACAACGCATAAAATAGGATGTATTTTTCTATAAAAAAATTGCTTATTGGTTATTTACTTATAATTTGTAAATCCGTTATAAGTTCCAGTACCATTTGTATCTAATATGAACTATTTTACATTGTTACTAGGTTGTAAACTGTCGGCACTTTGAACTTGGACGCTGTGTGAACCTTACCATGTTTGTTTCGTGAAAACAATCGGTTGACCAGCAACTTCCAGAGAGATGTCTGCCAACTACCAGTTGTCCGATTTAGACAGCTTTTTACCCAAACTTGGAGTATCGGATCCTCGAACGAAGCTTTTAATTGGAGCTAAATTACTCGAATATCTATCCGATCCATCAAATTCGATCGTTTGTTCAGATATTGGTTACTTTGTCGATGGTCTTATACTGTGGCTGCAATGTAGCAATTTTAAAGTTGTCCAACTCGATTTGGATATTCTTGTGGAACTTGTCAGTCGTATGAGAGTGGACTTTCAGCCTTACCTGAGTACTGCCATACCAAATCTAGTTGATAAATTGGGTGACAGCAAAGAAGTGATTCGTGAAAAAACCTTGCAGTTATTTCGTAAGTTGGTGGAATACGACGTCATCACTGTCCAAGCATTATTTGACAGAATAGCTGACCTCTGCTTTGCTCATAAGAACAGTAACGTTCGAGAGCAAATTATGCATTTGCTCGTTGATATGCTCTCTAGTTATGGAGCTTCGGGTATGCTCGTATCAAAATATGTTCCACAAATTGTCAAGTTGCTTGGCGATCCGAACGCTTCTGTTAGAAGTACTGCCTTCGATACCATCTGTGATTTATATAAGCATGTTGGTGAGAAACTTCGTTGCGATTTACAAAAGAAGTATTCAATACCGAACAATAAATTGCCGGCTCTGATGAAGAAGTTCGACGAGATCAAAGCAACCACTTCTGTGGATTCAATGTTTGCTTCGATGACGTTGAATAGCGATGAACTCGATCGCAAAGAGTTCCTGTTTGAGAATATGACTGCGTCCGCGTATCGTCCTCCGATAACTCCAAGCTCCGTGTTAAGTAGTCGAAAAGTTGCCCGGAAGACGACATCTGCCGGCGCTATCACCGAAGAAACTTTCAACAGTAGTTTTGAAATTGTGCCATCGGTGCAGATTTATTCTGGTCGAGATGTTGAAGACTGTCTGAAGAAGTACGAAAACGTGATTGGTAACCCGAATGAAGACTGGATTAAACGAGTAGACTGTTTGAAAAAAATACGTTCCTTAATCATTGCCGGTGGCATGGATTACGATGTGTTCCACTCTAACTTAGGGTCGATGCTGCCCGCGTTCCAAGCATCGCTCAAAGATCTCAGATCACAGGTTGTACGGGAGGCGTGCATTACAATTGCCTACTTATCGGTCCAGTTAGCCGATAAATTCGATCGTTTGGCCGAAGCGGTCTTGCCTAGTTTGATTTCATTGTTGCAAAACTCGGCTAAGGTCGTGTCCTCTTCTAGTTTAATTTGTATACGTTTCCTGCTGCGACACACACACTCTCCATCGCTCATTCCCATTATCTTTAACCAACTTAGCTCCTCCAAATCCAAAGAAATACGTCGTGCTTGCTGCGAATTTATGCTTATGATTTTCCGTTCTTGGTCATCCAGAGTCATCGAAAGGCATTTAAGCCTGGTACAAGAGGCTGTCAAAAAAGGCATTACTGACGCGGATGCCGAAGCTCGTCAACTTTCACGAAATGCTTTCGCTGAATTCGCCCAGGTCTTTCCAGAAGCGGCTGATAGTGTGAAGAACTCGTTAGATTTTACGTATCGTAAAATGCTGCTGTCAGGAGGTTCAAATAGCAGTTCGAACGCCTCGCTCAACCATGTGTCGTCAAGCAAAGCCTATAGGTTGGGTTCAAGTTCTCTTTCCGCCACATCTGGTAGCGTTCTGAATCGTTCGAGCAGTGCGATTGATCCACACGCTGCCAAACGAGCTAAAACGCGAGCCCAGTACGCGGCCATGGACCGGCAGAAATGCGGTACGACAACTTCGCCATGGAAGAATGGATGTAGCCCAACTACGCCAGAGCCTCGTAACAGCCGTACCACTGCTAGTCGCCCCTCTATATCTCAGCCAGGTAGTCGGTCTGCGTCTCCATCTTCGAAGCTGAGCTATTTAAATTATAACGAAAGTACCACACCACGATCTAGACGTAGCAGCACCGATAACGATGGTACACAATGGTCACTTTCAGAAAAAAGGTAAATTACCTACCTATTTAAAATTCTAGTTTTTACAAATCAGAATCGAAATAATAACTATTATCTTGATCTAAAAAATCATCTAGTATCTTGAAGATTTTGAATGTTGGATTTTTATTTTTCAGTCATTTATTTTTTACTTGAACCGTCTGAACAGACAAAACTTTTATGATCCGTCAATTTTTAGCTCATTTTGTCAAATATTTGCGAATAAAATATGTAGAGTGTACCGCAACCATTGTGCAGTCAGAGCTTGAAAAAGGGTTAAATAATCTTTAGTAATCCATAGTATGAAATTCATAAAAATCATCTATGGGCGCGCGAAAATTTCTTGGATAATCTGAGATTTCTAAAATCAAAAGTAAAAAAAAAAAACCAAAAACACAAAAGCTTATTATAGATAGCTTAGAACATAAAAGCGATATCTGCATTTTTGGCGGTTTTTTTTTCGTACTTTTTATTTATTTTTTACAACTCATGAGATTTTGTTGAAATACTATAGTAATCAAATATCAGTAATTGTTGAAAATGCTTCGAAAAACTAATTTAAAATTGCAATTGTAATCTTAATCTAACAGCGTGCGTGGGAAATATAGTGAGATTCATTTTTACTCAAAAAAGAAAGTGTAAATAATGCCACAAACAATTAATCAGAGGTTGAAATTGGTATTTTGAAAGCTAGCCAAGAACTAAAGTCTAAGGCCAATCGATTTTGAAGGAAAATGCCAAAAGTTGAAAGCTCTATATGTGAAAAATCGAAAGTCAATTTTTTTGACCTTTCAAAATTACTGTTTCCTTTTAATTTCAATTAGATATTTTGAAACTGTGAAAGTATTTAAAAATTTTTGCCATCCGTTCCAATTTGAATTGAAAACCGTACTTTAGTAATTATGTTGAGAAATCTAGATTTTTTCTGAATTATAAATTGTATATTTTGTTCTCAGGAATCGCTCTACAAACGGTAGTAGAGACAGCAGTTCAAACAGATGTACTGGTGGTAGCTTTCATAGTCATTTACCTGTGCGCAAAACTACTCCACCTTCAACGAAAGACATTACGGATGTTACCTTTGGCTGTGATAGATCGAGACAATTTTTATCCTTCAAATTGGATGACCACGAAAGTATGTCCGTCGATAAAGACTCGACGTCGTATGATTCGGGTATAAGTCAAACGTCCTCTTCGGCAGATGGTGGTGACATTCCCCGAAACTATGACTTTCCGGACACCCAAAAAGATGGTAACAAGGTGAAAATGTTTATTGAAGAGCTATCCGAGGCTGACAGCGATGTGACAAAAATCGACAAACTGACAAAAATCAAAACCCTCATTCAGGAAAGCTCATCGGACGTTTTGGTGATGCACTTCAAATTAATATTGGGTAAGATTATTGCGCTTATTACGAATTCCCAACCGGCTGTTATCAAAGAGATGGCATTACAGCTGTTACAAACGATTGTCAAAAGAAAGACGGTCACTTTCTTACTGAAACAGTTCAGCGATCTGATCATCATTCGTGTGATCGCGTTGTGTGGCGACTCCACACGAGAAGTGGCCAAAGCTGCCGAAGCCTGTGCCATAACCTTGAGCACGCATTTGCCGCCAGAAACGGTGATCAGAGTGATCGTGCCACTAATCACTTCAGAGACCACTTCCATTAAACTGGTGGCCATAAAAATGTTGAATCGGTCAATTGATTGCTCAGATGAGACTACTACTTCGGTACACATCGATCAAATTATGCCAGTGCTGTTGGTCGCATACGATGATCCTGAGTCTGCCATACGTAAGGGCGCTGTTTTTTGTATTGTAGCCCTGTACAGACAGTCCGAAGAAATGAAAATTCTCCTAGAACCGTATATCAACAGACTACAAGGTGGTAAGCTCAAACTGTTACAACTGTATATCAGAAAAGCCGAACAAGGCTCTTCGATGCCAACGTCTCCCCGAAATATTTAATGTCGTTTTTGTTTAATATACTTTCAATTATTGATTATTCAATTTCTAAGATTAATGTAATGTTTTCCCTGAACATCAGTCAGACTTAACGGTTTTTGTATCCTATGTGTTTGTGATTTTTTTTTTTTCCCAATGAAAACTTTGTAATGCCTCATGTACTATAGTTCTTGAATCTTTTGACTTGTTTATCGTGTTTTTTCTCTTTTTTTTTTTTCCTTTTCCTTTACCTGTAGATGTGTTTTTTTTACTGTCATTTTGAAAATAGAAATTATCGTTCGTAATAATTACAAAGTTTTGAAATAATATTTTTTTGTTCGCAAGATTCTCCTCTGAAAAACTTATTTGATGTCGCACGATTAGTGGGATTATTCCTCAATGCTTTTATAAAAAATATTTTTTGCTTCCTCATTTAAAAAAACAAGAAAGAAATAGTATGCGAATTTATTTCAGTACCATAATTGAAGTAGGTACTTATTTTTGTAGTACCCTTTGCATGATATTTTATTTAGGTTGAATGGAAGTGGGTTTGTGAAGATATCTGTATATACTTCATTCCTTAGAAGATGCTTTCGTCGCAAGCCGTCACACAGTTTTTTTAAATTTAGTTTTTTCAAAAAAGTTGAGGTGTATCCAAGTGTTACAATGCATTGTGTCAACTTTTGTTATGAAGAAGTACTTATATTGACTGTACGAATTACGAACAAACTTTAAGCTACATACGTAGATGTGAAATGCTCAGCTATGTCTGTGAGCACCTGCTGAACGAAGTTATTAACTAGCCCTAGGAAACATGACTGTGGAATGCGTGAGGTAGCCTAGCAGGTCTATTGGGGGGAAAGCATCGAATTTATGTACAAGTCATAGACTAAAGAGTATACTCTTCAGTCTATGGTACAAGTAGTCGCAAGTATATACCCCCTTGTTCATCCAGGGGGCAGGGGTGTGGGTAATTTACTTGGAGTATTTTCACTTTTTTTGTGAATGAAAACGCAAAAACCGATACCAGAATCCACATTCATTTCGACGAAACTATTACACAAGTGGATTTGAATGTGTGGTAAAAGTAACACAACGTGAATTAGTCTCAAATCTGTTGCATTATTTTGTGGCAGAATGAACTCAACTAAATCATCCTCTAGAACTTTCACCGCAAAGAATTGTCTTTCGCTCGATTTTGTTGAGAAACAAAGCGTTATTGCTATTTTTGTGGTTGAAATATTCATTTTGGTTGCTATTATAACGGTCTTTAGGGGCTATAGGTAAGCGTTGAAAGCTAGCTGAACGTCTGAAGCCGGTTACGCTCTGGAAGAATTCTTTTTTCATCAGTCTACACATCTACTCCATTTTCCACGCATAATTGCTAAGAATGCTAACCCTTTCGCGCCCTTTCAGGAAGGTGGCAAAGGAACTAGGAAGTAAAATCTGAAAACTTATGAAAAAATCGTAAATCGTAATTTCCGCGGCATTAAAAATTAAAAATTATGAGGAATGTAGACTAGAGAATTCCTCAACGTGTGATTTGCCAACCCTGTTTATTTGTCAGCAAGTTGAAATTTTTACCACCAGATAGCGAACTTTCGGTTCCGGTCCGAAATTCTCAGAAACAGAATTTTAATCTTTTGCGGAGCATTCGATTCAATTACTTTTGTAATATTTTTGTGAATTTTCTTCAAATTTGTCTACATTTCCATTTTCATCTATGGATGTAAAATTTGCCTTTTGATAGTCCGAAGAAGCTGAACTTTTCGTGCTTAAATTTTCCTTTTCTTTGATATTTCTCTAGCGTCACTTTTCCATTTTCGTCATTGCTTCCTACATCAGCCAAAATCGATGATAGTAGTGCATTGATCATCGTAGATATTTGATGAATCATGTAAGTTCTAGATTTCATGAGCTTTTTATTTCTTTTATTGAATATTTTCCTTATTCATTCCTCTTGAAAATAACAATTTTCTCCACATTTCAATGATTTCATATTTATCTCAATAAACTCGTTATTACGCCGCCAGTAAACTCGAAAAGTTTTCGATGAATATAGGCACCTAGGTAATCGTGTGTTTATTTTTATTTCTGCGGGATATTGTTTTTATGAAAGTAAATATCATCACGTTCCTTGAATAATTATGATAAAATCATTCTTTCGTTGAAAATTTTGTAAATTATATTGATTTATTTCGTTTCCATTCGTTTACTAGGTGAATATGGCTTTGTGGTCTAAAGCCCAACAACTACCAAATGGAGGTTTCGATCAAACCCAAACCATCTACAATGAGAATTTTCCAGTAGAGGTTCATCATTTACTGGCCCCTTGGATTGAAACGCAGAATTGGTAATTTTCTCTTCAATTTTCAATCGGATAATTGATAAGTTATGGTGCTAGTATTTCTCAAGTATTTCTCTTGACCTGTAATGAGAATAACAATTCGATTTTATTAGTCCTAATTTGAAGTACCAATTTATCGGACGTCCTGTCAGATTTTAATTTACTTAATTCTGTTGTTTGAACAGTCAGTTAATGTAGGTTCGTATTTTGACGGTTGAGTATGTCGAAGCTATCGTTTCATCATTATTGATTTAATGTTACCGTCATTTTAGTTTTTCCAAACGTGACATCGTTTCAATTTTTTTAAACTTCGATTCATTTCGCCTTCATAAAGTGCACGGATTCAATCAGGAACAGAGAAAACGTGTATATTGTCTATCTAATTTGTGATAAATCCTCATTCGAATTTTAATCCATTGCGTTGATTACTTAGTGTTTTTGATTAAGACGAAGATAATATTCGATTTCGAATTCGGTTGTTACACGATGATCATTTTGGTGGTAATGCTTTGTGTTTGAAGTGTCGAAATTAGTAATATTAAGTTGGTTAAATTATACGTGGAAAATTCTTTTTTCCTCTCCGAGATCTTATCTACCAGCAAAGAGAAGATATCGGTAGTTTTTCAAAACCATTTTCGTGTATTTCTACAGGGAATTGTTGAATCCCAATTTTCCAGCTCATGAGAACGCTATCAAAGAGCTTTTGCTTCGTTTCGTTCGAGAAATAGAAAACAAGGCGAATTCTCTGATGGGAGACGATTCTTTCGGGAACCGAATGAAATTAACAGAGTTTGCCAACAATTTTAAAGTAAGTGTTTTATTTTCTTATTCGTTGAATAGAATTTTTGTACCACGAAACGAAACGATCTTCTTTAAAGCGTACATTTTTACGAACATGGGCGAATATTACAAACTTTGATTATTGATTGTACGCACTATTAATATAAAATATCCGAATATCTGTTATAATGGCCTGTTGAATGAGTATAACCAATAACGAAAATATGACACCAAAATGTTTGATAACTATTTTCTTAAGGAAACGTGCATTTTATGTTCTCGAACGAACTATGAGTGTGTTGGTATTCTCGTTGGATGAGTAGTTATGAATTAGAGCATATAAGCCATTGTGAGAATTTATCTGAATTGTGTATTTCTTATGATAGATCTATGTTTCTTCGTTAGAATTTATTTCTCAATTTTTCGAATGACTCATCACTTTGATTTCGCTTTCTTCAAAAAGTAGAAAACTACAGAAATATCCGTTAATTAGGTTTTGCAGCGTATTAATTACATTTTTGTAAGTTTCAAGTTTTATTAATTAGCTTTTATTCGAACTTGAATAGTTTTCATTGAAACATATTCTTGTTAAAAATTAATTTTATTTGAAAATTCTATTTTCAAGTACCACGGACTTGAAAAATTCTTCCTCATTTTTGGAATTTGTGCTTAGTAAATCATCTGCAATTCTTGAACTTTTAGTAGCTACTTTTGACCTCACTTTCTAAATTTTATAAGTAGTATTTATTTTTAATATGAAAAAGGGTTTATTTGGTTGTTGTGTATTTGCACAAGAGTAAAGTGGTATGCTTTTGATGAAGAGGCTTCAATTCTCTTTAACATTTTCGTATTTTTGTTGGCATTATTATGTTATAACTCACTCAATATATACGTATTTCGGCCGTGATGTTGATAATTTTTGTATCAGTTTTCATCGGTGGAGTCAGAAATGCTATATTTTCTACGAAAAAAAAAGTGATTCATGCGAGAACTACATAATTTGTTCTCTTATTTCCTTGGAAAACTTTCTATGTATTACAAAAATGCTGTAAAGATCGAAAGTATTATTCAATTTTTTTTTTAAATTTTATTTCGAGTGAAATTCTGGCCCACTTACATAACTAGTTTTGGGTCAAGTTATAGTGTTTATTTTCGATGACCTGATATTGAATGTTGTTTTATTTAGACGAATTTTTGTGGTTTAGAGATTTTGTGCAACGTTTTGATAAACTGGATTGGTGTTTTTGTCTACTTCGTATTTTTTTCTCTTTGTTATTGAATTGAGATTATTAATCTTTTATTTACTTTCATTTGTATCATTTTTGTGGAAGTAATTTTTCTTGATTCATAAGAAACGGTCTTCTGGAAAAAAGGGTAGAATTTCGCACATTTTGTGAAAGTTACCAATGACTTCATTGTGACTTATTGACGATTTTTGTTTGGAATGTCTGTGGACTCTATGCATAATTATGTGTGTCCGTGCGTTTGGCTCAAAATCAGTATTCTCATTTGCCAAAAACTCGTTTTGGAGAAAAACGAAAAAAACAATTTTCATCTAACGTTCGTTTCAAGCGACAACCCTATTGAGAAACTGACCATGCTACATTGTTGAGCTTGAAATTCTATACCTACCATATACATCGAAAAATTTTTTGGCAAATGAGATCTCTGATTTTCAACCCTTCATATCTAATCTGTGTCAATGTTCTCAAAAAGGTCGGTAATGTAAGATAGCACAATTGATTTATGAAAAAATTGCTTTCAGCTTCTCATGAAATTAGCTCAGTTGTTTGAAAAAAAATCGTCACCGAGTTAATTACATTGGAAAAGTCAGTGTTTTCCCTTTTCCTTTTGTTGCGTTTTGTACGTGTGAATATTATAATACCTACTACTTGAGAGTTGGCGAAATTAATGACTGAAATACACGAAGTGCAAACGTTTTCACTAAAAGTCTCTTCATAATACTTTTTGACGTTGAAAATTTTTTATACTTTTCAAATATTCTGTTTATCTTGGTAGAAATATAGCAATTCCAGAAAAAAAGTATAACGCTAAATTTCATTTTCAATAGTGCTAGCGTGCGTGAAAAATTTATTTGTGTATAGAGGATTGTCGACAAGATAACGTCAACTTTCGATTGTATCGTGGAGTTCTGTGGAAAAGAAAAAAATCGATTGTGTCATTAATTAACAAAGAAAGAAGTTGAAATTGAGTTTTGATTTAAAATTTATGGTCTGAAGAGTTATTACTACATATTATGAAGAGTTCCCAACCTGTGGGTCTTGAAAGGTTGGTTCCCATGCTGTTTTTTAAACTCACCGATTCCCCACAGTTACGCAAAAATATTTTGTGGAAAAAAGTCGACTTTGAAAAAAAAAAAAATTGATCGCTTAGCGCACTTTAGAATCTGAGTTTATGCACTTAGCTCACTTTGGAATCTGAGTTCATGCTGTGTTTCTCCCACCTGACTCACTTTGGAACAAAAATATGGACTAAGCGCATTTTAGGACAGATAGTCTGATATGAGTACTTTGATAACTGAAATTTGATTCATTTGAAGTACTTCGGGAACGGCTGAAAAATTATCTTTGGTTAAAAATGGAATTTTAGATGAGCGAACTGTGTTTTGGAAAAGTTATTATGCAGCAGTCTATGTGAGACCATTTTGGCCACCGCAGCACTATCTGAAAATTTTTTTTTTTTTTGCACTAAGCGCATTGAGGAATCCGGCTCTTTATAATACTGTAGAGCCGCGTTATTTTGAAATTTGCCTGCATGCTAACTGCATGTAAGCAACTCCCGCGCTGCTCCCCCATCACCCCTCGGGAGGGAAAAATTAAACTGACTTAACATCAATCTAACCGGAAATAAATTAAAACACTCCCAAATTATCGATATTTCTCGATTATCTATTTTGCCGCTGATATATGCGAGTAGTTGCTGGATCGGGAGTCTTGTATTAGAGTTCTGAGAGGATGATGAAAAGCATAAAAATGGAAAGTCAACTAGTGAAGGACTTATAATTTTTATGAATGAACCGCGGTTGGATCTTCGAAAGCGTGCGAATATTGGTCTTAGGCATGGTGTTCTTAATTATTTGGACAAATTCCTATTTTGTTATCTGATAACAAGTTTTTTCGTCGAAAAAATTCAAATAAAATTGATAAAATGATTGAGCAGTGGGATGTGTCCGTCCGGATGATGTTTTGTGTTAGAAACTTATAATAAATTTAAAAGTGGTGCGATCACCAAGCGCAGTTTTTTATGCAGAATTTCAATTTGACTGAATAGGTAGTTTCTAAAATCAGGTGAATTTTTATGAAATTTTCAAGTCGTATACGATTTAATGTAATTATAGGACAAACTAGACATAAATAAGAGTTTTTCTTCTCATCCTGTGATGGTGTCAGTTGAAGGTCACGCTACGGAATATTGAGCAAAAATAAAAAAAAAACAGAAATTCTGAAGGATTATCGATCGTGCTTGTGGTATGAATTTAATTTTCTTGACTAGACGATGTCAACTGCAGAGTAGCACCCAGAATTCTTGGTATTCTTATAGTACCTATTCCAAAATCCAAACACGTTGGCACCTAACATGTTTTATTCTTCTCACGATTGTATAGTAACCAAAAAAAATTAAAAAAAAAAAAAAAAACAAGAAAAAAAAACATAGATTGTAAATATCGGGAGTTTCATCATTGCTGATTGTCCGAGTATTCTGTATTTTTTAAGTATAACTACAGTTCGTTATCCTTATCGATAACGACAGGAAAAACTGTCGATATAAATTATTTTGCATTTTCCGCCCTGCGTCCCACCAATAACCATTAAAAAACATTGAAATTGATAATATTATTTACTTGCTGCGATTATTGATTCAATTTGTCAAAAGCTGCATGAGTGTATTGTTCAGTCTCGTACACAGAGGACTATGTGGTCTTCTGTTTTCGTCTCGATGATTCGTTTGTATTCGGCTGTATTCGAGATTGTGTGCGCAATATATTTATTTTGAACGTTCAAGAATTAAGACTATGAACTGTCATTCCTCATTTGTGCTAACCTTGGTCAGATTTTCGACGTGAATTCAGCTTTTTAGTTGCGCTTAAATGATCTGTTAATTTTATTTGAATAATTGATCTGTTTTCTTCCCCTTATTTTTCTTTTTCCCGGCTTCTTTTTAAATCACATGGTCTATCCATAACTATCGCGGTATTTTAATTGAACTAAAGAGCTGCAGTTGTCTTATCCGATTATGGGCTGACATCGAAATTCCAACGATTTACCGAAGGATATTTTCCTCCATTTGATATGCTGTCTAAGAATTATTCAAATTCGAATTCCATCGACGATCTGCCTCCATTCAATTTTTCAGCTGTGAATTACGAGCTTACTACTCATTCTCTCATTTCCACGTCTATCGATCCCGCATATTCTAATCCGACGAACCACTCGGGTTTAGTTACTTCCTCATGTGTCCATTCCATAGCTGACTATTTACCAGAAGACGTAACGTTTTCATTTTCTACTTCCAATATACTGCATCAGCCTGATGAAAGATTAGTCAGTTATGCCTCAGTAACTTCCTCAATACCTAATGAAAGATTAGTCAGTTATGCCTCAGTAACTTCCTCAATACCTAATGAATTGAGTAGTTATTCCATAGCTAATTCTCCATCCTTAACTTTCTCGTCAGCAGACCAGTCCAGTACTTATGTTCCAACATTTGTAAGTTGATTTACATTAGTTTACACAAGTTAAGTATTTATTAGGTGACTGCGCTTTCAAAATCTTTTATAGTTGCAACTTGTCATATTGCAGATGTTAGTTAGTTATAAATTTCATCTAGCTCGACTACGATTTTGTGGTTGATTTTTTTGGGAGTGCGCTTGGCCCGAAAAAGGGGATTTGAAATTGGTTACAATTAATGTGGATCTGTACTGGCCATTCAATGTATTGGTCTTCCTTTGGTAAATAATAGTTTAGGTAGTTTAGGAAGGTAACATAAAGCTTTTGAAAAAAATTACAACGAAAACCAATAGGTTTATTATGTAACTATATATTTTACAAACATTATTTTTATGCAAAAAGTGCCTATCTTCGGCGTTCTCTGTCTTCGTTCTTATGAGAAATACAAAAAAAAAAAAAGTTAAGAACAAAAGTTGTAGATAATTGGATGGAAAATATTTTTTGATTCGAGTATTTTTTCATAAAATGAAGAGTCTGTGAATTATAGCTGAAAAACTAGAAATGTAAATACGTTTGGCCACCTTTCGGGTTGCGGCGGGGAGATTTTAGGGGACTTTTAGCGGGTGATTCTGGAGGTGGTCCTTGACTTTTCTGTGCAGAAATTTTTTTGCACGATTTTTTGTATTTATATTGAATTTTTTTTTTTGTCTATAATTGCACTGGACTAATCAGATTTTGTCAGAATGTCCCCTTCCATGGCATCTTTATTTTTAAACAAAATTAAAAATTTCGCTATTAGCTCTCTGTTACTGGTTTTGACGGAGAAATCACTAAGGACCTTTTTTTCGCTCTCATTTGATACCTATCTAATTTATATTTATTTGTAATTAAGTGGAAAGGGTTTAATCTTTAATGTTGCGTGAACTGTGAACTATGATTCTCAGTAATTGAATTTTAATTGATTTTTAAAAATTTAGAACCTTACATGTTATCTTATGTTGCTTGATAAAAGTGTGAAAGATGGAAGGTGAGGTATTGGCAGAAGAAATGAGAATAATTTTATGGTGAGTACCACTGACTGCTATAACTGCGCTGGGAGCTTGGGACACATTGGACTGTTGAAAAATTTTTCCCTTGTTTGTCCTATAAGACTTTGGTTAATTCAAAATAATTTATTTAAAATGAATCTCAAAAAAAAAAAATTGTATAAACGGTTTTAATGAGTTTACTTACTGCAAACATCATGCATCAATCATCGTTGCGTTTTTACTTACCTACAAAGTTAATGACTGATATGCCACACAACAATGTATCACGAAAGAGATTATTTTCCTATCAAAATCTGACCAGTAAGTTATATTTAGCAAATATCGCGAAACAAATGAAGGGTTGATTCGAAAAATGACCATTGCCCACCACTCATTTCTTTCTATCATTTTCAAATATGTACAAAAACAAATTATATGTGATGTATGTGCATAAGGGAGGGTCGGGCAATGGGAACCACCGGGCAATAGGAACCACCTCCATTACTTCCCTACTAACTGTCCAACAAAAACCGCAATACTGCGCTAATAGTGCTTCAGGTCCGCCACACTTTGCAGCAAAAAAAGTTTTCGTTGCCCAATTTTTTTTTTTTGTATGAATGAACTCGATATGTGTATGTTTAATTAGTATTAAAACGAAAAAATTTAAACCAAAATCATTTTTTACTGGCAATAGATGGAAATGTGCGCTACGTCTTGTTTTATTCCAGATTTTATCACTTTGCCATGTTGATTAAATGTTTTTTCATTTACTTTGTTTTAAACTTGATAACAATATAATTTTGCAGCCATCTATTTCCGAGCAATGGGAACCGGGCAATGGGAACCAATGATTGATTTGAATTATGAATTTGTATTTTTGTAATTGCACACTGATGTGACCCACTGGAAAAATTATAGGTCACATCAGTGTCACAAAAGTGTGCGTCACATTGCAGATTTTTGCAGATTGGGAAGTTATTTCTGTCATAAAAACAGAAAATTAAACATGGTTCCTATTGCCCGGGTACCTGGTTCTTATTGCCCGGGCATTTTAGAAATAGTTCAAAAAAGGAAGGCTTAGAATATTCAATTTTCAGAGTGAAAAAATGTCTTGTATAGCCTACTACTGTATGTTAATGAATAGAGGAGGGTTTTTTCTTCAAAATGAAATCAAATTTAGGTTTCTAAGTATAATAGTTCCTGAAATACACATTTTTAACCAACAATGGTTCCTATTGCCCGGGTAACTGGTTCCTATTGCCCGGGCATTTTAGAAATAGTTCAAAATAAGAGGGGTTAGAATATTAAATTTTCATAGTAAAAAAAGTCTCGTATAGCCTACTACTATATGTTGATGGAAAGAGGAGGGTTTTTTCTTTAAAATGAAACCAAATTCAGGTTTCTAAGTATAATAGTTGCTGAAATACAAGATTGGAAAAAAAATTGGTTCCTATTGCCCAACCCTCCCCTAGTGATCGAGTGGAACTAAAATGAAGCCATAATATGGACATTATTCCAAGATAGTTCAAGAGTATTTTTTGCCAGTATACTCGTAATCCAAGTTTATTATTCGTCACTAATATTATTTTGTAGAAAAGTTGTAAAATTGTACTAGAAAATATGAGAGAAGAATGGAGGGCAGTATTCTAGAAGAAATCTCTTTTTATTTCATTTTTGTTGTGTAAAATTTATAAATTTGCATTAATCTTTAAGAACTTCTTGTTTGAAGAATACAGGTACGTCTTCTGAAGTCTGTCAAGCACTTCCCTCGTTTGAGCTGATGCGAATAAAGTTATTAACGTTTTATGAAAATAATGACGTTTTATGAAAGGCAATCACGTTTTTACGTTTTAATGGATCGTAATCGCGTATACACGTGTTTATTTTGTAAATATTTCATTTTCATCGTCCTCCATTTTCTCGTCCTGGAAGACGTGTTGAAAAAATGTTGAATTTTGTCAAAATGGACGAACTCGAGACGGTCTTGTCAGAAGATCATCGCGTTATTGACATTGTGGCGAAAATTGGCGAGAAAATTTACACTTCATTAGGAATCAGCTTGATGAGCATCGTAGTGCCCTGTGTCCTTCAGTTAACCTTTATCGTGGAATGAGTTTTTTGTTCGATTAACGTAGACCTGTCCGAATATTGTGGGCGTCCCTGTGTTAGAAACTACGCGATTCAAGAAATTAATGCAGCAGATAAACATTAAGTTAACAATAAGCGTGGAGTTTGATGGAAAATAATTTGTAGGCAATCGAAAAAAAAATGGGACCATCTCATGCTCGCCAGTCGTCATTACAAAATTATTCGGATGGTATGAAAATTACACGATAATATTGAGATTTTTGTCGGCTGTGCCAGTGCGGGGAAAAAGGAATTTGGTACCTGGGTTTGTTTTTCTTTCGGTTGGGCCCGCGGTTCTAGTGTTAATGTGCAACACGGAGCTGGTAAATTATAAAATGCATTAATTCATTCTTTCTGTTTAATAAATATACATTATATTATGTTGATTTGTCGTCATCAAATACTCGTGATATTCAAACAGCCTCTTCAAGGCCATCACAATATTCTTTGAACTCCGACGAAAATGATGTACCATTCTATCTTTAATTTTGTTTGTGTATCCGTACTGTTGAATGAATCATCATTCATCTGTTGCGTGATCTATGGTGGAATGCTGCCAATCGGCTTGCATTTTTATGTCTTTCACGGCTGAATTTACTTATTTTATTCGTGCGTGCGCCTTTTTCGCATTCTTCACGAGCAAACGTGTTTTCCAAAATGAATGTATGCAAGGAAGAAAATTTTATTTTGGCTGCGTTATTTTCGATTCTGCTGCCCGATAACCATTTGATCGGGTGGGGCACCCGTGAATATTATTCCCCTTTTTTGACTTCGTTTTTTTCTGAATTTAAATAGCAATCATAATTATTATGATAGTCGCTAGAAATGTATTTTCAATTTCCCACTTCTGATAATTTTTTTTCTTTACCTTTATTATATTTTTATTGTTGGAAAATAATTATTGAGTTGTAGGAAGCTTCGAGGCTTATTAACTAACCTTTTTTTTTTTTTTCGTAAATAATTTTGGATTCTGTTCGATTTTATTCAACGACCGATTTTATACATACTTGAAGATGATAATCTGCTTCGGCAGAATTTGTTAGAAAGGTATTCTATTTTTAGTGATTTTTATTGTTTTTTGTTTTATTTTTCTGATTACGAAAAGGAAATTTTGTAGTAATTAGTTTGCAAAGTGAATGTGTTGTTGAAATTAACAGTTTTTCGGATGAGTTTGAAATATGGATATTTATTGCGAACTCTTGCTTTTTCAAGCGTCGGTCGTTTGGCTCATACATTATTGGATATGGTCAATCGGAACTTGAAAGTATTGAAAGTTTTCAAAAAATACTTTTTATGAATTTTCATATACCTATTTAATCATACTCCGGGGAATTTGATACCCAAATCGTCCGTCAACTGAAAGTTATTTTGTACTCGTGTCAATGCGCTTACTTTTTATACAATAACCTAGTTTAGATACAATTTGACCATAAAATCGAACGTATTGTTTTATTATTGACAGTTATGATATTTTATTTCGTCAGTAAGTAACTACCTGCTACTGGCAGAAAAGTAATACTGCTTATCTTGACTTTCTGTCTTATGACAGTGCCTACTTGAACTGTAAAAAGTAATTCTACCCTTATTTACTTTACTTTATACTGTTACAAATTGGTATTGCATTACCAAATTATTGTCACTTCTATGAATGTTTCATTTCTAAAATCATCATCATTGTAATAATATACTTTTTGTGTCTTGTAATTAAATTTGATCTCTGTATGATTTCAGCAACGGTGTGAAGCGAATCCTGCGGATGTGTATCGTACCTTGAAAGAGAATTTGAGTGTGGCAGCAGGGATGAAGTACCATAACTTTTACGACAACGTGAGTATACTTTCTGTTTCTGTTGAATCTCTTCAAAATTAATTTCGTATGCCGATTTTTCTGGAAATATGCTTCAGCTAATTTATTCACAAAAAAAAAAAAAAAACGGAGGAAGACGAGAAATCGTGTTGAAAGCGAAACGGCCTCTCGTATTATTCTCTTATTTATTTTTTTGAGTTCGTGATTACATATTAATGTTTATTGATGCAATCCTCCATGAATACAGAAAACGCTTTTTGTTTCACTTCCAACTGATAAAAGTACGGTGCGGACAGAACTGTTATAAACATTGTTTTTGATAAATTTTCCTTCGCCTTTAGATTTTATTTGTTCTAGTGGATGAGGAGATGTTATAAGAGAATAATGTAATTTTCAGTTTTCATTGTTGACTCAAAAAATGGCCCGGCCCTTTACCTAAGTCTAACCGTGTACTCGTGTACCATCTAGTTTTTATACGTACCTATTGTAGGAATCAGTCATTACGGGTGTAAAATAGTATGTCGTAAAAGATTTTTGAAAAAGAAATTTACTGGCTCATAAATTGACGATGCCCTCGGCTTCACTCATCCCCTTTACTACCCAACAGATATTACTCATCAGCTTCGTAAATGAAACCAAGTACATACCTACTTGGAATGACGACTTCAACTGTTGTCTGGTCAGAATGTACCCCTCGTGACCCTTAAATTTTTCTATTCAATTCTAACATTTTGTGACGTACGCTATAAGAATCCGTGAAAGAAAGCAATAAGGTCTTCATTCCAAGCAGTTGATACCCCAAGTACTCGTACAGTAAAGTTATCGTCGTTCTGTGGCGCGCAGCGAAGATCAAAAGTCGAAAATTCTATGTTCGGACGGCTTTTTTCCTTTGCCAAAAATTTTTCCGCGAATAATAATTATCATTTGTATAAATTATTTTGTTAACGTGCTACCTATCTAATGTTGGTTGCTTACTTCGATACAGAGTTTCAATCAGTCCCAAGTATTGCAAATGTCCAATCAACAGGCGATGGATACGAAGAATAATGTCCCTAAACTACCGTACTACTGCCATGTTACGTACAACGAAATTAACCGCGAATTAGATGTGCTGGGAGTTCAAACGTCCAAAGGCACGGAACTTCATCGTACTCTGGAAACAGAACAGGAACAAATATCGCTCAAGTATCACGAATATCAGAAACATCGTTGTGAGTTTTCGTTGTAATTTTCGCAACGCAACGTTTACCGCAATATCTACAGAGCAATAAGTATTTATTTTTTTTTTTTTGTTTTTCATTTACTCAGCTCACCTCGAAAATGCCCAGCGACAAGCAGGTGGTTTCGACCAAAGTGCCGCCTTCGTTTTGAACAAATTGAATCAACAAAAGAACGCTCTTGAACAACATTTGAACCAAAGAGTGAGTGCAACGAATTGGTAGTGCAATATCGGTTAGAAGTAATTTTTCTCAACTTGAGGAATCGCATAATCTTCCTAAGTCCGATTGTTTACTAAATATTGATAAAGCTTGCGCACTGACTGAAATGAGGCAAGCACCAGTCTGATTTAAAGAGTTGTATGAAGATATTAATTGTGTTTTTTCCCATAGTGGGTACTTTGAGTCGATATAAATTATTTTGAGCATTGAGTAGGTACTGGGTACCTTAGTGTATAATATGTGAACAGTGCCAAGTAGAAATCAAAAACATGGTTGAAAGAGGAAATTATTTAGATATTGGTAATATCGGCATTCAAAAATCTTGGACTATGGTTTGAATATTCTCGTGTAATTATTGCTGGTTTCTGTTGCTGAAAATTGAATTCTCGAACCTTTTATTTCTTACAGATCAACCGTATGAGAGAAATGCAAAATAATATCGTAGAAAAGTTGCGAGAAAACGTTAAGCACAATGAAGAAATGCTGAAACGGCTGCTTGACAAGGAGCTGATTAACTGGCAACGGAATCAGCAGTACGCCGGACACGGGCGTGAATGCGACGTTGCCCATCTAGACACGTTGCAAAATTGGTAATAGTCGAGCGATTTCTTATTTGAAATTGCGACGCTTGTAGTGTGTGTACGTATTGTCTAGATGTTCGTTAAAATTCTGATTTCGTTGTCTCCTCTTTAGGATGGAAAGGCTGTCAGCCTGCATTTGGCACAGCTTGACGCAATCGAAGGAGGCGATTCGATTGATCAAGCAGTTCTTCTCTTCTAATGAGGATGTAGAATCCAACGCGCACATCAACAGTTTACAGAGCCTGTTGGAAACAATTGCTGGACAGTTGCGCATAATCACTATTCGGTAATTACGTTGTTCATCGTAGCTGCTTGATAATCGTGATAAAAGCTATTGTCTAATTGGCAGGGAAACTCGAAGCCATCAAAAATTCACATTTCGTTGACTCTCAAATAACACTTTAAAATAAATTCAACAGTTTTATTTGCATGTAAAATTTTCACTATTCTAAAGAAATCCACGTTCAACTATCAGCTCTTGCATTCGCTCCAAATGTACCTAAATGTTATAATGTAATTTTATTTTATTTTTATTTCTAAAACGTTTAGCTCCTTCATCATCGAAAAGCAGCCGCCACAAGTGATGAAGACGAATACACGATTTTCTGCTAAAGTTCGTTTTCTCGTCGGCTCGACCCTGGGATTGCATATGCATTTACCACAGGTTGAGTATATTCTTTTGTAATCTTTCTTCAGTAAGATTTGAAACACTCGACCTTGTTTTTTGTTTTTTTCCACTTTGTAGGTCAAAGTTTTGATTATTTCCGAAGCGCAAGCAAATCATTTGCTGACGGACAAAACTTTGAAAGGAGACGGATGCGGAGAAATTTTGAACAACACTGGAACTATGGAAGTAGATCCAGCCACTAAACAGCTGGCTATTACTTTCAGGTAAATATTTTTCTATAATGAAGTGGAGGTTGGTTTGAGTGTAAACTTTGCAGTTTTAACGTATGATTGAGATATAATTTTATTGAAAACAAAATAATTTAGAATGTAAAATGAATGAACGAAAATATGAGATAGCTCAGGAGTTATTCATTTATATTATTTATTTATTTATTATACTCGTAGAATGAAACTGTGCATGTTGAAACATGTTTTGATGGATAAAATTAGAAGTTTTGAGTTAGCAATAGATTACTATTGTTGAACCACTTTGAAAAGTCTGTAAACATATCCGACAGAGTGATTACTTCTAGGATTTGAGATGTTCAAAAACCAATACGATCGTACGTTCGTCCCTCTCCTTTATGTGCATCGATGTTGAATTAATTTACTTCGACTTCGTTTTTAGAAATATGCAGCTCAAAAAAATAAGGAGAGCTGAGAAGAAAGGATCCGAATCTGTTGTTGACGAAAAGTTCGCTTTGTATTTCTGCACGAGTGTGGCCATTGGGAGTGACCTCAGTTTCCCCGTATGTATTTTATTCTCATTGTATCGATTTAAAAAAATTTTGTTTGATAGAATATGACTTTTGATTAGTTTACGTTTTGAATTTAATTATAGTTTCAAGTTGTTGTAATCGATTCAGTCATCGTGAATTTTTATATCTTTAAACATTTTTAAATTGGGAAATTTTTTACATGGGGAGTTGGGTAATTTGATTATCCATACACTAATTTTCACTGATTTTAAGGGCGGGTTGTACAATACTGAGCGTGTCTCAAGTAAACCAAATTCAACTCGATACTTGCTAGTGATTATTTTCAGTTGAACCTGGTCCAACTCTAATCCCCACTTGAGCCAGTGTTGTACAACGCGCCCTAACCCACTGTCGCAATCAGAGACATATCTGAATGTCAGAAAAGTATTTTCACATTATCACCATTGCGTAGGTATGGGCATTTTCGTTGCCGGTTACCGTAATCGTCCACGGTAACCAGGAGCCGCATGCGTGGGCCACCATCACCTGGGACAATGCCTTCGCCGATCCCGAAAGGAGACCGTTCGTCGTTCCCGACAAAGTCCATTGGGGCAAAGTAGCCGCCGCACTTAATCTGAAATTTCGTGCCGTCACCGGTAAAGACCTTTCGAAAGACAACATCAACTACTTGGCTGAAAAATTGTTCAAGTGAGCCCTCAGCACCTTATATTCAGTTTGGAAAGTGCGTTAGAAGTGAATTATTGAAATGGTTCTCCTCTTGTCTGGTGAATTTGTAGGGTGAAGAGCGACGATTACGATGATATGCAGGTTTCGTGGGCTCAGTTCAGCAAAGAGTCTCTATCGGAAAGAAATTTCACATTCTGGGACTGGTTTTACGCGATCATGAAACTCACGCGTGAACATTTGAAGCCATTATGGATGGACGGGTAAGACAATAAATATTACGTATTTTGGTGTTTGGCAGTGTTTGGACTTGAGTTGGCGATAATTTTCTTGAAAATATTCAATTTATTACAATTTAACCTTCCCGATGGTGACTAATCTAGCTTTATAAAGTGGTACTCTTCAAATAAATACTCGAATTAATTCTTGTGAAAATTGAGTGGCATTAACATCTCTCTTACGAGCGAACCGCACCACCAGAATTGTTTGACGCCAATCCCAATGAAACCTCCCCCATAAACTATGTATATCCTCATGCGAGTACTTTGACGCCTTATTTCGCTCATCTGAAGTAAGCCTGTTCAAATTTTTCAGGGGTGGGTAAAGTTTAAAATTTGCATGTAATGGCATACGTGCAAAAAAAAAACAAAACATTCCGACTTGGTGGAATTTTCTCAGTGGAGTAAGTGAGAAACCATCACATAGATGCGCATGAAAAAAAAATCAATTTGGTCGGACTATCAGAAGTTACTCTTGAAAGAATTGTTGATTTTCAGAGAATCATTAATTCTGTCCCAACGAGTTCGTAAAAATGTAATTTCTTCTACAGGCCATTTTTAACGATTCGATCGAGCTGATTTTTTAGCTGGAACCTCCTATTAATTTTTTTCGATTGTGTTTGGGTGATGGTCTCCCACTTACTCCACTGAAAAAATCTGAATCAGAAATTTTTTTTTCATATTTGCAGTTACATGTAAATTTTCAACTTTACCCACACCTGAAAAATTTGAACAGGCTTATTTAAGATGAACGAAATTCGGCGTTGAGAGGTATTTGGGTGAGAACGTGATTTAAGAGGGGGGGGGGGGGTTTCATTGGGATTGGCGTCGAACAATTCTAGTGGTTTCCTAGTGAGCGTTGATAACTACATATACAAATTCTTTTATTCTGTCAATTCATCTTTTGTATTGTTGTTTTTTTCTTTCTTTTCTCGGCAGCTTAATCATGGGATTTGTCCGTAAGAAGCAAGCGGAAAATCTGCTGACCAGTTCTCCTCTGGGAACGTTTCTATTGCGTTTCTCAGACTCGGAGCTGGGTGGAATAACTATTGCGTGGCACGATGGTAAGTTGTTTAAGAGTTGGTCATTCGATTCCTTGATTCGTATATTTTTATTTTTCTTACAAGCCATATTTTAGTTTGTTTTGATCGGTTATCATAAGCTACTGGCTAATTCCTTCCATCCGTCGCAACCAGCGTTGGTCATTATTTGCGTTAATTATTTCTCATCACTGTCACGAAACTAGTGACGAAAATGCGAAAGAATACATGCTTGTGAAAATGCTCGAGTTCTATACTTCATACCAGTTAAGAGTTCCATGACGTCACAAGATTCAACGAATGAGAAGAAAGTATTTTCGATTTCAACCGTCGTGTTTCAACCGATCGCTTTCTTCAAATGCTTGGGACGTCATGGAACTCTTGACTGGAATGAAGTACTATGTACTCGGTTGATTTTATGAACAACCATAGTTGAATTTTATGAATTTTTCATAAACAGATATCAGATATTTAGTAATCTCGGATAAATTTCGATTATACTAGTTAAAAGTATTCTCTCGAACTATCCGTCAGTGATGTCTGTCCACCAGGGCCGGCACTTTTCTATTTTCCCACCAGGTGCATACTCAAATTTTCCTGAGGGGAAATTCGTCTATTGATAAGGGGGAGGGGAAAATGACGAGAGCACCATGTGCTTCTCAGGGTGCCTCCGCATGGAGGTACCCGATTGTGAATTTCAATGTTTTTTCCCCGTTTTTTTCACCAGGTGCAAATGCACCTGTGGCACCTGGATGTTCGCCGGCCCTGCTGTCCACTCTTGTAATGGAGTTGAACAGTTCATAAAATTATGGATTTTCTCGCTTAAGATGACGCTGGAAATACGGCATCTGTGCTCTCGTTCGAAGCGGGAAAAATTTATCAATTACCTACCTTTATTCTATCCTATACCTGACCTGACGCGTATTGTACGTGTATCTGTTATTCAGTTGAGAACGACGGAGCCGGTAACGAGCGATCGCATGTGATGATGTTGCAACCATTCACGTCCAAGGATTTCACCATCAGAGCTCTTGCCGATCGAATAAACGATCTGCATCAAATCCGTTATCTGTACCCGAACAGGCCGAAAGATCAAGCCTTTGGACGCTATTATACTCCGTACAACGGTACTATTTCAACTTTTATAGACAAAAAAAAAGAAAAAAAGAAAGAAAATAAAAAGAACATTCGAACATCAACAACCGAATTTTTCTAATCGAGTATATTAATTGCAGAACCAACTGTAGCAGCGAACAACGGTTACGTTAAACCTCAGCTGATAACGCATGTCCCCGGCAGGAGTGCGCCGCCAAATGACAGATGCGTCATCGGACCCAACGGATTGGGCAGTTACCCTACAACTCCCAGCTCCGCCTTCCACCCAAGCTCACCCGCAGATACGATATCTTTGTTGAATGAAAGTACTTCAAGGTACGTATAGCTTTTTTTTTTTTTTTTTTTAGCTATTTTTCTGCATTAGGAATCGCTGGAAATTTTGATGAAACGTTTTTATCTTTAAATATTGCATATTGTCGTTGGTCGGGAAAATACCTGCTATGTGACACTTTTTTCAAAAATCACTTTTTTGCACCTCTGGGTACCTTTTCCCACGCCGGATCGATAGGCACCATTTTGTGATTAGTGCACATTTTACCCCCCCCCCCATAACTCCCATAAATGACCTCGAAAAATACCTGCTATATGCAAGTGGTCGGAAATACCTGCTATGTGCACGACAAAAACCAAGAAATAAAATATGGTTATCGAAAAAAAAAAGTGAATTTCATGGAATTTTTCAAAAAATTAGAACATTTTTCCGACAACAAATTTTTTTTAAATACTTAAATTTATAAATTAATTTTTACTTTATGAAAAATGCCAAGCTTCGTGCTTTGTGTCGATCATCTTTGCAATACGAGTATTAGCAAAATTTTTTAATGGTAGCGATATTAGCGATGCAGTAGAGTAACAATTATCCAAACCAAGTTGAAATTTTCCTCTGCAAGTAAATTTGAAAAAAGTTCTAGCGCAGCAAGTCCCGCTAGAAAAGCAGGTTTTCGATTGGTAGTACAAAGAATGTCATGAACCCTGAAAAAAGCATCGATTTTTGGCTACATTTTTGCTAGTATCTACTGAACCCTCCAACCGATCGACTTGAAATTTTCATCAGTTCTAGGTCTGATAAAGATTGACCTTCGGTACAAATTTCAGCCCTATTGGTTCGGCTGTTCGTCTGTTCTCGGCGCGACAAAGAAATATAGCTCCTAATAACATCTAAAAATCATAATTTTGAATTACATTTTCGCTAATATCTCCGTAACCGCTGAACTGATCGACTTCAAATTTTTATCAGTTCTCGATCTGGTCGAGATTGACCTTTGGTGCAAAGGGTATAGCCCAATAAGGGGGGTTTCCGGCCCCCGCTTGGAATTTGATTCTGAGTATATCAAATGATAGGTCTGTACATAAGAAACTTCTGACCCAAGTTTGGAGTTTGTACCCCCCTCCATTCTGGAGATATGGCTCCTCAAGGGTGAAACCTTTAAACCCTTGTAACTCCAGTTAGGATGAACCAATTTTTTTCAAATTTTAACTAGTGTTAGACCTTATTATAGTCCACTTTTGATATAAATTTGGTGCCATTTGGCTCACCCAGTTTCAAGATATTTGGATTTTTCTAAATTTTCAGACCTTCAAACCCATAAAATACCCTTACCAAAAAGGGGCACCAACTTGAAAATACCATCAAAAGATACCCTCATCTATGTACTTTATAACTGTGTGAAAATTTTTCAAATCGATCCCCGGCACCACTCACAAATGCAAGTTGAAGTGTGAAAAAACTGTTTTTTTCACTTGAAATGCAGGTGCATAAGAGGGGCAAAAATAACCTCCAACCAAAATTCAGACTTTTTCAAGATATATCATAGAGAGTCAGTTGAAATAACTTTTGGCCAAGTTTAAACCCCCCTGTGTGCCCCCTCCTATAAGACATGGGCCAAAAATGAATTTTCACTATTTTTGACTTCAAGTTTTGATGGTAAGTTTCAGAGATGCAATGACCTAAAGAAAAATTGTTTCATGTAGCTTATGCATGTCTATCATAAATTTATGACTGGTTCCTCTGTGATCTGTGATCTGTGATCATTGTAATATCTCCAAATTAGTCAAAAACATGTTGATTTCAAGGTTCTTTGGCCTATGAACAGAGTATTTAGGATGTGCTTCACATAATTATCCCCTAGTACACAAGACTGATGACAATAAAAGAATGAAAACGTGCAACAAAGTCAATGAATAACAGATATTACTACTTGAAGATTTGAATTTAGTATTGGATTACATGAACTAATTGAAATCATTGATCTAAGAAATGAAGTGTTACTTAAAAGTTACAAGACCTATACCAGTCTTGGAAAAAAATATGCTCAACTGGAGAGAATTAAATAACTTAGCATCACTGTTCAACAAACATGCCTATTAATTTTAAAATTGTGTGGAAGAGTTTTAATTCTCTCCAGTTGAGCATATTTTTTTCCAAGACTGGTATAGGTCTTGTAACTTTTAAGTAACACTTCATTTCTTAGATCAATGATTTCAATTAGTTCATGTAATCCAATACTAAATTCAAATCTTCAAGTAGTAATATCTGTTATTCATTGACTTTGTTGCACGTTTTCATTCTTTTATTGTCATCAGTCTTGTGTACTAGGGGATAATTATGTGAAGCACATCCTAAATACTCTGTTCATAGGCCAAAGAACCTTGAAATCAACATGTTTTTGACTAATTTGGAGATATTACAATGATCACAGATCACAGATCACAGAGGAACCAGTCATAAATTTATGATAGACATGCATAAGCTACATGAAACAATTTTTCTTTAGGTCATTGCATCTCTGAAATTTACCATCAAAACTTGAAGTCAAAAATAGTGAAAATTCATTTTTGGCCCATGTCTTATAGGAGGGGGCACACAGGGGGGTTTAAACTTGGCCAAAAGTTATTTCAACTGACTCTCTATGATATATCTTGAAAAAGTCTGAATTTTGGTTGGAGGTTATTTTTGCCCCTCTTATGCACCTGCATTTCAAGTGAAAAAAACAGTTTTTTCACACTTCAACTTGCATTTGTGAGTGGTGCCGGGGATCGATTTGAAAAATTTTCACACAGTTATAAAGTACATAGATGAGGGTATCTTTTGATGGTATTTTCAAGTTGGTGCCCCTTTTTGGTAAGGGTATTTTATGGGTTTGAAGGTCTGAAAATTTAGAAAAATCCAAATATCTTGAAACTGGGTGAGCCAAATGGCACCAAATTTATATCAAAAGTGGACTATAATAAGGTCTAACACTAGTTAAAATTTGAAAAAAATTGGTTCATCCTAACTGGAGTTACAAGGGTTTAAAGGTTTCACCCTTGAGGAGCCATATCTCCAGAATGGAGGGGGGTACAAACTCCAAACTTGGGTCAGAAGTTTCTTATGTACAGACCTATCATTTGATATACTCAGAATCAAATTCCAAGCGGGGGCCGGAAACCCCCCTTATTGGGCTATACCCTTTCAGCCCTCTTCGACTCACTCTCCTACTTCTCGAAGGTCTTTTTGATTTTTAAATACGTTTTCTTCACTTCCTGAGAAATTTTCAATTCTGCACATGGCAGGTATTTTTCCGACCAACGACGAATTATTTTGTCACACGAGTAGACTATTCCGTTGATCAAGTTGATTTTTATGTCATTCATCTCGAAAAACATTTTTTTTTCCCTTTCATTTGCGTATTAAGTATTAGAAATTTCATAATTTTTTTTATTCGATACGCCAATTCGAGAATGATTTGTGGGTGCCGCACGTACTCGATGTCTTGTTTTTCTGAGAACCGTGCGACAATTGTGGAGTCGAACTTGTTTTATTATTCAATGTTTATTCAAGTATTTCGGTTGAAAACTTTTTGCATTCCGTCCGATACCGATAGTGACAAGGTGTTTTAAAATACCCATAAATTCCTCCAACTAAGACTTTTTCTATCCTGTATCATAGAAGTGTAATTTTTTATAAAGATTTCATTAGGTCGAATTTAGTTTTTCTTTATAATTATTCTGTTAGTGCTTATAAAAAATACAGAAATATGTATTTTTTTTTTTTCTAAACTGACTTGAAATACCACTCGGTGAATTCATTCCAGCAGAAGAAGAATCACGCATTCCGGAATCTATTTCATTTTAATGGCATAAGTCCCTAAATTCAGTGGGAGTGTTCTTTTTTATTTTCTCATTTACTCGACGTATGAAATATTCTCATGTCGTGAAATCATTAATTGCGTTCGCATTTGATCGAAAAAGCAGGGCCTATATTCTAAGGTGCAGCTGGAACTCGTTTGCGGAATTCCAAAAATTGATTACACCCAAAAAATATCAAAATAAAATTTTATTAAATCATAAAATCAACAAAAGTACAGTGAACGTGTAATGAGTTATAATTTTTTTTTTTTTTTTTTTTTTTTTTTTTTTCTATTTCAACAGTCCGAGGTTTCGTTTATTCATTCTGAGTTTTTCTTTGTTTGTGGGTGGGGGGGGGGAGAAGAAGGTGCGGGTGTAAGCTTAGATTTACTAATGGAAAATATTTGGGGAAAATAAATTTGTGCAGCTCCAAACTTTCCTTAGAATATGCGATGCGAAAGAGACTAGCAGTATTATGATATTCTTTTCTCGTAACGTGCCTTTTACTTGACAAAAACTGAAGAATTCGTTTGATTTTTTTTTCTGATTAGTTATGATATCCGTAAAATGTAATCATTGAATAATTACACTATTGTATTTTTTGTATAATGATTTTAGTTTCGTCGGAGACCAATATCCAGCGACAAATGAGATGGAATACGATGACCTAATAGATTTCCCAGCTCCTTACAACTTCTAATAATTTACGTGTGTGCTGATTGTTTTTTTTTTTTTTTAATTTTATTTTATTGTACCAAAACGAATCTATGTCATGTTATGTTTAATTTTGTGATTTTTATGTTCTCGTTTTTATCTGTTTCTTTCCAATATTGTTATATCCGCATAACACTACTATGCATGAGCAGTGTTAAGCTTTTTAACATAATTTTTAATTTAAGTTTCAATCGTATTTTAGGCGTATAAATTTTTTTTCTTCAATTAGTAATGCAAGCCAGAACAACGTACCGTTAGTTGGCAACAGTCATTTTGCAGATCCTAATCGTATCAGATAAAGAATAATAAGAGAAATAATACTTTTCTGATCGTGATACGATTATTCGCTTTTTTTCCTTTTTATTATTTCCTCGACTTTTTTTACACTTTACAATTTTTAATGCCGATTGTCTTGCTATTTTTTTTTAAATTTATTGTTTGGAACCGATTAAAGAACGCCGAAAGGTTCATTTGTCGTTGAGATGGCAAGACTAGAAAGTACAGTAGAAGAAAAATTTTAATCGACAAAATATTACTCTTCTACCTTCCTGTAAATGAATCATGTCAGATACATGGAAATCCAAACTTTTTTCTTTACTCTGAATACAATATTATTGTACCATCAATTTTACTCCAAAGTCTGATTCTTGTTTATGATTCATAATCAGTTTTATCTAATTATAATTAATATTTTTATTTTTTTCAAATCAGGGTATAACTGTAAACTGAGAGCTTTCAAATGCTGATATCTTGAATATACGTATTATATTGTCTGCTATGTACACGTATTATATAAAATTCCACAGCGAACCCATCTTCCATACTGAAAAATTATTTATTTTTTTTTTAATGAGAACAACTGCTTTATCATCTGTTCCGAGTTGGTCAGTTTGCTGACTTATTGTATTTGTTCTGAGATTGCATTACGTTTATAATTTATGTGGCATGAAATTAACTGGCGGAAAGAATTGGTTACTGTAGTCTACAAATCCCATCTGCTAAGTTTTTATTTCTTCAGATTTGAGTATTAAATTTGAATGAATTTGAATCATAAAGATGGCGAGATGTTGGAAAACCATAATTTTCTTTAGTCTGTGTAATTTCACCTCTTACCATGAATGCGATATTTTTAATAACAAATTTCCGTGTGCTTTTCAATTGAGTGCTTATGTCATTAGCGTGCGATTAGTTCGTTGCCATACATCCTGGTCCAACTAATTGTTTTATCTGAGTGATACGTTTTATTTATGTTGATAGAAAACACGAGTGCCTTGACAGTTTTGCACACGAAGGAATGTGATTTTTGACGAACAAATGAAAAATTGAGAACGTACTACGTTGGTATGTTCCTTAAATCTTTGGTGGTAGATTTTATTCGGATATTTTTGAAAAGAAACATAAATTTTTTGCGAATACTTACATATCATTTTTTTTTTCACATTCTTTACGTTCGTTGTAGGTTTTCTTTAATTGCTATGTATGTTTTAGATCTTTTACTAATAACGCTGTTTAAGATATGAAGTTGTTGGTTTATTCGACAATCGATAGTTTCTTCTGGTTTACTATTTACAATAATCATGCAAACTGGGTACAACTTACAATGTGTATAATTTTTGATTCACAATAGCATTTTGAGTTGAGATTTATTTTATTTCTTATTTTCATATCTTTTTATACAAATAGATTTATTTAGCAGATAGTAGTGTATGACATTAAAGCCAGCGATTGTGATGAAAATATGTAGATATAATTATGTACTTGATGAAACATATGTAAATATTTCTTGTTGGGGAACTGAGTTCATGCAGAAAATGTACACGATAGGGCTGTAGTTGGAGCAAAATACATATTTGGGTTGTGGTAAATCAAACGCGTGGGGAGGTGAGATTGACCCCTTTTCCCCGCCATTCAAGCAGGAAATTTTCCTCACGTGGGTGAATGACACTTAGCTTGGGGGGGGGGAAACATTATCACCCAGCCACTGCTTTCGCTACGGCCCTGGTACACGTAAAATCTTCAATGGATTGATACAGTTATTGTATATTATTTTTATCATCCTTAGTACAAATTGATATATTATCCTTAAACAGACAAATCCAGTTATGATTAGTGGTAACTTTTACAATTCGTAAGTTATTTAATTTCGATTCTGGCATTGATGCATACGCGATTTTCAACTTAAGTTTTGCTTGTGATTTATTTTATTTTTTAGACGTTAATTTTTAATTTAATTTTTTAAGAAGAAACATAATTATCATTAAGTTTTTACCGATTTCTTGGAGAAAATAACCAATTCTTATCATTATAAAGGCATTTGTTGCGAATATACGTAGTCGGCACCAAAATTTATACCATTATCAAGTTTGGAAATGGCATTTTCTGACACGCCTTACCAATGTTTAATTTTTTTTTTTATTAATATTCCATTTTATCGAGCTTATTCGTACCTTCAAAATATATTATTTTGGTGTAAACCGGTGATCTCAAGATACTTAGGGAATTGTTGAATTAGTTGAAAAGCAACCGAATTACGAATGAATGACCAACTTGTATGAGTTTACCATTTTATGTTTTATTTATTGATTTAATTGTTTGCATTTTTTGATGCCTTTCATTGTTTGTTTTATTAAAATTTTAACGTATGCACAATTTGCATTTACTTTTTGGTGCAAGATGACAAAACATTTGGTGTCTCACTTGTTTGTTATGTAGTTGTTTGAAGCTTTTTTTTTTTTCTAGTTCTAATCTATCTGTGTCTTGAATTTTGTACGTTTGAAGTTTCTTTTGTAATAACCATTCAAAAATTCTTAACATTTGATTATTTTTTATTAACTTTTGTGGTGCTTTGTCATGATTTATTTCAGTTCTGCGTGATTTCGTGTTACTGTTATTTCTTTTTCGGCCTTTGTAAAATAAAGTTCTTCAATAAGCTTTATTATTTTATTATTGTATATGAATATTGAATTTTGCAAATAATCCGCTATAATGCCCGCAAATTTTCCATACCTGCTGAAATTCGATTGACAACTCTTTCAATGCTCTTTTGCTATTTGGAAAGAGTCAATAAGGCTATCCTTTGATATGTTTCGTTCGCAGGTTTTGAAATGGGGTGAAACCAGTTTTGAAATTTGATGGGGTACGTGAACTAAATTCAAAAATCTTTGAAAAGGGAATACGTGGAGGGGTACGTGAACTAAATTAAAAAATATTCAAGAAGGGAACATGTGGGGGGGTACATGAACTAAATTAGAAAATATTTGAAAATGGCGTACGTGGGCAAATTCTCAAAAATCGAGAACGTGTAGGGATGTCTCATTATTCGTCCAGTTGTCTCAATTTTCATCCAGCTGTCTAAATTATGGTCCAGCTGTCTCAATTTTCGTCCAGCTATGTGTAGTTTTTCACGCCGAATCCGAATCGGCAGCCTAATTTACTGTACGTTTTTTTTTTCGGCCATATCTCGCTTGGCGAGAGCCGCTGCCAAAAACCAACTTCGGATTCGGGTTCAGCGACATCGAAAACTTCCATATTGACGCTAATCGCGAAAAAAAATTTGGGAAAAAAATTCAAAGAACACCAAGGGGCTACCCTTAGACGCCTTGTTGTTAAATATTCTTAACGAAAACAAGACTATAAAACACTGATCAAATAACAAAAACAAAGAAAACTCATTTTATTAAATTTCGCTACGTGGCTTCATTTAAGTAAGTATATAAAAGAAAAAAAAAAAAAACACCAGGAAGAAAAAAGTCAATTAACTAACACTTTATATTTTATTTATGAATAACTTAAATCACTGGTTGATTTTAATTATAAAGTAGTAATATATATAGTACAGAAGATATAACTATTATGTATACAACTTTTAGTTTACAATTTTTTTTATTTTAATTTTTTTCAGGTTTATGTGTATAATTAGATTATTTTCACCTCTATACAACTGAAAATAAACATAGTACGACGTAATGCGATATCACAGCCAAGACTGAAAATATTTACAAATATTTTTATTCGAAAGAAAAAAAAAACAATAAGAAAAAAAATTGTAAAAACTTCAAATGACTCAAGAAAAACAGACTTCTGAAAAAAAAACAACAAATAAATAAACAGAAAAAAAAACTAAAATGAACTTCACTTCTGGGGGAGGAAAGGAGAAAAATTTTCGCTCGGTTCGCAAAAGAAAGACCGAAGAGGAAAAATATCAGAAAAATAAAAAACTTCCGACAATTTGAAGGGGAAAATAATTTCGAGAAAGTGATGATTACTTAAAAACTTTTTTCTTTCGAACCGCAAATGGTTTTCATGGCTTAGGAAATGAAGCACAAAAATGATAGAAAACCAATCAAACATTCATATCGTGTTATGTAGGTATCTTTGGTAACATATAATTTTTCTCAACAATATTCGCATAGCAGACTCAGATTTCATTTTAGTTTAGCAATGAAATTTCGAAGTTGTAAATTTTCAGAAGTTCGTAGTAAGATAAATCAATAGTACCACAATGAGGGGAATAAAAAAGAAGGGGAAAAATAGAAATAAAAAAAAAGAAGGAAACAAATTCAAACATATTATCTCTACAGTGAAAAAAAAAAAAAAAAAACACGAAATAAATTCTAAGCAATATTCAACATTTTGTTAAATTAATAATTTGAGCAATTTCTTTAACAACATTAATTCGATATTAAAAATGATATTTACATTTTACACTTACGAAATTTAAGTAAAAAAAGAAAACATTTTTACACACACGTTTGAGACTTTTTTCTTGCATCATCATAAAGAACAATATGTACAAAAATTTCGACGTAAATTATTTTCGCATACGTCGCTAATTAATAATAATTTGTACTTAATTCGATTCTTTCGTTTTCTCTTAGTCGTTCTAAATAGAAGAAACTTTAATCAAAAGTTAGAAATTAAAACAGTAAGATGGGGAAAAAATTATTTCAGAATTAAGGGACTCCTTGAAAAAAAAAAAAAAAAAAATAATATTTTTAGTACACACTAAAGGAATGTACGTGATACGTAGGTTCACACTATGGCTTACGTATCATTAACCAAAAGACATTGAAATTTATTTGTTAGTTACTTAATTTTTTCTTCTATTTCCTCGAACATTATGCCGACTACCAAGAACTCATCAAATCTGTTTTTTTACTAACCTACAGAAATTATAATTTAAATGGTAACCAAAGTTTTTTAAAAGTAGCTACAAAACGAACATAATATTTACAAGTAAATAAACATACCCGCATAGAAGAGAATTTTTCCTTTCCTATTTTTTGCGAAGTATGTTTACTAATGACAAAATCGAACGATAAAAAGGTAGTAGACAACAAAAAAAAAACAATTGGAAACAATTTTCATTTTCGCAGCGCCTGTGCGGCAAGCGTAAAACTTCTCGGAGTATTTTTTCTCGACTTTGTTTTTCAAGTCGAAAAGGAATATGAAGGGGTAACTTAATATTCCATTTCTGAGAATATTTTTTTCTCTCCATAATATTTTCAACAAAGGTAAACAAGTACAGGAAAAATCATGAAAATGAAGAAAACCAATACGAAAGTGGTGTTTGAAAAAAAGAGGGGAAAAAAGTAAAAAATACAACAAAAAAAAAATCTGATTGTAATATCAAGAGAAACGAAAACTCAAAAATATGAAACTAATGGATTGTTTCTGGACGGTCTAAACTCGTGAAATGGCTAAATATAACTTTTTTCCACTCAAAGTCTCAATATTATAATTTTATTGACACATTAGTCTAGAAAATCTTTTAGATTTTTCAACAGAAAATTCTTCCAAGATTTTCACAGTAGGTGTACATTTTTTCTTCACAATCTCAAAATCCGTGTTTTTATAAATAATCGAAATCTATTTCACGTTTAGATCTATAGAATCTAATTTCTTCAGATTCCTTAAAATTAAAAGGTTTCTAATAAAATCAAATTATTTTTCAGATAAATCCAAGGTTACATTAGACGTTAGAGCTAGTCGCACAGTTTTATAAACATGAAATGGCCCAGTTTTAAAAGTAGAAATCCGATGTTCGAACAAAGTTTAATCCACTAATTTCGACCGAAATCACAACATAGTTTTAAATGTTTTAATGTCGTAGCATTAATCGAAACTTGGTTTCAGTCAGTTAGCGAAAAAAAGTTTATTACTTGGCGATAAAGTAACACGAATCTAGTAACGTGCAGAAACCATCCAAAATCAAGGCGATAAAAATTCTACAAAAAAAAAAAAAAAAAACTTCGGCAAATAAACGGGATATAAAAAATAAAAAAAAAGTAATGATTGTCATTTCATCAAGATACAACGTTTATATTGAAACAACGTATCGATAAAAATTGAGCATTTCATAGAATACTTTTTTTTTCCAACTTTTTTTTCTCTCGATATTAGTTCCACTATTTTCAGTGAATGAAAAAAAAATAAAAAAAATAGATAAATAAACAACTGAAACTTCTCAATAATAAAGAAAAACTAGAAATAATAGAGTTCTCCATAATTTTTCCTTCTAAGAACAAACGAAAAAAAAAAAAAAAAAATCTATGTACAATTAAATAAGTAATTACAGATTTAACAAAGTTCGTCACAGAAATAAATAACAAATTGTTACATGAGATCATTATTCAAACAAAAGGGGGAAGGGAAGTTTTAATAAATAATTTGGAAGAAATTTTCGTCTTCTCCTTTGGGGGGAAACAATTATTAGCGTTTAACAGACGACATACATGCGTAGATATACGCATACATAAATTCCGATAAGCTTTACTTTAACGGGCAATAGAATCGTCAGGGAGATCAACAAAAGAAGAAAACACACACATTTTGTCAGAAGAAGAAAGAAAAAAACGAATCCATTATCAATATCAGAAAATCGTACGGATTACTACGGTCGATACGTCACAAAAGGTCGGTCAATACTAAAGCCACACATTTTTAGCAGATAATTATAGTATTATTTAGATTGCAAAGGGTTCGTGTGGCGGCTCCGTTCGCCTGAGATGAAATACAATAAAAATCGTCGATAAGTCGATCACAAACAATCGCGTAGAGGAAACAAGTATATAAAATATAGGAATAACGTCGAAAAATTTAAAAAACAAAAATCCAGTGAGAAGTCAATTTTCGATTACACCGTCACAATTATGCACACAAGGTACGCAGTTTCTTGCACTTTGCGATACAGATCGGGAGCAGCATTCAGTAAGACATTGTCAGCGAATTCGCAAGGTGGAAATACGTGGACTACGAAGGCAGCCTGCGGGTGAGAAAACAGAAAGGACATTTTGAATATTGACGCAAGTTTCAATAAAACTCTTCAACATTACGCGCGAACCGCCTTCGGAGTAAAAGCCCACCATCCGGACCATTTCGAGACAAAAAGCAATCAATTTCGAAATTACCTGCTGCATTCCAGGAGCGGCGGTGTTAATAATACCAGCTGCCTTCTTCTGTTGTAAATAAGGTATGATACAGGCCTCCAAGTTGGTAGCTTGCTGAAGGACGTCCTCCTGGTTTTTGCCACAAGGTAGACCCAGAATGGTGCAGTGTTCGTCCTTAATCTGCAAAATCGAATAATGAAGCGCACGCAAATTAGAATAACGACTGGCACCACGAAATATGCTGGATGGACGAGTAATCGCATCACGACAGACTAACCTCCATTTTCCTGTTCACACCGTCCAACTGCGCTTGTTCCAGTCTCATTCGTTGGGCGATTCGCAGCAGCGGTTGGTAGCCGTCTTGTATTTTTGGTAACGCATCGAACGCCACTGACGAATTGCCGCTAACCACGTGCATCTGAATGGCTACGGAATCATTCTTCAATGCTAATACACCTTGCCATATGATCGGATACATTTGCTGCAAGAAAACAGAATGATTCAATACGAAGAATCAAAAAGGGGGAAAAAAAACTCTATTATAGCTAAATGTTCTCATTTTTCTCGGTATAAAAAAAAAAGCTCGAAAATCAGACAGCTGCACATAACTCGTATTATGTACACATATTGTGGTCAAATATAGCAAGCACCGAAAAAGTGAATAAGTAAAATGCTGTAGAGAACATTTTTGCGTAGAAACGACCGCCTACAAAATCTCTCCTATAAAGTCGCCGAAAATCCATTAGCCATAACCCCTACCCCAAATAGGGCCAAAAATATCCACATTTTTGTATTCTTGTTTCAGCTCGACAGCGGTTTATTTTGTTTTTATAAAAAAACAATACTCGAACAACATATTCCATTAAATTATCAACAACTTCCAAGTTGAGCATTTTTTTTTTTTTTGTAACTGTCACAGGAGCAGAGATAAAAAGCGCCGAAGTTAAGCAGTTTTTTCAATTAGAAAAAGATTTCTCGCAACAAGAAGATACAATAATATTTGTTCTAGCTTTTTTTGTTTTTTCAATTTTTTGAAAACATTGCCCATCTTCGACGTTCTCTATCCCAGATGAAAAAATTAAATGCGAAAAAAACTTGAAAAATCTGGAAAAAACTACGAAAATTAAAACTTTAGCTTAAATTTTCAAATTCGAAATTTCTCCATTTCAGCTTTCGGTTTTCGGCTTATGAAGCCAAAACAGTTACGATTCAGCTTTTAGCTTTCAGCTAACTCTGCAGACCCGGATATTCGTTTCGCAGAATGAACAAACCGAGTAATTCATTTTTCTTTCAATGAAAGTCGACCCTAATATTATTTGGGATCGAAACAGCTGCACCATATAATCCTAGAGGGGATAAGCGTTGCATTCGGACTATTTCCTAAGGCTCGGGGCGAAGATTACAATACTGGCTCATGTGGGCTTCAAACATGAAACCAGGTTCAAGAGACGAATTTACGTTGAAAAGTTCCGAGGTTGATCCAGGATCAAGTCAGTACCACCCCCACTTAAGCCAGTATTGTAATACTCGCCCTCATTTGATTAAATACAATTGCGTGCTATCTCAAACAGTCATCATTACTGAATAATAAGCTTTGTTCGGACGCTACCAGGCAACCTGTAATTACAGTTTTCCTGGTCTGTAAACCGGCCCAAGTATAGGCCAGATAAATGAAAGCGATCGAACAATTTCCTGGCATATTCAACACTCTCTACCAAATTAACCAAGCAAAATTTTTTTCAAATATTTGTGAAGAATAAAAATATCTTACCGTCGAACGGGGTGACTTTACATTCAAGGGGCGACTTACCCACTTCGTTTTAGCCCAATAAATAAAGTGCCAGGCAAAAATTAAAACCGAAATACGATTTCGATCGAAGCAGGTAGAAGGAGGAAAAGAAAAAAAAGATCGCCGCCCCTACCTCACTTCACCCAGTAACAGAACAAGAAAATAAAGCGGCGATATGGTTTTTTCCTTTTTTCTTATTCGTTTTTTTTTTTTTAACCACAGACACTCAAAATATTCAGTTCGGTTTCACACGGTTGAAGTTGGTACTTGACTAGTTTCTTTTCAATCGTATGTCTGAGTACAAATATCCTCAAATTTTGCCTCCCCACCCATCAATAACCCGTCAATTACAAATTGATGGGTAAAGTCGCCCCATTGAGGGGTGACTTTACACAAATTTTTTGAAAAATCATAAAAAACAGAAGAAAGGCTGCAAACTCAAACTTTTTTTTACAATTGTGTTGAGAAATGTTAAGACCTAAATTTTAAAACCAAATTCACTTCAATAGCTTCAAAATTAGAAGAGTTATTAAAGGACAAAGTTGAAAAACATTAAAAAAAGTGTGTAAAGTCGCCGCATTCGACGGTACTCTTCTTTTCTAGAATGTACTAAAAATCAAACAAAGTAACGTCTTCAGTGTTTCCCATAAACACAAAATACTTCCTCGCATATTTGATTATTAATAAACGAAATTAGTCAACTCTTTGATTTCATTCATAAAATTTTTGACAATAGTCAAAATACTCACACTGATAAGTGATGAAAATTTTCAAGATAAACGAATTAAAGGTGAAACAATTTTTTCTGGACACGTTACCAGGACACGTTTAAGCACTGTTTCCTGTAACCTTTTCTGCTAGCGCTCGAACAGACAAATTGTTTACCAGAAAAAGCGTCCGAACAGTTTTCTGGCATATTTCGCCCAGAACTGGCCCAGGATCACCAGTCCTGGTAGCGTCCGAACAAAGCTATAGTTTTGAGCAACCCCGAACTGTGTTCGATTATGACGCCGTCTGGTTTCGTCGGTAGTCGAGTAAAACGTGAATTTACCAGCATCGAGGAGGCGACAAGGTTACTTACCACAAGCACAGTTCCATCCAAATTGCCTTGCGGCGGCGAGTCGCCCAGCGGCGGTGAGTCCATCTCCGAGGAGCCGGGAGAGTCGCGCATGCGACGCTCGCACAGGGCGAGCTCGCCGCGGCGCTTCGAGTAGTCGAGTTCGCCGTCGGCGGTGATGTGGGTGTCCATGGGCAGGGCGCCGATGTAGCGGCCTTCCGCGTACGCGACGCGACCGTCGTCCTCGTCGGGCGGCAGCACGTGGCCGGCGTAGCGCGGCGCCTCCAGGTGTATTCTGGTCTGCGGCGACGGCACGTACATGTCGATCGGGTCGGTCTGCGGCGGCACCTTGCTGGCGTACGGCGGCGTCGAGACGCGAATGCGGTTCTGCAGCGGCCGGTGCGGCTCGTCGTAGTAGAAGGCGCGGCTGCTCTGCGCGTACGGATTGGTGATGAGCGGCGAGTCGCTGACGCGCGGCCGCGGCGACGTTTTCTTGCGCAGCTCCAGCGGCGGACTCGGCGTGACCGAGAGAGTGGCGGCCGCCTGCCTGCTCTCGATGATGTCGCGGTCCGTGATGATTTTGGCGTTCGCTGCGGACAAAAAACGTAAGCACTTATAGCGACCGCGACGACTGATCCGACCAACCGGGAGCGCGTTTGCCCAACTCGGCTGTCGACATCCTCCTCCCCCCCTCCCCCACGACAACATTTTTTTACTTTTCCCCCATTCTTTTAACCGGGTAGTGCTTAAATCGTCTGTGGTACTGGAGAGCCGGCGTGCTATCCTTTTTTTTTTGAACAGACCAGTGCTCTGTCAACGCCGCTATGCCGTCTCAGTGGCGGTTGAGAAATCGCATGAACGCAGAACAGCAAAACCGAACAAAATCGTTAACTCGTCATTTTCAGGGTTGCCAGATGATGTACATGAAATGTCCGCATACTTATTTTTTCCCCACCACAAAAAAACCGTACACATCCGTACGGTACAAAATCATACAAAGTCCGTGTAATTTCCGTACGCCAAACTTGTTTTCTCTCAATTTTTACAATTCGTTGCTTTTTTTTTTTTTTTTTCGCTCCAAAAGAAAATTGATTGTGAAAAAAGGTCAATATTCATCTGAATAATAAGAAATTTAATAATGAATTATGAGATTATGATAAAATTTTCCCCAAAGATTTTCTCCCTCCCATTTTGTTGGGAAAAAATTACTGAAAATCCGTAAAATCTGTACGAAATTGGCAAAAATCCGTATTTGTCCGTACAAAGTCCAATATCCGTACGAAAAATCCCCGTTTTTTTGTTCATGGTCGAAAAACCGTACACATACGGATAAATCCGTACGTCTGGCAACTCCATTTTACCAAAGCGAGTACAGGTTGGCAACCCTGTCAACCGACCACCTTCCGCGTATGCGTTCCCCCAACTGCTCTCGTTTGCTGGCTGTCTAATACCAGACGATCGACGAACTTGAAGAGAAAATGAACCGGCTCTTAACTAGTCCAAGGAGTGATGTTGCTAGGAGAGATCGAAAACGGAAAGGCTATATCCATTTTATTAATTAATTTTTAAAAAATTTTTTTACATAATCAGAGACGAATCATATTTTTAAAATTTCATAGGAAACTAAAGTACTTTCTCATTGCAGCGAGCTCAGCTGGTAAATATATTTGCATATGAGACCCAAAAATATCAGTTTTGAAAAACTCGTCATCACTAGATATGGACTTGGGATCTTTTAGGTTCTCAGGTCCATACTCCATACGCATCGGAAGTTGAAAAATAATAGAATATGACGAATGCCGCCTTTTTCATTAAAAACGGTATATTTCCTTCCGATTGAAGATGAAGAAATTAAATTCAACACTCAATTCGGAAACCTTGAAACACGATCGATATCGATGAAATAATGGAAATCTTACCAGCAGCGGCTGACGCTGACTGTACCGGTGGCGGCAAATGGTAAGAAGTCAGCGGCGATTCTTGCATATACGGTTGGTAAATGAACTGTGGTGGATGAATATAGTGGGCTGACTGCACAGCCGCATGCGGTAATAGATTGGAATTCTGGAAATGAAATCAAAAGTTACTAAGCTAGCAACTTGAAACGTTTACTTAATGCGTTTTTTGCAGCTTACGTACTAGACTTAGGCCACGAAATCAGGAAAAAAAAAGATATTACTAGAAACATCGTTATCATTCAGCTTTTATCCCCAGCGCTATTGTCTTTCATCGAATATCGATTTCAGACTTTAAAACTATTGTAGTATTCGTAACAAATATCGAGAAATACGGCAGTATACGTCTGACCCTTACTTTAATTTCGTTTTCACTCACCAGTGTGGCGGTGCTGTGAATGACTCTGGGCTGCGGTGACGGACTCTGAACTGCCAAAGCAGCCCTCGACTGAGGCGAAATGTTCTGCAGGTAATAGAAGCCGGCTGGCGAGTCGATCTTCAACGGCTCCAGCGGTCCCATACTTTTCATTGGATGTGCCACCTGTTAGCATAGAGCACCGGAACAGGTTATTCATTACAGTACTGCTAAAAAACAAAAGAAAGCCAATAGAAAGCGCGTTTTACATACCCTCGAATTGTTCGCACCCGTGACAATAGGTTGAGGTGATATTTTCGGCGAGCCTAATGGAGGACTGGCAACAGCACCGTGTAACAATGGGCTCGTATACTGCGGTGGATAGGGTACTTCGTCATTCGAATGACTGTCACTTTCGGCATTCAATGTCTGCAAAAAAACACACACAAAAAATAATGAAACATGTTTCACGGAATTTAACGAACAAACGATTAATCTATTATTTGAACATGTTCTTTTTCCTTTTTTTTTTTGTTCTTTTTTTTTTGGAGTGAGAGCGCAGAAAAAAGAGAACTAACTGAAAAAACTGACGAACATAAGGATGCGAAAATGAAATTATAATACGAGACAGTACAGAACTTCAAGTTCGCACAACCGACCTACGTGGAGGGGCAACAAAAATTTGAAATGACACAGTTCGAGGACATATCATGCGAAGTACCTATAGAGCGCATAATAAATCAACACTGTTGGACATCATTAAACTCACTTACGTTTTTAGTCTGACTGAATGAGCACGATGTAAAAATTAATAAAGGATAAAAACAAAAAAAGGTGTTGAAGTCATTCAGCAGGTACGAAAAATTAGCAACAAACTGAGAAAAATAGCAGACGACAAGAAATCAAGCACTTCTGTTAGCCCACCTCGAGTATAGGTTGTTGAATCAATAATGCCGATAATATGGACGAATCGTATGGATAAGCACAATAAAAATACGCGACCCGAACTCCGAAAAATACCTTCACTTTCTTTACAACTTCTAAAACTCAGCCAACAATTGAATCGTTAATCAAATACCCACATAACGAAGTGGAAACTTTTCAACAGATAAGATTCGTTTTCATCAAGAAACCTTTTTTTTTTTTTTTTTTTTCAACGCATTGACCCACGCAAACGACACAAAACTCATTGAAAAAAATTCTGACACTACTTCAGTACACCTCCGACATAAAAATGAAGGTACAGAATCATTTACATATTTGCATTTCTGACAATGTAATCAAGCTTTGCGATAAGATAAACTGCATGCCACAGTTTACTCGCGATTCTCGCGATTCTCACGATTTTCCAAGGAAAAGTTATACGTAGGCAAATAAATTTCAAAACAGAGAAAAAAAAACTGCAAATGAAATAGGTACCTACTGCAATGACCAAAAGTGAAGTGAGAAAAATATGAACATGTTCTCATGGCTTCTTTCAGTTATGAGGACAAAAAAAAAAAAAATCAACGAATTGTAAAATTGAAAGAAACCCTACATTGAAGATAAGATCTTAGATAATACAGCATGGATAGCCAGCGAATGAAATTTCGACCGGTCAACATGGCAAAAGCATCTAAAAATATTATGCGGGATCGCATGCGCAGAAGTAGTCGGTTGGCGTTGGTTGATACGATTTGCGAACGGTGGACCACGTAGGTGATAAGGTTGCGTACTAGTTATGATTTCTTGTTGTTAGTGTTCGTATACTCGCTTCGCGCAGTTCGCGCATGGCTACGCTTGTTCGATTTTCTTGTTCGGCGCATGACATTCCGCATAATATTTTTAGATGCTTTTGCCATGTTGACAGGGTCGTTCAATAAGGCAAGGATAGGGGGCTGGCTAAGGATAAGATACAGCAAAATTTTTCCACGAATAGAATCTCATCGATTTTGAATGAAAATATGTTTTATTGAGTCAACGAGAAAACCAAATTCAGCTTCGATATCTCGATCATCATAACCAACAATGCAAACAAACCAAAATGTGTTCGCTTATTCTCGTCATTTCGCAGAAGTTTACATTAAATAACTCATTTCTACAGCTAATCGCTCACTATACCCGATAAAATTAAATTAAAAACACACTTCCTAGGGCACCCTTTTTCAATCCATCGAAAAAAGAAGCAACGATAAAGGAAACTAATCCTAAGAAAATGAGATAAGAGTATATCAATTTTACGTTATTCGGTATAATTATAGCCATACGGCTGTACTTTAATTCTAACAGATACCTACATCTAATAAAAACTCAATTTATAACCAAATAAAAATGCACCATTGGAAAATTTATATTTTACTTTTTCTTTTTCATCTTCCATATTAAATACGTGTATAATCAAAGATTAGACGATGGTCAAAGATTACTTTTAATTTTCGTTTTTTATTATAAGCTTTAACTTGACTCACGATTGCTGACGTATTTCGTTTTTAGAGACTAGTCGACAGTGCTATTTATTGCTCTGTCTTCAGTGAAATAAAAAGGAAACGACGAATTACAAACTGAATTGTAAAATCAGTTTTCTTCTCCATGAAATCGCATTATGTACGAATTTTCCCTTTTTTCAAAATACGACTTTCATGTGTTTTGAAAAACTTGATTCGATTGGAATATTTATGATATAAATTAGTCATCGGCTAATGCAGTCATCATCTCTTGATTCGAATTAATTAATTAATAAGTATAATTTTAGATTAAATGAAGTTTATTATGGTGTAATCTAAGTCGCCGAGGAATTAATAAATATCATTGGATGTAAATAGAAGAGCTAATGCACCAGTGAGAGGAGAGGCCACTTTGCTGTCTGAAAATTCTAATGACGTCAGTTTTTTTTATCCACGAGTCGAAATATAAAACCCATATAAAAGTACCATTATAATGCATGTCACAACGCTTATAGTTAGAACTTGAAGGCTGTCGTCGAGTATTATATTATCATCCTTAATTCAAAAAATGATCGTAAGAATCAAAATATTGAAATAAAATTTTGAAAAGAAAGTAAGTAAAAGTTGAAAAATTCGGGGTTACATCTCCCCATCCCGGCAGCAATAACAACAAGTTTACTTTTGATGCGAAACTAACCTGTATAATATGAGCTTTTGGTGTAATGGGCGTCAAAACTCGAGGCTGTGGTATCACCGTTTTCGAAGTATGTAATTTAGCAGCGGACTGCGATTGAGAATACACCTGCGAAGGTAAACGACAAGAACAGACTTTAGAGATACATACATACATATAATACTACCTACTATGTGGGAACACAAAACTATAGAGGACGTCACGTTTTTTAAAACATTTTTTTTTCAGTGTAAATACGAGCTCTTCCACTCTTACTCGCCTGCCCCTCACCTTATCACTTCTTCAAGAAATATATAACTAATTCGAGCAAAGTATGCTGAAATTGTACAACTGCGCGAGCAACGTTCAAGTGATTTTTATGCAGCTGTTGAGCAGATTTTTAACCATATTTGTAAATTTTTTTTCACTTTCTGCTCGGCAATATTTTCATTTGTGACACTTATTTCTCTACTCGAGCAGAATGCTTGCAACACCTTTGTCCCTTCCTCTATCCACCTTCGCACGAAGTAATAGCGATAGTTTCTTTCCCACAGTCGACTGGTTCGCTATGAATATTTTATACTCGGGTACCGAGTGGCATTACACCAAAAAGAGGAAAAATTTCAAACAAACCTACGTTTGTTTACCTTATTTCAATACTGAAAATTGTGGTGCTGACAAGATTTTGAATTATAAATACCCGTCTACTTGCGAGCTTTCAGAACTAAAGTACTCTTACTAACCCAGGAATGAAAAAAAACATTTTTCCAATTGTTATTGAACAAAAAAAAGCACAAAATTGACCACGAAAATGACAATCAGCTACATTTTTATAACAGCTGTAGAAATAAAGCGAATGACGTCTTCAAACGGACAATTCAAGCTTGCTTATAACCGAAGGGGCCAATCGAATTTCACAAGTTTTACGAACAAATCGAATATACATTAAGATAACCGAAGAGAATAACGGTTGTACAAACGAAGCTATAGAATAAAATGAAACTAGAGTAGAATTTCAATACATTTTCAAGGTAATCGCGGAAAATTAAAAAGGGTGTTGAAAAGGAGAACTTCCTAGGTATTTTTCCAACTAATAGCACTCTTAAGGTACCATAGTAACGGAAAATTCGATTAGGTTCGATATTTTGGCAGATCATTTCAAACAGCTGACACACTTTTGCACAAATTTATTTTCTATTTTATCAATTTACAACGTCATATTTCCAGTGCTCCTACGTTCGCTTGTCTCGAAGAACTTAAATATTGATTTTAATTGATCAATAATTATTAGTTTTTCGCAAGAAGATTGAATAATATTTTAAAATCTCTATTACCTATTTACTTTTCCAACATTTCCTTTTCTATAATAACTTCGGTCGCCCCATTAAATAAATTTATCAAATCAAGCCAAATACTCACCATAGGTGAATAGGGCGGATTATAGGCCACCGTATGCGGAGTGTGAGATTTCAGCGCTGCAGAAGGTATGATAATGGAAGGAGTGGTGGTCTTTATCAGGCTGATAGGCTTGTCGTCCACAGCTACAGGACACGGTGCCGGCGGTGGGACGACGCGTACAACCGGCGAAACGACTTCTGGCGTTGGTAGAGCTGTTTTCACTGTGGTAGCACTTGGCACCGATGCTATAACACTGGTGGCTATGGTCGAAGCGATGACGGTGGAGCTCTCAGTCGCAGGTGAAACACTTTTAACGCTGGCCTCGGACTTGACTAATGATATGGCCGACTCTTCGATCACCGTTTCGTCCCATCTTGCTTTCTTTTTGGGCGGATATTCGGGTATTTCTTGAGATCTGCAGGAGAGATAGAAAGAAAAAAAAAAAAAAAATAGACCCGATTAATTTTAATTACATTCGTGAAGTCGGAAGCGAGTACAAGCGATTGGTAACGGGCATTGGAAGTGTATTTTAAGTGCATCCCACGCTATTTACCGCAAAAATAAAATCATGCATTAATTATAGAAAAAGAGAGAAAAAAAAAATCATTTCGTCTAAAACCATAATATGCCACTTCGTCAATGCCACGTTCAGGCAAATGCAACTTTTTTTTTTCGTGCTCTCAAGCCATCGGATACGTCAAAACTTTTCACGCACACGCTACGAGCTTAAAACTATAATTACTATACATTAAAGACCACGGAAAATCCTCAGATTGAACAACGCATCTATTAGCTGTGTAAAAATAAAACGAGCCTTCGTAAATAACGGTCGAGCAGCAAAACACGAATGCAAACGTTATCGATATAAAATATCACTCAGAAATCCATTCCAAAATGAAATGAAAAATATCTAAAAACTAACGTCGACTATTTACAGCAGCGACATACTTGCAGGATTTTAATGGAATTTATAAAGAAGAGCAATCTTAATGAACTGACAATGAAAATTCAACGTGCACCATTTCCAAACTTTAGTCACTAGTGAAAGGAACACAAATTAATCTTTGTAGCCCGAAAATTCGAAAAACAAATGTACAAAATTTACAATACGTATAATCGAAGAAGTGAATGAACTTAAATAGGAAATGAGCACAGCAGCGTAATGTGTAACATCGTATAACTATATATATGGGAGAAAAATGAAGCATACTACATAAACTGACAGCTGACACAATAATTTCCTTTCCGTAGTTCTTCTCTGACTGACGGGCTGAATGAGGAAAGCATTTTCTCTTTTCGCTATTAAAATTATTCAAATGATATCATATTCAAACTTAGATAAAGGAAACTTTAACGATTATGAATTATTCGTCAAAACATAGAATAAGGGGAAAAAATTGATTATTCATAAAAGTATACTTGGACAGTTGAAATTTAATTTTTTTAAATCTTCTATGAGGCTAGGGAAGAGTCTAATTTTGTTTTATCATGGGCTCTTGTCAGTAACTAAGTGTATTCTTCATCTTATGTTATTTTAATTCGTGATGATGTAACTTATATCAATGATAACTGATATCATCTGTTATCATAATTTTAAAACAACAGCCATGACGGATTTACTAGGAAGGAGGACAGAAAGTCAACCCCCAGGCATGTTCAGAAGCAACTAAATTTCATTCAGCACACTTACGCACAAAACAATTCTCACAAATCATTTTTACCAAACCAAACCAAACAAATATACGTAGTACAGCAAACTATGTACATACGACGAATCGGCAATGAGAACCAATATTTCAGCTCAACTCGCGATGCGATATTCGCCAGAGTATTTACATATTTATAGACGTAAAAAATCCCTCCTCACTTGCAACTTTACATCTGCGACGCGACGTGAATTTTCGAACAATGCCAAAATTTTAAAAAACCTTGGAACTTATCAGAACTCGAAATGACGAGCCAAATTTCGAGAAAATCTATGCTGTGTCGGTACACTAGACAGGTGCCGAAAGGTGGGAACCCAATACGCATGCGGGAATAAGAAAATAAGGCAGGCAAAACTATACAGCGAAAATCGAATCGAAGAAAGATACATTTTCGACAAAATAATAATAATAATTATAATAAAAAATAAAAAAACTACGAGAGAAGCGACTGAGGAATTTTCCATAAATATGAATTTGCAGAACATCACTTTCGAGGTTACAAGATTTTCACACGACGAACGTCGTTACATTTAGGGTTTCAATTTTTTTTCCGTTTTATATTTCTTTCCCTTGAACAATTTTTGAAGAGAGAATAAATTTCGCAACAGAAAAAATAATTATTTTTTTCAAATCAAATAGAAATAAGGATGAGAAATCCATAATAAACTTTCGATACTCTCTCACGAAGCTTAGAACACAACTCTAGAGCTAGTGGGTGGCATCAAAAAAAAAAAAAAAAAAAAAAAAAGACTTAATTCTCTCAAATCCGAAAAAAAAGTCAACGAAAAGGGGAAGGATGTTCTTCACAACGAAATTCATATTCAACGGTACTAACTGATTTAAATCCGTGAGAACAGGTACATACTGTCCTTCTTCGGCCTCCTTCATCGGTATCAGCAGTCCGCTAACCGGATCGATCAGGTTGGTCGGTTCGGTGGAAGTCCGCGCCGACACCGGCGAAGACGGAGTCATGGCGGATGGCGAGGTCGATGGCACTGACAAGGCGGACGGACTGGCTGGGAAGTCATCGTCGTCATCCTCGGTCACGGCTGTAGGTACACTATCGGTGACTGGCACGGCTGCCGGAGGAAGCACTTCGGCCTTGGCCGCGGTGGCCGGCACCGCAGCTACGGGCTTCTTGGCTCCGCGAGCGTTCTTGCGGGTCGACTCGTGGACGGTTGTGATGATGGCAGCCGCGGCTTGGGCAGCGATTCTTGTCGTCCGCCTGGTAGGTCGAGGACTCTGGGCCGTTTTCGTCGGCTTCTCAACGACCGGCGCTGGTTCTACGGAGGCACGAGGACCTCCTTCTTTCTCCTAAAACAAGGCGAAAATAGTAATGTGTTATTGCCAAAATGCCGAAAACAATATCCTTAATTTACTTAAATTGATAATTAAACTAAGTAGATGCCCCATACGAAATTTTTTAGCCACCCAATAAATGAAGCCGAGTCCACCTACGTATACCACAAATACGTAATTAAAGTCCCCTTCACGTTTATAATGGCTATTCGAAATTTCCATCCTTTCAATCCTTTCAATTTAGAAGTTCTCAATTCGCAAAACTTTAACAGTAGTTAAAATGAATAAACTTTTCGTCAAAACCCTTATCACGATCATACTTCGTGAACAATTTTTCTTATATCTCAATTACTCCCCGCCCCGCAAAAAAATGAATAAACAGATCAATATTTTTCGTAGAATTAATCGATACCAGGAATTTTACAAGTAAAAAAGTACTGCTAATTTCAGGACTGGTATTCTCATTATTAATATACTACTTTAAAAAATTTTAATTACTCGATAAATAAGAACTTTAAAAAATATTAACGACTCAAAGAACAAGAAATATATAAATTTTCAGAATTTAAAGTACGTTTTTGAAACAAAATGCTTGGATGAGAGCTCAAAAGAGATGACAAAAAATACTCGAATTACCTGCAGCCGACGAGACTTTCGAGTATGAGCAGACGTTGATTTTGGAGTGGACGGGGAGGTGGTTGTCGTGCTCGTGTTCGAAGAGATCGGAGAGATGGATTTCATTTCGGTGATAACGGATGTTTCCGATACTGGCACCGAAACAGGCGTACTGGTGGACAACGACGCAGGTTCAATCGGACTTTTGATCGTGAGAATAAGTCTGGGTCGTTTCACCTCTTCCTCCGAATCCTCTTTGAACTCGTAAACATCGGCTGACGACTTTTTCGTCTTGTAAGTGCTCAATGGCTCGTTATCTTTGGTAATATGATGATTCTGCTTGCCTCGTCTGGTGACAACACCACCCGGGGCAGCGGCCTTTCGGCGACGTCCACGTTTAGCATTGTACACATGATCGGCAACTTTAGCACCTACGAAATCAAATTAAAAAAAAGATTAGAAAACCATTGATGGAACTTATCATTCGCAACAGTCAAGTAGCATGCGTACCTATTTCTGCTCCATGAGTATCGTCAGTCAGCTCGGAGGTCTCTTCGTTCGACTCGCCCTGAAGGTCGCATGACGAAACGGACTCGTTCTTTACAGCCTCGAAGCTGGAATCTTTCTCTTCCATCTTGGACATCGAAGAATCGAGTACATCTGGGTCGTGGTTCACTTTTAAAACGCAGTTATAATCGCTGACCTGTGCCTTGACGACTGTCGACTCGCTCATCTTCAGCAGTATCTCGGCGGATGTGATTTCCTCTTCGGTAGCTAGCGCAACCTTGTTTGGAGCAGGGGACGGGGTCACGTTGGCAACGATCGCAGTCGGTAGACAGTCGTCAGCCTTCTGAATGGTACGTTTCGACTCGTGTATACGCTGCACCACCTTCTCCAAGATGTTACGATTATTCTCGGGCATTTTGTGATTGCATTTGGTGAAATCGTTCGCCACGCCTTTGAATATTTCATCTTCGACGCTGCGAGTAATTTCTTTGTCTTTCAAGATCACATTCGACCTTGTATCATCGATGCTCTCACCAATATTGTCTTGATTGATGGCCGGTTTCACGATGTTCTCTTTGTTCGCCTCACTCACTTCTGTATGGGTTCGCTCCTTCTCTTTGCTATCGACCATTTCAGTATTCTGCTGTGCAGGAATTGGTAACTTCTGCTTCAGTGCCAGGTCAGTATCGGTGACGACAGTTGGTTTAGAGTCGTCATGAATTACCGGCTTCAGCAACTCCTCTTTATCCACCACTTTAGCCGAATCGTTTTCAGCCACACGTTCCATGATGACGCTGCGGAAAGGCGATTCTTTTGTGACCCTATAATCGAAACTCTGCTCTGCGCCGGTAGTCAGTGGCTTTTTGATGGTCGAATTGTATGTATGGTCACCCAATGATGGTTCTTTAAGGACGGGCAATGATTCCACCACTTCCTTCTCGCAAGCCACAGAAGCCTCTTTCGCATTCTCGTTCAGTGATTTGTTTTCAATCAGAACTGGTTTTGTTGGTTCCGCCGGCTCCACAGCTACCGTTTCAGCCCGCTCCACGGATTTTGGCTGAGATTCGGTCTTTTTGGCCTCCACTGGCGACAGGGAGAGGATCGAGTTATTTGGCCGCAGCCTTTCTTTTTCAACGGCATTTTGATTGGACGGGCCATTGCATTCGGCGTAAGATCTCTTGCGCTCATTACGTTTCGTATCGTTTGTTTCTTCTACAACCGCCACTTCACTGATGGTGATCGGATCAACTTTGGGAGGCTCAGGCGAAATAACGTTCTTGATATACGTTGAAGGGGACTCTACTTTGGATAGAATCGTACGATCGTTACTCACTTTAACGATGTTGTTGGGTGGATGATAAGTAGACTTTGGTGGTACAACGCAATTATTGTAGACGCGTTTCTCGGGGGCTTTGACAAAAACGTTTTTCTCGATGACCGGTTCGATGATCGGAGGCATTTCGGATTTTGGTGGTTCAGAGATAGATTCTTTGCTCACCTCAGGAGCAAGAGCGATTTTCTGAATCTCGGGAACGGTCTCTTTTACAGGTTCATTGATAACAGGCACATCAGGAGTTTTGGCCAGTTCTTTCACTTCATCACCCACTTTCAAAGATTCCAAACTGAAGTCTTCTTTGCACAGCTTTGGCAGAAAATTGTCTCCAGTTAGATTAGGCGTATTTGGTTCATCGGGTACTCTTAAAGGCTCCTCTGTTACAGAATTTTTGACAGAAACCAACGATGGCTTGATAGAATTTTCTGCCAAGTGTTCACTCTTAGCCATATCTGGGTCACTACTCCCAGATTTTTCACTTTTTGAGAAGTCAGAACTCGAGCTATTCTCATGAATTGTATTTTCATCCAATTCTTGGATCGTAGAGTCATTCAAAGATACTTCGGGCTCCAGACTGGGTGGTTTCTCTGGCGTAGTGAAGTAGGAGCTCGCAGCACTGGTATTAACTGCCGAAGTTGAATTTGCAGAAACATCTTTTGAAGATAAAGCAGAGGTTGCAGTATCTCGACTGGGCTCGTCAGATGTTGTATCAGCTTGTCCTACAGTTACAAAACTGTCATCGCTCGAACATTTTAGATGATCTTCAACCAAGTCTTCAGCGTCACTCTTATTCGCCGACGCCATCTCCTCAACGTCTGTGTCGATTTGGAGGCCACGATCAGAACCGGGTGTGTCGGGTTTCATGGCATCTCCTCCATAACAGTCGCTAAAAGTAGCAAACTCTGACGACTCGCCCAGAATAGCTGCGATAGCATCCTCAGTCTCCTCTTGAGAAATAGTGATGCCAGTTTTATCCTCAGCGACTGCAGACGAAGGTTTCTCTTCGACTGGACGAATTGGCTGCTCCACCACATCATTGTTGGATACCGTTAGCACCTGAGAAATGCTCATCACAGCTTGCTCGTGAATGTTTTTTGAAGTACTGTGGCTGGCAACGTCCACAACAGTTTGTTCATTTAGCTTTTCTTCTATAGCATTCGAAATACTTTTCACAGCTTCGACTTCATCCACATTTTTTATAACTGTCGTTTTCGTTGTCTCCTTAATCTCTTCATTTATGCTTTCTGCTATGGAACTGGTAACGATATCAACCGCCTCTTGCTGCAGTACCTTACGATCTTTGAGCGCGTCCGGTAGCTCGTCATCTTTTGATGTTTTCTCGGCTTGCTCGTCGAACTCAAAAGCCTGTGAGGTCTTGACAGAAGGTGTCACATTTTCCGCCACAAGGGGTAATGGTGGAGGCGGCGGAGAAACTTCTCCTTTTTCTGCAGGCTTTGTATGGTGGTGGTTATGATGGTGGTGGTGATGGTGATGGTGGTGGTGCTTCGACGACTTTTCCTCTTTAGACTTCTTACGTTTTTTCTTCTTCGGTTTCATATGCTCGAAGAAGTTTTCGTAGCTGTTATTGGGCTTATCGGTGGAATTGAGCAATGGCATGCCCAAATCGGAATTGATTTTGGTGAATTTGGGCTCCTCCATGGGAACTGGCTCGCTTTCGCGAACGTCCTTGTTACTTGAATCGGAATCGGCGTCATACACATCGGACACACTGAGTTTGGATAATTTTTGATCGTTCATCTTTTCAGAGTCGTCGGACATGGAACCGAAAATATCTTCCTCCAGATTTTCGACAGTTTTAATCTGAAATAAAATAATAAAATAAATAGAATTACTATCACATTTCACTGCGGGGAAAACTGAATGCGTAGAAGGATTGAATAATAAATCATGAAAAATTTTCAGACGTTAAAAATTACTAGGTACCGACTTATTAAAAGAGGATAAGGATTCGTTTTCGTTGAAAGAATCAAATTTGAATTTATCACTGATTTTGATTATTCAATTATTTCTCTACAAAATGATGTAATAATTTTAATTGTGAATTTTTAAAGTATGAAATTCTTGATAATCCAATTTAAAAAAAAATTTAAGACAACTTTTTAAAATAGGTAAGTACATTTAATTTCACGTTAATACCATCTGTATATTACAAGTAGGTACCGTCGAACGGGGTGACTTTACATTCAAGGGGCGACTTTACCCACTTCGTTTTAGCCCAATAAATAAATTGCCAGGCAAAAATTAAAACCGAAATACGATTTCGATCGAAGCAGGTAGAAGGAGGAAAAGAAAAAAAAGATCGCCGCTCCTACCTCACTTCACCTAGTAACAGAACAAGAAAATAAAGCGGCGATATGGTTTTTTCCTTTTTCTTATTCGTCTTTTTTTTTTAACCACAGACACTCAAAATATTCAATTCGGTTTCACACGGTTGAAGTTGGTACTTGACTAGTTTCTTTTCAATCGTATGTCTGAGTAGAAACATCCTCAAATTTTGCCTCCCCACCCATCAATAACCCGTCAATAACAAATTGATGGGTAAAGTCGCCCCATTGAGGGGTGACTTTACACAAATTTTTTGAAAAATCATAAAAAATAGAAGGAAGGCTGCAAACTCAAACTTTTTTTTACAATTGTGTTGAGAAATGTTAGACCTAAATTTTAAAACCAAATTCATTTCAATAGCTTCAAAATTAGAGGAGTTATTAAAGGACAAAGTTGAAAAACATAAAAAAAGTGTGTAAAGTCGCCCCATTCGACGGTACTTGAAAAAAACTTATCAACCGTATTATCTGGTTTCTATTAATTGTGCTATATTTCCAGCAATAAGTTGTAATTTAATGAAAAACTTTCGAACCGTTTTTTCGACATACGTTTTCTCAATTCATTTAATTTTTTCTGAGAAATGACTGTTCTAATCAGGTTGGTTTTTCATATTTGTTGGCACAATTATGCCCTACAAATAGACACAAGCGTTCTCGGCATAGTACATTTAGAAGGCGCTAGATATTTTCCTACGAGTTGAAAGTATTTATAAAAAAGGCATTCTCGAAAAAATAATGATAATATTTCAAATTTAGGCAGAACTTCAAAATTCCTACCTATGTAAAAATCTATCTTACGGTTGGATAAAAAATTCTTCAAAACTTCAGCTCCTCAACTATAATACATTCTGAGTGTGAGTAAAAGGAAATAAAAATGCCTGATGAAAAACAATTCATTTTCATCCCTCGCAAAAAAAAAAAAATAATAATAATAATAAGTTTATCCGAATGTGATTTTCAACATTTTATCAACAAATCCAACCAACTCAGTTTAACACGTGAAACATTAGAAATTAATTGAAGCCGCTAACTTCAATTAGTTCTGTCGTTTTTCGTATTCATTCGCCTTACAAAACAAAACAACTGACCAAAAAGTTGAAGATTTCAAAGTCAAAAGACGTCATTACTCGTTTGCGTAATTTGTTCTCTTTTTCCAACATCCTATTCATATTTTTCAAGATTTTATCAATATAATTGCCATCGTTATAACGTTTATCCACACAGCTGAAAGTTTCTCATGAAGAGCCATTTTCCGCAACGTTAGTGCATTTTCAGTGCGTATATAGTAAACATTTAAAAAAAAATATTTCTGCTACTTTAAACCAGCGATAACGAACGGGAGGGGGGGATTCATAACAATTAACTATACTCGCAGAATTTGGGCACGCCTTCACAGCTTTCATTTAGTGCTAATAAAATCAGAATAAACTTACCTTATTACGATTTTTCTTTTTCTTTTTCTGTTTGTGTTCTTTCTCTTTAGTTTCTTCATCACCGGCGTCGCTGGGAATGGATTTCCTTCGTTCCTTTTTGGAGTGCTTTTTATTGCGGTCGATGGAGTGCTCTCGACTTTTCTGACGTTTCTGCTTCTTTTTATGGGACTTCTTTTTCTGGTACTCGTTGATGTCGTAGACCATAGGATCTAGAAGGGGAGGTGGTGACAGATTCTCATTTTTCACGTAATCATGATGCAGCTCAGCCAGGTTGTTGAACAAATCATCGCCTTTCTCTTCCTGCTTGATGACTACATCTTCCCCAAACAGATCACGGGTACTTTTAGATGGAAACCGATTAGTGGCCGACTTGACACTCTCGTTTTCGGACGTATCAGACAGCAACCGATCGAATTTCGTTTGACTGTCTTCCGCCAGAAAATTATTTTTCTTAAATCTTGAGGCAGCGAAAAGATTTGGCTTTACCTCATCCTCTTCGGACACGTCCGAGATCAACATTCGCATTTTTGTCTTCGGACAATCGACAGTAAAGTTGTTCACTCGGTTCAGTTCACCTTTCATAATCATCGCTTTGAGATCGTTTTTTGGTTTGGACCGTTTCAGTAACGGTGTATTGGTAGCATTTGCCTTCTTTCTCGCCTCCTCGTCCGTAGATTTGGCCATTACGTTGGTAACATCATCGTCCTCGTCATCTGTGAAGTCGGAATACACTTTCTTGGCCTCGATTTTCGGCCCACTGCTGCTAAAAAACGACATCGTCTCCTCTCGTATCAGTTTTTCATTTTCAGATAAGTCGGATTCGGATTTCTTTTTGGATTCATTGTTATTCAGCAGGTTGGCGTGGCTGGACGGGCGCTTCTTTGACATACCTCGCTTGAATTTACGCTTGTTCTCACTCAGAAGCGAAAACTGGTGATCTCGTTTCTGTTTCAGCTTAATTTCGTCTTCGGAGGTGTCAGTGAGCGTGTGTTTTGACTTCTCTTTGTTCTTCAACGAACGTCGAGCTGTCTTTTTGTATTTAGCCGGTTTGGACTCGCTTTCGCCATCCGAATTCAGTTTCTGCTTCGATCGTTCGTCATCGGAGGAGTCAGTTTGCTGCACAGATACCTTCAACTTATCGCCAGAATGCTCTTCATCGGAACTGTCCAGTATCAGCTTGTTGCCTTTACGTGAGGAAACCGTTCGCTCGGCGTCGGTGTCATCATCATACGACGTCGACCGTTTCTTCTCCTCGCGTTTCACTCGCGACTGCTTCAACTGACTGAATTTCTCCTTCAGCTTCTCCTGTCGTTTCTCCTCCTCCTGTTTCTGCAGGTTCTTGGTTGATCGGGCTTTCACTTTGTCATACATCGAAATGTAGGCAGGCTCATCAAGCACCACGTCGAATATAGAATGATTTTTTTGCTTCAGTTTGGCCTCGTCAAAGCTTTCAAATTCGCTGTCGCTACTGCTATCGCTCAATGTCTTCCGTTTCTTGGATTTCTTTCGTTTAGAACTGGAGTTATATTTTTCCAGCTTTTTACTGCGAGATAAATCGTTTTTCTTTTCTTCCTTACCGCTATTTGTGTCAATGACCGAGCTGTTGTGTCTTTGCCGGTCAAATTTCTTAGGACACTGAGATTCATTATCGATGGAATTGTGACGAGACTTTTCCTCGGCGTTGCTCTCCAAGCTGTCAAATGAACTCATCTTGCTTCGACTAGGAACAGAGTCAGATAGAGAACTGCTGCCAGATGAATTCTTACGTTCTTTGGACACATCATGGCGCTCAATCACTAGCTTTTGCATGTGATTCTCTTGATCTTTGTACTTTTTATACTCGTGATGCTTGACTTTACCATTTTCTGGTTGGCCCGTCAGTTTCTCTTTTTTCTTCTCTTTGGGAATTTCTTTCTCCGGTTCTTTCGGCTTCACATTCGTCTCCTTCTTGACCTCGGGTTTATGCACTTCGCATTTTCGTTCAACGGATTTCTCTTCAGTTTTCTGTTTTTCAGGTTCTACAGAAAGAGTGACCACTTTGGTCTCATCACGTTTTTCTTCGGATTTACGTTTTTCGACCTCTTTGTGTTTAGTTTCAATGTGCTTTTCTTTCTTCTTTTCTGTTTTTGTTCGCTCGCAAGATTGTTCACCGCTTTCCCTCTCCTTGGCCTCCTTATCTTTGTACTTGTTATTCTTGACGAATTCAACTTTACCATCCAGTTCGACGGATTTGCGAGGTTCGGATAAAAAATGGTTCTTCTTCTTGTCATTAGGCTTATTCTCAAACATGTTGAACTCTTTCGTTTTGATGCAATCTTTTTTCAACTTTGCGTCAGCACTGCTATAATCACGTTGAACTTCCGGCTCTTTGGACTTCAGTGGCAAACCGTCTGACAAGGTTAAGCTTTTTCTCTTCTCCAGCAACGGTTTCTTTTCTTCGGTAACTTCAGCTTTGGAGTCTATTGACTTTTTCTTCTCGTGTTTAATGTGAAATACGGTCTCAATAATTTTATTTTTCACCGTTATCGTTTTACTATCGTCGACATCGTTTGAGTCTTCATCGTCATCATCTTCGTCAACTGTACCACAGCCCGATTCAATATTTTCACTCGGAATAACTTTTTCATCTGAACTCTGGTGCTTTTCCACATCATTAGATGGCTTCTTCTCTTCTCTATCTCGCATTTTATCGTCTTTTTTCATGGAATCGAGATCTTTGCAGTCTTCAGCAGCAACATGGTTATAAGGAACTGATTGTAACGGTTTCTCCTCATCGTAGCCGCAACTAGGCTCTGATTTGGTAGTTTTAATATCACGTTTATTGATCTCGCAGACAGGAGAATTATGGTACACCTTTAACATGGGCCTGGTGTCGTTAATTTTCACTTTTGTGTGGTTTATCGTCTCCGCAGACTTCTCGGTTATTCGAAGCTTTTCATCGCTTCGGTCAACAGGTACATGGTCATCGTCGGTGCTGTATTCAATCGACGATCTTCGACTATTGGTAAGCTTTTCGGGCTCAGAGACCTCCTCGACTGGTTTGTTCGGTTTGTCTCGTTGCGACGGATGGAATGAGCTGGACAGGGGTGCATTCGAGTCACTCGAATTTCTGTCTATCGACGTTTTTCTCTTATCCAGCACGCTGTTCTCACGATCGGCAACTGGTGACTTGCACGTCTCATACGTGCTGTTTGATTTGGTTTTTGCTGGCTCCGCCACATGGTTAACCATGACAGGCGTCTTCGGCTCAGGAGGTAATTTTTTGGTCTCCTTGAACAGGGCAAGGTCATCATCGATCGACTTGCGGCCGATGCTTTCGACGCTGTTTCGACGAGACTCGCACGGACTCAGCGCCTCTTTCTTCAAATCGCCGCATGTTGACTCTAACCTGTTTAACGCTTCGCGCGCACCACTAGCACAGGCACTCGGGGCAGTAATCGGTGACGAGTTTTTTGGTAATTCAGTTAGCTTCTCAACCGAGTTGTTTCTCAATAATAACGGCATACGTGGGTTACTGCCGAGCACCGGTGCCGAGTTGGGTAACTGTGGCTGCGGGTGTTGCTGTTGAAGCGAGTCTGGTAGCGATTTGGACAGCGTGAACGAGGTATTCAGTTTGGGTAAGGCTGACTTGGGCGGCGGCGGATGCGACGGAAACGGATACTGAAGGCCTTTCATGACAAATGAGGAGATGGTGTTGCTGCCGTTAGCGGGGCCGCTGCTACTGCCGCCACCGCCGCTTAGGATGCCGCCACTCGTGCCACTGTTGCTTATGATGCTTGCCGTTGACAGCGTCTTTGAAGCGAGATTTGGTACGGGAGGGGGAACGGCAGCGGCGGTGGCGATCAGCGAATGAGATCTAGCGGAGCTGGCGACAGAAACGCGTGGAGGAATGAACTCGGTGGTGGGTGGTGGCTGGTCAGTTATCGTCTCCAGACGCTTGAAGTGGTCGTCAAACACGCTCTTGCGCGACAACACCGTCTGGCAGATTTCCGACCTTTGGCGGCCGATCGAATTCACGTCTAGTAACTTATGTTTGGTTTGCACAGCCGACGTGTCCAGTTTTCCAGTCAAAACTTTCGACCGCGAACCCGACCACTTTTCATATTTCTCGTCCAGTGACTTCAGCTGGTCGATCCACGGTGCCTTCAGCGTTTCCGTCAGCGAATCAAACGGCGTGATGCTGCTAAGCTTCGAGTCCAGAATGCTGGGTTTGTCTTTAACGACGACATGCGGCGAAGGCGACTGCCGACAGCCAGAGGAGGAGGTGTATGACGAGGAGAGCGATGACGTCGACGATGTGGACGCATTTCGCGGCAGGCCGTCGAAGGCTCGCGAACTCAGCGATGAAGAGGAAGACCCTGAGGGCTTGGTAGCCAGGTGGGGCGACTTCGACGGACGCTGCGGTGGCTCGGATGTCGGCGACGTCGAGCGAGTAACTTTATTCGCGAACGATGGTAATGGTAACGAGAGCGGAGTGTTGTTCGTATTCTTCTCTTTAGCCGCCCGACGACTCTCGTAGTGGGCGAGAATATTCTCGGGCCGCTCGTCACACAACGGCGTGCCGGGTCTGCTTTCCTCTCGACTGTTGCTACGCTGTCGACGGATCGCATTTTGCTGCTTTAACGTGGTTAGCTCTTCTTCATCGTCGTCGTCCGAACTCGAGTAGTTGTTCAGCTGCTCGAGTAATGACACACGTTCTTTTTGCAGCGTTACATCATCGGGTCGATGCGGAGATGGTTTCTCGTCGTTTTCCACATTTAAATTGAGGTCTTCGAAACTTCTGCAAAAAATAAAACGAGTAATAATTTTGTTAGTAATTTGTACGAATAAAAGGTACGAAGAGTACGTCTAGCAGGTTCATAAATTTTCCTTCTACTTAGGTACGTCTGAGCTGTAAACTACTCAACAGAGTCAAAGAAATGATCAAATGTATGACGTTTCTTTCTCCTATCTCGGTTTTTGGAATAAAATTTCATTCCTTACTGTAGCTCTGTACAGTTCACGAGGGCTTCGTATTTTAAAATGAAATTTGTCTGACTTACTTTACTCAGAGGTCGCTATTTACTTAGGGTTCGTTTTATAGTGATTTAATTCGAGAGCTGACTCTGAGTTAACCCACCTAAACAATAGGATTAGACGATTTAATTCAGTGTCACGTCACGGAAACGAGCACTGTAAAACTGGTTCTTAGTGAGTCACAAATATTAAATGAATAGTACCTCACAGACGAATAGAAAATATGATGTGAATACTCTACTTCATCATTCTCGATTGATAATGCAATTTTAAAATTTGCGAAAAGATTGTCCGATTTAATTTGGAAATAATTGTTCGAAAAACGATTTTCCAACAACTGGGTAAGTCACACACGTCAGACATATTGAATTCGAGTAACTCGTATCAATACCAGTTGCACGACAAGGAAGGGCCGTTAATATTAGCGAAAATGAATTTACAGGTGGCATAACGCGTATTACCTTGATATCCGTCGATCCGAAGAATACTCGAGAGCACTTGTGTAATCAAAACGACTAGCTTGTTGAGGACGCGGCGTCGACCTCGAAGAAGTAGAGGGTGACGGTGACGGAGTATTATTAACAATAGGAGAAGCACTATTACTGGACGGCATTTGTTGAACTGATTGATGAGTGGGAGTGGTACGCGGCGTTGATAACGTATGCTGAAATCGAGCCTTACTGCTACTGCTGCTGCTGTTATTATTGTTACAACTACTAATACCGCTATTACTGCTACTGATGGCGTTACTGTTACTGATATTATTGAGGTTTGAATTGCTCGTCGAATTCACGCTGTTGTGTTTCACGATATTCCCACTATTACTGCTGGTCGATGATACAGGAGTATCAAGCCCTCGCGTACTTCCCGTACTTCTGGGTGAGTCTTGGCAGCTGGGGAGGAGAAAATAACGAAAATTCGGTCAAAAAATGAACGACATTTGTTAAATACAGTTGATTACACGGATCAATGATAAGATATTTTACTTGTTCTCATAAACGGGCGTTAATGATTTTGATTTCTCGTAATGCTCGTAAAAATTTTCTTGACACTCCGGCGACGCGTAATCGGCCATTAATCTTCTATTTTTTAAATTGTAGCCTCTCATTTGACTTAATGCCGCTTGTGCATGCGTTGACTAAAAACGAAATAATATAAAAATATAAAATCCCATTGAAGAAGATTATTTACGTTATTTTTCAAGTTTATTCAATGTAGAGAAGAACGAAAGAGATATTCTTTCGAACTACTCGTACATATTTAGACAATTAATAGTCCTTGAAATTTACCTGTTGAAAAAACACTAAAGCTTTTCCCTGAGATCTATTTATATCTACGTGCGTCACATGACCAAACTGGCTGAAAGACCCAATTAGTTGTTTTTCGGTAACACAATCTGCAGAGGTGAAAAAGACAACAATTTTTATAAATATGATTTTTTTTTTCTTTCAATTCGTAAATGATACTAAGGGCCAATAATTCTTACCCGCGACGCCAGCAACCCACAGGCAGTTTGTTGGAAGCGAATTCCCGTATCCAAGGTTGATTTTGTTGTTTCCTAAATACTCGCCATCCATCGCGTTCATAGCTTTAACTACACTACTAATATCACAGTATTGGCAAAATGCGTAACATGTAGTACCTTGTTTTCTAATATCAATATCCTGCAGAAAAAAATAAACAGAAAACGAACGTTACAATTCACTCGAAAATATTTCAAGCAGACACACAATTATACATGTAATATTATACAGGCCGGATTCCCCATAAAGTGAAAACGCACATTGCATAGTATTTGAAATTTGGGGACCACCGGGATTGGTCATGAGGTCCAATTAAACGATAAAATAAGGCTTCATGGAGCCAAAATGGGAGCCCTGGGGCCCCAAAAATTATGAATGTGCGAGGGCCCCGCAGAACGCTGAATCCGGCTCTGAATTTATTTTTATTTAATAGTAATATATTCCGCGACGTATTGAAGATGAGTTTGGTTTATGAAAGCAACGATCAAAAAGTAAATAAAAATAATTTGAACGCAATGACGAGCCAATTTTAAATGTAAGGTTTGAAATAAAATAAAATCTATCTCATTTGTTTTTTTTTTTTGTTTTTTTTTTTACCATCCGACCAAGAGGACTATGAATAAATTTAGTGGGTAAAACTGAAGAAAAATTCGAAATACTTTCGATACAATCGTTTTGTCAATATAGACAGTGAAAAAATAATTTTATAAAAATGTCAAGAACATAAAACTAAAAGGGCTCCGTAGTCCGTACAAAGAAGCTGGGTACCGATGAATAACTTCAACAAAGTAGTTCAAGATGTATCTTGTATAATTATTGGAATCTCTAATCCAATTGGAGAGGAAATCAATTGAATATAATTCAAAATAAAGGGATACTCACAATAATTTCACCAAATTTTTGAAAAGTATTACGGAGATCACTGACAGTTACATCCTTTTCAAGATTTCCAATAAACAACGTACGCGTCGCTTTCGGATGGTACTCATCTAGCTCAGCTTCACCAGGCCTGAAAAAATGATTTACAAAATTGTAAATTGGTTAGCCATGATTTTACTGACTATGAACATGGTTACGTCTCGTCGTTGAAGGGGCCAACTAGTGCTACATTATTAATTTTTCCATCAACTCTCAACAAAGCTGTCATTGTATTTAACGGAATTCCCAGGATAAACGAGGCTAACTATACTCTCAGAACACATAGCAAATAAAACTTGGCAAAAAACTATAGAATTTAAAGTGTCGACATTTTCTTTACCTAACTCCCCCTTCCAAGTATCTGGACAACGTTAATTTCTAAATTGAAAACTAATCAATACAGGTAGATGAATGAAATTTTTCAAAGGACTTTCCAAACGAAGAAAATTGAACAAATGCAGGAACACAACTCACCTTAATTCGGTGTCATCGACATCGAAACCATGGTAAATAGAAACATCGATTTTCGAACCAAATAACAACTTGTCGTGTGAGGTTTGCATCGCCTTGTCAACATCGTCCGCTTTTTTAAAACAAACGATTGCATATCTATTTGCACCTTGCCCTACTACTTTTACATTCGTTACCTTCCCATGTTTTTTATACTCATGGTAAAGGCCATCTTTCACGCTGGAATCTGGAAAGAAAAAAGAAACACCCGTTACTACTCATTCAAGGTGAAAATACACAATATTCAAAGAGTTTGGTAATCTTTATCTTAATTTAAATGTAAAAATATGTACTAATAGCGTCCTAAAAATTCAGAAGTTCCAAATACTTTTTCCTTTCCCAGATAAAACAAATAGCAACAACTACCTATCTTTTATCTATCCTTCATTTCCACATGACTTAATGTCTTATTACAGAGCTGCAAGGTTATTTACGATTCCAAAACACCTCATCAAGGAGAAGAAAAAATACCTCGAACTCAATATGCTTCTTGTTTTTCTTGAAAATCAGTTAAAAAAGAAACCAATTTATCTTTCATCTAGTTCACATGATTTCAAAATGGGAACACTGTGCCAGACCAGAACTACAAATTGATTTTTCAAATACCAGGAACACTGCTGTTCTAGAAAACTTACTGTAGCTCTTAAAAAATAATCGTAAATTGAACTACAGTATAACAATTAGTATGGAAATGTAATACCACTAGAACGAGTTGGTAAGTTCCGCACGCATATCGCCAAAGGTCTTCTGTCGTCAGTATGCACAACCGGACTACAATTAGTTAATGGTGTGGATATGGTGGAATGAACAGTGACGGTACTCTTAAGACTACCATGATGACTGAAATAAGTAAAGAGACGCGGAAAATACGAGAGTTATAACACGTTTATAAGCATAAAAAACGGAACAAGAGCAAAGCACGATTTCGAAAACCTCACCTATGAGTGGAGCAAGACTTTTCAGAAATTGCCGCACTTGAAGAATCGGAACTAGAAGAAGAACTACGTGAATGGCTTGAACTGCTACTAGAATGAGATCGAGATCTACTTGAATCAGAATTATTTGATACACTTTCGCTGCCATTTGATCCGCACCTATTCATTACCCTACATTTTCTCCTGCAAATAAACAAATAAGAAAATAATAAATTAATGAATGTTGGTGACAAAAATCAGTTACATTGAAAAAGAGAATATTATATTATCCTCGCAGGTGATTTAAACTGGGGGGAAAAAAAGAAGAAGAAAAAAAAGGAATTGCTTGATTTGAATAAAACGAGTATTATTTTCAATATTTCAGAAAAACTAACCTCACCTTCAAATTTTTCCTCCCATATAACTCATTTGATAAAAGTAACTGCACGCTAGTAGTCTAAAGGATTCAATAATGTGAAAAATATTTTAATAAAATGCTCTCAATAGTAACATACGTAGGTTTCAAAGTTTGAAACAAAACCTTCATCTCAGAAACGAATAAAATATTAATGTATGTTATAATTCTCGATAAAAACGATTAGGTATTTATCAAAATATTCGAAGACGCTCAATTTGATTAAAATTAATGTTTTCATTCATATAAAATGAAATCATAATACTTATAATACTTTTTCTAGTGATTAATAGCCAACACACAAAGGTTTGACGAGGCTATTTAAATAATTCTACAGTAAAGTCAACTCTCGAATTCTTAGAAAATTGACCATTTACAAAATTATCAACTCTTTGTATGGATATTATGCAAGTTCTAAAAACTTGGACATGCTGTTGTAACGCTTGCAAAAAGCAAAATCAAATATTTTTTCCCCAAAACAATGTACACCTGGTTACGTAACACTTTTAGTATGGAGCGTAAAAGTGTGTTGCAAATTCAAGTGGTTACTTTGGCAATAACCGAAGTCCTTATCCGAATGTTATAGGATTAAGATCATAAGAAAATGGTTTCATGCCCAAAAAAACACACAAAGGTTTGACGAGGCTATTTAAATAATTCTACACATATTTTAGTAAAGTCAACTCTCGAATTCTTAGAAAATCGACCATTTACCAAATTATCAACTCTTTGCATGGATATTAAACAAGTTCTAAAAACTTGGACATGCTGTTGTAACGCTTGCAAAAAGCAAAATCAAATATTTTTTCCCCAAAACAATGTACACCTGGTTACGTAACACTTTTAGTATGGAGCGTAAAAGTGTGTTGCAAATTCAAGTGGTTACTTTGGCACTAACCCAAGTCCTTATCCGAATATTATAGGATTAAGGTCATAAGAAAATGATTTCATGCCCACAAAAACACAAAATGGAAAAATTTCATCAAATTTATACGCATCAGTTTACCTAGATTTTGGATGTTTTTTGTGCACAATAATAACAGGAGTACTTTCTCTTCTTTCTTCTTGGTACGAAAGTATTTCTGGTGTGGTGACTACGGACGACGGATACCTCGAACAGGTTGTACTATCGTAGGAATTCCAACTAGTGGTGGTGACTGTCCTATGGTGAGTTGCTGGTGTTCGAGCAACAACGCTGAAAGTTGAGAAAATATTCTAGTGAGTCAAACGAAAAATAAAAATGAGATTGTTAAATTACTGAGAAACGAAAAATAATGTAAGATTGAGAGAGCTGGGTATCGCGGGTTCGGAAGTTATGATTCAACTTAGAACAGATTCAACCCAGAAGATTTAAGCCCCTTTTTCATCAAAAACGTCATTTTTCCCGGGTGGTTGGACTTTTCACAATTCTTTTAGTTGAAAATACTCAAACAACCTTCCCCAATACGCTCACTCATCAAATTTAATTTCAGCACTTATCTCCGGACTCGAAAAATCAAAAGTGTATTTAATATTCGAAATAATTGGTGCACTATATCCAGGCAGGTGAGAGCTTCTTTCATTTAAAAAAAAAAAAAAACTTTCTACCAATAATATAACTAGATACATACAAAAGTCTTAATTTGAGGGGGCGAGTGGGTGAGGTCGGCATTTCAATGAATAAAAAATTCTAAAAAAGTAAGGAACAAGAAAAAATAAATGTTGGACAATAGTCTAAAATGCGAAAATTAGGTTAAATACGCTCAACTGGCACAAATGAACGAAACTTTCGTTCAAATAGCACACGAGCAAAATTCTAGAAACCAGCTGCGAGACAATTTTCTCTACGGTAATATTTTCGCCGTACAGTTCTCTCGCTGGCTGTCTCTCTCTCACTCTCGATGTACCCACGGAAGAGGCTGTACAAGGGAAATACAGTTCAACAGCACAGGTCAATGACCTACTTCGCAAAGATCGTTTATAAAACCTCACCGGCAAGTTTCTCGTTTCATGAAAAATTGTAATTACAATCATGAAAGGCGAAAACGTAAATAAGAACAAGTCGAAAAACAAGACGTAATTCGGTAGCAAAAATCAAAACTCATTCATGTCGTATCAGGCACCGAACGAATTTTCGAATGAGAAGAAAAATTTTCATCTCATTTACCATCATTTTTTACTCATTCCTTTTTTCAATTATTCATTTATTTCTTAATTTCTCAAGTTAACTTCTCCAAAACCTGATGAGTTAGAAACTAACACTAGAAAAACCAAGTTTTACTCGATTACCTAAAGGACCAGGTGGTGTCATATTTGACTCGACAGTAAAAGAACCTCAAAGGACCGGAGAATGTCATATATGACACCACTTGGTCCTTTGAGAAATGGCGCATCCAAATTCAAATGGTGTCGTATACGACACCACCTGGTCTTAATAGTGTTAACGCCAAATATTATTGGAATTTTTCAGATCACTATTCTAATTATTCAGACAAGACTAACAATATGGGTTTAATTCCAAGTCGTGTAGGCCAGCTAAAAATTTTTTTTTAATTAATTTTCTGAAATTCCATAGCATTTTATACGAATATAATGTCAAAATACCATGTTATCGAAAATTTCGAGAGTAATACGGATGATCTTAAAAGAGCCAACTCAAATTTTACAAATAAGGCGATAATTTATCAGATTTGAGATTTCAATTCATTATGATAATAATATACGTACCCACTTATTAATTCTATCTATGATTATATCTATAAGTTTAGGACTTTTATACAATTTTGTTTTTTTAATTGCACTTTTAATTCATAATGCAAGAAGGCGATATAAGTCGTTTTATCTGAACTAACTTCTGATAAGTCTTTTGCTCCAGAAATAAGAAACAACTAAAATACTTCTAGGACACTATCTCAAGTATTGGATCTTCAGCCTTACGTACATATACAACCAGAACATAAACTAGCATATTATAACCCAGTGCAATAGGATTTCACTTTAAAGAGGTTTTTTTGCGCTCTAGCAAAATTTGTGATTTATCCTCTTCTTGTAAAATACTGTTCAGATAATTAAGCTCGGTTTACAATAGGAATATTTGCTTTCGAGTACTGATTTTGCTCTTATTAATCAACCAATCAGTACGAAGCCCTTCTATGAATTTTCGATCATTTTTTCTATTCCCGCATTGAAAGCCAAATCATGAATTATAAATTTTCCAATATTTTCTCATCGTCTTCCAACAAACTGACTAAACAGTAGAGAGACACACAGTCGGGGAATACTGACCACAAGCGAGCTGACAATATTACACTTCAGATCACTGCTCTCTTTCATACCGAGAATGAGTTAACGGTACCGGCGCAATTGAGGCTACGAGTACAGGCGCTCGGACAATAAACCAGTTGTAAACCAGGAAATGGACGATACAACAGTTTTTACGTAGCCTAGTTACAACGATTGAAACAGACAGTCGCTATACGAGAGACTATGCACTATTTTTCGAAACAGAGAGACACTGAGAAAGGCGGCGGACCAAGAGACTCGATCGTGGTGAGAGAACGGGCACAAAAGAATGAGACATCTTACCTTTCTAAAATTGGAGTATAGTGCGACGGACCATTTCTATATATTCTATCCCTATCACGCGTTCTGCTCCTCAATGACTCCGAGGGGCTAACTACGTGGTAGGCGGATGATGGAGTTCTTCTGACGTAATTTTCAGTACCATCTCGACGTTCGTAAAAATGACTAGATCTATCGAAGGTGGTAATTTCTTCGCTTGTCCTGCGCAACGGAAACAGAACGTAAAATTTGGGCATTAATAAAAACGCAAATTATGGCGTAAAAGCGAAACTAAAGATACGATAAGCCGGTTTTCAAGTGGAAACCAGCTAATAATCACGGGGGCTTAGATTTAAGATTCAGGGTCGAAAATGTGGAAGGGGGCGGTCGATATTCGGAATCGAATTTGTTTCGAAATTCGGAGATAGGAAATAGCGCTCATAGAATTCCTGTATTCCGCGGCACTCCAGGGCCGGCGACGCAAAATTTCCAGGTGTGGTGCAGATTCCTCGACCACACACACACACAAACCACCACCACCCCCCCCCCCCCCGCCAAAATAAGAAAGTTTTTCTTGGAAGAAACGAGAGCAGTGTTGACGTGTGGAAAATAAAAAATCTCTGAAATAGTTATTTTTCACGCTCAACCTTTCATTTTTTTGGGGGATTCTTTAGAAATCTGGTGTGGTGCATTTTGTACAGTGCACCACATATATTGCCGGCCATGGGGCACTCATTCAGATCATGGATTCGTGCACTCGTCTTGATTTCCGTTATCAACAAAGAATTATACGACTTTCATAATATTCTCATAAGAACACCAGATAAGAAAAATTGAAAATCAAAACCGTTCACAAGTTGATTTCATTGAAGATGATTGTACTCGTAGCTTGAAATTAGCAGATTCAGATATGACTTCGATTTCCTAAATTGAAGGTTAATGCGGTTTAGTCCACAGGCTTAGTGTTCAGATTAGCGAGCAGAGATGAACAAAGAGATCTCTGCCACTAACAGGTTAGGGTCTCGAAAAGTCAACGAATGCGAAGGTATATACTACGTACTTGGAGATAATGAAATATACAAACACTAACTGTCGTGAAAAACTGCTACCGTACATCTGATTTCTACCCAATAAATTCTCTTCCACAATGTATTATACTCGTATAAGTACGAGTAATAAGACTTCGGTCAAATCCGTCCGAATTATTTTATATACTTTTATTCAACTCACGCTCACTAATATGGGTATACCTTATTCGTTTTCAAATTATTCGACAACACTACGAGTTACTATTTTTCATTAATAAATTTATAGCGGAAGCAAATTTACAGAATACGAGAGGGTATGTATTTTTTAAATCCCCATTTGTTCACGTACCAGAGGACACTTTCACGCCACAAAAATTCTCTACATAAAGATATCCAATGCATCTCATATGCAACTTAGAATTTACGTGAATATTGAATCAACAGTTATGAAAACATTTATCAAAAAAGACTTTCACGCTACAAAATTTCAGGTAGAAACAACTTCTACTCTTTGTAAAAACACTTAGCATTTTATTCAAATTAATAACTTTTTTTTGGAGAAAAAAAAGTATTTGAGACCCCAAATCAAAACTAAACTATCGCCCCCACGCCCAAAAAAATATATTCTATTTTAAAATTTTCAACACTTTGAGTAGTATTTTATACTACGTGCCTGATCAACTTGAGGGAAAATAATGACATATCCATTCTACATACATAGAAGGATGTCCAGGCCCTTAGCCACAGTAAAGGCTCTAGGGCAGCAAACTGCAGACCAGGGAGGGCAAACTTTTTTTGTGAATAAAAAACATCGTCGAATGGGCTTCTTTTCGTTTTCTTAGATTCCGAGAAAAAAAATAAAAATTTTCCCAGGGAGACAAAGAGTGCTGCCCCCTAAAGGCTACGGGCCCGCCGATATTCCGAAGAGGTTATACAGATTAACATAAGAAGTTTTCAAATGTAGTATCAATGAAATTAAGCCCGGTTTATGATGGAATATGTTTCTTCTTTTGTGCTTTTGCTTTTTCCTTACACTTGAATAAAAAAGTATTAAACAATTTCATTAGTAAAAAATACTTCACGTCAGTGGCGTGCTAAGTTCACTTTCACTCAGCAACATGCTGAGGGCCTAAAATTTCATCTCACAATTTTCAGTCATTTTTTAGGAAAAATAGAAAAATTTCCTTGAAATATGCAAAATTTTCCTTGAAATATGCAAAATTTGGGCAAAACAGGGGCCCCAAAGTAAAAGCATGCTGAGGCCTCACAATACCCTTAGCACGCTACTGCTTCACGTAAAGAATCGAGAATATAAAACCGAGTCCAAATATGATACAACAAGGATAAGTTTACTTTTTTAAATGATCGGTCTTCCCGTAAATTATCATTTCACAAAAAATCGCGATAATCTCCACAAATTCACATTATCAACATACGATCAAACTCAACTTTTGACACGAAAATCCTAAAACTTGGAAGAAATGAACAAACAAACTGAAAACTGAGAAACAAGCTAATTTCTTCACGAAACCGAAAACATATTGCGAAAATTTGATGACACATCCTTAAAGATTTATGATTTTTTTTTTTCATGTTATGAATGACAAAACACATCAATACCGTATTGTAATGGTCTGTTCGATGTTTATTTTTCAAACACTTTCCAAGGAAAATGATTAAAGCGAACAAAACCGAACATTCAGACTTTATCTGTTGGAATAAAAAAATTGAAATCTCAAGGTAAGAATACTACGTTCCAATGCATTCCGAATAATTTTTTCGCTAATGATACTTATACGTTTGTCATAGTCGGGTCAAACAGATAACCCACAAAAGAGCTATGGTCCACTTCAACAACTTGAAGCTATGTATTTTACCAAGTCTACACACGTATTTCCTTTACTAAACCTTCGATAAAATAGAATGTAATAATGGAAAATCGAAAGAAAATAAAAGGTCAACTGATGAACCGATAACCCGAGACTGAGAAATATAACTATTTCAATGAAATTTTAATATTTCATTAGAAAGGCGAAGCTAAGAATTTATTTTCGATATAATACGAGTCACCTTATCAGGCGCAAGATTTTTTGGTTCGTTCTCCTAAAACGTGGCAATGATTTTTAATTGAGGATGAAATAATTACAATCGACCCGTTCTGCAGTTTCTGTCATTATTCTTTTTTTTTGTAAGAGTCAAGTTGTCAGACTCTACTAAATTTGGAAGAACAATTGAGAAAAAATATCTTCAAGTAAATATTAAAAATTCTATAGCCCCAATGAGTTAAAAATAAACATTTTTTTCTAACCTTCGTAAGACAAGAAAATTAAAACACATCATATCTGTGTTTGCAAAATTTTCTTTGTAGCTCTCAAGTCACTGAATTCTGGTTTTTCCAAAAAACTATTGAGAATATAAAACCAACGAATTCCAGAATAGTAAATATTATACACCGAACTTTTCTCAGATAAACCTTAAGAGGTTAGAATACAATTTTGAAAATCAAGAAGCTACCAAGCAGGAATTTCAGAAATTGAAAAACGTGTACACAGAGCTTCTGTAACATACAAGATTTCATTATTTTTATACATGAACTGAAATGAAACGCAGACACGTAAGGAAAAAATTTGACATAAAATTAAAGTATAGTTTGAATACAAGCTCTGTATAGAAAAAAAAAATTAATTTCACAATTCACAGTGTTGTACCTACTTCGTAGCTTCATTTTTATTTCAATAACGGCTCCAATACTATGAAACCGGTCTCAAGTGAATGGTATTACCGTATTAGCAGTCAAGAGTCAACAAAAGCTTCAACCGATGACGTATGAAATCAGGCATCAAATAATTTTGCAAGTATTCAGAAAAAATTTTATTATTTTTTTTCATCCATTTTTTCATCAAATTCAAAAAGTTTTAAACAAGAAGTACAAAGTTCCGCTTTGGAAATTACGAAAACATTTGAGTTAACATAGGTCCTTCATCAAAAATAACTTCGTTACAGTCGTCCATCAGCATAGGCGGACTTTGGGGGGTAGCAGGCCGTCAGAGCTGAAACTAGCCCCCTCCCGAAGAAAATCAAATTAGCCCCCTTCCCCGTCGTTCAATGAAAATAAACAAGATTTCAATTCACCAGCAGATTTTTCGTTCTAAGCTCCAATAATTTTTCTTTTTTTTTCCCTTTTCGATTTCTCTCATCGTCTCATCAAGAGTCTTTTTACCAGGTTTTCTTTTTTTTTTTTTAAGACACTCCAAACCTAACGAACAAAGTTCGTCCATGTCTACCAGAAAAACCAACGCAAATCTTATATGTATACCTAGTGCAGAAACACAAGCTATAAAATGGGAGCGAAAAAAATTATAATTATACGACAAAAAATCAATGACTCGAGAGAAATTTCTGAGAGAATTCTCATGCATAGCCCACGCATCCATTTCCCAACTAATTTTTGATCGCCAATTCAAAAAACATCTCCCATATTTTTCGCAGCTGAAAATGAAAATGAGATGTAAAGAAGATTAATCAAATACAAAATCTACAAAAGGTGACAATGACCACAACATAACTTCGTTTATTTTTAAACTTTGGGCATGTTTCAAGCCCACGTAACTTTGGAAAACGGTTCATTTGCCAAAGACGAATCAAGAGTTTTCTTTCTTTCGCAAGTAACAAAATTCGAACACGCACCGCCAAAAAAGATGAACAACAACCAAAAATTCTAGCCCATCAAGCCCCGCTAAAAGAGCAGGTTTTCGATTGATAGTACAGAGATGTAATGAAACACATAAATTTGAGGTACGTTTTAGGAGTCCGTTAAAAGGATAGAGAAAGTTTGCCCGATTTTTTGGAAGCAAAAAATTACAAATCAATTATTTCCCAAAAATTATTTTGTAAATGGATGTTGAGAAATTCAACCAAAAACATTTTCAAATTCGTGAAATTATTAGCGACAGTGACAGTTTTCCAAATTTTTCAACAGCGAAAAATAAAATCCATTCCAATTCGAAGGAATCCGTTCCTTCGAAAACTTCATCAAAATTCATCGTTTTATGACCACATTTTTGCTAATTTCTAGAAAACCACAAAACCGATCGTCGTGACATTTTTATTAAACTTCACTTCTCATCAATATTGGACCTTTGTTGCAAACGTCAGCCCTACTGGTTTAGTAATTCGTCCTGGAGAGCGTTCAAATGAAAAATCAACGTTTTTTAACATTCAAAATGACTTTTCTACAAAACAGACGAACAGATCGATTTGAAATTAGGATGGTAAAAACTCCCAAGACTTGAATTAATGTTCAATGAATATTTCAGCTCGATTCGTTTTATAGTTTTGCTGAAATTAGATTTTAAAGTGAAAATTTAGGATTTCTATACCCCCCCCCCCCAGCTATATATAAAGAAATATGAAAATGCGAGATGGGTATTTTTGGAATCGTGAGATCATGAAACGAATAATAAAGGGAGTGCTATGCCTATTTGTGAAAGTCAGACCAAAAATCAATAGAAGGTTTTCTATTGAAAACCTGCTAAAAACGGTTTCTGATTTTGTCAAACCTAATAATATGATTGAAATTGTAAGAATAAATAGCTGTACGTAATTGAATTCATAATATAGCCAACTATAAATGATTTTCAAGAAATTTCGAATAGCCACTTCGCTATTGAACGCTTATCCGTCGCAAAAAGCACGAATCTGATTCTGATCTGAAGGACGCATACGATTCGTTGGGAGGCTTTACTGGCTTCGTGAGAAAATTTTCCAACACCAACAAAAATGAGGAACAACGTAACTGAACATAAAGAACGAACGCACACACGATTTTAATTCTATTTTATGCAAAGGTCGCCCACGAGAAAAAAAAGCGTAGAAAAAAGTGAATGGTAATAAAAAATTAATGATAAAAAAAAAAAGTTTGAAAAATCGTTTCATGCTGACCTATCAACAAGCTTCTCCTTCTCCTCGCACCTTCGCCGTCAGTCCCATTGAGCAGATTGCGAAACACCACAGAGAGTAAAGACCTGCATTTCGTTCAAGAACATGATAATAGTGAGAAAAAAAACACAAACGGACGGACGCCTCTTATTCCTTTCTATTTTTTTTTTTTTTTTTTCCAACAACATCAATTATTATTATAGAATATTTTTCGTACCTACTGCGCAGCCCAAGTTTCAGTTGTCGAGAATGTATGAAAATCAATTAAATAAATTAGCTGGACATTTATGAACTTCGAGAAGAAGAGCCACTTCTGCGAAGAAAATTATGATAATAATATCAATACCTATCTCAATGAATTTTTCATAACAGATGCGCACGAAAAGTAAGGAAAAACACGCCCGTTTTTAGCGCAGAAACCAACATTTTTCCACATAGTTTTTATTCGCACTATTTTTTTTTTTTTTGCCAGCACTAAAAACTGGCGTCTTTATAATTTTTTGTCGCACTTTATTGATAATACTTTTAAATGCCTGTACGTATATTTCTCATTAATTTATTTATAAACTTTTCCACGCTGCTTTTTTCAAGCTTTTCGGCACTTAGGCGGAAAAGTTCATCTCTTATTTATGGAATGATGGAAGTTAGACTTTGAGTACCCACATTTTATTATTTCAACACATACGAAGTGTGTGTTGCGAAAAATCTCGTTCATAACTCGCTCGGATCGCAAGCTATTTCATATTTGAGCAAAAATTTGCTGTGCAACAATTTTTTGCACTCGTATGAAAAAGCTTACTTTCCTCACTTATTGTGAAATATATGTACCTACTATTTTCAACATACTCAAAGAAGCAAATACATTTTCAACCACAGTCTAATATGGAACGAAAAACTATTGGGGACCGTTCTCTCTTGCAGAGAAGGACACGGATTCATACTTTGTGGGATACGAATTACAGAAAGGGCTGGATTTAAGGACATCAAGGTAGTCACGGGTAACACCTCAACTTCGGGCTTGATTTCGTTTCAGAAAATAATTAATTGCCAAATAACACACTTCAAGAAATTAAAATAAACATATGTATGTAGGATGCGATGAAAATAACGCAATTCCCGTGAGTGTAGTAAAAACATATGATTTGAGTTCTGAATTGAAATAATGATTTTCAGAAAAGTCCCACGACTAAACGAACACACCTAATAACTATTCATCTTATGCTAGCCAACCTTGGCAACAAAAACTACAAATCAATAGTAACTTATGTGATTCGAATTTTATAACTCCTCTAATCCTCTAAATCGTTTAGTTTAACCTCTATAGCGCTCAATTTCTCCATGTATGGAAACCAATTTTGCACATCAAATCGTGAAAAATTGATTATCATAACGCACTTGACTCAACATCAGCATGACTCAAATTACGAGTATTTGTTCGCATTATCAAACTCCACAACTGTTTAAATAAAATATCATCATCATCCAGCATATGCTCTATGTTTTTTTTGTTGTTTTTTTTTTTTTTTTTTTTAATTATTTCGAAGAATGAATAATTCACTTCCACTATCTAAAATTTTCACACAATACTTCAGTTCGAATTTAAATTTGCCAGATAAGAGACTTGAACACCGCTATACAGGAAAACAGGTTCCCAGTTTTCTTTGCCTTAAATAGTAAATTAGGATACGATGCAATAGTGTCAAAATCATGAACCAAAATATGGTTGCCAGTTTAGTCGTGCAGGGATATTAGGAGCATCTTACAGGAAATCTCAAGAGCCAAGCAACACAACCAGAAATTCAAATACTGAGCTTGATGAACTTCAATTTCTAAACTTGGCAACATTTCAACGTCGACACTATAGACTGATCAGTGAACGGCCAATAAAAAGGTACCTATACTGTACTGCGTTGGAAATTGCTGCTACGCCAGCTATGTAAATATTGACTAAAACCAGTTGCAGAATAACAAACAGCCTTTTAACGAATAAAAATTTCAGAAATAGGTAAGCATTTGTAATTGTCAAGGCGTAGTATATTCTAGGAAGGGCGAAATTTTCGAGTTGAAAAGTATTATCTTCTGTTAATTGCTGGCGCTGAAAATGATGGAAATGTTATTTTTGTTTGGAAAAATGCCAGTCGGGGAGACGCGTCTGCCAGCTATAGGGCTTGGCCCTAGCAATGACTAATGGCCTGGAAATAGGTAACCGAAATTATTGCATTTCTCGTTATTTATAGTTGATATGAAACGATGCATTTTCGCGCGCACACTCACACTGACAGAAATGAATAGTACTCGTATTAATTATTACAAATAGAATAGTAAATTTTTTCATCACAGTTATAAAAACTACTGCTTATTGTAAATATTCTGATATTTGTAGTACACTTTTTACTATATTAGATAACATATTTTACTGTTTTTGTAGTAATTTCTATTACAAATCTTGAACAGTCCTAGTTTTCCTATCCAAATTGTAGAAATTACCATTGAAATTTTTCTTAGAGCAGGTAACTTTACACATGAACAAAAAAGAAAGCAAATAACAGGAATTTAATAATGAAAATGGAACATTCGGGATTATTACGGGCCATTAACTGCACATAACTGTGTACTTCGCTTTTCCAACTCTTAATAAGATGAGTATTAAGCTATTCGTATAGTATTGCAGATGACGATCGTCGTTTTCACGCAAATACTCGTATTAAAAAAAAAAAGTAAATAAACAAATGAAACATAAATTGCAAAATAATCTAAAACCATAAAACGAGGACGCTAGGGACACGGACAGAAAGATAACGATTAGAATGAATAATAACATAACGCACGAATACATACGAGAGAATGTTCAACCTTGGACATAACGGACAACAGACAGCGAAGAGGAGAGGTATAAAAATGTATCATCGTGATTATAGTTGATGTTTCTATATTTATAATCAACCAATTGACAATCTTTTGCGTACGAGTATGGCAATAATATCAAAATTTCAGCCTCGAGTTCACCACCCAACAACTGGAGCAGTGACGCACACGTATTTCGAAATAGGTGCGGTGCAAGATCACTTGTGGGGCCCTTTTCAGCATAGAGGCCCCCTCCCAATTTTTTTTACTTCAGTTTTTTTCAACCTACGAGTATTTGGTAGTAAGGGAGGATCAAAATTCCCATCTGATAGGGCCCCTAAATTGTAAGGCCTGGTGCGACTGCACCACTCAAACCCCCAGGTGGGCTCCACTGAACTAACCAATGTCAAATTAGACTAACCAGAGTGTCAAATTAGACTAACTGGAGGTAAAGCAACATGAGTAACATTCATTTACTCTCCAGTTGATAGGGGTTGAAATTGTTATTTCTCCAGGCCAATTCAACTGATTATTTTTCTAAATTCATAAATTCGTTTCTACGATATAGTTAGAAACCTCCAGTTTGCGCCATTATCTAGCAAAATGATGTAGTTTCTCAGACTGAAAAAATTTGAGTGATCGAAGCAAGCAGAGAAAATGACACATGAAAATGTGAGAAACTTACGATAACAACGTCTTGAATTTTTTATTAAATGAAAAAAACCTCTCGCACAGCAAGCCTCGCCAGAAAAGCAGGTTTTCGATTCATTGTACAGAGGTGTCATGAACCACATAAGTTTTATGTTTTAGGATTAGACAAACACTTTTCCCAATTTTTCGAAAGCAAAAAATCACAAATAAATTATTTCCAGACGAATATTTTGTAAATGGCTGCCGAGACATACAACCGAAATCTTTTTCAAATTCGGGAAATTGTTAGGGACAGTTTTCCCAATTTTTCAACGACAAAAAAATAAATTCCGTTAGAATCCGAAGGAGTGCGTTTCTTCAAAATCTCATCAAAATTCATCGATTCTGAGAATTGAAATTTTTTTATGCAACAATTAACTTACTCTAAAAAATTATTTTCATGCCATTTGATACAACATTTGACCATCAAAAAATTTTCATTTTCTAATTCAATTTTTTTTAAATTAAAAATTCAAGAAAATTATGACTTTCAACTTATTACATTTTCATTCTTCAGTTTTCTCTGCTTACTTACACTGTTCTAATTTATGTAACTAAAAAATTAAATTACTTCTGCTAAATAATGGCACAAAAGGGAGTTTTTTAAATTAGGATTGAATGTATAAACTTTCAAAAATAACCACGTGATCTAGAAAAAAAAATAATTTCAACCACTATCAACGGGAGAGTAAATGAATTTAATTCATGTTGCTTTATCTACAGTTTGGTGGTGAACTCACGGTGTAACACCCTGTATAGGTGTACTTGTAATTAATATGTGGGTTACTTGCCAATGTCGGACAAAAATCTCAGATTAAGGCTGTAAGGAAAAAAGTGAGTGTCATACGCAGCCTCAACTTGATAAAGAATTTAAGTAATTTCAAATTCAAGATATTTAAATGAATACAGTTTGTAATTTGAAAACAGAAAACAATAATGATCATTAATTCAGTAGCACGGAGCATTTCAAAAGCCAGAGTTGAAAAAATCTACATCTAATGAAACGTTTGCTATTGTAGTAGAGAACCAGCAAATACGTTGAGAATAACCCGCAATAAGCATAAAAAAAATACGTCACAAATTAATTGTAGCCTTTACTTTCCTTCATGTAACCGAACTACAAGTATCAAGATTGAGGTTAAGCACAAATTACTATAATAAGGGAATAAAATGAAATAAAAAATTTACACGGAAATTCAAAAGCATTTATCGAAAATTTCTTCTTCCACATTATTTTTTCCTCTATCTTCCCTTCTCCATGCCCCCTCGATAATTATATTATTACCAACAGTGATTTGTTGTCGCCAACATATTCACAAACTAAAGAGAATGGCATAACCCAAATTATTTCATCAGTTATCAACTTATCAAACGACGAATAATCAATAGTGAAAGTAATGAGAAGGGCACGGTGGTATGAATCAAATGATAAATGTATGATTCATTCACAATGAAAATTGAAAAAAAAAAAATACAACTAGGCTATTCGACATAAATTCAAAACCTGATTTCACAAGTGTAGTCGAATCCACTTGGGAAATGATTCAAGCCTTTTTTTTCTTCGAACTGAATAATCCCTCCAACCATGATAGTCTCACCCTTTTCATTCCACGACTTATAATAATTATTACATTATCGTATTTTATAGGTTTTCAAAATCTTATTTTCTACGTACAAATGCAAACCAAACAGTATAATGCAAGTCCAAGAAAGAGGTAAAAAGTTTCAGTCACCGAGTAAGATAAAATTAACCTACTTAATTCATTTAAGTAATATAGATCTTTTCTCATGTCGAATATTTAAGAAAACTCGGAAAAGTCATCAGTTATTACGCTTTCATAATCAATTATTTTTTTAAATATCTACCTATTATAATGACATTCGAGCAGAGGAAAGATGACAAGAAGTGAGAGAATACACAAAGAAAATAGACGCACCTGTGCGTGTATTTAAAATTTCAACTGTCACACGAAAACAACAAATTAAAATCGTTAGTCGCTCAAATGAGAAAAATAAGTGTAAAAAAGTTGAAAAGATTAGATTGGTGCCACGCATAAGTGTCAAAATACGTGTTAATGTAAAAAATTCAAGTACACAGCTGAATAAACGTTGTCATTTTCCACAAAAATATAAGTTGACGGAAGAGAAAAGAAGAAAGAAAACTAATTAAAAATGAATAAGCCACATAATAAGTATTTACGGATAAAGATAAAACACCGACAAAGTGTAAGTTTCAGGGAAAAAAAAAATTGGTTTAAAAACGATACAACGAGCACCTAACGATGTCAGAAAAATTTTACAACTAAAAATGCGAATAAAAATTCATGTTAATCGAACTACAGAAAAGGCTCACACAAAAATTAGTAAGTTAATCAACGTCAGGGGAATTTAACAATACTCGTGTATTTTATAAAACACGATCATGTCTCCCTCCTGGAATATAATATCATTATTATACGTACTTAATTTCAGGAAATGAATCAAAAATGAGGACCATTAACCTTAAAAATATTAGTATTTCGCATATTATTATTATTTTTTTTTTTAATTTAACAGAGAGTACTTTCTCATAAGTAGTTGAGAAGTGCTCTGTAAATTTCTAATATAATTTTCAAAAAAAAAATTTATTTCAATAAAAATTGTGTGCATTTTATAGTTCTGAATGTCTGACTGTCTAAAGCTGATTATACAAGAATATTGATATTTTTGTCTGGGCATGATATCTAAGCAACTAGAGGATTTGAAATAATTTTCAAGAAAAAAAAAAATAGGGAATCACTAGTTTTCCTCGATTTATAAATCAGAAGTATTCTAAACCTTATCTTATATGCACGAATTGCATCCACACCATCGGATAAATTTTTCGGTCGAGTGCAATGAACAGGTGAACGAATGTGCAATAACCTGCCTCAAGAGTCAGCGGCGAATAGAAAGCGTTGAACAAAGCACCAGAAACAGTTGGAGGGCTTAATCAACATCCAAGTAATTCATTTATTATAATACACATAATGCTGCTTGCAATCAGTTATTGATTATGACGAAAATCGAATCGATACTCGACCCGGATCGAAAGTGGGAAAGTGGGAACGAAAAATTCAAACACACACAAAAGTAATGTATAAAATGGATTCATCGTCGTAAGGCCCCAAATAGAGACACTGAACAACGACCCCTTGCTAGGAGAGGTCAATGAATCATTGAAAAAAAAAAAAAAACGTAAGTAAAGAATTGGGAAGTAACCATGAAAATAGGGACAAAGAAACGTACGATTTGTAATCGAAAAATTTTAGGTACGTAAAATAAAAGAAAAAGCGAGCTGCAGGATTTATTCAGTGTGGTACTCATTTTAATTTACACGCTAGCATTGGCCCCAAAATTAATAATTTCAAGATATTTTTAAATAAAAATTTTTTACAATATGATATAGCAAGATAACGGTCAATGATAAGAATACTGAACGCCTTTGATCATTCGAAAAATCACTCTTTTTTGCAAATTGCAATAATCTTTCAAATAAAATCAATTTATGAATTCGGTTACTCTATTCAATAGAATTTATCACAGACACAGTCCACTTATACAAAATATGAGGAAATTACAACATTCGGTATGTATTTTCGGTAAAATACTAGATCGTGATAACGATGAAAATAATTAATGAGATATTTGGTAACGTTGTAGCAGAGTGCCCGGCCATAATATATGGCACTGAGTATAGAGGAGTTTTCTTTATTCAAATCATGTTCGGACACCTTTTTTCTATAGTGTGACATGCCTCCAACGATCACCTAAGGTGGCATTTATTATACACAAAATCATACGAACAATGATATACAAGAAGGGATCAGTCCACTTTCTCGAATTTTACAGCAGAGAAAAAAAAAACACCTTCACGTTACACAGCCTTCTTATGCAGAACTTGCACAATGAAGTATATTTTCTCAGCCATGATTGCATTTCGGTGCATAATATTTTTATTGTAAGTAGGGCTTGGTGTAAACAATTGAACCTTAGAAAAATTCAATTTTTGAAAAATGTGAACTTATCCCCTTCTAGCATATCACAGTGCATGCAGTTGTACATATATCATATCACATAGATGAAAGAACAAGGATGTTTATTCTAATGATGACAGGAAAAAAGGTATTCGTGATATTTTCGGTGAAATGAATAAAATTCGCAGATAACCAACATATTAAACTTTTTCAGGAGAGGGGATGACTAAGAGAAAACATGCAATAAAAATAAGCTATAACAGTTGTAAAATGATGCCTAATAAAATAAAATTACTAATTTTAAATGGTAACACTCATCACGTATCTCAGCAGCCAAAATAAAATTGTATTTTATTCGACGTCACCGTCTACGGTTAGACATAAAAAAAAAAATAATAATAAAAATTGCAAGACGAAAATCGACAACATTCGACAACAACTTGTCCTTGATGTAAACATATTCGAGCATTTTCCCCCCAAACTTTCAACTGAAATTATTTATCTCGTGTACAAGGCACCTAAAAAATCGAATTCGTGAACAAAGATTTCCATCAAATATTCAGTTATTTTTTGCACAAACAATGCAGACAAACAATGTGAAATAAAAGCTATTTTTAAAAACACGAAGGGCAAATTTTACAAAATTTCAGCCGGTGAGAACGTCTATTCGACAATAGGAAATTTCCATACTAAACGTCAAATTCGTTCGATCAAGATTGGACGATAAGCAGGCAGCCGATAATATTATACGTACAATAATAAATCGACAATATTGCCGATAACAGAAAGCACAAACAATTTGAAGAATGTTTTTCGCAGACAGAAGTTCGAGAAAGTACACCTAAAACTGCAGTTGAAAAAAAGGATAATATAAAAATAGGAGAGAGACTCATATTTCATCTGCGAATTATTCACAGCCATAGTCTAGTCAAATGAGACAAAATAAAATAATAATAATTAGCACACAATTCCTAGCCCCCGAGGATTATTGGGTGGGTCTTCCCGAATAACATAGTCAAAGTCTCCACCCCTACCCGTCTTGGGATTTCAACTACAGAGATCGAAATATCGATTTTTGGAAAAACAGTGTTGAAACAAAACTATTCAAATTGAATTTCCCATAAACAATGTTCTCATGCAAATTTCTCAGTCTTTCACGGTGACCGAGTTACGAGCTTGCAAAAATTTGAAAAAATAAATTGGGGAAAAATCAATGAAAAATAAACATTGTGATCGATTTTTGAACCTTTGAACATATCGTATGTCTAATGCCATCTATCCGTGGCCCAATCTTCAACTCAAACGAATCGAAATTGCACCCCCCAGAGCTCAGGGAAGAAGGTCAACTTAAAAAACCGGGACAATTGACGAATTATTACAAATATTCACCATTCATGAATAGAGCTGAAAAAAGTAGAACCAGGTCCGTAGCCTGGAGCAAGGAGGTGATGCCTGCTCACAATATTTTAGATTCTTTATTTCTGAATTTAAAAAAAAGGAACGAAGTTCATTTAACGATGTTTTTAAATTTTTAATCAATGGTCCAGTCAAATTAGCGGAAAAACAATGTAATAAGAAATAATAATCAACAAACGATTGCCGTTTACTAACACGTGAAGTTTCCGTTTGATTGAAGAAAAATTACATCCCTAGTTGCAGATGATAGCTCAATTCTCTTGGTATTCAAATAAGCGAAAGTAACAATCCTAGGCGGTTGAGAATCATGTATCATGTACCAATTTTCTGTAAAACTCATCTGACCGTACTAGAAATTTTTCAATGAAAGAAAATTTTGCTCTCCCTGGTCTGCAGTTTGCTCCTTTAGAAGTTTACTTTGACTACGATTCCATGACACCGAGACCAAAAGCTCAGAATGAACCAATCATAAGAGAAATGGCGAAGCCACAATTTGATCCACTTGTATTCATTTGAAAACTCCGGACGACTGCTCACCGCTCGCTGGTGTAAGAAACCAGGAAGAGCGCTATAATAGAAATCACGACCGAAATAAATCTCACATAATCTATAATTGTCAGAATGGCAGCATGATTAATGAGCTAACATTTGCATATCACAATGTACCAGCAGTTCACGACGACGACAGCGTGAGCTATACTTAGGTCGTTACTCGTTACTCAAGCAGCCATAAAACGCAGGCTAGGAACCTTCGGTGGAAGCTCATCAAAGGAGACGTGCCACAGAAATGAAGACGAAAATGGATGAGCCAAGACCTCAAAACGTATTACATTTAGCGAAAACAGGTCGAGGAATATTATTCATTATACGGGCATTATAGGGCACGATGGAAAGACGACAATTTCACGTCATTTTCCAAAATGGATACGAATAGAAGAGGGAAATTTGCTTCGATTGAGCGTATTATTCATTTTCTACACAAGTCGACGCAACCAATTTCACCGATAGAACCCAAGTTGGAAAATTACGCGCAATTCTCCTACCATGCGCATTTTTCAATTATTCTTCAATATCCTGAAAAATACTTCAATAATGACAAATACTTGCCCCTCTGTAACCCGGCATTATATTTGCTCATTTTTCTAATGTGATGTTAATTATTCATAAACTACAATTCATCACATCATCTGGATAAGTTCTTTCATGGTAGTAGAGCGTCATAATACATAAACTGTTCAATAGATTGAGTAATAAATTATTAATGGTTATTAATTTAATTAGAAATCTGAAAAAACTGGACTTAAAAGAATTAGGAATGTAAAAAATGGAGGCGGTGTGGAAACGTGAATTAAGTACATGAAATCCCCTGTTGCAGATTATGGCAGTAAAATTTTTTACAATTATATATGTGACTGAGAATTATAAATGGGATTAATAGTGAATAAAAGCAATATTATAATGCTCTATCTAGTAGATAGAGGTAACAGTTTAGACTGGCTTTAATAAAAATTTATTTATACAAAAAAAAAAAGACTGATTTAACACAATAAATAAGAATATACGTAGTGAGCAAAATTAATTATCTGGTGGATAGAGGCAAAATTTTAGAATGGGTTTGTAAATTCATTCACACAAAAAGCAGACTTTTTTGGGCCCTGAGATAGATAATTATACCTATTGTTTTGTTCACAAGAATTCGAAATTTAAATAAAATAGTATATAATATACGTACTAAGAATATGACATTACTCGAATCAAGCCTCGACACCTCGTAATAGGTTCAGTAATTTCAATGCTTTATTTTATTAGCCACTGGAAGAGTCCACACACTCACCACACTCAAGAATTTCAATCGCGAATACTGATTAAAAAAACATTCGCACGACTTTTGACCTGTTTCAGATATCAATTACTGTTGAGACGCCTTACAGTATTCATGTCAATAAAAATACTTCCAAGCATAAAAAAAAAAAAAACAAATTCAACGAAAAACTCATCTAAATTCTGAAGGAATACAAGTGTACACAAATATTTCTACGTTTTCCACAAACTTCGACAATGAGTATTTAACGCGCACACATAAAAAAAAAAAATACACTAAAAATAAAAATTCTGATGTTCTTCCGTCCAGAAAAAAATCATAAATAAATTCGAGAATTCAAGAATAGAACCAGCAATGGTATTGGCGAAATTACTTTCAAGTATTTTGTTCTAGACAAGGAAATAAAATTCGTCTGCAGCTATAAAATTTAACCGAAAATAAAATTACTTACAGAAAATAATAAAAGCAACCGTTTTTGCACTATTCGAAACGTACGCGTAACCTTCGACCAGAAAATCGTATCGAGCCCACATGAGAATTACGACCAGCAGAATGATAGTTATACGTATCTAACAATAAGATCAACAATTTTATAAAAACTAATACGAGTCAAAAAAAGAGCTCCGCGAATCCGTACAATACAATACACCATTATACATTCGTTAACAGTCGCTACAACATGAAACTTTCAAATATGAAGACAAAAAGAGGCGACTTCCTGTATCGTAAAAGCTCATCAAGTTAACTGAGCACAGACATCCACATTCAGAATTAATGCAGGAAGATTAAATGGAAGAGATTTATTATAAAATACTTTTAAAAAATACAGAAAGTAACGTGTGGGTGACCGGGGCAGAGAGGACCAATTCAAAGGGTTAGAACTCAATTATTATTTTCGAACTGAAACTTCCTAGTAGTCGATGGGTAAAAATAAAAATAAAAAGTAGTGAAACGAATCACCGTTCGTTGGTTACGCAGAAATAGATTCGATTTTTTCAATTGTTTTTTTCAAATAGAATAGCACGTATACTTTCTCATATAATGACCCTGAATCCAGATATTCCAAGCCGAAAAACTTGAAACTCAGATTGAGTGGAGTTCAAACGTAAACCAGGTTCAAGATAAAAAATTACGATAAAAAATTTTGATATTGAACCTGGTTTGAGCCAGAAGCAGAACCTCAATTAAGCCAGCATAGTGCAATCTCCGGCTTAAATAATTTTATATGAAAATTCACCAGATGGCAGCCACTATGTTGGCGCGTGTACCAGGGTTGAGCAAAGTGATTAAATTAGTCATGATTGACGATTATGACTGGACATTTATAGTCATCCTGAATTAATCATCAACTCGTACTAAAATGACTGAATTCAGTCAGGACTAAAATCTGATGATTGAATATTATTTTTCATCAAATTAGTCACGACTAATATTATATACGAGCATTATGACTAATTAGAGAGATACAACAATGATTGAAGTTTAGTTGTCTACATAAGTCATGTTTAAAATCAATCAAGATTATTTACTTCATCATGACTAAAATGAGACCATTATAATCTGTTCCAGTCAAGAGTTTCATGACGTCACAATGCTTAAACCAATGAGAAGAAAGTATTTCTGATTTCAATCTTGTTTCTATCAATCGCTTTCTTCAGATGCTTGTGACGTCATGGAACTCTTAACTGGAAAAGACTATAGTCACGATTAAAAAATTACGTCACGATTGATGACCAATAAAATGACTAAATTGAAAAATACTTCGTGTACATATTCGTCGATTTTATATTTTTCATTATTTTTATTTCACACTAATGCATGAGTAGATACATTAGTCCAGTGCAGATAGATGTTTCAGATGGAAAAAAATCCTGCAGGAAATTTTGTTGCGCAGAAATGTGGGTGGATTTACTGACGGGCCAGCCCTCACCCTTTATAAAATCATCTGCACCCACAGATAAAATGAGATTAGAAGGGCATTTTACCTGATAACAACATTTTGGATATTCAAATTCGAACTGACATGAAGATTTTGAAAAAATGAGAGAATTAAACAATATTCAATCATTTACTCTTATGTGTGTACAGGGGAAAAATTTTGTTACACGAAAAAAGTGTTTACCTTAGGCGCTTTCTTTCTCTGTTCCTATGAGTGATACAAAAAAAATGATAAGAACAAAAGTTGTTGATAGTTTAAGGAAGGATGCACATCCATTTTAGTCAAATAAATCAAATTTGAGTTTTCCACTATTTTTCACTATTCATTATTTTCTCTTCGAAAATATGTTATAATTTGTCATTAATTTCTTTTTTTAGTGTCTGAAAATTGTGATTTTGTAGGGAAAAAAATTCTTAAAAATCCATGTACTTATTAGAAAAAACAAGCCCAAGTTTCAGTTGCACTGTTTATTGTCCGTTTTGGGCGAATTTCCGAATTTAGTCCCGAGTGAGTGAAAATAAAGATGTTAACACATAAAAAAAATAAAAAATACTCAACTATTCAAAACGAAGCCAAATTCATATCAATGCTACTTAGGAACCTGGAAATTTGAAAAATATGCAGATTAATCGCACTATAAGGCTAGTTCTCATTAATTGTGCTATATTTCCAACAATAAGGGAAAATTTATCTTATAATTTAAGGGTTGTTTTTTGAGAATATACTTTTTCTACATTTACGTTCCTTTTTCCAAGGATTGACTGCTCCGATTGGGTTAATTTTTTCCCTTTTTTTTTCCACAGTTGTACTCCACAAACAGACCCATGCTTTTTTACTTAGCATGATTACAAGGCGCTGTATGCTTTTTTATGTCCAAACAAACGCACTTTTTTAAGGGGGTACTCGAAAAGTGGCTATAATTTTTCAAGTTCCGACTGAATTTCAATATTCCTGCGTAGAAATTTACTCTAAGGTTGGGTAAAGAAGCCTTTAAAACTTCAGCTCTCTATGGCTATGATAGGCTCTGAGAAAAAGGAACATGAATAGGGCCACAAAATCATGGTGCATCCTCCCTTAATGTAGAATAATATTTTTTATTTCAAACATTTTTTCATAAAATTTACGGTTGGTGAGTTATAACTACAGTAATTATAACCCAAAAACCAAAAATGTGGATACATTTGTCCGCCTTTGGGGGTGTTGCAGATGGGGTATTTTAGTGGACTCTTGAGGGGTGATTCTGGAATGGGTCCTTAACATTTCTGCGCCAAAAATTTCTTGCAGAATTTTTTGCATTTACGAGTATATTGCTTTTTTTTGTCTAATTGCACTGGACTACATATTATAATCAATTATAGTTTACTGGTAGAATTTCAACTCTGGGTCGGGGTAGAATAAAAAAGTATTAGAATACAATTAGTCATTAATCATGATAAAATCATTCGCAATTGATTATCAATCATTAGTTATGAAAATTATGACAAATATTTTTTAAGACGAAAATTTGTCATCTGTTCAATCATAAAATGAAGTAAGTACCACAATAAACAAATGAAGCCAAAGAGGATTAGCCAAAATTCAAACAGTCTAACAATAAGAATGACTAAAAAAAATATAAAATATTTTTCTTACAACCATGTAATACAGAAATTATAGTTTCAAAATATTGAACTATAGTTCATCTCATCTTTCAAAACCAATATCTACTCAAATTTTGATAAACATACTTACATAATTATAGATTGTTTTGTTGAAAAAAACGTATCTCATTTCCGTAAAGAGTGAGATTTTTTTATTCGGACAGGAATGAGACGAGGAGGGGCAGTAAAATTCGTGGCTTCATTATCCAAATGTCTGTGAGCACACTACCAAAACTAATAAACCAAAACCTTCATCATTAATCTCATACTGTCATCCTCGTGGAAGATTCAACTTTTTTCAAACTTTCTAGCTCAATGGTAGTTTCAAACATACCAGTAGTTATACTGATCTAAAGCCGGCTACACACTATTCCATTTTTCCTGTTTCCATTTTCCTGTTTCGCTATTTCCTTGTTTCCAACTGTTTCCAAAATCTGTTTCCTGTTTCCTCTAAATTGATGAAACAGGGCTGTCCACACTATTCTTGTTTCACTCTGTTTCATGTTTCCTCAATACTGTTTCACCAATTACCATTTTCCATCTTTTCAGTTGAGGAAACGGAGTGTTGACTGCTGGATGTGGTTTTCAGGGTGTTGAGAGTATTCTCAATGCTTCAACCCTATGGGCAAAATATTTTGAAAACGGATCCGTTTTATTCCGGGTTATAATCTGGATTATATCCCGGAATTTTCCTGTTTTCTGGCTTCTAAAACGGATTTCGAACGGATTGTAATCAGTCTTGCCGGAAATGAGTCCGGATTATTTTCCGTGAAGGCTGTTTAATGATATTTGTTGGCCCGGGTTACAATCCGTGAAACCGTTTTACAAACGGATTTGGAAAAATAATCAAGATGACAAAAATATCTGCAAATTTTCAGATCCGATGGTCGAAAATAAAAACGAACTGACAACGGATAAAATTCTCATTTTCCGGATCATTTTCTCATTTTTTGCCCATCGGGAAGTCGCACAAAACAGCTCATGCCGGCTTGAGGTGCAATTCCAAAAGAAAGTATTCAAGTAAACCAGTGGAGAAAGACCAGCGAAACAGAGTGAAAAGGACGAAACAAGGCGAAATAAAGGCGAAACGCTCCACACTATATGTGGAAAAAAACTTTTTCCACGAAAAAACCCTTTGTGTTTCGTCAAAAAACCGCTCTTGGCGAAAAAGATGACGAAACACGAAAAAGCTTGTTTCCACGAAACATTTATCGGCGAAAAACGTCTACACACTATCGTGAAAACAGGGGGAAACAAGGAAACACGAAACTGGAAACAGGAAAAATGGAATAGTGTGTAGCCGGCTTAAGATGAAAATCAAGAAAAAGAGGATGAAAAAAAATTGGAAATGCGCGTATGTTGATAAGAATTTGATATTTTACTTAAAAATGTAGGTACATACCTTTCATTTGAGAAGGGATACAGATCTATTTTGGTCAAAAACATCAAATTTGAGTTTTCTACTATTAATGATTATTTATTATTTTCTCTTCAAAATTATGTTATAATTTGTCATTGATTTCTTTTTTTAGTGTCTGAAAATTGTGATTTTGTAGGGAAAGAAATTCTTAAAAATCATATGTACTCCTATTTGGGAAAAAAAAAAAATACTCAACAATTCAAAACAAATACAAATTCATATCAATGCCATTTAGGAACTTGGACATTTGAAAAATATGCAGATTAATCGCATTATCAAGCTAATTCTCATTAATTGTGTTATATTTTCAACAATAAGGGAAAATTAATCTCATAACTTATGGGTTGTTTTTTGAGAACACACGTTTTCTACACTCATGTTCCTTTTCCTGAGGATTGACTGCTCTGGGTTGAATTTTTTTCATTTTTTTTCCACAGTTATACTCTACAAACAGACACAGGGTTTCTTACTTAGCACGATTACAAGGTGCTGTATGCTTTTTTATGTAAAAAAAAAAAAGTATTATTTGAATGGAATACTCGAAAAGTGGCTACAATTTTTCAAGTTCCAACTGCATTTCAATATCCCTGAGTAGAAATTTACTCTAAGGTTGGTTAAAGAAGCCTTTAAAATTTCAGCTCTCTAGCTATAATAGACGCTGAGAAAAAGGAACATGAAAAGAGCCAAAAAAGCATGGTAAAAAACAATTCTGTATCTCTGTATCTTCCCTTAATCGCATCACACTGTGACTACATTTTAAAAGAGCAAAGAAGCCAGAAAATTTCCAATAGATTGCGACTAAAATTTCAGATTTCAAATATATTTTCAAGGCCAATAAAAAAGAAAACAGGTTGCGAGGCGTCCTTCCTCAACAATACACTAGAGAGTATTTGATTAGGTAGAATCTATTTCAAAATAATAAAATAATAAAACAGTAAAATACTAAGGCCACTTTAATGAAGTTGAATTGATCAATAGGTTTGAATATGTACCTAATCAAAGACAAAATGATCTACTGATTTCAAATTCCTGTCACATCGATAATTAGAGACGCTTCTATGACTATAACCCACATCGCCAGCTGCAGCCGGATAATGGTAGCCTTTTCAATGAGCATTATGACTGCTACACACCCATAAAACACGAATCCTACAAATCAATCACCTTAATACACGCATGTAATATATTGTCGAATCATTCAAAATAAATTCTTTTTTCTTTTTTCATTCTAAAAATTTGACAAGACCGTTTTGACGTAAAATGATTTTCATAATGATACGAGTATAATAATATTGAGCACGTCAATGATGACAAACCCGGATTCGAGTATATTCCAATTTCAATCAATGTACAAGTACGAGCACAATAATTGCAATAATTTGTACCTACATTTCTTCTAAATTATTTTTTGAAGAGCTATTTTCTTTACACTGAAATGAAACGTCAAAACAAGTTGATGTCAGCTGTTTGCTTGAATTAGTAAAATTCTGGCAATGCCACTCATACCACTTGTGATATTCTGTCTGTTGAATTGAATTGAAAATGAAGAACAAAAAAAGGGGAAAAAAACTCAAACTCAAACTCGTTCATGGTGTTTGATTGAAGATAACACTTGATTTGCCTCTACCTCACAAGCCAAGTTCTTCGGGCATTATTCAAGATAATTTCGAGAAAAAAACAAAACAAAAACAAAAACAAAACAAAACAAATAGAAAATTAATAGATTCAAACTTCTTCAACAATGGTATCTGGACTACCCTTGCTCAATTTCCAAAATACTCGTATGATACGGTCGGCTTAGGGAAAATAAAAATAAAAACTTTGAAATTGATCTTTCCATAATTCTATGAACAATAATTTTACATTGCTGTGTTATCCTTAGATGATCTCCAATACGACTGAACAAAATTTCTTTCACTAAGTATAATACTGTATATGCAGCAACCGGAAAAATTTTGGACATAATCAGTGAATAGCGGAGGGCACTGATATTTGTTGTGAACCATAAAATTCGAGATAAAAGTTTATTCTTCAGATTCAACTAGTCCAAACTTTAATTTTCAATTTCATTTATGAAACATACCTACATCGTACACAGATTCTATTTTTAAAATGAAACAATTCAACACGCTGGGTCAAGAAATAAAAATTCATGGTGCTAAGATCGAGCTCGGCGTTTCCACAAAACGTTTCAAAATATCGTTCAAACAGACTGAGGTAACTGAACAAAGAAAAAAATAGTGAAAGTATCAATTATGTCCGATTGTGATGAAATAAGTATAAAAAATTTTGATTATTCTCCTTTGATGGAATATTTTAGGTGCACTTGATAATTCTCAACATGGCTAAAAATTTCAAGTTAGGTAAGTAAATATGGAAAATCATTTCATAAACTTTTACACATGTTCTCACTCTTAAGAATTTTACCAAATTATGCCTAATCACAAGAATTGAGTAAATTAGATGCCTCTTCTCTTCATTATTCGTTTCATCCAGAGAAAAGAAAAGATATCAAGAATTACGTGTATTGATCGAAAAGGAGTATTTACTATAGCTTAGAGAGGCTAAAATATGGAAAGAAAAATAATTCATCTGATTTGGAATTCTCATTTTTGTGTAATCTGATAATTTTACCTCGAAGTATAGCATTTCAAAATCAAATGTTTCAGAAAAATTGATGACTGTTTTGGCGAAAAAGAGCAAGGAAATTTGTTAGATGATAGTCAACGGATATTTGAATTTTGAGATATCACGTTTTGTTCGATAAAAATAGCACAAAGAAAAATTGGTAATTATCTCCTTTAAACAACACTCGAACTTGATCGAACATTTTATGTCACGATGTCAACATTCGTAAAAAGAAACACTCAAAGTCGATAAGTAGGGGGCCAAATTGCCTATATTATGAGAAGATGTGAGTTAGCAAAAATGACTTTGGTGATGAGTAAGCAAAGCGAGCAAAATCTGAGTAAAAATGGCAGTATAAATTAAAGATAAGTGTAGCAATCGCACAAGTACAAAATAGCTGCTATGCAAGGAAGTTTTGAATAGATAATATTTTCAACAATAAATGGTACGAGTATTGAAAATAATCGGAAGAAATAAGTAAAAGATACAGAAACTTGACCTTCTCGACTTACGGAAAATCCACCAAGATTAAAATTTTTTGAATAATTTTTTTTTTATTCAAAAATAAATTAACAGTGCTATGCAAGAAGGGGATAAGTCTCTTTTTTTTTTTAGAAAATAGAATTTTTCTAGAGACCAATTATAAACGTACATCGGGCCCTACTTACAGTAAAAAGATATGGTCATAAAATGGAACCGTCGCGCGTAGCTGAGAAAATATACTTCAGAGTTGAGGTGCTATGCAAGAATAAGGGTATAAGACATGGAAGTTTTTTTTTTTTTTTTTTGGTTAATAGCAAAATTTGAAAAAGTGGAATTATCCCCTTCTCGAATAGCATTGTTCAAATAGTAATTATTGTTAATTTACACGTAAAATACATGTTTTGATTGTTGAAGAAATAATTTTTCAAAATGAAACCAATATCATATTTTCTCTTATTTACAAATATACCATATACTCGTACATAAGTTAGATCTGAAAAGTACATATCAATTATTTTATTCAAACCAAGCTTTATAAATTTTTGCATTTCTAAGGGACCATTTCTTCAAAGTAACTCTCTTACTGAATTTTTGGCAAAGCTGTTTCTGAGGGAATGGGTTCATCAAATTAGGGTTTATCAAATTAGGGTTCGTGTTTACAGTCTTATTAGCAGCATCAAGGCCAATAAGAACATGCAACTATTCTATTTAGGAAGTAATTAGTAAAAGTGATTTTCGTCATTTTGTCATAAACATATCACCAGTTAATTAGTATCCAACAAATGTCACAAAAATATTGTAATTTACAAACTGCCCTTCGCCTTGGATTTGGATGACTGGCCACAAAAGATGCATGCATTTGATAAAGTCTCATGTTTACCCTAAATTAGCCACGGATTCCCGAATTTCTCACTTCTCAGTGTTCTATTGGAATTATTGCCTCGGAGTTTATCATGGTGCGGGTTGTAATTCAAATTCGATTCATTTTTTTCACAATCGCTCTGAGTACAAGTCAGGTTTCTTCATGGAGCCTCCAGAGACCAGATCATTCTCAGGTCTTATTCCAAAATACGACCATCACAGGAGACCAAACCTACTGCAATTGGATGTGGATGGACTCCAATAAAGGAGTCTGGGATGTCAGTATTCGAATATGGCTCTCGACAAGTCAAGCTGTACGCCTAAGAAGTGGATACTTCACCTACCAAGACACTTTGGGAGGTAATCTGCTTCGAGTCAGCTGGACACAATCCATTCGTCAAGGACTCACATGGCGTCAGTATTCCACAACCGCACTCCCAAGCGTTTGGTGGAATCTGACGGCTGATTTCGGGCAGCTGGGCTATCAAGGAAATTCGGCGCAGTTTCATGTGAATGGTGAGTCAATAAAGCTCAAACCTGCTTCAAGAATTGTACCACCAACCCTATCACTGTACGATGGCATGATGCCTAGTGGCTGGCGGATTAAACGTGAGCCTAGCCATATGGAGAGACAGCGTAAGCGATTCGACATACTGGACTTGTTCACTGGAAATGGCATCTTCGCATCGCTGCCACAACTTTTCATCAACATTTTCTCATTCTTTGCCAACTTATTCCCTTCTCAGGACGATGGCGATAGTGAGGCTGTTGTGGAGGCGACAGAACCGGATGCTGAGATCGTGCCACAATCGACAATAACGACAGCATCGACTACTAGCACAGAAGAGGTAACTCAAACAACAAAAATGACACAAACAGAACAGGATATGATGACACAGGAACCGTCCAAGATCTCTAGAGAATTAGAGACAATGACGGAGGCCTCTGAAGCAACACCCAAGTCATCAGCTGCACGACTACAAGCTAATTAAAGTAAACATACAGACAATTTATACAAATTTTATTGTATAGACTAAAATTGAAGGAGATTACAAACCGAAGCCCGCGCGAATACTACATACAAAAAATATGTAACCTAACGAATAGAAATTCCAAATTTTCCGTAAATTTCTTACCCGTATGGACTAAATTATTGATAATCAAGAGCAAAAATATTCATAAAAAGTCTTCAACATTTTCTAATACATACTTTGGTATTTTTCATAAAATTTTATACTCAAGGAGATAAGAAAAGTAATAATAATTTAGGTAAAACGTATTCGCGTTTTCACAATAATTAATATAGTCCAAATATAGGGGTAAAGATATTTTCACCATTTTCGAAGTGCGGTTTACTATGCACTTTCATCCATCAAACTCAAGATCTTCCAAAACAGTCACTAATTATCTTTGAAATGAAAACCATCATTATTCGAAACAATGAGGGTGTATTTTAAAAATTTCAAAAGCGAATATCTCAAAATTTGAAATTTTCACTTCGATCACATCAGGTACTGAGGTCCAGAATTAGAAGGCAAAATTTTACTCCTCGAACAAGCCCGTTGACAGGATACTTTGTAAGGTTGACCCACTTGGAACTCATGGAGGGGGGCTGCCCCTTCCTTCCTCCACTAGAAAGATAGCTCTACTTCGTCAAAGGGAAACTCGGATCCAAATGGGCTCTTTCGCCGCGGGCCTGCCCTTACACGCATTAGTTTTAAATAATTTCAACGCACAGCGCTGTTTACAAAAGTTTACTCTAATTTCACGTGGATGCAACAAAATCACTATCGTTATTTTAAAAATGAACTCACCTTCCATTTCAATCCACCTTACAATATTTACAGTGTCACCTGCAAAATATTTATTCGTGTTTTCAAACTAGATAAACAACCAAACATACCAAAACTGAGACAAACAAAAACGGGAGAATCTTCCAGGTGACTTTCAAGTGCATAATATTTTTCAATTTTCAAACAACATAACATGCTCGTAATATGTACTCGTACATGTTCGACAAAATGAAAAATTACTTCAAACATCCGTCGCTTTAATTCCCACCAAATACAAAGGGCACCTTCACATCAGCGAATAACGTTTCCGTAGTCAAAATTATAAATCGGTACCTAGGTATATAGTCAAAAAAAATTTTTTTCAAGCGACACGCATAACACGAGGTACGTTATAATGATGCAAAAACAAACACATTAAATTTTAACTGCGAACATGCATCGTACAAAATACTCGCACTTACAGTAGGTACTTACACATTATTCAGTAAAAAGGTTGAAAACAGTTTTGTTTTTCTTTTTAAAGAAAGGATTTTGGTTTTTTCTTTCCTGCATTCAGCACAAGCTACTCAATTTACGTCGAAAAAAATTATGTGCATAAAATTCTACGATTGTAGATTGCAGCGAGTAAAAAAAATTCATAATGAATTCAAAAGGCAAAAGTGTCTCGGATTTTTCTCATTCCACCTTCTAAAAGCTTTCATCGAGGCGGCTTTCACAACCTTCGAATTGCAGCGCAGTTCTGCCAGCTATTTTATAATTTTAAACCTTCATCAACGTCTTCCGCGTATTATACAAGTAATAAAAGGACGACGCAAGAGGGCCTGAAAAATTAATAAGCAAAAAAGGTGTATAAGGCAAGGAAAAAAGGAATTTAAAAGGATAAGCGTAGCAATCTCTTTCAATTGTTCGAGCAAAGACTACGCAAAAAAGGCAAGAGCACTAACTGAGAAATGAAAATACAAAATTCTGCATATAGGTATTCCCTCTTATTTTCATTTCCGCTACCATCACAAATATTTACGAAAATCTCGAGTAAGTAATTATTTTGAATTACACTTATACATGAGATAGCGAGTGCATCAAGATCATTTAAAAGGTACCGAGCAGGTACATAGAGGAGACATTTTTTTACGGACCATATTCATACTCGTATCTGACAAGTACTGCGCTAATAAAATGTTTTTTACGTTTTTTTTTCTCTCCATTTGTATTAACATCCAGTTAATTGAAAAAATTGTTCTAAAACATCGAATCCGTATAAAAATAAGACTAATAGAAATATTTTCATTTAGAATAGAGGAATAGGGAAGCAAAACAGACGGTGGGAACAAACAACTGTCGCATCACATTCGCATTCACCAAATAACACTGTAGTATGAGTATAATGCACCATGTACTTCAAAATATTGGCCTTCAAGAATCGCCATTAAAACAATTTGTGGGTAAACAATTTTTTCAATATCCTGTCGATTCTAGGAATACGGACACTATCGGCGACCAAACTCAATATATAATTGCGTCATTGCTCTAACATTAAATTTCAATAAGCTGGATACAGAAAAATAAAAAATTCACAATACGAAAAAACCCGAGGAAGGGAAAACGTGCAATTTTCGCAGCAAATGAATTTATGAAGTTGCGAACATTTTTCCTCAGAAGATAAGTCAAGCATTTGCCATTTACCTCTCCACTTTCAGCGATGAAATGTCACAAAACAGTGATTTTAAGAAGGGTCGGGTCTTTAACAAATGGTTCTGCTCTAATAGTCGATTCCATTCCATAAGAGGCGTTTAATGTGGTGGAAAATCACGTTACAATAGTTTTTGTTTTTGCTACTTTAGATTCTTGCTCTTTGATGAATTCCAGCGCAGCAAGCCCCGCAAGAAAAGCAGGTTTTCAAATGGACCACAGAGGTCTTTATGAACCATTAATTGTTTATGTTTCAGAATTATGCAAAACTTGGGTAAAAAATTGATTGCTGTCGGAAACCTGGCAGCATTGTTGAACATTATAACCATTTTTTACAATAATAACCAACCAACAAATTGACTCGAAACTTGAATGGTACATTTTAGAAGCTTCTATTTGCACGTATCATAAAAATTTCAGTTCAATCTGTTCCGTACTTTTCCTATTAGTAGCCATCAAAGCTGATTCATTCCTGTGCAGGAAGAAAGAAATACGAAAATGCAAGATAGGTATGTTTGGAATCCTGAGATCATTGAAAAAATAATAATGCATGTTCCATGCCTATTATTATGATAGTCATACCAAAATTAATAGAAGGTTTTCTGGGAGAAAACTTGATAAAAAGAATTGAGAAGAAGTTTTCCTGCTTTCATTATAACAGACAACTAAAAAAAATTTTCATCTCTTTTGAAAAGATGATTTTCATTTCGATTTGTAGAAGCTACAGCGACGAAACGCCTGATCCCACAAAAAAAATAGCATTCCTCTTCAGTAATAGAGTAAAATATGTATTTCTAGGGGTTAATGAAACTATCATTGTACCTACAAGAACAACTTCGTAAATCATTACAAACAACTAAAATTTTCAGGTGAAACAAACAAGTTCAAATAAATTAATTATCTTTTTCACAAAAATGAAACAGCGTTTCAACAACTCTAGAACATTAAGGATATGTTCACCAATTCCATAAACATTGCTTCATTTATTCTGACTAGAATTTATGTTTTCATTTTTCTTTTTTTTCACTGACGGAAAAATTTAGTAGTTGGTATTCATATAAGGTTTGGATACCACAACGACGATACGCTCTTTCAGATGCGTGAAAAAAAATCAAAAAAAAAATTTTTAAAGCAACCAAAAGTTTTATCATGAATTTGCAGCATCCAAAAATTTCATCTATCACAAGGAAAGGTATCCGAATAGATGGATGTAAATTTCTGAGTAGCTCTCCAAAGGAGTTGACGCATTAGATTTTTTGTTTTTGGTGAGACGCAATCAGCCCTGAGCCGCTTCAGTCATTTTGACGCAGGCGGGCAAAACTTTCAGGGTATATTTTATTTCAAGCCATAAACGTAGTGATCGCGTACAGTAAATTTCCGTTTGTGAAGAATTGTTTTCCACTTCCACTTCAAGTCTGACTTTTTTCTACATCAAAAGAAAAGAAATTAGGAATCGAAGAACTAGGGGTCCTGTGAAGGCATAATCTTGAGGAGCAACTTCTCGCTGACGATTTTTTTTTTGAGGGGGGAAAGGGCGATTTTTTTTTAAATTAGAAAAGAATTTTCAAGATGACCGAATACCAAAAATTTTTCTTGCGCACGGGAGGGGGGTCAGTCCTCGTAAGCCTAGGGGGATCACAGCACACCTGCGAAGAACAACCAGAGGAAACCAAAAATAAGTACATCAAATTAAACAAAAAACGATGAAATAAAAAGAGGAAAAAATGGAAGATCATCGAAGTGTAATTTTGAAGAAAAAAAAAATTGAAAAAATAATAAAATAATAAGAAGAAGAAATCCAGGGAGAAAAAAATGAAAAAACAGAAACAAAAAACGAAAATAAAACGATGAAACGAAAAGAAAAACATGAATGAAACCTCTCTCGGCTTTACGACTTCGTGAAAATAACGGCACACGAAGGGGAAAACGGAGAAGCTTTCACGACGTCCTTCGCCGAAGCCAGCTCGAAACGTACTAAAAACATAAGAATAAAATTTTTCTGACCCGAAGAAGTCGGCGAATCCCAAGTTATTCACCAACTTTCCGGCTGTGAACGTCCCATCCCACAAACACACGCCGCGCCGACCGACGACGACGAGTTGCACAACGTGGCAACGTAGCGCTGCGCTAATATTATTAAAAATTTCGCGGAGACGGCGTCGATGTGACAACGCCGCCTACACGTTGACGTGCGTGCGAGAGTACTACAAGACGTGGAAATAGAAAAAATAAAATAAATGGGCGTCAGGTCGACTCGCCCGCCGAGATGTCGAAGCTCGACTTTTTTCGTCTTCTCGACTTCACTTTAGTATTCGCGCCGCGACGTCACAAAAAGGTGGTGCGCGCGGGGGACTATAAAGAACTGCAGCGAATTTGCGAGGAGAAAAATAAAATATTAATGATTTTGCCCTGCCGATCTCTTGTGAGGCAGATTTTCCAAAACAGCCTCTTATCGTGAAAGAAAGTACAGACAGATCGGATGAATAGGACTACTTATTAACAAATTTGACAAACTATATCTTCGATGCTAATAAAAATAGGAAGCTGCAATTTGAACGAAATTATGAGTCATGCCCTGCCTAATTTTTTTTGTAAACGAACCTTAACCCTCTCCTTCATACCCTAATAGATGAAAAAATATCGTAAATCTCAAAATTTATACTCTCAATATCGTGAACAATTCCTCAAAGTCATATCACAATCAACTAAATACTTTTTTGTATCATCTTTTACATTTTGTCCAAATTTTAAATGAAAAAATTGGTTTTGAAGTCAAAACTCACACCAATTGTGCTCCATTTGTTCTAATTTGTGCCGCCAATATTAGAATTTGTACTGCTCCCCTTCGCAAGTTACAGTCCCCCATTATTTTTTTTGTATTCTAATAGACGAAGGATTGAAGAATGTAATTCAAGAATAAAAATTATCTCGTTTCAGACTTTTGGTTCTGGAAAAAAAAAAAAAAAAAAAAAAAAAACTATTTTAATCTCCCGATGGGCAAAAAATGAGAAAATGATCCGGAAAATGAGAATTTTATCCGTTGTCAGTCCGTTTTTATTTTCGACCATCGGATCTGAAAATTTGCAGTTATTTTTGTCATCTTGATTATTTTTCCAAATCCGTTTGTAAAACGGATTTCCTGATTATAATCAGTGATAATTTTTGGGCAATTTTTCTAAATCCATTTGTAAAACGGTTTCACGGATTATAACCCGGGCCAACAAATATGATAAAACAGCTTTCGCGGAAAATAATCCGGACTCATTTCCGGCAAGACTGATTACAATCCGTTCGAAATCCGTTTTAGAAGCCGGAAAACAGGAAAATTCCGGGTTATAATCCAGAAACGGATTATAACCCGGAATAAAACGGATCCGTTTTCAAAATATTTTGCCCATAGGGCTTAAGCTCATTTTTTTTGTTAACGCGTTATATACAAGTCTTATGAGGTCCTAAACCCTCATTTTGAATACTAAACTGAATTTTAATAATGATAGAAGTGCCTAGTTTTCCAATCAATGAAATACAATTGTTGTTATTCTTTTCTATTTTTCTCAAAAACAAGTTTTGGGCAAATGAGACTTTCAATTTTGAGTTGGAAACTTTACAAAGTTATTAGGAAAAAATGAAGTTATGAATCGACAACACAGTGTGCAGTACTACTAAAAACAAGTTGAAAATCTATTCGACCAAAAAGAGGTATACCTATTTTATGGATACAACCCGCAGACATACAGTAAAAGGGTCAAACCGCGGAATGAGGAAAAATAAAAAACGCGCAAACGATGACGCTAGAATGACGAATGGATGCCAAAGCGACGCCAACCTAAACGAAGTGGAAATCCATCTATCGATCGTTAATTATGCTGGTAAGTTCTCCTACACCCCTCAGCCTCTATTTCCGATTATCTTTTCTTAACCATCTACCTTCTCTTTTCCTGTTTCCATTCGCTTTCCACAATCCACACGCAGATTATGAATGCACGAAGTAGTAACAGGAAGCCTAAATACGCGTATATTTTTACCATAAATTAGCAGTGAGCTGTTTGAAAGGATGCCAAGTACTCGGAGATTAAAGATCACCACTTTGAAACTGAAAAGAAACTATAATTTTGTTTATTGACTCGAAACGTTGTCAAAAAAGCAAACCAGCTGGTAACAATTTCAGAAATAGCCCAATAGTCATTTGCAAAATTCTCGTCAGAATAATTTGTTAAGCAAATGTGGCTTTTTTCTTTAGAGTAGGAATTCCCAATGGTCCGACACTTATATTTCTCCTACATCGCCTGGATCTTGCTCTAAAAAATTCAAAAAATTAAAAATAGTGATACTTTCGCATGTTTTTCCTCCCACAAAATATCATTATGAGAAACCCAGAATTTGAATTGTCATTCAAGCAGCCACTTTTTTCTCATCAGATCATATATATCCTTGTCTAGAATACCGACATACACGTACATAATATAATACATTACATACAGCCCAAATGTAACCATCGTATCGGTTACACGTACGACTGCACGAGTATTATGACGTTAAATATTCATTAAGCTTTCAGCTGGAGTCAAAAAGCCTGGAAATGAAGATGGATGAACGTATTATACGTTTCCAGGTGAAAGTTGTGACTCGTGAATAACGTTATCAATCGCGCCAAAAAAATATGCGGAAATCGACATAAATACTGGAAATATTCCACATCAGTATCGTTAAAAATGAGTTGAATATGTGCGAGCAAAACAATTCTACAATGAGAAACAAAAGACATCAGAAAATAATCGTATCCAGACTGTAGTTACGTGACTTGATGATTGCATGCAAGAAAATAATCGAGAGATGCTCCACCAGAGAAGCTCAAACTCCGTGATATACGAGTAGCAATACGAATTTTACTAAGAATAGGTACTTCTGAGTTCGGATAGTGAAATTTAGAAAAAAACATACCTATACCTACTAACATCCAACGTGGTAATGAATTAAACCATCTGAATGGACAATTCTTGTCAACATTATAGAAGGACATTGGAGCAAAATTACATATTTATATGTTTCCACACGGATATATTTTTTGATCTGACATTGTTTCGAGAGGGCTACATAGTTAACTTGAAGTCAATCACCAAGTGAAAAAAATTTTAGTTTCACCCAAGAAAGAAAATAAAAAATGTTTGTACTTTCTGTTCAAAATAATTCAACTGTAGAATTTTTTTCAAACTCAGAAGCATTAAATAGATATTATGTAGGTATACAGAGCAAAAATGTGAAAGACCTTGTAAAAATTAATCACTCTTACATAATGAATTTTCCAGATAACCAACAGTAAAATTTTCCGTCATCGATTTGTAATAATACATATATAAGCGTTTATAGGAAAAGATCCAAATAATTGACAAAGTAGACAGATAACGGATGAATTATGCTTGCACAATTTTTTGAGAACCTCTGAAAACAAGACAGTAATTAATACGAGTAAAAAAGTCCATCAGAAGTAATGTCGTTCTGTCAGTCTCATATCGACTGCTTAAAACGAAGTTCTTCCTCGCACCACCCTTCAGTTCCAATTATTTCCAAAAATTTCCAAAAATTTCCAAAAACTTCCAAAAAATTCTGGAAAAATGAAAGTTTCATCCAGAAACATTAATTTTGCACTTTCCAGTCGCTAATTGTCTACAATTTCTGAACCAACCGACCCCTTATTTGGATATCTAGGACATACGAAATATTTCTGTGCAACAAAACCCAACAAATCCTACAGTTCTTAAAACTTCAAGTCAGTTTAATGCAATTCAAATCAATTTTCAAAGAGCTCATTGAGAAACAGGAAACTGAAAGAAAACGAGAGAAAAATTTCACTGCGACCTGAAATAAATAATCCGCATTTGTGCTTCGAATCCAATAATGGACACCATCAAAAAAGGTAATCGACATTAGTATTTCGAAAACATTCTATAGCACCTGTTACAACCACTAAGTAAACTTTTGGATCAAGCTAGAACTTTCCAAGGTAAATTTACGAAGTGAATATTATCTCAAGGCGATTATATGTACGACAGGCACATAAAGTATAGAACCTTCAAAAAAACATTGCTTACTCGCCAGAATCGAGCTACCGTTTCATTCAATAATTATTTTGACACATATTATTATACGAAAATCTACTGCCAATATAAAAAGCATCAACGAGGTTGGTGATAGGTGCAAGAGGTCATACTAAGATCAATACCATAATCGACGTCGAAGATGAAACGTTCACCTCAGATTTTAATGCTTCCTTTAGTGTAAATACATTCAAAGATTGAAGAAATTACATTAGGTATTAAGTTGATATATTGACGGATTAATTAGGTTTAAATTTCATCGAACAACAATAGTAAGATCAGAACAGAGAAAAACACAGGTGCTTGCCAATAATTCTCTTAGTAGATTTTCGACAGAAAACCTTCTATTAATTTTGGACTGACTTTCACAAATAGACATGGGACAAGCATTGTGATTCATTTCATGATCTCAGGATACCAAAAATACCCATTTCGCATTTTCACACAAATAATTATGTAGATTGTTTATTTATGGTTGAGGAAAGGATGAGGGAGGGGTTAAATAAAAATCGGAAATTTCGACTTCAACAGAGCTAATTACAGCGAAACTATCACTCAGATCAGACTGAAATTTTAATTGTGTATAAATTGAAGTTATAAACGCGTTTATCATTATAATTTCAAGTCAATTCGTTCGTTGGTTAGTGAGATAAGCGTTTTTGAAGGTCGGAAAATGTGGATTTTTCTTTGAAACGCGCTAAAGGACAATCTACTGAACCAATAGAGCTGAATTTGAAGCAGTGATTAAAGAAGTCTAATAGGAATTTCATGACGATCGATTTAGTTGTTCTCAAGAAATAAGCAAAAATTTAGCCAGTATGAAAGATGATTTTCAATAGGTTTTTCAAGGAACGGATTCCTTCCAGTTCTAACGAAATTTACAGCTTTGATGGCCGTTAATAGAGAAAGTATGAAACCAATCGAACTGAAATTGGTATAATGAGCTAATGAAAGCTTCTAAAATGTATCATTCAAGTCTCAATCCAATCTTTCGATTGCTTTTTGTAAAGAGTGCTTTCAAAGGTTCAGAACGTGAATTTTCCTTCGAAACTTGCTGGCAGGTTTCCGAAAGAAATTCATCTTTTACCCAATTTCCACATAATCCTGAAACAAACTTTTAATGGTTCTTAAGACCACGATGTTTCATTTCTATTTTCATCTGTTTATATGTTATCAATTTTTTTTTTCACATACGAGCAGGTACCTATAATTTTTTCTAATTTTGTTTTTCTTTTTGTAAGTCAAATTTAATTAAATAACCCAACGCAACAACCAGCCAACTGACATATTTTCAAAAATTAAATTTTTTGTGGATTATTGTTCCAAATATACAAACACGTTTTGACACACACCATTGGAAAACCCCATTTGGTGCGCGCTAAAACGACTCGTAATGTAAAATTGTACGGAGGAGTTGAACTTGCATACACGCTCAGATTACAAAAAAAATTTTTTCTTATTTTTTTTTATTCAATTTTTTTTGTACAGTTTTTGTTTTCAATTGTATTACTACTCAAAATATTACATCAAATAAATCTTTTCTTTTTTTTTTCTGCTGATTATTTTAGAAGGTAACTGACTGCGTCAAGTCATGTAGATTTTTCATTCTTAGTTCAGTTGCATTTTATTCATTTTGCTGCCAAGTGGTCCATCTAATATTTCATGTTATTTTACCAAATAGCTCATAATATATTTGAATATTTGCCCGACTTGTGTCACAGATTTCTTTTTGTTTTTTGCAAATATACTGCTACCACGGTTTTCATAAACTATTCACAAACAAAAATCAGTCAAACTTCATCCACTCCGTAATATTATAACACAACAGTTACTCAGTGGCGTCGGAAGTCTGTAAGCTTGTAAGCTGAGTTTACCTCAAAAAAGAAAACGAAAAAAAATTCGAAATTATGCCCATTGATATAGTTAAAGGAATGGTATACGCACGTAAATATTTTCATAATAATAAATGGCATTCCAGTCGTTAGCACGAAACTGAGAATTTTATTCTACATTTTTTTTTTTTCTTCGATAAAATCCCCTATACCAACAGTGAGACACTACGTAGAATCAAACGAAGACACAGGATATTTCACAATAAACGCTCATGTGGTTAGCAAGGGTTTAAAACTATTATTTTCTTATGTTATCGTCACCAATGTATTCTCCCAACCATGACAATTACTCTGCCGATTTCATAATGGGGTATCCATACCAAAAAGGGACCTTGGGGTAAAAAATATTTTTTTCAATTTTTTATTGTTTAGAGCATAAAAAAATGAAAAAAAAAATTTTCCTTCACCCTAAGATCCCATTTCCGTAGTGGAACGCACGTGTATTTTATGATTAGGTATGGTTGTGCGGATACAGTGGTATCATTTTTTGAGTAAAAAATTCTTCCACGTAATCATGAAATTAGTTTTTCTGATGAGCCCTATTTAAAACATACTCCATATTATTTTATTATTAGAAAAAAATACTTTTTTGGAAGAATACATTTATCCTCGATAAATAAAACCGAATTATGTGATTCCATAGCACGGTTGGGAGAATACAGTGGTGGCGATAACAAAAGAAAAAAATAGTTTTAAACCCATGCTAACCACATATTTCTCGTGAGCGTTTAGTATTTGAAAAAATTTTTTACAGTCTTTCAAAATGAGGTTAAAGAGTTTAAGAGTTCCTCTGTTGAGAATAAACATTTATTTCTTTGATTCAAAATAAAAACGAATAAAAGAAAAGTTGGTGGTTTTTCAGAAGATAATGTGAAAAATGCTACCTCTGGCTCGGATGGTTCTCAGCCCTTTTTCTGACACAGACAGAGAAGATTATTGAGTATTTCTATATGTTACGGTTAATGTGTATAATCCGGTAATTCTACAGAATCACCGGCGATTCTATAGAATCGCCTAGCGTTTTGGTGAATGTATGAAATGAAGAAAAATTTCACACATTGACCGGTTATTCTATAGAATCGCCTGTATGTCTTGGGGAATGTATGTAGTCAGGACATTTTCATGGTAATACCTGTCTTAAAAGATGAGCAGACCAGTCTTACTACTGAGTATCATTTTGTGTGTTTGGTAGAGAGTCAGATCTATCTATACAGACTTTGAAGACCGAACATGAAATAGCATTACAAATCACCCTCTCTCCTCAATTCCCAAGGCTTTTCACCAGACTAGCTGGTAAAGGCATAAGACATTTTCTCAAAGTTTTACAAATTGTCCAAACTGTGAGTAAGTTTGTATTAATTTTGTAATAATATGCTATCTTAAAATGCATTTTCTGGTATTTTTTTATACATTCACCAACCACCCTAGGTTATTCTATAGAATCACCAGTGAATGTATGAAATTTCACACATTCACCGAACTTAAAACAGTGTTACTGGTGATTCTATAGAATTGCCGGTTATTCTATAGAATCACCAATTACACACATTAACCGTAACATATACATTAACTGAATGAATTGAAGAAAAATTTATAAAATTAATTTAAATTTACATTTCTCAAACTTTTCCATCTCACTGTTGGACTACTGCTATCTCATTGTTGGCGCCTGGGTCCTAACACTGAGACAAATAGGGGGTAACATTTTTAGTATTTAAAATATTGTTGGCCTTATATCTGGCAAGTTACAATCCTTGTCAGCGATTATGTAGCACACAGCACCCAATGCCAACCATAAATTAAATAAAATTTTTCAAATATTGTCAAAATATTTTCTCAATATTTTGTGAAATATTTTTTAGATATTCAAAATAATATCGTCAAGGTATTTTTTCCTAATATTAGGTATGGCAATATTTAAACTGATATTTATTTAATATTTATGGGATATTGAAAATATTCCAGCAATATTGTCACAATCTTTTAATGATAATATCTTGGCAATATTATTTTGTAGTATTACAGATTCTGTTGTGCTACTAGGGTAAAGATCAAGTCCATAATCGATCTATAAAAATATGGTATTGATACTTATTTTTCCTTTACATTCGTCGTCCTGTACAGCGCGCTGAGTAAACTAGAATTTCACCACTTGAAAGTCGATGGTTCAAATCTCGGTAGAGGCAAAGTTTGATAGAAAATTTTTTCCAATTTGTTTTCAACTTTTGACGGTGAAATGAAAACAAATTTGGATTCATAGTTTTTTTGGCTCTATTTATCAAATATTTTGGTATCTTGCCTCTTTTTATCAAATTTCTAGGTATTTTTGCTGTTTTTCTCGGATTTAATGATATTTTTGCTCTTTCTCTCAAAATTTTAGGTGTTCAGGCTCTTTTGCTCAGGTTTTTAGGTATTTTAGGTTTTTTTCCTCGCATATGTAGGTATTTTTCTCTTTTTCACAAATATTATCATGTTTTGGCACTTTTCCTCAAATTTTCTCGGTATTTTGGTTCTTTTCCTCGGGTTTTGAGGTATTTTGGCTCTTTTTCAGATTTGATAGAGTTTTGGCTCTTTTTCTTTAATATATTGAATCAACGGGGGAGAAGCGGGCGACTTTTGTCATGTAATTTACAATATGAAAATGTTATCACATTAATTAATGTAACAGTCTTTAGCCTACTGATATTTTTAATTTTCATTTTTTTTCTGACCTACTAGTCGTCGGTTGTGGGCTGTTTTGGCTTCCAAAACAGCCAACACCGACGACGACTCCGAGACTCAAATGATCCCATATTAAAATTCGTCCTGTCTATATCTCATGTAAATTTTTTAACAATATTGAAAAATTCCATTATTTGGAAGTGCAAAAGTGATCGATAATCACAAAAAAACAAAAAAAACAAGACATTTCTCAATACGAACCAGCTAAACTGTCATGCAGCATCACTGCATATAAATATTAATTACAGAAAAGAAATGAAACAGGCACTCAAGAAGTAGTCAACAACCGTTTTTTCCCAGCTTCTTTCTTTATTTATAATAAAAATGCAAGACCAAAGGACGTGGATACGAGGAAGAATAATTAACGCATCAGAGGCGAAAATATGAAATTTCTCTAGAATCATACACAAAAATAAAATAGCCTACAATACGAAGAAAAAAAACTTAAATAATTCATCGCGTACGTTTTTCTTCTAAATTAGAGAACACTTTCAATATGCTTTATCTCGACCTACAACGTACGATTGGTAAATTTTCTTTTTTCTTGAAAGTACATTCTTGAAATTACGAGTAGTTAAATTTTGGAAAATATTTAGACGAAGACATTTTAAATAGTAAGCTTACTCGTATATGCACAAGGATTAAAAGATAATAAGCTACATATGAGGTACCTACTACCTACATAATTAGTGTCAGAATGCGATCAGAAACTAACAAACTCAAATTTAAGAAAAATAAAAACGTAATTTTGAAATTGTGATAGTAATATAATATTTGAATTCAAGTGATACAGTGAGTATTAGTTCTTTGTTTTTTGTTAAATAATGATTAAAGAGTTGAACAGTCATTTTTTCAATAGTTTTTTTTCCCCCGAAAATATTCCCATGGGCTTGCAAATGACTCGTTGAGAAGGGCGGGCTAGAGAGGCTGAAGACTCCGTTAGGCCTAAAATTGCATTGAAAAGAGGCTGAATAAAAATATCACCCGCGCGAATTTCTGTTATTTGAGGATGAGTTCAAGACTCAGACCCTACCTTAGCAAATTTCTGAGTGCGCCACTGTGATAAATAATTAATGAAAAAGTTTTATATCGATCAAATAAGTTATTTATAACTTTAGAAACACGCACCTATTTCGAAGACGAAAATTCCAACATTAATAGCATTTTTCGGAAGTTTTAGCATCGTTCAACGTTTCTCCAAAAATGAAAATATAAAAAAATTGTTGGCTTTGCGATAAAAATGCATTCTATTAAATAATTTTACGACGACTGTGAAAATCAGTTTTGCCACCTAGGTCTCCTGTTCAGTAAATGCACCTGAATACCTTAAATTCTAAAAGTAGATTTGCCATATTTCGCATACGTGTACAATATTGAGAGCTATTCACCTCGATAAACACGTGTTTAATTTTATGGTTCATTCACACCGACCGAAAAAACAGAAGAAATTATTTGGAAAGTGAAGTACTGCGCAAGTGTTTCGGTCAAACCGAATGTAACGAAGTGAACGTCATACTTGGTTGGAAAAAATTTCAACTAAAAATACCAGTGCAGTATAGCTGAGATAGCTCTTATATGGTTTTATAATGGAAAAAAAAAACTGTTACCAAAGTATTCGTTACTAGCAAAGGGAAGCGCTGAACTGTACTATGTTCGAAATGAAAAACACCGTTCGCAATCCCCAATATACTCGTATTATACATATAGTCATACGAAGAAATGCAAAAAGTAGACGCTGAGAAGAAGTAATCAAGTTACTCCTTCTGAGACTAGAAGTAAAACTCTTATTTTGGTACGAAAAGATATTACAAACTGGATATTTCATACTGTGCGGTCTAAGTAATAATTATAATGAGATATATTTTTCAGATTATATGCAAAATAAGCAGGTTTTTCGAATGAAAACCTGCTGAAAAAAAGGCCATGAATTTTGTTACTCACATACTCAATCATGGTGGCACACAAACGTTCATGTTAACTATAGTTGAAAAAGGCTTTATCACCAACCAACTAATACCCCAGACTTTGGAAATAAATAGTCATTATAATCAAGTCGCCATGAAAAAAATCGCGATGTCTATCGTGGCAGAGGTGTATACATGTATGTATAGTTACATATGCAACCCTGCCACGAGGCACGAGCCTCTATACACCAACCGGCGCAGAAAAGGTCTGCTTCTCCCACCATATAGTGGAAGGAGAAGCAGTATTGGACTTCAGGGATGTCTGGCGGACACGAAAGGTATGAGTAGTGTTGCCGAATATCGATACTTTTTCGTATCGATACTCCTTTTCGCGTTCGAAAAGCTTTCGAAAAGTCATTTTTTTCGACGATAAAATCATGGAATTGTTGGTTTTCATTTTTTTCCACTCTTTACTATAATTTGTACAAGTCAAAGTGATTAAATTTTATATTTCCCTGTTTTGAAAGGTACATTTTTTCTCGACGAAGTGAGAAATTCACACATTTTATGTGATTTTTGTGCGTACCGATAGTTCAACGAAAATATTATTACGCAGAGTATCGATATTTTGGAAAAAGTATCGATATGTATCGATACTTTCGGCAACACTAGGTATGAGAGGCCAGTCAGTCTAAAAACATCGTCAGTCCCTCGAGAAGGATGATGATATATTTTTTATATGCTCTCACAGACTATAGAGCCCCTAGGTAGGAACTCATATTAATCCGTTCTATTTCAGCGTGCTTTCTGCACACTCACTAATTAGCTCTAATCCCCAAGGGGTCAGAACAATGTCAGTGTCCCAGGGATACTGGATCAACACTCTGCAGAAAATTACACGAAACTTTTGGCAACTGGTTTTTCATCGCATAAAATATCTGATTAAATAGTGTACGATGTTATAAAAATTAAAAAAACTCAGAATCATATAATACTGGACAGCTAGCAAAGCACTTTTCCAGCGTAAACATGGATGAATCAATTCTAGACGAATACATAATGCTTTTATTATGCGAGTCAATAGATGACTACACCATGATGAAGCGAACTGTGAGCATTTCCCACATAATTTGGCTACCAAAAATTAAGGATGTTTTGTTGAAAATTACGAAAGTGTAATTCGTCTTTATATTCGAGCAGGTCAGACGATATGAATATTGCTATATTCTATCAGAAAATGTAGTTAGCAATTCAATACTAAATAATGATGAAAAATAAAACCCTCCGGATAAACCATTCACAATAAACATAATTTAAAATATTAGAACATGTAAAATAAAATAATTAAAAGGGCATAAAACAATCAACATACAAACAGAAAATCCACTCCTGAACTAAGAAACAGAAGAAGCCTCGCAAATACTTATTTCTCCGACTGACTTACTTGACCTCGGCGGCATCGTGTCTCAGGTAGACTCCACGGTAATTCGCGGTTGGCCTGCACCAGTCTTCGAAGCTGCTCATCGTAGTCGCCAACATTTAAACTTTTTTTTTCGCACATTATCCGAACCACCGAACATCACGATAGCCCGAAAAATTCTGAGCAGCACCAACACACGCACCCACACACACACACACACACACCGCAGATTATGAGCACGGTAACACGAACCAAAATCACAATCACAGCGATCAAGACGACACGAAGGGGGAAACCGCGCAACTATTATCAACGAATGGAGGGCAACAACAACCAAAAACATGAAACATGCATACGGTAAACGAACTCAAATTTAAAAAATGAAACAAAACTGTGAAAAATTTTCAATTTCAAAATTGATAGGACCGCGATTCAGGCGACACACACCGAATATTTGGTAATTCGACATTCGCGCAGTACGAGCAATTTTATCAAACCGAAAATAATGCATACGAAAGAAAATAGGAGGCAATAAAAATGGAAATAGAAATATTTAGAACTGGTGAACGACCGAATCAATACGTAACTATTTTTAGAAATAATTCAATTTAAAAAAAAAAAAAAATTACAACAATAATCGGTTATAACTGCAAGCAACACGAAGCAGCAATCAAAATGACAAAATGATTTCCGCGACGCACACGTCGACAACATATAGGGGGCGAAAACGCAAAGAACTGCACTTCACACAGGGTGAAAAAACGCCAAGAACTGCATTTCACAAAATGAAAAAACTTCAACACACACAACTCATATTAAATATTCGCGACACTACACCAAGAACACATATATTCTTCCTTTTCTGATCATAGCTTGCTTCGGATGGTGATCTGCACGATTTTAGCTGATCCAGGGTGCGAGCGCGGCATTACTGGCCATTGAAATCGACGCTTTTCGATCGGATGAGCTTTTTTCGTCGAAGAAATAACGTATTTGCAAGCAATAAATTCATGCAGACGTACACAAAAATTAGCGCACAAAGCAGCATCGACGTCGGAAGGCTCAATTTTAACAGAACGTTAGAGGAATGAAAAGCTTCCTTTTTAAACGAAAAAATGAATGAATGTAATTGATATGTAAATAATAGAAAATATAAAAAATAGAATGAAATAATTTATCCATAAAAATAATTCAATAACGTCGAATGAAACGAGTAATAATAGGCAGTAATCTCAATAATGTATCGACAATTTACATTTACTCAATAATTTTCCAATTGTCAAAAAATGAATGACAAATGATATTATCATCACATTTGAAAGAGAATTAAAAAATATACTGACCAATGCATTACGTTATAAATCACATTTGTCCTTTCCGACGCCTTTGCACGGTTACAATAAGACAACATTAAGGGCAGCTAATAAATGGGTGTCGCATGTAAGTGGAGGAAATCAGAATTTTGAAAAATTTCAAGCTGAGAAACCACGACTAGCACAGTTTGTTTTAAAATAGACTATACTCTGTTCATTTCAAGATGGCAAAAAACGGATGGCAGTTTGCAGGGCTTCGGGGAGAGGAAAAGGTACTGGTTCACATTCGATAACAATAAATGTCAGTGCTTCCGATTTGATTTATTAATCTTTCTTCTGTCTTATCACACTGATTTAAACTCATAAATTGTGGATGAATGTGAATTTCATGTTCCGTTTTTTGCAGTTTTAAAATGAATAGTGTACATACCATAGGTTACTCGGTAAATCAAAATATATTCTATGTACCTTTGATTGCAGGGAAATCTCAACAACTTGAATTCTCTCATTTCTCCATACACTCTCTGAAAAACAGAAGTACTGCTTCCTCAACTTGAGTCGTCAATCTGCGTAACTCAAATGAAACGTGAATAGAAGATGATTCAAACTCAAACTAATCAAACAGATGGCCGGAAGCAAGGAAGCTTCATTTCCGTTTTTACAGGTTTTTAAAAGCTTATTCTTATTTATTCTACACAAAATGTATAGAGTTTTAAGGAAAACCAAATTTTAGAAAAAAATATTCGAAACATATTTTCAACAGCCACGACATAATTCAGTATTTACGGAAAACACTTAAAAATTCTTTTTTCTTTGAAAAAAAGTCAGCGGCAGAACAAACTTTTTTTTAGAGGCACCAAGAAAAATCATTCGAAAATTTCAACAACCAAGCTGATCTTTCGTTTTTTTTCTTAATAATGTCTTATTTTTACTTGTTTTTAGTTCTTTGAAAAAAAAATTTATGCGGTGGGGGGCAGAATTTTTCTGGGAGGCTCGGTTCCGCCACTGAAAAAAGAAAATGAAACTTTTTTTGATCTAGACCATCGAAACTTAAGATGAATACCAAAATTCTATAAAACTGTCACACCAATAACTCTCAGCATAACTGAAAATCGAAAACATACACCAGGAAAGCTCATCAACGCCTGATGCTGTTTTGTCTGTATCTCTTCATAAACGTTGAGATCTCATATATACGAGTACAATAAAAGGGTGCAATAGAAAAGGAAGCATAGTCGAATATAGAGAGAAGGAAAAAGAGAGGAAAACCTAATTCAGATTCGCCACGAACTCTCCCCATTTTTTACATCAAGAGCAAAAATAATCGATAAATTCCAGGGTATATAATAGCTTGTGTAGCCGAGAAAAATATTCGAGAACGTTCCCTTCGTAACGATTTGAAATGAGAATTGCCTTGCCTTTTCACACACAGCAGTTCGACTATAGGAATAAAAAAAAAATTCAACATCGTCACAAGCCTAATCTTTACTATGTAGTTCAAACGAAAGGTCACATCGATAAACTCAAACTTCCAATAAAATAAAAAAACTGAACTTCAAAAACAGCCTCAAGGACTTGAAAAGCGCGATAAAAATATTTGTGGATTCCATTTCCCTTGTTTCATTTATTTTCTGCCCTAAAATTACAAACTGCCTTATCCAAATAAGACTTTTCATTTTTCATTTCCTACCCTTAATTTTCTCTCGCTTTTGACTTTCAAAGTTTTTGCTAAATAATGAACGAACCAGAGTCATAGAGTCTGAAGCAGTGAAAAATTCTACGGCATTTTCACCACAAGAAGGAATTTATCCAGTTTTTTATCGATATTTTTGTTACTTCGTAGAGGTCAAAATGAAAATTTACAGAAAAAAGTAAAATGTTGTCATTAACACTAGAAAGACCAGGAGGTGTCGTACACAACGCCATTTGAATTTGGATGCGTCATTCTTCAAAGGACCAGATGGCGTCATATATGACATTCTCCGGTCCTTTGAGGTTCCTTTACTGTTGAATCGAATACGACGCCACCTGGTCCTATGAGTAATCCAGTGAAACATGGTTTTTCTAGTGTTAAATACGGAATACTTGTAAATAGATCTTATTATAATTCAAATTTTTTTACATACGAGTATATAAAGAGGCATTAGAACAATATAAATTAACCTCAATGAATTCATAGCTAATTTCACCTTTAAATGTTATCGAAATCGAACAAAGAAGCAGGGAAGAATAAGTCGAATTATGAAATCCAAAAATATATCAATTTTAAAAATTCAACTTCATAAAATCATTGAAAACTAATTTTCATTGGAGAACGAACAGATAAATACGAGTACCAATTATTTCGTAACAACTGTTTTGATTTAATTTTAAATGGAGTTTGTTCGGTTCATAATTTCAGTCAAATTAAGAGACGGAAAAAGACAAGACCACTTAACCTTGTCTCAATGTACTGGTGAAAAATGTTATTTCTCTTGGCAGGGGTAGCAACTTAAATCCGCTCCTTGGTTGGCCAAAAAAATTTAATCTCTCCACTACGTGCGAACACCAATTTCAGCTGCCGTCAAGCAACCACAAACTGTTTATTGTTTATGCCCGTTGAACAAGAACTTGAATAATATGATTATTACTGGCGCATAATTATGCATTAAACGCCCTTTCAACTACAAATTTGCGGACACTTACCCGTGAGAAAATCTGGGCGACGAATACGGAGGCGGATGCCGCAGCGACGGTGGCGTCACCTGCGTAACCGGAGACCCTCCGGAGGAGACGGACGGAGGCACGTTCGAGGCGGGCGATGCGGACGGTGGTATGGGGCCCGGCTCGTGGTACTCAGTCGTCAGCAGATGCTCATCTAATTTGTGTTCGGTGTTGTGCGCCTTACTCGCCGACTTGATGTCCATGAAGCTGACGGTCGCGCAGATTCCGGTCGTTCCGCATCCGACCAGACTGCTGCCATCACACTCGCCGCCCCCCTTGCGCGAGAACAACTTGACGCTTTGCACTCTGCCATACCTGTAACCAAAATCAGCCAAATATATATCAACTGGTCAGCGATAACGGATGGTCATAGTGGACTTCACGATATGTCTGAGGAGCTGGGGCAATTTTTCAACGTTGCCAATCAGAGGCGGCAACATATGAGAAATACCAGCTATCTGCAAGCGTGGAATGTATCTTCGTCTTTCCTGCAGTATTGCCAATAGTCTCACTACTCATATTATCAAACCTTGCAAACCGGGACTCGACTTTGGGAATTCTTTATAAAGGGAGATGAAATTTTTAAGCTCCTACCTTCTCGAATTCTTATTTAAACGTTGAGTGAAGTAAAAAAAATAACACAATAAGGTATATCTCAATTTCTAATCAAGTTGGAGAGGCGGATAAAAATTAAATTCTCAAAAAAATCATACCAGTTCAAATTATAAGTTCAAAAAATTCTATCTGTTAAATCAAAAAGTCATGACTGATAGGGTTAATTAAAGTAACATAATATTATGATAGGTACCTATTACACACGAGCATAATTTCCAGCATGCTATAGCAGTTCTCAAACAGAGCATTCTTCTTGAGAATTATTCCACCAAAAGTAACGTGTTTTTAAAATATTGCACACTAATAAGCATTTACGAATGTGTCATTTTTCATACCGTCATGTTACTTCAACGGATAGGCACTAATTTTGGGAAATATTGACGTATGTGCAATTTTCAACACATGTTGCCTTCCATGGATTAAAGTCAGTGGGTATGTTTTACACACTTGATCCTTTACCAGTTGAAGATCTAGATATTTTGAAACAAAACAAAACAATTCAGTTTTCAACCATGCTTGCATCACAGACACGAACTAACAACCCCCTTCGCCTGATTCCCTTCCCTCTAGCTTAGGTTTCGCATAGTCACATTCACTTCGTTCCCACACACGGTCGCTCGATTCGCCAGTCATCCTCCAATCTACAACCATCGTGAACCACGACGGATCGGCAAGATTGCTGGCTCTGCTACGATGCAAGGCGAGGTTAACAGTCAGCAGCGTCGGCGAACCAAATTTCCAAAGTTTATTTCTCTTTTCTCAGACGTTGCCAAATATTACGCAGAAGTGAAACACGCTGCAGAAACGATCAGATGATACCTCGTTCGGGGAAAGGGGTCTTCAATAAGATTTTTTTTCTACTCAATATCTACATCATCTACAACAATCTAGGCAACATAGCCAAATGAGTTGGCAATACACACTGCATACAGACAGGTACAGGGAGGTGGTGGTGAACGAAAAAAAGAACGTAACGTATCGAGTATGACCGAGCATGACGGAAGGCGGCTAGGAGAAAGGCGTTACAAAACTCATAGGTACAAAAAAATTCAACAAAAAAAAAAATGAGAGACGAAGAAAATATAAAAGAAAAAAAACATCTAGAGTTCGTAGAAATATATAAAAGAATTGGAGTGCTGATGTACATGTACTTCGAACACGACGTATGCATCTTTCTGGTTTCAACACCTATCTCTTTTTACACACAGTATTATGAATACAGCCACGTTGCCGTATCATACGATATTATTATTGGAGAGTGGAAAAATAAAAAAAAAACTGTTCGCCAGAACCAGAAATGGTTATACGCAGTTTTGATAAATAATACCGGTGGAATTACTACATACGTATATTTATAGTGAACGAGCAAAAGAGAGGCACAGCTATGGAGCGAGATGGGCAACGCATAGATGGAGATGGCCAGAAAGAGATTCAGACAGAAACGGAGTACATAAGGCATACCCGGTCATGATGAGAAAGTGAGACAGAGAATCCATGAGCAGAAAAGACACAAGAGCTTAGACAAGGATGGACGAAACAAAAATGGTAGAAACACGAGAAAAACGCGCGCACAAAAGAAGAGTGGTTGAAGCATTTAAACGTGAAATTCCAGATTTCAATCCGTAACAGACACGTTGAGGTTGTCAAGATACAGTAAACTCAGGTAAACTATGAAGTATCACCGAATACGAATAGTAGAAAATACGATCATATACTTGGAACGAAGAGTAATACGAAAAGCATCATTACTAATGATCCAGTCAACTCAAACATCATAACCTTAAAATGCAAAACCACGAAATTTTTTTATGGACGTATCGCGAGGGTGACAGAGGGGCTCTATTCCATCACAGAACTGAAATTAGCCACCCCTTCACCCAAGCAGGATTAGATTAGCCCTCCTTAAGCCCTCCTCTTCCCCATTCCAATGAAAATAACTACAATTTTAAATAATTTGATGGAAGTTTTATGATAGGTACTGCAATAATTTACTCATTCTGGCGAAATATACTACTACAATTGATTGAACACTAGAAAAAACAGGTTTTACTCGATTACTCAAAGGATCAGAAGGCGTCATATACGATGCCACAAGAATAACCTCCAAAGATCAGGTGGCGTAGGATGACATGAGTCGGGGTTTCTCAAAAAATTGTTCCTTTGAGTAATCCATCTCAAAATTTTGAGTGGCGTCGTATATGACGCCACCTGGTACTTCTAGTGTTAACCTTTAATCAATCACATATAAAACTTTTTTCATATTGTTACCATGCGAGGTTCTGTTCTGTCGCACTTACTGTTCAACTTAATAGCGTCGTGTGGCAATTTCCGAAAAATATAAAATTAGTCTTTGAAGAAAAAAAAAGGGGGGAAATTAATTTGACAAAATATCACATTATTAGAAACACATCAGCTTCACAAAAACCTGTTGAAAATCTTTTTAATAAAAATACCATTGATCATCATCGATGATTCGAAATAAATAGCCTATAAATAATTCAATTTGTTTCAGGAAATGGGAACATAATAATATCTAACATGTTTCCAAGAGTCTACGTTGCTACAGACTACAGTACAGAGTTGATTCATACGACTTTTCTCAAGCTTATTTTATTTCTGTTAAAATATAATTTTCTTGTGTCGGTTTTATGAATAATTTTCCTTCCACGAAATAAACGATAACTCATAACAGATATTGATAAAGTACTATAGAAACACTAAAAAAAAAAATTGACGCTTGGAATTCCCATATCACGTGCATTCGTCGTGCAGGGTTGCCACGATTTATCATTCAGTATATTTTTATGATTTTACCACACAGTCGAGGATTTTTCGTCTCTGTGTCAAGTAAATGCTCTAAATCAGACAATGGAGAAAGGTCAGATATTAAAGTGGTCATGTTCATGTGAAAGTGGGAAGGAAACCTCTTGAGTCTGAATTGTGAGAGTAAGCATGGAGAATTTCTTAGTGGTACGACTAAATATTTTCGAAAAGGAGTTCTAGTAATGGGATTGGGAAGTTACATCTCCTCGATATGCACCTACAACCAACTAAATTATAATGGTTTGCACTTATAGCTAAAAATAGCTCTCGTCTCACCTCACCTGTCGAATTCGATCACAATTCTCTGCTTCTGAACGCATGGCTTCGTAATTGAGTCGACACAATGTTCACCAGACTAAGAATAACTCCCAATATTAAAAAACAGAATATTCACCAAATCACCAACGACAGTGACGATAATTTTCGTTTTAATTTCTACCACTAAAATTTGCTACACACACGAAATTGATATAAGTTGAGCAATTTTCATTTTCACCAAATGTCCCTAATACGGTCTTCACTTTACAGCAAGATAAAAAATCCACAATTCTCGAAACAGAGGAGGTACAAATGCTGAGGTCACTCACCAAACCGATTTCTTCACCAACAGATACTTACATTATATATTTCACATGAAACAACTTCACACGAACAACATAACCCGTAAATTAGTAATACAAGACTACAAGAGCAAGAAATGTTTTTCAGTTTTTCCACTCAGAATTTGACGATAACCGAGGAAAACGTCATACAGCGTTTTTATGAAAGAGGGATTCCGCGAATGCTGATAACGATGAAAAGATATTGAGACTTCAACCAGCATCTCTTAAAACATCCAACGTATCACAGACCGAATTTCGATTTTAATTACAATCATCCCAGGCAGCCTTCCAGTCTGAGAATTCGAATTCTGCCAAGTCCACACGCATTTCAGCCCTTATCACGAGTACGAAAACAACAAACCGACTACCACGTATATACACAAGTCATAAAAAATATGGTTCTGTTCTAATTTCATTCATTCTCATTCTAAAACTCTATTTAACACACCCATGTCATGGCACTACGAATCTATATCTTTTAGCACCTGATAACAGAGACACACAAAAAAAAAAAACACCTAAAAATTAATGCCCCTATTCAAATTGCCATATAAAAACACGATTACGTCGTCTGAAATAGAAGAGTCGTTCGTTCACGTATCTGGCTGACATCGCGACCGTGTACGTTCGCATTCGCAGTCTAAATTCGGCTAAATTGGCCGAAATTTCACTTTTTCGGATAGGTCTGGTCGTCGGCAAGGTGGCCGGCCATGATTCGCATCCGCTGAAATACTTAAATGCCGAAAAATAGTCGTAAAAACCCACAAAAACGCCGTTTTTGGCCGGCTCTTTGTAATGCGCGTACAGCACTCCCGAGCATCCAGTCGAGTCTCGCTTCCCGAGCATCCATTCAACCCACACCATGGCGGAAATGGGAGGCGACGTTGCCACAACGACCACCGCAACAAAACATCAGCTTTCACATTGATAATGACGCAAACGCTATACACAAACGGCGAGAAGAGCACGCTAGGTTCATTCTGTACATGTATAGTGCACGTATATATGCACACACGCGCACACATACGCGATCTACGTGCGTACGTACAAACGAGTCTAGTAGTGTGCGTACATTTTTTTTTTCATATCTATACGTGCACGTATTATATATAAATAGGTATAGATATATTTCCAACAGTACGAACGAGTGAGAGAGAATGAGAGAGAGATGGATGGAGTGAGGACAAGGTGGCAGCATTGGCTGCTACAGCAGCGGCATCGACGTCGTCGTCGACGAAAACAACAACAGGAGCAGCGGCTGCGGCGGCGGCGGCATCATAGACAGGAGGTGAAAATACCGGCTGGCAATGTCTGTGTGTGCTCGTGTGCATGACTTGTGTACAAAAAACGACGAAAAAAAATTATCAGCGGGACGCGAGAGGAGATCATTAGGTCATGTGAAAGGACGATGAAACCCAAAACGGAGCGCGGAGAGCTTGAAAGAAAAAAACTCACGAAAGAGGGAGGGTCGGTGCAACGAGTAGTGGTGGCAATAAGAGCGCAAAATATTGTCTATCTAATCGGCGAAATGATAGGGGAAACTACATGTGTTATCGATGACAAATAAATAGAAGGCAATGAGCTCGGCATTTGAAAGATGAGCGAAAAAAAAAAGTATAAATAAAAAAATACTGGAAGGTGAAAAGGTTTAGACTACAGATGCGGGGATTAGGGTTCAACATACGATTGTAGGAGGAGGAAGCTTTTTTTTTTCGAGACTGTCGCAGTCGCAAGTACGAGTATAAAACAAAACAAATTCGCTCCGTGGAGCCGATTCCAGGGATTTCGCGTCGAGGTTGATTCCCTGACTATCGCTGTGAAGAAAAAAAAAAAAAGGAGCCGGAGACTATAATCCATGCCAAGGAGCAGACTTCGACCATCAGAATGACAGGTTCTTGGTTCACTGCCACGCTAGATTCCCATTATTGATATTCAATAGGTTACTGACCGTTTACAAATATCTGCTAAAAAAGGATTATTGTTGTCACTAGAAAAAGACTGATGTCGCATATGACACTAATCGAAGTTACTAAAATCATTACGGTAATTTCAAGTGGTCGTGAGAGCAAGTTATGTAGACTTATATCGTATTGAACGAAAAATAACTCATTTTGGTAACTCGTGATGATGGTGTCACATGAAACATCACCTGGTAGTTCTAGTGATGATGATCAGAATAACCTATAATTATTTTCACTGTTGTTGTGAGTCCTGGATTTTGACTGGGATGGTGTCTGACAATGTCAATTCCTCGGACACATTTCGTATTTGCAACAAAAAAAAAATCAGCCAGCGTACACGCAATAATAACTTCTTTTTTAAAATTATTATTGTTCCAAGAGTAAAATCGTCGCGTTCAAACCGGCAACCAGGATTTATTTTTTATATTTTTTATTGCGACCTCGTCTCAGTTGAGAATTTCCCTTTGTGTGTATTTGGTTCATCTCGGTTTTGCGAGTCCCGTGATTGAAATTTCAATTAAAACGAACGCATGAATACAAGTTATGATGATATTGCAAGTGCGAGTGTGCGTTTATGAAGCGTAGGATTGTATTTGTGTACACGAGCATGCATGCAGTCATGTGAAATGAGTGTACCTGCCTGCATATGCGCTTTATACATTTTTTAATGAGTCGAGTCTACGATTCATCCTTGAATGATGCTGTTATTGACACTAATACAGCCTGAATTTTAACACTTATCTGGTCGATTTTACCTTCGTCGATTGGACACTCAGTCTTATGACCATTATACGTACGAAGCAAAACCACATTTTCGATAGAATAAGACTGTGGGAATCGAAACTCACGAACTGTATTTCAACCTCAGGACACATGTGTCAAAGATGTGTTATTTTAAATACATATTACATATATTATATTAGATTTCATAGAGCAAAGGTACAAAAATGTGTAAGAAATAAGCAATCAATGCAAATTTACAGAAGCGAACTAAAAAGATGGGTGCTTACAGCTTACTGACGTAGGTATCTGGCAGGAAAGTGTAATTTTTGACAAGATGGCGAACGACACCGTTCTTCACACGTTCATTCCCCCTCGCACGTCCTACTTAAATGACATTAGCGAGGATGAACGGGGAACGATGCAAATATCCAATCGTTCATCTATGTTAGAGGCGTTAGCGCACTATAATCTATATCCTTAGCGACGCGTACCAAAGGACATTTTCATACCACATACATATCTTGATTGGCTAGAAATTAATTTTAAAGGAACTAAATGTAATTGATTAACAATATCACCGGCAGCGTAGCACGGGGGAAAAAAAGCTCAGTATTGATTCCGTAAATATGAATCATAGCTTTTATGACGACACTAAAACCACGCCTCGTAAAATATTTCTCGTTAAAATTACATAAAAATTTTACCAAACAACGACTCCTCTTGGAGACGACCAGACGTCGTCGGTAACTGAGCATAAAAAATTGTTTCAAGAAAAATATTCATACAGTACTCGATGTTACTCAGATTTCAGACATAAATATGAAACAAGTATGCGATGTATTCGAACACGAAGCAAGTGAAGACTAACAAGTGCAAATGACTCGATATTCTCGGCGCACAATGGTTCCTCTTCACCAATCGATAAAAAAATTAAATCTTTTCCAGCATACCCAAAAGCATGACCGGCGATTCTGTTTTCTCTGAGTGGTGCACAGTTCCTCTAATCAACGTCGCTCACTAACGAACCACCCCAAAGGCTCCTTCCTCCCCCCCACCCCCGACCATAAAAATTACCACTCGGGAAAAACTTCAAAAAAATTATGAACAATGAGTGTTATCTTTCGTTTATTTTTGTTCCAATTTTCCGGCTACGTTTTCCCTTTTAAACTTTTTCGAAAATTTCTCGGATGGTACATTTTTTGCGGTGCACCACACGTTTCGCCCGGCCAAGCCCAAAAGCACAAAACATGGTGACGAGTTATCAAACATCATAGTTTGTATGAAATTCTGAACGTTTTTAGAAGAATAAAGAAGCGGTTCAATACACTTTTTGGTGAGAAGGGTGGTTAGTGGATGTTTATAAGAGTTACATAAGCTGCCTGGAAGTTAGAAAATAAGATCAAGTCTTTTTTTTTTTATACAATATCGAATGACAATAGCATCTCTCTGATTTGAGTATTTATTAACTGCGACCGACGTTCCTTAAATGAAAAATTTAAAAACCTTAATTTTCAGAAAATAAAAAAGACTTCAAATTTCTAGTAAATGCTAAGAACTAGGTAGGTAGGCTACAAGTATAATCATAAGAAAATATGTGACTGAAACAATGACAACATCAAGATTCAAGATTAATCTGCTTTCTGTTATTACAGAATATTTATCGATTAAAAATGCCATAATTGATATCTGACAGTAAATTCGACAGGTTTTTTGATTACTTTACTTCTTATCAATTTCATTTTATTTTACTCAATTTTGTAAACAATGAAGTTATCGGTCCATGCGCTACCTTCTTACAAAATAATGACAAAAAAAGCAGATTCTTTGAATTCTGGAAACCATTTTATAGAGATAATTCTTCAGGATTTTCCGAGGATTCAGATTTCGAAATATATTTTTGGATTCGCCCATTTTCGATCGCTATAGTTATTGAAGGTAGTATATTCGCTACCTTGCTAAGTTTGAATTGAGTAGATAATTTTGTTGTTTTCCAATAAGATGAGGTGAATGACCTCTAAGACGGAAATTAATTTTCAACTATTACATTTATGTATCTACATCAAGAAAACCAAATTTTAAACTCAAAATCGAACTGGTCTACAACTTCATCTCAAACATACGTCTCGCATTCAATAATTTTTTTATGTACACATATCTGACTTTTTGATCTTATATTTCAGATATAAGAAGTTTCTGTCACTCGATTTTTGGATCCATTGCTCACGTAACGATCAATAATCTCAAATCAATCGTGTCAGAAACATTCAAGATTTCAACTGGTAGATCAAGGAAAATGATTCAAAAATAACTTCTCGGTAAACGACTTTATGAGAACAAAAAACACAATTTCGAATCAATTTCGCAATTTCATCATTTTCTAACCGTATTTCACAGGGGGTAAAGGTCAATGAACATATTTTTCAAAATATTTGCCAACTTAGCATTCGATAACGTAATCTTCATTCAATGATCACTCAACCTATACACACTCGTAACAGACTATTCGAATCGTTAACTCATTCACTTATCTATTTTGATAAGACCGGTTTCAAACCAAATAAAAATTAAACTATTGACAGAATTTTCGAAAAATAAGATAAATCCGAATGAAAGAATTTTTGCTTGGGCAATAGGGAATTAAGTGATGTTAAAATATGTTGACAGTTGAATGCTGAGCAGTAGCTACGATTCAGTAGGTACAGCTTGCATGATATAGTCGTGGTCTGTTTGAAAAACTATATCTTCATCGGTGATAGAATAAGTTGCAAATCATGACAAAAAATCCATTCTAGAGCAGATTCACGAAGCTGAACAGCTACGGATTTCATTCCACAGATAACAAAATGTATTTCTTGAATCGAAAAAAAAATTTGCATTGAGATCTTCGAATGGAAATAATATAAAACGCTCCTCAAATAAACTCTACAGTTACGTCCATTAAAATTTTAAATCATGCAATTATTCATTCAACAATTTGACTCAGAATTTTTCTTTCATATTCTACCTAAAACGTATAGCTAATATGTTTCACCTACAAGGTATATAATTATCAAAGAAATAATATTCATCTATTTTGTTTAGTTTTAATAAAACAAGAGCCAAACTGCCCAAACTCATGAATAACATAATGCTGCGTCCACACCTGAACATTTTTTCGCCAAACACGGCGAATTCGCCCTATTTGACGAAAAATGTTCAGGTGTGGACGGCCGGCCGAACCGAATGTAACGCGCCGAACTTTTTCGAAACCTGACGGGAATAGAGCGAATGTTCGTCGAAAATTTCAACAATTCCATAAGTACTATAATAGAAAAAAAATTACGAATTAATTCTTTCTTCTTCTTTTTTGGAGAATTCGGGTACAATTCTCTGCATTCGGGCAAAAATGTTCGTTCGTCGTGTTCGGCGAAAAAATGCTCGGGTGTAGACGCGGCATAACAATGAATGTATTACAAAATTATTGTTTTTCATCGTGAAAGTGTACAGTCATACTCGTAAATGCGTTCATAAATCATATTGAATTATGGTTAGTTCCTTTTTCCAATTTTTTTTTTTTATCCCCTAAGAATTACATCATGTCGACTGCAAAATAGATAATCGGGCAATATATCGATAATTTTGGTTTTTTTTAAATTTTTTGCTGGTTTGATTAATACATGTTGCACATATTCATAATAAATTACCCGATAATTTGAAAAGTTGATGCATCTATACGTGCAGTATTTAGGATAAGGTCATCCTCGTTATTATAGATTATAATAGAAAATACTCAATTCAAAATATTATTCCAAAATTTCTTCTAGAATGACGAAAAAAGTCAGTCAGTAACGTAACACACCTTTATGATGAGAATAAAACTGCTCCAACACTTAGTAAAACAAAAAGAATCATCAACGTTTCAGAAAAGGCTGAATCAACTTGTATGAAACTCCTATATTAATCCGTTAACCACAAACTATTGTTGATTCACTTTGACATAATTATATGCTCTATAGTCCAGTTTACCCCTCTGCTTTTCAAGTTGATGGGAGGAGAGTAATAAAAAGTTCATCATCAAATTGGCCAAGAAAATCAACCAGAAAACTAGTTTAATTAAATCATAGGTCGTGCTAATTTGCATCTTGCAGCGAATCATACCAAAATTGTCGAACAACCGAATTTCACTCAATGTCAGATCCGTTACCGATACACCATCAGAACTAACTGGCAGCATTCCAATCATTATTTTTTTCTCGTTGCGAAATTGATTAAATGTTTTCGATAAGACGTAGACACACGTACATGTAACAACCGTAGTAATGTATTCATCGAAGGGGGTGGGGGGACAGCAAAGTTGAACATATTTTACGTAAAATAACGCCAACACTCCAAAATACAAGTACATATTTACGTATTGGCTATTATAAACAAGAACTTCATTTAAACGATATTATGAAATATTTAAAAAAACCTTTCAAGTAATTCACGCAACTAATTTGAAAATTAACAAAAAATAATAATAATAGGTACAAAAATTGATCAATATAGTTTTCTTGGAACACACGGAGGGGACATGCAAAGTTCTCCATACTATCAAAAACAATTTCTTGAATTTCTCAATTAAATTGCAACAGAATTTCAGAAAATAAATTAACGCCTCGGATTTAACATTGCAGTTTCTCACCAGATATTAGAGAAATATTTTTTTAGCGTGATTTCTCAATTTATTCGTAGGATATAGAGGAAGTTGAATGAATGAAAGTTATGATGAACCATATAAATAAGCAATTATTGTATCAATTTTTGACAAAAACAATTTCTTTTGTTCCTCAATTCCTAAAATACCAACGCAGTAACCGCCTCCACCTTCTCAATATCATTCATGTTCATTTTCTCCACTACATATTCTCATAAACGAGTTGTAATCTAATTCAAAATTCTCAGCAGGTACAAGCGCTGATTACCAACATCAGATACACAAATCGTAACCACAATTAAAATTAGTTTATCCACGGTATCATCTTCATTTCATCGAAAAATAGGTACTGTAATTCACTCCAGTATCTGCTATACTTTGCAAATCAAAAAACAGCTGTTTTGACAATTTGACACTTACTATAGTTTTCTCATTAACTGCAATGAATTTCATTCTTACTGCATTCAATTACCTGCCGATCATTTCTTGCTTTACACTAAAATGTCCCCGCATGCAATGAAACACAGTTACTGGTACAAACTACGACTTGACACGTCAATTACAGGTCACTGCTCCAACAAAAAACACGGTTCAGTGAAAAAATCCGATATCTCTAAAGAATTAAAATGAAATAAAACAAACCAATACAAAAATAAGCGAAAAACAAAATCAGACTTGAATCGTTTTAACAAAACATCAATTTTCAAATCATTCTCACAACAACAATGAACAATCAATAAAAGTCGAGTGGACTTTGAGATTCAACGTATCGTGCGCTAACTTCTACTATAATATAAATAAAGGATCCATCAGCCCGCCAATATATTGATTTCGCATGAATAAGTCAGAAAAGATTTTCAGTACTTACACATATTTCTGTTATTCATACCGGTACTTTCAAAAACATATTATTTTATACAGCATCAGTAGAGTTACGAGTATATCAACTTCCAAGAACAGTTAACAAAAATAAAACAAATAATATAACAAATTTTTAGAGACGTTGAAACAAAACCAAGCCTTGAAATCGCGGTCTGCTCATATCTCATAAGTCAACGTTCTACTTCTAATACGTATCATCGTATAATTTTGAAATATGATCGACCAACTGATTACCCGAGGTTGTACCATAATAATTCAATATTATAGAGGTTATATCTACAGAATTTCAATATGACGCAAGCAATTTCCAACAAAAACTTATACCACCTACATTCGAAGAGAATATATACCTACCAGCAGCAAGAGATCTATTCGACAAAAAAGCTAAAACCCGTCTATGAATAACGAACATGACTTCGATTTTAAAACTTTCTATAATGGTGGGCGAGCTAATATAATTGTATTAACTCGTAACCGAAACTACGCCCACAGCAGTATTTTAAAATTTATATTCAATATTCATACAGATTCATACACATTATGAAAACGTAACCTACATGCACGTATTCAACTGTTTTTCTGTATTGTCCCCCTTCCACTTCCACTGACGACAATTTTCAGACGTATAAGTAGAATAAACGCTTAGTCTGGCCGGAATTTTCAACAACCGAACAACGCAATATAATGACTCTCTATTTACTTTTCTTTTGCCAATATACTCATTTTCTCCTCACGTCTCTGCACTTCCTCCAAAGATAATTGTCTCCATCTAAAAATGGGCATTGCCACAGATTTACAAATACCAATTTGGAATAACATACGGGTACTCATTATCTGTCTTTGAGTTCTCCAACAAACCGACATAATTATCACACGCTGACTACCCTAGTCCTCTACCTAAAGCATTCGAAACAGGAAAAGAAAAACATAAACTGCTGTCAGGAAATGTTGGCCCAAAAGACCTGTTTCCTTTCACTACCATTTTCCCTTTTCCCACTTTTTGCTTTTTCACATTTCTCTACCTTTAATAGCGACAAACATACAAAAGAGAAAACCAGTTACGAATGCTAAGGATGCACACACACACACATACATACACACTGTAGTGTACTGCAGTGAATTGAAATGAACCCACTTTATTTGCCAACAAATTTAAAGGATGTGCAATTATTATCTCGAATTATATGCTTTCAGCTTTCGTTTTGTTTGAACAACAACTATTAAATAATAATTAGTGTTTCTCGAAAGGTTACACAAGTTACATTAATTTACCCGCCAAAACTAGGCAGATCCCAGATCTAGTCGATAGGTTGGTCGAATTGAAGTCAACTGGGAACCAAGTTGTCAATTCATGGATTAAGGATCCCGAAGATTGAAACTTTCGTTCGTCTGACGTAATTGGTTATCTCCGTTTTCAGAAAATATGCTCACCCAAGTACGACAGAAAAGGAATTCATTGCTCAAATTAAGTTCAATTATATCAGACTCTATGGATCTAGAATGCTATGAGAAATTAGGAGAAAAAATTGTCAGGAGATAAGTTATACCAATAAACATTAGAATTTTTTCAAAAACTTGGGTCGTCAAGCTACATATATTATTATTCCGGTGTAACTCATTTTTTAGAACTCATTCCCCAATTTTTAGGATAGGTACATGTATCATAAAAATAGTGCGCACGTCGGTTCAAATTCGTATAGATCATAGATTATAGATAATACGGAATTTTCAACAAGATATGAACAGAAGGACCTAGGCATGCTGTACATAGAATGAATCATTGTCGTTCAGAAATCATCTTTATAATGTACAATTTTGAACTATAAAACGAATTTTAATTTCAAAATGATACTTTTCTTATACATCACCATCAGATTTTGAACTTACAGAAAATAAATGACCTATGACTCGAAAACTAAAGTTTTTCCAAGCGAAGGTAAACAACTACGATCACGAAACTTGCGATATTATTTACTTGAATACAGGATTTCAATACATCAAATAAAACCTCTTCTCAAAAATGTCATCTCTCTCATTCGTTAAGACCAAAATTGTAAGAGCACTTTCTTCGACTAGTCAGCTGTGAGTTTGATAATCCTTAAAAAACGTGACTAAACGGTCTAGGAATATTATCAAAATGAAATCGAACTCAGAAACACTACACGAACCGAATTGATTAATCGCAGAATTTAAAATCTCCATAGGTATACGAGTATACGTGAGAACAGTATTTTTGAAGACGGAGGCGATTCAGTAATAATTATTGCATAACGGAAAATCTCCACATAGAGCTAATTATTGTATTTTCATTCTTTCCGAACACGAACACATAATTAAAAATTGAAATTCTCACAAGATTAGCTATGTGCAGAGAATTATACCTACTAGCAGAAAAATTACATAAATATGTGAGCCGAGTTGGACACGAGTACCTGAACCAGTATCAACCCGTGTAAAAATAATACAATAAAGCATAACATATGGAATATCAACTTTAGGAATGTTCAATGTTCATTGTTCATGCTCAAATATTATGCAACAATTTTTAAAAATTTCCGAGAAAAAAAAGCATTTATTGTTGTCTAGCCAAAAAAGTGTCTTTCGAATGAATGAAAAGAACAAAAAAAAATAATTTGCAATATCTAATACGGTAAAAAGTACGGTTTCTTCAAAAACTTACGTTCAAAAAACCGGGAAAACCTATTTTTTCATTCAAATGAAAAGTCACAAACTTTGCATCGAAAAATATTTCCAATTTTCGAAGTATGAAAAAAAGTCAACCATATACGACAAGAGTGACTAATGTAAAGAAATGCACAGTCATCAAGCTGTACAAGTTAATTTTCATTTCATTTTTTCGTCGACTAGTTTCCATAAATTTGTCAGGAGCAACATTCATTCTGGCAACAAGTCAAACAAAGTCATTTTTTTCAGAACGAATTAGAAATTTTTGAATAGTAACAGCAACTTCTCGAGGAGAAACTCGAAATAACATCAGAACCCTGATTTTTCTTTTCGATGAAATGAAAAGTTTTTTCACATAACCGACGTTTTTGACAGCAAACGCGGGAAAGTAACACAAAGAATTCAACAATTCAAAAAAAAATCACTTGAAAGTAGTTGCATTTTATTCTTCCATTCGCTAAACGCAGCTTTAGCTTTACTTCATTCCCAAAGATCAACCTCAGTTGAACATCAGAAAGTGAATCTGAACGAAAACTTTCTAAAATACTCATAGAATTTTAAAGAAAACTGAAAAATACCGAAGCGACGAAACAGGATTTTCAATAATCGCACAAATTAACATTTGAATGAATTACTCGGTTTCATTCGTTCTCCTGTACAATTTGTGATCAAAATATTCTCTTAAATCATAATAATTAGACGGTCAAAATAAATGAACTGACACCAGACTGACGAAAAATGTCAGCATTTTCACATAGGCTACGTTCTTCAGTGTCATCTGGGATTGATTTTGAGGGTAGACTGCTATTCTGCGGGAATCCCGACATAAACAAATAATGCAGACAACGGAAACCCAAAACAGAGGCGCAGGAGGGAGGTCTCAGATTGGGGTAGGATTTTGGTAAGAAAACGGTCAAGATGAAAGTGAAATTGCTAGATAAGAAATCTATCAAGAAACAAAAGATGAGAAAGTTTGAAAAAAAAATTTTAATCGACATAAACGAATGAGACACACGATGTCGTCGCCGACAGTCACAATGAAAATTTGACCGTATTCGTCTATTCGACGAATTGCTATATGAACATGCAAGTGGGAAAAAAATAAAAGGGGAAAAGTGGAGGGAAAAAAAAAGAAACCATAAATACGACAACGCAGCACGAACTGGCGCAAAGCAGTGTTGCCAAGTCGCCTCTACAGACGATAACGACGGCCGGGTTTCATAAACAAATACGCGAACGTATGCGGCGCACAACTCGCTGGTGGAGATCAAAAATAAAATTCCAATATGATGTACGAGGGTCATTCAAAAAGTAACGCCTGATAGCTGTGGAAAAATGCCCAGGCGTAATTTATGAAGAAAATACCGTATGGAGGGGAAGGGGAAGAGTAAAAAAAGAGACTGAGAGTGTGCATGGAAAGAAAATAAAATTTGAACGCATGAACCCAGGTCAATTACCATGGAAGTGCCAGTAAATGTGTATTTAAATTTCAAAAATTATTTCTCTTCACTGGGCGGGGTGAGATGGAGGTAGAAATGTGTAGACAGCCATGTGAGACGTGTGGGGAGGGTATCTTCACGTTTCGCGTGTGCATCACTGGCGGCAGCATTCTATCGAAGGCAAAGCAAGCATTGAAAATGAAGGGGAAAATGGGCGCCCTTCTGATTTCTCAACTGACATGCATTCAGAGCAAATTCCTGCACTTCTAAGGGAAGAATCATGCCCAACTCTGAATGAACTCGGGTTGAAAATGCCTACAGACTACAAACAAACTTCTATTTGAATTTTGGTGTATGAAATGTTGTGGTATTGTGAGTTATCAGCATGTTGGGTTCTAAAATTACTGATTGATGAGCAAAAAAATCAATTTTTGAGTTAGTATGAGGTAGAGGGAGTGGATTTTTTGGAGAGGATTGTAACTGGGTATGAGACATGAGTCTACCACTACACCCAGAGCAAAAGATTCAAATCATTCTGAGGTATGCACCCAGTGAGTCAGCACCAAAAAAAGATGAATTGAGAAATTTCTTCAAAAACTGTACAGAGGAATGGTATACTCAGGAGATTGAACAGCTGGTATCCTGGGATGATAAATGTTTGAACGATTCTGGCAATTATGTTGGAAAGTAGATCTCAAAACCTTTCTAAATATACCAAGTTCGAGTCTTTGTGTCAATTCTGTCCTTATTTACAGCCAATCAGGCTTTACTTTTTGAACAACCCTCGTACTATACGTACCTATACGTACTACACAAATAGACTTATCAGCACAACGATATCAAGGGTGAAAATGAAAAACAGAACCATTTAAAATAAGCTAATTAAGATGGGCGCACAACTCGCTGGTGGAGATCAAAAATAAAATTCCAATATGATGTAGGTATTATACGTACCTATACATTCTACACAAATAGACTTATCAGTACAACGATATCAAGGGTGAAAATGAAAAACAGAACCATTTAAAATGAGCTAATTAAAATGGTTCCGTAGTTTCAATTCAATCAAACTGCTGTATTCCAACCCATCAGGAAAAAAATCTAATTTTCGTTTTGAAAGAATTATAGCAGGTTGCGAAGTTTACTCAACAAGAAAAATCTACAAGACTTGCCAAAAAAAAAAAACGCTTCTTTCAATAGGAAGTTGCAATTCGATGAAATGAAGTAGAAAATAGTGAACAATTTCGGTACACTCGTAGTAACTTTTTCTCTTATTTTTTGGAAAAGAGACTAAATTATTGAAACAATCTAACACTGACATATACACAACTTAATCGACATTTTCAAAACAATAATTCAAAATACAAACTAACAAATAGCTGACATTTCTAGGAAATGATGAATCTGGCCGAGATACTCAAGATGAGTAGAGCCTCAGATCGATAAAAAATGAGCTCAGACTTCTGCAGCCAAGATTTCAGTGAAACTGGCTCTTGTTTTCAATGATAGCGGATCACCCGAAGATATTCGCACACAAGTTTTAATTTCCTGTACGACTATATAATACAGGTTTTTTCTCCGTTCTGAACGATATTAATGATAGAGAGCAGTAATATTCCACGCTATTTGCTCACTTCAAGGATGCAGATATTCCTACAAGTAGGAAATTTACAGCCGACAGACAACCGTTGTCATAAACAAGAAGTTGATCGAAAAAAAGCAACATCAGAAAAACGAGTTTATTAAAAATCATCAAAATATCATACCAAATCTCTTTAATAAATATTTATCCAAGTGACTATCAATCATCGAATCGGGAGAGATAATCCCAGCCAATGAAAATGTTGGGAAAGGAAACTGGAGAAGAAAAATGATCAGGTAGATTGGTCGGTATAGTCTACCTACGAGTCACGAAATCTAACCAAAAATTTCCTTTTCAGAAGTATCCCAACAATAATAAAAAATCACGCTATCGATCTTCCATAACTATCGAAAACTATCATCGATCCCGATTCGCGTTTTTAAAGGCAACACAATATAAACTAACGACATTCTACGAGTGTTTTGAATTATGGTTTTTACGTAACTCGGGAGAGTTTTTTTACGAATATAAACTTTGAATAGCAGCTAGTTCTGGTGAATATTGTATCAGCCTGATGATTTTTTTACTCAGCTGATTAAAAAAGCATAAGGGATCAGCTTCGCAGGTCCCTTGAATCTAGGAATAGCCTAAGTGGAAATACTTCATCAGTTATGTAATATACTCGTACTATAACAACTGGAATTGTAACACAAACAAGTATTAGCTAACCCAAAATATAATACGTTCAACAATTATTCGTCTCTATCACACTAACAACTACAAAATGAAGTAAACTAATTAATGCCCACGAGGAAAATTACTAAATTTCAAACTTAATTTTTTCCCCTCCCCTTTCAATAATCAGGAGAACGATGAAAAACCAAGGATGAATTGACAGTAGAAAATCGTTCCTGTATTCTGATTATACGAGTACAATTATTGAAAATTATTGTTACTCGTATTTTACAAAATCCACTTAAGGCGACAGAATTTTGCAACAGTCGGAGGCGATGAAGAAACAAGAAGGAAAAATGTGTTCAACTGTTGGGGGAAAAATGTTGAAGTAAACTTGCATGCAAATAGATCAGGACTGAAAACAGAAACATTTTAGAATAGAATAAATTGCTACGGGAGAATAAATTCAACGTGAAATTTTAATACGCGTCATCCGATTCGGGAACAGTTCAAGTACTACCACAGGTAGGTACAATAATAATTATTTTCTTCAATTTAAACCCATCAATTTCATTAGAATTAAGTACCACTGATTGAAAAAGTAACATGAATTTATAACAATCAGAGAACGAAAATTTTTACAAGTTTCACCTTTTTTAGTTCATAATTCAAAATCTCTTCAACGTTTAGTTTCAGGAAAAAAATTATCAGCAGTAAAATGGGCAGCTTTATTTAATTATCTAAGTTCAAGTTGTCAGTTTCAAGATATTCGCAGTTGAAGATTTTAAAATACACGTTCCCTAATAGAAAAACTTATCAATAAGTGATGGGGGAAAACTGTTCATATCTTCTTATCGCTAAATTTGAACTGCGATATACCTCCGGGTTCTCCGGTCCAGATGTCAATGTTAATGGGAGTTACTTTCCCCACCAAATACAGTAAATGTATAAAAAATACTACTCCAGTGACTGAGTTCTTTATAACTGTCTTTAAAAGCTGGAAAACTAATTTTCTACACTACAGGTATTTGTCTTCATCCCTCTAACATTTCTAGTGTCATTTGCCATCGTAACTAGAGCCAATAATATAGTATAGCCAAGAGAATAGCTCCATTTATTGTCTATTCGCAACTCGAAAGCCGCTAGCAAATCAAAATGAGTGTTGAATATTATTTTATAAAGCCGTTTGCAAACCAATATGAGTGCAAAGATACTATTCCAGCTCATAAGACTATCAAATCGAGGAAAATCGAGAAAAAACGACCAATGCGTGAGATTTTTGTAATTTTGAAAAATTACCAGGCGCCGAGTGTCTAAATAGCCGATGAGTCGTTTATTTGCCATCTCCGATTCCACTATGTTGGGAGTCATTACATCGAGTTCAGATTATTTTATTTTTCTCGCCCAACTGCAACTAAATTTTTATTCACATGGAAGCGAACTATAATCTATATTTCGATACGAAAGCAGTCGCTTTTCGCACATCAATGCGTGAAATGATTCCACAAATTTTATACAAATTTTAAAAAACTGCTACAATGAATGGTAAATGGGATTCAGAATAATCACGACACTTAGGTTCACGTCCATTAACATATCGACACTATCCTTTCGCTCGCACTCATTTCATATACATACACTCTTCATAATGTTTACATTATAAATCGTACGATGAAAATTTACAAATGAATGACTCATTACGAGTACATGCCACTCCTAACTACCGACTGTTTCCACTCCAAATTTTTACATTTCTTACCCTTTCAGTCCGCTGGCCTTAATCTCACGTACTCATGTCTAAAAGATTTTCAATCATAACTTTCTTGGCAAAATTAATGCACCCAGTCTCGCGGCCTTCCTCCTTTAAAAAACGAAATCAGTAGGTATAGTTAGAAGTACGAAAGTTTGAGGAAGGCAAAGTTCAACCGAAGTTACGGCGAAAGTTGCGAAATTATTAGAAAAGTTTGCTACGACGCCGAAACTATGAAGTGCGAGTGGTGAACACCGAAAAGGGGGAAGCAAAGAAATTATAGTACAGCTTTTTCGTAAGCGCCCTACCTCGTATTTTCGAAATTTTCCACCGTAACTGTTGATATCAAGATGTTTTTTTCGCTTGATTGTTTACCGTCGAAAATAAAAATGAAAAAATCGAATGGCGAACCAAGCAAATAAATTCAAACAGTTAAGGCTACAGTTTTTCTAAGAAATCTGCCTTTTCACATTTTTTTTTTCTCGAACCCAATAATTCATCATTATCAACGGAATAAAATAGGTACCGACAAAATAAGAAACGAAAAATAAACAGAAAGCAAGCGAAACAGAAATATGCGTCTTCGTTTCTTGAATGGACCATTTACTTCGAAGTGATCAATCATACTCGCGTAACGAGCTGTTGCCAAAATCCCATACATACTCGTTCATTTGAAATTTTCGAAAAAAACAGACAAAATTCTTAATAGAGTCCTACAAGTTTTAGTTCTCCACTAAATACAATATGTACGATTTAAAAATAATAATAGGTATTCAAGAATAAAATATGCATTTTTCCTGAACATTTGGTTTTCCCTCCACATATTTCACGTTATTTTGAAATTTCATTTAAACAGCAGAAGTATATTATAGCGTATTTAAAATACAAATTCAAAATGGACAACTTATAACAGGGAGTACATTCCCAGAATATCGTACACAATCTTTCTGAATCAATTATCAGTTATTATTTTCAATGCCTTAAGCTTCTCTGGCCTACTATGAAACGGTAACAGGGCGACTCCACTGACTTCAACTCCTGAAAACAGATACGTGGGCCACTACGACGGTCAAGTGAGTATCTTTAATTGGAGGAAAAAAGTTATTTTCAAAATGAATTTTCAAGTTTCATAATGACGAGATGTTTTTCAAAACTACGTCGTACTAACAAGCATGCACTAAGAACAGCAACCTATCAATATTACCTGTTGAATGCATCCATCATTAATTTTAATAATAAGCTATATTTATCTTCGTACTGAATAAACTTCCCTCTAATGTTATTATGGATAATTTTATGCAGAATTACGCGATTTTGTTTGCAAAAGAAATGATTTCTAGGTTACCGTTACCTCCATTTCTGTTGATGACATTCAAGATTGCAATTGGGGTTGTGACTACACTATGAAACTCACCTGAAACAGAAGGAAAAACAATTCATCAGCAAAAACATTCAATAATTCACGATATTAATAAATAATTATTTCAAGCAAAAATTAATAATTTTAGGTAGTAGATCGAAAATGAAGAATGGAACCCACAATGAAACAAAAATTACTGAAAAATGAAAATTACTATTTTTCAATGGGCTTTCATTTTTTTCCCCAAGAACTCATAACGCAGAAGATAGAGTTTATTACTAAAAAATCTGAAAAATTATTTGAAGCTGGACAAGGAATAAAGATGAACCTCGCATACAAGTTGAACTAAAAAGAATAGTCGCGCAATCCTATCGATTTCCACTTCAATGTTCAGGCGATGAGAACTAATTCATTTGCACATAAACGCTCTCAGTAAAAAACTAAAAAATGTGTAGAATAAATCTCTTCATCTTTTTTTCCATACGAGAAGCCACGAATACACGGACAAGATTCATGTTCTCATACACCTGTTATTAGAGGCGAACCACAATCGAAGAATTTCATCAAAAGAAGACAATATTACAAAAACTGGTTCTAAATGCGTATGCCTCGATGACGAGCGTCTAGGCTGTGTGACAAGGAATATAAGAGCCGTGTGAGGATTGAAGAGAGTGAGGCGAGGCAATCAAGCTTACGAAGAGTAAAATTACTGGACTGCGGTAATCGAAATTTTAAAATGAAGCGCACCACCAAACCTGAATCCATTCGTGAGCATCAAATTACCAAAACTACATCTGACATGTTGACGCAGTAACCTGAATACAGCCAGTTTTGGAAGATGGAAAATACGAATTTTGTAACGTGAGGCATCGGCACGAAAAGATTTTCATTGGGAGAGCAAATAGGTCTTCTGAAGGAAACTGAAACGAATCGACAATGGATACAGAAATCCAAGAACGCCACATTCGAGGCTATTATGATGCACCTAAAGATATTTTTTTAAATTGGAAAATGATTTCGGTTCACAATTTGGACAGGTATGATTTGAGATTCAAAACTAAAAGTTGATTTGATTGTACCCAAATTAAATATTCTTCAAGAATATCTTAAAATGTGAGAAAGTTCTACTCGGAAGTGAGAAGGTAGTTTACAGGTAAATATAAATACTGAGAGCGGATTGCACCAACCCTAATCATACGAATATATAAATTAATATTGATTATTGGTTGATTTTTCATTTCCCCAAAACATTGATCCGCTCTGTGTTGTACGATGCCAAATCACCGTAATTATGAGTATTGATCAATGATGGTACAACACACTTTCTGTATAATTGATACGTGATTACCAGGTGATTATCGTTTGATTCAGCGATCGTTTGATTAGCTGAATTTGGGTAATCAAATAGTAATCAGTAATATAACACTAGAAATACCAGGTTTTACTAGATTACTCAAAGAACCAGGTGGTGTCACAAGAGTAATCTCAAAGGACAAGGTGGCGTCGTATGATACAAGTCAGGGGTTCTCCAAATATTGGTCCTTTATGAAATCCATCTCAAAATTTTGAGTGGTGTCGTATATGACACCACCTGGACGCCTGGTACTTCAAATGATAAGGTATAGGTACCGCATGTTTTAATTTACTTTCAAAAGTAAGAGACAGATGACACAAATTAGGGTGGGTCGATTATAGCGCAATTTTCTATGATCTTACGAGACTCGACTATCATCAGCACACGACTCGTCTTCCTAGGATCGCATGAGGCAGAAATTTAACTTTCTCTTAGCCCATTACACTTGGTAAAAATTAGCTGAACGAGTTTAAATTTTCAGACTACAAATGACGAAAATAGTAAAACAATTTTCCAAGTCATCCTCGATTAAATGCTCCTGAACAATAAAAATGTTCAACTAAAACCATTTTTAAGAAAATAACGAATCCAAGAGCTAAAACGCCTTAGTCTAATTGTAGAGAATAATTCACAATCACAAAGATTGAAAAGTAAAAAGAAAAAATATACTCTTTAGTCTACATAAAGGTTCTAAATTATTCATTACAAAACGATTCGCGCAAAGACATTGCAAATTTTACACGTATATGTACGTCAATTTACAATTTTCAAGCCAGTGACTACAGAAATCGACTTTAGTCGGGGAAAATATACTATTTCTGTCGAAAATGTTTACCGCTTCAGATATATTATTTGCATTTATATTTACCTTGATAACGATCAGGAATACAAAAAAATTTAAAATCAAACATAAAACCTGCGTACGAGTACGAAATAGACATTAATTCATAATTTCATACGATATTTGCGTGCGATTAGGCATCTGAACGGTACCTGTACTGTAATGTTTATATTTTGTTTTTTTCATTCAACTACCAAATAATGCAGGCCGTTTTCATCATGGAAAGAAGTATACACATGTAAATATTATATTAATGAAAAGAAACCTTCTTGACACCGCTTCGCATGAGAAACGGTTAAGGATATTTATAAAGAAAAATTACCAACACGCGACCCTACTAATGTAGTATACGACCCAATCTCATTATTCTTTCAAAGGATAAAAAAAAAAACACAGAGGAAAATAATGCGCGAATGAATCGAATAACTACGAGTACATCATTCGAAGTCAAAAATAATTTTTCAACACGAATTCGTTGCCAAGGCTAAAATTACAATTACAAATGCGGGAACCTCCCAATTAAAAACTCAAGTTGAATAAAACGTGAGAGCGATGAAGCGGATATTTTTCAACTGAATCAAAATGGATTCAAAATCAGAAAAAACTTAAGAACAACATGCGAAAGAATCCATAACTACTGAATGCAAAAACAATAAAGCGATGATTGGTGATGAAACAGACATTTGAAAATTTTCAAAATAATACTAATTCTGGAAAATATTTAGCATAATCGGAAGTTTCACGAAACTAATATAATTAATATCCAGACTTATTTGTTTACGGTCTAAAGGTACACAGCCATTCATTTTCAGAAAAAAAGCAAGATTGTGTCCTGTCCCACAACTCAACTAAGATGATATTGGTATAGATTTTTCAGATTTTTAAAACTCATGCAAAATTAAGGCTTAGTTACAAGTGTTTTTTGAGAAGACTTTATACGTAATGAGAATGTTCTAGGAAAATATTGAAATAATATTTTCTCAACTCTAATGATTGTACGAGTATTTACATATACTCGTACATTATACGAGAGAGAAAACGTTTAAATCCTACAAATATCAAGAAAATGTTTCAATGTTCCAATGAAACTACCACACGCTTATCACTTAAGCATGATAGTAAATAAGTGCTCTCAGATTCTTAAGGAGAGTTTGTGCTAGTTCATTTATATTATAAGAGTTGCGAACAGCGAGTTTCTATTGCCAGAGTACTCTCACGATTTTCTCTCATCAGGTAAATGGGCCTTCATCCGTGAAATCCTTATTTCAAATCCATTTTCATCTCATCTGCCTCTGGAAGTACGAGCTACTCAATATGACAGTTCCCATAAACTCATTAAACAAAAACACCAATAAAAACAGTAACATTAAGCGTCTCTAAATTTAAATATTTGACATGAAAAATGTGTCAGGGAATCGTCAAAAATTATGTAGGCTATTAGGTATATTTCGATAAGTTACCCATTAGTGATATAGATTCCATCCTGTTGGACAAAATCAACAGAATCTTTCAAAAAATAAGTTCAAAATCGTCATTTATCTTGAAGTGAACGCTGAATCAGCTACGAAAAATAAGTTATACGATTTTTCAAGTTAGAATGTGAAAAGCTCGAAAACAATGGATATTTGAATCATTCTCGGACTATATTTTCGAAGAGAATAGTTGATCCAAAATGTTGATCAACCGATAATATGTAAATGATTACCCATTTTTAAAATAATACGAGTACACAGCACAAATATATTGCAAGTTCACTGCAATAAACACAAACGAACTTCATAACCTGACCCTTGAAAAGATATAAATACTCGAGATTTTAGAAATATTATTCAAAAAGAGCAAGCATGTCTCGCTTACAACGAATATCAAATGAGAATATTGTTTCAGGTTATTTTCTTGCGTATAAACGTCGCATACACATAAAAATAGAACCATTTACAACAAAATATTGTTGAAATGTGACTTGATGCCAAGTACTCAGAAAAGCAAAACACTTATTCTCGAAAAATAGAACATGTCTAACACCAAATAGTGGTATGAGATAGGCATTTTTCAAAAAAAAATTACGATTGAGATGCCATATTTCGGAAATTCATCTTACACATGGCTGCCACTATGACAGAACTTGTCTTTGCTCTTGATTTTCACATCCTCCTCGAACGTTCAGCGCTGAGGAGAATGAGTTCTACATATCAAACTGAAAGTGGACTACTATATATTTAAAAAAAAAAGGGAAATAAATAGCTCAACATTTCATTTCAGGAGAGTGAAAACAATATGTACTAGAAAAATGTTTTACATCAATAATTAACAAGTTATATGGGTACATGAAACCATTTTTTCTTACTTTCTTCTCAAAATAAATAATACTCGAAGAGAGTAGAGAGCGAGATTTGTGAATAACCAGGAGCTGACGGAAGGAGCACAAACTCATTTCCAAGGTGTATACTTGCACTATATTGAGGCAGTAAGAGAAAAACTGGTATCACGATACAATAATTATTACACAATCAGTAATGGTGGTGACTATAAAGACAAATAAAAATATTCTCACACTCAATTCCGAAAGAAAGAAAAAAAACACGTAATCAGTAATAATATAATTACTACTGGTTAGTTTTAAAGATGCTGTTTGCTTATTCCAGTATTTGATCGCGTGGTTTAACGTTTTTTTTTTTGGTGCAGTTCGAAAAATAGCATATTTTTCATTTCGCTCTTATCAGCGTTGCCCAACATCGAGAAATAGAATACAAGGTACAAGCAATAAATCGTTTTTAAACGTCCAAGGCAGTCGCATATATTAACAACATCAACATGAAAATTTTGCGCTAAGACATCTGCTGTATTAAACATACATTTATAAACACTACTGATGAATTCTAATAGATTTCTTGAATCCAGATTATAGAATTATATAAAAGCTCGAAAAAAACAGCAGAACGAATTCTGATTGATTGTAGCTCATAATTCTCCAAACTTCTAAGTTTCTTTTCCGAACTACTCATCTGGCATCGACGAAGTTTCTTACTCGCCACGAGAAAAGTAATGAAAATCAGTCGGCCAGCTTCATTAGCCATTACCGTTCTTGGCACCTGAACATCTACTTATCCGGAGGACGCCCACGCAAAACACACCTTCTCCAGCGACAACGGCACCATGAACGCCCGCATTCCGATTGCGAATTTCCGTCAAAAGCTGCTCGCAAAAGCACACCCTGGCACCGGTCATTCACCATACCGGGCCAACACCTTTCTCGACGCAAAATCCATAAAATGGAAACCAACCGCAATGTTGTGTACCCGGAATCGCCACATGCGCCATAATTCTCGCCGCAGACCTATACAGCTCTCTAAAAAGAGAGAGACGAAAACACGCCATAATAATACACGCAGTCAGATGGAATACACACGTTGCCAAATTGAACGGTAGCAAAAAAAGAAAACACACAGTTCTTTCCCTCTCGCTCATACCCACAGCCCAATTCTCCACAGCACCCGATTTTCCGCACAGTATTCTCAACATTTTACATACAGCCCCCCGCCCCCCCGTACACACCAAAAATCCTACCTATGTCCCACAAAGTCTGTGGCGGCCTTATCACCTCGACCGATGTCGTCGCAGCTGCGACTGCCGCAGAACCAATAATAAATTTTTCAACAGCCGACCGAGTATGTTATTTGAGCCCGCAAGTCCACTAGCAGTACAACCCCTGTCCTCTCCCCCCGCTTCAGCATTCTCACAGCGTCTACTTCTACGTCGCAATCGCACACTTCTATTTTACGACGCAGCGCCACCAGCTCATTTCTAATTCCGCGTTATCACACGGTAAATTTTCACAAGGAAAACGCCTTTTTCGGCAGACTTTTCCAGCTCCCTCCCATCCTCGAGTCCTTTGCCAGTGCTGCTGCCGGCGCGGTCGTCGAATCGACTCTTTTCCACCAACATAAGGGGTATCCAGGAAGGCAGCGAAATTTCAGCTCACAAAAAAAGCACCTGCGATAAGCTACACGAATATGTACGTGTTTATGGCTGAGGGACGCCAAAGGGGAGGTAGCGGCACAGAAGGTGGAACTGTCAGGAGAGTTATGAGAGTCATACACATGGTCCGTAATCGGTGAGTGGGCGAACGTGCATGCTCACACGCATGAGGCACGAGAATATATGCGTGGTGAGCTTCCACGTATACGCAATCGGAATTTTATAAACGAAAGGGCGGCTCAAGGATACAGAGAGAGATAGGCACTAGAGAGGTGATGGGGAAAATAAAACCGAAAACTTAGAAAATGCCATTAAGTTTTCGTACAGCCGCATACGCAGTCGATATTCTCGAAACGTTCGGAGTTTTCTGAAAGAAGTTTTCCCCCTATAATAGCGAAAGCTATTATACTCTTCATTCCGCTCACCCTCATCCACCAGTCTATGGCCCGCTTCTTAGGCTTCCTTCATCGTTTCATTTCATCTTTTCACCGGCCCTCAGCACCCCCCCCCCCTCCAAACACTGCAGCATTCGTAGTTCGTACTCATCCTGCGATATCGTGCTCGGCATGGCGACGTACGGAAGCCGGGCAAATTTTGCGACGACGCGTTCGCTACGAGGCAACGCGCCGCCGAAAAAGCAGCGAAAAGTACGCCGGAACACAAACACAACCCCCACAACAATCTCGATGGGTGCACGACGAGAAAAAGTTACCCCAGTTACACCATTTTATACCCGACGTGATTCCTCGTACACACAATTGGGTAATCGATCGGACGCTTCTGTGAAGGGAGCGACAGAGAGAGTCAGCGTGGAAGGGCGGAAAGACGCTCGAAGCGGTAGAGAGGGTGATTAAGAGTGAAAAAGTCCGGTCAAGCCATTTCAGTTCGTACACGTGCCGAAAATGCCTCCGATATACTTTATAATATATCCTGCCATTTTTTTTTTTTTGGCAGGGTGTATTATTCTCTCTTCTATTTTTTATCCAGCTCCATTGTTATTTACGCCATCCAGTCATCCATCGTATCATGCATACACTCATTTTTCTTGCCAACTGAGCGAAATACTCGTATACTACGTGGAAATTCTGTGGAAAGTAATGAACGTTGACACGAATCTCACTCGGCTCATTTTTACCGTATAAATTGGCGAACTTGCTAGATAGAACTTCAAAAGTGCTCATTAGTTTAAAACACGGAGGAGTATGGAAAAATTATTTTTTAAAGGAAGAACTTGAGGAGGTATCATTTAACGAATGTGCTATTTCACCAACAGAAATGACCCGGAGTCCAAGAGTATATACGAGTATAAACTATGAATCACAATTCACAGCACAGACTGACTTTTCACCAAACATCATAAACGACACCCCGATCTTTCTTTGATCGATCAGAAAAAAACGCCATAGAATGAAAGATTGAAAGATCAATCTGACTAACAACCAATCGGGAACGAAAAGAACAGCGAAATGAGAGAAGTAATAATTTACCGTAAATAAAATACTAATTTAATTGAGAAAATAATAATATGATGATGAAGAAAAAAATTGGTTGAATGCTTATACTCGTATCTTCCTGCGCACTCCAGTTTATTAGCTGTTTTCAAAGTTGAAGAATCCAACTGTTTTCTCCCGTACGCACTCCAGTTTGTTTATGAAGTCTATTTTCTGCTTCATATCGTTGTTTAATAAAAGCAATTTAAAAATATTATGTACTCACATTCTAAATTGTTTGCTATTTGTGATAATTGTCTTCAACATTATTGCTTTGAAAATCGAAGAAAATGTCAAAAAGGCTAGAAAAAATTCGGTCAAAGAATTCCCTCAGAAAAGAAAAGAAAATGATCGTTGATAGTTCGTGATGTCTGCTTTTCACTAAAATGACCAACTACTAGCTAAAATTTCACCACTCATCAAATAAGCGGCACAACCAAGTTCACAGAACATAATCAACATGGCATCAATAAAATTTATCAAAAGCAAGCCATAATACCGATACGAATTTCGTTCAAAAGTAATGGTTTTTTTATACAGGCCAAAAAAAGAGAAGTAGCTGTACTTTAGAAAATTAGCATTATAGTTGATTTTCTGAGGAACAATTCGACGAAGGTAAAAATTCCTTCAACTTACATGTACATACATAACATGGGGAAAGTGTAAAGTTATTTGGTGGATGAATTTTTTCATAAATATTCGTTGATTATCTTGGCATATTGGATAATATCAACACTTCCTAAGTATCTGATTTAAGTACATTTTGCACTTGAACAATAACAATTACCCCAATAAATTTCAGTCCACCAATATGTAGATGCATACAAAAATCCACTCCCCAATAGCTGAAAAATCAATTGCTGAAGAAATTCTCCAACAAATAACGTAACTTGACTCGAATACCTACTATGAAGGTATCAGTATCACTCCTCAATTCTAAATCAAGCCATGCATGTCTTCCAAATGCCCATTTTAAGGCCAACAAAAATATGCAAACAATTATAACTGCAGGATATAGCAAGCACGAAACCGAAGACTAGATACACCATTATTACGCCAATCAACAGAAAGCCAATAAAACGCTCGATTTCCACCACACGTCCTGCCTCAGCCTCAAAGACATCACATCGATAAGAATAGAGAAAAAACGTTGAATCGAAACATATGGAAATGGCGCACATTCTCAATAATAATAATAATATCCTCTTTCGAAATTCGTCGCATAAGCAACATTGCCGTTTCTTTTCACCTGTTCACTTCGCATTAAAACGAGAACGAGTTTCCATACACCTCTTTCTTTCTCTTACACACTCCTCCCTCTCGCTCTCGCTCTCCCTTCCTTCCTTTCCACTCTTTACTCAATCTCTTTTGCTACCTCTCTTCTTGCCCAGGTTTCCTTTATACGTAGTAACTCCGCTTTGTTCGTTTCATACTACAAATAAAATACGAGAAAGAGTGTTAGTACTGGAGAGAGAAAAAAGGTATTTTAGAGAGATAGTCACGGAATGATGCCTTCCAACAATAACGAGCAGAAAGGTATGCCTTCTCCTCCAGCCACTACTTCACCATCTTCCTTCCAAAACTTCTATTTCATCGACGTCTTCAACGCGTCAAAGAGGATAGAAACTATCGAGGCCCGAGGGCCACTGGCGAACGAGCTATGGCGGGACACGAAGAAGGTTAAATGCAGTAACACAGGGAGAGTGAGAAGCAGAGACAGAGAAAAAAAATTCTTCAACGCAATCAACGAATGGGGTCTACCACCTACCGTCTTTCACATTATCTCTTGGAGCATGGATGTGCGTTTGTGAAGTTGGAAAACGATTTTGGCTTCACCTAGAATACAGAAATGCAAGCAGCGAATCAACGATGGCAAGGGGGCCAGAGAAGAGGCAAAAACAAAAAAAACAAAAACAAAAAAACAACCGAACTGAAACGAGAAGAAACGAACATCTTTCACGTAACAAAACTGGCATACAATCAAAGTATACCAGAGCCCAGAGGAGGAGGTTATAAAAAAGAAGAGAAGGCAAAATAGTCTTGATGAGAAGCATTCGACGATGATATCAACATAAAATTTGGTTACATGCGAATGATTTTTTCAAGAAAATCCACTATTCAAAGTAAGATTCAGAAACATTCGACAATACTAAAAAGGAAATTCGTAAGCATTTCTCAAAAAATGTTCGCTGACCTGCGGAGAAAGACACGAATCAATTATTTCCAAATTGAAAACTTCTGAAATCATGACCAACTGTGTTCTAGACAAAAAACCATCGACAAAAAACTTCGATTCGGAATATGGAAAAATGAGACAGGACTCGACCAAAGAGAACAAATAAACCTAGATCGAAGGTCATATTAATTTATGAGTACTTATTACACTTGCATTTGAGGTAGGTATGATAATTTTTGAACATTTCAAAGAATACCATAAACCAACCATTAGATACCGGGTTACAAAGAAACATCAATTTCAAAAATTAGAACACTATTGATCCTCCATTTGCGTATAATTCATATAGTTAATTTTTGTATGTATCGAAATCAAAAAAGAGAACGAATCAATAATTCGATCAGATGAAATATAAGTGTTTTCATTAAAAGGCTAGGTTATTGTGAGCGCGATATTACACCAGCTCCATCCGTGGTTAAGTAAAACATGTAAGTACTCGTATTTACAATTTTGTTTTTTTCGCAAGAATTGTTGAAGAAAAAATTTTATAAAAATTTTTCAAAATATAGGTATTCTCAAGATTTTCACCCATTACATGAGTAAATTTTCTCCTCTAGCTCTACTTACATGATATGGAAGTTTTACCCCTTGTGTGTTCCAATATATTCCAATTTCTCTGCTAAATAATAATGGCAGGTGCTACACAAGAAGAGGAGTCCACTTTTTTCGAAAAGTAAATTGTTTTAGGATTTAATTGTATGCCTCGAGCCCCACCTACAGTAAGAAAATTCATGTCCTAAAACGCAACCACCGCAGAAAAAATGAGATTTCAAAGTTGAAGAGCCACGAAGGGCTTGAGACATTTGCAAGTGTTTTTTTTTTTGCTCTCCTGTAAAATTTGAAAAATGGACTTATCCCCTTCCTACGCAGCGCTTTTCTAATGAAAGAGAAAAACATTTTCATCTCTCGGATAGTCACTGAAACTCAAGTCACTTGACAGAAGAAAATTACACACTGCCAGCCAAATAACAAGGCAAGTAGACAGTTTTCAAATTTGATTCATCAAAAATTTATTTCTCACCAACGCTAAAAATAAAGGATTGGTGCTGCATCTCTTCCTACCAACCTCATTTTTCGTCGATAAAATAAGAGTAACACTGATAGTCAGTTCATCAAAGGGCATTACCCCTTCGCCGTCTTTCTGTTATCAGAACCGTAAAACGTTATCACATTTTACCACCAATAAATTCAATCGCTGTGTATATTTTACGGCAGCCAGTGGAGGATGTTCCACTTTCATGATTATTTCGTAATGAATTTTGGGTTTTTGTTATTACACCATCGAAAAGTAAACATTCAATTTTAATCCAAACATATCCCGATGGGCAAAAAATGAGAATTTTATCCGTTGTCAGTCCGTTTTTATTTTCGACTACCGGATCTGAAAATTTGCAGATATTTTTGTCATCCTGATTGTTTTTCCAAATCCGTTTGTAAAACGGATTTCCTGATTATAATCAGTGATAATTTTTGGGCAATTTTTCTAAATCCGTTTGTAAAACGGTTTCACGGATTATAACCCGGGCCAACAAATATGATAAAACAGCCTTCACGGAAAATAATCCGGACTCATTTCCGGCAAGACTGATTACAATCCGTTCGAAATCCGTTTTAGAAGCCGGAAAACAGGAAAATTTCGGGTTATAATCCAGAAACGGATTATAACCCGGAATAAAACGGATCCGTTTTCAAAATATTTTGCCTATAGGGATGAGTATGACGTAACGGTATCTGCAAATATCCATCGATGTATCAGATTAATGCAGGGGGAAAATTTACTCATTACACTTTTATAAATTTGAAAAATCAGGTTAACAAGATACAATATTGTTTGATTCTAAAATAATCAAGACAGATCACATTTAAAATGTTTTGTCGTTTCAAGTGTTCTGTATTTGCACTTGAAAATTTTTACCCGTGTTGACTTTAAATATATCAACAACAAATGAATGACTGTATTAGCAATCTAATGGGTACTATGTGACGATTAACTTTCAAAAGCGCGTTAGGTACACTTTCATCATTTTCGAATTAACGCCGCGATCTGATAGTAAAAATAGGCATCTTACTTGCATCATCCATTTTTTCCAAAACTTCGTCAAGTAGGTATACCCTCAAGACGTCTTTTTTTTTTCGTAATAACTTACAAAACTTCGGAAAAAATTATCTTTATACAGTTCCGAAGGTGGGTGAAAATAGGAAAAAAGATTAAAAACTTGACCACTTTTTGAACTCGGCCCTTCGATCAGTATTTTCACCCGCATTCACAGAATCTGCTACACTTACGCGCGTATATTCTGAGAAAATCTTCCCATCAAAATGTATCTCCCGATTTGACAATTGAAATCAACATTTTCATCCGCAACTACTAACATATCATCTGTCTTCAGCCTCTCCGTTCAAACTGTAAGCGTGCCAAATAACCGTTCTTTAAAGAAAAATTACCAACCACACAGATTAACGGGAAATTAGTACTCTAAAAATCTATACCGACCGTCTAATCCAACCTGAGTAGCTACCAACACACTCACACTGACACACACAATACCACCATCCATTCCTTGTACATGCATTCGCCAAAACCTAGATATACAGGTATACATACACACACGGGGCACGATTTCTACAGCACGCCAGGTTTTTCTGCACTACGTGGTCAGACGTGCACATAACGGAACGTACACTCGGGACATAATTTAGATGAGATGTCCTCTTTTTCTCCGTAACGACCCTACTCCGCCCACCAGCGGCCACTCTTTTTCTACATCATCTCCAACGCAAAAATGACGGATTCAAAACTTCTTCAAATGTATGACCACCGCAGCAGCCACACATAAAATGGCTTACTTATTGGCTTTAAAAAATACTCCGATAGAAATGCACGTACACAGTGGTTGGGAAAAATCACCAAATTACATATTGATTTGAAACTTAAATGACACATTATAGGTCGTACATTCATGTATCATAGGAATTTCAGCTCAATCAATTCGATAGTTCCTCGGTAATTCAGCTTCAAAACTGTATCACCGATGATAATACGATGAACAGAATTCATAATGATACCATAGAAAGAATGACAAGAATTTTGTAAAATTCTAGTTTACCCTGGAACGCATAGCAAATTAAAATCCATATTTTAGATTTTTTTCATTTTTTCAACCTTCAAAAAACACTTATCCCAGAAACCAATAGCCCACTCTCAAGACTTGTGTTTGAAAGTACGGTATGAATAACTCAATGGGTTCATTAGTATCAGTACTTTCGGTCTTTCCCTGTAATTCGAAGTTGAAATGTACTTTCGGTCTTTCCCTGTAATTCGAAGTTGAAATTTGCGATTTACAAACAACATTTCCTCTCTCCAAACATAAATGCATGAGTAGGTAAATAAACATGAAAGGAAAAACTACAAGTATATAGTCCCATGCCTCTATTTCCGGACCCAGATCAAAATTAATATTGGTCTACTTCGGAAACCGGGTAAAAAAACACCACCTCAACAAATGAAATAATCAAAAAACAGGGGATTGGTGATCGATTACTCACAGATTTCCAGTACCTACATAAAATTATATTCTACCGTCCATGTTTCCTATCTCTCTTCAGTTTTCACTGTTTCTTCTTAATTTGAATTTAGAAATAACGGTATAGATCGTTTAGAGAACTAGAGTCTGCTTATATGCTGAAGACTTTTTCAAGACTGACGTTGGTCGGCCGAACGACGACCTAAAAACTATTTTCCTTCCTACTTTCAAACCGCGAAGTAGAGTTGAATGAAGAACAAAATAAATGGATAAAGAAAAAAAAATGAAGGGGCAAAAAAATATGTGACATGACGCTGACGAGTACAAAAACAGTACAATTGAAATGTGCAATAATTGTGAAAACACAATTCGAAAAATAACGGATTGAATTTTTACAAACATTCTTGCTCCATCCTCGTTTCTCGCACATTCTGCTTTTTTTTATCCATTTCCCCGCCCCTGGCACTCCCTGCCGACATTTCGCCTATATATGACACAAAATGAATAACGCTAAATCGATGGGCATAACGCAGACGCAAAAAGCGACAGATGAAGAATAAAACTCAGGAAAGAAGGTGTGCCACGGAATATACGAATCGACAAAACAGGAACAAAACAATACCTCCAGTTCGTGTCGATGATGTTGGCTACAATAATACATTATTTCCCACCAGAAATTATACTCACGATTCAGCGGGGCAAAAATGATAACGAAAATAACGAGGAAAACACTTTAAAATAAAATAATATTACGCCAATTTTTTTTTTCACTACGAACCACACGCTTCAGGAAATGTCTGGGATTGATTTTTGCAGCACTTCGATCGACACGTTTCTTTGGTCTTCGAAGGTACAAGGCATCGATGAAAGAGTCAATTAGAACTGCCTCTTGAACACAAACTCGAAAGAGAAACTATTCGAACGATTAGTGTGCTTCAAAACGAATATGACTGATCGAACAATAGTGAATACATATAAGCAGCTATAAGAAAATCACTATCAGATGAATTCACGCTCGCTGTCTTTTATTCGACTTCATAACGATTTCTCGAATATTAGTAGCTTGACGAATCTTAATGGCGTTCTTCCCAAGTCTGATTTGGATAATTTCCATTACATTGTGTGAAATCCTCACATTCTACTCAATGATCTCATCGAAGTAAGATATGTATTTCCAAATCTAGGAATATATTCACTGTGAAAAAATACATTTCATACGGTTGGTTCGACTTGACATATTCTCTTCTGATTGTGAACCGCTTTGAAGGGACAAACCTGTATTTTTTCAGTCGGTATCTTTTAGTGACCCAAAAATTGCTCAGGAGCTCAGATCTTGAACGTTCTTTATCTTACATCATAAAAGTAGATGGAAAGTTGAATACAACTAATAACATTTGGGATATTTTGAGAAATTGGTTGAAAAACGAAGAGAAGTATGAAAATAGAAGAAATCTGTATCCTATCTATGTTTCACAATTTGATGAAATATGCAATATTCTGGTCTGGCGATGAAAATGAAAACGACGGAACAATAATATGAACGTGTACTTCCAAATATTAATGAACAATTTAGTATAGCCAACACGACAACCAAGAAGACTAGCACCTTTAGATTTGTCCCAAAATCGTTGAATTGCACAGGTGAACCTCACTCAGAACAAGCTGAAAATCACTTCATTATAAAGTTCATGAAAGAAAGTAACTTCAGAGAAGACTTCAAAGGTTTACTTAAATCCAACCACAAGTCTAATTAAGGAGATCACACACACGGAAGTACACAGGCAGAACCTTACATGGATTCGCTGAGGATGGAAAAGCCAGCGGCAGGTAAAAAAAAAGCAATGCGTATATAGTCGGGTTGCAACTCACATACAACAGTTTACAGACCGACATCTACACATCACCATTTTCTATTGAAGGGGACAACCAGTTTCCAATCAGACTGTCATCATTGTTTTTTGCATACAAAACCAGTTTAGCTTAGCGTGAACGAGTTACTACGAAGTTCCAGTTCTTTTTTTTCTTCTCTTCAATTTCTTCAAATCTTTTTCATATTTTTTTTCTTCTCTACTTCATACACGTCTCGCTCTCCTGAACGCGTAGTACGCCTTCACTACCACAATTCGAGAACATATAATAAACCTTCGTGAGTAAACTGTTGAGATTTCAAACCAAAACTGCTATGAACACATACATAAATGCACGCACACGCACACACACACGAACAATAAAACCAAAAAATAAAAAATAAGATAGACGATAATAGTAAATAAGAAACCAGCTAGCAGAACACGAATTTATATATGTATTTCTTTCTTAGGTACTTATAGACTTCATCATCATCGCATTTGGTTCCACTAGATACATCTACTTTTACCGTAAACCGTGACGTTAAAAAAGTAGGAGAGCGGCCGCTATAGTGAGACAATTGAAATAACTCCGCAATAAATTATTATTATTCAAGATTGAAATTCAATGTTTCTGAGTCTTATTAGCTAAGTGATACAGTATACGAAATAACAATTATATTTCCTTTGAAAAATAAAAAGAAAAAAATTTCAAGTTTTTTTTTATTGATAATATTAAATCGAATAAATTACAACTTAAGCAGAATTGAGGTGAAGGTATAGCTTCTATTTTCGATTTCTTGCGCCTATGGTTGTCAAAGAAAATGAAATCATTCTGAGTAATCATAAATATTTCTAAAAAGTGTCTCACTGTAGGGGCCTCTGTCTTGAAATAACGACTGAGTAAAATAATCAAGAATTTATGGGCTCGAAATTACAATTAAAGATATTATACTCGTACTCGTATTAAACGTTTTCCACAAATTTCGAGTAGAACCAATTGACAGCTAACTCAAAACAATTCCAGACTGTCAACACTGATTAGACCTCTTCCAATCTATTAAATTTGTGTTGATTTCAGAATTCCACATTTAACCAGACCAAAAAATATCAACGAAAATTAATTGTTTTCAAAACGATGACAATTCAAGGCTGATTTCACCGGCACTACGAAACAAAACACAAACAAGAAATCATTGAATACGAAATTGTTTTGGAATGCACTCACATTCAATCAGAATGGAGCGTAAAAATTCTCCGGCTAAAGAATCTCACGATAATTCTTGTAGGTCGTTTTCACCGATTTCATCGTAACGGGTAAATTCTACAATTTACAATATTATCAAAAAAAGAAAAGAAGATTTTTTGAGAAAACCATTCATGAGTAGAACGATTGACTTTCAAAAGGTAGAAAATATCAATTTTTATGCATTCGCACATTTTATCAAGGAAGAATAAAAAAAAAAGAAAAAAAAAATGTATAGGTACTCGTATGTTGCATAAGTCATTCACTCGACTCACAGGTTCTGGAAAATTTTCGCATAATTCATAAAAATTCAGACACTGCTATAGAAACTTCTATTGTATTATTTAACGAAAGAACACAATAAAATTAGCAGCATGATAAATACAACATGGTTGAGGACATCTACTTAGAGCGTTAATAGAACAGAAAAGAAGCTCATACTTTCAGGCATGTTAAAATACCTATCAAAATTATTGAAAGATGAATTGTACTTATTAAAAGGAAAATGCAGTTTTCCATGAGATGACAGCATAGACAAAAATTGTGATGTTGCTAGATCAGGGCATTCATGCCATGATCTAATCAGCATTCTCTTAGCTCGATGCAGAGCGTATATGACGGGAACCTACACTCGTCGTACAAAAACTGCAACTCAGAAAATCACAAAATAAACCTCGAATGCGACAAACATTACACTGTGCAGTAATTTAAAAATGTCATAAATATCAGTCAACGCCAGCTGCATTCCAAATTTGATCATGACACAAATGTTAATTCGCAGGCTACGAAAACCTACACGAAAAATTATAAATTCGAGTTTTCATCGACACCATCTTGTCTTCATTTTTTTTAAATTCACATCCATTTTCTGTTCCCTCTCTTTCGAACAGACAAAGCCCACATAAGCCCCCTCAAATTTTGCCATTTATATTTTACAAGAGATGGAAAAGGAAACCAAACCAAAACTGGACACGACTAGCCTGAGATTTGCAACCTGCCACCAGAGCTGGTTCGCCACCATTAACGACAGTAATTTATGTCAGCCATAAACCTGTTTTTTTTTCCTTCTCTAATCATACGACGCGACGTTGAAAATAACTTAAGCGACTCTCCGGTTTTTTACCTACCATTCCCTCTCACACTCACTCCCTCCCTCCCTCCCACCACTATCACTCTTTCTCTGCAGACTCGAAGAAAAAAATCAGATAAATTAAAGGCTGTTAACCGAACTGAACACGAACTCAATTATAAGGCAGGTACGAGTATTTACAAAAAAATTATAAAATAATTCTTTTCATAATTTTCGGACCACGAAACACAAGAATACAAGTTTTTCCGCATTTTTAGCAGGTTTTCAACACCTTCTAATAATTTTGGTCTACCTTTCACAAATAGGCATAAGACCTTCACAGTTATTCGTTTCATGATCTCAGAATTCCAAAAATACCCATCTCGCATTTTGGTGTTCCTTCATTTGTTTATTTATTAACAGGTTTTCAACAGAGAACCTATAAATTTTTGTCTGACTTTCACGAATAGGCATGGGACCCTCACAGTTATTCGTTTCATGATCTCAGAATTCCAAAATACCCATCTCGCATTTTTGTACCTATTTATTCATTTGTTTATTTGTTTATTCATTGATTTATCTCTTTATTTATTCATCTCTTTATTCATTAATTTAATTTTTCTTTCTTATTTTGCACGCTTATGTGCACTCAAAATTTGACTTTAGAAACAAATCACAGAGAAACTACTAATTAAACCGAGATGAAATTTCAACAGAACATTTATTGAAGCCATGCGAGTTTCAGAAGATGAATTTTCTCTTCAGAGCTTGCTGGTTAATTTCCAATGGAGATTCATTTTTTACCCAATTTATGCATAATCCTAAAACATAAATTTTCAATATTGTTCAAGAGACCCCTGTAGTTCCATTTGAAAACCTGCTTTTCTAGTGGAGCATGCTGCGCTAGAATTATTTTCCTTTACATGCCCCCCCTACTCCCAAGAGACTACATATCACTGACTACTCTCGAGAGCATCATCGTTTAGCCAACGACTTAAAATTTCAACTTTTAGATTTTCTTTCTCTCTGTGCGCGCGCTCAAACATCTAAAGGAAACAAGGCGAACCTGTCCACCGTTTAGTATCAAACGAGATTTTAAGGAAAAAAAAAAATTAAAAAAAAAACAGACACCAACTTTCTATGAACGACGACGAAGCCACATAGGTCATTCACCGTCGTCGGATATACCTTTTCCAACCCTATTTTGCCATACCATTACCTTTAACTCTTTCGACGAAAAAAACAAAAAACGACGAAAAAATAGTGTTCATACAGATTTTTTGGTTGGTGAAATGAAATCTACGTACACCAGACAACAAATCACATCACACATACACACACAGGTAACGCCAAATATATTTAGTTTTTTTGACAAGTGCACATACGCACACTAACGACGGCTGAAAACATACGACTCATCAATTCCAGATAAACAAACGTATGTTAATTTCTCTCCTAATAAACTAGCACAGACGGTACACAGAAAAAATAGAGAGAGAAATGACAAGACATGAAAAAAATTTCACAATGCTTTAGAAAATACAACGAACATTGACTGGCAGCTCTTGTCAATTAGCGACGCACACTGCTCGTTCATCGAGTTCTAAAGAGGAAGAGAAATTTTTCCTTTTGAAACGGGAGGTTTTGTTTTTTCCTTGTTTGTCCCATAATCGAAAAATTTTATTTTTTCTTCTCACGCATATACGAGTAGCTACATGCGAAAATAAAAGAACACTAAAACATTCGCTTCACTCACATTTAATGAAAAATATAATTAGATAAGGTTTTAGTAAAACTATTGGAAGAAGTGATACGGCTATTGCTCATTTTGAATACATTTACTAATGATTGGAGGAGAACATATTGTTATTTACATTTGATGAATTCTATCAAAATGATAGTAGTAAAAGATTGATCAAAGTGTGAAGAGTATAGATAATCAAAGAAGATTTAGCTTATTCAAAAACAGTTCAAACATTCAGAGTAAAGAAACTCGTACATCAAGAACAAGGGGTTCACAATTTGACGGGTCTTACCAAACTGATTAGGATTCTATAACACGATAAGAGAAATTTTGATCGATTCATGACAAACAGAATTTGAGGTTTTCCATTCATTGAAATAATATATAAGCATTGGCTATAAGAAAAATAAATTTTCGCACTGAAGTTTCCTTTCCAGTTAACAATTAGTTATTCAATTATGTCCACATTTTATTTCGATAAAAACTACTAAACATTAGGCGACGGTTCGATCTACTGACGTAATTAAACGTACATATTCAGAACGAATAAAGTTTGTTTTCGAGCGATAAAACGTACACTCGATAAAATGTCACATAATCGACTGTAAAAAATACCGCTCACGGTTAATTTGTATCGTATTGTGTTCAGAATCAGACCACCTGAAGACATAACTGAGAAGAATAACAACAATTAGAAGAACCGAACCCGAATTTTTACGAAAATTAAAACTGGCATTCACGTAGGTACTTCAGCTGAAATTAAATACAACTTTTTACACGTATGGCACTATCCCATCTCTACTCCCACGTAATACAGATACGAACATGAGATGGATTTTTTCCTTTTAACCGAACTTAAACCTATGCTTGTTGTCAAGTCTAAACTACGAGTAAGCCGAGAACACATTTGACCATGACATTTTCATGTCAAATTAAAAGCCATTTCGACGACATGAGAATCAGACAAACTTCGTTAATCGTTACATAATCGGTGAAATCCGGATTTTGAGAGTAGCGAACAAGGAAAAGCGATGATAAAAACTGCTGATCATCCAAGTCTACTTGAACCACAAATGGAAAATCAGTTGGCTGATATGAAATAGCCACAAATAAACCAATAATCAGAATATTTTACTTTCAAAGACAACAAAATTCGAGTGATATCTCAAGTGTACTGATAGTTCGAAAAATGGACCCAGTAGAGATGGATGGTAACAATTTTTCATGAATAAAAGAAATATATCAACTAAGTATCATTTGAAATCAATATTAATGAAATATCACTCAGAACGAAGTAACTGAGACAAAATGAAAAATCAAATTATTGAAAACATACGAGTAAATCCAGATCTGAAATGTAATGTACACAACAATAAATACTCGTACATTCACTTGAAAATTCGTGGAGTCATGGAAAAAACTTCACAGTAAAATTATAAGAGACCAGATGAAGAATTACACTTTATTAGCGTACTTAGAAGCTCCAAGAAATGAAATTAATGTTCACATCAGCCACTAAAACATACCCAGCACATAACACTCGGTTCCAACTTTCGAAACTTCACGCATTGTCGACTCATCAAGAAATTACGCACAGCGTCTTCGTACGAATCGTTGCATTTAATCGGCTAATTTCTAAATTTTAGCATAAATTTGAGGGAAACTCGGCGCCAAATGACGATTTTATCGCAACCTTCTTGCTAAAACAGGAAAACGCTTTCACAATTTTTCGACCGTTTTATATTCACAATAATTTTTTCATAACACTTCCCGTCGGATTTGTCAACTTGTCGCAAGTTCGGTGAAACGATGCCAATTTTCAGCTTCAATTGAGAAAGTTACAAATTACGGCTCATCGTTCTGAAGTCAAGAAGTATCAACTTGTAGCAACTATTCGCAGGATATTCTTGTTTTTTACAAAATCTGAAAAAGATTCGACTATACCACGAAGTTTCCAAAAACTTTAAAGGCTTTTTTCTAGTCTTGCCTAAATTTAAAAAAATACTAAGATGATGATGCGGTAATATAGCATCACTTACCAAACTTACAAATATATAAGTCAATAAATGAATTCTTCAACGTTTTACAATTTTAAAAATTGGCAAAGTTCAGAGAAAAATACGACAAACTGTAACTCAATCAAATGGAAAAATCCGAATTCCATTAAATGCCTAAACTTGTATAACGAGATAGATTTTATAATTACAGTTACCTTTGGAAGAGAGTTAAATCAAAAAATTTTAACTGCTGTTCATAGTGTTCAGCTTATACAGGAAAAATAAATTACTACAGAGAACCAAAGTGTTCAATTTAAGATGGTGAGCGACTAATCCTTCGAAAAACATCAAACGTTTCGAGAAAACATTTCGTTTTTCAAACTCTTGAAAGCTTAGTTTTTAGATAAAACTGACTGTTTTCTAATACGAGTACGACACAGGCGAATAAGAAAGGAAAATTCTTTGAACAACTTGAACATCGAACGATTTTTGACACTGATCGAGAGAACATATAAGGGTTATCACGATTTCAGTTCACTGACGCTGACGTCAATATCGAAAAATTTCTTTTAAAATTTTAATTAAAGAAATAAGACGACTGATGCAAGGCACACATACGTCAACATCAAAAAGAGCACACCAGTGTGAATTATCGATTTTTTCAACAAACGTTTCATTGGTGAACTTGAAAATTGACCAAATAAATTGATATTTCTAATAAAATACCGAATTTGGCATTCCAGTTCCCACATTCATATCGAAAATTTGTCTTCTTTAGTCATAGAAACATTTTTCCACAGTGAAAATATTTTCAAGCGTCACATAGCTTTAGAAACAAAGTATTGATTGAAATAAAGTATTCCAAACAAACAATAAAAATAATGATGATAATACAAGAAAATCAAAATTATACAATACTAACTGTTTATAAGAGACATCAAAAACAATACAACTCATTATCATAAAAAGTCAAAAAACCTAGTCAAATGAACATTTCTCGTTTCCTCGATAACATACGAGTAAAATCTAAAGTAATGAACCAAACCAAAACCAGACATCCAATATTCGTTTCTTCTAGGACAGAAAAACACATTTACGACATCCAAACTGACCATTACACACTTCTCGAATTCTTACTGCTTAGAACATGACATTAAAAAAATGTTTTTTAAGAGGTAAACCGATATCAGTGGAAGTTGGTGAAAGCCTGTCACTTTCCAGGGTTTCGAAGACATCGATAAAAATAAATACTACTGGAGAAAAAATCATTAATTAATGCGAAGTGGGGAAAAATTTTCAAGTCCAATAATGGAATGAAGGCGTCGAAAGCAAAAGTCAGAATTGACTTTACAATATTTTCTTCAAAGCAGATTGTTTCTAAAACATTCTTCCTGGAATCTTGCAACTGAATTTATTAGGCTTTTTCATCAGCTAACAATTAGGAGTTTTTCCATTTCTACGAGATAAAGACACCATGTGCGCCAAATTTCGAGGCATTTAAAAAATTTCCTTCAACAATGGAATTTTTCTGAAAGTTAAAAATAACTTACACAACTTCAGTAACGCTTTGTGAAAAATTTGTTCAATTACACATTTTCAGATAGTCCATTATTGTTTTATGTTCATTTCGTTATTCAAATTCTTTCATAAATTCGTTGATGTTGAACCTAATTAAAAATTATACTGCACCTTTTCTTCTTTTATTAATAAGTTTTTGAATGACTTCAGAAAAAACGTACCAACAGGGTTTTAGGCTTTTCAGAGCACCAAGTGATCGTCAATCTTGAGGAATAAAATCGACTTTGCTTGTAACATAACATGGCATTATTTCTCAGCAGAGATAAGAAACGTGCAAAAGTACAGTAATTAGTCGCCGGGAATAGAGTATTTTGTATTTTTCATTTTCTAATGCCCTAAAATAATAAGTTAGTTTTCTCTCTCTTCAATATCAATGTGCCCGGCTGGACTTTAAGCAAGTCAAGTTTGGAAAAATTATCAAGCACTTTTTTGGGCTAATTTACCATAATCAGGTACCATAACATCATTCAAGCATAAACATCGGTCGATAATTTTTCAGGATTTTCAGGTCAGCAATTGTTTATGATAAAGTGTATTTAACAAAAAGAAAGCCATCAGTTGAATCAAGACTTATCAATTCTTAAGTCGATGGAATGTAAGATGAGTTGCATGAGATCTAGTTACTTAAAACAATATTTTATTGTATACATATGTATGTCATTTTCGTGTAAAATTAAGGAAATGGTAGCTTCAAAATATATTGACTACACAGGCATTAGAGTCCTCAATTTAAGCCAATGCATCTATTTCTACAAAATGGCAGCCTTAATCTCTCTCCAAAATTAGAAACAATGCGATTATCTGAGTTCAAACTCAACGGCACACCCTTCCTATTTCAATTTGAATTGGTAGCGCACCAGAAATTTTCCAAGGGACAGGGTAAGTCGTAAGTTTATTATCGGAAGCAAAAATTACATGAAATTTTGTTTTGATCAGGCTTTTTTGATGAAATTCGATACCTAATGCCGCGTCTACACCTGAACATTTTTTCGCCGAACACAGCGAATTCGTCCGGTTTGGCAAAAAATGTTCAGGTGTGGACAGTCAGCCGAACCGAATGTAACGCGCCGAACTTTTTCGAAACCTGACGGGAACAGAGCGAATGTTCGTCGAACATTTCAACGATTCCATAAGAACTAATAGAAAAAAAATTACGAATTAATTCTTTCTTCTTCTTTTTTTGAGAATTCGGACAATTCCCTGCATTCGGGCAAAAATATTCGTTCGCCGTATTCGGCGAAAAAATGTTCAGGTGTAGACGCGGCATAAGGTATAGCTTCAACCAGTTTAGGATGCGACACTACTTCAAACGAGGCTACGTTTTAAAGAATGTAGATGATAGCTGACCGTCTCAGACGTTTCCTATTTTGAAAGGACTTAAGAGAGATGCATCCTTCAACAACACTTGGACAGGTTCAGCCAAATAAGTGCAAAATTGAGTCACTCAAAGACTAAGCATGCTAATTCATTTTCCAACACTGTGGAACAACATAAAAATTCAACAGGCAATTCGGGACAAAATAAAATAATTCGAGAGGGCTCCTTCCAGAGGTGGATCCAGGTTTTGAATAAGAATCTCGGATACACAATTATATCAACTTTCGTTTATGAATGGATCTAAAGCACTAAACGCAAATGAATAAGACGTCTTGAAAATTGAAAACCCTAAAAACACTAGGTGCTTGGATGAGCTTTTCTCATTGAAATCGTAAACAATAACGCGATTCAGTTTTCAGTTTAGACGGTTAAAATTCAGTTTTGCAACGAGAGTAAGATAGATACGTATCCACCCGGATTTGATTACATTAGAAATGGCGGCTACTTTTGACTTTCACAATTTTCAATGCACCGCTACGAATTTCATAATTCTTACCGTTTGAAATGATCCCGTATTCTGTCTTCTCGAATATTATCCGGTAGATTTCCGACCCAAAGATGACGAGTCTCCCTAACCATTTTTGTCCGAAAACCTCATTTGGAACAATTTCCGTTTACATTACGCGCGTGTAACACGATAAACGGCGAATAAATAACGTGAATGCATTAACCGATTATCACCATCGCAGCGAATATACATAAAACGAAGTGAATATGAAAATTGAAAAAAGGTGGCCCAAAGGCTACACGATCAAAAATAAAATAACGAATGCGATAATAATTAATGAACAAGCAAAACGAAAAACACAGGTGAAAAATATTTTTGTAGAGAAAAATGGCAAAAAAGATTTGATTAGTAAAACTTCCAAGATGGAGAACGCGAAATTTTCTTTCACTCCAATTCCAAACGAAATTCACATTTTTCGCGCAGTATAATTATAGCTTTGAATAATTTACAAATAGATAGAAAAAACTAATACATCAACTCAACCAGAAATTAAAATTAGATGAAAAATGAGGGTAAATTAAACATTTAACAGAATTTTTACGCGCACTCACTTTTTTTACATTACACACATAACCACGGACACACGCGCATTTGCCACCTCAACGTTAACACTTCGTAACGAAAAATGACGTCACAATGGCGGGTTTTGATGTAAAAAAAACGAGAACAACGCGGACACGTACAAAACCGTGCGTTTGTTTCCAACTGATCTTCTCAATGCAACATTTTTCTCTTTTCCCCGTAATCATTCTTTTTTTTCTTTTTTTTCGTTCGCGAATGATTTTTATGCAAACGAACGATTTAGATGCACGACACTAGCGCCACATGACATTTTGTTGCGAACTGCTGGAACTGCATGTGTTAGCACCGAAAACTTGCGTTTCTTACAATGCAAAAATGGATTGTTTTTATTTTTATGAATGGGTAAAAATGGTAAAATGCAAGCTAATGCAAGTAGCAAAATAAATGACAAAAATTCATGTTATTTATTGGTTCTAAAATCTAACTTTTACGTTTTAATTGGTTTTAGCGTTTTAGCTTTTAGGTATAGTATTAAATCATATTTTCGTTTGATTGAAAAAAAAGAACAAAAACTACAAAAATTGCATTTTATTACTTCAAAATAGATTTAAAAAAAATATTTCAAAACGAAATGAAACATGACATCAACAACCCGAAATTACGAGTTGAATTATTAATAGGTACCAAACCAAGGTAGACTATGAAGCATAGGTATAACTATTAAGTATTAACTACAAAGACAAGGATCTGTATAATGATAATTATTGATACGTTGATCTGAATTACAATGTTGAAAAAATTAACGCAAATCCTGAAATCCTATTGGGTTAAAATAACCATCCCGTCCAATTCCTCTCTGCCAGTCAATTACAAACAAATTAATATAAAAATACGAGTAGACACCTGTATTATGGGTCAAAATGAAAGAATTAAAATACAGCAGACCTATAATAAAATCAGTATAAAATATATTTTTTAAATCTTTGTAAAAAAAATTATTTTTATGAATTTGATGAAAAAAAGAACCTGAATAATATGAACGAACGAGATTCGCATGGCGTTAAGAGAAATTCAATTCTAGTCGTCTCCATTTGCTTCAGAAATAATCCCACTCTCTTTTTCACGTAACTCGTACGATAGCTTAGTACCTGTTTTAGAATATTGAAATTGGAACTATAAAAACCGAATAGGAAATAAAAAGAGGGAGTGGAAAAGAAAGAGAAGTATCTGACTTGAAGACACCATAAAGGGGTTCATGAACCATGGCTATGGCTATTAGCGGATCCAGAAATTCATCCATCAAGAGAAAGACGATGTAGAAAAAATTTTGCATGAAAATGAGGCTTTACTGGAAACATAACCGTAGCATTCAAATAATCGAGAAACTTCTGAGAAATTTCAAAACAATTTTCCTTACAAACATATTTAGCAAATGTGACCCAAGTCCACCAGTTTGACATCATGGGCTTTAAAAAAGCCTTACCATCAGATGTCCGTTTTCTGCAATAATAATAAATTTTGAACGCGGGAACATTTAGTTTTTCTAGCCTTTGGAGTCTTAACTTGAATTGTTTGCAAAAAGGCAGCGAGATCCTGAATTAAATTCAGTAGATTACAAAGACGGAAGATCTAGCACTTGCAAAAAATGTCATTGCGATGTAGTCAATCTAGTTTATCAACTAGATAAAAAAATTAATATTTTTTGTCGAATTTCGGTATTGGCAGACATCTGACGTGAACAATTTTATACTTCACAAGAAGTTTTTTCAACACTTCAGCCGATAACGTAGAACCAATCAAATCTACTTGTATTTCGGCTCAATTTTTTTTTTCAATTTTACAACCATTAACCTTGACTGGTACGTTTTAAAAATTGCTAGTATCAGATACTTACATTCAATGAATATTCAGTTTTCTAAGAAAAAAATTTTTGCACGTGCGCTTAATCTAAATTCTCTACTTCCACAATTTCTAAAAAAAAAAAAAAAACTGCTTCGCAATTTTTGCAATACAATACTCCGGCACCGATAATTATTAATCAATTTTTTTGGAGAAAATTGCGGAAAATAATTGACATTTTTTGGCATAATTGGAAATGGAAATTCCGCCGAACAAGCACACTGAATACATTCTTCGAGAACAAAGACGGGTAAAAATTTCAGATCAATCCGTGTATTTCTGAGCAATGGAAGTGCATTCTCGAACCTAGAACTTACTCCTCGAGTGAGTTTTAAAAGTGTACAACTTGAGTGGCGAAAATAAAAGCGAACAAAAAACTATTTCCACTCTTTTTCAAGCAGAACAATAATCATTTTGAGAATGTTTAAGAAAAAGCGTCAAAGTGTAAAATTTTTATGCACATATAGAACGAATTTATTTTAATATATTTTTTACTCGTTCGAGTCTACCTAGTCTATGTATACTAATACTTATTATACTGAAATTTGGATCTCGAGATAATTGAAGAAATTAATTATAATCTTCATCCAAGTGGAAAAAAGCAGTATTATTACTAGTACAATGCATGTAATAACATTTCTTTTCTCACCTCGTAAATTTTTCAAAATGGACAATGCACCTATTTGCTTTAATAAGGTATCATATAATTATTATATTATGCTCTGTAGAGCTCCGAGTACTCCAAAGTGCTCCGATGGTTTATATTTTGCTCCTCTTGCTCCAGGATGCTTTTAGAAATGTCACTCTCACTTGGATTTTCATCGCCATCAAAAAATGAGCTCCATTTCCAACTTTGAGTTATATGGCTCCTTAAAACATGTGCCTCATTTGAACATCCGCCTCGCCTCACGGCTCTCTGGTTCCTTGTTCTCAGGAGTATTGCGTAAAATTCAAATTAAATACCTACATTTTTAATGAAATGTCACCTATTCTGCACAGGTAGTGCTATATACGAAAACAAATATTGGTTTTCCAATCGTTTTGGTTTGGTTAGCAGCACTTATTTTGCATCTTCTCAATAATAGAGTAATTTGCATTTTTACCTACCATAAATTCTTCAGGTAGCTGTAAATAATAATTTGTAAAAGTTTAAAAATACATATTGTACAATGAAATAAGTAAATAAAACTTTTTTAAGTATAAGTGATATAACCTCGAATCAGTTGGAGTTGATAATAACATAAATCTTGACTGATTCACATCATAGTTGACTTTCGTTAACATCAAATCGTGTGAAAAACCTAAATATAAAAGAAACAATTGTCTGTTTTCAGTTTAAAATGTTCACAATACCGCAATTCGTATGTAAGTGTTTTTTCTTTATACTTACTTTTCTACTCAGATATATGATTTTGAGGCGCTGCCTGTACTTCAATAATTCACTTTTCATCGAAGTTCTCTTTTTTTTAAATTCTAGCAAAGAATATTATAGTTACTTCTGAATACACTCGCATTTGACACATTCACAACACTTTCTATGCAGCTAGGTGTACAAATAAATATGGACCACTTATATCCACTTCCACAATTAAATGCGAGAAAATATACAACAATTTTAATAATAAGGCTAATAAATAAAATTTATTGAAAATATAGTTTTATTACTGTTCAATAATTGGTACCTACGTCATAGAATATGGTAGGCGTTTTCCACTGAACTCGAAAAATACCTACCTAACGAAATGGTTCACCACAAATCAAACTATATAAGCCATAAAGTATTAACAGGTCGACAAGAATGTCTTTAGTAAACATGAAAAAGTTTGTTCAAACTGCACATGATATGAATATGAAGGGAAAAATAGTATGAGTGCAAAAACCACGGAATATAAAAACACAAACTCTTTTTATTTTCATCGGGTGAACTTAGAACTGCGTGCACAACCAAACCCCGGATCGAATATGGCAACCTCGGGAAAACTATCGATGTTCCACGATGTAGAAGAGATAGTTATCGATAATTTTTCACCTTTACATGTTGTTATATAGAGCCGTCTAAAGCCACGAATTGACTCATAGAAGTTAATTGTGCTGTCTGCTGCAAACAAGATTTTTCAGCGGTAGGTAAAGTTGAAAATTTGCATATTATGCGTTGGCATCTATGCAAAAAAATTGTTTTCTGATTTTGGCGAATTTATTCAGTGAATTAAGTGGGGGGCTATCACACAAACAAGCATGAAAAATCAGCTTGATTGATCGGATCGTTAAAAATGGCTGTAGAAGAAATTTTGATTCATTGAACTTGGCAAGACTGAATTTCGGAATTTCTGAAAAACATATTTTACTGTTCTTATACTGGCACCAGAGACCAGACTGGCACTTAATACTTATGCTAAAAAATTGGCCATTCCATGAGAAAGTTTTCCTTGAGAGGGGCGACTTTATTTGGGAAGCCCAGCCCTGCAACCCTGACTACGACCCCTGAATAAACCTCGAGTAAAGTAGATCAATCGATTATCAATGGTTACCAATTTTTGAAAGAAAATCTCAAGAGAATAGAGAACTTGGCGCTCAACTACCAGAGTAAATATTATGTACAAAAAACTAAACGAGAAAAAAGATAAATGTAACATTATCATGATAATCATTGTTCAGGTAAAAATATTATAATAATTATTTTGTAGCTAAGAAAAAAAAGCAAATTTAGTAAATGAAGAAGAATAAATGTAGAGTAAAAATCTTAATGTAAAAAGTCGTGTAAAATACAGTGTTTTTCTTAATAGTTTTGATATTTGAATGCGTCAAATCATATCGTCGGTCTAAAATGCGAAAAGGTTCCTTTCAGGAAAAAGTAAATTTTTCAGGAGAGTGAAATGAAGTTTTCAACACTACATTTATCATGGAAAGGAATGGTTCACAGCTCCAGATCGAGAATTGTTTTGTTTGATGCGGTATGCAGTGGCGGATTAAGATGTGTGGCGCCCTTAGGCACCAAAATTTTTGCCGCCCCTTATGCAAGCGTCAATAAGGGATGGATGGGGGGGAGGGGGGGTGAAAAAAATTTTTTAACAATCCTCAGAGACCGCCACATATTTCAACTTCTGTTTTTACAATCTTTTTTTTGTGTTTTTATTTTCATTACAAGTACAAATAATATTGAATTCTAAATTATTTTCCCCTTTTTTAAGTCAAAATTTGCCGCCCCAAAAAATTTGCCACCCTAGGCACGTGCCTAGTGCGCCTTATGGGTAATAAACCACTGGCGGTGTGGGCAACTATCTAGTTTGAGTATGATATAAAATTTTCTATTAAAAAGACCTGGAGATCGTAGAAATTAATATAATTTAGTTAGAAAAATCGCAAGGAACCTTTTGACTCTGTATGACATTTTCTGGCAGTGGGAAAAATTGATAGTGCAAATAGGTTCTTCGATTATAATTTTTTTTTTGCACCAGATTACCATATCCACGAACCTTTTCATTTCAGGAACCTTTTTGCTCTGCAAAAGTTTTGAAGTGCTTTCGAGGAACTTAACGTTTTTTTGAAAATTACCCTTAAAAAAATCATCGGAGATCAAAATCAGTCTTACTATTGGAAAGAGCACGAAATTTCCTCTAAGACAGCCATTAAATCTCCATTTTTTCAAAACAATCAAAATCGGCACCTTTTCGCTCTAAACTGACGACGATATAGAACTTGAACGAAAAAGATAGGTAAGTGTTACAGGTACTTACGTAGTTATTGAAATTAATTTTTTATAACAGCAGAAAATAGTTATACCCCAAAAAAAGACTTCGAAAAGAAAATCCTACAAATAATGTTTTCAAGAGATATTACTTTCAACACTCCAGCGGTCTATCCAGTTGTACTGATTAGTTCTCTTTCTTCTCTTCACTCTTCTGATGTAGCGAACAGGAGTAATATTTTATAATGTTTCAGGAATAACAGGCTTCATAATAAACTGAACGGTTTCGAATATTTTTCTAAATATTAAATTTATTACCACTACAATATTTTGATAAACAAAATGAACTTGATTACATGATACGAATAAATATCTATGAAGTGGTAACTACCAAAATGGTAAAGAAATACCTCAAGTTTTGGAGGAAAGAGCGACTAAAAAGTAAGAAAATAGGAGAATAAACATGTGCGTTTAATTTTTTTTTCATAATTTTTTCTCATTTTGTGAATTTGAATAAATTATAATATATTATAATATAGAAAAAATAAATTAAATAAAATGGTAAGTTGAAGTCAAGAATATGAAATGAATGACTTATTTATATATATAGGTATTTGAAATGAAAGAATAATAATACTCGTACAAGAAGATACAAAGATATAAATATTGTATACTTTAAACACCTACCTACTAGGAATATTTAAAAAGAAAAGAAAATGAAATACGAAAGGGAAAAAAATTGCCTTAAAAATAATAATATTAAAGGAAGTCCAAGAAAAGTTTGAAAAAAATTTTTTTTTTTCAAACTTCAGAAGTAAGTAAAGTATGTTGCGGATTGAAAAGATGACCCGATTCTCAAGAAAGCATCGAAATTTTAGAGAAATGACAAGTGAGAGTAGATATCTGTCTCGTTTTACATAGATACAAGATACCAGAAGAGAATTCAAAGCCGTGTTTTTTTTTTTTGAAAGAAAAAACATCAAAGTACAAACTTCGCAAAGTGAGAAATTATCAAATATCTATGAAGTACCAAGATAAATCTCATTTCCCACCTCATAAAATTAGAACGTACGTATATCAAATAGGTTCATGACTAGATTAGATCCAAGGGAGAACACAGCAAGCAAAAATAATAATATATAACTTTATAGTAACTGAAAAATTGTTAACAAAAAATCAGCTAGTATGTACTCGTATATCAGACATTGAAAATAATTAATGTTAGATGGACACATAAGAGAAAGAATGGCCAAAGCTAGGATTAAGCAGGGAGTAAATACAGATTTGAAAAGATACTGTAATAAATCTGTTAAAACAGGAATTGGTAATGGTAAAATACCCCATAATTTAATGGGATCGAACTGGAATATTATACAAAAAATGTATATTTAGTCCAGTGTCATAATGTGATACCTATCAGAATTAATGTAAGAACAGTAATAACACGAAAGAATCAAGGACTATTATAAGGTATAGAATCGTAAAAGAGCCCTTTTATAGTCATAAAAGCAGATTCAGAACACACGTAGAATCAAAATAAAGATTTCTATTCCAGTTCCATATCAAATTAATCATTTTATTTTTCATTACGTTTTTGTAATATGATTAACGACGCTGGTTGACTATGCTTGAGGTAAAATGGTTCAGCCAGATGTGTACATCTGTTTAAGCCCTAACAATGCTTCATAATCGAAACTAAATCCTAAAATCAGGTTGTATTCAAAGTATAATGCACTCAACTATCTTAAGGTCTAAGTCAAAGAATGGAATGCTACAGTATTATGTTACCTTCGTAATGATGCACGTAATAAAATATACATGCCAACAGTACTTATTCACGGAATTTACCTTCTTTTTATTTAGGTGGTAAACTTTTGCGTCATAATTTTAATGACTTTTGCATTGCAATTTTGGTGACTGAATATTTTTGATGTGGGTAATACAAAAAATCTGCTCAATATAATACATAATAATATACTGAAGGGAAAGTGCGATCGACATGCGCAAATAAGTACATCTTTTTTCATATCCTGAAAATTATAAAAATTATGTCAGTACCAGTGACATGAATAGGCAATAAATTATCTAATATGAAATAAAAATAAACCAAAAAAGAGGATATTCAAAAGTTTCTATGAAATGAAAAATCGCAAAAACAAAAAATAAGCAGTTTCTTCAAACATAATATGTTATACAACTTTATATCAACAAAGGAAAGTAAAACAAACAAAAAAATAGATAAATTAAAACAAAATAAAACTGAAATAAAAATAATGAAGAAAAAATACAACGGATGAGCATGTTAAATATCACACAAAAATAATTGAATAAATTAAGGTAATGAAGCTTAAAGCAGAGAAAACAAAATATTGATAACACACTTATTGATTTTTTTCACCACTGGGGGAAAAAAAATTAATATAATTTATAAGTAAGAAAATAATAAATTAAAAGGAAAGCGGGAAAAAATTATTGCTATTCCAGGAAACAGGTATGTACAACTATAAATACTACTCCGTTCGAAAAGAGAAACATACGTGACAGAATGTACATGTTTCATGTTTCACTTTTGAACCGGAGTAATTGCGGTTCACACCAAACAGCTATAAAACTGGACTAAAAGAAATGTAGTTGATACTGTCCTCAAAAATCAAAATGTTTTCGTATCAATTTCACAAAATATGCCGTTTGTTTATCAAGTTTTTGATAACGTGTTTCATGTTTCATTTCTGGAACAAAGAATATTCCAGCGAGTAGGATTATTTCAACCATTGTCAAGCTTGTCCAAGCTTCTAACGGCACGGGTCACATGTTATTTATATTTTTTGGAACGGAGAATATATCATTTTTTCACAGCAAAATGCACGATTACCAAGAAAAATTAATGAAGGAAAATATTCGGCCCAAAATTAATAAATTTTCTCCTAAAGTTGGGTAAAATATAACCAATGTCGATGATGATTAAAAAAAAAAAGAAAAAAGTATGACTAGAAAAGAGAAAACTAGGTAATCTTTTCAATGTACATCCGCAACAGTCCCCATAAGCTAGGTTAAAAAATTTGCACAAATGAACAAGAAAAAATTGAGAGAAAAAAAACTCGAAGAGAAGGTAGAAATTGAAAATGAGAGAACAGGATGAACCTAGAACCATGTTAAGTGCTACTAGAAGGACTAGAACCAGCATTTGACGAGGTAACTGTGTTGCTGGTTCCAGTGGTAGCCGAGCTAGATACACTCTCAGGAGTACGAGCTCCTGGTGATGGAGAGCCATCGCGTCGCGGAGGCATCCTCTCGTTAATGGCATCCAAGCCCTTGGCCTCGGCGAAAGTGCAAACCAGCTTGTGGTGCGGTGAGCCGGATGTGGGCGAAGAAGAGCCAGAGGTTGTGGACAGCGCATTGTACAGTGAGGATCGACCGCTGGAAAGCGCTCCCAAAGGCAGCGATCCTGAGGGTGTCAATCCTTTCAGCTCCAGCACAACTTCACTTTCTTCACGCAGTACAGTGAACACTCGGGCCATTTTGCCAATAGCTCTAATCTTATTCTTGATCACTTCTTTGCGCAGATTTGCAGCAGTGCTCTCACCATTATCGTCGCCATCTGACATCAGCTCATCGTCCGAGCAGATATTCAGCAGATTGACCAGCATTTCGGTGACCTTCTCACCAATGAAGGGCAGAGACCAGGTGAACACATCCATAAAGTTGGGTAACCAGTAGGGATGAGGTGAGCAATTGAACTGTCTGATGTTCATTACGTTGTTCTCATACTTGAGTACGGCCGCTTTGTTGTTGTACACGTCCAAATAGTTGGGAGCCGAAAAGATGGTAATGAGGGAGGGGAAGCCGGTAACTTGACTCTTACGATACATTCGGTAGCCAGCATCCTGTGCCTCGTGAGCTCGTATAATGCTCAGCAAGTTGTTATTCTGCAGAAAGTCGCAGCAGGCTGCATAACTGTAGAAGTAGGAGCAGCCGCGAACACTGTTATGGGTAAAATGGTCGGCCGTCTTCTCGTTGCCAAACTCTTCAAATGGGTCAGACCACAGTAAATCGCACATTGGGCCAAAAGCGGGAGGCTCCTTGAACCTATCCAACTTCTGGATATCCTCCAACGAGTGGATCTCTGGAGAGAGGCCTCCGTGGACGCATAAGAACTGCATGTTCATGAGAGCAGCCAAAGGTAAACAGTCAAACGCTTCCATGCAGGCATCGTACACGGCTTCCGAGTACTTGATTTTGCATTCCTGCTTGAAGGTGAAGTACTCGGTGAGGTGACGGCATTCGTGGTTGCCGCGTAGCAAGAACAACGTTTTTGAGTAACAGATCTTTAACGTCCACAAATAGAGAACACATTCGATGCTGAAGTAGCCACGATCCACATAGTCGCCCAGAAACAGGTACTTTGTGTTGGCTGGTGAGCCACCAACCTCAAACAGCTTCATCAGGTCGAAGAACTGGCCGTGGATATCACCGCAGACTGTGACAGGTGCTTCGATGTCAATCATCGTCTTCTCGCTACGCAAAAGCTGCGCCCCCTCAGAGATGATGCGTAGGGCTGTAGCCTCCTCGAGACGTCCTTCCAACACAAAATGCTGTTTTAACACTTCTGGTCGTGGTCTGCCAGTCTTCTGGTCGTATACTTCGGCTATGGTTAATTTATGACTAGGAGGAAATGGGATTGAGTCGATAACTCGGTCGGTCGTTGACTTTGAGATGAGTGGTTTGTCTCCGGTCGCGGCGTTGGAGACACTGGTCCCTGATGAATTGTTGCTGCCATCAGTTGCAGCATTGTTACTAGATGAATTTTCCATCGAGCTGACTCCTCAAATGAGTTATCAAGGTATGATGCAAAAGATTAATGCCAGAGAATAATAATTAACAGTATCGCGTAAGACTAAGTTCTGGAAGCCAATACAGTTATGGTTAACGCTGAAATACGCCTGGACAAGTTAACTGACTGACTATTGTATTCTATCGGACCAATCAGTTACATCTGCAACAGGTAAGATGAAAACAAGGTAAACATTTTAATAACTGCTTCAGTTATGGTTATATTTTTGAAAAAAATAGCGGTAGACAATGCTAGAGCTGCAAGCTCTCCTACGAAAAGTAATTATCTTCAAGTTTCTTGTAGGAAGAATAGAATTTCAGAAAGTAAACGTATGTTTTTCCATCATTCTGAAACATTCAAACAGCTACTCTTTTAAAAATTCCTACAGAATAAATTTTATAATCTATTATTTTTCATTAAAAAGTTTTATTTTCGCTTCATCACTTTATGACTTACCAAGTTTCCAACTTCAGTATTTTTTATATTTTTTTCAAAGAACTAGGTATGACATCAACGAAATGATTTTGTAGGAACGAAATATATTTTTATGGTATAAGCTGGGTATAAGTATTAAATAATTCGTCATCATAAAAGTTCTTTATACGCAGTGATCGATGGCGATAGTAAAATTCTCAGCCACAAAGTTCGGATCCGACATACGTTCAAAACTTCATTTTCGCAGAATTATTTCTATTTTTTAGGTACAAAATTATAACTCAGTCTTTTCCCTCCTCTCCTAACAGCATTTAACAAATTTCTGGGTACGATACTGGTGCAATGGATGTACTGACTACTGACAGAAAGATATGATTAAATTTAAAAATGATTTTGTGTCAAGGATATTAACTACATATTTGGTTGCTGTCATGTCAGGAATAATACGTTTATAGTCAAGTGCAAAATAATACGTGAAGTATTTCAAGGCATAACTAGCTCCCTTGAATTAGAAGATTCTAGAAAAGTACATTTCGAATGAACATGAAAACTGAAGTTCAAAAAGGGTTGAAATAATTCAAAGGATTAAAGAAATGATGGTTATGACCTTATCGTTTCGTGGGTTTGACCTATAATACAATTTTGTCAAGTATGAAAATAACTGAAAAAATTGATAAAAACATAACTTCCCAATGCGCTGAATTATACTTCACTCAGGCCCAGGGTTGGTACTTTCATTTCGATAGCGCAATGAATCAATAATATCTTCTGTATGAACTACCCAAATTAATTCAGCGACTCTAATAATACAAACTAATCTAATCCGCCCAAATACTGTTACATTTGCGAATGACAGCTGCATTATAAGGGACAGCTAAGAAAATCTCACCATTTGATATAATCTAGGATTCTGTTTGCTGTCTTCTGTACTATCTGGTAGCCTTCTGATCAAAATATGACAAGTATCCCAAAGCATTTTGGTTGGATAACTGCATTTCGAACAATTTATATTCCAAGTATTAACATGATAAATGTTGAATAATAGAAATGAATGTCACCATCACAGCGTTTTCATGAAAAACGAACAGAATACGAAATTAAGGATGTTGAAAAATCAATGGAACATGACCAAAAAACCGATGTAGTAGCACAAATTGCAAAATACGATGCGATAATTGATCGAGCGAAAAACTAAAAACACTACTTGTGTACTACTGTAACGCAAACAATGATAAAATGGCGATAAGAATTCGATGAAAAAACACGATGAAGAACCTTTGAAGAACGCGAATTTTTTCACTGATATTATGCTAATAGTAAATACTCAATGCTTGAGGAAGATTTTACATTTTAATGCAATTACCTATTAAGGAATCTAACGGATGACAATAATAAGAAAATTAATTGAAACAGATAAAAAATTACAAATTCAAAATCTCCTTCTCTTCCTCTTTCTTCTTCCTCGTTCCGTCAACATTTTGTTTTCGTCTTTTTTTTCTTTCGCTTCGTTCACAAACGAGTTTGATGGAAGAGAACGGATTTTAATGAACGCTATGGCATATAGCGTAATGCAATTCTTGAATCAGAGTTCATTTGGGAAAGCTCGTTTAGCACAGTCATGATGAAACGGATCGCTGTTTGGACAACCAGCAGCACCAACTCAAAATAATGTTCCAAGAATTTTCAATACCCGAATAAAAGCGAAAATTAAAGTGAAGCGTAACATTTCGCTACATACTTAATTTTTTCATTTATCGTCATATTTTATCATTGAAAAGAGAAGAAATGGGGAAAATAATAAATAAAAAAAAGTATGAAAATTTAAAAATTAGTGTATTATAAATAACAAGAATTCAATTATTCAACCATTTACAAATACACAATAATTATGGAAAACAATAAAAATATTCATTGAAGCTGATTATATGGGGGAAAGTACATCATCACTCCGATCAAATGACGTCATAGCCCTTTGTTGCAGAATGCGAAGACAGGAGAAGGACTGAGTTTGTTTGAATTCTTCTGCAGATATGAGACAAGAAAATTATTACAATTCAATACATGGAAAATACCAAACAGAAAATTACATTAAAAAATAAATGGAGCGAGCCCGTAATTTTAAATGTCAAAAAAATGTTAGTCAATTGAACGTGCAGAAGTTCGGTCGAGTGTACATATGTTGAAAAAAAACCTGCTAAAAAGTGGAAATTTATTTTCATACACCGAACCTCGCCAACAGCAACACGGATAAGAAAAAAACGGATTCTTCATAATGAGGATTTTCTATAATTCTGGGTTATTTATATTATAGATAAAAACTTATTTCATCAATTCCAAGATTTTTTTTGCTTTTGCCGTACAGTTGAACTAATAATATTACATGTGTTCGTCCCAAAGAGAAAGCTGAGCTACCCATAGACCCACTCGATTGCTATGCTAATGTTAGTGAGAAAAAAAATTGAAAAGTAAAAAAAAAGTGAACTTAATACTCTTCCAAATTTAATTTGTGTAAGTCTCAATAATATCATAATTTTGATGAAAAAAATCTACTCACTCAGGTTGAGAGTAATTTACATCTAATTGTAAGTCAAATACAAATTTAATAAAATTACCTGGATAGTTTCTTCTAATTTAGAAATAGGTATGGGATATGATTGTGGAAAAATGGCACAGCCCATTGGAGTGGAGAACGTCAAAAGAAGACCACAACAAATTAGTTGAAGAGGTGCTGGTAACCAAGGAAATCGTTTGATTAAGCCTCGTTTTTCAATCGTCTCCATCAAAAATGGAGTTAAAACTAGAAGAAAAAAAAATTCAACAATTTTAAATTCTAAATAAAATAATAAACAGAGGATTTTGAAGTCTCTTTTTATTTTTGTACTATTTTTTTTTTCATGTTGATTTTATTTTGTTTCGAGGAACCAACGTAACTAACAATAAATTTCATAAATTATATGAAATGCAATTAATAAATTACCGTGGAAGATGATTTTGATTTAATTAAACTTATTATTGAGTGTACATGCTGAAATGAAAACCTAAGAATCACTTAAAAAAAAAAATCTCAAGTCCAGCTTCAAACAGTCAGAAAATCATCATTTTTAAGCTGGTTAACAGCCACTGTCTTTCTAATCGTGATCTACCAACTGGGCAGTATAATCGTGGATGAATTGTAGATGTTTTGAAACTAACCCATGCCAGGAGCACACATAGCAATACGACTAACGATAACTGTAGAGACGGCTTCCACAGCTGCTTTTTTAGATTTTCCTAGTTCATTTCTGTTTTCATCATAAACCGTTATTCCTTCTTCTAATTCTCTGTTAACATAATTGAAAAAATATTACTAAAAAATTGCGTTTCAAAATACATTTCATTCAAATTTTGGAAGTGTTTTGGTTTTATTTTTGTAAAGAATTGGTTAAATCTTCAGCTACGAGAAAAAAATTCTCACAGAAAAATTTACGCAGCAATTTTCTTTTCGACGTCAGCTAAGCTTGTGGTCAAGCAACAGAGACGATGAAGATTTCAGGATATTTTCTTGTTTTTTAGCTATATACTCACTATAGGCTGACTTATCCCACAAGTAATATAGGCAAGCTATAAAATAATGGCTTTTTTAAACTAAACTTAATGCTTGATATCTACATTAATACTCGTATCCACTAGGAAAAAATATTTTTGAGGATAAATAATATCTCATAGAAAGAAAGTAGGCACTTAACTTGAAACACTGAAATCTGTATTCTACAATTTTTTTTTTCTTTATAAAATTCTCGTTTTCCAATTCATTTAAATTCAAATTCACTGTTCTGTATCAATATTCATGTTATCTACGCAGTTCTATCAGGTTCGAGACTGCCTTTAAAATCAGACATTTTTTTATAATCACTCTTGTTGGTTTTCGTATGTTTTTTTTCTAATCAACGCTAATAATTTAGAGATATGGCTATTTTTAAACTCGTATATTATTTCTCACTTATATCTCATGAGAGGAATGTTAATACAGTTAGCAGCAGCAACAGCAGCAAATGGAACTAATCTGCCGACTACGGCAGGTGATTTCTATAAAACAATTGAAACGATGTTAGAATTTTATCATTTTGTCCGAAGCTATTATAAAAATGAAATTTCTACTAGTACCTTTGCAACTTGATTCAAAGTTAGAGCCGTTGCTAATGCACCCCCAGTGGCTGATACGTACGATTTGAATAACTGTCTAAAATTTCGTTGTATTAAAAAATTGTCCAATATTTTCATGAAAATTATTAGGTTACCATTAAAGTATACCTACTGCGGAGGAATGGATTCAGAACCACTGCGATTAGTGTAGTTGACGAGAGCATTAAATGACTGATTGAACCATTGCCAAAAAATTACAGCATAAATGGATCTAGCAAAATAGGTAGGTACAATAAAAATAACAAATTTTAAGAATATAAAATAGAGGAAGGTGGTGGTGGTGGTAATGAAAATTATGTACATATATAAAACTGTGGATCACTTGAGAGTTAGATACATGGGCGACAGAGAAAATAAAATCCATATTTTCTTTCGTCTGTATAGAATATTAAAGAAATAAATTTAAATTCTTCAAATTTTTTGTTTTTTGTACGTGATAGAAAATTCCAGTGGAAAACAGTAGCTAGCTGGACCCCTTGAGAGATTTTTGAACGAATTTCAGTTTTAAAAAAATTCAGGGATGACAAGAGAGCACTTGATTAATAAAATCTAACTGCAGAAAGCATAAGGCTAAACCTAGGAAAAATATAAGATGTGCCTTAACTCTCATATGAACCCCAGTTCAAAACGAGAAATTGAAAATTTTAACGATTCACATTACGCATTAATTTCAATCAGTTCAGTGACTCGTATACATGTGGGTAGACTTTCTCAGAAATGTAAAATAAGTACATATAATCATTTAATTACTTGTAAAATGTAATCATACATCCGGTTATCAACATATTCATAGGAACTTGAGCTGACATACGTCCAAACAATATCATTTTCTCACCGGTATCCGGGTGAAATGCTGAATCAACCAAATCTTTGGCTTTGTAAACATCGTTTATTGTTACTCCAGGAGGTGGCTTTCCTTGTCTAACATAAAAAAATCATGATCAGTACACTTACTCGACAAAAAAATTATATGTTTAACAAAATCCGGATTTATAAATTTTTCTCTCAACGCATTTGGCACGGCATTGCAGGCATTGATGAATGGGAAAATACGGGGAGAAGAGTCAAGGATTTATATCAAGGATTTCGTCAAGAATAAAAAAAAAGTTCATTCGCCTAAAACACGTGTTAACAACAAGTTTAAATTGAATACTTGACTGCATACAATTAAATGTTCAATGCTGTTTGGAGAGCGTTCTTGAAAAACGCAATTTTTAGAGAGGGGGTCTTTATTACTGTGAGAATAAATCATGTTTTTTTTATTGTCTTCTCTATCTTACAAGCCAAAAAGTTGGCGCTCATGACAGTAGTGCACCCAGATATTCTCTAAAGTTGAAGTTGAGTTTTTAATTTTTTACAAAAAAACAGACATTGCTAAAAAATCCAAGAAAAGTGCAGGAACTTTTTGAATCAACCTTTTTTTTGGGTAGAATTTATAGGGAAATTTCAGTCCCGTCTAGGCTCAAGCTACTCTTGGGTGCCCCACTTGCTTATGAAGAAAAGTTAAGAAAACTAATTTCGGTAATATACCTATTACCTACTTTATCCTGAAAAATGCAAAAGGATAGGTGGGCGAGTTTCATTTGAACTCCTCATTTTTCACTTCCTGACTTCAAATTTTTATTTTTTCAAGAATAAAACGAATTGCTGGGCATTTTTTCATTAAAGTAGTGTTGGGGTAACTACAAAATATGAAAAAGCAAAATTTTATAAAGACTTTTTTCAATGACTTCAATGGAGGATGCTGCCAGCTGTCGAACTGGTTCGAATCATTTATTTTGAAAAAATCATCTGTCATTCTATTATGTTGAGGAAGACTTACGATTTTAATGCGGGTATAATAATAAAATGTATGTGGTTTTTATAAAAGATAAAATAAGTCTCGACATGATATTTGGATTGTCAGGACCTAGAAAAATCAAAAATTCATCTAAAATTAATGTATTCGATTCACTGTCAGCCATTAGGATCTCATTGAATTTGGAAAAGAATTCCAAAAATGTTTGTCATATTTACTTGTAACTTTCAACAATTTTCTTCGCCGCATCCAACTGTTCATCAGTTTTTAGTACATTCAACGGATTTGTTACAGCAAAAAAATATTTACACCGGCCCCAATACGACCTCTGATCCCAGCGGGGAGTGTCGATATTGATTTCTGGTAAACTTTCATCCGAATCCATCGATAATAATGACGTCTTGAAGCACAAAAAATTGCGAAAAAAATTAAATAATGTGAACAACTAAATTTATCAGCACTCCCGACAAGCTGCAAATGCTAGTCGAACTATTACACTGTTGAAATTATCGAACTCTATTACATTACTGGACTAGTAATAACAGCAAAAAGTGCTCTTTGGACGTTCACTTGACCTTAAATAATTCGTAGAAATTATATAACTGCTTTATCGATACAGCGGTCCATCAAATTAGTCGATGAATTACTCAACTAATATTCTCAGTTGAAACACAATTTGATTCATTTTTAAAAAATATATTTTTTTTCCTGAAAAAAAAAAAAATTAAGAAAATTAGGATTACATTGGATAAATACGCATAAATAACATAAAGTACTTAAAAACAGTCAGTCTTATAAGACGTGGTTTGTCAGACAATAGAAAACATCCATTATTAAAAAGTCATAATATGGGGTGAAGTTTAAATAAAATTCATTAAACAATTACTAATACATAAACAATCAAACCTGAAGCATTGAGAAGTAAATAGAATCAAAAGGCAAATTCTAATAGTAATACTTAACCTTCGATATTTTAGCAAAAAAAAAAAAATATTTTTTCAAATTTTAAACAATTGTTCTGCGGGTGTATGCAACAATACGAATTTCTTTCACAATGAGAATATGATTATTAAATTATTCAACTCGAAAATCACTTTATCAAAAAATTCCACTAAAATTCTTTCTTTATTTCACGCAGATGCAAATATTAATGAATTAAAAAATAAAACCGATAAATACACTAAAAGCTACATTTATATCCTATTTGGAAAAGAGTGAATATTTTAGCGGGCCAGAGTAGATTAAAGACAATTTTTATAACACAATTATACGTAAAATAGATCTCATTTTAGTACATGAAAATGTCGCAGCCTGCTTATTTGTAAAATAAAGTTTCGAAATACGCCGACAGTTAATACTGCGTCTCTGAACTTTGAAGCATTCGAAAAATATACATTTTATTGTTTTAAATTAATTTTCCAACCAAAGATACAGACAATTTGAATCCAGTATTGTAAATTTTCGATAATAATTGACTGATCTACATAACTCGAAGAACTATGAACGAAAGTCAATACTGTTGCAAAATATTTCAATTTCGATATACAATGAGATTTGGTAAAATATTTTTCATATTTTATTTGAAAAAATTGTGAAAAATTTTTCAATGAATTTGCATAGGGGGTTACATGAATAAATTACTAATCCGTTATTTTTATACAAAATAAAATATATAATTGGAAAACAAAAAATTAACTTAAGGTAACAGGTATATTTGTGGAAGTACATATCGACCATTAAAATAATTATCACAAATATGGCAAAAGATATTTACACCAACGCCACATAAAAAAGATAAATAAAAGAAAAAAAATCGGAAAAAAAAGTTAAAGGTTGTGATGCAGCAAGTTTTTAAGGCGCGAAAGCTTCAAAATCTTTCGCCATTTACATACTTCAACTTGTACGTAAAAAAAAGTAGAATAATCTGTGGCTGTAATATTAAAGACATTTATAACATTGTAAGATGGGCTAATGGCCTAAAATAAAATTTTACATAGAATGAAAAATCACTTTCATTCTTCATTCCTCGGACCAAACAAGAACCGAATAATTGGAGTTAAAAATATTCGAATAAAATTCTTCACCAATTAAGATATGGTATAAAAAAAAAAGTTTTAAGATGAAAAATGGCATTTTTTGGCAGGCAAAAAAATCAGAAGGGATGAATCCAAATTGGTAAGATTTGAGTTTAGCGTCAAATTATAGTTTCTCACACACTGAGTAACATTTTACAGACCACTTCGCCTCTTGATCAGACTTTCTTTGGCATAATATTATAAAATCCAAATTTTCATGATAAAATATCAACATTTTTAGCGAATTTCGAAGCACAACCCATAAAGTTGAATAAACTTTCATGAGCTAAGATATGTGGCGTGAAGATTCCTACTGGCATGCGAAAAATCTAGGGTTGAATAAAATATCCCTCTACACTTCCTGGTATGATATTTCGAAGTAATTTCATATTATAAATCGAAATCTTGGACTTCATGAGTTTCGACTCGAAGTGCTTATTTTGATAATTATGCCGCTACTTGCATAAATCTAACGTATATCTACTTACGTCTTCATTCATGGCATAAAGGAACTCTCAACTTGAAACTTTTTTCTTTGCAAATTTCATTCATTCAAGACTTACGTTATTAAACTGGCAATGTTCTGGAAACTGAAGTTTTCACAGTGCTCGTAAAAATACGTCGAAAAAATGAAAGACCGGTTTGTCCACCAGGAATGTAAGAAACCAAGAACCAAACCAACGATATGATTTGTATCACGGCACTCAGTGCAGTTAGTGGAGTACTATGCAGCCATATCGAAAAATATAAGGTGGCAAGCAGAGAACCGAAGTAGACGCCAGTGAATGGCAATCTTTCGACGCAGAACATGTGCTTCATATAATTTACAGGCCCCCATAAGAATGCAAAACTGTGAATATACATAAAAGTCCATGTAAAATTATTTGTGTCTGTAAAAGTCAGTTTCAAGAATGATTATGGTCTACTTTTACAACTTTTTCAAAAACGCCCATTCACCGTATTTCAAAAAGGACTCCTTATTTATTTTCCTAACATAAATTCTTTCCGTGTTAACAACAGCCAAAAACCGAGAACCAGTGCATGAAAACAGAAAAACTGATGAGCCACTCCTGAATAATTGTATTATATTTTATTGGGCATAAAAAGCATAGTCTTTACGCAGAGAATATGCGAAGAATGTAAAGACTAGTTAAATTTATTTTTTTTTATTTTTTCTTTTTCTTTTCTATTAGTACCTTAACTAACAGTATGTAACATTGTTGCTCCCCTGCCTAGAACCTAGGTGTTATCTGTCGGCAAGGGAGGATAAAATGTATAAAATAAAAATTAATAAAATAAATTAATTAAACTGTGTACTCCGCATTGTCAAAATTTATCTTTTATGAAATAAGAAGACTGAATTTTATATCTTGTGCTGGTTTTTTTTTTTTTTTTTGAGATTAAAACAAATTAAATAGAAAATTTGCTATCGAAAATCTGCGATATCGAAGTTTAACATAGAAAAGTATTACAATACCTGAAACAAAACACATTTTTGAGGAATAAGTCGTTAAATAAAATGATGTTATACCTGCACAGAAATGAACAACTTGCCAAAGTAAACATAAGGGCAAATTTTCTCGCTTTCAGTACGATTAAAGGGATGTACAGCAGCGACAGTCCGAAAAAGAATGCGCTCAATGATACGCAGACACAGAATCCGATAATTCTCTGCATACGGCTCTGAGGAATAATTCAACGTAATTACAAATATTAATCAAATGGTACAGAAGAAACCGACAATCTAAAGCAGAAAGACGTCATCACTTTCTCCACATTTTTCCAAATCGTCCTCAAAATTTTTGGAGAACGTTAAAAACTGTTAAATAAACTATTTTGATTCGTTGAGTAAATATAAGCTCCAAGCTGTAGATTTACAACACGAGAGAAACATCGTGGAAAACTTATTTTATCAGCTAAAAATAAGAGGACGTCTTCTTGCTTCAGGTCATCGAAACAGAAGTACAATACAATTTTAAGGTATCTACCAAAGCGGGACAAAAATCGTGACAGAAATATTTCTGATTGCTTGTGAGAAGATCTTCATTGTCTTCTGAATCCGGTTTCTTGAATAATTTCCCCAAAGTTTTGAGGCCAGCGGTCATGGAGGTTCCATTTTTGGACGTATCGTTGCGGGCGAGGTATTGATTTAACTCTTCTTTAAGATTTGTCATTTTGTCGACCCCAATGAATAAGACAATTCTTACTTCAGTATTTGCTAACTGGATTCCAACGAAGCATTGAATGATTGACGTAGTGCGTTTACCGACGTCTGATTGTGTCAAGAAGAAATATGATCTACGCTCTACGCTTTTAAACACGATTATATTATTGTAACAATTTGAATAAATACAAATTACAGAGGAAATCAACGTCAATCGAAATGTGCTGCTGCTGTATAGTATAATTGATTTGATTTTGATCGTGAAATTTAATTGTTTGGAAAAAAAAAAATTCATTAAAATATTCATTATCGGTAAATGCCACGCTGTCCGAATGCCTACACTGACAATGACTTTTTTCCGGTTGTTTGAAATTTCCATCTGGTAACATTGGTTTGCACAACTCTGAACTCTTTCAAGACAACATCATAGATAAGGACAACACTGATCGTGAACAGTGAACACACGTGCAAATTGTGGGTGATAATGATAACAGCCGAACAGCGAGGCGAAGCAGCAAAACTATCAAAAAATTTCACACTCATCAATTCATCATTGTAATTTTTAGTTCATTTATTTTTGTCTTAATTTGATGATTTATTTTTGAAATCATTCGTTTGTTATTAAATCATCTGAGTTAGATTCTACACATGTAATTAATTTGTGTTCGTTACCAATGGCTGATTTGATCAAAACCATTAACGATGGCGACGAAGTTCCTGACTTTTCAGAAGTGTCTGACGTAGAAGTGGAGGTACCTTCTATTGTACAAACTACAGAATACTTACTATAAATTTTTCACTATTCAAAATTGTTTCATGTTCTCTTTCAGTATCAACCCAAGAAAAAGAAAACGAAGAGAGATACCGATTTCGATGACAAATTCAACTTTATCTCCAATGCTTCCGATTACACGAAAGACACGTGGAACGATCTTCAAAAATATGTTAAGCGAAAGGGTACCAGCAAAGTTGATGAAAAAATTGAAAGATCTCGGGAACATATAAAGATTATTGTAAGTAGTATTTCAAGTCCCACTTCTTACACTGGTATGGGCGATGTAGAATAATGATATGAATATCCGTTCGACCAGATTTAAATTTTTTGAGAATCACGTTTAGAGCTCCGTAAATTATTTTTTTTCTTAAATTTTTTCTTTATTAAACTATAAAACTGAGTAAATTATCTTTGTCTTGCTTGATAACTACGCGAGACTGGGTTTAGCCATTTTTCTCATTCTGCAGACGGATTTAGATTCTTTAAATGAAGCTGACGGCTTCGGATTAAATTTCTATTGCTCTCAGCATAGTCTCAATCACAGCGATCCTTAGATTATTTATTGCACATCTTGACGTTTTCTTCGTTGTAAAAGATTTTTCTAGTTTACTATTTCAAATTTGACTTTTCCTTTCCACTCATTTTATCTGGAGATTTTCATTTCCTCCATGAATTACGATGTTCAAGTATATTCTCATATTCTGGGATGATTTTAGTGAATAAAAAATTTTTTGATATTTTGTTGAAGATGCCAGATTCTAGTGACGAAGAAATAGAAACTGAAGAAATTGATATCAAAGCAAATTCGGAGAGTGACGAACTTTCTGACTCAGAAATGAAGAAAGGTTAGATGTTTACTTTGGTAAAACATTTCATTTATAAATCGATTTAAATTATTTTAAATTTAAATTCACGTTGCATTTTATAATATTATTTTATACTCGTAATATAACTATTGAACACTATAAACTAGCTACAGCAAAATCTTTTCATGTGAAGATCCATTCCATTGCTTACCAAGGCTTTCATCATAGATAATAGATATAGATGAGGTCAATAAAAAAGAAGAGCAGAATGGCGTAGCCATTTTCCAAACCTAGACTGTTTGTTTATTAACTAAATGTTCTTGATTTTTTGAAAATTTATTTGTTTCTATTTGCATATATGTATCTGAACGGTTTTCTTCACTATAAATATTATTTAATATTATTTTTTGAAAAAAACTATTGATACATTGAACTATAATTTAAATTGCATCTTCCAAATTTGAAAATCAAAATTGAGTTAATTTGATGAAGTCACACGAATTTAATGCATCCAGCGAGTTTTTTGTGTGAATAGATTTTTGAAATAAACATTTTATGTAACTACTTTAGTGATTTTCATTAGTTTGAAAAAATTACAAGGTCCATTAGTTGAGCACGCGTTTTCTCGCTACCCTCTTACAAACGGTGCTGTTGTAGTGGTCATACATTAACGCATTAAATTAAAATAAAATTAATGAACTATTTTGTCATTATTTCAGATGGTTTGAAGGAACGTGAAAAATTGGTGGGAAAACGTAAAAAAAAACGAAAGAAAGATGAAGATAATAATGAAAATGAGAAATGTACTATCGAAGGTGAAGATGCGGAGGAGTTTTTCGACGACGCTCCCCCTCATGACGAAAACAGTTCATTCCAGCAAATGAATTTGTCACGACCTCTGATGAAAGTAAGAATAAATAATTTACATAATATATTATTTTATACAAATAATTTTTACTGATTATTTCATTCATAAAAAGGCAATAACGGCTTTAAATTACGTACATCCTACTCCGATACAAGCTGCTACGATTCCAGTTGCTCTTTTGGGACGTGATATTTGCGGATGTGCCGCTACCGGTACTGGTAAAACTGCTGCCTATATGTTGCCCATACTGGAAAGATTATTGTTCAAACCTAAAGGATATACAGCTGTTACAAGGTAAAATTATCTTAAAATATCAGCCATTAAGTGGATCTAGGTTTCTTGGCGTCCAAAACGTAATCAATTACTCCAATAAACATAATTATAATGACAAATAGCATTATAAGGTTGAATTTCTTGCATTTTTGGTTCGGTGCTGTGGTAGGCTGCGCAAGTCGACCACGAGACAGAGAGTAAGATGCATTCATCAAACCAGTCTCTCCTCTCGCAATACTCGATAGTGTTGGACGATGAATAGGTTCAATATTTGCTCTTGGAGGCAAAATTCCCGGGCGATTTTCAATGAATGGTAACTCTGGTCCTTGGTGATTCTCAATTGATCGTAACTTGGGTCGCCTTGCATCCACTTCAATTTGTACCGCATCCTTCGGCATAACTAGTGGTTGAATTGGTAGTTCGTTGGATTTGGGTTGTATGATTGCTTGGGTCCTTTTGTTATTTTCTGCTACAATTGCATTCAGAAAATCTTCATTTTCCAGTGGGATTCGTAAAATTTGTTTCAAGAGAACGCGTTGCTGTTGATTTTGATGAATTTCCGCAGACGAGTCGTTGAATTCATATTGCCTGAGGTACATGGCATTATCCAGAGTTGAGTTGAAGTCGTATACTCCGTCTTCGTAGTAAACAACAAATTTTGGGTTAAATGTGAAGTCGTCAAATTTGACTAATACGTAACCTGTTGAGCTTTGATATGAATCTACATTATTTGGAGGATGAGAGTCTCTATTATCATTCACATATCTTCTCGATCCCACTAGCACATCGCAAAATATGAAAGCTCTGCATGTTCCTTTAACACAAAAATAAATGATAAAAATGAGTAGGTACTTTTTAGTTTACTGAGGAACGCATTTATGATTAAAAAGAATACTGCGAATGAAACAGAATTATAGTTTTTAAAACATATCTTATTCATACATTAGTTAGATAGCTTTCAATAAATTCTGTATTATTAAATGTGTGCCGGTGCGGCGTATATTTAAAGACAATGAATAATACACGAAAACCTTCCGACTACTACGGTTCCCACCTATTTTCTCTTATCCGTTTTCCCTAAATATAATTTTCCTCTGGAAAAGGGGCCCGTACTTCGGAAACATCCCTTTCACCCCTTCGAAAGCTTGAATCTGCTCCTGATCATAATATTCAGTAATTTGATTTTTTTTTTCTTCTAATATGAAAAATCAATGAATTCAATCTCGGATATTACTTATGTCTGTGTAATATTGAATAATTTCACGCCATACAAACAAAAGCAACAAAATTCTGTTCGTTAATTCTCGTTCGACGGATAGTATTAGTACTCGTACAAAATTTTCATCGTTTTAAAATTTTTTTTTATTGTTTCCTAATTTTGTTGTGATTGAATTATTTGTTTCGCTCTCCGGTATTGTAAAATATTGCTAAATCGCAAGATCGAAGTTTTTGAAATTTAATATAAAAAAAATGCTAAGTATACATACACTTACTTACCGTTTCTGTTGTTACAGTATTTATTGGCGTAGCTCGCACTGTGTGAGAAAGATACACCATGCCCATATTTACTTCTTCTAACGAGTCTCCAATCTAAATTTCCTTTGAGAATGGATGCTACTTTCCAGGCACCTGTCGCATGTATGTATTCTTCAGTTTGAACTGTTGTTCCATTTCGTCGTCGCATTTCATTTTCCTTTACGGTGAATGCTAGGCTGAGGTGTTTGTTGTGTACTTTTCGGATGGATGTTATTTTAATCTGTTGGGTGAAATTTCAATTAATTAGTTAGTAAGATGTTTTCTTCAATCTGTTAATGAATTTCATCGATATTATATTGATTGAAGATTAATTGCGTGAGTCGTCTCAAAAGTACCTGGTTTCGCGATGAATTATAGGAAGTTAATTTCTTAGAATTTGGTTATGAATTTTAGAAAATAACTTACTAGGAATTTTATGCGGGTTGACTATTCAAGCAAATTTTTTTTTTAGTAAGAGGAGACTTAAGATAATGGTTCTGTAATATAGGTGATTGGTATCCAATAATTTGATTTGTTAATTTATGTTTTGAAGAGGGAGAAAGGGCACATTTTGACTTGTAAAGTCGTGGATGTTATTCGGATTCATAAACTAAAAGAGTGACCGAAGATCCCAAAGTTAGACAGTTCTGGTTTTCGATGATTATTAACTTCTTTTCAATTTAAAACTCAGTTAAGTTCATCATAATTGGTTAATTTGGGTGAAAAAATAATATAGGACAGTGGTAATTTTGAAAATCAACTTATGAGAATGTACAAAAGAAGTATAGAAGGTCAAGTAGCCAAAACCAAAACAGCTTTCTTAGCTTTTTGTTTGACTTAAAATGATGATATTAATTTGATTATTGGCAAAAACAATTTTTTAACCTTCATTTCTGATAATTATAAAAATTAGTAAGATTTTTTTCAAATTAAAATCACGCCTATGATGAAATTTGATAGTGTTTATTTTGTACATACTGTCAAATTCCATTATAATTTCAGTTTTCACATTTTAAAAACTTATCTTATATGTGTATTTAGCTTTGAGAAAAATTTTTACAACTTTCTTTTCTTGGGTACTTATTCATTGAAATGGCCTACTCCGGTTATTTTTTTCCATTTTCTAGTGTATTTACTTTATTTAAAAACAAACTGATTGATCTATCAACGTTTGTGAAAATTTCAGATCAATCGGTGCAAAATAACGTTCTTAAGGTCCATGTAAAACTTGAAACTTACTCTTGGAATAGATTCTCTAATATTATTTTGTAACCGGTTGTAGTGGAAGTGTTGTTTTGGTAATTCTTGATCATACTCTGATGTTAAATTCACCATTTCACTTCATAAAAATGAGATTATTAGATTCTAGTTTTAAAATTGACAGCATAAGCTTACTACACGAAATTTTACTTCCAAACCAACAAAATGAACGCTAGCCGGTAATCTATAGCAACTGTGAACTGATTGTGTTTTTTGTGAGTAGACTAACGTTGTGTTCGATGCAAAAATTATTTGTCTTCGATTAAAAAAAGTCCGAATAAAAAAAAACAAATATTTCTGATAAGAACACTGCATTTAATGTTCAGTAGTTAGAGGGAGATGTCGAAGAGTAAGCGTTTCTCTTTACAACTAAGTAATAACTAGGTATTTAATTTATTTTCATGGAAAATGCAAATTATACGAAACACGATTTGTATGGGAACACGATCATTATTCAAAACTCGATTGTTAACTTTAAAATGTTGCTGATTGGCTGTTCTATGATTTGGTCGATGGCAAATCAATTAGCTGTGTCCCAAGCGTAAAAGTAGTAAACCATCAGTTCTGCGATCGTGCAGTTTTTGATTTTTATATATCGAAGTAATCTTCATCCGTAGAAATGAAAATGCGCTGCGGAATGTTCACCAGTTTCTGATGATACCTGATTTTTAAACCAGTTTTGATTGTCTCGACTCCTAATAAAATCCTGATATTTCGCAAAAAAAAAGTTCTGATTTTTGAAGAAAAAAGTAATTATTAATTTTTTTCCTGTGAAAATATATATCCACCTTACAAAATGTCTAGAAAAATTTTGACTGGAATAAGCGGCAGTCTGAATTAAAGGTGTCCGGATACTGTGGGAACCCCTGTTTTTCTTATATATTTCATATTTAAGGTACCTATCAACAGTTCGCTATTCAATAGGGAAAATACATTCCATGATTATTAAATTTTATTAGTTATTATATTTGTGATTACAAGAAACAAGAACATAATTTATTATATTAATTATTCGAGTGAGACTTTTGAGAAAAGTGTATTAAGTTCGAAGCGAGGCCTTCAGAAGTGGTGAAAGGTGGCCTTAATCCAAATTCGACGTGAAACCGTTTCATTTCAAATAACGGTCGTATTTTTTGAAAATATCGATAGTCCGGTAGAGTGGAAAATGATTGTCGGGTAAATCGACTGTCCAGTCTTCAAATAGCAAATTTGCACCGTCAATTTTTTCGTAGATGCCCGTTAATATCGGTTTAAGTGCCTTGTAGTGGACAACGTATTTAGGATAGAAAGTAAAATCGTCGAATTTCAGATATCCTTGGCCATTATTAGTTTTGTAGCAGTCAGTCGAGTACTTCGGGTACAGATCTGTATTCTCGATTACATTGCGTGTTATCTTGACGAGCACGTCAAAGATAATGAACACCGGATCTTTATCTGCAAATTAGAAAACCGGAATACATTTTTATCTTTAATTCCCGGAAAGCAATATTATATTTGAAAAGTGTATTGTTGATATGATTGTGGAAATAACAAAGTAAATTGATTATTATAAAATTTCGGATCAAGGAACTATTGAAGTGCAGTAGTTATCTATAATGCGAGTGCAAGTTTTGCTTCAGACTTTTTTTGTTTTTCGAAAATAGGAATTTAAATTTTAGTATCCGCGTCTGACAAATATTTCGTATTATACAAAAATGAATGTTTGAAAAATATATTTTGGAAAGACAGGGTTTGCCTGTGTGTTGGGGAGGGTAAAATTGTGGAAATAAATAAATAAATTAATTAAGAGTTCAAAGAGTAAAGGGTAGAATGCGAAAGTGAGAACAATGGAATAATTTTAGTTCCTGAATTTTTTCCTAGAACATCTGAACAGTAATATGCAAGGAGATGAGTCCTCTTTTTTCAAAAATTGAGTTCTTCTGAGGTTCAATTGTAACGTTAGAAATATTACGTGAAAAAATGCAACCATCGCTGAGAAAATAGATTTTGAAGTTGAAGAGCTACATGGGGAAGCTGTGTGACTTGCAAGTGTTCCTTGCAAAATTTGAAATAATAGACTTATCCCCTTCTTGCATATCACTGTTCATCTATCTATCAGATGTAATAAAAGAATGCAGTCCATTGTCTGTTAGATAAAATTTCTTCTTTTCGGAGACGACTTGTCAACACAGAATGGATTGGGTCAGAAGTTGTATTCCCATAAAAAACAAGTCAACATTTACCCTTGAACCGCTGAAACTTTTTCCCACAGTTTTCCCCTACAGATGGACGATGTGTGGTTTACGTTCTCTAAAGTTAGTCCGTTCATATGAAGGCTTACATTGGACTACTATTATATTAGAGGAATTGTTGTACATATCCATTTTCTATACTGACGTATCATTAAAAAGCACAACTTTGGAGGATGTGCTCCACACTTTCTTTGTGAAGGTGTTTACTTCAACCAATCCTAATACTTGAGTCAGTCCATCATTCTCGTTCCTCTCTCTAAAGCAAATTTGAAAATTATTTTGAGGATTAAAATACACATATAAATCCCACATAATCATGCAAGTTTCATCATCCTTTCCTAAAATTTGGTATGACTGTTCATATGGCCTGTTGTTGCACGGTTGAAAGGAAAAAACAGTCCACCCACTAGTGCATAAACTTCCTCATAAGTTTTGATTTTCATCAGATTCGCCAGATTCTGTTTAGCCCAGGCTGAAAATATTGTCAGTTTCTACTGATTACTAAATACTGAATTATCTCTACTCGCCTTCCAACCATTTGCTGTGGAGAAAAGCGTTCTGGGCTTGAGTTGAAAAGAAAACTCCTTGGCCGTACTTGATTTGTTTGATGGTGCGCCAGTTCAAGTTGTACTTTTTAATGTATTCGACGTCCGCTTTTGGGGCGCAGTGGATTAATTCGCGCACCACGCAGTCGCCATATTCGCGTTTTTTCAGCGTAAAATACGTGTACAAGTAGTCGTTTCGGATTTTTTCAATTTCGGTTATCTGGAGCTGCGAAAAAAAACAAAACAAATACCGGGTCATAGTCGATGGTTAAAGTTGGCTAGTGAGCTAAAATAAAAAGTACCCTCGAACGGTGATATGCAAGAAAAGGATAAATCTACTTTTTTCAGAAATTAAGTTCTTCTGAGGTTCAATTGTACACACCATGCCCTACTTACAGTAAAAATATCATGTCCCAAAATACAACCATCGCTGAGAAAACAGACTTCGAAGTTGAGATGCTACGTAAGAAAGGGCGTAAGACATGAAAGTGTTTTTTACTCTCCTGTAAATTTTGAAAAAGTAGACTTATCCCCTTCTTGCGTAAGATATTTCATAAATATATTATGGAGAGAAAATGCTTAAGATTTTAGTTCCTGTGAAATAAAAATAGAAATTTTCTTATTTTCCACTCTTTTTATTTTTTTTAATCGAGAACATAATTTTTCCATATCGTGATTCTCTTTCAATCATTCTAAAGTCAGTATACCCGTAGTTAACTACACCTACTATTGACTCATAGAACGAACAATGCTCTCTGTTGATAATAGAAAAATGTGCGATTTGTAGTTGAATTATTCATTTTGAAAAAGGAACATGTTCGATTTCTTATTTAAGGCAATTGTAGCCACTTGACGCAGAAAAATTTCATTTCATTGAACGTGTGGTCAAAAATAAAATACCTACTCAGTGACGGAAGTTTCAATTTTTAGAAAAATTATTTTTCTTTTTTTTTTTCTTCTTTATTTTAACGTGTCTTGTACCACAACTAAGGAAACACGATGGGTTATTGTCCAAAATCTAAATTATTTTTTTATTGATACGAGTATGTTCACTTTTGAAAATGAAGTATTCAATTTACATTTAGTTTACAGAGGTCGTTTATTTTCACATTAAATCATATTCGTTTACGCGTATTTTGTTTATATTTTTTCGCCTCATCACTGGATCGGGAAATAAGAAATGAAGATGTGTAGGGAAATTTTCGAAATAATAAATGACCGAAAAATAAAAATAGTAAGATAAAATTTAGTCTTAAATAAGCTTATAAGGAGTGCGAAAAATTTTTGGCTTTTTAGCTGGTTTTCGAAATTTTTTTTTTCTACTTTTGGTGTTTATTGTAAAAAATCTCGGTATAGAATTAGATTTTTTGAGAGTTAATTTTATGGGGAAAAAAACTAACTCGATCAAGAGCGGGAGAAAACCATCAAATTTAGAATTTCAACACCAAGGGAGAGTCTCTTATGCATTTTTTCGGATTCTGAGGGGGGCCTTAACCCCACCCACTTAGCCTTTCTAAAAGTTTGTGGTACTTATCAGAAAATTATTTATAATAATGTACCCTATATATTTAACTGAAACGTGTCTTTTTTTTATTCATATTTACTCCATTATCCCTGTTTCTGTTTATGCGAGAAAAAAGTTCGGGGGAGAGGGTATAGAATTTTTTTGAGGGTTCGTGGACTCTTTGGGACTTCCCTCGGTTACGCCACTGAAAAATTATCAACTACTCTTACATTGGAGTATTTTTAAATTCAAAAATACGAATGTTGTACTTACGTAATCCATCGTGTCGTGGATCAGGTTCTGAAGTCGTTTTCGTTCTGTTTCGGTTATATCGGCGCTGCGGAAAAATGAACTTGTTTGGGTGACCGTTTTAACAAGATACGACATTTTACTAATTTTCGGTTTCACGAATATAATAGCTAATATTCAATCTCGACAATATTCACAATCGAAGTTGAAGGATCAATTAATGCTCTGCTCGGAGGTTTAGAAACAGACTTAAGATCAAATGCACTTTTTTATCTATTGACTGTCACTAATCTTCTCTGCGTACGATAGTCACTCTGGTATGTGAACTTTCGTCAAGTTATATGGTGCCATAGTACGTGTTCGAGTTGATTTTATATTGTAATGGACGACTTTATCTTGGATAATGTACACAGTACACAAACAAAAACCTTCGCATTTGTTGTTGTTTCATCATGTTTCATAGGTTTTTTTTTTAGTCGATTTCTCAACTTGAGACTCGATTACGCCGTGTGTAGCATTATAGTAGCATGGATTCGAATTTTACTTTATCGGTGAGTCGCCCACCAGAAACCGTAGAGTTCGCACATTTCATACGCAGTATGTGTGATTTTTCTGCAGCAGAAATGTTTACTTACCGATGATTTTTTTTGTTCTTGCAAACTATGCATACGAATCGCGTAGAAGTGATTTTGTAATAAATATCCTAAAAACTGTATACTCGAGAAGATCGGATATGTGTAGAGTAAGAAGATACATTGTGTGTAGGCTTCTATAATGGGGCGTTATTTGTTTTTTGTAATTGAATTAACGAAAAATATTTTCATCATATTTTCTATTTAAATTGGGTGCTGACTTGGAGATTCTGTTTTGCACATAGTTGGTACAAAAAAAAGTCAGATTCCGTAACTCGGGGCTAGGAGCTGCACTTAATTGTGAAATCTAATGCAATTTTGATTGAATTTCGAAATATTGACTTGATTTATTTATTTTGTTTTCGTTTATTTTGCTACATTTTTTTGATGAACAATATTTTGATGCACGTAGAATCACATGAATGATTTTTCATTGGTGGTTTCAAGAATTTGTGAGCGAGCTTGGCGAATGGCGAAAATCTTCAGAAACTTGACACAAAATTTACATTTTAACGAAGAGCGTATTGATGCAAGTTACTGTCTGTAGGTCTTGAATCCTGATATGCCTTAATTATAAAAATATGAAAATAGGGTGTGTGTAATAAGAATCTATTTTCACCAAAAATCACCTATTTTCACCAAAAATCACCTCATTGTACTTCACAGTTTTTGGTGTCGTAAAAAATTTTAATTTTAGGCTTAGGACTGGTTTTCATCATCTTGTCACAAGTGCTACTTAATTAACTGTTTCATTTATTATTTTTCTTATTGTCTAGTATTGCGGTTTTTTCATCGTCTAAAGAGGAATAATCGATAATAATGTACGAGTAGATCAGTCTTTAGTGCAGAGCAGATATAAAAAGAAATACTTACTTATGCAAAATGTTATTTTTTGGCTTTCTAAATTAATAATAATATTTTACCTATTTATATAATAATGTAGGTATTTCTTTTGGTTGAAAACAAAAGAGAAATGGAAAGTTCCTCGTTAGCCTCTTTGTGGCTTTTTCGATCTGGTCTCTTAATTTCTAATTTAACATTACGTTGCGTATGATGTTATTTATTTATTTGTTCATTTGTTTGTTTATTTTCTTCAGAGTTTTAGTCTTAGTGCCTACTCGTGAATTGGGCGTACAAGTGTATCAAGTCACGAAACAATTAGCTCAATATTCCACCATTGAAATCGGTCTCTCAGTTGGAGGATTGGAGCTTAAAGTTCAGGTTTGTATGCTTCCTCGCTATATTGAGCTTCATTTTCCTGCACTGAACATTGTCCTTTACTACTAATGATAGAAACAGCCTTATTTGACTATGACAGTCTTATCATTATTTTCTATGGATCCATTTTTCCACTTTGGAATATTTAAGAAAAAACTTATGTTAGGTTTAAGCAATTATGTCCTCACTTAGATTTCAGTGACTTCACACTTTTCGTTGAAATTAATCTGGAATTTCCAAAAAATTCTGTAATTATTTTCTGTTATTATTTGTTGATTTTTATGTTCATTTTTCAGGAAACTGTGCTGAGAAAGAATCCAGATATTGTAATTGCTACGCCAGGACGTTTAATCGACCATTTACAAAATACACCCTCGTTCTCGATCGAAGATATCGAAGTTTTGGTACTCGATGAAGCGGATAGGTAATTTACTCTTCATTCTTGTTCACGATGACATCTGAAAAAAAGTCAATTTTTTGGAAAATTAAATTTGTCAAGGCTGAACGTCTGATTTTTTTCAATATTAAAATTGTTTTTGATAAAATTAATTTACGTAATTGGCAAACATATCCATGAAATGTACGAGCTGTGGAGGGGTTCCTGCACAGTTTCCCGACAATGTGTCATTTTTCTTTAATTTTATTGTAAGGATAACATCGATAAAGTGTTGGTGGATGGGGACGTTAAATCCTAAATAAATTAAATAAAAATTTATGAAATAATTTTCCTAAATTCGCTCCATGATTTGGTCTGCAGAATGTTGGATGAGAATTTCGCCGAACAAATGAAACAAATTGTGAAAATGTGTTCTCGAACTCGACAGACGATGCTGTTTTCAGCTACCATGACGAATGCTGTGAATGATTTGATTTCTGTTTGCTTAAACCGTCCTGTCCGAATATTCGTTGACAGCAATCAGGACGTCGCCTTCAATTTGCGACAGGAATTCGTCAGGTATATTTACCAACCGTGATATTCTCATAAAATGCAAATAGGCAATAAAATACTATTACTTGTTCTTCAACAGATTACGAGAAGGCAAGGAGTTGGATCGCGATGCCCTCCTGGCTGCGTTAGTGTGTCGAACATTTCGAGATCATACCATGGTATTTGTTAGAACGAAACGAGAAGCACATCGTGTATTAATTTTACTCGGTCTACTTGGTGTCAAGGTAAGAGTATTTACATACGTAGTGTATTTTGAAACTCAAATATTATATCCTACAAATCTGGAGACGAGGGTCTGGTAATTTGTAATTTCTTATATTTATGCCCTAAAGACATAGGGATACCGAGAATTTTCGGATTAAAACTTATTGTAAAAAAGATATTGTATTTCTTCGAGTCTCACAAAATAAGCGTGTAATTTGAAATTTTTAAATCGGGGAAAGGGCATAACTCGGTAAAAAAAGGCCATCCTTATCCCTAGTCCTCTAGTAATGAATATCGACTATTTTTGATGAAGTTGACCATGTACGTCCTATGAACTCAGTGTGACTAAATAACAATTCATCATCCGTCAAATGAAAACCCTAAGTATCCAAAATAGGGGAAATGACTGCATTTTGAAAACTTCGGTGGCGAATATCTGTGAAAACTAAAAATTTGGACTCGTGTCTCAGATTCTCAGGTCTACATTCCTATATGCCAAAAAGTATCCTGTATTAATAGAGCTGATGAATAAAATATTCGATAATTCGCTAGAGCTTGTAGCAGTTGCAGCTCAGAATTCAGTCACCCCGTTTGACGTAGACAATCATGAAAAAGTATTCTTCAGACTTTCCCCTACGTCGCTGTTGTATGGTCTCAACTCATTTCCGTTGCTTTTGTATGTTTTTCGCAGGCGTGCGAACTGCACGGCAACTTGAGCCAGCCGCAGCGTTTGGAATCGCTGCGCAAATTCCGTGACGAAGAGGTGGACGTGCTGGTGGCGACAGACGTGGCCGCTCGCGGTCTCGACATTCGGGGCGTGAAGACGGTCATCAACTACATGATGCCGCCCTCGCTCGAGCACTATATCCATCGCGTGGGTCGCACAGCCCGTGCCGGCCGCTCCGGCGTGTCCGTGTCAATTGCCACCGAGTTTGACCGCAAGATCATCAAACAGATCATCAAACGGGCGCGTAACCCGGTTAAAAATCGCATCGTGCCGCCGGACATCGTGGCCAAGTACAAGGAGAAGCTGGCGGCGGTCGAGAGCGAACTGCGCAGCATTCTGGACGAGGAGAAAGAGGAGCGTCTGTTGGACAAGGCGGACAAGGAGTTGGAGCGTAGCAAACGCATGCTGGGCGCAAATAAAGGCAACGGTGAGGCGCCGGCCGACAAGAAGAAGCACTCGAGATCGTGGTTCCAGACGCAGCGCGAACGCCAAGCCGAGAAGAAAAAGGCGAAAGAGATATTCGAGGCAAAAGTTTCAGGCGGCAGGTTGAGCAAAAAGAAGAAGAAAGTGGACGAGGAGCAGCTGGGAATGAAGAAGAAAATGCAACGCATCGAATCTAGTCAGGCGCGATTTGCAAAAAGGAATCAACGGCCCAAACGGATTCGCGCGATGGCGGATTATTAAGGTTGCAGTTTAGTGGGTGCGACAAGAGTTTTACTCACTTATCGATTTCAACTGCTAAGAACTGTTTGACGAAAAATGTCGGGAGGCTGGGATGTGATTGGAATTTTACGTAATTTATAACGCAACAACCTCTTGAAAATTTCATAAAATATGCTGTTACTTGTCAGTGTCGAGCCCAGATATGTTTTTAGAGAAGACGAGATGAGTAACGTCTCGCATGAAGGCTGTTATTTATCATCTTTTGGCATAATCAGTTTTTCTTATGGAATTCAAAACAGGGAGATACATGGGAATGACGTTACATATTTTTCTGCCTATAAATGTCAAAGAAACTAGACCAATTGCTGAGTTGGTTTTTTGAACATAGGGTAGTTGGTAAGTTACTCATCTAGCCTTCTTATACATATATCTGTAGTAATAAGTTACTTTAAAGCGGTAAAACTTGGGCTTTTGGTAATGTAATCTCAAGATTTCGAAATAATTTCTATTCAACCCAATGTTCATAAGTTCGTTGTCGACTTCATTTTACAACTAACGTATTACTTTTTTTAGATACTTATTTGAATTCTATTCGAATTGTGAGTTCGGAAATGGTTTAAGTCCGGAATAACCAATTTTTTTCCATTTCGAGTTGACTGGTTTGAATAGAGCGAAATCTTGTGGTAGTGAATTCATTATGGCATAAAGTACCATTAAGATTTAAAAAATAATAATTAATAGGTACATAAAATATAGTAAACAGCTAGAACCTTGAAGGAAGTTTCGTGAAACTTTTTAATGATGTCAAGAAAATTTTAGTTCAGTGTAATTGTACCTCATTCATAATTTAAAATTGAAGAAAATGTCACTTGTAAATGTAAAGTAGTTGAATTAAAAACGTCTGAAATACGAACGACATTCGAAAGTCAAGAAAAGAAAACTGAAAATTAGCCACGTTGTATTTAACAAATCAACAGTGATGAAAATAAAAAAAAGTTCTCTCGATACTCCCTGGAGTCGCTATATTTTGTGCAGTTATCGGTATCTGTATTCGGTGATAGAAAATTTGGAAAAGCAAAAGCCGCTTTGACTATATTATAATATTGTACTTATACTCAAAGAAAACTGAAAAGCTGAGCACTGAGCTTTTTGGTTCATACCAGTTATGCTATAGTATACGTAGTTGGTTACAATTTTCAATTTTCTATGCTTTAGATTTTCGAATTGAAATTAATGAAATGAACATTGATTCATTCGTTGAACAGAATTGAAAAGTTTAAACTCTGAAGCCTTGGTAATAAGTATATAATAATATATCTTTGGGTTTTTTAAAGTTGTAGTCAAGTTGGATAAAATTTAAAACCAGATTCCATTATTCGACGTATTTGTCTGCTTTTTAGTCAAATTCGTGTTGTTGGTTTCATTTTTTTAACTGGTTAATTTTGCCGTAAACAATAGGTAAAGCAGAGGTTGGTACTCCTAAGTACATACATTGCTAGTAAGATGAAAGCCAAGGGCTTGCAAAAATTAGGCTGGTATTGTCAGATGTGTGAAAAGCAATGCCGTGACGAACATGGCTTTAAATGCCACTTAATGGCCGAAAGTCACCAAAGACAGCTACTGCTTGTAGCTGATAACCCGCATAAATTCTTGAGCGAATTCTCTAGACAATTTGAAACAGATATCCTGAGACTACTAAAACGTCAATTCAGTACCAAAAGAGTCTTAGCTAATAAAGTGTACCATTATTATATTTGCGACCGAAAGTATTTGCATATGAACGCCACCAATTGGGAAACGCTGACTGATTTTGTGAAGCATTTTTGGGACGCGAAGGATTTGTATCGCTGATGAAAGAGAAAAAGGATGGTTCATTACCAACATGGACCGTGATCCTGAAGTTCTGCGAAAACAAGAGATTCTTGAGAAAAAAAAGACGATGAGGAGGAATCTATGGAATTTCTTGCAAAACGGATAGAATGCGGAAAGAGTTCCGGGTTAAATGAGGATGCTCCTAAGCCAACGGAGCTGAAGAGAGCCGGCGAAGAAGATAAAATTACGTTAAGAATGAATTTCAAGCCGAAAGCTGGCCCTTCTCAATTGGCGCCAAAACCATCAATATTTTCTATTAGTCGAAAAAGAAAAGCAAATACTAAATGATTATTTTCTTATGTACCGTGTTTTTGTTCGCTTTGTATTTATTTTTTGTAAATAGCTTATCTGAATGTCAATCCGATCCAAAATAAATTAATATGTCTCTTTAATTTTGGCTTGTTTTCTGTCATATTCTTTGATTATTTGTTTGCTCCTTGTAATTTTTAAATAATCTGAAACTAGTTTTCCAAAATCCAGGTTAAATAGCTTTTTCATTTTTTAACAATAAAGTCGAGTTGAAAGTTTTAGTTTTATTTTCACCGATGTTTGTACAGTGAGGAGCTTTTTTTTTGAAAATTCCGCTCTTGATATTTATCATTTTCCGAATTATTTTAAAAATTGTAAAATTTTATTACATAATATAATATGAGTGGCCTATATCTTCTGTTGAGCTCTGTATTTTTTTGTGAAGAGAATATTTTTTAAGAAGAAATATTTTCGTAATTTAGAATTTAAAAAAAACTTTCTAGGTGGTTATGAGATTTTCTGAGTATTTGAATTACCTATTTTGAATTTTTTTAAGATTTAAAAAAATCTATTTCGAATGTGAAATGTAAAATAGAAAATATATTATGTATTTTTGCATGTTGAAAGCATAGGAAGAAACACTTCCCTAGTCTTCCTCTAGGTCCTTTTCCCTCTTGACTTCTAAAGTGACGTTTTTTTTTGGCTGCTTAGTAAAATAAAATCAAGGAATTTTCCATCAGTAGGTTTTTGACTTGGGCCGGCGATTAAAAATGGGCTATAAACAAATTACAAAAATGAAATGACGGCTCCAACTTCACTCGATTTCGCTATTTTAATGAAACAATTAGAAATGAAAAATGTACCAATCTGTTATGAATGTATGAATTATGATTATGATCACGTTATGATTTATGAATTATCAATAGGATTAGGGCAAAGACAATACCCATTGTCTTTGATTAGGGTAGCCGATCTGCATGAATTTTGTCCGAAACATCGAAAGAAAAGAACATCGTCACATCGATTTTTGCTTTCGAAGTTCGAAACTTTTTTTGAAACTAACTTGAACTTTGAAACACATTCTAAAACGTTTGAAGTAACCAGGACAAACACCAGAAACACTGCCGTTTTATGGCAAGCATAAAAGCATAGCTACTGGTAGTGGTACTACTGGTACTGGCGGATATTCGGCGACCGCGACCCCCAGCCAGTTCTTGGGTTACTAGCGAGCGACTAGCGTTTCAGCGTTTACAAAGAAACGAGTTCTTTCGTGGTTCTTTCACGCCGAAACGAATTCTCCTTCTCATTTCAATTTTTCATTTTTATTTTTTTGCATTCGGGAATGAATGTCGAAAGTTGCCGAACGTTTATCGTCGTGTGTTTGCGTCCTTCTATGAGTCAAAACTTAGTGTGTCGTAAATAGTCGTCAAAGAATTATTGAAGAAATGCCAGTACTTGTGTGTTTCAGTCTGTAATCATGTTCTGTTAAAGCAGTCTATTACATTATAGATTTCGTGTGTGAAATTTCTCGTTAGTGCGTTTTTCTAATTATCCTACACGTTTATTCTTGTTCGGTTTGTTACTTACTTTTTTGTGTCATGTTAATTTTTGGTTTCTGATACGAATTCTTCCTTTTTTTTTTTTTTTAAGTTTCTTTCAATTCTTATCATAACTTTAGTTCTGCATATTTTGTTCGTGTATCATGTTCGTACGTATGTGATGTATAAATGGTGCTTTCTCGTTATTCTAACTTTGACCAAGTGAATACACAGGGACAGAGTGGCGCGATTACTACTCGCCGTTTTCCATAAAATGACCACAGGGCTGCGTCACAGCTCAACTGAACCTACAAATTTACAAACTGACCGGCTCGTCGACACCATGACCAAGAAAAACAAAAGTCCTCTTACACCAGCGAAGACCAAGAATGCAGGAACTGCTTCTGAATCGGTGAGTCGTACGATTATACGAATTTATCTATGAAGCTTGAAAATGATCTGATAACTCTCGATGACCCATTTTTAATTTAAGAGCACTCATCGAAATAGAGAAGACCGACTGGAAAGTTGTAGCATAGCTAGTCTTGTGGTAATAGTGAAGTCAAATCAGCTGTTCTGAAAGATAACTACGAGTATAGTCTGAACATCATTCCGTTACGAAGTCTTGTGTAGATTCTGCTTTACAGAAATGGAAAGTTATCAAAAACAGTTTTCGACTTGAGAATAAGATTATCCAGATTTAGATTTCACGTTGTGATGTATTGGGAGCAGACAGTTGAAAGTTCTCATTATTCATTCATTCTTTTATACTGTGGTGCTTTGGGTTTGCATTTCTGGGCCTGAGAACCAGTGATCCAAGTGCGTATTTGAAATTCAGAAAGTCATAAATATTAATTGTTATTGAAGTTTTCAAAATGCATTCATTTTCGTTACATTGATTGCTATGGATTTTCGTCATTTTAAGAACAATAATTAATATACATGCTTATATTGCACTATTTAGTTCATGAGATAAAAGAATACCATAACCTTCGTAGAAAACAGTCATCTCATCACTAAATTTGTATTTGGATCATTTTGGTTCTCAGAATTGGGTAGTGATAAATTGGTGTGAATTTATCTCGAGCACCGCAACACCTCAGGAGTCAAGTTCAAAATTGAGATACATTTTTCCAAAATGTGATAAGCCCTACATGGAGATGTATTTTGAATTTTGATAGTATTGTAATGTAACGCCAAATATTGTGCAGGTATTTCAAAATCAAAATGTCCCTGGTACAGTATTATTAAAAAATATGTAGGTATGTGTATAATGTGATTGTGATCTATGAAAAGGCATCAAAAATTTTTTTCAGAAAAGGCAAGAAATTTAATGTCGAAAAATGTTTTTTAAATACTGTATATTCCTTCGTTAGCGTACCGGTGAAGTTTCAAACCTCCAAAATATGATGTCATACCATCCTCATTGGAAAATTTCGCATGAAGATGAACCTTTTTTTCAGTTTCATGTACCGTTAGGTATTTGAGCCGGCGACGTGAATTTTCCCGGTGTGATGCAGATTTCTCGACCCCCCCAAGAAAAAAAAATTTTTTTGGAAATTTATTAGAGAGAAACGAGAGCAGTGTTGACGCGTGGAAAATAAAAAATCTCTGAAATATTTATTTTTCACGCTCAACTTTTCATTTTTTTAAAGATTATTTTGAAATCTAGTGTGGTGCATTTTGTACAGTGCACCACATATATCGCCGGCCATGTCTTCCTGAATCAGAGCTTTCAACTTTAAAGGTCTGTTTTGCAGCAATAGAATCATGGATTTTTCTTTCAATTCGTTTTATTTCGAAATGTTTACTGTTTGTATTGCAAGTTGGTTCAGATTATCAGTGGATCGATAAGCAACTTTTTATTAGACTGAAAATGTAATAGTGAATGCCCTGTCATGTTGTATGGCTTACTTCTATTTCATTCGTCGTGTCTTTTGTTAAATTAGTAGACTAGTTTAATTTCCTGATTTTGAACAATTTCTTGCTATATGGTTGTAACGGTTGATCCAGTAATAAAACCCTCATAAAAATTACCATTTTGTATAAAAAATTCAACAAAAATCTGATTTAATTAACCTGCATTTTTTTAAGTAATCGTGTCAGTTCCATCGAAGCAAGTTATATAGATGAAGTCAAAGTATTAAAGATGTAGTTTTATATACTTAGGTCTTAGATGTGTGGGAAAATGCTTTTGAGGGAATATTGAGTGACTCAGTTCTCGACGGATTCTTTTGAAAATTTGACAAAGTATTCTCAGATGAATGCTAATTAGAATTTCAAGATTTTGCTTCATTAAATTTTATTTCTTTGTAAAAATGACATTTTTTAGCATTACATAACTTGAACTAATTCTACCAAACTAAGGGCCGTGTGAGGTATCATAGAGAATTTTTTTTTCAATTTTTCTGATAAATCCTTACAGAACTGAGTCACTGATTAGTATTCCCGCAATGAAGTATTTTTCATTTGAAAAACTAAGAAATAGTAGATACAGATTACGAAAATTACAATCTCGTAGAAAATGAAGCTTTCCGTAGACGTATTCATTTGGGAGGCTTCACGGATCGTGGCTTAAATCTGATTAATTTTTTTTAAAAATTATGTGTACTCGTAGGTAATTAATAAAGTGGCGGTGTATAAAGTTGATAAGAAAATACTATCGGGTAATTTACTTCAACTTAATCTTTCAAAATTTTACATTCTTAATGGTCCAGATCAAAGAGCAGTTGATTAAGATACAAAGGTATAATTGTAATATTTTTTTTATGAATATACTTTCTACATTATTGTACAATCGCCCTGAAAATCTTGAAAATGCTGGAAGAGGAGCGGGAGGACGTGATGGACTAAAAAAGGCCTTGACCAATTTTATTGCGTTTTCATTTGAGTCGATTAAATTCAGTAAGTTGTGTCTGGATTTATTTTTTACCTCGTTTATGTTTTAGTTTGTTTGAAGTTTTAAATAAGCTCTAAGCATGTACACTTGTCCCATGTCTTTGACCTTGTGGTATTAGGCTACTCTATTTGCCGCCCATAAATGCTCACTTAGATCAAGAAGTTGCTTTGAACTCGGAAAAACTGCGTTAATTTATAATTACACAGAAATTCAGCTTATTTCATTTCTGGCTCCGATAGTAATATTATACCGCAGCTCAAAACTTTCAGCTACCTTTTATAGTTTCTTGCGAATGTGTTTTTTTGAAGAGGTCAAAGAGGTTCTTAGCTGAACTGATTCAACGTTTTCAGGTTGTTAATTTTTTTCGAATGTACTAAGGTACACCTATTCCTTGAACTGTAAATCGACGTTTTATGTGCGAGAACATCAATTCAGACGTGAAGTATTCTATGTATTAATTACACTAGTTGATTTTCGGATGCTTGTGAAAATTTCATTATAATTGTTTGGTATCGAATCTGTACTTGTGTTATTTGTATGTTGGTCCGTTCATCATCGTTAATTGAACTCTCGAGTTGAAGGGTATCCGCTACCTGATGAATAATTTGTCTAAGTTCCTATGTATGTTAATGTTGTAGAAAATTATCCCGAATCCCAACTAAGTTGAAAATTTCATTTTGAACTAATATTGTTCTGCAGTTTCAGTCAGTATCCAAATAATGAAAATCTAACAATATAAACCAAGATGATTCTTTTTAAGAAACTTAACATTTCTATAAACAATTTTGCCTACTACTAAAGTAATCTTTGAAAAATTGTTATTTTAATTTTTCAGCACGTTTTCTTAGATTTTTATTCTTGATTTATTTCAATAAGACGTAAATCCTTTAGTTTTTTAGACACCTTGAAAAAAAAAATCTTTTAATTTTTTTTTTTCATTTCCTTAAAAATCTAATGATTTTCAAATTTAAAATATTTTAGCTTAAAAAATATTTTTCATAAGAAATGAAGATTATTTATAATATTTTGTAAAAGATTTTACTACTAGAATAATCTTCAACTTCTACATTTTAACAATAATACGAGTATAGTATTTCAAACTTTAATCCTACCCTTGCAGTATTTTTTCAAAAAACTAAGTGATATATTAATTACGAGCTATGTGAGCAGGTCACTCTGCTCATTAAAATTTATCAAGTATTTTGAATAGTAGTCAAGCATGCTCAACAGAATAAAGTTTTTGTGGCATAAGTTTACAGTTTTTAGGTTGTTCCACTGTCAAGATTGTATGTTACGAATTAATGATATCCGAGAAATCAAAAGTCAGTTTTTGGCTCTTAGTGCCTCTTGAAACGCACATGTTCTCTAGCAAATAAGAGAATCGTGTATTATTATTTTTAATTGTATTATTTCCTACGCGTGCACAGCAGTATTATGTAAGCAATTTGGAGGATTATATGTGGGAAATAAGGTCATCAAATTTTCATCAAAGTTCCAGGTTATCGTTCACTTTGTTTCACTTTCAGTTCTTTTTATATTATGTACGTATTACATTAGTTTATTCGATCATTACTTGCTGTGATCTCTTTCTGCATTCATTCTTAATTTATGAAAAAAATCTATATTTTAAAATTTTCTATGGGAACGTTGAAGTAGAAAAAACAAAGCGTGAAGATTGCTCAATCGCATTCATTGGTTTCTTTGCTGTTTTTTTTTCGTGGTTTAGGTACCTACTTATTCAGTCGTTAAGAATATTCAAAACTCTCTATCTATAGGTATTATTATTTTATTATTTTTCCATTATGTCTTTGAACTGGTTTTATCTGATCGTTTCTCGTTTCTCCATAGTGTTTCCTGAAAATAGAATACTCGATAAATTGAACATATTATAATATTTTATGTAATTTCTTCCTGGTTTTTTTTACTCCTTCAACAGTTCCATGAAATTATTTTCTTCGTTCGTTCATTTGAACAATTGTTTATTCGTTCAGCAGTCACTTTCTGGGAAGAATGAGTCAGTTATTTTGAATAAGAATTGGTCATTCAATCAAATTTTTCATAAATTGAACATACAACACACACTGAAGAAATTTTGGTTGTAATTTTTAGATTGATGGTAAAAATTAGTTCTAGCTACAATTTAAATCTTAAACTAAATTTTTTAAGCCCATAGGGTCTGAGTTTTAAATGTATCCCCAGAATACTGAAGTTTTGCAAGAAATCCGCGCGAAGCTGGGAATTATTTTTTATTCACTCTCTAATTTTTCGATGAAAATTGAAATTCAAGGTAAGTATATGGAAGGAGAGGGCTTCAGCTCCGCTATCCCCTTTTTGGGTGCGCCACTGTGATCGATTCGGGTTATCTGCAAAACAAGTTGGGGGACGTGGCCACAATAGTAAATTAATATTATTGAAAATGATGGCGACGAATCGTCTCTATAGAAAATGTTGTCGAGCCCTTTCCACTTCTCATTTTGAAATTTTTCAACATTTTTTCGTCGGCGCCGAGAGAAATTTGGTCGTGCATACGGTGAAATGGCGGTGAAATGCTGCCAAAAAATTTGAACGTTTTTTATTGTAGGTCGCCTGTTGGTATTTTTTCGTAATTTCGACCGCCGAAATCAGAATAGAAAAAAATATAGTGAATGTTCTGTATCCTCGAGTCGTCGAGTTTGAAGAGTGGAAAGATTTTTTTTGTCTCAACCGGTGCGGTGCCGTGTGTCAAAAAACTCTCCCAAATCTATGGTCTTGTAAATGTCAGTTGCTTAGGTGACAAATGAATGCTACGTAGAGCACCAACTGTCCTACCGAAAGGGAAAGAGCTCGTAGAATTCGCACACTGTATCTTCTATTCTTCTCGGAGGAAACACAATTTTTCGGTGGAGAATTTCTAACGATTTCCGGCTTACAGCTCTAATCCTAAATGATTTAGCTGATTCAATTTCAGGAAATGGCTTTTCATTCTCTGCGCGCGCGGAAAAAAAGGGTTGAGCTGACGGCTAAGGTCGTTCTACTAGGCATTTGAAACATTAATTGGTGCCAATTTATTTTAATTGTACGGATAAAGTCTGTTGAATTTTGAGAACGAGAACGCATTTGCAAAAAGACTGAAAGGATGTCGTATAGAGGGTTGGCATCCCATGGTAAAATATATAGAAATTTTGCAGTTATTATGTACGAAACGTGATACGCAAGAAGCAGATAAAGTCCATTTTTTTCAAAAATTGAGTTCTAAGGTTCAGTTGTTCACACCAAGCCCTACTCATAATACGAATATCATGTCCCAAAATGGAACCGTAGAGCTGAGAAAAGAGACTTCAATGTTGAGTTTATGTATAATATGTTACGGTTAATATGTATAATCCGGTAATTCTACAGAATCACCGGCGATTCTATAGAATCACCCAGCGTTTTGGTGAATGTATGAAAAGAAAAAAAATTTCACACATTAACCGGTTATTCTGTAGAATCGCCTGTATGCCTTGGGGAATGTATATAGTCAGGACATTTTCATAGTAATACCTGTCTTAAAAGATAAGCAGACCAGTCTTACAACTGAGTATCATTTTGTGTGTTTGGTAGAGAGTCAGATCTATCTATACAGACTTTGAAGACTGAACATAAAATGACATTACCAATCACCCTCTCTCCTCAATTCCATAGGCTTTTCACCAGACTAGCTTGTAAAGGCATAATACATTTTTTCTCAAAGTTTTACCCATTGTCCAAACTGCGAGTAAGTTTGTATTAATTTTGTAATAATATGCTATCTTAAAATGCATTTTCTGGTATTTTTTTAATACATTCACCAACCACCCTAGGTTATTCTGTAGAATCACCGGTGAATGTATGAAATTTCATACATTCACCGAACTTAATACAGTGTTACTGGTGATTCTATAGAATCGCGGGTTATTCTATAGAATCACCAATCACACACATTAACCGTAACATATTATACAATTGAGGCTGTGCAACATGAAAGTGTTTTTTTTTTTGTTCTGTAAAATTTGAAAAAGTGGACTATGGACTTATCCTCTTTTTGCTTATCATCGTTTGTGTAAAAAATATATTAAAGGCTGTGCAGCGCCGAATTAAGATTTCATGGGTCCCACGGTCCATTACCTGTAGCCCCCCCCCCCCATTGAAAAGTTGCTCTTATAATTGCATTTTAGGTAAGTATAACTGTTAACAAGTCTGCTTTCAGGAGATTTTGAGTTATAAAAAGTTTTTTTTGTTCTGCTGTTGGGCTCCCAGAGGCTTCGGGTTCCGGGGTCTGGGCCGCTCAGGCCAGTGGGGTTAATTCGGCTTTGAGGCTATGGGGAATGTTGAAGTAAATTCTTTCTATCCAACATTTAACGAAGAATCCAGTGGTGGTGATTTAAAAGCTCTTTAAATGATTTTTGTTGAGATGAGCTTATATTTTTTATTGCCTCATCTGATTTTGGATTATGTGTTTCGCGGAAATACGTTTTTCATTTCACTGTGTGAGTATCGAATACTCGATGAAACATTTGTTGCAAAAACTATATTTTCCTTTGAAAGTTCTAAAAATTGTCGTTGAATAAAGTTGGAGTAGGTACTGACACATCGTCATCGTCTCATTCTTGTCATCTCGTTTATCAGCTTTGACTGTTTGCACGTAATGTTTTGTTTTACACATACTTACAATCATATCATGCAATGTTGTCTACTAAAATTGTTTACATAGGTATTGAAAAATTTATTTTTAGTGTAACCTATTGCCTTACTTGTATTGTTCATTTACTAACCAGTTGGTTTCTAAAAACGAAAGATTTTCTCAAAGTTACTTAACCAATTATGATCAGTAGGTAATTAAAAAATTGCTGAAAATGAACTGTCTGTCTGCGAGAAACATTAAATTTTTGCCTCGTTCGAGCAAGTATTGAAAAAAACCTGGTGGAAAAGAAAATTTTCAGTATTTTCTTGTACGATTACAGAGTTGTCCTCAATCTTTCATTCGATTATTTCAGGTTAGGTGAGTAATTTTGAGGCGAATCAGTTGCAGGAAATAAAGGTACCGATCTTTATTTTCGACTGCGCGAATTAAAATAAAATTTGTGCTCATGCTAATGGATTTTTTTCCTCGTAGCTCTATTTTTGATAGATGATTTTTTTTAACGTTGGTATTTATTTGTATTCTTTTACAGGATGGTAGCGTAGACAGCAGTCCTTCAGTTGAATCGTGCAAAGAATCACGTAAGTTACAAGAAATTTTAATTGCTGTTTTTATTTTATATCGGCCCCGTACTCCGTAGATATATATACATCTACTAGACTCGACTAGTCGCAGTTAGTTTGGTAACACCCCTGCTCCCGATTTGTTTAACCCCTTATCTTTGAGCCCATTTTCGATCACCTATCTGCAGTTGAACTATTTCGTGGCGAATTTACGTACACATGATTCATCGACGGTTATATAGATATTAAGTATGTGTCATTGTTTATGGGAGTCAAAGATTGAAGTGGGCGTCTCATCATCAGCCGTAAACATTTGAGATATTATTATCGTTAAGCGAGTCAGATAATTTTAGGGTGTGTGGAATGCTGATGAAAGACGGCCGTCAAAAATTATATAGGTATCTGAGGAACTATTAAATTAGCAGTTTAGATTTTTTTTTTCCCCCTCTAATCGACACATCTATCTTATTTGATGCGTTCAACGTGCAGTGCAATACCCTTTGGCTTTTCGTCGTTGGCCTTCATTGGCGAATTTGTCGAAAGTATTAATCATTTTCCTTGAAGCGGGCTCTATTCTTTGCAAATTTCCTTCGTGTTGAATGAGGTATATCTAATTTTAATTTTTTGCATACGAACGTCATCAGTCTACTGATTCAATAAGTTTGGCCAACACTTGACTCTTGATATGAGGTATTTAGTATTTACTCGTAGTTTATCGTGATGATATTGTATCAAGTATTATTACAGATAATTTTTGAAATTTCATTTACGGATACATACTAGATTTTGTTGACAATATTATTTATCGTAGGAATACGAGTGGCATTACTTTCTTTTTATTTTTCATAAAGTGTACGGTGTTACTATATACTGCCTCAAGGCATTTTTAAATGAAAAAAAAAGGTGAAGGTTAGATGGAATTAGAAAAAAATTTTTTTATCGTTTATTGAAGGCATGCTGTGTACTGTAAAGTATAAAAAATTTTTCCTCTTTTTGTGCACATTCATCGTTCTTTTCTCAGTATGGATGCTGTTAATCTTAGATGCTACAAAAATTGAAGAAAAAAAAATTCACATTGATGGCGATGGTTGTATTGACTTTTTTTTTCGATTATGAGGGGAATGAAAATGGCTCGTTCATAAGAATGAAAAAAAAAAAAAAAAAAAAGTTAAAGTTACCTACATTTCATTGGGGTTTCTTCGAAGAAAACACACTTCCTATTCCTGTTTTAAGAAACGTTCGCATTGCCACCTCTAAATAGAAAAGCAGGTTTCCTTTCCTGTGAAGCCTTTTTGAGACGTCATTTTAGGACATGTCTTTCACAAAATCTTCAATTTGGTTACCTGGCTGCGCACACTGAGGTGATTTTTAACAAAGACTGATGGGTACATTTTGATGATGAAAAGTTTTATCTACCATGGATTGAGAATGAAGAATGATAACGAATATTATTCTTATGTGCTCAAGTACTTGCAGATGGATTGAAGTAAGGTTCTGATGGTTTTCTCATTGATTGATGGCCGCAGCAAGAATGTAGGAACAATGGGCTCTTTTTTTCGAAAGCCTTACTAACAAATGTTATTTCCATTTTATTCCAACTCTACATCCGCCGCCCCTCCCTCTGCCCTAGCGTCGCTACGTCTTCATGTCTCGTGGTACTGATGGTACCTACAAGCTATCAGAAACTGGTACATACAACCACAGTGGTCATACTTGATTCCAAAACATTGATATGGCCTTTCGTGTGGCTTTTCTATGGATTCCTATTTTTAGTGATAAATTAAAAATGTTTCTTCTTTCTGGAAAATGTCCAGGTGTGTGACTTGGTGCTGGTAATAGGTAGGTGAAGCTGAGGGGGTAGATAGAATATTATGAGTGATTCGAACGAAACAAAACTCAGTTCTTTCTCTCCGTTATTAAATGAAAAATGAGGTGGAGCTGTGCGAGAGCAGTGAGTATTTTTTTTGTTGAAAATGTTCGGAACATAGGCGAGGCTAAAAGGCTGCTGTTTGTTTTCATCATACTTGGCTCTCGATCCTGCTGAGGAAAGGAGTCTAGAGGAAGGACCTCCCAACTTTGAACGATCCGAAGTTTTCTATCAAAAACCTGCGAAATAAAAGAATCGCTAAAAAAAATTGGTCTTTTATTTTCTGTCAAAACTTTATGTTTTCTGAACCTTAAAATTTATATTTGCAGCTTGTCCCCAAAGAGTTTTAAATATGGTGAATTAAAATTTTCTGTGTGGTTATTGAGAAGGTAGAAATATCTTATTCATTTTTTTTTTTTTTTTTGCTTTCTTCCTCAGAATGATTTGGCCATAAAAATTGTTTGGCATTTAGTGTGCATTGCTGTGGTTGATATAAAAAAGTTATAAATTTTTTTTACGACCCCGTGTACCACTACTATTATGCTGCAAGAAGAAAAGAAAGATAGTATCATATTTACTGTATTATTATGGTATTTTTCTTCCTCTCATCAATTTTATAAGTTATTTAATATTTACACGTTTAGTCGTTCATTTTACGTGTATTTCCTAATGGGTTTTTTCTTTCTCTTCAAGTCTCTTCAGCTTAGCTGAAAAAATTTCCCGTCTTCTTATTTCATTCAAAGCATTTTTTTCTTCTCTTTTCGAAATAATTGATATTCGTTTTTCATTTTCTTAGCTGCGGTCAACTGACTCGTACCCTTATCATCATGGTTATTATGTAGGAAAGAATATCGACAATAATTATTCAGGTCACTTCTTTCATTCTTCGCGTTTGTTAAACGTGTCTTTCATTTATGGGATACCTGAAGCGAAAGAAAAAAAAAGGTAGAAATGAGTTTCTTGGTCTACTGAAATTGTCATTTCGAAGGAAGCATCATATTTTATGTTTCACTGTCGTCGGTCCGTTGTATTTGGGGTACAAAAGGGATTCGCTAAAATTTATATGAACAGAATTTCAAGCTGAAATGTTTAAAAGGAGTCCAGAATAGAATAAGTAAATTGAAATTAATCAAACTGCTTTGAATATATGCAATTATTAATTCAGCTGTACAACCACCTATATTACGAGGAGAGATTATAACTGATAATAATAAAACTTATTAAAATAACGAATACGTAAGTAATCATTAATTGGAAATAAAGTTTTCACTTATTATTTTTCAAACCTTTCTACTACCTGTCAATAAATCTCCAGAATTCTACACGTAATTCGGAATTATTCTTTTGTTGATCTTCTATTCCATAGTTAGTTGATTTCAAACTTCGGATCAGTTTCGTGAGTTTTGCTGCGTTATTTCGTATTCTATTCTTGAAAAAATTAATCTTTCTAGAATTAAGGAAAATCATTAAAGAAATGTTTTGTATAAGTACTTTGATTTACCGCAAATTATGACATAGCAATTATAGAGCCTTCCATTGTTGTCTTTGAAATATTAGTCCGGGCTATATTATTATAGAATAGATATTATGCGGTTCATTTTCCATCAAGTTAATTGAGCACAGGTAACTTTTATTCAAAACTGTGAGAAATTTAAGGTTAGTGAAGGGATGTCAACATAACTGTTTGGAATAAAGGGTCTGATGTGTAAAAATATAAAGATAATGCAGTTTTTGAATCTCAAATTATTGTACCTACTTCGCAAGTAGGTAATTTGTGCTCTAACAAACCAACAAGTAAAGAATGAAAAGAATGAGAAAATGGTCATCCTTTTTTTTTTTTTTGGAAAAGGTATAATTTTGTCTCTATTATGAAAAATGATGTGACAAGTTGAGAAGAAATGAACAACAAAACAAAGTAAAGTACGAATATCTTTATGGTAGTCGGCGAACAAGTATGAAGTAAGTTATCGATCCTGCGTGTAAAAAAGAATGATTCATGAAAATGTTATTGACAAAACTGGTTGTGTCCTAGTCAAGGTTTTCTATGGATGTAGATGAAACGAAGAAACGCGACTGAATAGATGCTGAAACAACTTGATTTAGAATTGTAGTAGGTAAATGGTTTTCTATAGGTTGAAGATTTTACTATTTAGTGAAACTCATCATGAAAGTACTACATGCTATCTCTAAGATATGTGTTTCTAAGTACATAGACCTACTATACTCAGTTTTGTTTATGGAAGATAGGAAAAAGTTATTGAAGTAAAATTTTTCTGTGATTAATTTGGTGATTCTTTCATGTTCATCAAAAGTGTTCAATTTACGATATTATTTTTTATTCGGTTGAAAAATATTCGAACTCTCGTATACAACGGAAAATGGGGTTTAGGTCAGTGATACTGTTTCTATTGAAGTTTTTTGTTGTCTAGATCCTATCACTGACTCAGCTAAAAGGTTTGAACTAAAAACGTCTTTCACCACCTTCAACATTTCAAATGTATTGGAGAAAGAAGTGTACCAATGATAAGGGTTAACTTTTGGTGCTAACGTCCTTATTATACCTACCCAAATGCTGCACCTATTATGAGAAAGTATGCTTCTTATTTAATTCTTTTCGAAACTTTTTCGTCGGTATAAGCTTATTTGTAATTTCATTCTTTGTGGACTAATTCACGAAAATCCTATTCAAAACGCTTCACTGCTACTATGTTCCTCATGACGTTGCATCTTCAATTTTTTTCTCGAAATTAATTAGGTACACTGCTCCGGGTAAAAAATTTCAGAAGCATAGCATGCGAAAGTGCTAAATGAGTATTGAAGACGAACCAAATGAGCAGATTGCAAATTATGTTCTAATTTTGCATCGTCTTCTTCTGCGTTTGTTTTTGGTGTGTACAGTTAAAACAAAATATTTAATGTTTTCGTTTTGCAGAAACTACTTTGTTTTTCCGCCATTTTTTAATCTAAACACTTGAATCATTTGTCCTATAAATGTAGTTGCCAATTATTGCTAGATATGTTGTTCGTTTGTAAGTGCACTGAATATTCGTCTTGTCATTCACGCCCAGCAAAACGACGTAAGTAATTTAAATTTTATAGGAACCTGCAGATCTTTTAGAAATTGATGTACTACGTGGAAATTGTTGACACATTTTACCGAAGCTTTGGAAATTTCGTGAAATGTGGATTAATTGCGCGGGTAGAATATATTATGCTCAGAATGTGCGTACACTGAGAATAATTTCTAAAGAATTGAGAACGTCATAGTTTCCTCATCTGTGTTATCCAAAATACTGCAGGAAATGATTGATAGAATATTCCTCCATGTGTTTGTTCATTCATACATACCTACTTATAATCGAATATTTTACTTCATATTAAATTGCGAATTTATGTAGAATGAAGTCGCCTTAGTAATCCATATTTGATAAATTATCACGAAGTACACCTAGATTGGTAGATGTACGAGTATGTTACGTTGAGTTACCTTGTGCATGTCTGAAAAAGGACTCGAACCAAATATTTAAGTTATCTTTGCATTTATCGGCGAGTATTTTAAACTGATCAAGAAGTTTTTTTTTAAAAATATTTATAATAATTGAAACTCCATTGCCCATAATGATTTACGTTTTTGATGGATTCGTTCTTGGAATTCGGAGATCATGAAACGATTCATCTAGTTAAGATTTTCCATCGAAAACCTGATAAAAAACATTGCGATTATCTTATTACCCAAATATTCTTCCTTCCAAGTTTTGAAGCAAAAATTCGCATAAAATATTTTTTACTGACGTACATGCATAATCTCGCCGAGTATCTCATATCTGCTGGTAAAATTTAATAATATTCTTTTCCAACGTTTGCTCCCTAATTTTTTATGCTCTCGACCATCAAAAATGAAAACATGGCACGCCAGTTAACTATAGCGGCGTTAAATTAACTCATTCACGATAATTGACAGCCACGATATTTTTTTATTTTTAATTTTAATTAAGCAACTAAATTCTAGTTGAGCGCTGATGTCATTGTATTATTTCAGCTACAGTACAAAAATATTGTAAAAAATTTCATTGCTTGTAGAAACTAGAAACTTGTGAAATCTGACCAAACGAGTACCTACTTACCTAGCCACCTATTTTGTAGATATTCGAATTTGCTAAGTATTCATTCTTACATTTATATATTATATAGGTGCTATTGAATTTTATTATTGTAAGTTTTTATTTAACTTGTGTACGCGCTAATTCGTACGATGACCGCTTCGTTAGCGCAGCGCCACCTGCTATACCGTTGTTGTTTCGTTTTCCGCGACGTTTTCTTTTCTCCATCCGTTTTCTTCCCTTCTGCTCTTTTACAATAAAAGCTTATGCTTGAAATCGACGACACAGTGCCAAAAAGTCGTATATCCATTTAATTAATCGAAATTCATCACTATAAGGTGTTATATGCAATCGAGTAATGTAGATATTTTTGAATTTTCTTTTTGCTGTTGAAAATTGGTGGTATTTTTTCATTACATGTAGGTAAGTATCAGATGATGAAGCGTAAAATTACCTATCCAATGATACCAAAATGTCAAAATCTAAAAATAAAACGGATAAACGACTAGTTTGCACTGTGCCGTCAAAATGCTAGCGTACTTTTATCTGAATTATTTCAATAGAAAGTTTTGATTCTTAAAAAAAAAACAAAAAAAAAACACTCATCATAATTTTTGTTAACACTGATCCTTAAGAAGATCCCATTAGCTTCTTTCTAAATTCACTGGAGGACGAGGGGCGATAAGTGGTGAAGTTCCTCACCATTTGCGTGCCACTGGTTGGGGTGTTTGTCGAGTGTGGTTGACACTGCTCCATTACTTTACCGCTGTACCCAGCGGAATCGTGACTAATGACTAGTGAGCACATCATTATTATTATATTATAAACGGTTCGCTGTGTGCAAAAATAGCTCGAGTTTCGCATCATTTAAATTTTTGTCGGTTGAAAATTATGGAAACGCCGACTAATTTTCGCGTGCTACGCAGACATCACGTGTAAACTTTTCGACAAACCACGAACTCCACGCTTATCGATCGCCGCGGTGCGAAACTTTTTTTTTTTCTTCATTTTCTTCGCCGCCTCCCCATATCCAGGCACCCCGTCTGCTCCCCATTATTCGGAATTTAATCGCATAACGATTCGACGATGGGTAATATAATGTTCGTCGTTATCAGAAAAACGAGAAAAAAAAATTGCATGTACTCGTTGCGTTATTTGGCGGGGAAATTTTGGCATAAATTTTCCGACCAAAAGTTCTCGAAAAATGCGGATCGGTGGAAAATGCTGGGGAAACATACGACGCGACGGCGGCAACGCGACTACATGAGCGCTGAAAATTGGATCAAGGAAAATATTTTATGACTTGGCCTCTATGGTTATGCTTAAATGTCGAATAAGGATACTGCAGTATGTCCTTTTCTATCCTTTTCTCTGTTTCTTCTGCAGAAGGTTGAAAAAGTTCACCGCTGTAATTAGGCTACGTTGCAGACGGACTCGGTTTACTATGAAGTCGACCGATTTGCATGGTAAATTAGAGGGTCCAGTGAATTAGTTTTATTCTCCTTAATAATTAGGAAGAAGTTTGAAAGTAAGAAACGACAGCTTGCAGCGACGCTACGTTATTGAATTGTGTTCAAGAGGAAGGGGCGAAATATCAAGACGCTGAATTTTAGCAACCTTTTCGCCAGGGGGTTGTCGTTTCTTATGGAAGAATCATGTACGTAATCACTATAGAGTGATCCTCATTTATTTGGGGTGAAGTTTTTATTTTTGTAATTCTTGCTCCAACCCCCCCAAAGAGGTTCCATTTCATGAAAACAATTCTACTCAAGTTTCACCCCGCTCACTTAGAGGAGAGTGGTGCCTCAAAGCCCTCTTTTCTTAGAAACTATGGCAAAATTAGAATTTTCAAAGTGATGGTGCAGCAGGGTTTGGAATAAGGGACGTATTTCTGTAAAAGAGTGTTATTTTTTGATTAAATCCTCTCATTGTAATAAATAAATCTATTTTTAAATTAAACAAACAAAATTACGAGTAGTAATCTTTTAGTTACCTTAAGGGTAGGTCCAAACCCTCTAAAACCTTCCCAACCTAGTTTCTATTCACTTCACTGGGTTGCAGTAGTAAGTTGAAGCAGAAAACACATAATTATTTCGACGTAATGTTGTAAAGTAAAATAATGCTAATTTTTGCATGTACGAATTTTCAAACACCTTGAGACACCACTTGTCTTTAACCTAGTAAGTTGAAATTTTTATGGATTTTTTTTTGTCATGATGTGGAACTATTCTGCTAGGTGGGACGACTCTAAAAATCACAAGGGACACCTTCGTTTGCTTTAGTTATTGTGATAGAATAAGAGCTGATTTTAGTGACGCTTTGGTTTTATTAGAAAAAGTATAGTAACTTACCAAACCTGTCGATTTTTTCCCGATCTAAAATATAGTTACGGATTTTGGATGTGAAAGGGATTGAATTATACACAAAGTGACTTTAGTGGCGATTTATCGTCGGCAATATTTTCATGTGGTGAAATGAATGGTTCACGTATGAGGTTTTTTCTGGGCTAACACACGGTGAAGACCTGACGTTTAATTTCATTTTATCGTGAAGTACTACATTTAATTAAATTAGGTCATTGATCAGGTCCGCTTGTTTCTAGTGATTCATTAATTCCATTTTTCCTCCTAAGTTACGGTCTGCTTCTTACAGCACTCTCGTCGATAAAGATGGCTGGGCATGTTATTTTCATTTACTTCGATAAACATAGAAGTAATGGGTGGAGCATAGAAGCTAATTGGTCTAAATGCCACTGATAGCTGCTATACCGATACTGTAATTATAATTGATAAACCTCTAATCTTGAATCAGGCTAAGCACATGCCTTTCTGATTTGTCTTTTCATACATATACATATAAGTGAAGAAGGAGTACCTAAATACTGTAAGTAATATTATCAAATACTTATTCATTTTAAATCATTCATTTTGAATCAAAGTATAGACAACCACGATGTGACATTATATTAAAAACTTTGGAAAAATTATTTGGCACTTGGAACATTTAAATCAGTCATCTTCAAAAGCATAGATAATTTCTGAAAAATTGTATTACTTCCTTCAGAAAGTACCGCATGCAAACATTATACACGCAGCACATTTATGAGGAAATACTATATTATTGCTTTTTTGTTATAATGAGTGACAATGTGAGGATTAAATTTGGGTGGGATTTTATTGCACGACAAAACAGGTGTTTCTAAGGACAGAAAAATGTGTGAATCACGGTGAATTAATACTTTTTCACACTTGTAAATTATTTGAACGACTAAAAAAAATAATTAACCGAGATAAAAAAAAAAAAAAAAACGGTGAAAAAATATAATGAACAAAATTTAAAAAATATTAACAGTAAAGCCGGGAATACACTTTGCGCTATTTCGCATTTCGTATTTCACATTTCGCCATTTCATCCTTTTTCGTAGCTATTTCACGTTTTCACTGTTTTTCATGAAAAAGCTGTACACACTTTTCACATTTTCACCCTGCTTCATGTATTCTCCTTGTTTAAATACTTTTTTCGCCGAAATTTTCTTTTGATTTCGTCCAAAAACGGCTCAAGGCGAAAAACATGACGAAATGTGAAAAAATCTTTTTCACCCTTTTTCGTGAAAAAATTTTTCGCGAAAAAATGCCAACACACTTTTTGCAAAAAAGGATGAAATGGCAAAATGTGAAATGCGAAATGCGAAATAGCGCAAAGCGAAATAGCGCAAAGTGTATTCCTGGCTTAAAAATTAGGTTTAAACGTCAAAATTAATTTTTGTCACAGGATATCAATGCATTTAAAATAATTAGAGTAAACGATAAACTTTCAAATAGGGTTCAAGTGTTGTACTATAGTTGCATATTACAAGTGTAGTTATTCTGAAAATCTTTTGCAAAAGTTTAGTTTCCTTTGTATTTGTACTCATAGTAACGAATTTAGTCTTTTTACGTCCCGTTACTCCGCCCTTGCCCTTTTCTTTTGAAAATATCTACTCCTTATTACTGTATTTTAACTACATAAGTAAACCTCGCTTCTTCAAATGTTGCGGTTATTTTGCTTCCTTGATTGGAGTGGTATTTTTCAAATATTCTCATTACTTTTTACGTTCAAACTTCCTCAAGCAAATTAAATGCGAAGAATTTCACTTTCTGTGATGGCGGAATTAAAAATTTTATAACCAGGCAGCTACCCAAGAACCATAATATTTTATTTCTTTTGCATTCCGTAGTCTTATTATTTTTAGAAAGTAAAGATTCTTTTCTAGAAAAAAAAAAAGATGGGTTGAGAAGGTGTGCAAGAATTTCAAAAGTGAAGTATCATCGAAAGAAGATGAGGTTAGAATTGACGAACGTGTGCTGAGTAGATCGAAATTTCTTTATTTTAAATTAATTTTAAAATACAATTATTTTACTGCGTACGTGACGCATTTTTGGAAAAAGCTGAATATTATAAAGTACTTTCTTCATAGCTACATTTGGCATATGAATTACTCGAGCATTACAAAATGGGGGGGGGGGTCTTGTTTATGTAATCTGTGATAGTTGTAGTAATGTAGTTATATTCGACGTGATTATTTGTCGGTGAGGAAAAATGTTTAAGATACCTTCTTTTACGTAGCTTGTGTTACGTTGATTTCTCATTTCTTTCTGAAAAATTACATCAAAGGTTACTTTCAAATTTTTTTTAAACTTCACCTGTAATAAGTATTGATTGGGTATGCTTTACAATGCGCCCGAACTCCACAATTTGGTTTTACGGATATCTCATGGGAGTAACTACTGAGGATGAAATATGGAAAAACATGAATAAAACTTCTCAATTAGCTCAACCAATACAAAATTTAGGTAATTTGTTATCAAACTGTGCTGTAAAACGATATTTAAAAAATATTTTCATAAAATGGGGGAATTTTGCCAACTGTTTTGTGGCTGAGTTTTTATCAGGGAATAATAAACTGCATACAAGATAAAAGAGGTTTGCACGAAATATACAGCCACAAAAAATCAGTATGAGATAACAAAATAAATAGTGGAAATGACGAAATAACTTATTCATGCAATATAAATAGCTTTGAACGGAAATTTTAGATATTCTCATGTTCAGTCTAGTGTAACAAGTCTAGTATTTGAAGAATTTAAAACATGGCGCACAGAAATATGGAGAATAGACGTATCAGAGGGCCAGGTAACATGCACTATGCACTTGTCCATTTTTTGTTCAAAAAATTCAATGCAAGCATTCAGTTGGTATGCTGATCAGGCGCAAAGATGTTCAAGTGCCACCAGAGACAAAAACCGTTCCATTAGGCCAGAAGAGAAAGCGAGGACGACCATCAAAGGCAACAAGAGCTATTCTTGTTCAATAAATTCAAAATTTTAAGCTTCAATTAAAACTTAATTTTATTTTATTTTTTAATAATTTTTTGACAATCATTAGGAAAATCACCCTTTTTTTTCGGGGTATAGATTTTGCTGGCATTTTTTTTTTCATCGTGCAAATGTCATTCATTTTACGTGATTTATTTGTTCCATAGTTGTGAGACATTATTATTGCGTTTGATTTCTTTTTTTAATGGGCGACATACCATTTTTTAGGAAATATTTGATCTTTCGTGCATTATATTTATTTCTGTTCATATGCATTGTTTTTTCCGTGCATTCCTCTTTTTTTTTGCGGACTGAAAAATCACACCCGTTTTTATCTAAGAGATAAGATTTTTGAATATGTTATAGTTATAATAATGATGAACTGAAGGATGTATAGAGTTGGATTTTTATTTTAAATTAAACAACGGATACGCAAAGTTGATGTAACTTTGATCGCTAATTTTTGCTACCAGAAAATATAAATTAAAAATTTAAGTCTATACATCCGTATGTTCATCATAAATGTATTATAAACTATAACATATTCAAAAATCGTATCTTCAAGTTGAAAACTGAGGCAGAAATCAGTCGGGAAAATGTCTCTGTTTCTTACATTTTTTTCACGTGATAACGCATACTCTTAACATGTGTAAAAATGAACACATTCATTGTTTATTGATTTATTTTATTTAGATACCTATTTCAAATTTAGACTTTTTTGTCGGGAAGTACATGAACCAATTTATTTACAGTTTATTTATTTTTCTGCAATATAATTGTGATTACCCGGCTATAAATTATTCTTTATATTATGTTTTTTAAATAAGGGATTATGAGGGTGGTTTATTCCTTTCGTGTGGTTCATATACGGGGCATATAAACACAGTGTAACAGAGTTGAGTACCTGTACATGACAGTGATAGAAAAACGTTGAAAAATTGCCAACAGTATGAATTTCACCATTTTCTCTTATCATCATCGTCAAATCGCTCGTACAGGTACCATACAAATCGAGTATGGCTTTGTCATGAAATGATGACATCTGGAGGAATATTTATTATCTGTAAAGTATAGGAAAATTTAAAACAAAAAGCTCCAACTTTCTATAAAGTTTCGTGAATTTTTTCATGGACATTTCAAGCACGTCCAGAATATACAACTGGAGAAACTATAATACCCTCTGTTTGAATTTTGGAGTGTATTGTAAAATTAGCCTGTTATATAATGGACTCTTCATTGTTAGAAAGTTTTTATTGGCTTTAGCTGAATTTCCTTCAGGTGTACAAATTAGAGGATAAGACTGGATTTTTTTGTTTGTTTTTCGTTGGTAAGATTCAGATTTTCTACCACTCTTTTATTAATCGCGGAGTATTAATTATGAAACTAGATATAGCTGGTTAAGAAACATGTAGCCAGCCTAAGTCCAAAACCTGCTAAGTGTGAAAAAATCATCCATTTTTTGGCCGGTTTGCATTACCAGGTACTAAAACATAATTCGAGTACAAAATATAGGTTTTTCCTTTTTTGGGGACTTAGTGAGTTTTGGACTTAGGCCAGCGATGTATTATTGGAACTGATAAGTGGCTAATATGACTATTTGTTTATTGTCGCAAAAGTACGCTGGTGTTTATGGAAAATTTTATTGTATCTGTGGGTTATAAACTACTCGTCACGATATAATATCAATGTCTTAGAAAATAAAACGCAAGTTTCATCTAATCACTGTTACATCGTTGATGTGTTAACATCTTTCGTGATAATATAATGCTTAAAAAATAACTACTATAATACAGTAATGAAAATTAGAATAATATTGAAAACGATAAAGAACCACCAAAGAAATTAAACGAGAAATTATTGATATATGAACCGTTCGATGACAACTGACAACGGCGCGCGCATCACTTATATTTTGCCGATATTTTCGATATCGAGAATCGATTTTATATTTTGAGTCAATTTTGAATTTTCAAATTTACTCCCGTGCAACCAAAAATAAAGATGTTAACACATCAAAAATTACAATGTTCAGATAAAAGATGAAGTAAGTTTTCTTCATTTTTGATTTCTTAGAGCAGTTGATAAATTCTGAAATTTCAATTCTGGATTTCACGTGACATTGTGCTATTGCATTTTCCTCAAAATAGCGTTTGTAGGTACTGCGATAGGGTGAAATTTCATTTCGAATATTTTATAGTAGCCTCGTGCAAAAAAAAAAATTTATTAGTAAGAAGAAAACTTTTATTCGAATTGAAAAATATTGAATGAGGATGAGGTCGATGAAGGGGCATTCGCCAAGTTCCAATACGTTCGAATGAAAAGAAGATGGGTGATGCATTTTTATTGTTGCGCAATTTTTTATGACTTGTAATTATTTGTTTTGGAATGGGTTTTAGAAGCTATAGAGATAATGATTAATAAAATGACTGTTGTGCTGTCTTTGTAAATTCGCGTGCACGAGTAGCATGTGGAAATAACATTTTCTGCTTCATGAATATTGTTCGCCAAATGTGCCGTGGTTCCCATGAAGATGGGTCATTGTTTTGTTCTCATATAGTACTGGGTGAATGACATTGTTTTTCATTTAGATTCTATTATTGACATTATATTCTGAATTATTTACTGAATAGTAAAAAATTAAGCTTTTCTTCGTCGAAGTATATAATGTATTACGGCTTATATTCATTTTTCATGTTATTCGTTTTTGTAACTCGTAGATTCTCTGGGCTTGCAAATTTGGTATTTATCATTCGTTTTTTTCTAAATTTTTTTCCTACAGTCTTGAATCGTAGTTTCGATCCAGTATTTGAGACGTAGCCCTCCTAATAGTATTGATCCCAACGTTTTAGTCTGATCTTCCTGAATGACAAGCTACTCCAGAGTCCTGGACTTTTGTGGTCGGCTGCACTCTAAATGCGCATAAAATCTGCTTTTGGGCTTGTTTTGCCTTGTTAGAAAAGTGCACCGATTCAATATAACAGATTGTAAGAAAAGCGCGCCAAAATATCTCAAACATATTCAGGCTAGAATAATCAATTAAAGTCCAGAATGATATTGAAAATTTAAGACAATCTTTGCACGTGCAACAACGCACGTATAGGACCTTTGAATGGAAGGCTGTCATTCTCTTTAGGGCAGAATTGGTTGAAAACTATTTTGTGTGCTTACCTTGAGGAAACCAATAAACTGAATGTGCGCATTCATTAACTTCTCATTTTGTGGGCTTTTCTGACAGAATTTTCCTTATAATGTGCGCTTTCCTGGTTTACCACAATTGGTCACCCAGCAATCATTCTGCAGTTACTCATTTTCAGTCCATATATGCTGGTTTGTAATATTGGTAGTATTTGAATTTTTAACCTCATCTTGCTCAAGTGCTTACTGTCGGTTTAGCACCTCTACATGGAGTGCCTGTCACATATATTTTGGGTATGGTTTGTCCAACATCGTCGTCGAAGTGTTGAGAGAGTTTTACATAAACTCGTTTGCCTTGGAAAAGAATATATAATATATTATGTATATCGTAGTTAAGTAGTTAATGTATTTCATATCTGTTTTGCAAATTATAGTGTAGGGTACATTTTTCAATTAATAGCCGAGTATTTACTTTTATTACGATTCGCCGCACGAAAGGATGGTTTATGCGATTGTCTCTGTAATATTTTCTCAGTTTAGCATTGTGGAGGAATCAAGTCTTTCACAGTTGGCCTCAATGACAAATTTTCTCGATGGAACCATGTATACATGTGCATGAGAGTCTAATCAGAATTCGCTGTTTGACATTTATAAAAGTGAAACGGTGTGGGTATCAGATAATGAGACCTTATTAAGCGTTTATTCGTCTCCGAAGTTTGTCTAAATTTTAACAGAATATTATGATCTCAATTTGTGAGTCGTGTTCAGTCTCTCTAATATACAATCGATTGCCTACCAACTTTACCCTGTCGGTAGGAAGGGGGTGGGCTGAGTGGTGAAAATTATTATCATCTAAGTTGGCCTCTTGGAAACGAGGAGAGAGGTGTACAGTCAACCAAGTGAAATACGTAAACACGCCAGGTGTTTTGTCCTTTGAAAGTTTTACGCGTTTCTCTTCTGAAGCGTAAAAATTCTAGTTTTTAATTTGCTTTTTTTTTTTTTTTTTATTTCCTATTTCTGTTTTGATGGGCTAAATATTATTGAGAAATGATCCTCTTGAGTAGAGCATCTTTCACCAAAATTTCTTGCTCCAATTTCAAAGTTTTTTAATTAAAAATATTTCAGGTTGGAGGGTTAAGTGAAGGTTTTCGGCGAACAAGTCTGCAGGTCTTATGTTTTTCTCGTATTTCATTATTTTAGCGGTGCGCGGCTCATTTTGCACGTTTGCTTCAGATTTTTATGGACGATAAATAAGGATTATGGCGAATACTTTGACGAACTGCATCAATATTTTTTATGCGTTAATATCGATAAAGATTGAATGCAATGAATAAATATGAAATTCATTGTTGCCATCCAAAATCAAATTGGCGCTAGCTGAACCAATCTCTGGTACCATCCAAAATTAAATTGGGACCAACTGGGTACCACCTGAAATCAAATTAGAGTCAATTGAACCAATTGGGCTCTACTCAAACTTAGCTTACTACTAACTGAAGCCATTGGTGTCATCCAAAAGTAAATTGGCGCCAACTGAACCAATTGGGTGCCACCCAAATTTAAAGATATAACAGTGATTAACTAAAACTTGCATTTTTTCCTTAATGAAAACAAAGTGTCCGTTTTCCATACCCTATAGCTAGCTGACCGTTGAGTTTTTTCCTTCATTTTTGTTCTCTGAAAGCCAGTCCTGGGAGAGATCGGTGAGAAACGTTAATTTGCCTGTGAAATTACTGTGCAAATTCCCCGTTCTATACACTCGTAATTGAATTTTTCAAATTATGAATCGTCTCTCGTCATCAGTTTTACTATTAATGGCGGTTGTCACATTTGCAATTTGCATCGTATGTTTTTAATTAATTTTCCTTTTTGGTTTTTTGTTTTAATTTGCAGAAAATCAGAAGCGAATAACGCGTCGTGGCTCAGAGTGGGAAATACTGGAAGGATTGAAAGAGGGCCAGCGTTTCGATAAAAAACCAGATATGTTTTCTGGTTACCTTCATAAGAAGCGAAAATGGCCATTAAAGGGCTGGTACAAGGTAAATAACATTCTTTCAAAATCTGATTTTTTTGTTTTCATTATTATTATTATTCTGTCGATACATAATTATTACCTAGTTTCCTATATATGCTTCAAATAGGTAGGTACGTAATTCTCGTTTACGTTTTATGAGATGTACATATTTTTATGAGCGAAACATGAAAGTAGAGTTTGTTTTTCAGTCTCTGCGTCAAAGAGCAATTTTTCTTATTGAAACAAGTTTGGTACACGAGTTTTTACATTTTGATGTTTTATCGTAATTTAAAGCGATAGTATCTATTTGAAAAGAAAATTTCATAGATTTTCTTAAATTGAACTTCTGAGTTCCAAAAAGACTAAAATATTAAATTGCTCTCACAAGATGAAAACTAATTTGCATTTATCAAAGAAAGAAAAATTTGGTTATTTTTATATTGAGGATAAAAAGCTTGAAATTTTGGCCCTCAATAGCTCGGAAACTGTGAAATTGGAGCCGCACAATTTTAGTTTTTGGTGGAGCTCATTCGACTTATATGTTACGCAAGTACATAGAGGCAAGCTGAAATTTCGAGAGAGAGTTCTGAAACTCAGAGTATTATTCGTAATAGCCTACTGAGTTTTGTGCGTCCGTACATTTGATTGTCAAGGTCAGGGTCATAAATTCATGGTCAAGGTTACAAAGGTTATAAGATTAAAGTCAAGTTGGTAAAGTTACGGATAATATCATCAATTTAGGGAAATCAATCTGAAGATTATTTAAAAAGTTGTTGGCCAAAAACCCTGAAAATAACCAAAACTCGTTTCAAGCTCCCCGAGAGTACCAATGAGGGTATGGACGTGCAAATTTGTCTAAAATAGTTTTACATCATGACTAATATAGTCGCTAAATTTCTGGTCCGAAATCGAGAAGGGTCATTTCACCTATTTTTCATTCTGCTAGAGATAGATCCTTTGCAAAAATTGCGTCGATAAAATTCGTTTTTATAAGACAATTAAGTAAGTAAGTAAGTAAGTATATCAAACGTTCCAGTTTTTTTCAATTTTTTTTGTAGGAGTTGGGTATACTCATAATGTTGGCATGCGAAATAATTATCTACAAAGTTATCACGATTCACGAATACTAATTCGTAAGTCAAACCAAAAGTAGGTAGGTACTTTTTTCATTCTGTCATCGTAATTCAGAATTTACTTATGCAAATCACGCTCAAGTCGACATTACGGTCATGGTCAAGGTTCTCCAAATATTATTCGATGTATATATGACGACGGCGGCGGCTGCTATCCGAAGCTGTTATATCTGTGTGCTTTTGCAGTGGTTTCCATTCCATCTTTTTGAATAATGAACGAAAGCGAAAATTTGTTATTCAGGTTGAATTGGTTAGAAATTCTCTTTCGCGGAATCGAATTTTTACGAAAATTGTCCCTCGGTGCGGCTGTTATCTACGAGTATATCTTTAATCTGACTGAAATTTTCACGCAAATCGTTTCTAATGCGGTCGGAGCTTGCTTAGAATTTTCGTCTTTTTTATATTTCACCTAAAAGTGTATTTTGAAAATTGTGTCGCCCGTCGTGGAATATAACTATATATATATCCTCCATTTTAATTTACGACGGCCAGCCTTGAGTGAAATTTTGATATTGTTCCACAAAATTTTCTAACGTCGCGTCGGAGAGACACGACTATTATGCTTCGTGAACATGGCGTATACTTTAGGGTTTTTTTTGTCTCTCTCGGAAGGAAATTATTCCGTTCACTTAAGGATTCACATAAGCACTTGGAGGAAAAGAATGAAAGAACAGGGTTGACAGAATTTGGTGATGACTTTTTTGTGCTTCTTTTGTGTCCTCTTTTTTCTCGGGGTTCAAAAATAAAAGAAGAAAGAAATAGTTTGACCCAAAAAAATTTACGCAGAGAGGACCTTTTCTTGGAAGAGTGGGGGACCATTTCATACGATTCCTATGTTCTTGAAAATTCTCGGACGGGATTATGACGCGAGTTATTCGTCCCGTCTTCTTGCTGAAATTCTCAAGATGTGCCGGTAATTTTTGTTTGCAAAAGTGCACTGGCACCCCTTAAGAATTATCTCCATAAAGAAAGTTAATTTTAAAAAAGCACACAAAACTATTCCAGTTGCATCGATTTAAAATTTTTTATATTTAATGTGGGGCAAGGTGGATTTGTATAATTTTTTCAGCGAGGTTAAATAAATTTACTTCGGAGGAAACAGAGCTGAGCTTTCCGATCAAAAAAAGAATTAAAAGTTTTTCAATTAGGTATATAACAATTATGTTGCATATTACTGTAAAGGTTTTTGGTTGAAATGGCACTTAGCCCATCATAGCTCTTCATTTTCATTTTTTTCTGTAACTATGAAATATTTTTCTTGCAAAATTATTGTTGGTCATTGTCACCCCTCTAATATCCACGCTGTATCCTTCTTGTATTTAATGTGCTGAAATATTACCTGCTGCGTCTGTGGACTAGCGTATACCCTGCATATTCTTTCTCAGCTCGATTAGAAAACCACTTTCCATTTCCCATTACGGATACCGCTTAGCCTTTTAATCCATTCCAAATTCCAGTTCTATCTAATACGTTACCTAATGGAGTAATGGTGCTGCGGTACTCGATCTAAAGCCCTAGTACATCTTGTCAAGTTACGAATTTCAAATTTCAGCCGACATTTTCTTATTTGCGATTCGTTGGCGCGTTTGTAGTGTATCTATTTCAAATCTTTCATTACCTCCGACAAACCATTTTTAGATTATATATTTTGTCGATCCAATTCAAAAACGAATTACGAGTTGGTAAATCTACTTTTTTTCATTCATTCTACGAGCTGGGTGTACGTTCATTGTGATCAGAGCACCTATAGATAATTACCTAATTCTTAAGTATAAAAGAGTTTTTTGTAAGTAAAACAGAAAAGGTTTTTCTCCTCTTGCTGGTTGGTTGGTTGGTTGGTTGTACTTTCTAATTATTGTTCTGAAAAAACGACATCGATTTTGGCTCTTTTATTGAATGGTATACAATTGTATTTCGTTTCACCTTTACACATAACCTTGACATAAGTGTAATTACACGGTACACCTATTTTTTTCCCTTCGCTTGGCTGCCATACCGTGCTCAGATTCAAATTAATTTCTGGTAGCTTTCATGCGAATATATAAAAGCTACCTAAGTAAAAAGTGGCGAGGAAATGGTTTTCGTGTTATGGATTTCGTTTGAACGTAAACGTTTTTTGTTATTTTTCAGTATAGCCTACCGGTACCTTTTGAAATGGTTCGGAGTCGGGAAGAATTTTTTATGGCTGAAAAAAAAAACACAACTTGAAAGCTTTCGAAACTGTTCTCCTCAAACGACTATATTTCCCCCTAATTTACGAAGGCATATATTTTCAGTCATATATATGTCTATAGTTGATTAAGCTGGAGTTGTGAAAAGTTAGTTTGAAGTAAAAAAAGGGGTCACTTGAAAATGCGAAAATATTTTCAAGTACTCTTAGTAAAATGAGTATTGGGTGTACGAGTATAATATCATAATTCGTCGAGAGTTATATGAATTTTATTAACGCCATAATATAGTTACCGGTTATATAGGTATCAATGACTAACGATAGCGAACTATGATTATGATAGAACATTCAGCACTCAGCGTTGTTTGATAAATTTATTATTCTCGGTTTGTCCGGTATCCTTGCACTGAAAGAAATTAATTTTTATGTAAACGAATGATAATAAAACTTAAGATAATAGTTACCAAACTGAAAAGATAATTTGCTTATTTAAGGGCCGGTTGTACAGTGCCCCAGTTCAGCGTTGACTCCTAATTAATCCACCTATTTCAATGGGTTTGAATGAGTTATCTCAGTGTCATGTCGCCGAAGCCAGCACAATGCAATTGTTTTTAAGTGTAACACAATGAGAGACAGTTGGTTGGTTATGGTTTTACTAATTGTGCGTATAATTACTGGACTTGTTTGGTAATTCTGATTCACGATGTAAGTTTATGAACGATTTCATAATTGGTAAATAATTTAAGTTCATATACTCTGGTATGATCTTGGTGCTTTCCTCCTGGTCACTTTTATCTGAAATAGTTGTGACGGCAGCAGCCAAGCTGCCATATATTTTGAGTGGTGATGGACTCGTGAACCGATTACAGTAATTTTTCTCAATAAATTTTAGAATAATTGCAAGACTGTTTTGTAATAAATAGCCGATTGTCAGGAAATCACTCGCAATTTCAAGTGTGTGAATCAAAACTATCTTAATATACCGTTCCCCCCCCCAAAAAAGGGAGGTATGTACAATTGTACATAGTATCTACCTGTTATTAGACAATAAACTAACATTTTTCAACAATACAATTTTTTTGTTTGGTTACCATTCCCCGAACAGGTTTAGATGGATGTGTAATATTTCTGATGGCTTCTATCGCAATAGCACAGAAGTTATGAATTTCTTGTTCAAATATCACAACTTCGTATTATTCTCCTCGTCGTATTGTCATTATAGGTGAACGAGTGGGTTGGTAGGAAAGGACGTGCATGTAGATATATTTTTTCTTTCCAATTTTTCCCTTAAGAATTTTTTTCTCATTTTTAGCGTTTCAGATATTTTTGCCAGGAAAATATTTTAAACATTTTACAATTTTTTGGAATAGTAAAATTTGATGCAATATCTCTGCTCGTTGCCATACATAGGCTTATGGTATTTCGAATATCATTGGATACAATTTTTTTCATCCCTCAGCAGGGTAAAATTAGAATCTGAAGATTGTGAGACGAAGCAGCGTTCGTAATATCGTCTTTTTGGTTTCTTTACGAAGGTTTGTTGCGAAACATCAATATACTCGTATGTCTTGAGGGAATTCTATCGCTTGATCACAAGAGAAAAAATCGGTGTGTGGAAAGAGTAATATGCGAGCGATAGTGAAGGTATTTACTGTAAAAATTTGAGTGTTGGGCACGAAATGCAGCAGCCGAGAGTGTCTCGAATGATAAATTAAATTATTACCGAAATTACGATCGATTCGATTATGCAAATGGTGCTCAAGATGAGTTCATAAAATTTGTACAGTGCCTCTTGAGTCTTTGACTGATATTTCAGTTTTGCAATACGAATATTATATTGTCTTTTACATATGATGTGTAATTTATTTGGAAATCGTAATGTATTTGGCTTACAATGATTATTATTCGGGATCAGATTACAGTATTCATGAATCAAGAGTTCGAAAAATTATGAGTATTGAGGAGAAGAAGGCAGGTTCTCTGGTAATGACCTGGTAAAATGGTAATAGAATCTGGCGAACGAAAGGTACACTCGTAAATGAAGTGTGTTATGTAACGCTAACAGAAATTTTTAAATACAGAAATGTTTTACAAAATTAATATAGAAATTTGTTTAGTCGACTAGTTTTTATTAGTGAAAATTCTGTCTCTACAAATTGATTGAGACAAATTCCTGGCAATATTATAAATAAATAAATTTGAATTTGAAATTAGAAAGTTAAAACAGTATTCTGTAAGCATGAATAGATGAAGAAAGTGATTTACCTCTCTTATTTAGAATTCCGTGAATTTGGAATTTATTGAGCCTAAACTAAAATTTTTCAATTTTCTGAAAATTTTACTCATGGGTGAGTTTTTCATTTCAAGAGGCGAGAGAAGAAAATTTTCGTGTAAAGTCATAATTATTTCTTTAACAGCTTGAAAATTATTGATAAAACGGAAATAAATAGGTATTATGGTTTTTATATTATGGTAATAAAAATTAGTGAAACCGAAATTTAAACGAGACGAGGCCATTCATTGTGCGGAGGTTATTCATTGCACAACTCAGTGCCTGAAATACGAGTAAATGCAAAGTTTTTTCTTTAAAAATTAGTAGGGGCGAGGTAGTTTGGTCGCGAAAATTACACGTTTCCCTTTGGTATAATTATATTAATTCGGTTAGAATATGAGACCCGCTTTGAGATGACCTTAGTGAGGATACTTGGAAAAATTCTGTGAGAAAATACCTTGTGAAATATAGTTCGATTGGGACGAGAAAAATGAAAAAAAATTATTTCGTGGTTTTTTAGATTCTGAATTCAAAAATCTTACATTTACTCGTAATTAATTTTCAGTTTCCTCATTTCCACGAGTATAATAAAATATTTTCCACTTTTCCATAAAATTTATCTAGTGTCCTCACTATAGTTACTTCAGATGGGGTCGCATTATAGTGAGGTTTCGAAGAATGAAGGCATTACTTTTTGATTTTTTTCGGTTTGGGGTTGCCTTTCACTACCCCATATTCAGTTTATTCACCCTTCTGAACGAAGTTGGATTGGCAGTGTGATGTTTTTTTATTTCTCAACCTCAGGAGTCCAAAAATGCCAATATCTTAAATTCCTAATCTGTACTAAACGATTGATTAATCATGACGTAAGTGAATAAATTGAATGAGGCTCTCATAAGCCAAGCGGCTAAATGAAATTATCAGAATAAAAATTGGCTCTTACTTACCGATGTCAATTTTGTATTTTTGTACATGTGCTCATTTTATTAGAATTGTCACACGCGTGCTTCTAAAGCGCCTTAAATACATGAACCGCAGTGGTATGGAAGAAGAGGATAAGTCCACTTTTTCAAATTTTACAAGAGAACAAGAAAATACTTTTATGTTACTTAGCCTTCTTTGGTAGTAACTCAACTTAGAAGTCTATTTTTTCAACGATAGTTGCATTTTGAGAGATGATATTTTTACTGTAAGCAGGGCTTAGTATATACTTTCATTGAACTTTAGGAGAACTCAGTTTTGTGAATAGGTTCTTACGAGTATATCCCCATATTGCGTATCACTGTTTATATACCTATTATATTCTACATTTTACATAAAATGATCATTCATATTGTTTTCTCTGAAAATCGGGTGACTAATTTGATTTTATCGGAGTGGGAGGGGCTATTTTCAGCTCCGAGGGAACTTGACTGCCTATCGTCCTCCCCTCCTCAAAGTCTGTCCATGATACACTCGTCTATTTTGAATGTATTATTTTTGATCATATCTTGTAATAAAATATCGTCCAGGTTGCTTTTTATTAATATTTATAAAATATCATCTCATGTTTCAAGAGGGAGGCATAGGTACATCTAAATACGATTTCATAAATTTTTGCTATGTGTGAATGCATAAGCGATAAGTTTATCATCATTGCAGGGTGTTCGGCGTTTTTTTGGCTCAAGTTACAAAATAACTATGAAACTATCGTTTTATGTTGTAGATAAAAGTTACTATTTTTTTTTTGTTTTTCGGTTTGTTCGCCTTTGTCTCATGCGTCTGTAGTCTGTACCTGTATACCTCCTTCAGAGATGAGTAGAACCATCGAATTATGGTATTCGCTAACAAACGAGTTTTGCTAATTGTGCTTATGAACGGCGTAACCTGTTCAACGATAAACTCGTTCAGCAACTAGCAAAAAAATAGAAGAATTATGTCAAAAGAAAAAATGAACATGGTTGAAAATTTTGAGAGAAAAAAAAAAGCTTTATTGAATTTTGATCTGGTCTTGCTGGAGAAATTACTAAACCGAAGAAGATAAATTATGTGGGCGAGGTCTTCCACATCTGTGTAAGAAGAACGATTGAGAGAAAATTGTTCTTCTTCTTATATGGAAAAGATGCGTTTAAATGCTTTCTAAAATGTTATTGAAAATTCACTCTCTTTCCGAGCAGCGAATATAAAATACTCATTAGCGAGATGAAGGGTGGAAAAGTGCGCTGAAAAATGAAACCTTACAAATGTCAATCCATTACATCAGTTTCACTTAATCAAATTTTTGCTCGCAGTATACATCTAATTCGGAGAAACTGGATACGATATCCATTGAAAAAAAATTGTCGAGGAAGTGGGTGGAGGTGTTTTTAAGAAAAAAAAAGATGTTCGACTAGTCTTACAGTCACCTGTTCAGGGAAAAGAAGAAGGTAAAAATGATCGAATTTTCTCGGTATTTCGTATCCATTGGGAGAAGTTATTTTGGCCATCATGATTTTATTGGCTGGATTATTTTCGTCGAATTGTTCAGTTTTATGAGAGCTAGTTTCTCCGAAATCGAGCGCAAAAAATTGAAAGCTACAGTCACTATTATTGTTGCGTAGGAGTCTTGAATTTCTTTCCACTTGAATCGTAATTTTGAAGCGTAAGAAACCTGAAGAATCGATTTTGTAATAATAATGAGGAGTGTGTGAAACCTATTGAAACGTATTTTAACGCTGTCGAAAGTGAATATAGTTGACCTTGAGATGAATTTTCTTCAAGCATTTGGGTATTATGTGTGAGACGGTTTGGCAATTATGTGGAGTGGGATGGTGGTGCAGTGTCAACTAAAGAATATAAACTTCAGCTGGAGTAGGTTTCCGAAAGGCTGTAATTTGGACCATTTGCCTGGTGAGAGGGCAGTTAAATTTTAGAAATTGCAAAATTTTTGTATGAGCAATTTCACGAGCATTTCCAGAAGATGGCTGTGAAAAAAGAAATACTGAGGAAGTTTAGTTTTCCTTTGCACAACATTTTTACTGCCTTACTACAACGCGCGACCATGTACAACGCAACACACGCACACATGTCTTTCCCAACAGATCGGGGGAGAGTAGGGAGGGCGTTCCAACTTCTCGCTGATCAGTTAGGAAGGACATGTGTGCGTGTATTGAGTTGTATATGGTCGCGCGTTGTTGTGAGGCAGTAAAAAATGTTGCGCAGCGAAATAATTTTCCTCTGGTTCACTCCAAGTTTTCGGATCCGTTTTTTTCAAGACGGAGCGGACTTATGCAGTCAGGGTAGTTGGTGTAGAATGTCTCTAACACAGGGAGTTGCTATTTTCACCGAGCCTAACCTCTGCTTGATGGTATTTAATTTTTCCGGTTAATATTTGAACCACCTACGTAATAATGACCATCTACTGATGTTTCAGTAGAGATCTTTTGCACATTGCTTCCAGCTACAAAGTTTTCGCCAATTTGAATGTGGGTATTTTCATTCTGATGACTTTGTATAAATATTATAGGAAAATAATTTTTAACTGGCTTTATCTGGAGAATGAGAGCAGATATCGAGAACCGGTAAAAAATGTCGTCTACAAGATAGTTCGTGGAATTGGAATCTGCGCGAAATTCCCTTCTTGCCTTTCACTACTCAATTTATTACCTACCTACATGTGTACAATCTGTAATAGTAGGTCATCTTCTCTCCCCTACAAAAAAATCAGTGTATGGGGACGAATTATTGCACTAAGATCATCCAGCTGAGCTTATGGGCATTAATGTATAGTTATATCTGGGTAATCTCGTCCAAAGGTTCTATATTATGGGTGTAGCTTATTGTACCATAGGGACATTTATGTAGTTTCCGTTTAGTCTCACCTATCCTATACATGTTTATAACTATCTGTCCTTCTATTAAAGCTCATATTAACGCTAGAAATACCAGGTTTTACTAGATTACTCAAAGGACCAGGTGGTGTCATATGACACCACAAGAGTAATCTCAAAGGACCAGGTGGCATCGTATGACACAAGTTAGGGGTTCTCAAAATATTGGTCCTTTTAGAAATCCATCTCAAAATTTCAAGTGGTGTCGTATATGAAACCACCTTGTACTTGTAGTGTTAAATCTCTCGTGTGTCTTCTTGTCTCATTGCTGTACATGGGCTCGTTGAAAAAAATTGGGACTTAAGATATAATTATGTAGCTACGTAAAGCTTTACGAGAAGCCAGAACTCCGCAACATGGAAATTTTGAAAAATGAATGAAAATTACTTTCTTAGCTATTATTTATGCATCTGTATTTATTCTTTGTTACAGCGATTCTTCATCCTGGATAAAGGAGTACTGACGTACGGTAAAGGACCCTCGGAAATCGCTCGGGGAAAAATTCACGGACAAGTCGACATTGGTTTATCTGTGATATCAACAAAGGGAAAAAGAAAGCGAATTGACATTGATGCGGACGAGTTTATTCATCATTTAAAGGTCGGTGAGTTTGTCGGGTGTCGAATTGTTATGTAAATATCGTATTGAGGCGCGTACATATATTATTTTATTGATTTATATAGGGTAGGTAGCCTATATTTTTTTCCTCGGTACCGACCGACTCTCATAAAACATTTATTTATTACTCGAGGGAAAAACCAGTCGAATATATAGTAATATGAAGATTTAATAACCTAATTACGGCAATAATATATGTACAGCCGGTTTTACTGTGTAAGAGACCCATTAATCCTAAAAAACAAAAGAAAAACTAGTAAACCTGCAGATTTAATTTCAACGTTCGAAGATATCTACCGTGGCTGTTCCCGCGCGGATTTTATCTACAATGCTATGAAATTTAAAAAATTCATTATTTTTGTTAACTAAGTAGGTATTCATTAGGTGTAAATATTTTCGTTTGAAATTATTATAATATTTAGTAGTAAAATAAAAATGAAATAGGTACTTACGTTTTCTGTGGAAAACGTGCTAATCACAGAATTTGAGCAGCTGTAAATCGTGAAATAATTATTGTAAAAAGTTTGGAAAATCTTGCATTCAGGACGGGTTTTGTTGATAAAATTCATGGAAATGGAGGAAAAAAAGAGGTGTATCAGAATATTAGCCGAGGTACTTTAAATGTGTAACTATAACCAGTAATAAAATAATGCGAGTAAGCGGTAAAAAATTCTATGTCATATTCTGTGGATTTTGCTTCTGTGATACCTACGTGATATTTTTCGTATCATAAAATTAAAAATAACTGGCACAGAGTAGTGCAGTAAGTTCAAATCAAATCCAAAATTTATCTTATGAAAACTTCTACAGATTTTATGGATGAAAATATTGGTTTTTTTAAATAATGAATCCATTTCATTATTATGCCCATTGACCGTTGTGCGAATCGAATTAAATTTCTTGTCCATTTTCATAAGCATGGTTTGGTATAGGTACTTAGTACATGGCGTGTAATTTTGATTCAAATAATGCATGAAAGTTTGGCATTATTATGTGCTCGCAGAGTCAGAATTATTGTAAATGTTGGTAATGTTATGCAAATTTGGCTTCTTAACTTTCTTTTGTCATGAAATGGGAACCGAGCGTATTATTTCGATTTCATTTGTAATTTCGTTGTCAAGGTCACTTCTAATGAAAGGTTCCCTTTTTGATAATTAGAATATCTGTACGTAGCGTATGCATTCATATTTTGGTAGCAATGTTGATGCGTAGGAAAAAAATTCATCTTTAGTTTTTTTGTAGAATAAAGAACGTTTTTAAAAGAAAATTTAAAAGAAAAGTTGAAATGTAATTATCTCAGAACCTATAATTGATTAATGTGAAAAAATTATCTAATTTGTATTATAAAATTGTATTTTGGTCGCTCTTCGGAGTGCAAACATCAAATTTTTAGAAAATCAAAAATCAAATTAAAAAATTTTTTTAGAGTCCCATTGCCATTAAGGCATTAATAGATAGGCACAATTTCGTATTAAGAATTTGAAATAACTGTTTGCGCCGAAATCGGTGGGGTCCAGTTTATTTCACCTCAAAGCCAACGTCCACTACAGACTTTCATACATTTTTAATTTTTTTTTTTGGTTAATTAAATTATATTGCACCCGAGGCTGTACAAGAATTAATATCTCTGGTAGATTTTGCCAGATATATAACTATACCAACTATCCAATTTGATTGAAAATAAATTTTTAATAATTTTGAGTTTGACCGTAGATTACTGTTTCTTATTTGTTGAGAAATTTTGTTTTGCGTAATAGGGTACCTATCCATTTTTCGATCGTATCACAAATAAATTGATGTTGATGAATAAAAGTCATCAAAATAAAAAATTCGTCTGCCTTTTCTCAACAAGATTTTTAAATAAGCTCTTAACCTTAGATAATATAATGAATACAACGGTTACCTATCTACATGATGCATGATGGTTTTTGAAATTTTCGCAACTGCTTCGAGCACTTTGACTGTCTGAAAAAATTACTGCAATAATAGATAACAGATTTTATATTCAGAAAAGAAAATTAAATAATTCAGTATAAATACTCTTATCGGTAAACAAACATGGCTACGAATTATATGGCACCTCTTCAGTTTCTCTCGCATAAAATTTTCGCATTTGTCTGCATTTTGAATCCATATATTTTAATAATAATATCGTTTTCAACATGCAAAGCTTCTTATGCAATGAGGATGTCAGTAGGCACACAATAAGCGGGGACTGTCTCTTTATCTAAATTAAAAATTTATATTTTGACCAGAAAGTAGAGAATAATACCTTCTGGTGGTTTTCCGTTCCTTATTTCGGTGTCATTTCAGGTTGTGTAAATTTTAAATCATTTGCTGATATTTGTTAATGAATTTTTTATCGGTTTTTTCGAATCTATACTTGGAATTGGTAAAAGTTATAAATTGCTTTCAAATTTTTCTGGTAGAAAAGTAATATTGTTCAAAAATTGTAAAATTTAGCAAAATTTATGATTTTATCTGAAGTTTCATCAGAAGATTATCAGTAACATTTTGGAACTTATAGGTTTGTTTATTTTATTTTTCATCCGTAACGTGATTCATAATGTACGAAATTCAAAAGTCAAAACTTGATCATCAGTGATTGAAATTTCAACTTTGCTCAAATATTTTCCTTATTTGGAACTATGTAATAATTATGTAAAATCAATATTGTGAATTGCTCGTTTTGCTAGTGCGAAAAAGAACTATCCTGCTTCCTCTGATTTTTCGACTCGTTATAAATGTGTTGTGAAGTGGGCGCTATTGCTTCTTCAGTGTTTATTTGCAATATAGTAATAACGTGACTGGGTTGGAGTTGGTTTTCTTAACGGTATTGACTCATGGCTACTGGCTTACAGTTTAATTTACATTTCATAAATTTATAGTTGCTCGTTGAACCTATCATATCAAAGGACCGTTTGGTATTTCTTTCTGGCTTAGAATTTTTAATTATGAATTATACGTGTTGAATATTCTATCAGGAAGCCTATATTCTTTACTCCAGCGGATATGTCTGCATACGTGATGGTGTATAAAGATCTTATATTATCTTTAGGAGCACGTCTGTAAGTAACATGACCCAGCATAGATGACGTTTATTTTGGTGGATGTAAATGGAATTCGTCTCGTTAAGTACGTTCTCAGATTTACTTTTGGTTGCTCAGTACCTACTCAATACAGCTATTTTATTGCTCAAATATGTACTCATGAATGGGGACTGTATTTCCTTTTTATTATGTGTGTTGAATCCTCTATTCTTTTCATAGTTGTCACGGAGGTAGGGTCTAACAGATAGTTATGTAAATGATTTGACAATATTTCGATGGGTTGATAATATTTTTCATCAATTATTTAAAATGTACTTATTTAAAAATATTTTCAATTTAGATGGAATTATTTTATTTATTATAATTTTTATTGAAGCTTATTGATTTTTAGATTTTGTTTTTACGGGATCAGATACTTTCAAAGTGAAATAAATTCAAGTACTTACTGTAAAATAGAGAAATTAACGAAAAGTAATTGTAAAATATTAACAATTAGCAGCAGCTCGAAATTAAAGTTGGATTTTTTAAATTCAATAATTTCAACGTTTTGCTATTTCATGATGGGTTGACGATATGATATAGATAGATATTGTTAAAATTATTGTTTTTCAATAATTTTTTTATCTCATTTTTCTTACCTAATTCACCTATTTATTTTTTTGAATATTATTTTATGTCGTGAGAGAACAAATAGATTTTAGATTTTTTTTTGCAATACATTGTCACGTGAAATAAAGAAAGGGCTGTTCGACTTTGTGAGAAGTGGTCCTTTTTTTTCCTTCCCAATATAGCTAAATGCTACTTTTTGTGGCTGTTTTTCCTCGTGCTTTGTATTTTGTATTGGCGTTGCTAAAATGTAACGATAGTGGGAAGACCTGGTCCACTAAGGAAAAGGCTTCAACTGAATACTATTATTATGTTTCGATATGATTTTGATGGAATTACAAGTTAGTTTCAGATAGCGTAGAAAAAAGATACTAGAAAATAAAAGGGTGTGGGTGGCTTGTGATGGAGTTTTCTTATCTTGATTCCCTACACTCGATGGTAGTTCGCTGAATCCTTTTTTCATTTATTTCTATCAGTTTATTTCTATCTGCTGCATTGAAGAGTGGAAATTCTGTGCTTTGACTTTTTTTTTCTTTTTTTTTTTTCGTTTAAATGAACAGTTTTCGAGCTATACCTACCTTTTCTTTTAGTTTGCTCATTGATTTTATTTGTCAATAAGAGGTGTGGTACTTCATATTCTAATTTCAGCAAGCTTTTAAATCAAAACTTTCTTCTAACTTTGTTACATTTGTTCATGGTTCGTACGTAGATATTTCATGTGTATTAATTTAACTTCATTAGGCGTGAGTAGATTGATGAGCGTAAAGTTATCATCTAAAAATATTCTTTATTAAAGTAACTTTTTGGAAATGCCTTTTGGAGAAGCTTGGAAAATATAAAACTCAAATAGAAGGGGTCCAAAAATTATAAACGTTTACAGATCCGTTGGTAAGGAGAAACTTCAGAATTGAGCCTCACAATTTATGTAAAAGAGTAGTGGTGGTTCGCTTACTTCGTGTTTGGTGAAATATCAGCGAGTACCTGTAGCAAATTGAAAGGAGTATGAGAAAAACTGTTTAGGTGACTGCACGTATCATTAAATCATACTATTGGTTTTACGAATGATATTTGTTGACAAGTGGACATTTTATTGTACAAGTAATCTCATCAACAACTATAAGTAGTGCATTACTAAATTAAAACCAATGAGCGAGATTTAAGAAACTGTGGAGCACTCAATTTTAATCGAGCAGCCTCAAATTTGTTGTTGAATTAATTCTTTTCCTCTTCTTCAAATCAAATATTTTTGTTTGACGTTTTACTATCGTGTGCTGTATATTCTTGAGAGACCAGTATAGGAAAATTATAATTTTCATTCGCAGTTTCGTATAGAAAGGGACCCATTTGCAGACTGACCTAATTGAAACTGTCAAATTTGTCAAAAGTTACTCGAAAATATAATCTGAAAGTTTTTTTTTTTTTTTTTTTGTGAAATTCTGGCAAAATTAGATGATTTATTCCTTTTGCGAAGTATTTTTCTATTGACATTTATTCTGTTTTAGTTTGAACAGAATATTGCAAAAAAAAAAAGTTATTTACTCCGATTTTCTCATATCTAGATATAACTGCAGTGTAATATACGAGCGCACTAATTGTCAGAAATTGTGAAGTTAATTTCTACAAATAGTATATAGAATGCTAATGCACCCTCCTCTATTTGGATTAATGCCCACAGATGAAATGTTGTTTCTAAATTGCTGGCATTTGTGTAAAATTTCTATGCAACGTTGGTGTGTATTCTTTTGTCGAAATTTCGAATAAATTAAGTTCGGTTACCGTTTTTTATTGGTACCTATATTACATATTTTGCTGGGATGAAATAGATAGTCTACTCTTCTGAATCGGTTTTCAACAATTCAAAATGTTTTGTGAGGGAATTTCATTTTTCTTATTAACAATGTTCGACAGACACAGAAATTGGTGGTAATATGGTGTGAAAATTGGCAGACGCAAATACCTACTGTACCGTGTAAGATTCATTTTTCACATCCTTGTTATTGTTAAATGTTACTCCCTCCTTCCTGATGTTCAACCTTGAGTACACTAAGAATTATGATTTATAATTTTATTGTGGAAAATACAAACAATATTTACGACGATTCTTTTATAAAGTCGGCGGAAATCTAAATATTTTACCAAAACTTTTTAAGGTTGTGGCATCGAATTCGACCTCGAACTTTTTATCGAATTAATTTCCTGTGTTTTTCATTTGGACTATTTTTTGTAAGCAAATTCATTGCTTTCACCCTCCTTTGGATTGGAAGGATTTGATTTGAAATATACCAAGGTACGTCAAATTCATTTGGAAAGCGTTTTTAAGTTCGAATCCAGGAAGAAAACTGAATTATTAGAATACCGATAGTATTATTTTTAAATATTTATCGCGAAAAATATCGAAATAACATCAGTATTGGCTTGGTCGAATCGAATTTACATAGCCTATATATATAATGTGACACAGTTTCACATCGAGCATATCGAATCTGATTTATGGATTTTTATTTTGCATTTCTTCCATGAGAGAGAAGATAGAGTGTTGTTGAAATAATTTTTGATGCAAAATAGATAAATATGACGTATGAGAAGATGAATTTATTTCAAGTGCTAAGGTGAAGAACTAGGATTACTGCCGTTAGTATGGCTTCGCACATACTTTGCCACGGTTGGGTTCGTGTCGAGCTGAGAGATTGGCTACCACCAATGGACTGTTTTCACATAACTCAGGAACCTCGATAACCCAAAAGACCATGAGTAATGAAACATGTAACCATTCGCCATCATTAAACCAACTTATAATTATGTTTGTCTCATAATGTATGTATACATCGACTGCTGCTCCAGTTTGCTTCAAGATTGAAACGAAATTTTTGTTCACTTCTGTATGTGAAAAATTTATATGTATTTAATAGCTGGGATCGTCGATAGTAAAAAGTATTAATGGGCATTCTTCCTGACGTGTTGTGCATCAAATTCATATTTTTAAACTACTCGTATAGTTTTTTATATGTAAGTGTATAGCAAAACTGTACGTGGAAACCATAAAATATGAGAGAACAGCACGAAAGAGGCTTTTTTGATGGTTATTTTGAAGTTGATTTTGAAGTATTTTCATGTCGCAAGACTTTTTGGCGTAATACATTTCGCCTTTTATTTTTTCTTTCGATATCAACTTTGCCACTGTATATAACAGTTTTATAGGTGTTAAATGTGTTTGAAAAACAGGAAAAAAATCTGGACTTTTTTATTTTATATTTTGCTTTCTTTTTTTGCAGGCTAAACGTTACGAGACCTTTTTGCAGTGGGTAGAGCAGCTGAAAAAACATCGCTTATACAGGCAGCACGTGTTGACTTTTGGCAATGTGAGGCACGTTCAAGGCCGTGTAGTCAGAGGAAGCATAAATAAATCAATTAAGAGTCCTACACGTAAGTGTATGTTTTTTTTTTGTGGGACGTTGACTTTTATGTGGGTAATTTCACGAAGAAAAAGGAGATTAGAATTCAGCGAAGTTGCTAATATGGGGGATTAAAATTGGTGATTCAAAACTCGAGTAAACAAACTGCAGTCAAGCGCATATCGTCGAACTCGGACTAAGTTCTAAATTGACCAAGTCCCAAAAATAATCATCATCCAATTGAACTCACCACCAAAATACCCTTAGCACTTTTTGGAATCGGACTGCGCTTGATTTTTTTTGCTCAATTTATGTGCTTTATTCCGAAGTTCTGGACTTGCAAAATATACGAAACTTTTGCCAGGTTGCAGGCCATGAACGTTAATTTTATTTTCTTTGGCGTGTATCGCTTCAAGGACAAGGACCTCGGTTGGAATCTCCAAATAACTTTTGTTTACCAACAAAAAGCTATTAAATTAAATTTATTGTCGATTTTCATTCGTTATATCGTTGATGAATGTGTAGAAGTAGAATGCGTTCATTTTATTTGGTACCTACTTACTTTATCAAATGCCCTCCGTTTTTTTCGTTTACGAGTAAAGACGCGATACAATATTTTTTCGATGGTGGTCTGCAAAAATCACTATGTGGTCGATCCTGTGTTTTTTCGTTTTTTGTTTATATTTGTCATGCGTTACAGTCGTCAAAAAGCTCCTTTCGAAATTGTAGAAAATTTCTCTATTAAGACCTTCACGTTTTTATTTCATTTCTGTTCTTTCCAACACGTACGTACTTTTTTTTTTGTGGAAACTCGTTTTTCAGTCTGCTTATTTGAGCCCATTTTTGCTCGGATCACGATAATACCGATCATTATCTCCAGCAGAACGGCTCAAATAAGACTAATTTAACGAGAATAAGGAGAGAACGAATTGACGTAACTTTTTTTTTATTTCTATTTTTTCATAAAACATAAAAAAATGGTCAGCAAAAATGACATTCGAATTACTGTTGAGCAGCTGTGTTTAGCGAAAAGACCGTTAAGAGAAAAGAAAAACTTCTAAATCCATTAATGTTGGAAATTTGTCTAGGTCATTTAGTGAAACAATTTCGCTGAAATTAAATGTTTCAGAGAAGTGTTTTTATGGTGCTCTGTATTCTGTTGTGAGGCTCGCTGGTTTTTCTTAATGAGGGAACCATGTAACTGAAGAAAACATTTTACTTTTTCAAATTATTTTAATTTCGAATACGGGCGTGTCTCCGAGGAATTTCTAAAGTTGAAAAAGCTATCCTTGAATGCGAGTAGATATAACTTTCAGGAGACCCCGAGTGTGAGGGTGCGGCCACACTATCGTCTTATCAGAGCCAAGTACCCGAATACTACACGTAAATTTACGTAAATTTCATTTATTAAATTGCTAAGTAAATAATTCACGGGTACTTGGCTCGGGTTAAGACGATAGTGTGGTCGCACCATATTTTTCATGGAGCGAGATTGTCTCATAATTTTGGTGATAAAGGTCAAAAATCCCTAAAATCTTGAAAATTTATATTCTTCGGTCAGAGATAAGCATGGCTGAATCATAACTTAAATGGCCGATTCAAATGAAATTTGAATTAGGTGGTCGTGATGAAATTATCATCCAGTTACCTATAGGTAAATCATTTATTTATGGTTGATTAATTGAATTTTCTTTTAATCGTTAATTTTAATCTCTGCTTTTCTTCATGTTCTCGCGATTTTCAAGCTAGAAAAACATTTACTTGAATTTGTTCCGAGTGTAAAGCATTGGCAATACCATAAACTAGGGTAATTTGGCACAGTTTTTCAACATTTTACAACTTCACGTGCTATCTATGTGTATTGCTCACATGACAAATCAATCCAGACTCCCGATATCTTAAAATACGCGTTGAAGTGTGTACTTTTCAACCATGCTCTCAGAAATACAATTCATTTATGCGAGGCAAAAAATACCCTCTCTGAAGTGTGCCAAGTTATCCTCCCTGATGCTTAACTTGGTACATTATTAATTTCTATGCAAGAAATAGTGAAAATTATAAAACTTAATGAAAAAATATTAAAACAAACTTGTTTAAGAGTATATATTATCACAAAATCGTAGCACAGGCTCTACACACTGAGAGTCAATATTTTTTAAGTGGAGGATGGCTATGCGCTATGTGCAATTTTCTTTGAATTCAACGATTCATTTAGCTGATCTAAGAAAATTTGAGAACGCAGTGACTGAAACTGTTGAATGTAAAAATTTTTTCTTGGCCACTTAGTAAAAACAAATTTACAATAATATCGTCATGCATCTCTTACAATTACGACGTGATATTCGTCCTTGCATCTATGCAGGTTGTTCGACTGACAGTTTTTGACTTGGCGTCATTTTTTTATTATCTAACTCATTTCCATTGTCACCGCATTAACCCAATTATGGTTACATTGTGCCTTTATAAAGCGAATGTTGTTCCATAAATTAACCGAGTTCAGGGTGAATGGTGAAGAGCGAGTCGTCAGAGGGGTAATTACAGAAATTAATCGAATATACACGTATACGCCAGACGATGATACGATGATGTTTATCAATTCGTGAGATTGAGGACGAAATCAGGTGTTGAAATGCGTGTAAAAAAAAAACGGTTATGCGGATTAATTTATGACTTTAAAAAATGTTTATTTCGATAGGTGGCCGGGCATTCGATACTGTCGCAAGGTCATTCACAAAAGATTAATACTTGCGGACAAATTTCTATTCCGTAAAGATGAGGGATTGTCTGATTTGAATAATTGTTCATCTCATCAGCTCTCCCAAGAATTAAGGAAGGACACTGCGGCGGAAGTGCTTTTGACACTCGTAGGTTTCTTAGAATATTGATTCTGTCCATTTGAATGTTATATGAATTTAATGATGCTTCGTTCTGGTCCTGATTGAAGTTCTTCACCATCGTGGTCAGAATTTAATTTGAAATTTCGAATAGTTTTTATGTAAGTAGGTACGCGAAAATCAAATTGCGGCAGACGAAATGTTATTATTGCGACCCTTTTATTCGCTCCACGTCTCCCGCTCTCGCTGCCACTTACCACCCTGATGTAGACAAGATGGGCGCAGGTATTCGGAAATCGATGCTTTGTAGCGTGTAGTCTAAATTTTGTAGCCTCAATGTTAATGAAAATCGTTTGGAGATCGCAGGGAGGCGGAAAATTGGATGCCTCCGAATAAATTAAAATTCGCGCACATTAGCAGGAAATTGTTGTTTTTCGGGTGGAATTATCGGTTCCCGCGTATCCTTCGATCGCCCCTTCTGCATGTGATACTTTCGTTCCTCCTAAGAAAATAATATATATAGGTACCTATTTGTAAACCTACTTTATCGAGTATAGTCGATTGGAGCTTTTCGTTTGTTATTTTCTCGCAGAAAGGAGCCAAGTTTATGCAAATTTTTCGTACAGTTTGTCTGAGATTGACGTGTTTACTTTACAGTTGCTAGAGGGCTTGAGAATTGTTTCATCCATTATTGAAGCGGAGAATCGAGGGGGTGCTTCTTCGTTGGCTTTTTTTTCTAGGATGACTTGTGCAATCCGGTTTGTGATTTTGCTCGTAATTTAAAAATTGGATGCTCAACCACGGCTCAACTCGGAACTCACCAATTTCGAATCTGATTTTTGGCCTTCCAGTTGATGTTTGATTTCACCCTATACGACTTTCTTTCAGTTTTCTTATACCTATTACTGTTCCATATTATTATGAATGATTAAGAATTAATATTTTCGACATCATCTTAATCCGCGCTTATGTGCTCTCCAAGTAATGAGGAATGAATGTTTTTTTGTTTTATGTAGCCTAAAACTTTGGGTTGGATGGCTCATCATACAATTTAGCTTTTCATATTATTTTAGAGATTTTTGATCTCATTCACGTTCTGCTAGGAGTAGTTATTTCTATGTTTAGATGGTACTCTTGTTATGCCTTGTCTATAGATTATGGAACATTTCGACTCAAATTCCGAGAGAAAAAATTATATAGCTTCATAAACAAGAAATAATCGTTGGGCGTATCACCTCAGCTGCTTTCGAAAAAATCGTCTAGATGTCAGCCACGCATTTAGATAGTGACTTGAGATTTAAGTTGCTTCATAATTGGAAGCAGTATCGTTGACAAATTCAATTAAAAAAAAAATCTTGACATTAATCATTCAGGAGAAGCCTTCGAAGAAATCTTAGTAGATATTCCAAAAAAATATTTTCTTAAAATGAAATCATTGTCGGTTATTTATTCTTAGCACCTATATATAATATAATATCTATATATTTTTGAATGTGATTTCAGAACTATTACTTCATGGAGGCGAAAATATGAAAGCTCATTCACCGCCGCCATGCCTCACGTCGTGGGTAATGGAGTCGGAAACGCCTCTACAGTGCGCCACCAAAGAATTAGAATACGTGCAACAGCATTTAAATAAATTGTCGTGTATTTTCGATCAGCTAGAGAATACGACAGTCGATAGTGACGTAAGTTCTGAAGTTATTTTACGTATTTTTCTCTTTTTTTTTTTTTTCTGGAGGGTGGGTGGTTTATTCTTAGGAATATTTTGTTACTCATTCATAATCGGCAGTGTTGATATTTTTATTTTTGCAAGTTTTTCCTGGAAATAGTATTTTACCGCAAGAACACCGTCATTAATTGGTGTAATTTTAGGTGCCGCAAACAGACGGTTTGTCTCCAAGTCTGAAACGAGATAAGAAGATATTTGGACTGCGAAAAAAGAAATACACTAATTACAGTATGAGTTGGGGTGGCAATAAGGGTAGCGCAGGCGATTTAAGCAGTAATGCTAGTATTTCGAATTCTAGTCCATGTAGAAATAGTACAAGCACAGCTCAAGATATCGAATCGTCTTCGCCTATTTCTGTAAGTAAATAATGGAGAAGGCCTTGAAAAAAGCTTTTTTTTTCTCTCTCTTCTTTTATTAACGAAAGGAGACGAAAAAAGAAAATAAAAAGAAATCAGGTGGGTTTTTTCCAAAGCATGAAAATTATGTACTTTTTTGAAAAATTTATTTGGCTTGCGTGTAGTTGAGATATTAAATTCTGTACTTTTATTGTTTGTTCCTTTTTTTTTTTTCTTTTTTGGAAGTTATACAGTTGCTTGGTAAGCATATTTTGCATGACTTTGCTCGTAGAAATTTTTTTCGTACCTTATAACTTTCCCTATTTTTCTGCCGTCCATATTGTGGGTTGTCTTTATGTATGTGAGTAAATGTCGAATATTGATTAGCATTTATAACTGGTTTGCACCGGTAACGTGTATTGTACATTGTATGTTTTTGTCAGGAAAATAATAGATCCTGTTTTTCTGTTTTATTGACACTTGCTCGTCGCTATACTTATCGGAGGATGTGGTGTGAGAAAAGTTAATCTTCGTTTTGCCAATTCCGTTGAAGAGTGACATTCCGAAGATACTTGAGTCGAATTAATGTATTCGGAAAAAGGAAAACATTTTAGAGAACTAGCTTCGAAGAAAATATTGCGAGTGTAGAAATACGTGTTTTTCAAGGTCGATAATGAATAGCGTCGAGAATTTGTCGACAAAATATGAACGTATTCGAAGAATTACCTATACAGCTACAGTTCACCGAAATGGGCAATTGAATTTATTTCCTCTTGGAAGCACCTAACAAAAATATAAAATAATTTTTCATCATTGATAACAATTTTTGTTTTTAAAAAATGCTCATGAAGGTATTGATTATAGTGTGCTTTTTCACTTAGGTATATTTTGCTGTTGTCATTATCCAATCTCTCAACAATCGGGAAGTTTTTTTTCTCTTATGTGAATGCGAATGAGAATATTTTGTATGTAACTGATGAATTATCGACGAATTAGATGAGTAAAGTTAATTGATACCGACCTTATTTTCAAAAATTGAATGAGTTAAGAGTGAATAAAGAGGGTGAGTTTTTTAAAAGAAATAATGTGGCGATTATCGCATTGTATAACTGATAAAGTAAATATTGTACTCCCTTTTCGTGTTTGTAGGATTCCTTGACTTTGGTTTGTATATTTTCAAAACGTGTTCTCTCAAGCCTCTGGCTGATTATTTTTTATTAAATCTATTTGGATTTGATTGTCTTTGAAATAACATTGTTCATTTTTCAGTAACCAAAGATAAGTAATGGATAGTGTGCACGTTATGTCCGGGGAAATAATTGAGTATGAAGGCATGATGGTTTTGGCAGAATAAAATGTACGAACTTGAGTGACGTTTATTAAATAAAGCGACTAATTTGCAGTAAAATTAAAAAAAAAAAAGTTGTCATCGGTCCAAACTTCATGTTTCAATTTGTATTTGGTATGAAGCGAAGAGAGGGCGGAAGAGAATTATGTCACGTTTTGACATTTTCAGCTTATTATAGGTGAGATATGGTCCGAGTTTATGTCTCAAACCCGCATGGGTGAATAGTTTTCTAACATATTTCACGTTTTTCACGCCATAACTGAAGGTCATCGAAAGTGCAGATGATTTGGAAGCGTTGCGACGAAAAAATGAAAGCTACGGTCGACTCTACACCGTAGGTTAATTATTTTTTATTGCTTTAGATGGATAGAGTGGAATATTTTCGAAAAATGAGATAGTGTTGGGCTGCTTTTATGGTTACTTCAATGTGGCATGTACAACTACTTGAAAAATTCCTTTAAACGCACAATGATTTTAAAGTTATTACAATTTTTAACATAGATATATCTAATATATTTTTTCTTCCTTCAATTTGGCATGCTCATTTTTCATGCTATTTTAAAAATATTCTGACACATATACGAGGCCAATGATTTTGATGAGTTTGATTTAAAAATTCGTTGCCAATTCAGAAATCCTAATTTTACCCTCGAATTACGTTTCCATTTGTATTGTGAATGAACCTTGAAAATGTTTTGCGGTTTAGATCATTTCTTCTGGAAAACGGGGAGATTTTTTTCTGTTATAAAGAAAGACGTAGGCCTCTATAGATATCCTCAAGGAGAGGGTAGGAAGGATGAACATCCTCAATTCAAACTTATAAATCAGTTTTTTTCTTTTCTTGTTTTTTTTGGAAAGAATATCCGTATATTTAGGCCCTGGTAGACCATTTTTGTGCCAAGGGTTTTTTATTTTTTAATAAAAACGAACTGATTGCCTGCGGCAAAATGGTGAAAAAACGTGTACGATTTTCGCAGAAACTGTGTTCTTATTTATTTTTTCAAAAATAAGAGTGCCGAATTCTATTTGAAATTAGCATAGAAAGATTTTCTTGTGCTTATGTTTATTTCCTTTAGGCGATTTTCTTTAGAAAAATTTCATCTTTCTAAACTCTTAACCTTTCTGCAGAAGCTTTTAGATTGGTTTTTACTACCCTTTTCATGCTGATGATATGTGTAAGTGGCTGTCGTGAGCTATGGATTTTAAATGCATTTTGAAAGATCATATTATCATAGTTCGATATTATGGTCTCTATAATGATAGAATTGTCGTGAATATTTCAATCGATTCGTAGTTTTTTCTATAATTTTGACAACTGTAGGTTATTCAGCTGCCTGCTTATCGTATTTGTTGGTACAAGTAAAATTGTTCAATCTTTCTTTGTCTCGTTTTCCTATAAATTGATTTGCTAATTAGATTCTAAACGTTTTAAGCAATTCTGAAGAAATAGTTGATTTTCACCCGTAGATCGATATTAATACTCCTACCTATCCTCTGAGAGATCACTTAGCCCACCTTCAATTTTTTTTCTCCATTTCATAATTCAATGAAACTATTTTTAGATACTTACTTCGTTTTTTTTTTTTTTTTTTTAAATTATTGAAGAATATTTTGGTGACCTGTTTCAGGTTTGCTCACTCTCTGTCGGATTGTCGCAATACCCGGCAGGAAATTCGCTTTCTAGCAGCAACCCGTCTCTGAATAGTAATCAGCAGCATCGGCCAGCCTCGTTGTCCGCTCCGATTTCCACAACCGACAGTCATTCGGAAATTTTTCGCACCAACAGTGAATTGAAAATTTACAGCGATTTTATTTCATTGGCGAAAGATAGTGAGTACTATACAATGTATTATATTATCTTCAAAAATGTTGTTTCAGAAATTTTCAACTCCTCATAGGGGTCCCTAGTTCATTTTCACCTACTCGAAGCTCGACGCTCATATTTTGAGATGAAAACGGCAAAAGTGAAATTCGTTTTTGATAAAAATGTTACTCACATTTTCTGATTTTTTGGAGAAAAAAAACCCCCAAAAAAACCTGGATTTTAAATGCTACAGCCTGATTTAATGGGTTTGATGATGAGAATTTCTAAATTTCTAATACAACTTTTAAATCTTACGTGCGTTTAATTTTCTATTGATTTCAGTTCACCATAAACTTCGGTCAATTATTAATACGCTTAGTAACGAACGAGACCGTTTAAAAACGGTTTTAGAATCGGATTCCAGTAACAATGGTCCGCAGGCTGTGATTGCTAATTTACAAAATAGTTTAATTCAAGCTGTGCAACAAAATAATGAATTGCGCTCGCGACTGAATAATATTCACGCCAGTTCGGATATCAGCGAGATAACCGTACCAGTGAGTGTTATTTTGATGGCATTGTTACCTTATAAGAGATTTTTTTATATAAGTACATCAGTTCTCATAATTGACACACATTTTGAGGAAATTTAAAATAAAAATTGAAGCGGACTAAGTTCGATTATAGATTCGATTATAGGTAGTCCTCTCAGTAATAAGATAATTTTTCGTGAAATCTTCAGATAAACTTTGGTTGCCATGAGATACAAAAAATGTTGCATTTTTCGTCAATATTTACTTCACATATTTTACTCTAATCGCATTGCGTATTTACTTCGATATTCTAATTCTAAAAGTTGAACATTAATAGCGATTTTCCTATAGCGTGTGTTGCGCAACGCACCAAAGATTTGATCCAATTTCGTGCAACACCTGGGAAAATTTTGAAAAATTGTAAAGAAAAATGTATCCATCACTTTTTTTTGCTACTTTTTAGCGTAAAAAATGATTTATAGGTAGGTAGTATATTTTAATTATAATTATATAATCGAGACGCTGAAAAACCAAAGGGAATAAATGGCATTTGTGCTAAAATGGAGGAATCCTTATTAGTTAATTGAAAGTTTACATTTAGTAAGAGCTAATTTTTATGCAAAATTACATTTAAAAAAAAAATCACCATACCTCTTGGCTTCTTAGCGCTTTAATTATGAGTCGTGCAATGTAACGTACAGCTACGTATTATGAGTCATCTTATAAAACCTAAGTAGGTGGAAGGTATGGATGCTTTTGTAAAAATTTCGAATGCAACCTGCGTGAAAAATCTGAGTTGCCCCCGCTGAAGTTGAATTCTGGTTTTGGTAGATGAATCAAAAATAAGATACTCTCGAGCATTCATCGTTAGTAATGAAGTTTTTCTGATAAACATGGGTCAGTTATTCTCATGATATTCGTCGATAAAGTTTGCTATCGATTTACAAGCGTCGTCTTTTGTATTTAATAATCTAATTACGAGTAGATATATTCATCTACTTTTTTACGTGTTTCTTTTCGTTGTGTGCGTGATTACCCCAGTAACAAGTAAACAGCAAACAATTTTCGACTCTGACGTGGAAGTTTTCAAGCGATTTTTAGTGTGAAAAAAGGGAACTATTAGGTACTTTTAGTTAATCCGACTAAATTAATTTACCGCTATCGCCAGTTGTAGTTTACGCTAACGCGTGCTCACAGTCTTTCGCGGTCAATGTTATAATAAGGTTAATGGTGGCTACTAGTGGTATATACTTTGGTAAAGTGCTAATATTTACGGTGTTCTAGTATAGTAATTTATATTATGTGCGTTGTGTGTTAAATTAAGCTCGTTCAAAATGAGCGATTGATTTATTTGTTTTTATTTCAAGTGTTTGTCATTGCTTAAGGGATGAATTATCAAATGATTAAAAGTAAAAAATATGTTGAAAAAAATGAGAAAAATTCCATCCCTTTCCTTGTAACTTTACTGATGGAAACCAGTGCAGTTTTACATTGTCTTTTATTTCCTAAAGGTTTGTAAAATTATTTTTGAGAAATTTCGCTTTTGAAGAGGAAATTGAGATCTAGCACATTTTGAATTTTGAGACTATGCATTTAGCAAATTTTGGTATGGAAATGGGAAGGCAAAAACCAAGTATGTCAAACATTTAAGGCAGTTTGGCAATGTATTGAACAAATTTAAGTTGATAGTTTTCGAAAATTCTGTAGGAATGTAATAAAAACGTCTTCTATGGCCCCGTCATTTGTTTTCAGGCACTTATTTACATTTGTCGAAAAATGTGACTTATCTTCTTCTTGCATAAGACTGCGTACACTTGCCTTATGGCCCGTATGTCCTTGACATTTTTTTTTTTTTTGAATGTGCAACTTATCTATGAATACTAGGTGGGTGGTTGTGTACGCTATAGTATGGTGAAAGTCGAATTGTGTAGAAGTGACAAATTTTGAATCTATAATATTTTTCTGTAGCATGGCCAAGCACTTTTTGTTACGTCACCGGCCATTTCGCAGATACCATATTTCGGAATCTAAACTCCAGTTTTCATTTAATATGAATATGAAACGTTTCTTGGTTCAAAACATTTTTTAAATTTGACATTTTGGTGTTATTACAGGCTATGAATACGTCGCTATCGTATAATTCGTTATATGTCAGCACCACCGATATATTTTTTGACGCGGAAGATTTTCTAAATTCGAGTAAGGCGAATGAAGAAACAGTAGCTGGCCTGCCGGAACGCCGGAACGTCGCCGGCAGCGATACGTCTTCCGAAGCCGGATCCATCTCCAGCGAGGAGGGTTCTGTGTCGTCGGAAAATAGCGATGGTGGCGTGTCGGATTATAATCCACGACCTCACGGTGAGCATATGAGTTATGAGAGAGAAAAAAAGAAGGAATTTCTTTGAAGCTGCAAAACCGGTTGAGTTGATGTATTGCTATCCTTTGGACTGGAAGATTTGCTTTGAGTCTAGCGTCTTGTCTAGCGATGGAAAATGTTGTTGAAAGCCACACTCCTAGGATTATTTTTCCGTCTTGAACTGTAGAGCCATTCTCAAAAAATTGTTCTTTGACTTTTATTATTTTAAATTTGGATTCACCGAGTTAACCCGTAAAGGTGACATAATATGTTTCATTAATAAGTTTAAGTTTGTATAGTTGTCGCTAGGAATCTACTCGCTTCAAATTCTAAAAATTCTAGTATGGCTCCATTTTCGTTGCAGAAGTTAAATGCACGATCAGGATAAATCTCCCCCTCTCGCATTTTCAAAATTTTGGAAATAAGCTGATTTCAAGAATTTTCGAATCGTAATTAATGTGTTTGCTAATACGGTTGCAGTTACCGAAGATGTAGTCGTCGTCAAAAATATGACGGGTCACAGGGATAAGTTACCATGTCCGAGACCCAATACGGAGGGTCTATCGCTGTGGAGTTTGCTGCGAAAGAATATTGGCATCGATTTGTCTCGCGTGTCGATGCCTGTTGCCTTGAACGAACCTCTCAGCATGCTACAGGTGAATATGTCTGCCTTTAAGATATTGCCAACTCGCGGTCAAACAGATGTTGAAGAAGAGTTATTATTGGAATAAGCTACTTTTTAGTGCTGAAATAATATGTTGAGGATGTTTGTTGGCAAGTTGATCAACAATCTGAAAACCAAGCGTCTGCAATATTTCAGCCACCTATATTCTGTTGGAAAAAAAAAATCATAAATCATTTCACGTCTCCACAAAATACATCTCTTGCCTGAGTCCAGAATTAGCCAAGTCCGGAAAAAAAACAATCACCAATTTTTTGGACTCAGTAGCCTAACCTTTTGATGTCTGGTACCTAATGCTAATAAATCAGTCAAAAAAATGGACGCTAAGTTGTTTCCTACTTGGCAATTTATACGAGTAGAATAAAACTGGAGATATAATATTATGGACTTTACATCGTGGTTGCGGTTAATAAGCAAAAATCATGGCTTTGAATAGTTTTATTCGATTTCTTGTTCTTTTCTGTATTCCCTTTTTTTTTTTACATGGAAAAATGAAGAAAAAATATTAGAATGAATGGATCATCTCAATTAAGATTTTACAATTTATTTGTACAGTTCATAAATAGTTGGTTCTTGGTACCCGAATATAAACTTTCACCATGCTAAAGTAGATCCCAGAAGCCTGAAAACAGGGCATTAGTTTGGAAAAAATAGTATATTGTTTTTAGTCTTCGCAAGTTTCTTATGCAGTTCATTGTGTTCGTATTTTGCAGAGGCTGTGTGAAGAATTAGAGTACACAGAATTGCTCGATAAAGCCGCCGAAACCGAAGATCCATACGAACGAATGGTGTACGTGGCTGCATTCGCTGTATCCAGTTATGGCTCCTCGTATTATCGTGCCGGTTCAAAACCATTTAATCCGTTACTTGGTGAAACTTACGAATGCGTTAGAGAAGATAAAGGCTTTCGTTTCGTGGCTGAACAAGTAATTAATTCAGTATGAGTAATACTGAGTAATACCAACTGTTTATTGCACAGAGTGCAAATGTAGAGATTAAAAAAGAATGGTTAAAAGATAAGAGGGCAAAGTCCAAAACCGAGATACACGAGAACAGTGGAAAATGAAAAAATACACCTATTGAAACTTGGAAAATGTGACCGAGAGAAAAAGTAATACTGAGCTGCAACGAATAGCAAAAAATACACGAGAGTGCATCGAGCACAATAACACGAATTAAATGAAAAAAATTAATGAAAAATAATTATAGAAAAAATGATAAAAAAAAAAATTCAAAACATTTTTTAGATTGTAAAAAATAAATAATATTTATTCGATCAACTAAAAATAAGTTCCCTTTATACATTTTTTTTCGTTGCGTTTTTACCTTGGAAACCTGCTTTTCGTGCTGTACTTTGTGCCTACGTATTGGATCGAATAATACGAAATGTGTCTAATTGTAAAGTTGAATGCATAAAACTCGGTTGCATGTGATATTATTACACAAACTGGCTTGATTTTCAAAATACAATGGAAAGGAAACTGAGAAAATGAAAAAAGTATCTCAGAATATCTCTTTGTCATTTGTACTCTTCCATGTTGAATTGTTGATAACACATCTATAATGAAGTTTTTTTTGTCTCCTAAACATCTGTCGCAATAATACGTAAATTTCGATTTTTCTTCCTCAGGTTAGTCATCACCCACCTGTCAGTGTTTGTCATGCGGAATCCAAAAACTTCATTATCTGGCAGGATCTTAGAATAAAAACGAAATTTTGGGGAAAGTCCATGGAGTTCCAACCTTTAGGTAATTGTATTGAAATACAATTTTGAATGGTTGATTTTGAGTGGCTTAATTATGAAAAGTTGTTGGTATCCATATGATAAGTAGATTATATAAGCAGTGCCAACACTAGCTACTTATACGAATATATATCGAACGCAGTTTCTGCAATGGGTGTTGAAAAATTTTGGCCTGAAACTACCGTGATCGTGTAGAGCTATAGTTAAATTTATGCACTTCAATTATCGGTGCATCTTTTATTTTTATGAGAAACTAAATTGGTTTATGCATGCAAAAATTAAATGAGCTCCTTCATTCTCCAAAACTATTTGGTTCTGTGACGTATAAGAAAGTTCAAATGATGTAATCGCATATTATGATTCGCTATATCTCGGAGATAAAGAAAATACCCGAATTGAATGAAAGGAGTTTTGCGAATAGGTTTCTGCAGATAGTTCAAAAACCAATGAGGTGTACGAACAATACATTTTTTGCTTTGCAATTAGTGTGAGGATATTTACGTCATCGTCATTCGGACTTTATTATGCGGCATAGACTGGATAGTATTTTGATCATTTTAATGCATTCGGGAATTTCTTTTTTCCCAACTCGGGCACTTCATGAATAATTTTTGCACGGTTCTTATCGTACAGTAATTTCCAAGTTGTTCGATGACGTTAAGTAACTATTCCAACCATTTTGTCTGAAATAATATTTCTATTTATTATTTATAGAATTTGAAATTCGTATGATTGAGTTACTTATACCCTGAAAACTATAGATAAGTACCGTATAGTTGTATCACAAAAATTGATCTCATGACCTTGAGTATGATGCAATTATAAGAATTTTTTCGATTCGTCATTATTTATTGTAAATATTCGATCATCAATCATTTTTATATTTGATGTTAATTAGAGTTGTAAAATACTTCGCTGTTCTATTTGAAGATTAGCTAGCGTCAAATTCAAGTAAATATATTTTTAATGGAAATGAAACTTGATCAAAGACATAGCCCTATCTTCGTTGAAGAGATGATTCTTCGAAACGAATATTAGATTTAATTTCTTCGTTTCCATTAGATTAATTAAATTTTTTTTTTGAACGAAGTTTGGTAAGTTATCTATTGAATAATACGTTTGTTACTCTATATAATTATTTATGTTTTTTCCTCATTTCAGGCCACGTTAATTTGAAAATACTTCGACCCGACTGCCATGATAATTATAGATGGAATAAGGTTACCACGTGTGTCCATAATTTATTTTCGGGGCAAAGATGGGCAGATTTATCGGGAGAGGTGAAAATTGAAGATTTGGACAAAAATATTATATGTAAATTAACATTCGTAAAGGTAAACACCTTATCAAGTTGCTTATTTAAAATATTTTATAGTTGTTTTTAAGTTTCTGGTTGAATATATTCTTACCGGTTACACGAATCTGATTTCGTTATAATATATGGTGAGTGTGATTTCCCATATTGTAATGTATGATAAATGAGCCGTTGAGAAAGGGAGACGAATCTATCACTTGTTAAATTTCACTATTGAAAATAGAAATACATAAAACTAACATCTGCGTGATTCAATGTACTTACATGTTATGCTTGAAAAAGATTGTGGATCTGAGAACCAAAGAAAAAAAATTCATGATAGAAATTTATTGATAAAGAGATAGATAGGTAGGTATGTTTGATATTGACTATTTTTGATGTAGTTTATTGTGTGCTTTGATTTGTAAAGAGAACTCATGTTCACTTTGCTGTTGAATGTGCGAGAATGTTGTATTTATTCCTAACCTAATTGTACATTTTTGTTTCCACGACTCATACATACGTACCATGTGATCTATTGCAGCCTAATTACTGGTCGGCCAAAAGAAATGAAGTTATTGGTACGATCACCGATGAGAAGGGTAATGTGGTTCGAAAATTATTCGGCAAATGGAACGAGGCCTTATACTGTGGTGTGCCACCTTCAGCTAAATGCATTTGGAGACCTGGTAAAAGTTTTTATAATTTCATATTTTGTGTGTCATCAGTCATGACCTGTCTGTAGTATGAACTCGACCTTATTGGTGAAAATTTTTTTATAGGCACGATGCCGGAGAATCACGAAATGTATTACGGTTTCACTAGATTTGCCATTGAGTTGAATGAACTCGATCCAGAAGCGGCAAAATATTTACCAAAAACAGATACTCGATTTAGGCCTGATCAGAGGTAAATAAAAGGGAATTTATAATAATTTTTGCTAAAGGAGTCGATATAAAACTATGCCCGCATAGAAAAAATGATTTAGGATTCGTAAAAATTACGATATTTCTGGAAAATGTAGCGATTATTACGGGGAAGGCTGTTAAAAAGGCGACGATAAACTAAATTGAAAACAATATTATGCATTTGCGAACTCGGTTTTTTTTTTTTCACGTTTGTTATTATTTGTAATCAACTGGGGTGCTGTGATCTCCCAAGGCTTACGAGGAATGCCCCCCCCCTCCAGGTCAACTAGCAATGATGACACCCCCCCGTGCGCGAGAATAAATTTTTGGCATTCGATCATCTTTAAAATTCTTTTCTAAATTTGAAAAACAATCCCCTCCCCCAAATCGTAAACGAGGAGTTGCTCCTCAAAATTATGCCTTCACGGCACCCCTGCTAATCATTGATCATTGATTCGTTGATATTAAATCCCAATATTTTATTTCAGGTTATTGGAAGAAGGCGATTTAACCTCAGCAGAAAACATCAAGTCTGAACTCGAACAAAAACAGCGTGAAAGGCGCAAACAAATGGAGGAAGCAAATGTACATTACGAACCAAAATGGTTCAAGTAAGAAAATTATTAATTTTTTTGAACAATTTTATAATCCATTTTAATTTTAATGATAAAAAATGAAGGTATTAATCTGTTGAAATTCGTTTCGAAAATAAATTTTGCTTTTGCTCTTTTTACCTTCCTATATGTATAGGTATAGCTATCTAGGATTTATCAAATAGGTAGGACGAAATAAAGTAGATTTTTACAATCTGGTGAATGGATGCTTTAACCCATTGCTGATATCAAAACAAAATTTTGAAAAGTCCAATATCAAAAATCGCCCTTTTTCATTAATTTGCACTCCTCAATCGTATCGACAGACTGCACATTATTACGTTTTTATTGACTGCTTACAGAGCCACATAAATTGCTTTCATTTTTATCATGTCTCATTTGTTTCTAATAAATGGATTCAATTTTCAATTTTCAGATCAAAGACTGATCCCAATGGCGAAGAAATTTGGGAATTTACCGGCAAATATTGGGAATGTAAGAAAAATCCCGGATTTGCTAACATGAGCTTAGAACAGCTTTGGTAATCTGTCGAGGATTTATTCGTCTTTTGTTTTATTCATTGTATTTATTCATTTTATTTCCTTCCGTTATTTTTTTCTTCTACGTAGAACAAACGTACGAACAAAATAACCGCGACTGTATTGAGAATACGTACGTAATTTTATATTCGAGAGCATATAGAAAGATTTTTTCTTCTTTACACAAATATATAAATACCGAAGAAAAGTACAAAGGATTTCAAAGAGAAACACCAAGAAAGAAGAGAGGAGCTGTTTCATTTTCTGCTTTATTAAAGAAAACCCGTGTGCGATTTATTCAAAAAGCTAATCTGCATTTTGAGGCACTATGTCAGTCCTCGAAGCGAGTTTCCAAGAATACGAATAGTAAGTGAATTTGCAGATATTGGAGCACAATAGCCCCTTCCTTCCTTCTTTCCATTCGTACGCTTATGCTGACGAATCAATATCGTGTCTCCCAATTTTATAGCTCGTCTCTTAACGAAAACGGACAAATATGTCAGTAAAAAAAAAAAATTATTATTTTTTATACTTTACTATTATTGTTATTTTACCATAACCCGCGTACTTTATTACGTTTTCCAAATTATTTATTTATTTGTACGCGCAATGAAAATATTTTCTCCTTTTTCCCCCTTTTTTAGCGATTTTATGCAGATATGATGCATGAGTTAGAAGTGGGCAACGGTACTAGTCAAGGCAGTTTGTTTTTGATTGTGTGAGTAGGTCATTTAGATCTTTTTTTTTTTTTTTTTTTTTTTTGGTCATGTTTTTCTTATTTAAAGAAAAGTCGTCAAAGTGTTACCACGTTTTTATTGTTTGAAAGTGAAGCCCTTAAGAAACATGACAGAAATATTCTCTATAATCTTCGCACAGTTTCTTTATCATGATTTTTGTTTGGTCATGGCCTTCAATATTCCGTAATTTCATTAATTTTTTTTTTCTTTCAAACAAATGTTAAGAATGGTTAGAGCGACTAAAAGGCGAAGAGTACTCGGAAAATGTGAAAAATCGATTGGATTAGAGGGCCAGTTTTTGAACAAAAAACGACTGATTTTTTGATTTTCTTTGTAATCTTTTGAAACTAGTTTTCTCGTCTTCATTTTCGAGTCCGTATAAGGTGAAGGTTGTTTTCAAAAGTCTCATGGACAGGAAGTCTCACCACTTTGATAAAAAAAGCGGGTAAAGTAAGTTGTTCCAAAATTCGCATAGAGGGCTGAAATATTGAAGGGTTATACCCTTCACTATTTCAGCCCTTCAGAGTTTCAGACTAAGTGATGGTGTTCTTCATAATAATCTTGCTATGTCAGGCTAAAATTCAAACATTTTTTCTTTGCTATTCCACTTTTTTTATGGTTCAGTGCGAAAAGTTTTTCATTCATTTTATTGCATTCGTCAGGAGATTAAAAACAAAATTGGTATTGATTAAGACTGTGTATACAATTTAGTCTATGCAATTTTCAATTTTCTTTGTTTTTCCGTTAAATAAGAACATTTTCTTTATATGAGATCATAGAACTTCGAATAAAAGTCTCTTTAATAATACTAAAAATTTTGAAATACCTACTAGAATGGATGCAAGACTCTTGCCCTGGACCATCGACTTCAAGTAGAGTATTACTCAGGCTTATCTAATATTCCTCTCCCTTCGTTGAACCAGATGGAAAAATAAAGAGAAAATGAAAAAGAATACACTAAGTAATCATTTCGGTTTCATTTCACTTGTGGCGACAAAAATAGTTTTTTGTTGCTGTGGATGTATTCATGCCTTATAATTCTTTCATTTCTAATTTTTTGATTTTATGAAAAAAAATCTTAGTTAGGTACAAGCTTGCCGATCCTATCCAAAACTATTCAACATTTTGTATGTCCGGCTACGCTATAAATAATTTGGAACAACTGATTTAATCTCATTTCAGTCTGAAAACATCAAAGTGATGAGAGTTCCTTTTTACAAGACCTTGATTTCTGTTACTTTTTATTTTTCTTTTACTTCTTCGAAAGAAATAAGTCTAAATAGTTTTCCATTTTTTCAAGATGATTTTTGACTTTTTGGGCAACCCACTTTAAAATTCGGCTAAGCTATACGTGTTCATTGATTATTGCGAATCATATTTACTTAATTCGTATCACAGAACAGCAGGTATAAAATGAAATACGATGCTACTTTTTCTGTATTCACTGATATATTCATAATTTCAGTCAGATAAGAAATAAGACGTATTTTTTTTTGTACCTTTTCCTATACTTACGATTATTTTATTTATTTTCTGAGTACTCTTTTTGTTTTGAATTTATTTAATGAAATTTCGTTTTCGTCTTGTTCTTGCTTATTTCATGAAGTACCTAGGTACCTATGTAGTAGAAGCCATCAGTTTCGTTTTTCGTCATTTCAAAAGGTTTCAAAAATACGAGATTTAGTCGAATGGTAATGTGCTTATTTGTATAATACTTTTTTAAATCTCATGTTCTGAAGATGAAGTATAATTATATTAAAAATCAACGTTTAGTTACGTATCTGTTGAACACAGTCAAAATTAAGCGAGAAGAGTGGGTGAATTATTATGAAATTTTAAAGAGAAAACACACTCTTAATTTTAATATAAATTTAAATTATTGTTTTTGTGTATTGCATTTCGATGTTCATCTTCTTATCCTTTCAATTTTCGCGTCAATTAGCCTTATTTTTTCCTTTTTTTATTCGAATTATTTCAATTTTTTCCCTTACTTTTTTGGTTGCAGTCAAATAGTTTGACGAATATCACATTTTCACCTTTTGCTTGCTTATGTTTGTTGTCTTTATTTTGTTTACCATATCTTTTTTCCTTTTTTTCCCTCTCCGAATAGTACTTTTTATTTTGAAAACTGTATGGTTTAAGAGTTACCAGTTTTACCTCGGTATTAATGATCTATTGTACTTACTCGTATGTATTCCGTTTATATTTAGTCCCAGTTCCCGGTAATGATTGTGATTTGTTAAGACCTAAAAAAAAAAATGTTCTAATTATCGGGTGTACGTACGTATAGAAGTCAAAAATCAGAATTCTTAGTTTCTGTTCCTCATAATATTATCATCGGAGGACTTCTCGTTGTTTTGTTTTAAATTTTTATATTCTTACGCGTGGAAAAATTCAATAGTTATATGTTACCAACTGAATATTTTTGAAAAATCTACATTTTAATCTGACTTACTGAGCTGAAACTCGGAAAGTTATTTAATTTATCAAACTTTGAAGTTGAAAAATATTTATGCTGACAATTTGTCAACAACTTATGAGAAAATCTACCAATTGTCGACTATAATTATTGTGCTTGAAAATGGGAATTTAATTTAGGCCTTCTATACCTTATGGTTTGATAAGTGAAGTTGGTTCTAGTTTTTTTATATTCTTTGGTTTTCAATCGTGAATCTTCTTAACGAGATTATGAAAAAAATTGGAATCATTTCTTTCAGACAACGAATGCTAGGGACTTAACTTCTAGCAAGATTAGTTTTATTAGGTGCCGTCCAACGCTCGAGTTTTCAGTATAGGTACATATCTTGATTCTGGGCTTATAAATGAAGTTCTTTCACAAGGATTAATAATTATTATCAACCGAATTTGATGTAGTTTACGTTGTGATGGATTTGTGCAAGGGAATTGAAGTCTTCTTGCTCGTTCAGTGTCTTCTTTTAGTGACCCCAGAATCATTTAGATTCATGTTCAGTAATATTTTCACGGTTTAGAATAGTGCCGTAAAAAGACTGATTATCAGGTATTGGCTCGATCTGCAAAAGGAAATTATCGGATAATAGTTTCACTATATACAATTAAACTGCGTGGATTTTACACGATTACCATTATGTCCTTATGTCGATATAGTGAATAATTTGTTTATTCGTAATTTCTTCTTTATTTCTTTCATTTTGCTGTAGAAAAATATTCAAAAACTCATAATTATTGTCCTTTAAAATTTTTCATATATTCATGAATACCAGTTTATGCGAAGTGTTAATGTATTTATTGGAATCTATTGGTAGCATCTTTTGTCGCGTGATTTCTGATTTTTCTGCAATTATTAATTCGCTGTTTGTTATAATTATATTACCATTTAGTTTATTATGAAAATTTGTTGTTCATTTGTTTTATATTTTGAAATCAAAATTTTTACATGTTTTAAATAAATCCTTTTAGTTGCCTTTTCTCGTTTACTTATTGAACGCAGAGTGTCAAGGTTTTGATGATGAAAATGTGTTGTTTTTGTGATGCAGGAGGGTAAAAACGACAGAACTGAATCTGATTGAAATTAAGAGCTTCATTAAATTTTAGATGCCTAGTTCAGTTCAGTGGCAATATCCCCAGTCCTCTCTCCTCAGTTTGTTACTGCCGCCTGTTACTGTCACAGATATGTGGTTACTGTCCTACTCTTACGGCTTACTGGACGAATTGAAGTTGACTACAGCGACTCTATATATGAAAAAGTAAACTGCGAGTTGAAATTGCATTGATCTAATAGTTTTTAAATAATCTATGTAAAGCTGAAATCTTGCAACAACTGCAACAACTACAACAACCAACAACTATCTTCAGGCAGCATGGCGCCATTACTCGAACTCTAATGTTTTTAATTTTCATTTTTCAAGTTCAGAATTCGAATAATAGTTAAGTTTTAGTAGTTTAGTGCGTAATTTTGGTTCGCAATCGTGGTAAAAGTACGTGTAGTTTTTAGTTACTCGTTGATTTTGATATATTTCGGTTAATGATTTCGTTATATTTTAATTGATATAGAAGTAGTAATATCGTGTTGAATGAATCGATTGATATATGTGCTTGCGTGAAGTTTGTATTTGGTTCGGTTCTTGGTGCGTAATGTGTAACATCATCCGTCATGTCTGATATTTCCCAGGAGTGCCAGGGCTTTTGGTTTCTGCGGCCAACGAGTTACAGTGAGTATTGCACGAGAGAAATTGAAATTTGTCTTCGTTCTCCTGCGAATTTATCTATCGGAGACGTCACTCAACTTTTACTATCACTGAATACTGATTACAAATGCTCAACTATTTACTCCCTTTCCAACGTGTTGCATCTAATCTTTTCAGATTTTCCCCGAAATGAATTTCATTGAAGTACTCGACTTTCCTGCTATAGTACCAAAACCACTTATTCACAACAGTTGTACGTGTGGTATTCAGTCTATTAATTTTATCATTTAATTTACGGTTTTGTCTTTTGCAGGGTAAGTGTCTTAATCATTTCGTGGTTGACCGAATCGCCGAATAATTTGCTCTCCAAATTGCTTCTTACTGATTGAATTTGCTGTGGTTCTGGATATTCAAAACGTTGAATGAATTGCTGCTTAACACGAACGTTGGATTCTTTCAATACGGTTGTTATAAAGTTTTCTTAGTCCTTGTGAATTTACCTTCGTAAACTGTGTTTTTTTTCGCAGAAAAGACAGACGTTCAACTTGAATATTGTTGGGTTAATTCTTGAGAATAGTCCAATTGTGAAAGCCATTACCATTTGAATATTGCGTGCTAATTTGAAATTTAAACGATTCTCAGTACCAACGTAGGTACGGAAAAATCTTCAAATTGAAATTCCAAATATTGCATCGTGAATTACTAATTGCAACAAATGCTTCCTAACGTGTAAAATTTATCACATTAGTACGCATACTATGTTTTAAACTATGCACAAATGTTCTTACCCGTCACCACACGAAGAGAGGATAAATGTCATGATGAGAGAGATGATACTGCTGTATGGCTGCTTTGTTTTATTGATGATGGATGTCTTAAAATTATATTTAGTCCCTTGCAAATTTTAGGTGTAAGATATTAACGAATAGCCATATCGTATTCGTATTCGTACCTGATTACATATTTACAAACTGACTGATGAAGTTTTTCCATTTTCCCTTCCCCCATTTTGGAAGCATTGCTAACTATTTTCATGATAGGAGTGACGTGAAAATCTTTTCACAGTGACTAATGTTTGTGCTAAGAAATGAGTAGGTTTAAAAACTGACGTTACTCACATCACAAGTATTCTCTTATCTTCATTGATGATCTGGAAAACCGTATTATGTTAGTATAACTTGTTTTCCCTGTGACAATGAATTTTTATTTAGTTTTGAAATAGATATCGTCAGCCATGGTCATCAGCAGGTTAAATTTATAAATACAATCAACATATCCCGAGGAAAAAAAATTGACCAATTTTAAAGTATGATATCATCGATTTGAGGGTGCTAAATCGGGATTTCAAGCCAAATTTTTGCTACTTGCCTCGATGAAATGAGGCTGAAAGATGACTGAACAATGAAATACATAATTAATTACCAAAGGTGATTTATCATGGGATAAAAATTCAAGGGTTCTGAAGTTGAATTTAATGCTCAATTTTAGCTTTTTGTCTTCTTTATTACCGATAGTTACTGGAGTTAGATTAAGCCAAAATTTGATGTTGAAAAAAATTTTTTTTTTGGTTTTTACAAATTATTTCAATCTCCAATTCAACTCTATCCATCGATGAAATTAACTTTCCTTCTACTGATTGATGATAAAATAACCGAATAGAAAAAATTGAATAAAAGTTATTATAACCCGTGTTTAAACAAATTCGTCTGTTGCATTTAGACCTTTCCAATGTTCTCCTATTTTTAACTTATACCCAGTTGAAATTAGTGAATTTTTATAATAAGCTTTGATTTAGTTATATTTATTCAGTTTTTGCCTTAGACTGAGCTCGAACCTGGCCAAGCCAGCATGCTCACCACTTGGCCACCTCGCTAGTGTTCGGATTGCTTACAATGTCTCTACTCTCTAGACTTCATCACATTCTCAATTTCCCATTTGAGGCTGTAAATCTTGGAGCTAAGCAGTGCTTTAACGCACGTGCAATCGAAACATTCTAAAGCAATTCACCAAGAAAAAAAAATTACCAAATATGCGTCGAAAAAATAAATTACCATGTTGAAAAGGCGCATTTGTGTTGTGAAGTTGATACAGTAGGCAAATAAATGGCAAACGACAATTAAATTTTGTTCACGAAACTCTCCCTAAAATAAATAATGGTTTTACGGGCACCACCATCAGTACGGTTTGCGTTTTCGATTGATTAATTAAATATGGGCGAGAGATCGTTTCGACGTTTATAATTGTCACTGCGACGTCAATGAGGTAGAATACTTTAGCAGCGCCTAGAAAACCTAAAATTTGAATACTATAGTTTTGTCGACAATCGCCATCGTTTCCACGCGAAATTTAATTAATATGGTTGCTGCTGCCGTGTCCCAATGCCCCCTTCGCCTCAGCTACCTTTCTCCAATCCTTTCTCGTGGGCCTACCTACGGTATGCTTCTTGTCGTAGCAAATTCAATGACAAATGAAAAATATTTTCTGAATGCGAATTCGTTAGAAAAGAATGTGAAGATTTGAGCCTTTTCTAGCAAATTGTATTTTCTTTTTTCTACAAAGGATAGATGTGCGTCCCAAAAGCCGGTTTGCATCTTCTTGAAAATAAATAGAAATTGAGCTACTAGCCTGAGAAAGTCTATTTGCAAAGAATTACCCGTTTCCAATACAATTTTCTAGTAAGTTGGTCGATTTGTTGAGCCACTGCACTAATTTTATCTTTGGAGCGAGGTAAAATAGAGTACCCAAATAGATGATTTTAAAAATCAAAATTTTTTGCAATTCAGTTACTAAAAGAGGTAACCATCTAAAATTTTCATTCGAAATGTTATATATTGTATTTGCTTTTACCTTCTAGCTGAGCTGGATGAAGATATGCAAATAATATGAATTTTATTGAATAAAGTTTTCAGATATAAATGCTTTCATCTTCATGCGCTTCCCAATTTACTGTTTTCAAAGTTTAGGAATTCAACTTTTTTCTCGTATCGTAGTTGAATAAAAGTATTCAAAATCGTCTTTTAATTGCTCAAAATATAAACATTTGAAATTTTCTCCAAGAAATTGAAAAAATTTCAAACTGTTGGGAAGTTTTGTTTTGTAAAATCTTCATCAAGCATAGTGAAAAGGTCATACCGAAATGAAGTTTTGCATTGTTGCTCTTTTACAACAACTGAAATGCTGAAATTTTGATCTTTTTACTCGTACATTTTTCCAAAATAAATCATTCTATGTATCTACTCGTAATTTAATTTCACTCGCATTATTTTATAGCATATTATGATCACTTACAAAAGAAAATTAATTCCACATCCAACAATTCGTCGAGTTATTTCCCCTTTTTATTTTAGCCCAAGAAAGTAGGTGCCCTACGATTTCGATACTGAAAATTTGATGGAAACAATGGAACAAACTTTTTCAAAAACGCCCACTTCGAATTATTGTTTCCCGAATATACGTAATTTCAAATCTTTTGTTTCTAAGGTTTTCCAAAATTGCTTCAATTTATAAAGGCCCCAAAATTATTTAATTCGAATTCTACGTATAACTTGCGCCTGTTTCATACCTGCAACTTCTATTGTGAAATTGAAATTTAATAATGAGCTTTTAGCATAAAGGAAGCAGGTCCAATGAGATTAGAGGCGCCGTATAATCTACAATTATCATTCTCGAAAAGTTATGAATTTAGGTTTAATTAGCCTGCGTTGAAGTATTTGTAAAGTTCTCTGGGTACACCTATTCACTCTTTCTTGTGATGTTGTGAAGCATGCAAAATTATTTCATTACTTTGGGACCTAAGAATTTCTTTGGTTTAGTTCGTATAATAATGAAAGTTTGAGAAACACAAAAGAGGAAGGGAATACATGTTTGACTTAGAAAAGCAAAGAAAAGCAACACTGGGAGAAAAGGGTAGTGTAGTGCATCAGTTACTCATAGTTGATCAGTTTTATTATATGTACGTTTTTATTTGACCACATCTGCATATACATGTTGCAGTCTTACCTAAAATGAACCGCATTTAGTTATAGTCAGCAGTTTTTTGGAAAATCGTGTCAAACAGTGTTCAGGTCATAATAATCATCTATTTTCAGTTTCCAATGAAAACTGATAGTTTGAACCAGCGGAGTAGCTAAAAATTTTCTAAGCGAAGGGTCGAGTCTTATCCCTTGAAGACAGAAATTTTGTGAAAATTTGCGTCAAGCTGGAAAAATTTTTTACGTGTGAACATCTTCATTTCGGTCAAGCGCGAGTAAAATTAATTAATTGGATATTAATGGGAAATGATTTCGATAGTCGAATTTGGTGCTTAAAGTAAAACATAATGTGAACGTAAATGATGCGCGCGCCGTTACCAGTTGTTGAACGATTCTTCTTATCAATTAGGAATGCGAGGCACCGATAAGAAGCGCTAAATAGCCACCAAAAACTCGATGAAATGAAAAATATGATCCTGATGCGTGTATTAATAAATTTTACGTAGCTTTTGAAGAATTTAAATTTCACTGGTATAATAGAATTTGGGTGAAGATATTGTAGGGTTAGGTGTACTTTGGCAACGCTGTTTTATGTACTTATGTACCTATTTTTCAAAGATTTTGGAATCATTCGTTCTTATCCTTCGTTCGTATCTCGAGTTGTGGTTTAAACGAATGGAAAAATTAATTTATTAAAAATTGTGAATTTAACACTAATATCAGTCTTTTTATTGTTCGGCTATTTCTACAAGTATTTTGATGAACTTTTTTTTATTCGGTGGTACGCTAAACCCAGTGATGTAAATACTCTTGAATTGAAGGAGTCTTTACAGCTGAATACCTCGCCTCGTACCTGTGTTTCAAACGCGAGTAATGCATAATATTTACATCATTTTTTATTTTCATTAAAAACCAAATCTTTACACCAGATGAAGCTGTGTTAAAATACTTGAGTTAGAGAAATAAAGCAGTTTTTCATCTTACAAACGAGAGGTACCTCAGTACTGTACAGTTTTTGAAGCAAATGGTTATATGCTTTTATTCACACGTTTTCAACCTGGCGTACCTAACTACACAAAATAGGTACGTAGGTACCTTCTTTTATTTACCATTTTTGGTTGCTTTCATGCGATAAACATACAAAAAAATGGAAAATAAATATTTTTTGAAAGCTACTGAAGGAGTTAATGGTACTGTTTGAGCGCTTGTTCATTCACACAATGACTGGGAAACTGCTTGCAAAAGAGTTGAATTGATGGTGTAGGTTTACCTACCTACTGACGATTAACAGTTTATTCAATAAAATTGTATCGAGGAGAAATTAGAATTCAGTTGTGGCTAAGATGAAAATCAAAGGAACTTGAACTTGATTTGAGACATACATCAATGATATCGAATTATAAAAATTGCTGTTCGTTATTCGCGCAAGTGCACATCCATTGAAAAGCAGTTTAGGAAATCAGTTAATTTAACAAGGATCTAGCAACAAATTATTTACTGTCAGCCTTTGTACTGTCAATGGTTCCCTATTTTTCGAATGGTACGAAATTTGGTGTCTGTTTGTTCAAGAAAAAAGAAAGTAATTTTCTGTTGTTTTTTTTTTTTATCAACTTGAAACCCTTTTTCCTTTTTTTTGTTTTAATCTGCTCGTATGCATTAAGGAATAGATTTGTCGAATGGATTACACAAAGATCTTTTTAGATTTTCTCGACTTTCTCTTTTCGTCTTTTCCTGTTTTTCCATCCTTCACTTTTTCCTTTTATCTTTGAAGAAAAATTCGCACGAATGCCAAAAAAAATTGGTTCATTCGCCAAAGAATAAAAATTCCTTATCGGTTTTTCATCCATTTTTATTCCTTTCCTTTTTACAAACGAGTTGGAGTTTTTTTTCTCCAACTTTAATTCATTCCGTACGAGTGAATTTAAATACCGAATAAGAAAAATTGAGCAAAAAAAAAAAAAAGTAGGATGATGAAAAGTTAGAACGTCACAATTATTTTATGGTTATATTAAGACTTTTATTCTCACAAAGGAATATTTTTTGGCGATAAATAAACGTACAAATTTTTCAAGTCGTTTTTCACGAATTGAATCTACAATGGAAAAAAAAGTATAAAAAGTGCTTTTTCAGCTCTATTTTACTTTTGTCGAGATAAACGTTATTTTTCTCTCGTACGAATTTTTAGGGATTTATAGCGAGAAAGGACATTTTGGTAATAAAAGGAAAAGGTGACTGTTTTTCCCTGTTGGTAAATTGCTGGATATGCGAAAAGTTTGAAGGATGAATTATATTCCATAAGTCAGATGTTAGTCGTAGTTCCTATATTCTCTGATTATAAGAATCCAAACAAAATAAAAAAACAATACACACAAAAAAAAGAGTGAAGTATAGTATTTGTGTGTCCTGAATAGTTGAATATATTGTAGAATTAGTAAGAAAAATAACAGTAAATACCCATCTATCTTGATGTGGCGTATAAATGAGAATGGTTTAGCTTAAAAGGGTAACACTGGGAATTCTATTAGTTTTATTAACCTTTCTCTATTTTTGTATTTGGAAAGTAATGTTTTCTTTCGATGTACTTTATCTCCGTTCCTAATGAAGATACAAAAAAATTATCAAAATAAAAGTTGTAGGAAATTTGACGGGAAAAAACTTTTGTTACATCAATTTTTTCTAAAAAATCGATAGTTGAAGAGTTATAGACGAAAAGCTAGTTTTGGTCCCCTTCAATTCACTATACAAGAGGTTTACCAAATCTCTTAGAAGGCAGGACTTTTGGTACTTTATTTAGGGGTATGAAAGATACCCACAGCCTGCAGTCCTGTTTTGTTTGATTTTTTCGTTTTTATTTCTATTTTTCCTGTATTAATGCATGGTAACACTGTGAGAAAAAATATAAATAATCGCTCCTTCCGTAAAAAGGTTATCGCGAATCAAAAAAATAACTTCTATTTTTGAAAGCTGGTTGTTGTGCAAATACTTCTTCTCTTTGTTGGTATATTATCCTTCAATCCTAAAGCGCTTTTTATTTTCTCTTTGATTTTTCTCCTTCAGTGCCTTCAGTTTGTGGGTACATAAATTTGAATTTGTGCGTTACGGTATCATGTTGTAACCTCGAAGAAATTTTGATATTGTACTGTGGAATGTGCCAATTTTCAGTTCGTATAAAATTGTTTTCACAATATACCGAAATCTTGAAACGGGGTAAAAAAGGCCCAAATTGGATCTTGTAGAGTATAACAAAAAAATGGAAGTTTTCATTTTGATTTGGGTTATTTGTAAATAAAACTATCGAAATTTTTTCACTTTCAAAACAATTTCTTGTGAGATTTTACCTATTCCACTGCATGCTATTCAGTATTACATATTTATTTCTTATGGTATAGATCCGGTATTGTTTCATGAATAAGAAATCGGCCCCTCTGACTACTCTAATTCTGAGGAGTGTCATAATTTCTCTTGAATCTCACGTGTGTCAGTAGCTATAAATTATAGTTAGAAGAACTTATACAGATGCTATGTTCTCATGCACCTGAGTAATTTCAATAAAAACGATTATTTGAAAGAATGTTTTAAACAACTATTAAAAATTCAAACGTAAAAATGTTTTAATGTACAACAATATAAAATTTTTTTCACATAACAACACAAAGAAAAATAAAAATTTTCATTCAATAAATAAAAAGGGGAAAACACCATATATATAGATATGATACAATTTGAAGGAAGTAAAATAAATTTTTGTTTTTACGTTTTGTATAAAGCAAAAAAAAAACACGAAAACATGGTTTCCAATGAATTTATGAAAGTTGTATACAAATGTAAAACAAGGATAGGGAAACACAATAAGTAAAAATTGGAACTTTCGTTTTATATACAAGATTCTTGTAAACGATGCGAGGCAGTGACCACTTCTGGTCCAACTTTATGGTTATGAGCTGGTTTAAGGACAACTGTCTCGGCAGGATATATCGTTGTTCCTCGACTATTTAGTGGTAATAATCTCTGATTGAAAAAAAAAATTTAGTTAGTAACATTGACGATGTTATGAAATAAATATGTAATAAGATTTTACTTACATTCATTTGTAAAGAATCTTTATCTAAGTGACAATGATTCCGATGAATTTTTAAATCAAGCCTTTCCTCAGACTCAACTTCTGATATGTCTGGAGGACTCTTTTTATGTCGTCTCAGTGGTGGCGTTTTTTGAAACTTTGAGAAGGTCTTCAGTACTTTTCGCTCTAAAACATATGATAATGAAACTTGAATATGATTGGTGAAAACAATGTCAATAGATGAGTAATATTATCTAATCCCTATATCTATGCTCTTGAGGGTCAAATAAATTTGGCTTTCGTATTGTGAGGATTGGAAGTTATAGTGTTGAGTCTGGCATTGTCAAATATTTTTTATAGTGAACATTAGGGTTAACGTGAAATAAAGCTAATATTTGCATTTACGGATTATGAACCCCCTTGAGGTATCGCTTTTTTGTTAAACCTAAGGGGCTGAAATTTTGAATTTTTTTTTTTTCATGACAAGAAATCATTCTGCAGTGTGGGAGATGAAGTGTTCAAAATCTTTAAAATAAAGACCACGCATAGTGAATTAAAATTAGTGTACCTGGTTGGGTAATAACAATAATAGTGTACTGCAAACTAAAATTTTATGCATTTTATAGTGAATTTTCGCATAAAAAGTAAAAAGGGTAGTCTACAAGATAGTCAAGCAGTACACAAACCTTCAAATTTTTTACGGCTCAATATCTCATAAATGAAACAATAAATCTTTTTTGTTCTGAACCATTTAAGAATTGAAAGTTATAATTGAGAGTTGGAAAACCTAAAGACAAAAAAAAATTTTAAGCCGAACTTTTTGGCATATTCTCCTCTCTCAAGTCCTCATTAACATGGGAAACATTGTTGTTTCATTTCACAATAGAAATACGAGAATAAATTTTCATTTCTCTCTGAATTTATTAAAAGGTTTAGAAAAAAAGAGATTTTTATAAATACAATCGACGCAGCCATCCATAGTATAATACCTCTTTTTGAGGAAAAAAAAAATCGCATTGAATTTTTGCTTTTCCTGAATTCCTGCTGCGAATACATAATACTACTTCGATAATGGCGTCGCAAACATTTCGATACAATTGGATGAATTTTTCCGAAAAAAAAAAAGAAAAAAAAGGTAAAAATTGGTGGAGGACCTTCCATTGGACGAATACGCATTAATAAGGAAGTTAAACTTTTACTTCGCATAATAATTATTTTTTAAAAGTCGCATTCGAAACACTTTTACTCACTTTTTTATTTAATTGCAGGAAGCCAGAGAAATAGAACGGAACAGGAACCAGCCATTATATAGTCAGCTGGAACGGGTTTCGTTGAAAACCCTTTTTTTCCTCAATTTTTTTTTTTATTCTTTTCATTTTACTCTGCTATCATTTTTTTCCCTTCCCAACTGCTTTTGCACCTTTTTTTCCTATTTTCTTTTTAAAAGAGTTTTTGAGGTCAAGCCTCAGGTACAGATTGTGGAAAAGCTGACAATAAATAATATAGGTAGGTGCGTAGCCAAGATATTTTGTCAGGGTAGTAGTAGGGAGAGGGGGTGTCATCAGCTTTCAGTCAGGCTATGCTGAGTATCCTCTTCTCTAATATATATACAAAGACGATTTGCGACTTGCTGTTTGCATGCGTGTTAGTGTGTCAGTGTATATGTTAGCGTAATAGTGAATAATGAGGAATTTTTAATAATTCCTGGTCGATTTAAAAATGACGGCCATTTGAATGATTGAAAAATTTTATAGGTTTTGACTGGCCAAAATTAGTAACAATGAAAAATGGCGCCGTTTTACATTATTCCCATTCGTTGCGGGAATACCTTTTTTATCAATATGGTTTGGCTAGAAATTATTCAAAAAATGTCACGCATCAAACGGTCATTTTGAAAATGTAAAGTAAATGTAAAATAGATAGAGAATCGTGTCAAGTATGCAATATGATGTAGACTATTCGGTTATTATCGATTATGTATGTCGCAGTCAATTTTGAACAGTTTATTAGATTGTCATATGTAGATTACCTAGTCTGTTTAATGTGGGGGTAGGGGAGGTGGGTGGTGACAATTTAATAACGTCTAGGTATTATTAAAATAGTCTAGATAGTCTACATAATGATGACTAAGTTTAAATCCGATTTTATTTCTAGATAGTCTACATATAATTTTATTATTTACATTTTCTGAGGTTATTTTTCATTTCTTAGAAATGCCTATTGGTTCCGGACATTTTCTTCAGATTGACTTATTTATTAATAAATTCTGTCGGAATCGTTTGGTCATAATTCAAAATGGCGCCGAAATTTATAACTAGTTGCCAGAGTTAATGAAATTTTTCAATCATTCAAATGGCCGTCATTTTTTAAATTGACCCGGAATTATCAAAAAATCCTCATTATTCACTATTACGCTAACATATACATGAGCGAATATGCAATTACATATAAAGACAAGTTGACACTTCGTTTTCAGTAATCTCCTCGACCTCTAAATAATTCATCAAAAAATTAATACTCGTATCATAATTGAAGAAGAATGCAAGAAATATTTTTGAAGTACTCAATTTGATAATTAATCAGTTTTCTCAAAAGTAAATTTTATAGGAAATCCCTTTCTCGCTTTCTGCTACTCAATTTTTCTCTTAAAATAATATCAATTTTTAAGGTGTTCTAAATTGAATGTAAAGAAAAATATGATGATAATCTACTCATAAATTCACACGAGGTGAAGTGTTCATCATTTTTGATGAGGCAATCAATCAAGTTGAAAAATTTCGTAATTTCCACCATTTCAACGTGTAAACTTCAATATTTTTAGTGTAGGTGGGTTAAAAAAAAAAAAAAAACATATAAGCACGAAAAACATTTTATTTTCCAATTTCCTACTGTGAAGGTGAACAAAAAAAGAATAAGAAAAAAAAAAACACTTTTCTATTCATCAGACAAACTCGCACGCTTGTGATTAATGTGTATTAAGGAAGAAATCTTTCCTTAACTTTATTGCAAAACGATTTAGGTTGGAAGGAATTCTACACACATATGGAGAAAGGAAGTTTATTGATCTATGTTCTAAAAAAACGTGAACGAAATGTAAAATTACAAACGAAATCGTCGAAGTGAAACCAAGAATGACGAAGAAAATTGGCTTGGCAGAAAAAAATTAGGTGTAGGGTATTTATTTATGGCAACTTTTTTAGGCAGGTACTTTGTTTTTTCTATTGAGAATTGCGACGATAATGCCAAGCTTTTGACTTGGCAGTGCAAGACAAATATGTGAAAAAATAGTGAAAGACCTTCAAAAGCCGAAGAAAACTTCTTTGCAAATTGGTTTCACCCGAAGCTGTAAAAATTTCAATGGTGACTTTTTTTTTTGATGGGCAAAGAAGATAAAAAATTCAGGAAACGTGAACACGATGCGAAATGATTTTGTGGTGATGGGACGAATTCAAAAAAAAAAAATCTATCCAGATAACTTGGAAAAACTCCGCAGTGAAATGGGCAAGATACCCTGATATTTGATTTCTCACATTTATCTTCGAAAATATTGATTTTTGTTGCACTCAAAGGATGATTGAATTACATTAACATGGGTTCTAAGACTTTGATCTTCCTGATATACTTTGAAATAGTTCCCGCAATTTAGGACCTAAGTATACCTTTTTTTGTTTTTTCACTCACACTTTCAATTGCTACGGATACCTAAGTCCTTTCATTTCAACAATTTCAGGGTATTAACAGAGTCATGCCAAACATAAGTCCTGATATTTGACAAAGATTTGTTACTTTTGCTTTAATTCTTTTTTCTTTTTGGCAAGTCGTTCAGTCATATTAATTTAAATTCCGTTTTTTTGTTTTTTTTTTGTTTTGATTGGTGACTCAGCGACCCACCACCCCCCTATCATGATGTCGTTGAAAAGTCACCATTAAGTCCTGATATTTTATTTTCATTTTACAGTAGACACCCTGTATTATTTATCCAGCTCCAAAAGTGAGTTAGAAACCCAATATTGCTAGGGTAGTTTCGCAATAGTTTGACCTTCATTCTTGCAATGGGATTTCACAGGCCCATAGCCAGGGAGTATAGTGGAGCAACGACCCCTGGAAATACTCTCAGCCCTCTGCCCAAATTTTAAATTTTTTCTCCGAATAAAATTTCAAAAATCATTTTCAAGTAAAATATTCGTTAAAAATAATTTAAGAGTATAACAGAATTTGTAATTTGCTTGAAAAAAAATTTTGCCCTCGTTGGTCTGTAGTTTGCCTCCTCGAGATTTTACTCTGACCGGGTCTGGTATTTCGCATGAAAGTATTTTTGGCTCTCCTAGAAAATTTGAAAAAGTGAACTTATTCCCTTCTTGCGTAGCATATTGTTCAGTTACATTATTATGATTTTAAAATTATCTCTATTGTATACAATTTCAGAACTAAGTTATTTTACCTTCAACTCAGTTCACCAACTGGCACACACTTACAGATTCAAACTTTTTGTATTCGCTTTTGAAATAAAATCAAAACCCTAACTACCGCCATCCCACGTCGTACATTTTTCGACCCTAGATAAAAGTAAAAAGGAAAAATTTTTAGTGGCAGGCTCTCTAGTAGAACCCTCGGCGAACGTAAACTTTGCTTCAGATTTCCAGCCAAATGGGTAGTAAACCAAAACAACTCATTTCTCACATTTTTATCGCTCCGTTGAACTTACCTCGAAATTCTATACGAAAATGAGCAGATTCGAGGTTAACCTCTTGTTTTTTCCTTACAACTTTGGTTAAAACTCTCTCAACATTTGCACATGTACACACTTCAGTTTAGGAGGCAGCGTCCAAACTGTAAATAGCTGTGAAACTAATCCACCAAAATGCTTACTCGACAAAGATTGGACGAAAAGCAAAAAAAAAAAAAAGGTTGAAAATTTTTCGAGTGCTGTATACGAATTACATTTGTCTGTATAGTGTCGCTTTTTTTTTCTTTTTGTATCTTACTTTTTTATTAAGTGCCTAGGTTGTAACCCCAAAAGAACGAGTAAAAAGGAAAATTTGGGCCAGAATTCGACTTCGTTAAAAATTTCATTACGTAATCCTCACGAGAAACGAGTATTCAGTCAATTCGGGCAAAGAAAACAGTTGCTCATTACATATTTACAAGGTGTCCGTACACGGGTAGCCCGATATGCAAATTTATTGGCTTAATGTTTGCGGGACTGCATATTCAATTATGGTGGGGCAAGCTGCGAGAACGTTTCTACTTCTTCGGACTTTTTACAGTCGTGTTTCGTTTCCTTTGACACCACGAATTCGGAATAAATTGCCAACGTCAAAAGTAACATTTACGATGCCACTTTGCTGCACTGACTTGATGATAGGCTGATTACGTTGCTGTTGGTCGCTTTGTTTTATAGTAAATAATTACAAATGGACACAGTTTTTTCGTGGTGGTAATTTAGAAGTTCCTCAAGTGAAATAAACTGATTGATTAAGTTCTTAATTCAAATTATTGAAATAATAGCTGCAGGTCTTCACGAAGCACGTAAAGGCTATGAGAACATTGGGGAAAGTCAAGTTTTGTATTAGAAATTACTATAAAAATCGTAAAGTATGTTATCTGAGATTAGAATGTACCATCTAAAGATGGTAAGTACTGCAAACTCTGAGAACATTTTACAATAATTCGTGAATTATCCCAGTTTTCGTATTAAAAAATAGTAAAAATTACTATTCCTTTTTTTCAAGGTACACTGAGAAAAATTGGTGGTAATTTTCACTAAGTTATTTTTTATTAGAAAATTGGGAAAATTCAAGATTCATTGTAAATATTCTTAGCGTTTTGTAGTAGGTACATACATTCTATTGCATCTTAGACGGTGTATTTTACTATTTTTGTGGTAATTTCTTCGATAAATCTCGAATTGTCCCATTTTATCCAATTTAAGTATTGGCACTACAGTATTATACTTGATGGGATTCTTCTGGTTGAGGCGAGTACAGTATAGGATGGGTTATGGACGGAATTAATGGGGTAAGCCTCTATTTTAGCTGAGAATAATTTTTTTTTCCCTTAAATTTTATTTCACACAGCGCCTTCTGCTGGATACAATTTACTTTTGCTTTTACTTGAACCGATCATACGAAGTAATCGTATTTTTAATGACTTTTTCTTCATCTTGATTGGTTGGGGGAAAAGCAAAGGCAAAAGTACATTGTGATCGGATCCCAAGTACATAATTCGAACTATCAGTTTCCATTAAAAACTGAAAATCGATAATTTTGACCGGAACAGTTTTACTCGTATTATGCGACTTCCCGAAAATTAGCTGATTCTTTCGGTGGTAGATTACCACATATTAAAATCCGTTGATGCCCTCAATGACAATATTGTTACCCTAATAAGTTTTCTCAAATTATCTATCGTGTCGTATGCCATGCTTATTGCATAACCAGATCGCCGTAAATACCATAGAGTTCTTCGTCGAAGAATGCATTTAGTACTTAGTATTTGTTTTATCAAAATGTTTCTGATGAGGCTACAAGTACATTCTTTCGAATCGCCAAATTTTGGAATATTCGTAATTGTTTCAGCTTTCCATCCACCCCTCTCTAGCTTTAGCTCTTTTCCCATAAAAACTAAAACACCTGTTGAAAACGATTTTCTGTCGAGCCTTTCATGGCGAACAAAACTTTTTAAACATCACTATAAAAGTTGAGCTGCGTGTTCGAACAAGCTTTGTGCTTTTTTTGGCCTCGCCGAAAAAAAAGAAAGATGTAGGTATGTCTAATGAAGAAAACACGCAAGCGCCATTCCTTCAGCTTACAAGTTTTAAATTTTGTCCACGACAATACCACATAGCTAGATCTACACAACAAAAGAGAAATGTCTATGAAAAAGCTCATTTTAATTTAAATTGTAATCAAAAGTTACTCACGAAAAGTTTACCGGTGTTTGGTTTCGGAAGCCATTACAAATGTTTCGTTTTTTCAAAGGAAAGAAAAACGAAGAAATTTATAGGAAAAAGAAAGCAAAAAGAGAGACGAAGTAAAATGGCATTGCTTTTTCTCCTGTGCGTGGTTCAACGATCTTTCGTTATATTATGTTCCTTATGTTGAAAGTTGGTAAATTCAATTTCACCTTAGCCTTAAACCCTATGACGTTTCACCTCAAACCGAGAGCCTAAATTATTTGTCAAAACTTTTGTTTCTTTGTATTCGAATCTCGAATGAATTTTTGGAAGTTTATACGTTTCTCATTTCTTTGTCGAATACATGCGGTTCGATGTAAAATGAAGATGTGAAATTTAATGAGTTGTAAGGGTTGAAAATCAAAAACAGAGTTACTTTTTTACATGGTTACTAAAAAGTAAGTGAAAAAGGTGTAGGTACGCTGATAGGAGAGATCTATGAATAATTTCCTGTCAGTTAATTTTGATTCACGAATTGAATATGTGAAAGATTATACCTGACTGCAGTGCGGTGGTAATTGAGGAGTTTGGTAAAAAGATGGAACGAACACTATTTACTATACATTCTGAGAAAGTAACAAACAAAAAAGCTGTGCGGTCAGTGTGCTTATCTACAAGTACTGAGAGAAATGAGTAGTAATTTTCACAATTCTAAATAGGAAAATTTAAATATAATATTTCAGGATAGGAGAAGAGGAACAATTCAAGATTTATTGTAGATTTTCTCTGCATTTGTCTTATTCCTTACTTTCTTGAATAGTATATTATATTTTTCTATTTTCAGGGTAATTTGTACAGCAAATCTTGAATAGTCTCTCTTTTCCTATTCTAAAGATTGTTAATCGATCTTCATGAAAAGCATTGCATTACTGCCTTATTCGCGAGGTTTGAACTCGGACCTATTTGTTCCTAATTATCCTATGTAAGACCTATCTTCTAACTAAGCGGGCATTTATAAAACTGGTTAATTCTGACATATTTTTCGTACGTTCTGTAATGTAAGATAGGATATATGATAAACAAAATTAAATGAACAATGATATTTACCTCGAACATTTGGAATAATATCTGGATCTGGATCTTCATCCGAAAAACGTCTTTCGTGATGAGTCAGAACACCGTTTTCTTCAGAAATGAGCATAGCCCCGTGGCACAAAGCGTCGTCGTGACTCTGAGTCTTGGTATGCGAATTGGATTTCTCATGTCGTCGACACAAAGCGACAAATGCTATGCATATAAGAACCGTCGAACAAACGCCTAATGCTAGTAATACGATGGTCAGAGATCCTATTGGAAAACTGAGTGATGGACCTGTAAAAATGAAAAAAAAAAAAAAAAACTGATTGAGTAGATATTTATATATCCATGGTATAGGCTCCCTTTTGTATTATTGTTGACCCGGAGTGGCTGAAGTGTGTTTAGAATTGAAACACATTCTTGTACAAAGTGCTGCAGAAGACTGATTACATTTGTTTTTTCAATTACAAGTGAAAGAAAAAAGATGTGATGGAATTTTGTTTTAGGTTATATCGACATATGTGTTATACAAGTGGAGCCAAACTGCACACCACTGTCGATAAATGGGGTTCAATTTCGCTTGAAATGTTGATCATTTCGACCAACACATTTTCGAAGGCGTAAAACTCATTTTTAAAAACTTTGCTGAGTAATGGTCATATTATTTTAACAATTTCTTCCAGGATTAGAAGGAATTTCTCTCCAGACGCTGATGAGAAGGAAACGTCCATGAGAAATGTCGCACATGCATAACTCCCAACTGTTAATTTTTTACATATTTGATCGCATTTAATGGAAAAAATTGCATAATGTAACCATTGCTTCGCAGAGTTTTGAAAAATTGAGTTTTTACACCTAAGAGATTAGGTTGAGACAAGATGATCAACTTTCAAAGGAAATTTATTTCATAATGTACTTATCATTAAAGAATGAATTTTGATTTTAAACCGTATGTCTCTATCATTTTTCTTACATGTTCGAGTAATATAAAATAGCTACAGCCTTCACCGAAGTTTCGAAGTTTCGTAAAGGCGAAAGATGAATTCTCTTTTACAACAGTAGTTTATAAAAAGTATCCATAATTGTTTCTTTAAAAAACAAATTTCCTTGAATATGAAGCGCATACTTATATTATATTTTTCTTATACATTTTAAAAGAAAATTAGTATGATGATGTCATTATTTCCCCGATGGGCAAAAAATGAGAAAATGATCCAGAAAATGAGAATTTTATCCGTTGTCAGTCCGTTTTTATTTTCGATCATCGGATCTGAAAATTTGCAGTTATTTTTGTCATCTTGATTAATTTTCCAAATCCGTTTGTAAAACGGATTTCCTGATTATAATCAGTGATAATTTTTGGGCAATTTTTCTAAATCCGCTTGTAAAACGGTTTCATGGATTATAACCCGGGCCAACAAATATCATAAAACAGCCTTCACGGAAAATAATCCGGACTCATTTCCGGCAAGACTGATTACAATCCGTTCGAAATCCGTTTTAGAAGCCGGAAAACAGGAAAATTCCGGGTTATAATCCAGAAACGGATTATAACCCGGAATAAAACGGATCCGTTTTCAAAATATTTTGCCCATAGGGGATCCTTGCTTCTCAAATGTTATAACTAGGTATTATGACGTCATCATTTCCTTATGTTTCTACAAAATGTTATTGATAGTATGAAGAAATCATCATTCCCTTACGTTTCAAATGATATATCTAGGTATTATGACGTCATCATCTGCGTCTACAAAATGTTACACATAGTATGAGGACGTCATCATTCTTCAGTCGGAATGTTTATCAATGTTTCTGAAATTTTATACCAACGTATGATGACGTCATCATCCGCGTTGTCATAGCTACGTATGATGACGTCATCATAACATTGAGGAATCACAGGACACTTAATTTTTGACTAAGGGTCTGATAAAAAGAATTCATCTTGAAACAAAATGTAGCTGGTAATTTTGCTACACCCTGTAAAACTGAGCATGCGCACCCCAAACTTCCACTTAGTTGCTTCAGCTCTGTAGACAATATAGATCTATCAGCGAAGGATAGCTTGCTGGCTGTTCAATACTATAATTATATATAATTTAAGGTTAAATTAAACAAGGAGGCGAGACGAATGAGACAAATTGTATATCGTGCGTTTGGAAACCGAGGTAGGTCAACGTGATCGTACCACTTATATTACTTATTCAATCTTAATTTGGAAATTCAATTTCTCATTTAATGGCGACAGACAAAGGAAATTTATAGGTCAGACGTTTCTATTCACCATCTTCCCTGCCGTAAAGTTATACTAGTATTCGTTTTCAAAATTAAAGGTATCTAAAAAAACAGCAGAAAAAGAAAAAAAAAGATTGTGTCGAAGTTATTTTGCGAAACTTTCGGTTGCTGCGACCTTTAATAAAATAAAGGTTCGAATAAAATAAACAAACGTAACGACTGGTAATACGAAAAAAGAAAAGGAAATATACGATAACACAGAATAAACACCTCACTTCTTCATTGCATCTTTTTTTTTCGAATGGTGTAAAAGGAAAAAAAAAAAAAGACCAGAAAGAATAAAAAGAGGTGAAAGTAAAAAGTGAAAAAAAGAAAGGTTTCAACACGAATAACGGATAAAAGTTGGTTATATTGAACTTTTTCCTAAGGATATTGGGGGTAAAGTAGAATTTCCCGGGGCACGAAGTGACCCTTTTTTTTCTGCTTTCTTTGTCGTCGACGAAAATAAAAACGAACGAAAAAAGAAAATGGTTTCGAGGGGGTGGCGAAAGAATACTCTTAGTATCTTGTTGATAAAGAGAATTGTAAACCTTTGCCATAGACACATAGAAAAAGTAGAAAAAATCTTCAGCGCAGTAAGCCTCGCTGGAAAAGCAGGTTTTCGAATAATTGTACCGTCGTCTAGCTGGGTATTATATAGTCCTATAACTGTTGGTTTCATCATTTTCTTCATTTTCCACCTAATTCTGGAGAAACTGCCTTCGTAAAGTCTCTAAAAATTTAGTTTATGAGACACATTTTTGCTTATTATGAATCATTAATGACGAACGGATCTCATTCTTTGCTACCGTTCTTCCTACAGCTTTCATTTAAATTAAATTAGCAACTCCGAGAGAGAAGAGAGAGATACGTATATGATTAGTATTAATTCTACAAACAGTATAATAACTTTTCTCCTTGCGCAGCAGAGAAAATGATTATTTATATTGTAGACATTCTTATAATTTGCATTAGTGCTTTTTACTATCTTAGATGATGTGTTTTGCTATTTTTCTAGTAATTTATGATTTTCGGCTACAAATCTTGAATTATCCTAGTTTTCCTATTCAAGTTGCAAAAATTACTGTCTACATTTTTTTCAGTGAATGGAGGGTGAGCGAAGAACAAAAACGATCGAGAAATGGCAAAACATCCAATCCGTCACAATGACTGTACATACTCGTATAAAATACCTCTTAGAAACTAGGGCGAGGGGTACAATACTGGCTCAAGTGAGGTTCAAGCTTGAACCAGGTTCAACCTCAACTTTTTCAACGTAATTTCGTCTCTTGAACCTGGTTTATGTCTGAACTCCTCTTAAGTGAGTATTGTACCCCGCTCCCTCAGTGTTGCAAATGTTAAATTCCTCTTATCAGCATTCATTAATCTGTGGCAAAACCAACAGGTAGCTTGACGGTGTGTTCATTTTGAATGCAGCTCGATAGTGTGTTCGTTTTACAACAGATTCATAAATCTGCGTAGCTCAAATGCGTGGCACTGCAGACCGAATCCTTATCAATAAACTCAGTCTATCTAGTATAAGGTCTATGATGATTGTTCCTCATCTGTGATCGAATAAATTGATAGCTATTTCAGAGTCGAAAGGACCTTTTATATATTTATTGAATTATTCGTATTATTGGTATCAGTGGAAAGACTTAAACTTTTATCAGTTACAATACTGACCTTATTGCATAAATGCTTCCATTTATTAAGAAAATGAAAACACTGAAGGTACTTTTAATTTTTTTTTTCACAGAAAAAACGTCCTTCATTCTCTTTTTAAGTGTCAATATTGTTACTACTGTAATATTTCACATTTTTAAAATTAAAATTATATCCGTAGGTCACACTGTACTACGTAGTTTCGAACTTCTTTCAGCTATTCTACGAAAACAAGATTTTTGGATGAAGGACCTAAACTATCCTTTATTTAGGCTCAAATGACGTTTTGGTATGTGAAAAATCATAAATCAGTCGAAAAATGAGTGACTTTTTTTAGGAGACTCTCCAGGTTTTTGATTTGAGCCAGCGATAAATGAAATTGTAACATGGAGATTTTTCGAATCAGTAGACTATGAAACGAAAAATTATGTAAGTGACGGGCCTATTTTTCTAAGTCCGAATTGTACGTAGGTTTTCTGTTTGAAAACCTGCTAAAATGAAACGGACAGAGAGACGAAGGGGGGAGTCTACGTTATCATTGTCGTCATAGTCGTCGTTTGATTCCTAGATCGCATTTATGCGTAGCTTGTGCGAAAAATGCTGGTATTTGGGGGGGGGGGTTAGAGAAAGGGGGTGAGGGTACAAAGTGAATTATACATGAGTGGCTACGAATAAAATATGGAAATGAGTTGTTAAGCAGGGTGAGGACGTTGGTGGAGGTTTTTTCAGGGTTTCACATTTAAACAGCATTTCTTCTAAAAGGATACTTGTAACGGGTATACCAATTTTTTTTCGCTTTTCCAACTTTTGTAGTGCTCATCTTCAAAGACTCGGTTAAAATAGTCGGCGCACACAATATCTTATACGTTTACATCTGCGGTGTTACGAGGAAAAAAAAAAGGGTTTTATTTATGCGCGTCCTAAGGCCACAAAGGAAACTGAAACAATAGTGCTGCGATGAAGTGTAGTGCGTAGGCACTCGTGACACCTTGTTGGAAAAGTCTTGAAACTCCTCGTCAGATGGGGTGCATTATTTTGACTTTTTCGATGCACTTGATAAATGCATGAATGAAATGAGCCGATGGCGTATGTAGACTCCTTGCAGCACCTAGTACGTTTGCGTGGTTGACTTTGAATGAGAAATCGTCGTTACTGCGAGTTCAGCCCCCTTGTAAGGTGTGATGACTGAATGCCAAGTTTTGAAAAGCATGTGCTCTATAAAAGTTTCTGGAAATTGATACCGAAACGTGAAAAAAATTCTGAAGATTGCAGGGAGCATAAAACAGAGACTTTCTGAAAGCACATCCAGTCCTTCACTTCGCACGTCATATGTGGTATAGAGAAAAAATGAAGTCGCAGCTTTTTAGATAATAAGAGAAAGTATAGAGAGAAGAAAATAATGTGAATCACCTAATTCATAGAGTTAAAATTCGATTCAATCAATTCTTTCAGAAAATGAATATGTTTTTGTAGTAACTTCGAGTTAGAATTTTGAAATGGTATGTTGAATGGTAGATATATGAAGAAATTCACCAACGGCTCTCCTTATTGCGTATTCCACGTCTCCATCAATAAAAATTGTATTCTAAAATCGTGTCCTTGCCCTAGATTCTTCTTTCAATGCCTCATTCATACTTTTAGAACATTTTGCTTTTCTATCAGCTCAATTAGCATTCCTGAATACCGAGACGAATTCATTTTCTTCGTTTTTTTCGCCGAGCGATCAAAATCGAGGGTAAAAAATTTACATTTCAGCTTCCTCGTTTTTAACAGGAAATAAATTATTACTTAGCTGTCCATTTGAACCATTTTTGTGTTCGAGTTGAGGGGAAAATTTTTTTTCACATTTGTATTATAAACAACGTTTCAATAATGAAGAAGTATGCATTCTTTTTGCCTTTCAAACATGTTCTCACGTTATATTCTCACCCCGAGAAGAATGACAGAATGTGACGCCATGATGAGAAAAAAATGTCGAATTGAAATTTTCACTTTATTCGAGACGGTAATAATATAAAAAGGCAATTCGTAGAACGTCAAAAAAAGTCTTCGAGCTGACGAAAGACTGAAAAATATTTTATTTTTCTGTGTGATAAACAGTGAAGATGTTTTTCCTCTTCTTTTATTTTGTTTTTTCTATTTTTTCTACCATTTTTTTATTTTTTTAAAGCCGACTTGTGAAAAAAGCAACGTGAGGAATGTACTTAGACAGTCGATGGCATTCTTTGTTCCTCTTGCTAGAGCAGAAGCGTGAGTGTGCAAGTGTGAAAAATGTGCAAATATTTTGAGCGAAGGGGGAAAAACAATTTAATTTTTCAAAACATATTTTTCCGGCTTCATTTTATATCGTTTTTGAACACATGTGGAAGCTTTGTGTGACATTGTCTGCAATTTAATTTCAGTACTTTTTTCAAGTATGTCACGTCTGGTGCCTGAGAAAACTAATCAGTCACTTAGAAATATTACGAGTTCGATCGATTTTAATATTGAACTCAAAGAAATTTGATGTGTTCTTTCAGATGAACGGATGCATATTTTCTACAAAGTCGTCTCCTATAAAGAAACTTCATCTTTAAGACCTACTCGAATATAACAAGAAAGCTGTCTTAAAGAGTACACAATATTTTTTAAAAAAAAAAGGAAAAAAATTATTATTTACTTTGAGAAAAAATGTGTTGAAAAACAAGAATTGGAAGTATAAAACGAACAGGTTTTCAAAGTTGAATTAATAAAAAATATTGGGATAGGTGCCATACATACACAAACTTTATAAAACCTGCTTAAAATGAACACTGCGCTTAAGGTGGAATCTTCTCTAAAATGGACAAATTTTTTTGTTTCGAATCTCTTTTGTGGAAAATACGAGTACAAGCGTTAAGAAAGAGGATAATGCAAAGCTTCCATAATGCGGAAATAGACTGATAAAACTGGTTCCTCAAATAATAATAATCTTCTTGAAATGGAAAATTCCTCTTACAAATTAAGCTACAAATTAAGCTTACAAATTGAGCTACAAAATGAGTTACTTTAGCTGACATATTGAGCTTACAGTTTGAGCTACAAAGTGAGCTTGCAAATTGAGCTTGCAAATTCAGTTTACAAATTCAGCTTACAAAATGGAATTCGGTATTTTATATAAAACATGAAAAGTTGTATGCTTCAAGTTTGATTTGAAAATGTTTTTTCTCAAGAAAAGTTGATGAACTATTTTTATATACTCGTATAATTTTTGATGTAAAAAATGATTCATTTTCGCCTTCACGACTCTTCGTGAAGGCTACATATATTTTTTTATAGTCAAGATCTGAAATAAAGATCTTTTTCCGAAAATTGTAGAAGGAGTTTCCATCCCATTCGGACTGCCTTGTTCGCGACCTTTTTACAAGGAATTTGTTTATGTACTGCCTATTCGAATAAAAGCTAACTCTTTCGTCAACAGAAAAGGTAGAATATGCCTCCATTGGAAAAATGACCAAACCGAAATCAGACACGAACACCTATTGGCTGTGGGTATTTTGTCGAAAACTTTCTTGTAAACTGAGATTTCAGATAATTTGAGAAAATCGTGGACGATAACTTCACTCATTTTAAAAGTCATGTAGCCTATAGGCTAACTAGGATTATATTTGGTTTGTGAAATTTTAGAGCAATTCGATGAACATGTTCGACGTAAATGAAAGAACGATTCTCAGTTTTCAAATTCAGCCACCATCCATTAAAAATTTCTTTTTTGTTTTCGTATATGAAGCAGCAGCCTTCTCGCCATTATTGTTTTTATTTATTTTTAACCAAAGGCTCGTTGTTTCAAACGATAATGGTAATTTTAAACATTCTCTTTCATTTCGCATCGTCATTTATTTTACATAATGCCTTATTATTTGTAATATTTTTGATGCGGGAAACCAAAATCAAACAAAAAAAAAAAAAATTCAAAACACTCTGTTGTTTAGATAACAATGAGTAGGGTTCGTATTTTTCCTCTTGTTTTTTATGGCTGAAATTCGATTTCGATGTTTACTTAAAACGATGCGAAAACCCATATGAAACAAAAACTTTTAATTTTCATCTCTCGTAAGGCTTTTTTACCCCTACGAAGATTATATTGTGAAGATAAAGTTAAACAGTTTTTGTTTGAACTAACGAGTAATACAACCTTTGCCGTTTTACTATTTATTTTGTAAAATAATCATAAAGTATAAAGGACATGAAAATGTGGCTTGTCATAATGAATCTGATTTTCTAAAAGCCAGTTGAATTTCTGGAATCTTGCGTCTTTTGTTCAACTATTTTTAGAGATTGCATACAGTAATATTAGTTGAATATACGATGGATTGGTGCAGAAAAGACGCTTTTATCTGATGAAATTTTTCAGGAGAGCAAAAAAAAAGTTGAGAAAGGTTGTTAATGGCATTTATATGTGCCTGATGTGTCTAAATTTTATTTTCAGGTTCCACCAATTTTTCTTAAATATAATTTTCGCCAAGGGATATTTTCCCTGATTTTTTCCCACTAATCCTTTTTCCTTAATCACATTTTGCATAATCCTTTTTCGCTAAAACCAATATTCCTTGTGTACATTTCCCCCAATTTTTCCTCCCAACGAGTCGGTTTAAAAATTACCTAGCACCTCATTATTTCAGAGGAGGGAATATCGAGACACTTTTCTGCTTTAAATCATTAAAAAGTATCGAATATAATTCGATGGTAAATTACTCGTGTATATAACTATGCACCCCGTGCAAGGACAGGTTGTTGAGAATAATAATTTTACTCGTACTTTCGTCATTTTAATAATATTTCAATGTAAATCGGACTTTTTCTATTCTCTATAGAATAATTATGTAGTAAGACGTAGTTTCAAGTTAAGTATATCTTAGAATAATGGTCGGATAGGGTTTTTCGAAAAAAATTTTGTAGTAAATTCTTCATTGGCTTACTGCCTAATCAATCACTTATAAAAAAATGCTCCTGTTCAAAAATAGCTGCAGCCCTCAATGAAGTTTCGTGAAGGCGAAAGATGAATTCTCTTTTACAACAGTAGGCAGTTAGTTTATAAAAAGTATCCATAGGTAATTGTTTCTTTGAAAAACCAATTTCTTTGAATATGAAGCGCATAGGTAATACTTGTATATTTTTCTCATTTTAAATAGAAAATGAGTCTGATGACGTCATTATTTCCTTTCGTCTCAAATGTTATAACTAGGTATTATGACGTCATCTGCTCTACAAAATTTTATACATAGCATGATGACGTCATCATTCCCTTACGTCTCAAATGTTCTACATAGATATTATGACGTCATCAACTGCGTCTACAAAATGTTATGCATAGTATGATGACGTCATAATTCTTCATTCAGAATGTTTATCTCCATGCTTCTGAAATTTTATACCTAGGTATTATGACGTCATCTGCGTCTACAGAATGTTATACATAGTATGATGACGTCATCATTCTTCAGTCAGAATGCTTATCTCCATATTTCTGAAATTTTATACCTACGTATGATGACGTCATCATAACATTGAGGAATCACAGGACACAAAATTTTTGACTGCCTAAGGGTCTAGTAAAAAAAATTCATCTTTAATAATGTTTCATCAGGTTCTCATAAGGAAATAATCTAATAGATATTTTGGTATTAGTGAAAAATGGATTACCGATAAAGAAATTAAGGAAAATATTGATTAGGGAAAACAGCGTGGATGGCAGGTTTTGAATTTCTCAGGTGGTGCATGTTGGTGCAGAATAATTGGAAAATTTTCAACATTTTTTCAAAAACCTAACCGGAAGCTCCTACCACGTTCTCGCTAGGGTTACTTTTTAGCATGTTCTTACTTCCACTTGGCTCCCATGGAAAACAGATTAGGGAAAATGTCGGGGAATCTTATTTTCATGATACTGGAAAATGAATTCGAGTTCATTACAATATTGAATGACCTATTTCCTGCCAGACTTGGTTTTTGAATTTCCTATATCCTTGGGTCAGTTAATCACTTCAAGAAAAATCTAATTTTTTTCTTCTCATACATAGCCCTAGTAACTTTTAGTGCCAGTGCATGGCGAAAAACGTTTCATACGACGAACGTGTAATTTTTAACAAACAAACGAAGCTTTTTTTTTCTGCATAAAATAAGAACCAGGATTAAATTAAATTTTTAAAACCTTTTTTTTCCCCGTTTTTCTCCGTTGAAAACCAAAAAAAAACATAGAATAGGTACCTAGCCCAGTGTAATTAGGTAAAAAAAAAAAAAAAAAAAAAAAACGGCAGAGAAAAAAGCTTAGAATGATACCACTAGCATACCGTTTAGACTTCAGAGCGTATGTTTCAAAATTAGATTAACGTTTGGTGAATTATTGCTTAACATATGTTCCATATATTTTCCTCTAGCAGCATTTTTTTCTCCTCTTTTTCCTCAAATTTCCTCCTGTATTGCACACATAAAAGAGCTCTGCGTATATAAAATCATCTGCACAACTCATACGTAATTAGGTTTTGAAAAAAAAAAGTCAGACTGGAGGGGAAAAAGTCAGACTTTTGGAAGAACGTCGATTAAAATTTTCATTTTTACGCGAGTTTAAATTACAATTAAGGTAGAAATGATTTTTTATGGAAAAAGTGCTTCGTGACTGGATATTTCAATTTTCTTCCAGCTCGAGTATCCTTCTGCATGTCTCATTCATTTTTTTCTATTCCAGAAACTACATATTACGTAGTTTACATTCGAGGGTCTTTTTTTTTTTACTCGTTTTCATTTGTCATTCACTGTCGGTAATATATCATGTATCTTTCAACATCTTTCTATCTCATTACCCCTTTCTCTGGGCGTATTTATGTCATCGTATCAGAATTTGAAGTATATTTATTACTCTGGCAGACTCGTATTTTTTGTAGTACTTCGATGCACACAGCATTTACATGAAATCGAGTGAGTTTTTCAAAACTAATGAGTTGTTCGATATTTTCCTACAACGATCATGCGTCTAATAATTTTAGAACATGGAGTTTTTTGTTGTTTTAGATTTTTGCATTGTTTGTTCGAAGAAATTCTTATTAGCATTTTATCCGTAGAAATTCAAATGCACTTTGTATAGTTTGTCTCCTTCGAAGCTACTTAATGTTCTTGAATAAATCTCCCACAAAATCTTTGGCAGTAATTATCGTAATATTCTAAGATACCAACTGTGGGACTTTTTCGGCCGCAAACTATCAAATTGGAAAAAATTAGACAACCTTCATCTTTTTTCAACTCTTATAAGGTAACCCGAGATACACATCATTCCATACGATGGGGAGGTACAATACTGCCTTAAGTGGGGTTCAAACTCGAACCACGTCATACTCTCCTTATGATATTCTCATCAGAGTGTGAGGGCACTACACCCACTGCAGTCTGCTAATCATATTATGAACTGGGCAATGTGGAAAATTATTTCTGATTTTAATTTAAAGGTTGACTGAGTCGAAGTGAAACCAACTTTTATACTTGACGATTTATTATTTTTTACTAAATTTCGAATAGAAAAATTAAGTTTTTGGTAAAAATCGAAAAATTGAGGTAAGTACGGCTCCTTTTACTCGGGCTTATTTTGTGTAAGCATTTTTCTGATCCACTACCACATCTTATTTGATACAGAAGGGGCTTTCCTTGGACAATTCAAATATATAGGACTTCAATCAAGGGTTTAAGTTTGCCAATCTATGCCGATGAAAAAATAATAAATCAGCTTTGAAAGTGAAAAAAATGTACTTACTAGTGTATTCGAACATTGCAGTGCCCTTGAGAGATGACGTCCTCAGCGTTACTGGCTCAGATCGTCCTTTTTGGTTGATGGCGTACAAACGAAGCTCATATTCAACCCCTGCTTTTATACCCTCAAATGTGAAAACTGGTGGACCTCTAGTAAGAGTGACATTGGACGTCGGTTGAATTTCGTTAGTCTCCCAAATTTCCATCACAAACATTTGAGGAAGGCCTCCGTCAAAGTTCTCGATGCAGTTTACTTGGACAAATTCGTGGGTTCTATTACTAACTGAACAGTTCAGCAAAGGTTGAGGATTTCCTGAAAAAAAAAGAAAAAAAAGTCTGTGTTAGTTTAAAGACTTTTCAGTTTTTTTTTTATTACTTTTCATTTTCAACTTGATTTGAGCTATTGTTTCACTAAAATGTAAATTTTAGGGATCTTGAAGATTTTTGAAAGTCACGTATCAGAATTGCCTAATTTAAAAAAAAAAAAAGTCAATTTTATGTGCAATCGGATGGACATGACAAATACAGGAGGAGAGTCTACAAACTTATCAATCAAAATTTTGAAAGATTTAGCTTTATTTTTACAATTCTAAAGTATCCTTTCATTCTGAGCATTTGTACTTTCTTTGCTAAATTGATTTTGCTTAGCTTTGATCTTATCTGTCTAATGAAAAAAAAAAAAAAAATTCCAAGTCAACTATTTGAATAAAGTGGATTTTTTTTTGTGAGGTAGGCAAGGTAACATATAATTTCGACTTGCGCAACTGTTTTCTAAAATCGAAAATTTTTTCTGCCCCAGTTGATGTTTCTTGCACTTTCCAAAGCGTACTTTAATTTTTCTATCCTTTACTTTTGTTTGAGAATTTTTTTCTTCGCACGAACTTTTCCAAAACATCTTTAGACACTATTTTCGTATGAAAATTTAGAAGTTACTTTTTTATATACGATGAAACATTTTTTTTTCTCGCAAATTCTGTCTTCACTCTCATCCAAAACGTCGAGTGTAAGATGCGAAAAAATAAATTTTTTTTCAAAATACCTTTGCGAAGTCACACAAATGGTCTTGTTTTTTCTCTTCTCGCCCAGAACATCGTTGTATTTTCAAATTATATCAACTTTAGTGTTAGGGCCGCAAAAACCAAAAAATGAGAAAATACAGAAATGAAAAATACTAGCGAAAATTTTCGGAGAATAGAAAAAAAATTTTAACGTTACCAGCAATTTTATCGCCGGCGAATAACTCTAATTTTATTTCATTATGAGACTAGGGTTCTTTTCATTTTTTTCATTTAATGATTAAATTTAAGTCCTCAAAGAAAGGAAAACGAGAAAGTAATTACTGTCAGACTCATAGATCACTTTGCAACATAAAACCGAAATCTTCTTGTTTTCATTTACTCGACTTCACATTTTCATTACTTCTGCCACCCCCATCTTTTCCAAAAACGAAAATAGCCGGATAAAACTGCCAAAAAAAAAAATTAAATTTCAATCTCCTTGCTATGTGCTTTTAGTTTTACAGGCTGGTAAGCTATAATCGTGAAATACGAATTATTTTAAAACAAATGAAACAGGTCCTGGATTGCCAGTCTTTGCAGCATTAAAGCCTCGCATAAATATAAAGTTTCATCAGAGTTTTATACCTTATATAGGTAAAAAAAAAACTTGGAATGTTCTTACAACACATGCGATTTATTAATGAGCTTTCGTTAAAGTGTGTGGAGCTACCTTTTGGCACTGGACTTGTTGAAAGTGGCTCTAACGACGTCTAACTAGCCTTAACTGACTCAAACGGAGAAGTAGGAGCCATTTCGATTAAAATAAAACAGAATATGTGTGGACCTGCATCAATAATTGCCCTTTGAAAAACGACTCTTCACTGAGAGAAATGAATATTAATTTTTACTACTTTTTATAAGAAAACGGGGACTAGTTCGAAATTTATTGTAGATATTCTTAGTATTTGCAGTTTGCACATAGTATTTTTCATAATCTCAGATAGTATACTATTTCTGTGGTAACTTCTACTATAAATCTTGAATTTTTTTAAATTTTCTCATACAAATAGTAAAAATTACTATTGAAATTTCTTTCAGTGTTGCCATAATTTCAATATTAATTTGTCCAAGTCCGAAAAATGAAGAGACATTTTCACGCAGATTTGGCAATTGGGGCTTCAATTTCAACCAGGTGGCGCTAGTGGTGCACCACTACTAGAACACACTTTACAGCCGCTTTACCACTATTAAGAGCGAATGAGTGTCCGAATTCTTTCTTCCACATAACGCGAAATGTATTTTTCATCCCTTTAAAAATTCACCAAAAATTGAATTTGAAGAATTTTTACAAACGACTTGAGCGACATTGAAGCTTGAAACTTGCTTTTTAAGAATTGGTAAATAAAAAAATCAAATATTATGAAAACAGTTTCAGGTAATTTTACGTAACACATCCAAATTCGCCCATTTTTCGCGTAAATCGAACACTCATTCGACGTTATCAGTACGGATTTCACGCAGGGCTGCCAACATTTGAGTTTTAAATTTAAGTCCCAATAATAAACTCTACCACCCGAAAATTGCATGAAACCCTTGAAAAAAATTTGACAAAAAACGCTTGGATGAAAATTCAAAAAATTCAAGATTTGCTTTATCTATTTGGACTAATTGAATGAGATTAAGATTGATTCTCATTTTTGGCTGAATACAGCCAAATGCCGATGAATCCAGTTCATAAGAAATAATTTGAGTAAATTCCAATGAAGTAATTTTTGTGAAAGTGCTCCCAAAATTTGTCGTCGAAATTCGAAGACAATTAAGGTTCAGGACTTCGCACGATTCAAGGACAGGAAAACAGTAGGCACTTACCTGCAGAAACAATTTGAAAAAAACAAGACGTCTCTTGATCACCGACAGCATTCTTTGCTCGACACGATAATGTGCCAAAATCCGAATCCGACTTGGGTGTATATTGCAGAAAGGAATTAGCAGAGGTGAATATAAAATGTGGTTCGTGAACCGATTTCATGTCTCCCGAATTGTTAAAAGTCCATAAAAATTCCAAAGGTGCCGGATTCGCATCGACGTCGCATTTTAGCAAAATCGTCTCTTGTTTCAGAGCCCCATAAACTTCATCAGCATGATGTATTCGACAAACAGGAGAATCTGTTTGAAACAAAAGAAAAAGGCTTTGTAATGCCGAATTAAAAACGCTCCAACGAGTTATCGAATTTTTAATTCAATTAAAAGCTTTCCTAAAACATTTGTATTCAGTTTTTTTCCCTCTCCTGGAAATGGCAATAAGAAAATTGGAATTGAATTAATTTATTTATCCAAACGTTCTCATCTCTACTTTTCTCCATTTTGTTGTATCATTGATACCCCTCCACCACCCCCTCACTTTTTATTTAGTGTAAATAAGTAATCATACGAAAAACCTGGAAACAATTTTTCTCATTTATTCGACTCAGTTTACTTGCATTCGCCATGAGATTTTCACGCAGCTTTTTTTTCATATAAAATAGAAACTCGGAAAATCCAAGAAAAAAAAATACTCAATGAAAAAAAGGAACTTTTGTTCGACAGACTTGTCTACAAAGTAGTTTTAACAAAAGAAAAAAAAAAAGGAAAAACTTGGATTACTTTCATGTACTCTTTGAATATATACCTACTTATTTTAAACTAAATACGAATACCAATCATAATACAAAGAAACAAATACTGTTTACAGATAAAAAGGAAACTCTACATACATAGGAAAAAAAGAGGGAAAACTGAAGAATATATTCGTGTAAAGATCCATCAACTAAATGAGAAAAAGAATACATTTTTTGAAATGTAAAATTTAAGCGTTGCTTCATTCGATTTAATGGATCAGGCGAGTGGATAATGAAAGAATTTTTTTAAGTAGAACCTTTATGTAAGAAATAATAAAAATGAAAAACCATTTCACGGCTGTGTCTGACTTAAATCGAAGGCACTCGACCCGTAAAGTGTTTCGTTAAGAGAAAAATTGAACGTACTAAAAATTTTCAACTCATTCTAAAAAAAAAAAAAGCAGTCATTTTGACTCTCGAAAAGTTGTATTTCAAAGATTTAATTTTACTTGGCATTCCAGCTTTCGTGTTGCATTTTCCTTATTTTCTCTTTTTAAAAAAGTGAGAAAAACAACTTTTTCCCCGGCTCCAAGTTTAGTATAATAGTGTAAAGGGAGGAAAGAAGAGTTTGATTGAAAATGTGTTTGGTTGTTCAAAGATTTCATAGCCAAATTACGTATTACGATGGAAAAAATTCTGTAAGTACGAGTATCTCTGAAAATGCCTCATGTCTACCTCTGAAATACGATTCAAACTTTTGAATAGGAGACAGGTGTTTTACCAATCAGAAAATTGTAAACTTTGTAAAAAAAAATGAATTTGCTACAAGGAGTTTCAAGTGCAGATAAGAAATTCAAAAGATGGTCAGAACGTTCTTCTGCAACCACATACCAAAAAAATTTTTTTATGGTTTTAGAAAATTTCATTCGTATCATTCTTATTCTGTACTCATATGTACGATTCTAACTTGATTAAGTGGGGGGGGGATGGTGGAAGTGATGGGGGCTGGAGGGCTGGTGGAGAGGAAGTGGAAAGCAAGAAATATAAAAAATCTAATGAAGTCAACTCAATTGGAGTTTTTGGGATCAAACTAATCTTCAATCTTGTATACACTTGTTTTGTAGGTCTCTTCATGACAAACCAAGTTGCAAATTACACACATAAGCTTAGTGATATACTCACAACTTGGTTCTTTGTCTTTTTCTTTCACTATTCGCCATAATAATAGAATATTAGTTTTTGTTGTCATTCTGTGGAACATAATCTAGTTATTCATCGCAACAAGCACAAATGAGTTAAGTCGAGTTGCGCATGCGCAGAATTGTATGGTTAAGTTGACAGGTAACTGCGCTGTAGCATATAATGGCAGCGAAAAATAGCATAATATATGTATTTCACAACAAGTGAGGAAAAGAAGAAATTTCATGAAAGTGTAAAAATTGCTGCATGAGTCGAAGACGAGTGACGCAAAAATGCCAGTTTTTGCACCACAAACTGGCATGCTTTCCCCTATTTTTCGTGCATGTGTTGTGAAAATAGTTTTAATTTATAAAATAATACAATATGTAATGTACTTACATTTGACATCCAACACTACAATATTGCTGTAAGCTGGTCCTTCGGAATTTGTCGCAAAACAAGTGAAATTTCCAGTCGCTGACTTCTTTACCCTTTGCAGGATTAAATTATGATCTGTCTTTATTACGTTGTGAGAAATATTTGATGATATTTCTTTTCCCTGAAAGCACGTAAGAATAACAGGAAGACAATTAATTATGGAAATAATAATGTAAATATAGGTCATCAGATAGGCCTTGTTCTGATCGTAAGTTTAAAATTACAAAAATGAACTTCGTGACGTACTTTGGGAAGTAAATCTTCATTTTATAATAAACTAAAATTAAATAAAAGTTGAAAATTTTAGTTACAGTGGTGAAACAAGCTTTTAGGGTGCTGAATAAGCTCTTAGCTCTTTTCAATATGTATCGACTTTTACAACTTATGACTATCAATAGTAAGAGTGAATGGAGGAACTGTGATCGAAAGTGGTATAATGTATTCTCTGCAAGTGATTTTATGTAGGTATGTAATTTTTGTGAGCATCATTTGCCGCTAACTGAAATGCACTTCTTTTTCCTGCCTACTTCATCCAGCAGAAAGAGATGTAAAATTAGCATTTGTGGGACGCAGACTCATCGAAAAATAAATTCGTACTGTTTGCAGTCTGAAGTGAGTAATAAAAGTGCACTTTAGACATTCTCCTTTGCGACACAGGAAATCGAAAAATCGATTGGTAAGTTTTTCCCTTAAATGGGTTATGCAAATATCGATAAGTATGTATAACCCAGTCGTATTTTCTACTCGCATACCCACATAGAAAGCCGATATTTTTATTTATCTATTTCACACCGTTATCTATTTCTTTTCTTTTTTTCATCATGCCTTTGGTAAGAAAAGCATGGCAAAAAATTTACATTTCTCGCATTCGTTTCTCTTACAAGTTTAAGAAGCTTATTCGACGATGAAAATAAGAATAAATAATGGATACGAGTAAGTTCGACGGCGAAAATAGATAGGATTTTTGCAATTGTCAAATTCGACGAAATATATCGAGATTATGCGCAGCCAGAAGTGACAAGCGAAATGGTGGAAAACTTTCATAATTGTTGAATACCCGAAACTACGTGCCAGTTTCATTGTTTGACGGAGAATAGACTTCGGTTGGACGATTGTTAGAATTCATCTTGAAAATTCCTTCACTAGCTCTTCTCTTCCTCAACTAGACGTATGGAAATGGGATTTTGGATGTAAGATTTTGCTTTAATAATAAATGCTGCTGGACTGATTGATCTCTCAGTTATAAAGTTTTTTAATTCCTTATGGGTCTAGATGACGAGAAAATGAGAAAATTAATTTCTAACCACCTGCACTGATGCTAGAAGCAAATAAAGAAAGATACATGGTCTCTCCATACTGACTACCTACATAATTGTTTTTTTGTTCCAAGGGCTGATTGAGTCAGTGAATAGAAATGGTTAGAGTCACTTTATTTTCTACATGTGAAGAAAGAGGAGTAGAAGGTGTTTGAAGGATTCCCGGACACTTTCCCTAATCCAGTTTCCCTAAAGACATTTTCCCTAATGCCAAAAGTCCTAAAATATTTCCCTAATGGACAAAATCGCTAATGCTTTTATGCCCGATTGACCATGAAATAAGTTTATTGCCATGCAATGCAGTAATGGCAGTCTATGGACAAGGTTGAAGAGCTGCAATCCCACCTCAATACCCACCATCACTCTAGAACCACTACTTAGCTGCCCTCATAAAGTCTCATAAAACCAATAACTGTAGTGAGGGTTGGCACAACCGTTTTTGCCTTGTGGTGAGAAACATCATACCAATTTGTACAGTGCCCTTGTCAAATTTCAAAAAGAACAGGCATATGTGGAAGCCTGTGTAGCTGAACTCGCAATGGGGAAAAAAGTGAGATCATCCCCAAAGAAAAAATGACTGGAATTACAAGAACATATTCACACTATAGCCTCCCTGCATCAAACCTACAACACTTTACTGGCTTATCTTGAAAATTTATTGTACGAGTATAATATAAATTTATAAATGCACTTCTTCCTTTTTCTTCTAGTTGCGTTTTTTAGGCAATTTATTTATTACATTGGGATTTTTTATTTTAGGGAAAATGTCTCTAGGGAAACTGGATTAGGGAAAGTTTCCGGGAACCGTTTGAAGATACTTGTATAAAATTTACTTCAGCGTATGAGGAACATATTTCCATCAAAATCCAAAAATCGACAATTCGGGCTTCCCAACCTGTTCTTCAGTTCTACAGGAAAATTTTAGTTTTTACCTCAATGCCTGTTTTCTCAGAATTTGTCACACTTATTTATTTACACTTTTTCAGAAGAGTATTGAAAAATTATGAATTCTATTATACATGTATGTCACGCTGTGTAGGAAAACCTGTTTTTCTGGCGAAGCTTGCTGCGCTAGTGTTTTCCAAATCTAAAATATTTGAAGAAGTTTTAGCGTTTTAAAAGATTAAACATAGTATAGTTCTACATTAACAAGATGGAATTATCTAGTAAATTAAATGCTCATCTATTTTTTCCGTAACATTTTTTTGTACTTATCTCTTCTTATTCTCCCTCTAACTGCTCTTACTTAGTTTCTGTCTTTTTCTTACATTACTCTTCTTGTTTAAACGTATTTTCATCCTTATTTTGAAGAAAAAATCATATTAAAGGTGTGATAGTCGATTTATCAGTGTTTTTTTTCCCTATGTTTACAATTTTCCTTCATATACTACAAACATAGGAAAAAACTTTGGCAAGTTTCGTAACCGTTAGGTATAGGTATATTGCGTGTTTGGAAAAACAGAAAAATCATCCTATTTTGACTTTATCCTCAAATAACCGCCTCATTTTAAGAATTTTTCTTTACCCTGCGGAAAATAGTTACGATAACAAAACCACTGTGTAAATATGTAAATCCGAATTCATGCTGTTTTACCTCGGTATAAAAATAAAGCCTTTGCGAAAATCACCGATTTCGTTGCAGAGAGAGTGGAAAAAAGAGTAAGAATACAGTATAAGGAAAAATGAGAGCAGCCCAGAATAAAACCTTTTGAGATTAGCACTCTCGCTAATAAAATGTGAGAGAAAATTTGTGGTAAAGGACAAAAGAAAGACCCGAAGCAAACGTTGAACACCTTTGGTCAAAAGCTATGAATTTTATACAGGAAATATTGACTTTAACAAAGGTGGTATTCATTTCCTTTGACTTTTTTTTTTTTCCACTCTTCTCACAAACCATTTAGTATTTTCAATTTTATTGGGGTACTTCATGTAATGAATTACTAACTAATTCTACAGTGTCGTTTCAAAAACAATTCATCATGATGAAACGTTTTTTCCTTTTTTTTTCTCTTTTTTTCCCAGTTTAGCTAAAAAAAAAAGGAAACGTTAATTGAATTATTTTTCAATTTTGTTCGAGCTGTTTGCTGAAAGATTTTCTTTTCGAAGCACAACCTTTTCAAACGCGGCTGAATTTTAATGCTCCAATAGTCTATACAGATCATTATACCTATATATATTTACGTACCACTTTTTTTTTGTTTTTTTGCATTTTAATCGTAGATTATTAAAATTTTTATTCGCTAGACTTGTTTGAGAAAAAAAAAAAGAGGAAAACTTGAAAAAAAGTAAAACGTGAGGAAGCCGTTCCTTGAGAAAATGTTTTGATTAAATAAAAGCCAGTTAACCGACTGATCGCGTTTCAAATTGCCTTTAAATTTTTTCTCTTGTTTTCCACTTAATGTAGCCTATTTCTTTGTCTTTCTAATCTTTCTCTCTCTTTTTTTTCCCCCCTCTTCTACAATTATTTGTCTTTTGGCTATAAGCCTATGCGGTCTACCAAATTAATTAGAATTTTTTTCTTTATTTCTTTTTGAAGAGTGAAGAGAATTTCCAGAGATTTGATTATTTTTTTCTCTACAGATAAATGAGTTTAATGCCAGCTGTGTGGAAAACAGTGGTTAAGATTAAATCTTATTAGGGTTTTCTTAGGTCAGTGTCCCTTTGAACGAAGAATAAATTTCATGTAGTTTCGAAGATTACTGTATGTATATATCCCTAAATTCTTTGCGGAAAAGTATTGGAAATATTTGGCTGGTTGACTTTTACCAAAATGTCTGCTGCGTATCTAGCTCTGCTACCGTAGATATATAGCCGGCTAAAAGAATAATTGTATGAGCTAAACTAAAAACTCGTAATTATATTAATAACTTGTACATATTTTGCATTTTAAAACGAATTGTTTTTTCTGGATGGGTTTGGTCAAGTAAAGTTCTCTAACAGTTAATCTTTGTTATTAATTATGTGTTACGTATTATAGAGCCCATAGAAAAAGACGAGGAACGTGCCCGTGACTTAGAACTTCAGTTCCAATAAAAATGCAAAAACCTGTCACTTTTTGTCTTTTATAGCTATACATGTATATAACCCTACTTAAAATTTTTTAAAAAAGAAATGGTAACTCACTAACAGCTGGAAAAAAATAAATACGCCACAGTCAACATTTTCCCGTATTGGTTTGGTTTGAAATTGTCTTTAGCATGTTGTAAAATAAAATACGTACAATTATTATGGCTTTTAGTAAGTTTTGATAAAAAAAGACGGTGAAAAATTCAAACATACTTTTTTTTAATGAAATTTCAATTTCAAGTATTTTGAAGTAAATTGTTTGTAAAGTTTTGAAATGGAAGCAGAAGTAGTAAAATATATAAATTTTTTGTAATTTCTAAGGTTTTGAAATAATATTATGTTCAGCAATTTTTGAAATATACATTCGCACAAATTGGTTGGGTTGGATATGGTTAATTTTGAAAGAAAAATGAATATAGAGGCAGTTTTGAAACAATTTACTGAAAGTCGCTTAGTAAGTAACAATTTGTAGTGTAAAATAATCTAAAATAAAATATTAGATATTCTATCAAAGTAATTTTGTTTTAAATTAAAATTAAAAAGCTTGAAATGAAAGAAAAAAAGTTTTTCGAAACTATTCCCTAATAATGGCTAATCATTAAGAGGAATTTCATCTTCGTATCAAAATAATCGGTGAACCGAAACAAATGTTTCAGAGCTGTAAATGAATGAGGATATCAATAATGTGATATATGACAATATTCGTTAACATGGGATATGGGGTCATTATAGTTTTCAAACTGTTATTCTGAATTTTTAAAATGAACTCCAAACGATGAAATTAAATCTGTAGAGTAGTTTGGCCCGACTAACATATTGAATTTTACCATTATTGAATTGTATTTGGTGAACATAGAATCATTTTTTGACATTTGTGGTTGTCAAGGAAAAAGTTTAAGCCTTCAAGACCTAAAGTTAATCACCTCCAAGTAAACACTATTTTCGAAAACGGATGAAGAAGGATAAAAAAAAAACGAAGGGAAAATAAAACACTGACGAACGAAATATTGCGTTAAATAATCGATTTTAGAAAACGTTTCTGAGATTTTTTTTTCGAAGAAAAAGGAAAAGTCGATTTATAATATCACAAACATGTAAGCAGACTTACGAGTATCAACGAACAGAATGAAAACCACTTTTTTTCCTTCTTTAAATTGTGTCTCTTTTTTCTTCAAACAAGAAACACAGGCTGAGAAAAAAATAAAAAAACCTATTCTCGCGAAGAAATCCAAATTTTATCTTTTACAATTCCCGGTTTCACAATTTTCGTTTTTCATCTTTTTTTCTATCTTTTTTTTGTCGTCGAAGTATCATTATATGAGCATGAATTCATTTCATCCAACACTTAAGCTTCGTGACATGAGCGATTCTCAATATTTTTTCGCCTCTGTTTGTCGACTGGGGACCTAAATAATATTTTTTTAAAACGTATATTTCGAAGCAAGCTGATTAAAATTAAATTTTCCATACGACTTCAAGTATGGATTTTGAGTATTATCTGTTTCAGCCTATGTTATGCTCCAGAGATTTTGATTGAATATACTTGCATCACATATATTTTATTTTGGAGAAAGTATTGCGGAGCTATAAGCGATTGATGCGTGCTCAAATATAATATGTGAATGACTAAATAGAAATATTTCATTTATACGTCCCATTTTACAAGTACCTACATTCCTTCCCATTAATTTTGGTCGGACTCTTACAAAATAATAGGCATAGGATGGGACCTACATAGTTTTTCGTTTCATGATCTTATAGGAGTTAGAATTCCAAAAATACCCATCTCGCATTTTTAAATTTCTTTATTCATTTGTTAATATATGGAGGGGGGGTATTTAAATCGCAAATTTCGACTTCTAAGGCTAATTAGTGTTGATTGGTTTTTGTAAAAAATGGTTTTGAAGATTCAGAACCTGATTTCTTCTTCGGAACTTGCTGGCAAGTTTCTGACAAATATTGATTTTTTACTCAATTTTTGCCTAATCCTAAAATATAAAAAACTTGCTTTTCTAGTGGAACTATAGCTGCACTAGAGTGGTTTTTTACATGTGAAATCCTCACTCTGGTCTTTACGGAGCAAAAAAATATAAACCATACATCAATCGCATGATTGCATTATTCCGATTGCTTATCAATCATCAATTAAGAAAATGTCGATTCATATTTTCTATGACTCAAATTAATCATTAAGAATGTACGATTAATTTCTATAATCATGCAGTGACTAATGACTATATAACTCATATAATTAGATGACCGGTCAATAGATGATGATTTCAGTTAGTGAAGCAGATTGTAATGTGTGTAGTTATCTATCAGGAAAAGAGGTAACTTGCCCAGATTGAAGAGAATTAAAGAGCTGTACCGAACTAGTTGTGAGATTAAGCTTCATTATAAGATATGTATGAATTGGTTTTGTATTTCATTCAAGCTGGTCAAAGTGGGTGCATTTTGTGAATGTTATAATTAAAGCGTTGAAAGATTTCGAATTTCAACCAAAACGAAAGTAAATAAAATTCAATTATGAAATATAGAGGTAGGTACCATTGTTATTTCTCACGAACAAATTTTCCTCTGCAAGCAACTTAATTAATTTATAAGAAATTTCACAAAGGTGCAGTGTTCGCATTTTCCAGCTGGTGGCATTTTATATTCCCTCGAGAAAAGTTACTGAATGAGTATCGCCAGTAGCCATAACCATAAATAATAAATAATTTATTTACGTAGGACTATGCGGAACTGTTTGTTTCTTGGAGTGTAAGAAATTTCTATTCTGCACTATTTTCTGCAGAAATAGCTCTCCAGCAAGAAGCATTCTAAATTTGTACTGTTCATAAAAGTTTACTGAATGTGGACTTGTATACTTACGTTATGGAACCATTCAAATTTATGAATCTTCGGATTGGCTCTAATGTAACATTCGAAGTAAACGTCGTCTCCTTCCTTAATGTTTTGTGGATTCAGAGATGAACCAATTTTCAGAGTGAGGATGGGACTATCTGCAATTAATTACCAAGTGAAATAGAAAAAGTTCACTAAATTTGGATTTACAACTCTATAAATTCGAGCCTTATCCGCTTTTTGTTTTTTTATGTAACTATACTTTCAATTTGATTAGCAAGAACGGAGTAAGTCCTTCCACTTTTTCCATCTTTTTATAAATTCTGCAAAAATTGTTTTTTTTTTTTTTAATTGAAAATTTTAAAAATATCATTAAATGGGCTGCTTTCCTCTTTTTAGAATTCAGAAAAAATGAAAACTTTGACGCCCCTCTGCTGCCTCTCTGGTTTCAGGTCTGCTCCAGCTCCAGAGATGAGATACAAACAGAATATTGCAAGGACACTTTCTCAAGGGTTGGATCTTCACCTTTATTTACCCGAACATGTGCTACTAAGATCCATAAGTCTAGTGCAATAGGTTTTCACATGAAAGTGTATTTTTGCTCTCCAATAAAATGCGGCGGACTTATTCCGTTCTTGCAAATGATTATAAGCATTATGAGGTACCAAAATATCATTTCAGCGCAAAAAATTGGCGAATTTTTTTTTACATAGATAATTTCCCCATCGAAAGTTGGTATCGCAAATAAATTCATATTTTTAGTCGAAAGCTCAGTGTGTAAAGGCCATAACTCCAATTTTTCTACAATTTCACTTCAAAGGAAATTATGTATCCTCTTTCGAATGTTGTCTCTGGTTTTCTTCCAGTATAATTATTTTCTAAAATAATAACCGCCAAAACATCTAAAATTTTACGCCAGTATATGGAAAGTGAAACACTGATAAGCCCCTTCGGAAAAATTTAATTTTTTGAAGTTGTGATCTTTACGCACGGAGCCATCGTATTGGAGCAGATGCATAATTATAGCTGTAACTTTTTACAGCAGTTTAAAGGCTTAGGCGCTAGTACCGCGGAACGATTAAAAAATTTTCCTCTTTTCAACCAAAATTCGGCCCAATTCGATAAAGTCTTATGGCAGAATATCAAAGGACGATAAGCTAAGCACTTTTTTTTTTTTTCTAGTAATAATGACAGGCCTTGTTACTTACAGTGTACGTTTAAACGCCATTTATCTTCCAAAGCGCTATTCTCAATGGGCGGATTCTCAGCTCTGCACGTTAAATACTTGCCATCGTCTTCGACAGTTGGTTTAAACGACATGATACTAACATCGTTCATATTGTCTTCCTCGATGACCGACTGAAAGAATTTCGGATAAAAATAATGAATTACGAAGGCGAAACGAGGAAAAAAAGTTGATCTATCTCAGCAAAAGGTTAGCCGGATGGTAACAGTAAGTGCCCTAAATTTGACATTAATCTTCTTACGTCGAGAGGCTACGACTACGAGAGGGCAGAGTGAAGAGGGAAAGGGAAAACTGGTCTAAAATTGCCAAGGAAAGTACAAAATTCTGGCTTGTTGTGGGACCGAATTGATGAGGAGGCTTTTACTTCGTTATGTGTTCGTCGGTTTATTGATTCAATTTTTCTTATTTCGCAGAGCAAAAGCAGCAGAGGCTGAAAAGTCTAGCTTGAAATTTTGCTCCATGAAGTTCGTGTATGGGGAAATTAGTTCTAATCTTTTAAATCATCCAGCAGAGTATAAATCACCGGATCTTATTATTTAGTGGCAGTTTCCTTCATCGCAAGGGGCGATTGGGGAGGATATGTGGATGGTAGGTGTTTAAGGTATTGTAAGCCTGTCGGTTCATTGTTTCGGAAAAAGTTTCCTCGCCAAAACTTATTTGAGAATGTTGTTATATCAGTTACTTACTTCGTTTTATTATGCTGAGCAAGCATTCTTGTGAAAGAAAATTTGTTTTGTCAGCACATAAAAAGTAAGTTAGGTACTTGTAAAGCAATTTCTCCTATTTTGAGTCGTGCGAGTCGTTTACAGTTGAGAAGCTACTCACTTAGCAACATCAACGCACCCATTTATTTGTGCGACCTCCAAATACAGTGCTGGGTCAAGGCTGGGAAAAATTGAAAATTTAAATAAATTGAAATGTATGTAAGTAAAATTTTTTCTTCAAGATTTTGTTGTTTTTTTTCTGTGTAATACTCGTACGCTAAGTGCGTGTCTATCATATATGTGTAAATATACATCAAAATCTGCTTGATCCGATAAATCGCACTTTTATATTATGATGAATTTTTAATATTTTCATTTTTAAGGAATTGTCATGTAATTCCTCAAAATTAAAATTCCTCATTAAACCGTTTTCATTATCGGATCAAGCTGATTTTTTCCATGCGTATTTATATGATAGACACCATCTTGTTACTTTAAGAAAAAAAGTTAAATCTGAAAAAAAATCTTTTTAAATATAAGTTATGCAAATTTGAGCAATTTTTCACGCTGAATCCGAATCTGCAGCCTGTTATACTCTAAACCGCCATTTAGACCCATTTAGGAGTATTTTTCACTTTTTTCTGATCTTATTCCGCCGGGTGAGAGTTGCCGCCAAAACGGGCTACCGGATTCGTGTTCAGCGACCTTTAAAACCCTCATACCAGTGCTCAACTTATAAATTTATTGCCTTAGCAGAAATCAGGAAATGCTATTAAGTTTTTGAACATACGTATTATATTAGGAGAAATTTTGGTTCAATTGAAATATATTAACAAATTATCGAATTATCTGTCTCCAAGCTACCAAATGATGAAAAAAATTTGTCTAAAAAAAGCAGTATTTATTAGGACATTGCGAATTTCAAAATAATCTCCTGATAAAAATCAGCATCAAGTACCAGTCATCAAATTGACCCAACACACGTGTAATTTATTCAAATTTTCAATCTTTCTCAGCGCTGACCGAGCACTGTATTTGCAAGTTGCACAAATAAATTGATGCGCAGATGTTGCTTGGTAGGTATCTTTTCAACTGTATGTGTTCTATCTCTGAATCGATCGAACAGATCAGCAAAGGTCACATTATTTTAAGATTTCATCCTCTAAATGCCGCCAGTGATAGATCGACAGGGGAGGGAGAATTAGTGAAAAAATATGGCTATATATTACTTAGCAAAGTCTTTAAAAATTGAGTTTTATGGTTTGGAAAATGTGCTAGGCCAAATGATCAACATGCTAGTGAAATTTTATTTCATATATAATCTTGAAGGATGAATTTCAATTTAAAACTATAACTGCATCCATCCATCTTTTTTCTTTCGCGTGTAATGGGATTAACAAATATGTACATACATAGCTGGTCATTTTGTCACACCCTGAATCCATACATGTAATAGATGAATTAATACATTAAAAACTTGTATTTTATTTTTTAACTAGTGTGAAGTTGCCCCGCTAGTCCCAGGGATCTGTTCTTTTGAAACTCTTGTAGTAATTCAACTTCAAAGTTGAAATTTACTTTAATACAAGTTGAATTTCGCTCAAATTCCACTCAAATTCTACTCAAATTTCATTAAAATTTCTCTCCAGTTTCACGTCAAATTCCTCTCAAACTTCGCTCAAATTCTGCTCAAATCTCTTTCAAATGATACCAGGTTTAACTGTCTAGGATAAATAGAACTTGAGTTACTCGTATTATGCGAAACCAATGACTAAGAATCGCTCCGTTCTGAAATGTTGTCTAGACGTGCAGAATTGAATTCACAATTTTCGAAAATGTTTCCATCATTAGCAGTAAAATAAAATCTCTAATCAAAAATATTTATTCATTATCATATTTCTGAGATTTTCCTCTTTCTTGTTGAGACCAAATTCACTTTTTTAAGTTTAGTAGAAGCTGGGTGATTACGAAATGAAAAAAAACTTGTTCGTGAATCTAAAGTATGGACAGACATCAGGACAATTGGATTTTATTATACGTATGTATGGTATTATAGATTTTTTGATTGTGTTCGATAGTTTTTTTTCATTTACGATATAGAGCCGGACTGTTTATAGTCTGCCGTCGTTCACCTGACCTCACATATTATGACAAACATCAACGTCTCGGGGGGTGAGGGTGCAAATTGAAAACTTGAAATAAACACAGCAGCCCCACCGTCGAGCGTTAATTAAAATTTCCGGCTAAACGTGTGTGGGTTCTTAAAGTTTTGCGAAAACTGCTTGTTCCTGTGTTATCTGTCGAGACGAAACCAACTTTCTGACAACATCGAAAGTAGAAAGCCAACAAAACGCGTCTCTCTCTCTAAAACCGAACGCTCTGGCAGATTTTCTCAGCGATACTGTATTTTAAACATTCCTATCCTACGGTATAGGCTTGAATATGCACACCATCTACTCACGCGAAAATGGTAACCACTTAAAAATCATGGTGGTAGTAAAACTTGGAAATTTTTTTGCCTGCCATCCCATGCAACGCTGTTTCAGGCTACACGTTTCCCTTTATCCTCTCCCCTTCATCTCTTTTAGCTGTTTTACTGAACCCTCTTAGTACCTTTGCGTCTGATTTTTCACGGCCTGGAAAAATGAAGGCGTTGCTCCCAATGTGACGTTCAGCGCTGTCTGTTTAAAAGATGCATCAGTTTGTTTGAATAAACGTGTGCTCGCTATTATTTCTATTCTAATATACCTTCGTGCTTTTTTTTTTCGACGCCTCAGCCGCCTCTTAGTAATTTTGAATGCTTCCGCATTTTCTGAGTATACGGAAAAGCATTTCTAGACGAATGATTTAAGGAGAACAGGCACTGGAGGGCGAAGGTTAATGTGTGTCTGTTTTTGAAGTTGATTATGTACGCAGAATTCTTATTGTTAGTGGTGTTGTAAAATGATAGAATTACCTTAAAAGGTCATTGAGTTCAATAGGTGTACTTCATTCACATCCCCTGAAAGAGATTATGAAGCGTTATTTGCGCTATTTGAAATCTTCCAGCAACGAAAAATTAATTTTTTGGAAAATCATAAAAAACTTATAAAGCTCGAATTATAACTGCGAAACCGGTTTTTGACCGTTTCTTAATTACTCAGGTCTTGTCTAATATTATTGCATAGTATCTTGAAAAATTGAGAAGTTTTGTTATTTATATTTTTATTAAAACCCTGAACTATAATTTTGGTCTAACTTTTGGTATATAGGTCTCCTTGATCAGTATTGATGCCAGAATTTAATCCCTTTTGGTAATAAGCCATTCCTGAGAGGTGGTTATGCAAAAGTTTTCCTTCTATGTAAGTACATAAAATCCACATAGCACGTTACTCTAATGAGGGGTTATTGGTCTACAGGTGTGCGACTAACCCCCATTGTAGTATTTTTGATGACCGGTGGAATATTATATCTATTCTGCTACATTATACCAATAATTGTAAAATTGATGTAAAAGGTTTTACATTAAGAGATGTAGGTACAAAAAAAATAGTATAGCCTACCTTCATCACAGCAAGTGAGGAAGGTAGGGGAAGATATACGCTAGTTATTTTATCGAATAAGAGATTCATATTCTCCCGGCGAAAATCGTCAAACCCCGAAAAAAAGAGGGAGAAAATTTGTTAAATTAAAATTGCTTCAATTCATATAAGTATTGTATGACTCCAAATTTTTCTCATTGCAATTTTAATTGCAGAAATGAGCTTGGAAATGTAATAAATTTAACCCAAACGAATTCTTAAAATTTTTTTTGTTATTTTCTAAATTGATTTAGACCTACCTATTCGCGAAAACATAATTGTGGCTTATACAAGAATTCGTTCTCCCAGAAATTATAATTTACAAATTTTAAAGTGTATTCATTAATTTTTGTGAAGATGAAATATAGGGGACTAGGGTTGTGTTTACTTATATGTATATGCTTGTTTTGAAGAACTAGATCCGTTTAGAAAATTGAATAAAATCTTAAAATATTCAGGTTAATGAAAGTTGGTTAGAAAGTTTAACAGCAATTCATTAAAACATTTTTTATAATAATTTGTATATATACGAGTAGGTACCTACGTTTTTTCTAAAAATTATTGTTTCCCGTTTACTTCTTTTTCTTCATTTCCATATGGGTTTCAATATTTTCTCTCTTTCTGAAATACATCTACAAGGGTTACCAATGTAAATATTGATGATTTCCCAGGCGGATGAAATATATTGCGCGAGAAATATGAAAAACGTTCCATTTTGTTTACATAAAATGAATACTATACTGAAATATATACTTGCAACTCAAAGATTTCTTCCCCCTACTCTTCCTCTTTTCAAAAACACAAACTATTTGCTTTAATAATTTCATTGGTTTTCAAAAAATTTATTTTTTTTGACCATAAAATTTCATTTTCAAAAGCATCAACGTCGAATTAAATTAATAAACCTGTATCTAGGGTGTAAATTTGTATTTTATACTGATAGGTGAAATTAAATATAATATGCGAATAAAAATAGCTCTATGTCGTCAGCACCCCCAACCACCCAAAATTGGTCCAAAATATACTAGGAATTTTGTACTCATTTTGTACCGTTTTATACCGCAAAAAAAAATGTTATTCCGGCATCCACAAAGAGTTATTCAAAGAAACGTTATGGGGTGCTGGGGACATGCTAGCACCCCCACTTCAACCGATCAACTTGAAACTAGTCTCATTATTTTGTACTCATTTTGTACTGTTTTGTACCGCTATTAGAAAATTTTGTACCGCTCCCCCTTTCAAGTTATTAAAAATATTGATGAGGGGTGCCGAAGACATGCTAGCACCCTCACTTCAATCAATATACTCCAAATCGGTCTCATTATTTTGTACTCATTTTGTACAATTTTGTACTGGAAAAATAACATTTTGTACTGCTCCCCTACCTGTGCTCTGATAGGGGGCTGACCTTCAAACTCCAGAAAAATGCTCCAAACTGGTATCATTATTTTGTACTCATTTTGTACTCATTTTGTGCAGTACAAAATGTTATTTTGCCAGTACAAAACAATACAAAATGAGTACAAAATAATGAGACCATTTTGGAGCATATTTCTAGAGTTTGAAGGTCAGCCCCCTATTCGAGGATTGAATAACTCTTTGTGGATGCCGGTGCAAAATTTTTTTTGCGGTACAAAACGGTACAAAATGAGTATAAAATTCCTAGCATATTTAGGACCAATTTTGGGGGGTGAGGGGTGCTGACGACATGGAGCTAATAAAAATTAAGAAATAGGTAAGTCAAGAAACAAGATAATTTTTTGATCTGTGTATTATAATAAGTATTGTACTAAAAGGGCATCTTTGAACGCTTTTAAGTGTTTTTCACTTATTCTGGCTGAATCAAGTTACAGAGGTACAGAAAAATGTATGAAATCAATATTCGAGTACTCAGTGCCCTCCAGATTTTATTTTTGGTTCTATCTCTTTATCTTGATCCTCTCTCTCCCATCTTAAAGATGGAGACTGGAGTGACTTTAAAGATCTCAAGATCTAATATATTTTGACAAATTATTTTTATAACAATCCAGGTGATATTGTCTAAGTAGAGTACTTAGATACCAAATGTAAATCTAAAAGGTCATCCAATAACGTGGCAAGAAAATTCTAAAAATAATCATCATTAATTTTTTATTACTGAATTCTGTAGATATTTTGTCTAATTTAGTAAAAGCTGTTCCTCCTTTTCTTTGAGTCATCTCAAACCATTTTACGGAGTAAAACTAAAAAATAAATTAATGTGAGTGATTTATAATCAATCAATAATATTGAATGTTTGAAAATACCAATTTTGATAGCTACAAGCAAGTGTTCAATCTCACCTTTAATTTATATGTACAATAAGCCCTTCATATCTCACCTCCAGTATGATAAAAATTTAAAATTTCAAAAAGATATTAATGAAAATTAAAAAGACTATCTAAAGATATTCATTAAAATTAATAGAAAAAAAAACTGACTTTTCATTTCAAGGTTCGGATAGGATTTTTTACTTTTCAGACATTTTGAACTTGATGCTGTAGTTTACTTAATTGACCCAGAGCATCGAATCTGGTTTTCAATTGATAGATTCACACATCCGCTTTTAATGTAGACTAATATTTTACTCATTTACTACTGGAAGAACACAAGTTTCATTCAAATTCAAAGTAAAAACTTGAGTTTCAGCTACCCCAGGAGTTCAATCTCGCTCCCTCGTTCTATTTACAGAATTGAAAAGTTTTGAATAATGGCAAAAGCATCTGTTGTATGGTTGAAGTAATAAGGAGCTGGCATTTTTCGACCATTCTGGAGATTAACCTACCGAGTAAGCAAAAGATACAAACATTTTTGATAATGTTGTAAGGTGTACAAAAGAGGTCGAGCAATGTTCGTTAATTTTGTGAAGGACGATTTGAATTTATAATTTTGGACAAGAGTGGTCCGACCCCCAGATGTTAAATTCGTAAATATGTGCATATGAGTCGCATTGTTAGAGATTCATGTCACGAGCAGAAAATGAAATTCGTTCATTCAGTATAAACTTGTTTGTTTTTTGTACACTTCGTTAGGTGCGTTTTGGGCTTTTGCTATTCGCTGGTTGATGCGTTAAATTTCGTATAATTCGGTTTAGAGCCGACGAATTTTAATGATAAAAAATGTGAAGACTGAAGAACGCTTATTTTTATAAAGGCACCGACGAGTTATAAGTTTTGGAGTAAATAAATTAAAAAAAAATTTTTATACTCACACTTCTGGAATCACGATTGATCTGACGACTTCCAATCCACCATGTAATATGTGCTGGAGGCTTCGAGCCATATGATCGGCACTCCAAACTGTAAAGTTGGCCAGATGCTAAATATTCTTCTTTAGTGGTAATGTTCAAAGATAATGGTTTAACTGAAATGAAAAAATAAAGTAACTACAGACGTTTTTCAAAAACAAATACAATAAAAAGGTTAGGTTTGGTACTCTGGTGGTTCACGGCACACGTTCAAAAAACTTGAAAGGCAGTACCTCGTCCAGTTTGGGTTTTTCTAACCAAATTAGTATTTAATTGAATTAATGTATCATCAAGTGGGGTGCCGACCTTTTTGTCGACCAATTTTTCACCAACCGACGTTTCACTGACAAATTTGATCGAGTGGACATTTTACCAATGTGACCGGTTCACCAAGGGGGTAATTCACCGGTAGTCATGTTCACCAAGTGGTCATTTCACCAAACTGCCCAAAAAACCTTCTATTTTATTTATTTTTTAATTTATTAACTAATTAAATAATCACATACTTTGCCACATGACATCTGGCAGTCAAAAAGGGTTAGAAAAAGTTTGTTTTGATTAAAATATGAAATAAAAATAGATTCGGTGAAAAAACCGGTTTGGTGAACTGCTTATTGGTGAATAGGCCAGTCGGTGAAAAGTATGTGGTGAACTGTCTGTCAATGTAAAACCAGTCAAAAAAATGTCCTAGACCCCATCAAGTGGTGGAAAGGTAAAGTAAAAAAGGCCCAGCAATGAATTTTAAAATTAATTAAAGGAAAATTTCATTTGTCCGAAGTTAAAGTTGAGGATAAGAGGGTGGTGGGATCCAGCAAAGTAAACCTCTCTAGAAAAGCACTTGCTTTTTGAAAAAGTGTACAGTGGTTGGGAGAATCCATGTTTTTTGGGATTTCAATATAATTTGTTTGATATTTCCCCACTTCCAGTAATTGAGCTTCAAAGTTGAAAATTGAATCTGAATTTGAAGAAAAATAAACTGTAAAAGAACGATGACTGAATCACCATTTTAGCAACATTTTAGCTATTGCTAGCGAACTACGTAAAGAATCATCCTAATACAGGGTGCGGCAAAATGACTGGCTACATTTGTTTTTCCAATTATATGCGTAAGACAAAAGATAGAGACATGCGGTTGATTTTAAATTAAAATTCATTCTTTAAGGTTACATATGGAATGAAATTTCACTCGCATGTTGATCATTTTGCCTAGCACATTTGCGAAGGCGTAAAACTCAATTTTTCAAGACTTTGCTAAGCAATAATCATATTTTTCCACTAATTTTTTACGTATTCAGCCGGTTGCGGTAGGGAATTTTTCCTCAACGCGCTAATCATGAAGAATGCCACACGTGCAGAAATCCCCCCCCCGGTCAATTTTATCCATCACTGGTAGCATTTAGCGGAAGAAATTGTAAAATAATGTAATCATTGCTTAGCAAAGTTAAAAAATTGGATTTTACGCCTTCAGAAATATGTTAGGCAAAATGGTCGACATGAGAGAGTGAAATTGTATTCAGTAGCGCACCAAAGTGGGGGTATGGAGCTGAATCCTTCCCTTTAGGCCGCCTTAAATTTCATCGAAAAAAGGCTGATTAGAAGATTTTCAATTTTTCTGTTTTTTTTTTTTTTTTTTTTTTTTTTTTTTTTTTTAATAAATTTATACCTTAGCCCTTCCCTTGAAAAATTTATGGGTGCGTCACTGATTGTATTTCATACGTAACCTTAAGGAATGAATTTTTATTCAGAAGCAACCGCATGTCCTTATCTTTTTTCTAATGCGCATAATTCAAAAAACAAATGTAGCCGGTCATTTTGCCGCACCCTGTATTACGAAATTTTTATAAGACCTTAACCTTAGGTGCAAATTTCAACCTCATTTGTCATGTACTTTGTCCTAGAGCATGTTTCTAAGAAAAATCTACGCATTTGGACCTTCCAAAATAATTTTCACGGACAGCAGAAGACAGATTGACCAGAACTTTGGGTGCTATAATCTCAAGTTTTGCATTATTAGAGCAACGCTGCTCAAACTGAAAACTAGAACTTGAAACAAATTGAACTAATGTAAAGTAATATGGGTAACCGACAGTCTCAACTGTAGTTAGTAGTAGAGAGAGATGAGAAACTGTTAATATTAAGTCAGGGCAGAGTGGCTGTATAAGGATTACTCATTCGTGTCTTTTTCTGTCTGTTGCATCACTCAACATGCAATCAACCAAACTCAACACCTCAATCGATTATTTTCTTTACTCAGACTCGATTTCACTACTTTTTAAAGCGAGAATTAATTTCCGATGCTCGTCAACTACATATTGACCCATACTGATAATTTAGCTGCAGAATCGAAAAATGCTGTCAGTGAACTCGGTATGTTTTTCTTTCCTTTTGCTTTTTTCCCACTACGTTTATATTTCAGGGTGAAAAAAAAGACGGGAAAGGCTGGAAGAAGGTGAAAAAGCGAACGAGAGAGCGGGATGAAAATGGGAAGAGTTTGACAGAAACAAAAACAGAGAAATAGAAAAAGAGTGAGGGAGTGAATGAGGGTAAATGACAAAGAGAGAAAATTCGATTCTCATTTTGTGAAGAAGATATATCCACTTGTAAACGCATTTATACACTTGGCTCAATGGTTGAACTATCGAGTCAGCATCTTGAGGACCTGACCTTTTTTCTGGAAAAGTTCAAGAATTATCGAATTAACTCCATTGTATTTTCCCACTTAGAATCGAGGACGAAAATTCTCAATAAAAGCTCCAAATGGAATAATTATTCCATTTTGTTGCAGCAGAATGGACTTTAAAATGTTCAATTCTTTTAATTTGTTTTTTTTTTTTTCGTTCTCTTCATTTGGCATTTTAATCCGTCAGCGTTGTGAGTCTTAATGGTTTAAGAAAGTCAAGAGAGGAAAAAACAAAATACTGTCAATTGAAGGTATTTTTTTTGACCCTGCTCTAGATTATCTTTGTTTTACTCGTATTCTACCAAAATTTAACCGTGCGAATACTTTTCCTCTTTAGGATCTTGATTAAATCCTAGACCCCTCTCCATCAGAAGAATATAAATTAATAGAATACTTGGAAATAATAAAATTATAAATTGATGATTAACACTAGAAAGGCTAGGTGGCGTCGTATACGACGCCGTTTGAATTTGGATGCGTCACTCCTCAAAGGACCAGGTGGCGTCATATATGACATTCTCCGGTCCTTTGAGGTTCTTTTACTGTTGAGTCAAATATGACGCCACCTGGTCCTTTGAGTAATCGAGTAAAACATGGTTATTCTTGTGTTAATTAAAGTGAAACAGGTGACGGATAGGTTCATTCTGTGGCTTGGTTAGATAGGCGATCCGTTTTTTCAACTTTCAACTTTCAACTTTCTCCTCCCTTATACCTTTCTACAGAGACTATAATATGCTCCCCTTAAAAATTAGTTTGAAGTAATTACGCAGAAATTATTCTGCACATGCATCCACGAAAAATGCTTCAAGTTGAAATTCAGAGAAAAACTAATAAACCAATCTCAGAGTTGGAAAGTGAAAACAATACTTATTACATTTGTGACACAATTTTCAATTCCACCCTTATCGCAGGGAAACATGAAAAAGAACTTTTTACATTTCGCGAAAAGTTTATTATTCCTCGTACCTAGAAAGTATTACCCAGAATAAAACGTGTTCTGGAGCACCTCTGACGTCTACCTTATGCACAAAATGAAAAACGAATGCACGAAACTAATCTTCTGCAATGACATAGTTTCGCATACACGTTTATTATTTTTCCGAAAAATAAAGCGAGAAAGTAAGAGAGAGGCAAAAGAAAAGAGAAGAAAGCACGTTGTTTTTTCCTATCTTTTTCAGTAAAAACTTTATTCACGTATTTTGAGGTCTCCGCTACAAAGTTCCGAGTATTTTGCTGCTCTATTTTTCTCTACCATTTTGACTCTAATAAAACCTTGGTCAGTTTTTTTATTAGCTGCATTTTGTTTTGGAAAAGTATAAAGGGTTAAAAGTGAGATTCGGTAGAATCAGTAACATTTATGAAAAAAAAGTTGTCTGTTTATTAAAACCCAGTTCCGGACTCGGTTGTATCAATTCATATACGAGTTTAAAATTTTTAATCGTAAAAAACTGAGAAGTTTCTTTTTTTTCAAGATGTTATACAAAAAATTAACTGTATAAGCGTTTTGCAAGAACACATATTCTGGAAAAGATGACAAAGCTGCAGTCAAATTGACAATGTGTGGTACTGAGCACAAAATGCACCACCCAATGAATGGGAATGAATGTGAAGGAATGTGAAGGAATGTGAATGAATCTAAATGGATGTAAATGGATGTAAATGAATGATTGGGAATGAATAGCAATGAATGAGCATGGTCGGCGAAACGTATGATGCAGAGCACAAAATGCATCACCCAGAAAAAAGTCGAAAGAGAAAAACGTAGCCAAAATTTTTCTTTACATCTTACGACTTACGAGTACAAATTTTCACAGATTCACAGCGCCATCTGTCCGTATTTGTTTTCACTTTCCTTTCTTTTTCGTAATTCATTATCTACTATGTAATTTCAGTTTTTTTTTTAATTTAAGGTGGGGGGGGGAGTTGTTAGTGAAGTAGATTAGAGGAACTCAGCACCACACCGCTAGAAACAAAAGTCGCCGGCCAGGGTTGATGATCCTTATATTAATTGGTATACTTGGTAATGTTATAATAACTACATGATTAAATGACGATGAGTGAAAAAATATACATTTGTACTTACGATTTATATCCAGTATTATGGACTTGGTGGCTGGAGGCACAAGATTTGTATTCGAAGCGTGACAAGACAATTTTTTGTTTTGGTAATCCCGACTTAAGGTTGGGATGGTTAAGCGTTTAACGGTAACTCTTGAAGAACGAGACTCCGACTCGCCGTACATCAATTTCTCCTCCAAATACCAGTCTATTCGAGGTAGAGGTTTACCTAATGAACAGAACATGGGAAATAATTAAAGAATTTGTAAACCTCAATAGTTTTAGGACACATCATGTTTTCATTGTACCTGCTATAAGGCACTTAGTTCTTATTTATCCAACAAACCAAACAAAAGTCAATTGGTAAGACTTTCCTTTCTATACTTAATTAATACTTCGAGACTAATTTTGGAAGGCAGTGTTTTCTACCTCCGTCATTTTCTTATACTCGGATGAGACGCGTTTTTCCGAAACGTGATAGGTCCAAAAAAGTGATCTTGAGAAAATCGAGATACGAGTAAATTAGAGCGAATCTGTGTTTTTCTTCAAACAATTTTGGTTATAGCATTCCTAAACCTTCCTGCTTTGGTGCTCCTTCGAACTAAATCTCCAACTTTATTGAGCCAGTAGAATTGAGAGTTTGGAAGTTGAAAATAATGAACTTGATAATTATAGATTTTGAAAAAAAGAATTAATATTTTATTTCTTACTTAATTATTTGAATAGTGATATGGACGAAGGAGATAAGTCCACTTTAAAAAAAAATTTGAGTTCTTCTACGGTTTAATTGTATAAATTGAGCCCTACCTACCGTCAAAATAAGAGGTGCAAAAACTCAATTGTTGCGAATAAAATAGACTTAAAAGTTGGGTAGCTATGTGAGGAGTGGATAAGTCCATTCGTGTAATGATAACTTTAGTGATAAGCGAACATGTGATTGGTGTAACACGTTCTACACGTATCAGTAGTGTACGATCTCATGAAGGTATTTCATTATTGCAAACCTCGTATTAAGTAGGTGAAATCCTATGCCGAACCCCAAGCCTCCCTTGGGTGAGCCTCGGAGGTTATCATATTACATTTACAGTCGATATCGTCTATAACGAGATCGGTTATAGCGAGATACTGCTTACTACAAGCAAAATGAAAAGTCCCGGCCCAACTCTCATTTAACATGTGTAAACTAAAACCGGATATAGCGAACTCGTATAAAACGAGAAACTGGATAAAGCGAGGGCATTTCAAAAATAAAAATAAATAAATCTCGTTATAGGCGATTTCCACTATAGATAAATTGGTTGAACAAGTCAAAAATCAATGAAGAGACCTTAAATTTTAAAAGTTCAAAAACTTTGAAATTGAAACTTGAAAAGTTAATTCAAATTAAGAAGCAATGAACTTTGGATAAATTGTAATATTCATCTAACTGTTTTTCTTTTCAATTTTACCCGTCTTTCATCAAAAATCTTGCTTATAACGAACGTCTCGTTATAAGTGAATATCTGTTATAACAAGCTACTGGATAAAATGAGTCAAAGTGGTGGTCCCGTGAAGCTCGTTATAGACGATATCGACTGTATTTATTTATTTACTTGCTTAGATATTTATTGTTGGAACATATCTTCCAATATTCTTGTCATTTTTTTTTCTCGGCTACATTTTGTGTCATAAGACAGCTTTGGAGTTTTTATCCAGTTTTTTTTTTTTTCACCTATTCTTTCCATTTTATTATTTTATTCAAGTTAAATATAGAATCTTCCGTTTTACAATATTTCAATTCTTGTCAAATTTGTGACAATTTTGAGATTCTTTACAAACATTTAGTAAAAAAAAAGTTTGTGAAAACTAGATAAGAGCTCAATTCAAGTAAATTGCTGCTCTATATGATAGGCTGTATAGAGTAAATACACATATAAGTAAGTACTGCAGAAAAATGAATTTTAACTACTTGTAAAACGGATTTCACAGCGAATGCATTTGTTGTTCACAGACCGAATATTTCAATATTTTAGTTTTACATTTCCAATCTCATAATAGTTTCAATTGTTCATGGTTCGCTTTATTCTGCTGATCGCTATGAAACCGCCTATTTTTCTATTTTTTTCCTTCATCCTTTTTTTTTTTTTTTTTTTTTTTTGTAGATTACTGTTTTCACGTTTACAACTTTCACAAAGCTTTTCGAATCGAGCTTTTTTTGTGTGTGCATTATCAAACATACAAGAAAAAGTCATTTTACTCGTAGTAGTAATTTCACGTATCGTGTAACAGAAAATGTGTTCAAATACGCTTTTAATTTAGGTATATGCTCTGAGGGACATGTCGTCTGGTATTTAAAAGGTATCTAATGAAGATTATTGGGCGTAGTTCGAGATATTGAGGGATTGAAAAATGGAGTCTGAAAGCTAAAGCGCAATACTCGTACATCCGATTAAAAGCTTTCTCATACATACATGTAGGTCGCTCTCTCACTTTTGATACCTTTTCCCCATACGTGAACTCTAATTATTCTTCGTTTATTTACAGGGGTGACAAACTTAGAAGACGAAAGCTAAGACCCCTTTAAAGCAAGAATTCGCTCAGATTTCCATGGAAAATAAATGATAATTATATTTTGTTTTGAAATCATTTAACAAGTAATTCAATAACTTCTTTGGATCAATATTTATTCGTTTATTTAAATGAAGAGCCCCCTCGACAGCGTGTAAAGATTATTTGAAGTTTTATGATATCTTTGCAATAAGCAGTTTTTTATATTTTCTACATAACATGATTTTGACTTTTTGAAAGGTTGAAATTTTCGTTCTTTGTAACACATTTAATTATTTTCACTAGGAAAGGGATCTGATCTCAATTTTGAAATATAGCCTCGCCACCTCCTAAAATATTCAAACTACTCAACACCCTTCCTCGCCAATTAGTCTGATAAAAAGTAAATTACCTCCGGTAACTTCGCAATATAAGGTGACTTCTGCTCCTTCGTTGAATGGCTCCGACACTTTCGACCGATCACGTTTTTTTTCATCAAATATTACAGGTAAATGAGGAGGTTCTACAAAAAAAAAAATAGACAAATTAAACGAAATTAATTAAAATAATATCAAAGTTACAAAATATGAGATATTGGATATAGCTGAATTTGCTTTAAACGCACTTGAAAATGTTTGGCAGATGATATATTTTCGAAACTATCCAATAACCAACCTGCTCCTTCCATCTCGCACCAAAAAAAATTCACACCGAACTATCTATCGTCGATACCCCTATGCATTAAAATCGTCTTTCGAATCGTTTTGGAAACGTTTCAAAATTTTGATTCAATATTTTTTTTTTTATCTCGAACAACCCTCCGTTTATTTATTGGATGGTCTGTGCGTGAAATGAAATCGAATACGTACGTATAATCGTTGCGAATAAGCTACATTAAAATACCATTTAAACACCATCCTTTCCCAATAGCAGCAAATGGCTGCCTACAAAGTTTTAAATTCTGTAAATCTTTTATTTATTTATTCGTCGAGTTACTTCTTTTCTGTTGTTTTCGTATTCGTCGAATGAATTCAAATACGTTACCCTTAATTATCATTATTTCAATATAATTGGAAACAAAAGTTTTCAGATCAACTTTAGAACTTTTTAATTACCTCAATCTTTTTAGCTGGGTACGAGAAAAAAAAAGCTACAAAAAAGTTAAAAATATTTTAAAATTTGAATCATCAACTGGAAAATGAATTGAGGTGAGTGGAAATCAAGTATTTTAAATGAAAGTTATAGAGAAGTTTATAGTCAATATAATTAAGTAAGACTGAAGCCTGTTTAACTAAACTCTTCAAGAGCTACCTACATCTTACTTATCCTCAATATTGCCCGAAATATAAGCGTGACCAAGCACAAAATAACGTTACTCGTATTAGAGTTCATCATGTAGAAACGTTGTTCGTATTTCTTCAACTTTGACAATTTATGATTACCCATATTACCACTTACCAAAGGAAGGGGTAGGTAAAGCAGAATGATTGGCTGCATTTGTTTTTTCAGTTACACCCAGAAGAAAAAAAGTAAAGACATGCGGTTAGTTTTAAATTAAAATTTATTCATTTCGGTTGCATTTAAAGCTGGTAAGATATCAATTGAATGTGGACCATTTTGTTCTTCTCGAATTCTCAAAAGGTAAAACATAATTACATATTAAAGACTTTACTAAGCTATGATTATATTATTGCAGCCATTTCCTCAGAGCCGGATTAATCCTATGGACTCAAAGGCCCAGGCTGTGCGGCCGATGGTTCATGGGGCGGAGAGAGGGTGGGATAGCGGAACAAAAAATTTATTTTATGACTCAAAATCTCGTAACAGTAGACTTGTAAATAGTTGAACTTACTTGAAGTGCAATAAAAATTTAATTTTTCTTTTAAATAGGAGAAAAATTTCCTGAGTAGGGAAGGGCTATCAATAATTTTGTTTCATGTCTTTGAGAATGGATTAGGGTAAAATGGTCAACTTTTAATTGATATTGTAATTTAGTTTCTATGAAACTTGAAAAATAAAATTTCAATTAAAACCCAACTGCATGTCTCTATCTTTTCTTTCTTATCCCTATGGGCAAAATATTTTGAAAACGGATCCGTTTTATTCCGGGTTATAATCAGTTTCTGGATTATAACCCGGAATTTTCCTGTTTTCCGGCTTCTAAAACGGATTTCGAACGGATTGTAATCAGTCTTGCCGGAAATGAGTCCGGATTATTTTCTGTGAAGGCTGTTTCATGATATTTGTTGCCCCTGGTTATAATCCGTGAAACCGTTTTACAAACGGATTTAGAAAAATTGCCCAAAAATTATCACTGATTATAATCAGGAAATCCGTTTTACCAACGGATTTGGAAAAATAATCAAGATGACAAAAATATCTGCAAACTGACAACGGATAAAATTCTCATTTTCCGGATCATTTTCTCATTTTTTGCCCATCGGGATACGTGTAACTGAAAAAACAAATGTAGCCGATCATTTTGTCTTTTACCCTTTATTAGGACTTCATACAAAAATTAAATCCTTGACCCCTTCCGAGAAGAAAAAATTAAAACTGCTTTTTCGATCATGTGTGTTGCCAAAAAATATTCTTCAAAGCCAATTAATCTAATGACTTTTATTTTTGGCGACATTCTATAAAAATATCAATTAAAAGAAAAATTTAATTTATTTGCCTTGGACTAATTTTGATTAGGGGTGCTTGATGAGGGTTGAAATCGGTAAAGAAACCGCATTTAATTCGCTCTGACGCGTGTAGGTCAGTTCGTGCGAGCTTAAGTTAACCCTTAATCAGTCAAAGTGTGCTCTTCAGTCGTATTTCGAAACGTGAAATTTTCCCAAAGAGTCCTCGAATTGAACCTTATCATCGTAATTACATCAAAAGTCCAGCACCTGCTCGACTTTCATTTCTGATAATGTTGACCTTTTTTTCGACAGTGGGGAAGTTGGTAGACCTGAGAGGTCGAACAAAACAAAACCCTTTCCTGCTCGTTAGAGACGGCTTGTAGTTTGCATACTTCCAAAAAACTTTTGTTTACCAAGGGGTGTTTTCGACGACCAACGCTTACCAATGACTGTGAGATTAACTTTCGAGTTTCTTGTTGGCGAATTTTGAAAATCAACTCGACACCGGTACACCGTTTCGTCTTCCAAAGTTATCGTATCGATAATTAGCAACGCAGGTTGTGTTTTAGCTACAAAGGTGGCTCGATTTTTGAAAACCGTAGGCGATGACCACGGTTTCGCGTCAAAGTGGTTCTTGTTTCGTAGATCAAAGCTGCAACAAGCAGGCAAACATGAAAAATTTTAGGCGAAATTTTGGAATTCTAATGAGAAAATATGGGCAGGGCCATAAGATGTTATTTATCTCAGCGGCAGAGTGAGTTGAAGGACTACCCGAAGGGACGTGAATAGTATCTTGCTCTATATTATATCTCTCTATCTCTCTATATTATAAAATCAAAACCTACTCGACTACTTTCTGGAAATGGACAAGTGTGAAACAAATTCACGTATTTCGTGTTTGTGGTTGCAATAAATGGGAAACCTGGAAACGGACAAGTGTGAGTAAATACACATGTCCTTTCATTATGTAGTAGTAAACATTGGGGGAAGAAAAGTTTTATAAATACTTGTGAGACAATAGATATAAATAGTTGAGGTTGAAGGCAAACGATAGACTTTGAAGAGAAGAAAAGATATTGTTAATTCTTTTTCTATGTACCCTCAAGGGCGCTTAGGCCGCGAAGCCCCCTAGTAATCTATACTATTTTTATTGTAAAACAGAGATAAGTTAATTCATGATTCTCATTAGATATTCTTAGCATTTGTAGTGCTTTCCACCATTCTAGATGGTACATTTCAATCTTACCTAGATGGTATATTTTACTATTTTTATGGTAATTTCTATGACAAATCTCGAATCGTTCCAGATTTCTCTTAAAAATAGAAAACATTACAACTGAAATTTTTGTCGGTGTATTTAAAATTTTTTTTTTAAAGAATCAGTTAGTTGAGTAAGTGGCTCTTATGAACAGGGCTTTGAAAGAAGGACATAAATATATTTTTTTAAATTTTTACAGAAGAGAAAAAAACCTTCATGCCTTATGTCCGTCAATAGCAAATCAACCCAACTTTGAAGTTTATTTTCTCAATGATGGTTGTATTTCTGGATTTAATAATTATGTATTTTTACTGTGAATAGGGCTCAATACACATAATTAATCCGTGGAGAAGAACTCAATTTTCCAAAAAAAAGTGGACTTATCCCCCTCTCGCAGAACACTGTTTAAAAATAATCTTCAGATTAGAAATAGCAGGCAATCAAATTTGTCGAATTTCTATTCAGTATTATTCAGAAAACGCGGAAAATACTGGAATTCGAGAGGAAACTTCGCAGCGTCACAAGTTCTCTGTGGTCACTGCCCTCTTCTCTTCGTCCATTTGCCCAGTCCATTTATCGATATTGCATTTTCGCATTTTGGAAAATTCGAGTTTCGCCGAACAAGGGCGAGCTAATTTGGCCGTCATCGTGTATCCGGTCTCGGCTTTCTTTTTCTGCCAAGCGCATTATTTCGCTAGGTACGGGTATCTTTCTCCAGCTTCCGGTACCCTGTCTATCAGCTTGACTGATGAAGACGAAAACTTTCATCACCCAACCCAACTTCCCTCCCTTACCCTTCTTTATTTCCAATCCAAAAGTATCATGTCTACGATATTGTTGAGGAAAAACCGGAAGAGCGTGCACGAAGCTTTCGCAGCTAATTATAAAATAGCTTCGAAAATTGCCAGGCAGAATTTCAAATATTTCTCGTATTAAGCCTATATTTGCCATCATAAATGGGTTTTCCACAGACAGAATATCTTTCTTGGTTCAAATGACACGTTCTGTGGCTAATGTGACATGTGTATAATACGAGTATGTATATCTAACTAAAGTACATATACTGCCAAAGGGTGCCTTTTGCTCTGCTTTAACGCCATTGTACAAATATTACAGTTAGGAAACATCGCAAGACCCAAATTCAAACATAAACAGACAAAGTAGAAAGAAAATTTTCTAAAATTTTGTACTCATTGTTATCGAATGGGAACAAAACAAAAACTTAATTAAAAAATAGGGGGAAAAATTATTAATTCAACTTTTTGTCGGCGCTCGACAGCACCCACTGTCGGTATTTTCAATGTGAAATTTACTCCGGCGCGATTAACTTTTTTAATTTAAAAAATACAAATAGGTATTTGAAATAGCTTCCACTTGGCTTCTCATGTAAATAAAAAGACTGGAGTGAGTGAAATAGAAAGAGAGAAAACGATTTGACAAATATTTACTATAAGAAATTCACGTGTTTCTCGCTTGCGGTAAATATTTTTGTATTCGTTTTATTTGGAGCAAAGAAGAAAAAAAAGGATTGTAGAGAACATTTATTTGTTTAGTGAATTGGTACCGAAAAATTTCCAATTTCGTGCAAAATGAAATTGATAGCAGCGAATTAAAAAAATGGAATACAAGTGAAGGGTGTTTAGAAATTTTATTTGAACAATTTCGAAAAAATTGCATATTATAGAAAATTCAGACTAAAAAAAAAAAAAATAAAAATTTGAAGTATATCAAGATTATTGAAAATTTGTCGAAACAAGAGTGTTCCGAAATTTTATTTGTTCACTTTCGAAAAAGAACTACATACTCGTACGTATAGGTAGAAAATTTAAATAAAAAAAAGAGGTACCTACCTGTGTCAAAATTATTAGAAATTTTACGAAACAAATAAACGGCAAAGTTTTGCCATTATGAGACATGATGTGCTATACATGTATGTTCTTGTGGAAAGGTGCATTTTATCAATTTGTTTGATAATAGAATATCCAAAATATATTGGCTGATATTTTGAATTTTGAATGTAAAGAAATCAATTCATACTTTTTTTTTGAGTAAAATGAATGATTTTCCTCAATAGTTTAAAAACAATAAGATTTATAGCCAACAAATGAACAGTGATATGCAAGACTTGGGGATAGTTCACTTTTTCCAAAAATTGAATTCTTCTGAGGTTCAATTTTATATACGAAGCCACATACTTACAGTAAAAATATCATGCCCAAAATGCAATCATCGCTGAGAAAATATACTCGGTGGCGGACCTAGAAACAGAGTTTGGAAGCTAGTCAAAAGCCAAAAGCTAAAAGCCGAAAGTCATCAATTTTTGAAGGGAAAACCGGTAAGCCAAAAGCCGAAAGCTTTATCAAAAAAGATGAAAGCTGAATGCAAAAGCCGTATTTTTTATGGCTTTTATACGGCTTTTTAGTTTTTTACAAAAAAAAAAAAAATCACAAATCACAAAAGTAAAGTGTAAACAGAGAAATTAATCAAATAGGTAGTTAATAAAAAATAAAAATAAAAATTTTCACCTAAATTTTCGAATTCAGCATAAAATTTCCTGTAAAAAAGTATATTTTTGTGAAAAGCCGAAAGCAAAAAGCCAAAAGCCATTCAATTTTAGTCAAAACAAGCGAAAGCCGAAAGCCAAAATTTCTATTTAAAAAGTCAAAAGTTGAAACCCTAAGTTTTATTTTCAAGGTCAGAAGCTAAAAGCCGAAAGCTAAAGCCATATCTTACGGCTTCCGAACTCTGCCTAGAAAAAGCCAGGCGAGGCGACCGCCTCCGCAGAAAAATTTTTAGCCACCCAACATTTTCCTAAAATAAACTGAAAACCAGTCAAAATTACAAGTTATCGGAAAAAGAAGAAAAAGGCATCATGTTTTTGAATATTAACATTTTTCAAATTTTTCTTGGCCCCACCTGGCCACCCCTAAAATAAAAGCTGGTTCAGCCGCTGAGTAGAGGGATTCTTCTAAAGTGTCAACAGTATCTGTGCACAATGCACATTTTATTTATCTGAGCTATGAGGTTATAAAATCGATTTTGGGTCAAGTACAGAGCTACAGACTAAATTCTTCTTGATAAGGTATGGGTACTTCATATTTTGAAATATCGTAAAGTTAATGAGACTATTCGTAAGAATGTTGATGTGTTTTGGTGATATTCTTACCTGTATAAAGGTTCACCGTCTGAGTCTCGAAACCACAGTACCATCGATACTTCGTCGTCTTTTTCTTTGGCCGAAATATCACACGGTAGTTGAGCACGTTGATTTAAAACAGCAGATACAGTTTCAGTAGGGACTGAAATTAGAAAGGAACACAAATATACAAATTAGTCTCGTATGCTCTGGAATAAACTTAGTATGAAATCTGAATAGAATATTATGGACATGAAACAAAGCGATCGAGTTTAAAATTGATCGGCACTTGTGATAAATCGAAAGATTTGTTAATACCTAGTATGTTAGGAATTAGGATAGATATTATGGGTTTTTCATTTTCAAAATCAGTAACGTCATAGCAACTGCCTTTGATACTTTAATATTCTACAAAGCAAGATAAGGGAGAGACTATAGCACTGCAGAGGTGTTTCAAAAACTTTGTTGCCTTAGGTGGTGGTCTTGGCTTGAATTGATGTATTCTTCTTTTTAGGGGAGGGGGGGAATGTTTGCCTGTCATTGAAGAAAAAAATACAAGACGTATTAAAAAAATTCTTTGTGTTTGATACAAATGTAACAAAATTTTAGTTATTTGCTTTGAAACAGAGGTGAGGGTGCTAATTTTAGTTTTGGGCGCATAGCCTTCCCTTCTCTGTCACCTGTCTCCTCCAAGTCCACCTAATCGATATGTTACAGGCGAATTATATAATATTAACATACAGAATTATATTTACATGATTTGATGCATGATTGAAGTTGGGCTTTTCAAGAAATGCCTAAATTATATGATTCAACTGTAACAGATATACATTTCAGACACTCATAGCAGTAATTAATCTACCGAATTCTCATTTTCAACCCAGCTAGGTGGAAAAAAAATGAACGAATTCTGGTTTAATCATTGAAAAAGGTACTTGTACGTTACCTATTTTCAAAAAACCCCATTCTTCGAAGTGTAAGTGACTCCATTACATAAATAGTGTAATTTAGCAGAGAAAGTTAATGCATTACAGCGTGGTTGAACAACTTCTAGTTTGATGACCGCTAACTGCTGAAATAAAGTTGTTTCTTAAATTTCGTACCAGAGACTAATAAAAAAGCGTACTTTAGTCGCATTTTTTCCCAAAATTTTCCGCCTCCGCTGGTGTGTATTTCACATTTTTCAACCCGTTACCATTGCCTCAACAGCTAAACAAGTAGGCAGAAGGAACTGGGAGTTTCTGGGAAGATACCCAAATGACTTTTTTTTTTTTTACACTTTGTCGGTGGTATTGACAAAGTAGGCAATTACACGGGAAATAACGTTTTTCGAACATAAATTGCACGATTCTACAGAGATTCACTTTTATTTACTGCACTAACTATTTTGGCGAGAGAGAAAATTTGAATAAAATAAAAGTTAGGTACTTTGGGAAGAGTAATTCGTCGCATTAAAAAGTCATTTTGGTTAGCGTGAAAGTTTGTTAGAAATTTTCTTAAATGAAAGTGACACGTACGAGTGAGATAAAACCGACTTTAGTAACATACGAACACTTGTTTAAGCCCGCATATTTGCAGAAATAGCCCACATATCTCTGAGAGACCTCATACATATATTCAATTTATTGTCAATTTAAAAAAATTAATTTTGCAACTCATTGGAAAAAAAATTCACAGAATTTGTCAAAAGCACAGACTACACATATTATGGAAATATAAATATGTAATATGTTTTTGAGGTGATTTTCTGTCAGTCCACTTCTGGAATACTAGGACAATACCTTTTTCACTTGACTGTCATCCGTTGACTGTTAGGGCAAATCTGAAACCCTTGCAACAAAAACTTGTTCAAATCAATGAAACATTACAACAGTCTTATTTCAAGGAAAAAGGTATTTTAAATTCTAAATTATTGATAGTAATTATATCATATACATACGTCTAACATTAAAGAGTTACATTGTATAGCAGGCAAAGTGCTATTTTTGTCAATATATCTTCTTTAGAAAATTTTTTTATGATATTCTTCATCATCCTTCAGAAGAATGTTTTCAATTCATTTGAAAAATGTTAGTTTTTGTCAGTTTAAAACAGCAAATTAATGAATGCCTCTATTAGTTCTTTTTGTTTTTTTCGTGTTTACAATTAATTCCAAGGCCGGAATCTTCCCTTTTTCTTATGTTGTGCGGAACCTTTTTTTAAATGTCTTGATAAATTTGTTTTTTACCCTGAGTATTGAGAATAACGGGGGCGAGGGGAGGAGGTGGTAAAAAAATTGAAATCTTGTTAGTGACAAATTTATTATTATTTTTACAATCCAAAAAAAAATGAATTTTTCCGACAATTACAAATAATTATTACAATCCAAATGATAAAATAATGAAGTATAAGAAGCTTCTATTGTAAAAGATTTCACTGTAGAGGTAACCAAATAATTTTTATTCTAAGAATGGTAACCCTACATACATATAAAACCTATTGCCATGATTTTATAATTAATTTTCAGCCTTACTCCGCATCGGGAGAAATTAAATTTTCAGTGAAAATACCGCCTATTGGCTCTCAGCCGTTCTATTATTCGATGGAGATACTATGGGGAAAAGCAAATTAAAGGAGGAAAAATTGGAGGGGCCCAAAAGAATAAGTTTACTCAGAAAATGACTTTCAAAATGATGATTCTACCGTCAAAGGAAACCAAGAACATGGAGTTTACAATGAAACCCATATTCTAGCCGCCCAACTAGTGTTTTGCATTAATGATGAGTGTCGGGCCGGAAGCAAATGAAAATATTCAAATTAAATATAGTCATCGACACGGTTCTTTTATCGCCGCTCATAAATTTAGGTTTTTCAAAGTTACAAATTAAAATGGTCACCACCTGGTGCACCGTGAAAAAACCGCCATTACGAACGTTATAATTTAGACAAATACTCAACTAGCTAAAGGCAATTCAAGGTGTTTTCTACTTTTTCCGCTCTCAACGATCTAATATTTGGCAATTAAATGAAATATTTTTTCAACAAGATATTGTACACAGAATGATCATTATAAATGCGGAAACGCTGCATTTTTCAAAATATGATACAAAACTTTGAAGGGAAACAGAAAACTTTCTTTCTCTTGGCACTTTTATACCTCTTTTTTACTCTGTTCGTATTCCTCTTTTTAGCAGGTTTTCCGTATAAAACCTAAAACTTATAGTTTCGTCCGATTCGGGAAATCAGGCATGGAACTGGCATACTTTTTGGTTTCATAATCTCCAAAAGCCAAAATTATTCACTGAGTATAAAATTTCATATATCTTCCTCTTTATTTAATTATTTATTTATTTACTTATTCACTTGCGTTATTTATTTATTCGATATTTATTCATTAATAGAGGGAGGGGCAGTATGTTACTCTGAAATTCCAATTTAGACGTTAACATCAGGGAAAATTCTGAAACGATTGAGCTTAAATTCTCGCATAGATAGCGTATAAATTTAGATTTGATCATTGAAGTTAACTCTTGACTTGAACGCAGTTCAGGTATCAGGAATTATCTATATAGCTCTGCTGTACAAGCGATAAGGACGATATTATCAATGACTAAGGAATTATTTTGGAAACCCGCTTTTCTAGCGGCGTTTCCTTTGCTACAGTTTTCTTTTTTCTTATTTTCAGTTGTTTCGTTGGCGTCGAGTTTTTTCAGAACTATCATTATAAAAAATTTTGCTGTGGGCTTGATGCGCGAAGCGGTGTAGTAAAATAACGAAATTACATCGTGTAGAAACTTTGCAAGCCAGAATTAAGTGTTAGTGATATACGTACTCGAGACTGCAATGTAGCTTCGGTGGCACTTAGCTTAATTAAGAGCTACTTGCACTTATAATACTCGCACGAAAAATGATTGTCGAGTTCTGGAAATATTGTGTGCCTTCGACCCCCTCTACAGTCTTCTTTTCCAACCCCTTAACGCCACGATTGTTTATTATTACATTCAAAAAATACGACGAATAAACACGAAACAATGAAAACGTCTGCTTATTCATTTCGTGTCTACAGATAAATACGTAATAAAAGATGAGCCCGACTAAGTTGCTCGGATAATTCCCTTCCTCGAAGCAGGTTTTTGCACCCAAAGACCTGCTGTAATTTGTTCAGTGGATTAGGATTTAGACAGTTTTTCATTTTATGATAAATTAGCCACTCTTAATGACGTATAGTTACCTTCGGTTATATGTGTATGTGTGGGGGTATTAGGGTGCCATTTAATCAAGTGTGTGGGTGAAATTTTTACCGTATCATTTAATTCAGTACCTAATCTTCCTAAGCCTTGTGCTCAACGAATACAGAAATTATTCATATAAATTTGTAGTAAATTACATAGATTCGCATAAATCAGTTCTGTAATGAAATTTTAATCTGCTAAATAAAGATACGAGAAACATACCGCTACGTCTCTTGCTATTAGTTCCAAAAAGAAATTATCAATCATTTTTTTAAAACTAGTTTAGTATTTATTTATTGATCGAAAGTATTTTACAGTGACTACTAGTTATAATTTACGTATACGGTGCTTATACTTTGGAAGTTCATTAGAAGTAATTTTTCTGTAAAATTTTGTGATTCGTATTTTGTGTGCATTGTGTAAATGCGTAAGAATGTGTCTCATAATTTGAAGACATCCTCGAAAGAAAAAAGCATTTGTTAAATGTTTCGTGAACCGACATTTGATAAAATACTCGTATCTTAGGATGTACTCGGAAAATTCGCGGATAAATGACATTTAAGAGAAAAGGATAAATAATTGAGATCATTGTAGCACGTATATTTCTCAGTTTCGTTGTTGCACTAATGTCTTTTTCGAGTCGAAAAAATTAATGATTGTATCCAAAGCTAAGGTAATATTTTCACCTGATCGAGTTCCCGGCCATCAGGATGAATAAAAAATTGAATAAGGAAGTATATAGAGAAAGGAAGCATTGCACTAAATTCGTTCAGGTGAGAATGACTGTGTGTCTAAGATGTATGTAATATGGTACACAGCTTTAATTTATTTTCAATGATGCCGACTAGAATTAATTTTTCATTTTTGATTATGCTTTGAAAACATTGTTTTGTAGACCTGTTTTTAGCAGGTCTTCGATAGAAAACTTTCCATTACTTTTTGTTTGATTTTTGTGTTGACATAAAGACTTTTAATTTGTAATTTTCATGATTTATAATTGAAGGGGCTATCTAAAAAGGGCCTAAGTGGCAATACAGTGTTTTAGATATTAACGTTTGAAGTTTTTGTTTAGTTGTAAAATAATGAACGTGTGAGATGGAATCCAAAGAGGGTATGAGCGTGTTTGTCTAATCTATGGGCTAGACAATGAGCCATGTTTCGCCATTCTACAATCCATAGAAAGGGATTTATGGCTATTTAGCTAAAACCGTACATAGGCCTTTTTTGCATATCCTTTTAAGAAAATCAATTTTTAACGGTTTAAAGCGAATTTGAAGAATAGTTTTCAGTTTCTCATGATGAAAAATCATGAAATGCTGTCAGAAATGGAGTTTAGAATTCTACATAGGCCCTTTTTGCATATCTATCCAAAAACATAATTTTGAAACAGTTTTACACGTATTTTAAACCCAAAATAGATTTTTAGCTATTTGGCTAAAACCCTACATAGGCCCTTTTTGCATATCCATGTGAATTCATCGACACAAAGCAGTTTACAATGAAGTTTGATTGTATATGATGTTGATTTTCGTTCAAAACAGTGTAAATGGGAATGAAAGAAGGCTTTATTAATAAATAAAAAACGTTGTAACTTCACAAATTTCCACGAGAATGCGCTGAGTGACGGCTCCTTAGAACGAGGAAAGTTCATAGATGATGAATATGTTGGATAGCCCCCTTCAATTTAATAATAGTTACCAATTAGGTATTAACGAAAGCTTCTTTTTTTTTTACCCAGTTTATATACTTTTTCACTTTTTTGCACATTTAGAAGCAATGCTTTTAAATCCACCGTCCTTACATATACAATTATGAAGGACTTATCTTATTCATGCGTTAGATACTTGTATATATTTTTTCTAGTTCTGAATGGGTTACCCATATCCATATTTTTCGTTTGAACGAAAATTCTTCCTCAGCTAATTGACAATTCCGAACTCGACGGTAGAAAAACCACACAAGCAGAGAAGGCATACGAGTAAAAACTTTGCCGACATATAAACATTTACACAAGTAAATAAAATGTACGACCCGACGATAAAATACTGGATTTGAATTCGAATGCGGGTTCGACATCGAGAAAGTTTGCTATGTTTCGGCTAGTCTTTGTCCATCGTCAGTGTACTCTTTTTATCCTTCGACAGCATACTACTAATAAATTTTTCATTGGAATTTCTCTGCAGCTCACGTAAAATATTGATGATACCAAAAAGGTAGAGTTTCGTTCGCTTAAAAGTAGATCGAAATTTGGGCTTTTTTATATTTATTTTACGCAAACTTTCGTTATCTCACAGACGTGTAGGTCTATTAGTCCACGAAAAATAGTAAATTAAAAAGAAAAAAAAAATGAAAACAACAGGAATTTTGGTTGTGGATGGCTCAACACCCAGCATTCCTAATTCCCTTCATTCAAATATATTCCCCCGTCAAATATTATTTAATTTGAGATTCTCTAATCTGATGTGCCATTTTTCAGAAATAATGAGTTTGGAATTTTTGGAACTATAGGTACACCCTATATAAAAAGTAATTTCATAGGACTGGAGACTGACTTTTTTCATTCAGTAAAGGATTAAGTTGAACTTCTCTGCCAGTAGGTATACATTCGGAAAGCTCAATTACGAAGCAAAAAATTTCAACTAACTGATTTAAAATTGAAACACAAATTCACAATCCCCTTTCTTCACCTTCTACGCTTTTCGAATTGGATTTTTTAAAATTGTGCAACGTTCTTTACAAAATTGGAAAATTCCTCCTTTATTAAAAAAATTAGTTCTTTCTTTTTACTAAATTATCAAGTAGTTCGTGATTAGCTTTCTTCAGTTTAGCAGAACATTGCATTTTAATCGAACAGTTCGTATTATTTCTGGTTCGAGTGGAGAAATAAAAAGAAGTAGAAAACTATGTAATTTTAGCTGTTGGCTGAAAAGGGTGCTGAACAGAAAAGAAACGTCAGACGCTGCATTGAGGACAAATCTTTAATTTTAATTCGGAGCTGAATCATTTTCTTTAAAAAGTGCAATACAAAATGAGGGTTTGTTTTGTTCTTTTCTACATGTGAAGAAGCGAACTCGATGAATTGAAAAAACCATGTGAATTGTGTTTGGCGTACTATTTAATCGAATAAATAAAAGATGAAAACTCCCTGTTGGAAAAGTGTTTGATATCTCGTTTTTGCAGACAAAGACCAAAGGGCAAAATGCAATACGTGCATCAGTTGGACGAGAAATGGGGTAGACTTTTTTCTTGCAGTTGAAAGTTAGAGAAAGGGATGGAAGACGAGAAACCCGAATTTTTTAAATTGTTATTTTAAAGTGAAAACTAGTTTTTGGGAAATAAAATTGTAATAAAAAATACAGAATTCAGTCATAGGTAAGAACTACTGACAAACGGAAAAATGACCAGACCATTGCTGGAGACGTTGACGGGGGTGGGGGAAATTATTAACGCATTCTGTGACATTTATCGGACGTATATGAATTTTAAGCAAATATTCAAATTGATCCGTTAACTCAAATGTTATAATTCAACAATGGTAAAAAGAACAGTCCTATTTTCATACGCCACTAAGATTTTCATGAGAAAATCAAAAATTCAATTCAAGGGCTGATTTATAGCTCAAATTATATATTCAAACGCCCTGATAGTGATTATCAAGTTTTCATTCCTTATTTTGTTATACGATTTTAAAAAAGCAACTTACAAAGGGATTAAATCCTTGTCACAAAACTAGTTTTATTCAAATGAACTTTGAATATGCTTGAAATGAACATTTTCTCCCTAATTGTGTTGTCAGAGTAGAATATTGAAATAATTGAAAATAATCAAAAGTATCATTATTACAATTAATAATTAATGGAAATATCCTTCGTGAATGGTCTCTAAATTCAACAAAATCTTACATTTCCAAAAGGTTCTACATTCTTTAAGCTTAGAAACACTATTGTTGTTCTACCAAGCGTGGGTCACATATGGTATGTGACGTAAGGAATTGAAGGATCAATTCCAAAGGTCTTTGGTCGAGTGCCAGGTCGAAATTACGTGAAGGTCAACAAAAGCTCGTTTCCAAAATTTTAACTCTTTATCAAGCAATTAACCCATCTTGGTAGCGAGTTTATTTGTAGATATTTTGTGAAAGTTGTGAGACCTATAAGGAAATGACCATAACAGCCAGAAGTTCAACATTTGGGGTTTAAAGGACATTACTAATAAAAAAATACCGTTTTTCCCGGTCAAAAGAACCATTATTCAATTCGACTTACAGTATCTGCCGAACTGACAGATAAAATCAACGAAAATACAATAACGTGTTCGTGGGAAATATATTGTCTTTGAATGAATTTGTATGCTGAATATCGAGTAGACCGATAGGGACCATCGACTGATCAAAACAGGGTAGCGTATTTACCTCGTTTTCTTTCATTACGACTTTGGTATTGGAAATTGTCCACACATTATGTAAATTCTCTTCGAATTAGCATTATTCGTTGCAGCTCTCCATTCCCTTCTCTTATGGTCGTTAAAATTCAGATGAAACCAAATTTATTCTGTAAGCATCTTTCGAGACTGTCTCTTTGTGAAGCATGGAACTGTAAACAGGCTGCAATTGAGATCGACAATACTGAAGAATGCACTCACCTAGGTCTATATAGATTTTGACTGAAGAAAATGATGAATGGTGCATTTGGAGAGAGGTGGAGGGTCTAGAAAATTATTCCAGCTTTTTGGTATCGGATTTATTAGACATTCCGTTTGACCGGACAATTCACCGCTATATTTGATGTTTGGTTTTCGCGGTTCTCATGGAAAATATGATTTTTGATGCATAAATGATGGCTACAGATGACGAGGGAATTCGTGTGGATATTAGTCTTTTGTGGAGGTGATAATTTGCATAATGAAGAGCCAAAATGGAACATCACGTTCTTTGTTTTATGTTTGGTGTGAAGAACTAATTTTAATGTCCTTTTTGTCTTTTGATCGCCAGAACATCGTTATAGCTGCATCAGTGAGTAATGAACTCGTTCAAGCCATGAGTAACTGTTTACAAAGGAATTTGGGATTCTCATAGAGTTGAATTTGGTGCAGTAGGTACTGTAATAAACTAATGTAAACAACTCAACTGCGGTAAGAAAGTCGTTTGGCGCCAAAAAAGGCTGGCAGAGCCTCTTTGTTCTAGAATCTATGTAGATATTCAAAATATATGTTTGAAAAAGTAATCAGAGAAAAGCTTATTTTTGAAAGCTTGTATATTCCACTCATAATCTGATTAATACTCGTAATTACGAGAATACATATAATGTTCCGATCACGTGATAGATGGCTCTACTATCGTGTACGAGTAGAAATTACCATTGAAATTTTTCTCACAATCAGTATGTGGCCTCTTTCAGTTTTTTCTAACTTTAGTTAAAATCAAAATTATTTGGCTTCGAAAATGATGTCGAAGCTAAAAAATTTTCTATAGCTTGATGTACGAGTATAATTTGCTTAGCAAAAAAATTATCATCGTCTTCTTATTATGGTGATTTTTGAACACTTTTTTTCTCTTTGGAATTTTTATTCAACTTTGATAGATCACAAAAATTCGCCAAAAATTCGTCATTTAAATGTTTCAATAATCAATACCACCATTCGATTGAGAAAGTTTTGTTAAAGGCCGTGGAACTGTTCTACAGTGTAGCTACCCAACCTTTTAGAACTTTGTATAATTCAATAAAAGTGGAAAAAATTCGTAGTGTGCCAAGTTACCCGCAGAGTGCCAAGCTACCCCAATTTACGGTACATTAAAAATAAGTTCAAATACTCAAAACAACCGTACAGTAGGTAAATATTTTCAAAACTACAGACATCAAATCTTTTTCTTTCTTGCTTAAATTAGAATATAAAGTCAGTATATAAATTACTAATATAGCTATAAAAAATAATGAATGCTTTAATTTATAAAAAGAACACCAAAGCGCTCAAAGCAACAAAAAAATGTATTCGTTTCTGTATAAAAACAATAATTGCAAATAAACTAAACGTAACGAATAGGCTTTAATAAAACACAAATCTCCTCCATTAATTTTTCTATGGGTGTAAATACTTCGCAAATTTATATCAACCTAAATTGATGATATTAGCCTTGATTTTTTGACCTTGACTTTAATTTTATGACCTTGATCTTGATAGATTAGAGATGGTACAAAGATGAATTCTTTGTATACATATAGAAAACGTTTAAAACTGCTTGAAAATAAGCCGTTTATTCTTTTGTTTAAGCCGTGCATGATATTTTGAAAGAGAAATAAAAATTGAGGATGTTTTTGATTGACACTATTTTTTTCATATCGAAACAAGTGAGGGAGAGGGGAAGAAATGAAAAACTGTAAGAAACATAAAATGGATTATATGAAAATGAACAGTCGGGAATTGAGCGAACGGAAGGCATATAAAAAGCTGAGAACGAAAAACGATGAAGTTCGTAAAACAAAAATCAATCGTTCGTTAAAACAGAATTTAACTCAATCTTCGACGTCATGAAATTTTGCTTCAAGTCGACAAAGATGCGAGACGAAATGATGAAATTTCTGGAATAGGGGGGGGGGGGCGAGGGAAGGTATGAAAAGAAAAATCGATGTAGAATATTTCAGGTTAGTGCAGCATCTATCGAAATTTTTAAAAAGTTAGTTCGAGTTTATACGTTTGAATAATACATGCAGTTTGAAATTCTCCTGATATTGAAAGCGAATGCATGTTGTGAACGAAACACTCCATTAAAAATACTTGTCTTTGTTTTGAAAAAACTTGAGTCCTCGAATTTCTCTTATTGACAAGTTGATGAATGTTTTTATGCAGCCTCGAGTTGGAGCACATATAGTAGCATCCTAAATCATCGCTTGTTTTCTTGGGAGTATTGAAACATGGAGAATTTAGCAAAATCCTCTAACACCAAAATGATGAACAAAATTGTCACTCGACATTTGATATGCCATTCACTAAAAATTGAAAATATTAGGTCCAGAAAGTAAGGGTAATGGTTGAGATTTCTTTCTCACGTGACAGACTTTTATTCACTCGAAATAGTTTCAGGGTCACATTCAGCTTTTACCTGGTTCAGAATTTCGGATCAGTCATTTAAAAAATTTGAATTGCTGTGGGAAGATATCAACTCTCTACCCTTACAGATGATTTGCCCCTTTACAATGCAGTTTACCTGTAGGCCATGAACATTTATCAAACGGATAGTCCTCAGGTTTTGACTAATTTATGTCTTAAAAAAAAAAAAAGAACCTGTAGATAAAGTTGGAAAGTTATGTTTAAACGAAGGCGAAAAAGAAGCTACTGAAAAAAAGGGGGAAAGGCTATATTAATAATGATAATAAAAGAAAAGAGAAAAGAAAAAAGAAGAGTATAAAGAATAATAAAATGTAGGTATAACGAAGTAATGCTGAACGGATACTTTAGAAGTAAGAAAAAAGGCTACATTTTATGTTTCCTTTTTTTGCTCTTGTTTTTTCTCTTCAGCAGGAAGAAAATCTTCTTTTAGTACAACAATTTTTTTCCTCTCTCGTTTTATACCCGCCAGTGATCGTTCCACGTGCAATTTCTGTATGGCCGCATCGTTTCGTTTTCAGTGATTTTTAATGTGCCAAACAATTTATGATTTTTTAAAATGAAAACGTGGAAAAATTATGATATCGTAACGTTTTTTTTTTCTGGTCCGATAAAAATGGGCTCATGACTGCACGCGTTTCCAATTTCTAACCTTTGACGTGCAAAAACAGTAAATAATTTTCTCGTTTCTTGTTACTTTGCTGTGAAAAACGACGCTGGTATAGCTGACGAATTGTTTTTGGGCCTTAAAAATACGCTGAATAAACGATTCGCTCTTTTGTGCGAGCTTTCCGGCCGCAATATTTGGGTCAATTTCAAATTCGAGAGTTTTTAATAATCTTCCAATCCAGATAATTTAATAAAATATTGAAATGATAAATTCATAGTAAGTTACTGATCGGTTCATTGCCCAGAGATATATGCAATACGAGAAAAATGAATTATCTACCATTTGAAGTGTAGGAGAGAAAGGTTAGGGTTTGCAATACCAGTGTCTAATTAGACTATTCAGAGGCAAATCAGACTAACCCGTGTCAAATTAGACTAACCAGTAGGGGCGGATTTATATGCGCTGAAAAACGGAAAATATATGCGCATAGGAACATGAGTGTGGAAAAAGTATGTTCTAAAAAAACAAATAAGAATAATTTTCCCTTATTGTTGAAAATATAGAACAATTAATGAGAACTAGCCTGATTATGCGATTAATCTGCATATTTTTCAAATGTCCAACTTCCTTAACAGCATTGATATGAATTTGGCTTCGTTTTGAATAGTTGAGTAGGTATTGTACTTTTTTTTAAATACATGTATTTTAAAAAATTTCTTTCCCTACAAAATCACAGTTTTCAGACACTAAAAAAAGAAATCAATGCTCGAATTTGATTTTTTTGACCAAAATAGATCTGTATCCTCCCTTAAAATGAAGAAGAATGTTGCGGCCTTAATATACATATCTAAATTTTCATTCATAGTCAAGGAAAATACAGAACTTTTCTCCCGAAGTGCGTACTAATACTTTTACCTTTTGGACTTGAGTAAACTGCCCTTCCATAATTTTTGTGGGTGGCTTATCTCTGCATTCCATTTCTTGATCGGCTAGGCGAAAAAATATCAAAATGTCACAGAACAGTATTGTCTTTCTGAGGGTAATGTACGAGTATTTTGCAACAAGTGAGCAAGCACATTTTCTCCTAATTTATATTATACCAACATGAAATTTTGGTATGGTGCTTGAGTTGGTATGTTAAAATAATGCTCCATCGATTCATTCGCATGGTTAAGATTCGTTTACTGGAATTAAAAATACAAAGAAATCCCAAGGGTTTGTCGGCAAGCTGGATAAAAAAAATAAATAAACGACTAGAATAGTTTTCCGCTTCGCTTTTTTTCTCAATTCTCGTACCGAAGCGTGAAATTACTCTTTAGGTCAGTATCAGTACATATACCTACTATCGTTTGAATTTCCCATTGAAAATCAAAGGTCTACCACCAAAAGTTTTTAGCTTTGGACAACGGACTTACAGCACAATAATATTTGAATTATTTTTTTTCTTTTCAACTTGAATCAACGAGAATTCTTCTGAAATTTTAGCTAACTATGTGCCACTTTTGAACTTCAAGTATAAGTCTAAACTGCAGCATCTAAAATTGATTCAAAAGCGACACGACAAAGGATAAAAAAAGTATTTTTCTATTTAATGCACCTCATTCATATCGATGTCATCCATTAAGAATTCCTGTCGTCTGGGCAATAAATAAATTAACGGTGTATTTCGTGGAATCTAATAAGCACAAAGTAGAAATTAGTGTTGGTCTCTTTTGGGAAAAAGCTCGAGTTTCTTCAACTTTTGATGGATTCGCGCACCGTTTATCTTACCTCAATTATTCAAAATTGAGCAGTTTATTTGCTTTTAGATAGTCCCTCGAGTTTGACTTGGTACTACTTCATGACGGAGTTGACGAGGGGAGATTAAAAGAAACTTTATTATTTTTACAAAGATATAAATTTTCAAACATTCAACAAATGAGATTTCAAATAGTAGCACTTCACCTATACTTCACATCCTGTTCAGAGGACCTAGTGAGATATAACTGAATATACGTCTGTTTGTACTATTCATCCTTCGTAGTGGGTACCTATAAGTAACTTGAAAGTGGATATGATCCATGTGGTTGGATATATTGATACTTTAATTTTTGACTGTGAATATTTATTTCATATATTCATAAAGGAGAAGTTTTGCGAAAATTATCTGCTGAAATTTTTTGCTGTTTTTGGTGGTTTGTTTTGTGAAAATTTGTAGTAAAATCTATTTTTTTATTAATTTTAGGAAAAAACATCGGAAGAATTTAGACTCCAATGACCAACAGTCACAAAGTCAAGAATGATTACGATCATAATAATATCTATGTTGTAATGTGCTCGTAGCAAAAATTTACATTTCACATACCCATGTACACCAATAATACTCGTACGTACATGCGTGGCAGCAAAGCAAAAAAAGTTCAAGGGTTGAATATGAAATCGGTACACTGAAATTTGAAAAATTTCCGCGAATCAAGTCTAACACTGGAGCCAAAGGGAGAATGGCGGAACGATCTATTATTCACAGCTCATTTAAGTCGGAGAAAACACTTTATTTTTTGGAAAAGCTTCTCTCTCTCAGTCTCCCACTTTTTCCTCCTCGAAAAAAATAATAAGAGTGGTAAAAGTAGGAAGAGACGAAGAAAAAAAGAAAATATATAAAGCTGGAATTTACGTCGAGTGTTGAATTAAGTATTACCTAATTTTATTGAGTGCCTACCTCTACCTCATTCGATATTTTTACTGTTGGCATTATCGTCTCAGCCTAGCTATATATACAGTCATTGTTATGAGAATATCCGAGTACTTTTTTCCTTTTGATGCCTTTTTCTTCTCCTTCTCCTGCCGAGATGATGGATAACATTTATTGAGATTATGCACTCAGTCTTGTTAGGAATAAATTTTTCTGCGCAATTTCACACAGCTACCAAAAAAGCGTTAATTTGCGAATCCCTCATATTTGAGTAGACATGATCGTTTGAATGTGAAATCTCTTAAATGTACTCCTATCTTTGATATGGTAGAGAGAGACTTATTTTTATTATAGAATTTTTCAGACATGGAGGTAGAAAAATTGTGGATGGCACAAATAAAATTATTTGTACTCTTCTCCCCTTTTCCCCTCAGTTCAGTGAGCGTTCTTTGCAATGGCCAAAAACCCAACCCTATATAGAAACACCAACACATGACTGACTATTTCAAGAAAAATATTCTTCGCTGTCTTCAGCTGATTCGAAAATGTCTTCTCTCATTCGCCATTCCTTTTCTTTCTGTGTATTTAAATAATAAACTCGTCAGAGAAAACTTTTCTCAAACGAAGCACGGATGAGCTTATAAAAAGAGACGTTTCACGCTTCTCAGCCAAAGTGATAGCGACGACGTGAAAATTGAATCAGGGAACAAGAAAATTGATTCGTTATTAGATTATTCTGTTCAGATCGCTAGTGGAGACTTAAGTTGTTGGTAATTAATCCGAAAGTCGAACAATATACGACTTGGGTTTGTTTAATTAACCACAAGGCGAGAAGGGTGCACACAGAAAGTAGGCTCTGCGTATATCGAAATTGTGAGCTCTTGGGGCTCCCTATTTTCAGAGCTTGTTATTTGATCGACAGCGTCAAGAATGGATTACACAATCGACCGATCCACTTTCCCATATTATTTACATTTTAGAATTGTTTACTAGGTACGAATATTGTGATAGTTGTGGTAGCTTTTGACTAGATGGTCTTTAGGTGTGACAACAAAATGGTGGTTGACTGATTTTCCTTAGAACGTTGAGTGAAAATTACTCCTAAACTGACGAGAATACGAGTATCAATGGACACTTTGTGAGCGAAAACGCATTTTTAGCAGGTTTTCCGCAAAAAACCTTCTATTAATTTTGGTTCGATTTTCACAAATAGCCATGGGACTTGTAGAGTTATTCGTTTCATGATCTCATGATTCCAAAAATACTCATCTCGCATTTTTATGTTTATTTATTTAATTATTTATTTATTTATTTTTCATTTATGTAAGAAGCGGGGGGGGGGGGAGAGAGAGAGGAGGATGTATGTAAATCGTCAAAAAGCCTAAAAGTTATACGTATAAAACTTCATGAAGACGATAGCATTATAAAGCTAAACCTTCAATAAATCAAAAAACTTTTTCATAAAAAAAGGAAGTGTTACGGTACGATAAAAAGCCTTCATACCCTCTGAAAGGAAAAAATTCTAGCGCAGCCAGTCCCGCTAGAAAAGCAGATTTTCGATTGATAGTACAGGGATGTCATGAACTCCAAGGAAAGCATCGATTTTTGGTAATATCTACTGGACCGTCAAACCGATCGACTTAAAATTTATATCAGACCTGAAACTTTGTCGAGATTAACCTTTGGTGCAAATTTCAGCCCTATTGGTTTGGCCGTTCGTCTGTTCTCGTGTTACAAAGAATATATGGGCGTGAGAAAGGAAAAAAATAAATAAATAAAAAGTAAAATGCGAGATGAGTATTATTGGAATTCAGAGATCATGAAACGAAAAACTATGATGGTCTGAAGCCTATTTGTGAAAGTCAGACCAAAATTAATAGGAGGTGTTCTGTCGAAAACCTGTTAAAAAAAAAGGTGAAAATGCGAGGTTGGTATTTTTGGAATCTGGAGATCATGAAACGAAAAACTACGATGGTCTGAAGCTTATTAGTGAAAGTCAGACCAAAATTAATAAGAGGTTTTCTATCGAAAACCTGCTAAAAACTTTGATATTAGCTAGTGCATCAAGTAAAAAATATAAACATAATTAAAAGTTTTCCACCTGCTAAAATAGTTTCGTTTTTTGAAGCCTCTTGATTTTGTGTAGCAGTTTTTCCTTATCGTTTTTATAAAATTGAAAATTTCTCCATTTTTCTGGAGGGGGGGGGGGATTCTATTCGTCAGCTACTGCTGTCATAATGAAACCCTAGGTAATAATGACAGAAATAAATCGAAGAAGTTTTTTATTTGGCACCAGATTCTCAGTTTTAGTAAATTAGAGATGAGCTGCATGACTAAATCATGACTATACTGTATATAAAATTGACGATTCAGTAGAAATCTCAATTATATTGATTTCTAATTTGATTGAATTATATATTTATCATCCAGTTAAATCTTTAGATATGATTAGTTTTAATGATGTATTCTCTTCAATTATTTATTTTTTCATATTAAGTCATGCCCATCTCAGCATTATTATACATAATTCCATGGAAAAAATAAGTTGAAATAGGTATTTTATTTCAATCTTAAAGTACCATTGATTTTCAGCACCAATTTCTTCAAATCACGAAATCCGAAATAAATTATTTCATAAAAGTCTTTTAGCTAAATATCTTCCTTCTACATAATTATATATTGCAGACATTTTTCCTGCAAAATTAACTTCGTTGAAGCTACATTCTATAATTTTGCATTCGGAAGCAAACACACAGACAAGTGACATTGTAGAAATGGAAATCACATCAACAATCAGGAATGTGCGACTTTAATTTTTCGTTTTTCTTTGAATTTTAATCAACTTTGTGCATGTTGCAGGAATCGATGAACTTTTTCTTAGTTTCGTACAGTTGGTACGACTCTAACGAGTAAATAGAATCAAATTTGAGCACCATCTTCTATTAAATTTTAGAAATTTTCCAAAGCGCTTCGAGCTCGTTTGCGTAGTCTGCTTGAAAGTTTCTTGTATAATGATATAGAAATCAAAGTTTTCTCCCTTCTTTCATTCCTCTTTCGACATTATGTGCATCTTGGCGTACATGTAAGAATGTTTACGTTATTCAGAGACGTACAGAAAGTTGATGTTAGTAGTGAGAAAGAAAAAATATGTCACTTTGAACCATTTAATTTAGACTTTTCAAAGAAATATACAGTTTGTTATTCTCAAGAAAATTGTAATTCGAGTTTAACCTCAACACAATCGACGTCGTATGTATGAAATTTTCTTTAAACGAGCCACAGCTTTCATAAGAATTTCAAAAACGTACACTGTGGAAGTGTAAGAAATAATGATGCACGCCAAAAAAGAGGCGAATAAAATTTAAATAAACGTATTTTCTCTATTTTAAATCCCAGCATGTAAATCTCTTTTCCTTCTTTTCGTTTGTAAATAAATTTGATCATTTCCTCAGAAACTGTTTTGCATATGCCTGCGTTTTCAAAAGAAAAAAAAGGGTCGAGGGAAAAGCTTAAGAAAATACATACTTAAATTTTTCACACCTCAAAAAGTCTGTTGCCAGACAGCCGAATGGGTGATGAGAAAGAACTAAGGAATATCAGAATTGACTGATTATGAGTTAGGCTTGATGCAGAATAATGATATGATTTTGAAAGCATCCAACGTGGGTAGATAGGGAAAGCGCATGTATCATAGGAATTTCGACTCCACAGATGCTAATCAAAAATTCTAACATATCAAATTAATATATAAATGAATGGCAACAATGCTTTCAATAAAATAGATAATCGCCTCGTCTATAAGAAAGTTGAATAATATATTTTGAAATAAAATTAGCAGATTTACATTGTGGGTTTCGAAAAATATTTTTAAGTGGGTAGGGAAAAAATAACCCTTGACCCTGAGCTTCATTACATTTATTTCACATAGTTGGTAACACTGCATGAAAGTAACTTTTTAATTACGCACGTGCATCATGTTTGGAGAAAAAAAAAAGACCAATGGATGGTAAAAATTATAATTTTAAGTATGGTTTTTCTTTAGCTCAAGAATTTTTTAGAGGGTTGAAAAAAGGGGGTTCAGAATACTGGATTTTCAAAGAATCAAAATAAATTATTAAGAATAGCTTTCGATTACATTTCATCAAATTGAGGAGGGGATTTTCTTTAAAACGAAACAAAATTCAGATCTAAAAAAAAGCTTCATAGCTCAATCTTCTCTTAGTATGTGTCAACCCTATCAATATTTAATATTACCAAAGTTCGGTCAATGCTGTAATGATTTATTATTTATACTTTTATCAATTAAACTCATCGCTTTCCTTTCTCCTTCTCATATGGGGTCATTATCCTCATATTTCCCATTTAATTTTTTTGAAATATTGTGTTTGGTCACGAACACATTTTTGCGCCTTTTTTTAAAATGAATACCGCAAAATCTGCCAATGAGTGCAACAAATGACTATTCTCTTTACCCCAGTCTTGCCACCAATTATTTGCTCATTCAGTGCTTTTTCTGATGAAAACTTGTGTTGTGTGCTTACTAAAGTACTTTTGATTAGAGTAAAGTGGCATTGTAGGATGTAGGTATATTTATTTTGGCAAATCTTTAGCGTGTACACAATTTCGGATTCGAAACGTATATCGTCGAGTAATGCCATTGAAAAAGAGACGAATTAAGAGCGAAATTAAATACGAGTAGTTGTCCTCATATGTACGAGTATATGTATACGAAAAGCGCGACATAGAATGGCACGCAACCAGAACAAACCTATAAATTAAACTGTTTGATGAAATATTCCTTCGGGTTGTGGAAACATCGTTAATAACATATGAAGAAGAAATATAACTATCGAAACGTGTCAGGCTAAATATGTTGGCTGATAAAAAATTCGCAGCATTTTCGGTTCTAAAACTACATGTATATAAACCTGGCAACCCAGAAAGAGAATAGCTTATACAAATTGAATTCCGTTGAAAACTAAATTCCCTCTAATGGCTGGATTTGGAATTACATACCAGTTTCATTCCAACGGCTGCCAGCATTATATTCAATTCTGGTGCTGGCAACATGTCATTTACCTCTACAAGCAGATAGGTAGTTCGTCAGCCAATATGTTTCAAGGGGAGGGAAAGTAAAAATATCTCTCACAGATTGGTTAAATTAAAAGGCATTTATGAAAATTTCAAAAGTATTGAAAATTTTATTAAATATTTTATTAAAAATATTTTCTTATGTACATTTTAATAGGATAACCCAGTAATACATGTTTTGACAGTACACTGACTATAATAGTGAGGTTTAACCCAATTGTTTTTTCATTCAAAGATTACAAGTCGCAGGTTACAGATAATTTGGCTCTCACAGAATGAATCTCCATCAAATGACCTAAACAGAAGCCCACCTTAATTTTCAAGCTTGAGTAAGAGTCTTTCAGGAGAAAAACCGTCTCATTTGCCTTCACCTTTCCCCATTACAACATACGTATACCAATCTAGTTTCAACTTTATAAGCAAAGCCAGACCACAGAATGACCAGTTAACGGTGCACTAATCACAAAAACTGCCCTGTACAGTGCCTAGATACTGGTCCTTTTTTCTCAGTTCCTTTCTTTCTTTCTTTCCAACTCGTTAATTTGTTACGTTAACTCGAAACTAAAATGGACATTTTAGAAACTGAGAAACGTTTGCAAAAGCCTTCCATCGTTTATCCTATTCATCAACGAAGCAACGGCCAAAGTAACCCGAACTATATTCATCAGCAAAACGATGCACACCATTTTCTTTTAGTAAACGCGACCTAACAAGAAGTGGGGTTACTTAAAACCAAACAAAATCCACCAGAACACCTACAGCCACCGCTAGAATTTTCCATTAGACCTCTTTTCACCGATGATGATATTACTGTTTATAAAAAATAGACCATCTTTGCAAGGCTGCTTCTGAAAATGTGTACTGGCGAGTAAGCAACAAAAGTTTGAATGAAGCGAATGTTCTCATGACTTCGTTATAATTATTTTGCATTAGCATTGTTCGTTGTAGAAAAAAAAAAAAAAATACAAAGATGCCAAGAGCTAGAGTGTTACTTTGGAAATTTTAGTCTAAACTTGGACTTGCAAACAGGTGCTCAAGTAGTTTTGTAATCAAACTAAACGGACTAACTATCTTAGAATTTTGGATATCGTCAAAAAAAAAAAAAACAACATTCTCTTTCAGAAGATAAACTTTTTTTAAAAGACAGTAAATTAATGGACTGCTGATATACAGTAAAAAATTATCAAAAGAATGTTTTGATCGATTTCTTTGGAATAAATTATCATGCTTACAACTCTTGGAAGTGCACTAATAGTATGACTCTTATTACAAGTCTATTCCAGAAGGGAAAGTTATTAAAATTTGGAATATACTAATTGATAGTCAGTAATCTTGTTGAGCTCTAGCTACGTCACTGTGAAATGGAAAAATATCATGATAGAATTAAAAATATTTATTTTTGGAAAATGAGATATTATTCACTGTAAATAATTTTGAAGTGAACTGTCATAGTAACCTTCAAAAAATAATAATCAAAAAACTTCAAATGACTATAAAACGAAAAGATAAATGAATACGAGTACCTACATGAAAAATAAAAAATGAAAATGGAGGTTGAAAATTTCATACTTGAAAAGTTTTTGATTTTCGTGGACTCGTTACCAATGGAAAATAATTCAGGATTACAGAACGAAAAAAATAATACGATACGAACATTTTTCATACTTCAAATGTTACGCTAATTGCATATCTTCTGCGCCGTAAATACGCGACAGCTTCGTGTATTTACGGCGCAGAAGATATGCAATAAGCATTACATGTGAAGGAAATCTGAGAAGTAATCGATGAAATGGTACCTCATGTCGGAAAAATTATTTTCGAGCTGATGATTGTTTTTGATGGAGGAAGGTTTTGCGAGAATATTACTTATTTCAATCGGTCGCAAAGTGAGACATAAGCATTTGAATTTATGAAAATTTATCAACTCAGTTTTTGACAGAATCGAGTTTAAAGTTTGAATCAAAAACAAAATGTTTTTTCTCAAGAACAGCTGAACTGGTTTTAATGAAATTTTCAATTTGCGTTTGCTTACTTGTGGTATTTTTTCACAGGTCGATCACACCTTTATAATTTTCAACTGAAACCGTCTAAAATTAATAAAACTGGAAAAAATTATTCGGTAAAATTAAAAAAGGTCTGACCACATAAATTTTATTTCATTTTCGAATTCTATTTTATTTCCTATATCTCTATACACGATATCCTAGGTATATTAAATCAAAGCTTTAGTCTGTTTACTTCGATGTTCAAATTCCAATTAAGTACATACATACCTACTCATATTTTGCATTTTACTATAAAATGTTCGTCCATGGTGAAGTCCCATTAAATCGAAATACATTGCTTCGCATAATACGAGTATATGTTTGTATTTTGGCCTTTTTTGCTGGTAAGCACTCCATAGTAAATAAGCCGATGTTAGCCAAGGAATAAGGAATTTCCTACCTTAGGGCAGTATTTAACCCTCCCTTCTTACATTTAAATCTACCTCAATCGAAAGTATTCCGCCAATATTCACTTCTGAAAGGTAATTGAGGTATACAAATCGTGAGGGTGTACCCATTTATAATATCATTACAACCGCACGTTAGATTTAACCGCAGATAGGCTCCATAATTACCGATTTACGAAGATCTTTAACGAGGTATATCGTCGGGTCATGTTCTACAACGAACTGTGTATATACAACCTTTTTCTAATTATGCAAAAATCTATTATACTTAACCCACTCTCTTCGTCGAAAGATTTGCGAAATACAAAAATAATAGTATCACTTAACGAAAAATTAAAAATAATTGCTTAAAACTGTTAGTAGACAATAACCATTTTGCATTTATACGTTATTAATCCTACTTTAGTCTGATTTACAATCTCCAAAAGTTAATCTGCCGCCCAGTTTTTCCTCCCGAACTCTTGACGTGCACTAAATCAGCGCCTTCTGTTTATTATTATGCAACACGCACATTTATGCTCTCCATTCTAAAGCCTTCGCGTCTCCTATCGTGCATTAAAATTTACATTTAACGTACTCGCAGGAATAATTCCACTATAACGTGGCTCAGATAAAATTCGCTTAATTGGCCGTTGCTTATCTAAGTTGTGTAATTTTATGAATTTTTTCTCGTCCTGGCTTTACATACGAAGCGAGCAACGTCTGAAAAATTGAAAACTAATTAACATTTTTATAAAGAAAAACCTGCTAAAAACACGTGGTCTAGTCTGTAGGATTATAGGCTCGACTTTTTTCCGTCTGATCATTTTGTCAAATAATTGAATAAACTTGATAAGATAAATTGTGAAGATGAAGTTATATTATCTCTGTTTAGCAATGTTTATCTAATGTATAAAGACATGTTGCGATTTCTAGTCAACATTATTCTCACTGAAAGAATAATATGATCAAAATCACACTATAAGATAACTCCAGAGAACATTTTTTGATCATAAAATCCAAAATCCGTTCAGCCAATCAGCTAAAATTAATTTTTAAAGTTGTCTTGCATGAATGTTAGTGTGTGAGTGTACAGATGAAGGTAAAAACCAATAAATATGTTTATTCTTTCTTATCATCGCAAAGTATAGGCATGTTCTTTATCAAATCTGTTGATAACAATGAGGTGAAGATAGAGTTACGGTCTGTTCGCTTTATCTTCAAGAACAAGTAGCTGTATTCTTTATTACATAATTTCGAGTTGATAAATAGAGAAAACAAACCTTATGACCATGTCTAATATAATTATGAAGACAAGTTGCAGTTTTTTGTTACCATTAATCTCACTATTCTCTTGATGAAATATCACGAAGTAGACACCCAGTTGGGCGTCACCAGTCATTTCTGAAATAGGCATGTAATCAATAAGTATGCTGATTTTATTTTTCCAACTTGAATTCTGAAAGAAATCTAGTCCTAAAATTGATTTTTGGTCTACAATGTAGCGCCAGTTTCAACAATTCAAAACATTTTATGCACTTGAAAGCACTTGACTGCGCATTGCAATTTTTTAGCACACGTTTCAGATTTCTTGGTCTTTCCTTTCTTAAGTAACCTATTGTCAGAAAAATGTACACCTCAATTTTTTAGCTTCAATTCGATTAATTTTGATGAGTTCTACCCTTTGAATGGTGAGACTGAAATTTCTTTAGGACAATAGATTTTCACCACTTTCTTCGATATAAATTGAGCTATAAAAAATAGACCACTTTTTTGCTCGAATTAAGTTGACTTAATTATCCGATAGCTTTTAGAATAAAACGAGAGAAATAAAGAAAATACTTTTCCGAGATGATTAATAATTACCACTTGAAATTCAGTTTCCAGATGATAATTCGTTAACATTCTTTCCAAGAAAAAGTAATTTTTTCAAAGAAATAAGGCTTGAACCTTTCAACAATTCTATTTCGAAAAATTCTGTTGTAAAAATTCAGTTAAGAAAAGCCACAACGACAAAGTTCATCCTTAAAGTTGGGCGCGAAGATAATGAATATTATAGAAGTCAGTCAGTTTCAACTTGGTCTCAATTTCAGAAGTTTCAAGAATACAGAAGAAGTAATTCTACCTATTTCTTGTGGTGGATACTTATTTATGCAAACAGACTAAGAACTGAGAGACACAGTTACATAAGTTAGTATTCACTTCTAATGCTTTCATCATCTTCCAGTTCGATTTGGAAGTAATGTGGTCTGTATCTCTAGGCTTTCCCATAATTTCTGACGAATTTCAGTTCCGAAATAATTCATAGAAAATTTAAGGGATACCTAAGAATAGATAGTATAGTGGATTTCAAGAGGTAGTATGAATTAACAGTGCACCAAAAAATCCAGAAGTACTTATGAATTAATGTTAGAAAAGAACTGAATGTTGACCAGGAAAAAAAGAGCCTATGAAAAGTGGTAAACCATCAAAATAAAACGAATTGAAAAAAATTCCGAGTTTTAAATTCAAATTAATTAATTAAAAGTCGAGTAGAATTTCCACTTGGAAATTGCGTTAAAGTGTTGAACTTTTTCAATACTTTATACCGAGCCAATAATTGAAAATTAAGTTCCAGTTACTCGTATTTTCACATTGAGCTATTTTGAAAGCAAAATCAATAATATAGAATTTCTTTTTTTTCTCGATTTGTTAATTAATTGAAAAAGTTGTGCTTGGAAACGATTGGTTTTTGGAAAATAACAAATAAGAATTGAAGGAAAAAACACAAAATTTCGGTCGGTAAAGCCTATGTCTGCAAAAATACTCGTAAAAAGTCTTGAGAAATATTTGAGATTCTTAGAGAAAAACTCATCGATTTTGGAAGAGGAAAGTTTGGAGTGACCTTGGCATTTACAGAAATTAGATATCTTCTGCCTTAATGGGTAGGTGAACTTGACTTCCATTTACTGCACTTTGGAAGCGGATATGAGTTCAAATGTTGAAAATGTACGCCACAAATTAACATAAACTGAGCACAATTGGGGGAGGGGGGGCAAAGTTTCAAGTTGAAATTCCAAATGTGAGTGGCTGGAGAAATGGGTTTCAAAACACAGCAAATATCGATTTTTCGGGGTTTGAAAAATATCAGTATTTCATCTATTGTCAGAGTAGAGAGGGTGGCTGACCTATCCAAGTTTTAATATTCTGTTGAAGAAAAGATTTGAGGTATTGATTGACCTTATAGTATTATACAGGGGTGTTGGAATGCTAATAATATTCTTGAAGAACTAAAAATTTACAAAACACACCATTCTTTAAACACCGAAGTGTTTCAGGAAAAACTTTTTTTTACCTTGGTAGGAATGTGGATATCAAAGAAAGATGTATGTAAGTAAGAAAATAGTGATTTGAATTATTAACTTTTGAAGTTTTTGTTTAGTTGTAAGATAATCTAAGTGTGTGATTGAACTCTTGAGAGGGTAATAGTATTTTTGTCTAGTCTACTAACTATTCAATGAGCTACGTGTTGCAAGTTTAATATTTGTGGAAATGAATTTACAGCAATTTAACTAAAACCCAACATAGTCCCCTTTTTAACAGGTTTTCGGGAGAAAACCTCCTATTGAATATCCATTCGAGCTGAATGATTTTAAGCCGGTTTAGAAAAATTTCAACTGTAGTTTTGAATTTCTTGTGTTTAGAAACCACAACAGGAACACGATATTCTATATTCATAGTACATAAAACTAGAACAAAATTTTCTTAAATCATTGAAAATTGAATACTGGAAGTTATACGGTCGAAGGAAGAAATTGTACGATGAAACTGTATCCTTATAGCTATTAGAAAACCATACAAAAATTCAGTAAGTAAATAATAAAAAAACAGACAACTGGAAAACATAATATCATAATCCTTAAAACCATGACAACATTTTTTTGGTCATTTTAATGTAGAAAAAATTGTAAAAACTAAAGGAAAAGAGCTGACCTAGCTACTGAAAAAAATTATGACTACAGCAAAAGGCCATATAGATTATGAAACTATAATGAATTTCAAAAATAGGGGTTAAGTCGACTAAATGACCTTCTTCAATATCCACCTTCATATTACATTGTTGCGCCTCAACACATAATTATAGATATTATGCATTTTAAAATTTTGTTTTTGAATCTGGGTCATATATTTTCCTGTGACTTTGACCGGAGTATTTATAATTGGACTACAAATCCGAATAGTGCAAAAAAATTTGACTCGTCGCGAAAAATCTTTATTGTTTCCCATTGTTTTTTTTTTTTTTTCAGTAAAGAGATTCTATTTTCCTTGTCAGTATTCAATTTTTCTTGACTTTTTTTTTTATAATATCCCTTGCAATGACAAAAGTAGGTAACATAAATTTCAGACAGTTGTAGGAGAAAGAAATAATACCGCAGTGAAGAATTCACTATTCGGTGGATTCCCAGTTTTCCTACGTCTTCGGTGGTAAACTTTTAATAAAATTTCCTCATTGTTGTAACTGTGGTATGTATATAGGCAACATATATCCTTTATCTAGGCGAAAAAATAGAACCTTTTGTGTCAATATAAGAGAGTACTGGGACAAAATCCGCGCGAAATCTTTTCCATGCACACATTTTTCATCCGATTTTCCAATAAACATTTTAAATTATTTATTCAATTCAGTACCTACATTCAAAGGTTTATTTAGGCTTCTATAGTATATTCTTTCTCTACTGTAAACCCAGTTTTATCTTATCTCCTTTTTCCTCATTCCTTGGAGATTTGTTCAGCTGGTATAAGCTTATTTTTGAATTATGCAAAATATGACTTCAAAGACAAACTTAATGGGCATTGGAACTTGGAAATTGATAGATGAGGTATTCTATTGAATATTTTGAACGTATTCATTATTAACCACAGTTTTACCCAAAGTTTTCCTAAGGTATATTGATCATTGTGGCAGAAAATTTGATGCAATACAAAATTAGAATGATATACGAGTAATACTGAAACAAATATCAACAAACTACCAACAGAGTCCAATCCTTGAGTGGAATTTATTTTCAGCGAATTTATCTATACTTGTATAAATATTCAATTATGTAATAGCTGAAGATGTCGTTATTAATATAATAACCTATGATGAAGTCATCAGCTGGGTTATTGCTCTAACACTCATTGCAAGTAAAGTTGAAATTTATAAATAGCTAATTCTCTAGCTGGCTTGCATTTGTGAACAGCAACTTACATAACCTAATTGCACATATAAATTTGCACTTACTACATGCTACGAGAAGTTTTGTGAATTTAAAGGTGCAGCTAATTTCGAAGAGGATTATTATTCTCAAAACCATGTAAACCCTTTGACTATATACGAGTATATGTCACGGTTAATAATTGGTGATTCTATAGAATAACCGGCGATTCTATAGAATAACGGGCAATTTGATAGAATCACCAGTAACACTGTTTCAAGTTCGGTGAATGTATGAAATTTCATACATTCACCAGTGATTCTACAGAATAACCTAGGGTGGTTGGTTAATGTATAAAAAAATACCAGAAAATGCATTTTAAGATAGCATATTATTACGAAATTAATACAAACTTACTCACAGTTTGGACAATTGGTAAAACTTTGAGAAAAAATGTATTATGCCTTTACAAGCTAGTCTGGTGAAAAGCCTTGGGAATTGAGGAGAGAGGGTGATTGGTAATGCCATTTTATGTTCAGTCTTCAAAGTCTGTATAGATAGATCTGACTCTCTACCAATCACACAAAATGATACTCAGTTGTAAGACTGGTCTACTTATCTTTTAAGACAGGTATTTCCATGAAAATGTCCTGACTACTTACATTCCCCCAGACATACAGGCGATTCTATAGAATAACAGGTTAATGTGTGAAATTTTTCTTCTTTTCATACATTCACCAAAACGCTAGGTGATTCTGTAGAATTACCGGATTATACACATTAACCGTAACATATATACTAGATGGACTGAACTTGCTATGTTAAATTTGTGAAGCACATTAATTATTAATCCGCGGCAAACCAAAAGCGCAGCTTCAAGTGTGTTCATTTTACTACAGATTCATGAATCTGTAGCATAAATGTGTTGCACAACATTACTTATCCTCACATTAAATATTCTTCACACAAGCTTCATGCTGCGGACACAATCCTCATCACTAAACTCTAGTCTATCTAGCGTAAGGTCTAATAGTATATACCACACTCATTAACTTTGAATTAAAAAAAAAAAAAGTGAAAGTGTAATTTTTTACATATGTCACCCTTTACGGGATAATAATTGTGAATAACTACTTTCTTTCCCCTGTTAAATCACCATATTGTAACTTTGATTTGCTCTTAGAATGAACAGCCTCTGATTTCCACTTCTAAGTTCCCTTCAACCGTGTCTACTAATTCACTTAAAATTAGTTTTCATCATTCATATGGTCTGTAGAAGGCACTGAGTAGAACATGTTCAAGTTTTCAGTTACTCTAATTCAGGATAGTGAATTTGTTGTGAAAAAGTAATACCGATCATTTTTGTTATTCTATGACTGTTTATTAGCATTTTAACAGAAATTCTTGTTTCGAAAAAATATGAAAACTAATTTTTTCAGACCTACTGGTTGTCTAAAAATTTCCATTAAAACTCACGAATTAATTTTCAAAAATTACGGGATCATTGCTGCTTGAAAACGTTGGTAAAATTTTATTAACCAATTAACTGTAAGGTTATGGCCTTTCCTTTCGAGGAAAGAAGAAAGTTCTCATTTACCGATTTCTGCGAACAATTTTCAGACATAATACAAAATCTGCTCATAAAAAATTCTCCGAAATAAAGTTTCAAAAAACCTTTCGCATCAGACCACTTTTGCAAAAGTTCTCCAAGTTGGGAAAATAAAAACTATAGACATTATTTCATTCTCTACCAACCACAAAAGCCAAGAGGGACTTTTTTTTTTGGTGTGCGGTTACCTTTCTAAAACTGTTTCGACGACGTTAAATCTACAAATAAATGAGCAAAACTAAAGAATTTCTCGAAGAAATGAACTCAGCTCACGCGAAATTCGATCTAAATATTTTATTTCCTCAAATATTAACATATATTCTGAATTTATATGGATGAAAACAAAGAAACAAATAAAAGAAAATGAAAAGCATGGAAGTAAGAAAAAGTAGAAAATTCACAGCAATAAAACGAAAAGTCTGTGTTACACAATTTATTGCACTCATGTATGCTCTCTGTCTTTCTCTTTTTATTCACTTTTTCAACTCTTTTTCTTTTCATAACGTGTATCATTTCAGTTTCATTTTGGAAAGGGTGCACTCTCTTCTATAAGAAAGTGAACCATTAAACCGGAAATGCGTGTGATTCGCTCTAATAGAATTTTTATTATTATGATTATTATTATTGCCATTATTTTTATTATTTTTTTTTAGCAAAATACGTGGCTCTTTCTGTGGAAGAAATTCAAACTTTGATAATAATATGGAGTTGATAGAAGATTTATGAGACTGAATGTACTTGGATTTTGATTTTTACTCGAGAGACGCGTTCTCATCTACACATTTAACTGCTCTATTAATTTTAATCTGATGAATGTTCAAATGCATTTTTAAGGTCTTAGTATGTAATTTTTCTCGCTGAATCCGAATCTGCAGCCCGTTTTGTTCTACGTCACCATTTAGACTCATTTTAGAGCATTTGTCACTTTTTTCGGCCATATCTCGCTGGGCGAGAGCCCTCGCCAAATACGGCTTCCGGATTCGTGTTCAGCGACCTCGAAAACCACCATACCAGTGCTCAACTTATAAATTTATTCCCTTAGCAGAAATCAGGAAATGCAAAATTTTTGAACATATTAAGTATATTAGGAGAAATTTCGGTTCAATTGAAATATATCAGCAAATTATCGAATTATCTGTCTCTAAGCTACTGATTGATGAAAAATATTTGGCTATAAAAAGCACTGTTCATTCGGACATCGCATATTTCAAAATAATCTTCGGATAAAAATCAACATCAGGTACCAGCCATCAAATTGACCCAACATATGTGTAATTTATTCAAGTTCAAAACAAGTTTACTATGTGATAGCGGCAAGGAGGATAGTATATCAAAATAACAGATGCAAGGCAGACATTTTTGGTGGAACAATTGCTTATTCTTATTCAGCAAGGCAAAATATCATAATAGCCTTGTGAGGAACATTTTTTCATCTACTGATGAAAATGGAAAATGCAATTTGAGTCTTTTTCGCTCTCGCCGGTTCAATTGTATTCTTATATTTTATGTAAAATTTTCATATTTACTGCCAAAACTGCGTCAAACATTGTAAGTAGGTGTACACTTACTGTCCCAATCTTCATCCACTATTAATTACCAGTCATATTCTATCGAAGCGATGAATAAACTTTACCTGAAACAGACACGAAAAAAAAAAACCGTCATCTTTTTCTCTATAATACCCACAATATTTTGCCAATAAGCTACCATCGAATCCACATGATACCTATTGAATTTTAATAAAGTACTGCATTTTCAGCTAGGTAATGCATTTATTAACAATAATACTATCGTGCTTCTCAAAAACGTCGCCATAAAATACAATTTTCCATTCTCGTATTAAAATTTCATCAGTCACTACGATAGAAATCCTCCAAAAATAATTATACCCTTTTTCCCTCGTTCCGGAAATTATATTTGATACGCAGAGGTGGAATTAATTTTGGCTCAGGGGGGTTTCCTTGGCAGGGATTTTCATCTTTTTTTTTTTGTGAGCTTCATTTTAGTACCACAAGAAATGGTTTGCGAAAAAAAAAAAAAAATGGTAGAAAATTTCGGGGTTTATCAGAAGTAAAAAAAAAAAAGGAAAAAAAAACGTAATTCGGCGTATCGCTCAAATTCGTGCCCGAAAAATGTGGCCCCCCTCACCCTCTGGCACTCAATTCGCTGGTGTATCGCGAACCATATAATGAATACTTTCTCTAGGAAAAGTGTAGGCTATTCGCTGCGCTGTAATATATGGTAGCGTGCATCTGTCAGACTTGACGGCAAATGATAGCATCTCTATTACTAGACGCAGGAGATTTATGAAAAAGGATTTTACTTATGCTCCCTCCTCAAAAAAACGATGAAAGCCCAACCGGCTGAAAAGTATAAGTTCGAGTAAAACATTGTACCAAGTTGCAAAATGTGGGGAAAAAGCATATCTTCATAATTCGACACAGTTTTTTCCGCCCGCAGAATTGAACAGCTTGAGAAGGACTTTATTATCCGATATAGTGTGGCACCCACTTTTAAATCGCCAAATTTCAAAAAAAATAAATTGGGAGATAAACTTTTTCTTTTAGCGCTTATAGCTGTGTGCACTGAGTTGTGTGTCATATTTTTTTAAAGACATTTAATCTGAGTTAGGCGGTTTACGTCAATGTCGATCTTTTTATAGAACTTTCAATTTTGGTGTTGATAAAATTTGGGACCAATTCGGAATTAGAAGATGAAGGCGAAAGAAGATTAAAAAGCGTAAAATGAAGTCCTCGCCTCAGTTCAGGATGACTGATGATATGCTCAATCATTTTATAGAATCATAATATTATTTGTTGAAAGAAAAAAGTATTTGATAAGATACAGGGTGCGGCAAAATGACCGGCCACATTTGTTTTTCCAATTATAATTATGCGTAAGACAAAAGATAGAGACATGCGGTTGGTTTCAAATTAAAATTCATTCTCCATAGTTACATATGAAATTAAATTTCACTCGCTTGTTGATCATTTTGCCTAGCACAATTGCGAAGGCGTAAAACTCAATTTTTTAAGACTTTGCTAAGCAATAATCATATTTTTTCCACTAATTTCTTACGTATTCAGCTGGTAGGGAATTTACCTCCTCGCGCTAACCATGAAAAATGCCTCACGCGCAGAATTCCCCTCCCCGGCCAATTTTATCCATCACTGGTAGCATTTAGCGGAAGAAATTACAAAATAATGTAACCATTGCTTAGCAAAGTTAAAAAATTGGATTTTACGCCTTCAGAAATGTGTTAGGCAAAATGGTCAACATGAGAAAGTGAAATTGTATTCAGTAGCGCACCAAAGTAGGGGTATATAGCTGAAACCTTCCCTTCAGGCATTGAATTTCATCAAAAAAAAGGCTGAATAGAAGATTTTCAGTTTTTTGGTACTTTTTTGGGAATAAATTTATGCCTTAGCTCCTCCCTTGAAAAATTTCTGGGTGCGTCACTGATTGTATTTCATGCGTAACATTGAGGAATGAAGTTTTATTTAGAAGCAAGCATGTCCTTATCTTTTTTCTTATGCGTATAATTCAAAAAACAAATGTAGCCGGTCATTTTGCCGCACCCTGTAGTATTATTATGCAATTGATTTTGTACAGTTATGACACTTTCGAAAGAAACTCCCTAGTTGAATGAATTGTTGGAGTAAGGGTACTTCCGACATGAATAACATTTATTATGAATAATAGCAAATATGGGGTGTGCAATCTCTGTTATCAAACATTTCTTAATATTTTCTTATCATTAGTCCACTGCAGTTTTAGATTGAAAAAAATCTTGTAGAAAAAATTTTTGCGTAGAAATCTCAGAAACCGTCTTCAAAATCATCCCTAAAAAGTCCTCCAAAATATCCGCAATCGTCGCCTTCAAAGGGGGTTTATTTTATCCACTTTCATGGCTTTCTTTTTGTAAAATACAAATGAAGAGTTAAAAGAGTTTACCGGCACTGGATTTTCAACTTAAAAAAGAATTTGAGTTGTATAATTTTTCTAATTTGTATGGGAAAAGGGGTTGAAATTAAGATTTGTTGCCTAAACTACTGCATACTTTGGCAAAAACAAAAAAAAATTAGTCGGTCAAAGCATCATTATTGATAGATCATTCTCGTACACACATGTATGATGGCATGAGGGCGGCATATTGGTTTAAGTGATTGAGAAAAAAATTGGATCAACTGTCAGATATAAAAATAAAGTTTTTTGTGGATTTGTTGCGTTTTGACCATGTTTTTTGCTGGATTTGTTGCGTTGTAGGCCTCAAAGGGCCTTTAGTAATTTTTTTTTTCTTTTTCGAATTCTTAGTTGTGGAACAGATTCCCCGCGAAAATTCCCACTGGCTTACTCCAAATTTTCAAAAATGCCGTTTGTTGCGTTTTGTGGCAAAACTCCTCAAATGGTACATTTTCCGAGATAAAAAAAATGCTTCAAACAAAAAATATTATCTATCAAATTATCTACTACTTTTGTATTTAGTACGAGTAGTATATTTTTCTGTATTGGTCATATGAGCTGAAATACCGAGTGTTAAAGATACTTTTTTTTTAATTAAAAAAAAAAAAAAAAAAGTTCATCACATAATAAGATGTTGAATATTGGATTTTTATTTATTTTTGATGTGTTAACATCTTAATTTTTGTTACAGGTAGTCAATTTGGAAATTTAATGGGAATTAATTCGGTAGTCGCATTTGGTGCTGAGAAGAATATGGGTTCAACTTGGATCCATCTATGCCCCTGTAGGGTCTACATTCTTGTGAGTGACGAAGTATAACGCAATATTTCGATTTCAAAGGTAACAAGTATAAAATGATTTCAGCTCCTTTCATGTTTTATTCGCTTCTAATTGAAGTCATCAGGAATATTTAGTTTCACAATTTGAGACCAGCGAAAAGACAAATTAGGTAAACACACCATATTAAATTACAGCGAAAAATTTCGTATTAGTCGATTTCAATGATAGTAGAATATGAAACGATTCTCCCATACTCATATATTATCATTATGAATTAAAAAATGATGCTGTTTTCTCATCTCGTCGCATAGTCTCGTGTATTTACTTCTTTATCCTCATCTTCTGCATAATTTGCAGATACTGTTGTACAAAGGAAGTGAATTATAAGCGACGCTAAGATGGATGACTTTTTTATGAAGTTTATATTAGGCCTAAAGTTGACGCTATATTTTTCTTCGAATGCCAAATGGTGTTGGAATTTCGTTCACCATTTTGGATGATATTACATCAAAAATAACGTAGATTTTAAAAGCAATCCTGTGTCACCTTCACGACAAAATGAAATGATGAACGTTAATTTAATGACAAGCAAACTAATTCGTTACCTTTTACGACTAAAGAATTACGAGTAAATTCACGTCTTTCTAAAAAAGAAAGAAGAAAAAAAGAGCCAAATAGCTTTTCTTCAAAGTTTTAGTACCTACAGGTAGAAAAAATAAAATAATAAAAAGGATTTTCATTTTTTTTCAACACACATTAGTTGTGGAAAATGGAGTGACTATAATCAGTCATTTTTGTAACGAAATGAAGTATGTAGAATGATACCAGAAGTACCTATACTACCTACTAGCGAACTCAACATTTTTCGAATTCCAAAATTTTTGATGGCTGTGTCGATACATGTACGTAGTACGTAAATACTCGTAGTCTATAAAATAAAGGGTATGACTTCAGTCGTTCAAAAATGGTTCATTTTCTAAAACTGAAAATCTTCATCATGTTTAGAAGAAGACATGTAAGTAGGGCATTCGTTTTGGTGAAATACGAAGTTAATTGAGAATATTGCGTGTACAAATGTGTACTAATGAGCTTGATTTCGAATATGATGAGAGGAGGAGTTCGTGAGGATGAGGAGTGAGGGAGGGCAAAAGCTCACACTCAATATTTGTAGCACCATAGCTTAACTTTTTGATGAATTGGGCCAGGCAATTTCTTTTAAATGCCTATTAATAGAACACTTTCCAATAATATAGTTGATGAATTTTGGGAAATTTCAAGAAATTTTTTATAAATTGAGAGTTGAATTGTGAAAAAAGGTGTTTTGCCCGAAAGGGGTCAAGGGATGGAGCAAAAACCCTTTGTGGTCATGATAGAAGTCCTTATAATGCAAATGCTATTAAAACGTGACCAATATTTTTTTAATTATGTTTTTAATTTTGAAAACTGAATGTGTATTGATCTCCGAATATTAGTTTTTTTTTCTCTTCAATCTGGCATCATCAATAATGATGCTAATGCCATGAAGGTTTGTAGTTTGTACTCAGTTCTAGTAGGTGTAGTCAACTTCATATATTAGTATGTATTAAAAAAAATCTAGTATTTCACACGGAGGGAGCTAGTGGCAGTGCGGATTCTTATACCCGCTCCATTACTGTGTTTGGGGTCTGCTTAATTAAAATTTAGGAATCGCCGATTATCAATTTCAAGATGATTGCAATTAATTAATCATGATCATCATTTATGATTAAAAATGACTTTCAATCATCAATCAGACTGACAACTGCTCAACTCTTGTTATTTATGAACTATATAGGTACTCTAATTCGGTCTGGCAATTTTTCACGTCTGGCTACTTTTCAAATTCGTACAGACTCGGGTCTTAATTGAGAAGAGACGACGTGAAATTAATAAAATTGTGTTTCAGGCCACACGGAGAACGGTTAATGGATTTCCTGAAATTATTGATTCGTGTATACACTCTGCGTTTGTGTGGAATTTGTCAAAGCCCACGGTCGTCATTTTTTTAATCTTTAAAACGAAGCTACACTCTAAGCTTCGTTTCTCCAGCCCACGAAAATTAACGTAGGTTGTACTTTGCGCGCAACCTTTTCCAAAAATTCAAACATTTTTCTTTCAACTCGCCGTCTCTCCTTTTTGCCTTTCTTCGATATTTACTTTTTCTGATCCCTGGGGAACAAAATCGTACATCAAGACAGACGCTGCAAGTCGAAAAAATTTCTATTAACTGGTTTACAGTAAATTCGAACTGAGGCGGTGCGAAATAATTTTATCGATTCATATTTCCAGGATTATGACGCACAGGTGTGAGTGTTCTCATCATTTGAGAATTACCGCCGGTATACTATCCGCCAGATTTTCGCAAAAATTTATATTAAGTACATAGAATCGTATTGTATCGTTTACTCTCTGCTATTGATGACGTGAAAGGGATACGTTGTGAGAACCATTTTTCCTTGAAAGATTTGCTAGAGGAAAATGTTGGAAAGAGAAAATACGGTAGCGCTTCTTGTATTTCTTTGTAAGTGCATTTTTTTGCATTATGCTGTTCACTCTGCGAGCACGTGATTGGGGTTAGACAATAAACACCCGGTTTTAGACATTCGTGCTTTATTTACGGGTTAAGGAAAATATATGAGGTTGATAGAGGAAGAATGAAAAGCTTACTTTTGTATAAAATCCTTTCCTAGCTGCAGGGACTCGGTAACGTATGACTCGAGTGGAATTGTGGAAAAGCAATACTATTTACCAACGTACAATGTTAGAAAATTCTTTAAACCCTATTTGTTAAATGGTGACCACATCTTCGAAAAATATCGTTGGGGCTTTTTCCGTTAAAATTGACTTTTCTAGTTATTTATACTCACCGCGAGGGAAAAACTTGAATATTAGTATGCTGCACAGTGCACAGTAAATGAACGACAATAATTCAGCTAGTATGTTAAAGATTAGTTTAAATACCTTCGCTAAATTTAATGCGCAACACACTAATTTTCAATATATTAATAAACTGACTTATATTAGGTATATATTTTAAAAATAAAAACAGTCTTTTGCAAAAACGAAAAGTCCAATTTTGGAAAACTTTATGTAAAGGTGCCTCCACATACTCACTTGCTTGCGAGTATTTGCCGAGTATACACTGCGAAAAATGAATAGTAATTTATACTATTTTTTATTGGAAAACAGGGACAATTCAAGATTGATTGTAGACAAAGACATTCTCAGCATTTGTAGTACTTTCTACCATCTTGGATGGTACATTTCAATCTTCAATCTTAAAGTGAACAGAGTATATCTCTATTATTTTCTCCATTGTTTGATGGCTAGAGCAGATTGTAATCGCCATTCTGCTGTAACGGAATAATCTGCTTTAAAACTCCTTAATTTCAGTTTAACGCCCTGTCACAAGAACAGATCTTTTACTGGTGTTTGTAATATTAGCCCTTAGCAAAAAGTTAAATAAAGAAGAAACAGTGATTTGATTGGGTTGGCGAAACAGTTGCGCCAATCTTATATGAGCAAAAACGTAGTTATTTTTGAAAGCACTTTAGTAATAAGTTGATCTTATTTTAAGTGTATTTCTAACGGCTCTCAAACAAGTAAAAAAATTTGGAATCAACTGTCTTCCTTTCTTGCCGATTCTTTGAATTTTAATTTGAAATTTTAGCTTGATATCTGCGTAAGAAAATTTTTTCGATCTGTGTCGAGCCTCTCTCAATCAGATCAGTAATAAAATTATAACTTTCTGTCTAATTATGCAAAACTTATGAAACCTTAGCCCAAAGAATAAACTAATCATTTTCATCTGCTCATAATTTTCTCAATAAAAAACACGGATTTCAATTTTTTTTTACTTACATTCATGACTGTGAATCAGAAGCAATTCATACCGGGAAAATTGTGAGTCCATTCAGAAATGTTACCCATACCGAAACATTAACATTTTAGTCATCAGTTAACTAGAATCAGCATTAAAAAATGTATAAAACGAGCTTATGAGTCAATACCTATGTCGTATATATTTCTAAAGGTCGAAGTGAGTAAATTTTTTTTTCTTCAAATTATTTCGGTTAGATGGAAATAACTAGGCCTACATTCGCTTTTTTGAACCCATTATGAGGCGAAATTATACCTACTTTTAGCGGACGCAAAAATACAATCAGCTGCGTATAAAATGAAAACTGGTTTCTCTGGGTGCCTATAATTTTAATACATTGATAAGATTCATGTATACTGTAGTATCAGCTGTGGGAAACTATGATTATATTTTGATTTCGATGAAAATGTGATCTCAAACAGGTTTTACACGCTTTGGCTGACATTTTCTTGAAATTAATTTCTTCATATTACTTACATAAAAATAAACGCTAGACTATAATTTCAATTATATCTGTGTCAGAATGTAGCAGCTGCGTACTGTAGGGTACCAAATGAGAATAAAAATTTTACAACTTCTGTCTACTATTTTTATATTCAAGTTTTGCTAGTGGTAATTGAATAAAAATGGTTTTATGACTTGGTGAAAAAATGTTTTCAAGTTTTTTTCCCTCCTGTACTAATAACCTCTATGAGTAGGTATATCCGCGAAGATTTGAATACTTAACTTTTTTTTTTTACTAATTTGAAAATAACTACCTACAAATAATGTTTTTAATTGTTTAATATGACGAATAGGTTCCAAGAATCTTCACTGTGGTGATTCAAAATGCGAAGAATTTTCCACCTCAGTTTATTCTTCTCGTCTTACAAATAGCATCTAGAATCTTCGTACATCATTTTTATAAATTGTTCAGAGGGCTTCCTTGATGAGTGGTTACCAGCCAAGTGATTGATAAGATGGTGCTGTACTAAAAGGCAATCAAATTTTTAATGTGTATAGACAGGCCCGTAGCCAGGAGGTGGGTGGCATTTTTTGCCTCCCTAGCAAAGTTTGCAGTTTTTTTCTTCTGAATTTCAAAAGAACGAAAAGAAGAAACACATTTAACTATATTTTTTAGTTTATAATTAAATTTTTCAATCAAAAACAATTTTTTTGTCTAATTTTCAATTTATAAAAAATGTTTTGCTCCTGCTGGTCTTGCCCACCTTAACAATTAATGCAGAGAATGAAAAATTAAAGTGCAATATTATCTGTGGGTTGAATTCAGAAAATGACTAATTTTACCTCAAAATGAATTGAAGGTATATTCAAAGAATCTCAGTTCATGGCATATGCTATATTTTATAGGAGTAAAAAAAAAAATAATTTTCATCAGTAGATCTCGCATCACCAATTTGATTTTTAAATTTGAGGAAAGGTACGTAATTGCGGGTTGTCGTTGTCTATCGAATGAAATCTGAAGCTATTCAGCTTCATTACATCTATCCCAAAATGGGTTCCTTTTCATGCTTTTTTAGCTCAAGTCATCTCTGACTAAGGCTGTTTTTTGAACAAACTTCTGAATGATAAAAAAGTTGACAGATTTTTGTGATGATCTTTTTTCTTTAGTCTACTATTGAAGAAGAAAAAAAAATCTGTGACTTCACTGTGATTTGAATACCTGCTGTTTATCTCGCATATGATTTAGAACTTATTAAAAAGAACATACATTCCTCTATCTAATGTGTCAGTTCTGACAATTCAGCTACAGGAATCTGGAATCTACCAGATAAAATGCGAAAATGAGTAGGTAGTAGGTACTCATGAGATCACAAAATTTAAACTATTATAGATCTTAAAATTTGGTGCACTCGTGTACTAATTCTCAATTTATTTTAAATTCGAGTTTAATAATGTTAATTACACAAAGATAATGAATTTGAGTGGATATATTTTCTATCAAAATTAAATATTGTGCCCTAAATTTGGATGTATTTTGCATCAAAGTTTAAATATGTACTTTATGCGTTACAAATTTTAATATACGAGTAATTCCACATCAATGATTGGAATTTACATCCACAAAGTTTCAGCGTGCAGCTTTCTAATTTTTTATTCAGTTTTCAGTAACATTACATTACATTGACTTTCAATACTGTAGTAATTGATTTTTAGCATGTTTTAATAATTATCAATATTTCGTACAGTGTAGTTTTGAATGGTTTCTTTTCTGAGTATCATAAGTTAGTTGCAGTATATATAGGCTATAATGTGTAAGTAAGGTAATATACCATACTTACCTTGAATTATATATTATTATATACACTAAATAAATGTGACAGAGTGAAATCAAGGTCTCAGATGTGAAAATTATTAATGTTAATTTGGTATAAATAGTTATATGTGGGCTACACATTAACGATCACATCAATCTGTTGATTCAAAAAACAATTTTCACCTATAATTATTTTTTTGTCTCATTGAATTTATTAACCAAGTGGAATGACAACATTGCTCACCATGCCCGAAGCTAAATTTTAGTTACTTAGTGTAAATTGGTGCATTAAAAAACGTTTTAAATATGGATAATATGGATCACGATTTATGCAAATTGATTATAGGTACCGGTGATGGTGTGAAATTCTTTCAAAGTGAGTTTATAAATTTGACTCGTCGATTTATCACAAAGAATGTGTAGGTAGGTAAGGTACTTCGAGATTACATTATGAAAACTAGAAGCCATGAAAATATTTTAAGTGGGTACTTTTGACTCTAATCGTTATCGCGTACCTGACTAAAATTTATTTACAAGTTTTATTTATTCCTTTTTTGCGAACAAGTTGCTTGATAATGCTATTTGCAATAAAACGTTTTCACAAAAACTGAAATTTGGATTCTGCGTTTCAGAACACATATAAGAAAACAGGAAATTTAAAATACGAGTAGAATGTAATAATATAAAAATTGCGATTTATACTCGTAATTACTCGTAAATGATTGAATTTCCATAAAGACCTGTGAAGAACGAGTAAAAAAGTACTTATTGTTGATGTCGTCATTTGTCTATCTAAGAAAAATTGTCAGTTTTTTTCATCCCTCAAACTTCAATAATATTTACACCTTAGCTTTCAACTGACTTAAAGAGATGCGGTTTATAGGAATACATGTTCTTTCTCTCCGGACTGCGGATCTAGACTATCGAAGAGTTATTCTGCAAAAACCGACCATTTTTTCAAAAAAATAAAAAATGAAATGAAAAAAAAAATTACCTACGTAGTTCCTAGGATATTAGTTCCATAAATTTTTTGTTTTTCTCAAGTTCTTCTCCTAGAGTTCTTCTACAGAGTACATCTTCTAGATTTTTCAAATATCCACTTTCACAGGCCCCAGGAGAAGTTGAAGTTGGAGTTGGGAAGGTTGTGGTCTTTTCAGTTGTTGAACTGATTGGTTTATGTAAAATGACTCTCATACATTTTTTTTTTCAATTTTCTACAAAACTCCATCCTCCTCACTTCAAAGTCTGTTTACTTATTAATCCGAATAAATTATGAAAACCTAAAAATTCATAAACCCAAACTTACAATCGACTAATTAAAATTTCATCAACAAAAAAAGCGACACGATTCATTCGTTTAAAATGCCAACAATACGGTGGGATTTTAGAATTATTTCAGGGATTCGTTTCAGGGATTCTTGTGGAAATTATAATTCGAGAAGAACTGCTTAATTTACAGTCCTGTGAAAAGTGTTGAAGTCCAAGGTTTTGTTAAACCACAGTCACCGTAGGGTTGACGGATTTGATGAAGTAAAAAATTAATGAATGAAAAAAAAAACACAAAAATAATGGGACGTTGTGGCATGTACGGTTCTTGGAGCCGAATCTGGCAACTAGTATATTTATATTTGGTTTTCTTCGAATATTATGCGTTATTCAAATGCTGCCTGTAGGCTGTTTTAGCATTTGTCGAGCAAAAGATACGCAGGATGATCTGCGAAAATACGACCAAGAATGCGAGAAACTTGGTTTTGGCCTTTTACAGTCGAATGAAATGGAATTTAAACCACCATCGTGAAAAGTGCGAACTCGACGAAAATTATCTTTGTGGTGCCAAGCAAACGCGTGGAAGCCAATTTTTTTCTTCATCCTTTTCGCACCCTTAAAAGAGCCCTTTGTATCTCTTTCATTTCATTTCCGATAGTAAAACGGTAAAGGTATGAGAGGATGATGGGATTCTCGTATGAAGAAAACCGTTTCATATACATACTATAATAAATGCCGGAGGCTGGCTTTCGGCTTTAAAGACGCTAACGTACGTGTGGCCTAAAGTGTAGATCGAAGTGACAGTTAAAACGAAGCTGCTTTCTTTACCCTTTACTCGAACAACTTCGAGAACGTTACTATCATTCCAGGCATTGATTAGTAAAACATTCAACTCCGAAATCGAAAACGTGCTCCATTATTATTCAGCTCGCTCGTATAATTAAGATGCGTGGAATACACAGCTTGGGGTGAAGGTCTGAGAAAATCGTTTAGCTGGCAGATTAACTGCCACATTTTTTTACATTCAAGTGGTGAAGATGAGCAGTTTTTGGGAATGTACGACAGGTGAAGGCCTTGCAGGTTTGTAGATATAGACTACAGTACGAGTAAGTGGATAAGCTGCAAAAATACGTGTTTCCATCCTGATGTATCGATATCGTAATGCCAAAAGGTGCTGTGTTTATTTTTGAAAATTTAAAAGAGGCGAGAAAATAGCAGTAACCTTCACTGCAGCGTCGCGAAGGGTGGAGATGAATTTTCTTTTATAGTTTTAATGGTCAACATAATGAGTATTACCTACTGATACAAAACCGTGTAAGAGGTCCATGTAAACATGATAAATAATATGTTTTATTTTGAAAATTGGTTTTAAATTTATGACCTTGATCTTATAACCTTGATGTTAACCTTGACCTTGGAGGGGGGGAGCGAATTTCAATTTTGAGAGAACTTTGCCCCTGTAACATCTCTATCCGTGCTAGACAACGTACTCTTTCCATTAATTTAATACATACGAAATCTTTTTTCCTGTCTGGTAATTTCCTCACAGTTTTATACCCATTCAATGATAAAATAAAAATTTTTTCTTTCAATACTCCTAATTTGCTGGTTAAGCGGTACTTACTATATTATGTATGTAGTAGAATCAGAAGCATAAATGAGACCACTCATACTCTTGATATAAATAGGTCGAAGTGGTAAATTTTTTCTTTTCATATACGTCTTTGGTTTTCTCTAATCAGTTGAATTTTAGAACTTGAGAGAAGGAACTCGTTCGCTATTACCTTACACGAAAACCATAAGAAAGCACAAAGGCAAATCAACCAGAAAATATGTCTTCTAAAGTGACGTAGTCCCGAGTAACAGGAAAAAAAATCGTTGTATTAGTGCCTTATCACCAACCACAAAAAGAAGATATCGCATTCTTTTTCCCATGGGTTTACTGTCGAATAGTTTTACAAAGTTTAACCAGAAAATAAGAAGAAAAAAAAAGAAGCTTCAGTGAACATGGAAAAAGTCAACTTAAACACCAACCAGCCGCTGTAAAATCGAAATTTTTGGGAACTTTGTCGTTTTGAAGAGTGATCAAAATGAAGAAAATATAAAATAAATAAGAGGAAAAAAATGCCGTTACACAAACTATCTACAAAGTAAAGAGAAGATAGGAGAAAAGATTCCTGTGGAAAAAAGCAGCCGGATGTACCCTGCGGGATGTTACTTCATCCTTGATTGGGTATTGAGTCGGACATTCTTTACTCACATCTCTGCTGAGAAGAGCAGAATGATGAAGAAAGTATAAAGTTTTTACCAAGTAATCACTGAGGCATTCTGCTATAACGATTTTAAGGTAAGAACTTTCTTTTGGTAATCAGATTAACGGTCGGCGACTGAAAACACACCAAAATGATTTCTTCGAAAACTTTCTTGGATAAGTATTATAAGAAAATTATAGCTTTACATCTTCAGCTGACGAATTTTTTTTTTTTTCTTCAAGCTTTTCCTCAATTTTTTCTTTTATTCTTCTCGCGTCGATAAATTAAACGGGAAGTAAATTAAAAGGGCTGGTTTGCTTTTTCTTTTAATATATACACGTATAGATGGTATGTTACTTTCGTCTCCATTTTCACCATTGCAGTGCAATCACGATGTAACCTAGAAAAAATCTTTGTTAATTGATTTGTGAGGAAACAATGAGAGAACTACTGACCGAAAAAATGTTACCATGATAGAAACTCCTGAGAGGAAATTACTCCGAACTTTTTTTTTATTACGTATACTCTACGTGAAAAAGTGTAGTAGAAGACAAAAGAAACTGTTTCGGTTGGTTTACAGAGGAAAAAAAAGGCTGGAAATAAGTTCACTGAAGTAGGCAACAGCTGAAATTGCTTTTCAGATGTGGTTTCTAATTTCAAAAAAGAATGAAACTGTGTCAAAGTGAAAACCTATTAAGACTAAATTGGTGAGGTTGGAAATCTTTCATCTTCGCTGAATAAGGCACATAATTGAAGGGTTTGTTTGAGAAATAACCTCAGTCGGTGGTGACATAAGGTAGTACGAGTACATTTTACAAGAGTAGGAATAATAAATTTCCACCCGAAGATCTTATTGCCAATTTGAATTTTTAAGATTCAAATAAATAAATCTAGCTTAGCAAGCGCCGCAAGAAAAGCTGGCGGGCGAGGGGCTTATGAACAATTAAAAGTCTATGTTTTAGGATTATGCAAAAATTAGGTAAAAAATAAACTATCCGAAACCTGTCAATAAGTTCCAAAGAAAAATTCACGTTCTGAATCTTTAAAATTACTTTTTACAAAAACTAACCAACAGATTGGCTTAAAAGTTGAATGGTACATTTTTGAAGCTTCTATTTATACAATATATCGATTTTGGCTCAATCGGCTTAATCGCTGAAAAATAAAAACATCAGAATTCGAAGCGATCCGTTCATTCAAAAAACCATAAAAAATCATCGTTTTTTGGCTATAGGTGCATTTTTGCATTTTTGCTAATATGTATCTGGAGAACCGCGAAACTGATCGTCATGAAATTTCTATCAGACTTTAGTCTTATCAGGATTCACCTCTCATGCGAATTTCCGCCTTATTAGAAAATTCACGTGTCTCAATCTTTCAAAATAACTTTTCACTAAAACCAATTATACCTAACAAATTGGCTTGAAATTTGAATGGTAAACTCTTAACGCTTGGATTGATGTTCACCTAGTTTAAATTCTAGCTTGATCAGTTTTGTAGTTTTCCTGTAATCGCCCTTGTAAGTTGAAATTTGCGAATTGAATACCCCCCTCCCTTTGGTGACACAAACAAAGAGATAGATGAAGTAAGAAATATGAAAATGCGAGATTGGTGTGTTTAGAATCCTGAAATCATGAAACGAAAAAGTAAATAAAAAACATAATTTCAGTCAATCCCATGTCTATTTGTGAAAGCCTGGCCAAAATTAATAGAATTATGTTATCTATTGAATGGAATGCCCAGTCTTTGAACCTTATATTTATCGCGAAATAAGATTTTTTTTCAATGTTTCTGTATTATCTACTTGAGTTAATTATTGACCATGGCTATAAAACTTTCGAAATGATATTTCAAGCAACTCTTCTTCCCTTTTCTAAACCCCTTCAGCGTAGACTTCTTAATACGCAGATCTAAGGTACCAAATTAGTGATGCAAACAACATTAATAGTTACTAAAACAAAGTTCTTCTCTTTCATATTGCGAGTATAAATCCTTCAAATACCTATAGTTGACCACAAAGGAAATCATACCGTTCAGAATTAATACGAAGGTGATGAATTTTCCAAGGCTACTAATGCATTAATAATTGTTTATTCGTAAGAAATTAACGCAGACTCGCATAATCATGTTCTCGTAGGGATGTATACGGTATAAGGGACTCTGTTTTTAGGAAAACTCACGATCCCTTTGAAGTTGAACGATGTCTTTCTTAAAAGAAATTTAACCTATCTTTGGTAAATCTAATTTTCTTCTACCAGTGACCTTCAAATTAACATTATATATAGGTAGTTCAAGGAGTTATATATATGCTTCAAAAATACATACTAATCAATTCAAAATAACGTGCAAGTTCATTTTACGAGTATAGTGGATAAGTGTACTTACCTGTGGCAGTTTTACACAAAAGGGACCGGACGAAAAATGAGCAAAGCAAACTACTCTTATGTTCAAGAGGAAAAAATTTACCATAAAATGAGATCAAGTGGACCTTCCTAATTCAAAAATATTTATGTAAAGTTAGTCTACTGCATTTCAAAGTTGAAAGATTATAAAACACCGATTTTTGAGAATAATGACTTGATAAGGTCTGTTGAAAATCATCCATAATTTTTAATTTACGGATATACCACTAAATTAAGTACTAGAGTAATCAACAATTCTCATAAGATTAAAGCATTATTACGGTTCCTTTAAAAGACATTATTTGATTTGAATGTTAATGTGGTTTTAAGCATGTGTGAGTTACTTTAGTACTCGTAGTAACGTAGTAACTTATTGACAACACTGGTCTATTAGGAAAGGCAGGGATAGCTTAGCTTATTGACTGTCCAGTACTATATGGTTCTATAGTTGCTCCTTTTATAACTAACTCCTACTCTATCACCAAAAAATAGAGGCAGGTCGTTGCTGTAAGATCTCATTCTGTAGCAATCATAGTAGCAGGTACAAATGCTTTTTCTACAATGGACATAGTTTGTTACCTCTTTTCTTTCTTTTATTCTTACTTTTTTCAATTTTCGTTTTTCTTTTTCATTTATTTTTTTCCTCCCCAGTGGTGTATACGTTGACGTACATATAAAAAGCACTGGCTAATTTTTCTTCAGTGGGTGTAAAAATGGCTTACATTCACAGTTTTGTCACTATGTGGATGCGCTAGTAAAATATTTTCAAGACCAAGAAAAAGGAGTCCATTTTAACATTAACTTCTGGTAAGAAGTAAGAACTAAGGTAAACTTTTTTACATCGTTTGAAGAAAAGTTATTATACCATTCGAGAAAACCCGTTTCACTTCAAAAGATAGAGAAAACTTTGTAAAATGTTTCAACTTTGATGTTCCTTCCCGTTGTCTGTCTAAGTCAAAATATAACTCCGACGGAATATTATGACAGATCTACAACATAGTTTACTAAACAAAGTTATTGTTGCTTTTCTATTTAACCAAAGAAATTCTCAAATTTCCTCGAACAAAGGTAAGATTCATTTGTTGAATATCGACGCGTTAAACCCATACTCTAGTCCCAAACTTGACCCACGTTCGTACAACCCTCATTCCTATATATTTTACGACTAGTTTCAGTCTCGATTATATTTAGGGGGAAAGAATGGGGACCATAATAGAAAAACAATACTTTATTTGTTTTTGTCGACGACACGGGTGGCCTTAATTAATCGTTTATTAAAAAACGAGACAGAGTAAAGCGTTCTCATTTTTTATGAATATCGATTATCCAAAAGCCTGGAGAGTTTGAAATGACAGCTAAAATTTAAGTACTAAGCCTTTTCTATCTTCTATTTCGCTTACAAAACTCTCAATCCTTCTAGAAAACCCGTTTTCAGTTATGTGTGCTGTGCTTCTATATCGATGGTACGAGTACGTATAAAATGAAAATCACTTTTTAATTTCTCATTAACGAAATATTTTGTAGTGTCTTCTTCCTCTACTAGTGATTGATGGAGCATTAAATGGTTGGAGTACATTTTACGTTGTTTTCCTACCTGCTCTGCATGGACCAAGTCGAGCTTGTATAGGTTGAATGAAAAATTAGGAAGTTACTAACGCGAATATTCATGTTTTGTTGAATGATACTAAAATAAAGAAGATAATGGCTCGTGAAATGAAGGCATTATACGTACTCGTATTTTATGGCTTTTATATTCGTATTTTTCTTTTCTAAAAAGCCTTGTTTTTCACCCATTTTTTTCATCTTTTTTTTTTTATGGCACGTTGAACATCAGTTTGAAATGGTCTTCTTCCGAAAAAGAAAAAAGAATTATTTAAAATGTACCGTTTCGCGAATACAAATAGCAATACATTACTTCGAAATGTTTAGGTATGATGGGGTGAAGTGGGAGTAAAAGGTAAATGATTACAACAATTTAGTAATCATTTATGAACTTGATGGGTAAATTAAATTATTCGACTGGTCATTAAGTACCTATAGTTATTTTGACTTGGACAGGTAACCCTATGGGCAAAATATTTTGAAAACGGATCCGTTTTATTCCGGGTTATAATCCGTTTCTGGATTATAACCCGGAATTTTCCTGTTTTCCGGCTTCTAAAACGGATTTCGAACGGATTGTAATCAGTCTTGCCGGAAATGAGTCCGGATTATTTTCCGTGAAGGCTGTTTTATCATATTTGTTGGCCGGGGTTATAATCCGTGAAACCGTTTTACAAACGGATTTAGAAAAATTGCCCAAAAATTATCACTGATTATAATCAGGAAATCCGTTTTACAAACGGATTTGGAAAAATAATCAAGATGACAAAAATATCTGCAAATTTTCAGATCCGATGGTCGAAAATAAAAACGGACTGACAACGGATAAAATTCTCATTTTCCGGATCATTTTCTCATTTTTTGCCCATCGGGAATTGTAGTATTATTAGGTAACTTGTTATTTCATGGTTTATTACAAGAGCTAGGGTGGTCCTTATGCTGACTTTTTTTTCAATTCCTATTCCCAACCCTCAAAAAGATAATATTTTATTTAAAAAAAAAAACTATACTTAAGTTTTACCCCCTCACTAAAAGTGGAGTGGTGCCTCAAAGCCCTCATTTATTAGAAATATGACAAAATAGGAAAGTTTTAACTGATAATGGGGGGAGAGGTTGGAGCAGGGGAAATCCTTCTTTAAAAAATCTTCATTTTTCAATTACATCCATTCGTAATAATAAATAAATCATTTTTTAATTCAACGAATAAAATTAGTGATTTTTTCAGTTACCTACGTTAAGAGTATGTTCAAACCCTCTCAAATCCCCTGACCTATTTTTTAATCACCTTACTGAATTGTAAAAGCAAGTTAAAGGAGAAAATACGTATTTCTGTGTAGTACTGATAATAAAGTAAAACAATGATAATTTTAGCATGTACTGATTTTCAACCCCCTTGAGACACTACTTTTTTCAACCTAGGAGGCTGACATTTATGGAATTTTCTTTTTTTCATAAAATGGAACCATTTTGCAAGGCGGATGGTAAAAAAATTGAAAACTCCAAAAGAAGTACCACTCTTGTACTAATACATCTTTAAAAAAGTAATATTATACTTCTTTAGGTCTAAGGTGATATACGAGTACCTATATAAAATCGCATTTCCTTAAAGGTAGCATGTTCAAAAAATTGTACACACTAATAAAAATTTCAATTTTGCTCATGTTTGAGTAATTTTTTACTCACGTTACTCTTCACGGGTTGAAAAGTATGAAATTGGCCATAAAGATAACTGTATACGTACCTACATGGCCAAAAATAGCCATGTACTTCACATACACTTTAATATATTTGTAGACTAGCACGACACACTGATAACAGTTTTCAATATTCCTCTTTTTCATTGTACAACAGTAGAAACACAACTGTTGGTGGTGGTTGGTGTCATTCATTTCCACAACATGATATTATTTTCGACACGTTTTCCGTAAATTTTCCTTTGTGGTGTGAAAAATAACACCTTGTTGTGAAATTCTTTCAATAAAAATGCTCTAAAATCGCCGTATTCTAGTGTTTAACTGGCCGAACTTGTGGCTGCTTTCCTTGCGAAAATTTTTTCGACATTGAAAGTAGGAGTTATAAGACAAGGGCAACGTAATTTATCGTTGCAGTTGTGGTATCAACTCAATTTTCAATTAAGTTTACCAGCATGCCGAACATATATAGAAGGATTCACGAATCGATAGGGTATACCAAGTTGACTCTTCTCATGAAATAAAGAGAGAAAATTATCGACAGGTGCCTATATCCTCAGACCATTAATAAAATCATGTAGGTGTACGTGATACAAAGAGAATCATGAAATATTTTCAGGCCATTCTGTAATGAAAAAAACTCCCAAGGTAATTTATTAATTTTTCAAAGTTGTAAAGCTGCCGGGGATCCAAATAATGCATATCGGATTACTGAGTTTTGCTCGGAAGTGACCTTGATGTATCTCATATTTCAAAACAGACTTTGGTAGGCTGATGAAGCTTGGTTTATATATCTGGGTCGATTACAACCCTTTTTGGAACAAAAATCGGCCATTATTGTATACTTACCCACGTATGTAGGAAAACATTTTCCCCATCTATTATCAGTTTCCAAAGAGCTAAAAATTATTCCATAGAAGACATTCTAGTTCTATTTTTTTTCATAAGAAAAGGTCCATCAATATTTTTTATAGAATCACCCATACGGTCACATAGTGAGTAAGATGTACTGGGTAATCACAATTTAAAATTTAAATGATACAAGCGGCACCAATGTGTTATGTTTTACCTATCTTGTAGGAAAATGTGTTCAAGTGGTTTTTCATAGGGACCGGAGAATTCGCTGCTGGCGACTCGCCGCCCAGCTAATTCGCCGACTAGACAAATTCGTATTTCATGCTTTATCTTCATCATTCAACACCAAAAGTACCAGGTGGCTAGAAATTTTTGAGATGTATTTTTTTTAGTCACATATTACGTAAAGACAACAGAACGAAAACAAAATAGGTAAAATATAAGTAGATAAACTCAGTAAAAAAAAAAGACACACTTTACTGCTTTTAAATGAATTTTTTTGTACAATTAATTTTCATTTTATGAAGTATAGCCATAACAACAAAAAATTTGCATTCAACACATCCCTTGCCTTAAACGAGGCCAAAGGAGATATAGATAAATAAACCAGCCAGAGATATTTTTTCAGATTTTCTCAAGAAAAAGTGAAAACTGGCCTACGTGTAAAAGATGTGGTGGGGCTCAATAAATTGGATGAAACGATTTTTAAGATATGAATGAAATTGGTTTTGTGATATATGTATGACGCAATAGCGATCACATAAAAAACAAACTTGCGAGTTGGTATAGATTTTTAGGTTTTACGTGCAGTATTACGGCATTTTGAAGGGGTTACTGTCGACTCGAATGGGTGCTAAGAGGGTAGCGTTCACGAATATACGATAAAATTCAGAATCCATTTTTCTGATTTATGCATCAGTACCGTCAAAGAGGCGCAAAAAAATGGCGGCTCAAGTAAATAACGCGTTATATAGTATTTTTATAATTTTTTTCCTCTATCGTTGTTGACAGTGTTCACGTTCTTATTTTTTCGATCCTGTCGGAGGTTTCAAGAATATGCATTAAAAGCCGTTTTTGCTTATTTTTCGAATTCTATTCGATGATCTACTCTTTCTTCCGGCTTGATGTTTGAGTATAAGTGCCACATGTCAGATAAGGAGTCCGGAAGTTTAGTTTTGGTTTTTCTCCACAAACTATAGTCAGTAATAAAATGATTGTTACTTGAGCTGATTTATGGCCGGTTAAGTCACAGCATCAAGCTTGGATACTTAGTACGGAGGAAGCAATAAATTTTGGGTCAAACAATTTCTCTGAAAAGTATAATATTAGATCTATAGTATCAACCATTACGACCTTTCATAGCGAAACGAATTGAAGGGTTCTCTTACTTTTTCATTTTTGTTTGTTCTAAAATTTAGACAGACCCTATTAATTTTGTTTAACACGAAAAAAATAACTTTCGACTGAAACAAAGAAAAAAAAATCTCACAAAGGAGCACTTGTGTGAAAATATCTGCAAAATAAAAGTTATGTGGTGAGTGAACACTGAAAAGCTAACATTTATAGCTACGTATAAATGATATGTAAATTTAAGATTACAGTGTATACCAAGGAGAAAATTGCTTCATACATTTTTATATGCTAACTGTCTCTTTTTTTTCTCTGAGAGATGGGGAGGTGGTGATATTTTTACTTGCTCGTGTGTTAAAATTTTCCTTTTATCTTTTTTTTTTATTATTGTAAAAGGAGGAGGAGAAGAAGCATGAATTACACGTAGAGATTTATTCGTGTTATACGTGGTTTAGCTTTTTTTTTTCATCTCTAAGAGTGTAATGTACACATATAGTTGTTCTTCTACTCTCTCTTTCTTCTTTTCTCTATCTTTGTTTGAATGTATATATTATAATAATGTATACATCGAGCACCAGCATCTACCTAGCCTTTTAAAGCTTATTTTCATTTTTTTTTCCCTCTTTGTTAACAGTCAAAAAATTTTTATATCTTCTTTCTTTTATTGCTCAATTTCGGTAGGTAATAATTTTCCGGATGCTCTTATTTTGGCGCTAGATGGTTTATTTGAACGTAGAAAAAGTAAAAAAAAAGTAGTCAAACAAAAGTATTGGTTTTTAAACGTCGGAAGTCCCGCTTAAAGACAGTATTTGATGAAGACAGCTTGTTGACTTTGTTTCTACTTTTATTTCACTTTTGTTTCTTCGATTTGCATATGCGGGTAGTTTTTATACTTTCATCATAACGTATCTAGATTTTGGTTTGATAAAATAATTTTACAACTTCGCATTTTCGGTAGACCTATCGATTTATATGTGAATGTAATTAGCTAAAGTGGCTTGGTGGCTGCTGCTTTATAACCTAAAGAACGTCGGTTGAATCTTGGTCCAAGCACAGAATTTTTCAGACCCAGAAAAAGCGCGTCTCAGTGTCTGTCCGGACTGGAACATTTACTGTTGTTCACGTGTTAATTTAAGCATTACCATTTGCCCTTTAAAGCATATTATGTAGTAGTTTCATTGGAAAAACTTGAATTCTAAAACACAAAGGTAGAATACCAAATATTATTTCTTATTTGAATAATGATTGGAAAATTGAGACTAAATCCTCAAAAAAACATCCTAAAAGTTCAAACCATTCGTAAAATTCCTAAAGATCTTAAAAATCCCGAAAATCCCTTGCATTTCAAAAAATCCAGCCAGCTATCTCGACCAAATTCATTGAGCTAGCCAGCCAGCTCGACCGAATTCGTTGAGCGAGAAGCTGGTGATCCTCAGCCAAAAGACATGCACGTCAAAAATCCAAAGATAATATTCTATACTCATATCTAAACATGAAACTCTGTTAGATTATTGGCTTCAAATGGGGTTGATACACTGAAATTAATCACCCATATTATTTTAACCTCAAAATTAAAAACTCGAATATTCATAAATCAGGTAATATTTTCATCAATAATTAATTCCTGTTCTGGGTATAAGCTATATTAGACAAAGTGCATCATATTTCAGATCCCTTCTTTACGGGCATCGTACGCATTGTCTATTAAGTGGTCATTAAATTTTGTCAACTAGTAAGTGAATAATTATGCTCTCAAACAAGGGAGTGTTTCGCTTCAATTATCGACGATTGCAAACAATTTATTAAAGCTGCCAACAACAAAATATAGCTTGACATTGAATAATTTGACGAAGATAAGATCGGCCATCAAACTAATTAAAACGAATTCGCTTTGTCGTACTACCTCCTGTTGCAGTAGTTGCAAAGTGAAAGCACAAAAGCCATTAATGGATACAGTTTCACTCTTTCCACTATCTTGGGGCGAAAATTTCATTAAAAAGGTTCACACAGAGCGCAGGTAAACCGTCGAGTAGATAAAAGTCGGACAAAAATACTCTGAATGTAGTGAGAAAAATTATTTTCTTTTGGTTATAACGTTTTCCAAGACGAAAAAAATGGCAGTCTTTTGAAAAAATATGCTTCCCAAATTACGAATATGGAAACTTTCGTCACACTTAAATTTCACGCCACCAGCTGATATACAGCTTGCATCTAAATGTTGTCAGGCTGTTACACGAATCCCAAAGGGAGAATTTTTTTCAGCTCAACATTTTGCTATTAAAATTATTCCAGTTAAAGAAAAAAGGCTGAAAAAAAAAACCCAAATTTTTCAACTTCAATGCACACTATAGGCCTATAGCTTTCTAAAAAGACGACGAGAAAAAATGGGTAAGAAAAAAAAAAAAAATAATAAAATAAGGAACTTTATATGCGTCGTCGCTTACAGATAGAAAACGCACAGGTATTATGTAATGTAGTAAGCTTACTCGTTTAATAAAGCTTTTCATGAATATTCAAAAGTTGTTGGCCTCCTCTCGAATAAAAACGTCCGTCTCAGGGGCACTGGAACAGAAACTTTTGCGAACTGGAAACGAATAGTTAAATAGGCAAGAATGCTTTCCATCAACTTTCAAAAAAAAGAAAAAAAAAAGAGAAGAAGAATACAAATTTCATACAGCGTTTTTCATTACGACCCTCTTGAGAGGATACTTTACGTTTTTGGGGGACGAAGAAAAAGAAATAGCTTGCAAAAAAAGAAAGAAGAGGGAAAAAAAAACTTGACGTATTAACCTCTGCTAATGGTAGTGACAGTGGCAAGATATCATTTATATTTATTAGTGAAAAAGAGAGGAGAATGAAGATGGTTGGAATTTGTGTATAAAATATAGAATATTTTTGAGGTTCAAATTCTAGTAAGTAAGTATTTTTCTATAACGTAAACTGAATCTCGAAAGGCTTTTTCATGGGATTTTAACATTTTCAGTAGTGAGATACGAGAAGTACGATTCTTGCTCTATGCTTGGGTAGTGGTATATCAAAATATTATTCTTTCAAAATCAACATTTTTTGAAATTGGTATGACATTTGTTATCAATAATGCTCTCCAAATAAATCTACACCTGACCCATTTAGTAAAATAATGAAGTATACCTGATTTTGAGTTAGAACCAGGTCTGTGTAGTGGTATCAAACATCTGTGATTTTAGAAAAAATCTGTGAGTGTTGGAGTAACATATGAAAAGGAATATTTATTTATTTAGCCTATTGCCCACAAATTTGATTATGGTGGTTATGAAAAATAATATTGTAACCAACATGATGTTGTTTTGAAAATAGTGAGTAGATATAAATTTCACTGTTTATACTATCATATAAGGTATCTACGTTCTTGAGGTCACACTGAAAAACACTTCAATCAAGGATGAGCTCGACATGAGCGCACCTGTCATGATGTGAGTGCAACACTACACAGGTCCACTTGTCATTCTCTCATATAACTACGAGTACGATAAATAAAATGTCAAATGAAAAAAGTCGAAAAAACAAAGGCTAAAATTCCATCACTAATATACACACACACACACACACACACACACTATTCTGCATTCATGGAAATTCAAAAGCAATTTCAAGCGTGGTACCTACCTACTCTAAAAAATTTATTTTCGAAAGAAGACCAACTACGGTATCATATTATGACATGAAGAGAATTTCTCAAAAAAAGTTCATTTCCTTGTAAGAACATAAGTTGATTCGATTTGTTATACGTTTTCTATTTTTCACAAAAAGGCCTAAGAATTGAAATTGTTTCTTAAGACAGTTAACTGCCTACTAAAAATTCTTTTTACGCTATATATGATACAGCAGTTGATTCTCTTTCAAAAAAACAATTTAATTTTCATCTACCCTTTAAAGTAACATTTTTTAATTTAATTAAAAAATAAAAATGAATAAAAAATTGGAGACCGTGTTTACCTCAAACTTTACACGTTTTTATTCATCATTTAGGTACCTCTGCATGCTTCGATTGCTCTAAGTTTTGGAACAAAAAAACTACATTACATTTGCCAAATTATGGCTTAAACGGGAGTTTTTCAATTATTTCAGTTTTAAATGTAGAAATTGAAATAAAAAATTACCTGAATTGGTTGGAGGAGAAAATAGTTTCAACCACTACCCAACAGAGAGCAGGCAAAGTGTTATAAATGAATTTAACTTACGTTGCACTATATACTCTGTTCATTTTAAGACTGCAAAAAACGGAACGTCAAATTCACATTCAACAACAAAATGTAAGTATCGATCAGTGTGATAAGAAACAAGAAAGTAATATCGGAAGCTCAACC